>OX276460.1:2088715-3483715 GCA_946251905.1 Cryptocephalus moraei
AACAAAAATCGGTCTAAGTCCTCATGATGATAAACGCTATTTGCTACCAAATAGTTATGACACGCTTCCTTATGGACACTATAAAATTAATATGTGATTTTTTCCAGGCGGTCTTTTTTATAAAACACACACACACACACACACACACACAACACACACACACACACACACACACACACACACACACACACACACACTCACTTACTAAGTTACTCACTCACTCACTTAGAAAAAACAAAAATGCCTTCTGTAAAATCACTACAGCAGATCTGTCTAAAGACTGTATGTGAAAATATAAGCACTCTTTCAGACTTCGTTTTTTATACTAACTATCCGTGGATATTAAAATTAGAAATTATTCAAAATTTCAAGAATGCGAAATGGGATTATCTTCTTAAAGAAGCGCATAATGATGAATCACGCCATTTAATATGCTTAGAGTATCCGGCTATTAACGGTTATATAGGAACATCCCCAATTCGAAACGCAATACTTGCCACTTTCAATTGGAAAAATGGCTTCAAAGAAGACAAGTACTGTTTGTGGGTTCGTTACTATATGATTACAGAATATAATTTACTAGTTTGTGAAATGTGTTTTTTCACGTTACAATTAGCACATAGTTACTGGGGAAAAAGTATGATAGCAGTTAAAGAACATTATCATGATGTTTGTAGAACAGATGAAATGATTACTAATGTATTTCAAAATCTAAATTACTGGTGTCAAAGTTGCTTTCGTAGACTATTGTTCTTGGTGAGAACTGAAAATTTTTGTGTTTATTCCCTACATGATGATAATTATGAAAGAGCTCATCGATTTGAATTTCCGAATCAAGATTGGAGGGATAGCTTTCCTAAATATTTTGATCACTAAGTGCATGTATACACGTATATGAATATTTAATAATAAAAACCATTAGTTTATATAAATATAAAATTAATATTTGATTTTTCAGGTAGTCTCTTTTACACACACACACACACACACACACACACACACACACACACACACACACACACACACACACACACACACACACACACACACACACACACACACACACACACACACACACACACACACACACACACTAATAATTAACATATCTCCACCACTTCTGGCTACTTTTATTGAACAAATAATCATCTCAAGTTATGCTCATTCAAGTATGTACATTTTGTTTGAAAGTGATGTGTTCGTTCGAAGATATATTTCAAGGCAGGCTCGCGGTTATAGACCACCCCAATTGCTGCATCGTGTGCGACCATTTACCGACAGGTTTACTGGGCGAAGCACTGACGGTGAGAATAATGTACTGTCCAGAAAACGAGGACATGATTATTTTCCAAATACAACCGAAATTTCCTGCTATCAATCTATGACTATAAACTCTGACGATACAGATATTATTCCTGATTCAGATTGTAGTAAATGTAATAAGGTTTTTTGTTTTTGCTTTATAGACCCTCCATAGTGATAATTATTATGATAGAGCTCATCAAGTGCATGTATACATGTATATGAAATATACATATAACTATAAAATTAATAGGTGATTTTTCAGGTAGTCTCTCTCTCGCTCTCTTACACGCATACGCACACACACACACACACACACACACACACACACACACACACACACACACACACACACACACACACACACACACACACACACACACACACACACACACACACACACACACACACACACACTGCTCCAACAATAACAACATCAATGAATCCTCCACCGGAGAATCTGTCTTCTCTGACGCCGGTGCGAACGCACCATGAGAGGATGGTGGCGGCGGCCAATCATACTGATGATCCGAACGAACAAATGTTAAGCTGTCCGTTTAACCGCTTCCATCGGGTACTAGGGAAACGCATGCGTCTTCACAAACGGAGATGCCCTGATCGTAAGAAGGAGGAGGAGGAGGAGGAGAAGGAGAAAGGGACACATAAAATCACCACCAACGTGAATTCAGAAGGTCCACTCATAGGTCCGCCCGTGATGTTACTGGACATCCCATGTGATGAAATGTGGGACTAGATGAACAAAGGCATGTAGATCCTCCATTGTGATAATTATGATAGAGCTCAAAGATTTGAATTTCAGAAACAAGATTGGATGGAGAGATTTCATAAATATTTTAATCATTAAATGCATGTATACACGTATATGAATATTTAATATTAAAAACCATTAATTGATGTAACTATAAAATTAATAGGTGATTTTTTCAGGTAGTCCCTCCCGCTCGAGATGTCCAGATCGTATGAAGGAGGAGGAGGAGGAGGAGGAGGAGGAGGAGGATCACAGAAAATCACCACGAGGAGGAGGAAGGTTCACAGAAAATCACCACGAGGAGGAGGAAGGTTCACAGAAAATCACCACGAGTAGGAGGAGGAGGAGGAGGAGGAGGAAGGATCACAGAAAATCACCAACGTGGATTCAGAAGGCTTACCCATCGGACCACCTGTTTGCTGGACATCTCATGTGATGAAAAGTGGGGCTAAACCAATACAGGTAAACCTCGTTTTACGCCGGTTCGATTAGCGTTGATTCGCCGGCGTCTCTTGGAACGGAACCAAGGCGTAAAACGAGGTTTACCAGTATTTTTTTTTTATATATTAACGACACACACACACACACACACACACACACACACACGAGTGGACTTTATTAAATTTTGCTTATTTAATAATACTATTGTAATTCAATTTTAAATTTTTTATATTGGTCTATGTGTACCTCTGTACGTGCTACTTGTTTAATAATACAGCATTCTAAATAATACACACACACACACACATTTTTTAATAATTCTTTATTTTGTTCAAATCTGTCAACAATGTATTTTTATCGTAATACATACATTCTCTGATACAGTAACTTTCAATAGAATTTGAGGCGTCACAAAAAGCAAAAATTACCACATCAGCATTATAACTACTAGTAGTAATGAGCTTCGATATAATATTTAAAAAATTTCTATAATATTTTACAAAGTCTAACATTTTCAAATGTTCGATTTTCTTTGCTACAAACGATTCGTACATTCGACATATTTCCCTTACATTATTCACAGTTAAATACAATTCTACAGCATCTTTCACTATGGAAATCATTTTGATGTCTGTATTGACAACATTAGAAATCACGATGGTGTTCGCGCACACGAATCTCAAATCGGATATTTCACACTCGAAATATTTCGCCAACCAACACAAATGGTCTATAAACTTCCCCCACTCGTCACAGGTGAAAATCATGAAAGTCGTATCATTTATCCTTATTTTAATGTGAACATCGAAATTTCTCGAAGGCAACAACCCCACCTCCAGGGAAAATCCGCCCTCGTCACAAGAAAATGTGGAATTCAAACAAAACCTTCTCATCGGATCATGTGTGCCTGGGTGGATGGTGATGGGTGATTGGATCGAAGTATTAGCAGCTTCCATTAAAAATTTTTCCAATTCCGCCTCCTCCTCATCTATGGATGGAAGTTGATATTCTGCGGGGGGCGGCGGCGGCGGTGGGGGCGGGGGCGGTAGATCTTCTCTCTTCTTCTTCTTATTCTTTGTGTTGAGCGAAGAGGGGGACGGTTTACGTTTAGGAGGTTTATTCATTCTTTACTCGTCGATGACTTCTGAGGCACTGATAGAATTTGATTTTCTACTATAGAAGGAGAAGAGGGGGAATTGTCGGTGGTGGTGGTGGTAGTGGTAGGGGAATCTGTTTCGATTTCTCCATCCTTCATCGATTTTCTTCCAACTACAATGGTACATACATCTAATAGAATACCTTCCAGGTCTTTTACCGCAAACATGTGAGGCGGTGAGAGTTTCGACGTCGTCGTCCTCCTCCTCTTCTTTTTAGCGCTTGACGGCGACGATGTCGGTGCCACAGTTTCATGATTCATTTGTGGCACATCCTGTAATACACCGCGATCAGTAGTGGTATCGGACACGTGACGCTTCATTTTTACGGTAAAACTGAAGGTGAAAATCACACAGTCATCAAATTTATACTTGTTGTTATAATCGATTCGAGGCATCTATCCAACTATTGTACGAGTTATCGAAACCGAGCCATTTCACATAGACTTTATTTCCCTTTTTTCGTAAAACTTTTTCGACAAGATAAACGTCAGGTTGTTTTGTTTTCTGCAGCTCCTGCTCGTAAAATCCCCCCTCTATTGGTCGGCCTTCCATATCTTCCAAGAGATATGTGGTTGGATTAGTTATTCGGATCTTGGAAATTTTAAAATGTTCTGTGGTCCAATTCGCTGTGTAACCCTTTTCAAACACATGTTTTACTTTACTTATTCGAACCACATCGCCAACATTAAATTTTCGTGGAGTCGTGCTCTTAATATGACTATACACACCACTAAGCAATTTCTTTTCTTTGTCTACGCTCACGTCACAGGGTCTCATGCGAGTAGTACGATGTTGTCGTTCATTGTAATTTTTCACGATAACAGGTAAAATGTCGATCCATCTATAGGTTCCGTTTAAGCTAAAATATTTGTATAGCTTCTCTTTTAGGGTGCGAATCATTCGTTCGGCAATGGCGGCCTTCAGATGAGTATAAGTGTGATAGTGATTAATGGTGTACTTTTTCATTAACTGTCGAAAATGTGAATTGAAAAATTCTTTTCCTTGATCCGTTTGAAGGTTTTTCGGGCGTCTACCCCCACTACCGCTGAGAATGTCAGCAAAAGCACCGCTAACTTCTTGCCCAGATTTCGTTTTCAACGCTCGAGCCCATACGAATTTGGAAAAACAATCGATCACAACCAATATGTATTTAAACTTTTTGTTTTGACTCGCATACATATCCATTTGACCGAGATCGGCTTGCCATAAATCATCTATTCCTTTCAAGATGGTACGTCGTCGAGGGAAATGTTTTCTTATCGGTTTGTGTAATTCATTGACGAGCTGTATTTTCTCTTTGGACTGCTGCTGCTGCTGATGCATCTTCAGATTTGTCTAACCTCTAATGTATAACTTGAGACTCGCGAAGTTCTTCTATAATTGAAGATATCTCGTTGTCTTGCGATGTATTTCCGGCTCGTTTTGATGCTACCAATAATCTCAATCTATCGACTAATTCATTGACATCATTCCAATATACATATTCGATTGGTTTAGTATTATATATCTTTCCACCACTGTGTTCAAGTGCTGAATCGGAGAAATCGAGCAACTTTCTTGTACTCGTACTTAATAAAGGTTTAACAATATGTGTATATTTAATACTTCCACTGGCTGCTATTTTACCAATTTTGCTGTAACCCCTTCGGAATAAATTTGATGCATTCAAAATTCGTCTAAAATTTTCAAGATCGTTTTGTGAATAGTTTTCTGGCGCTCTGTGAAAAATAAGACTGTATAGACCGTCGGAACCGTTATACCGCTCTCCGTCCACTATAATGTCCCCAGTAAGCTTATCGAAATCTAGGGTAGCCTTTCCTAGGCACCATTTTGATTTAGCAGGGTCATACTTTGGACCACGTGCTTCGTCTAAATGTGGAGAACCATTAAAATAACTTATAATATACCGTTGGCTGATTTCGGGATACTGAGATATGTAATCCTGTATCACATTAATATCACCTGTGTCCTTAATCTCACGTTGAATCTCATCAATGGACATCTCATTATAATTTTTGGAAATCTCATCATAATGTTCATCTTCTTCTCCCTCCTCCTCATTATAGGTTTGTGTGATTTCATGAAGTGGTAAAAATTGTGTTTCGTCTAATTTCGATGTAGGTGATGGTAATTCCACGTCTTCCTTCTTTATTTGCAGCAGTTCTTTCTTTTCTGGTTTCAGTTGTTGTTGTTGTTGTTGCTGTTGTTTTGTGACTAATTGTGCGAGTGGTTTGACGATTGGAGTGAAAAGTTTATTTAAAGTTTCATCCTCTTCGAATCGACCCAACTTTAAAGCGAGATATTTTTTTCGCACATCTCTACTCAATCTTTGAATTTTTCGTTTAAGTCTCACCTCGGAGCTACTTAATGGCGGCTTCATGATGATGGTGGGTTATGTACTTATCGAAACCTTTGCGATACCGCCCCTTATTTATATCAAAATCTTTGGCTATCACCAACATTCCGAATTTCTCCCGCCAACATTCTGCACACAAACGCTTAAAAGTATCATATGTCATGTCTGGGCTTACGTGCTCGTCATATGCGTGTTTTAAATTAATATCATCTTGTTTAAACAACACGATTACGTTACAGTTGTCGCGAACGAGTTGTTTAGGTATCTTACTATACGTCTGACACAAGTAGACGACATCGATTCCCTTGTGGCGACCCATGGAGAAATAAGCTCGAACTTTATCCTGTTTGTCACAAGCGATATCATCAAAGATAAATATAGAGTTTTTTCGAGCATCCTTCGGGTCTTCTATATCCACGCTGTCACTAAACGCAAAATAACCCATTCCTCGTACATTCCTCAATACTTTCTCCAACAAACGATATTTTGACTGGTACAGAGATTTGGAGTATACGTATACGTTCTCAAAACGTAGACCGTTTGGATTGAAGAGTAAAGCGAGTATAGCGTTTGTCTTTCCACATCCCGAGGGACCACAAATGGCTGCACGAAAACATGATGGTAACAATTCGCCATGTTTTGATGTCTCCCCCTCTCGCTCCCCCTCCTCGATAAGATCTAAATTTTCTATGGGCAGTGTAACATCTTGTACTATAACCCTCATTTTGATTAACAACTAAACGTATGCACGTGCGTATATATAGCGCAAGCGCCCCTCTCCTCAATAGTATGATGTTAACTTTCGAACAGCATAGTGGCAGGGGAATTGTTAATACGCTCATTAATAAATTACCATTCGAGCTTCATATTCCGGGCTATGCATTTTGTGGACCAGGTACGAAGTTAGAAAAGCGTTTAGCTAGAGGTGACGAGGGTATAAACCCCTTAGACGAAGCCTGTAAGCAGCACGACATCGCTTACTCCAAGTATTCCTCGTTGAAGGATAGACACAAAGCAGACTACGAGTTAGAGAATCGCGCTTGGGAAAGAGTGAAGGCGAAAGACGCTAAAGTTGGTGAGAAAGTATCCGCTTGGTTTGTAACCACAGGGATGAAGGCGAAAAGAAAACTCGGTATGGGGGGTCGTTCGTTCACGGGAGCACTTGTAAGGCCCACGTCACGAGCCCTGAAGCGATCGTTAAAAATTTTACCGTTAGAGGGAAATAATAATAATAATAATGTGCGAAAACATTCTCTCTTTGCTTTACGCGCTGCTCGTGCAGCGCTCAAGAAAGCGGGTGGGCGTAAAAATATTCGAGTTCCACGGATCATTCCTATCCCCAAGTCGGGGGGATTTTTACCGCTCCTTCTTCCGATTCTAGCAGCATTGGGGTCCATAGGAGGCGTCGTGGGAGGAGTATCTGGCGTCGCTAAGACCATAATCGATGCGAGCAACGCAAAGAAAAAGTTGGAGGAAGATCGACGACATAATAAGGTCATGGAGGAGGAAATCGGTAAAAAGGGATCTGGGCTTTATCTCAAGAAGAATGTGAAAGGAGGATATGGATTGTATCTTAGACAAACAAAAAAAAACTTCCATTGAAATTACCTAAGCGAGCTCTATACGATAACGAAATTGTTAAATACGTAAAAAAATTACATGTACCATACTTTCGGGGTGTTTTTATGCGAGACACTCTACCTAAAAGACCAAATCTGAACGAAAGTGCTATAGTTAATCTAGATTCGAATGTCAACGAGGGTACACATTGGGTCGCATACCGGAAGCGTGGCCGTCTAGTGCAGTATTTCGATAGTTTCGGTGATCTGAAACCGCCGCGTGAATTGGCCGAGGATTATTTCGGTAAAAACGTGCGAATCGTCTACAATCAAACACGACATCAAAATTTTAATTCCAATAACTGTGGGCATCTCTGCATCGAATTTCTATATAAAAATTGGTGATTTGGGGGTGTGAAGTGCCAGTCATGAGTAACATTTTTACGTTAAAGGATCGATCTTCCACACTCTCTATTGAGTTTACGAATCCCATTCCGCTGGACCCACATTCGCGATACGAACTCGCGCTAATCGGATTCCATTCCTACAACAGTATCACCAACGTCGAAGGAGGCACAAATTTTTATTATTTGGACAAGGGGCAATCACATTCCATCCCGATACCTCGAGGTGCTTATGATATAACCGATATTTACAGGTATCTCAAGGAGTTTCTAGATCCCCGCCAAGAAGGGAGTAAGAGATTTTTTCTGCGAGCTAATAATAACACGCTAAAGTGTGAGATTTACCATCGCGATTACGACATTGCTTTCACAGAGAAAGACTCCCTAGCCGAACTCTTGGGATTCTCAAATACACTTTTAACAGCCGGTACGGTACACAAATCAAATCTGCCTGTTAATATCGTTCAAGTGCGAACTATTCACGTAGACTGCAACATTACAGGAGGTTCATACTACAACGGAAATCCCGCTCACACCATTTACGAATTCGCCACCAAAGTGAATCCGGGTTATGCTATCGACGAAACACCTCAGAATTTGATATATCTACCGGTAATTGAAAATAACGCAATAACACATATTACTCTAGAAGTTTTAGATCAAGAGTTTAATTTAGTTGATTTTGGCGGCGAGGAAATTCTCATTCGATTAGAGCTCAAGAGATGCCCCTTGTGATCGATCAATACAGCGGCGGTGGCGCCACCTATAAAAGCACTAATCATTTGGGGGATGCGCCAGTCTCTAAGCGAGAGTTACGTGGTAAATTGACCATTCAAAATAGCGAATTTCTCAAATCGATCGGATATGTTGTCCAGCCGAATTTTCGATCTCTACAGAAAACCCATAGAAGATAATTCGATCATCGAAAAGGGAGTTCGAACATATCTGCCATATGTTAAATCGTTTGACAACAACGATGTCGTGGAGATCACCATCAATCGAACCGACGCTTGGCTCTTAATGGATGAGGCGGCATTAGTCATCAAAGGTAAACTAACAAACACCGGAGCCGGAAACGTCACTTTAGTACATAACGCGGGAACATTTCTCTTCGACTCAGTCTCTTATCAGTTAAACGGAATAGAAATGGAACATGTAAAGGACCCCGGTATAGTGAGTCTAATACGAGGTTATTTGTGTTACAACGATGACGACGTTAAGCATCTAATTATGGGGGGATGGTCCTTACGAAACACACCTCTACAATTCGATGGCCTGTTTTATCTGAGAATCCCCCTTTGGCATCTGTTCGGCATTTTTTGTGATTACCACAAGGTCATGTGCGGCAGGCAAAATATTCGCCTTACACGAGCTCGCAACGATAAGAATTGCATAATTGTTACAGGGGGAGATGCGACTACCCAAGTCACTCTTAACATCGACAGCATCGAATTAAAAGTACCGCATGTAACGCCCAATGATGAATTGAAACTCCAACTAACACAATCTATTCGTAACGATGTTCCTATACTTATCCCGTATAGAAAATGGGAGCTACACGAGTTGCCGATCCTCAATGCAGGCTCGACGAAAGAAATTTGGAGTGTAAAAACGAGTACTATGGTGGAATGCCCTCGTTATGTGCTTGTAGCTTTTCAGACAGATAGAAAAGATAAGGAGTCTGCAGACGTAACCCGCTTAGATCATTGTGATATCTCGAATATCATAGTGTTCTTAAACGGACAATATTATCCATACGAGCGTCCTAATTTCGATTTCCCGAAAAATGATTATTCGGAAGCTTACCACAACTACACGGAATTTTATCCGAAATTTAGCAATAGTCCTACATACCAAAAACAGCCTTTATTAACATTTACCGAATTTAAAACGTACACCATATTCGTAGTGGATTGTGCAAATCGTGACGAAAGCATTAAATCGTCGACGGTGGATGTGAAATTGGAAATCGAAGCTAGAACGGGTTTTCCCGCCAACACCAGAGCATACTGCATCCTAGTTCACGATTGTATTATGGAACACCTGCCTCTTAGTGAAATTGTCAGAAAAATCTCTTAACTATATAAAAACACCTAACCTCGATTGATTTTAATCGTACGTAAGCATTCGTAACAACAACAACAACAACAACAAAGATGTCTCTCGATAAATTTGGAAGACACATGTTGACCCCGCACACTTCTACCACAGATGAACGTCCACCTGTTGATCGTGATGAGATCGTCGGAGCATCCAGATTCTCTTCCCCTTTTTACATTTGTTCACCGTTGGAACATCACAGCAAACTTTTAATTACTATTCAAGGAAAAGGTGCTCAAGTTCCTCTCAACTACCTTTACTTTTACGTATTAGACAATGCGAAAACAATTTACAACGCTCCTGTCGATGGTAAAGTGGAAGCTGTAGAAGTTTACCCCAAAGGGGTGCATGTTGATATTAATGATGAAAAACTGAGTCTCGACGCAAAAAAAATTGTCGGTGAGAATATAAGTAAGGGAGACAAGATTTCTTTTTGGACTTTAAAGGCCGATACCACCCCATTATATTACCAAATAGTGTTGCAATGCCCCATAAGTAAAAACGAATAAAAGGATATCATATTTACGTTGCCGTGTCAGTTTCATTTCTCGCTTCATCACACACACACACACACACACACACACACACAAAAATGAACTCTAGTGCTGTCGTAATCGATATTCAAGGTTTTCAGTACGGCCCGAGTAGTTTCTGGTGTAAAGAAATCGCCATAGTTAGCATCGATGGAGACGGATGGATTCATAAATTTATTAAACTGCCATCGTCATTGGAGGTGTACAACAACCGTTTTCGTAACCAAGTGGAATGGCTGAAGAAAAATATTCATGGACTCGATTGGGACGTGAACAGCTGGATACCCGAGCAGGACGTTCTACAATACGAAGACATCTCAGCGTTCATCCGAACTTGGGTGCCGTTCAATACTATCGTAGTCGTCAGAGGTTCGCAGAAGAAAGAATGGCTCGAGAAGTTAATAGAGAACGAAATTATCGATCTCTCTGCTAGGAATTATCCAAATTTTGCACAAATGAAACAAATTTTCAAATCCCATCATTGTATGTTACATGAAAACAATAATTTAAATTGTAGCTTAGAAAATGCATATTTCATAAAAAATTGGTGTAAATATTGTATGTGTTCTATATTTAACTAATAATATAGGTATTTTTTATACTCAGAATTCAGTATCACTTCAAGCATGGCATCGTTAGCATCGACGTATGTTTTACTAAGTGCTTTTGTTAATGGTGTATTTTATATTAATCACCCTTCAAATGCTAGTGATGTGTTTATTTGTTTCGATCGAAATAATGAGAGTTGGCCGATGGCTTGGTTGGAGATGGACCTTTGTGTAATTTCTTACCTTCCTGCTCTTAAAATACATGTACCTAAAAACGCCACACAATACAAGTTGAGAATTATTTATGAGAATCGTACGTATGGGGACACCGAGTGGAAAAATTTTACAACTCCCCCCACAATCCCAGCCACCAACACCCCCACCCCCGCCAACGTTACCAATAACTACATCAGTTCATTCGTACGCGGATTAGTTTGGTATATTGCCGTCACCCTGTCACTACTTCTCATCATAAACATAATACAACACCTACGAAATGGCGCTGCATAAATTTTCAAATTGTTGTTTAGGTGATAACACTGCTGACATGATATTACCGTTCGTTGAAACATTGGGAAAGTTACGTGAGGAAGTGGAAAGTATTAGGGAGCAGGCAAGTTGCATCAAGTGCTTTTTTCACATGCTTCACGATCTTCAAGTTCCTATTCAATTACTTCACAACCTTGAAATACCAAAAGATTGGACAATTCGACGATCTTGCAAAAGCGACGGCTGTAGCAACAGAAGGCGACACGGTACCATCCCTTTTCCCGATTTAATGAATACACTCAATCGTAGGTTAAGCTGTGAAAAATGTTATTGTCAAATACTTCTTATGCTGGGGCTTCCAAAAGAATGGTCGTCTCTCCCTCTCCCAACTTGTGATGGGCACAAATTTGTAGGTTATGATACTGTTGATAAATAATACAAAGATTGAAAAATAACCGTTGTTTTTATTAACGATAACGATTGCTGTGTGTGTGTGTGTGTGTGTGTGTGTGTGTGTGTGTGTGTGTGTGTATCGCGAGTATCGATTGGTCTCTCTCTCTCTCCGCGAGTATCGATTGGTCTCTCCGCGGTACGCAGAGAGAGAAATCTACAACACCGTCGTCGTCGTCCCTCGTGGAAAAGATACCTACATATCGACCGGCACTACTACTACTGGTTGCATATCAAAATGGGGGCCGCCGCCACATTCATCGAGGCGGCGACATCTAGCCGACGCCCCCCGAGTGAGGCACCCCCCATCCGCCAGCCGTCATCTAGAGCCCCCGAGCAGCGCGGCACCCCGGCCGCGACATCTAGCGACAGCCGCCAGCGCTGCGCATGCGACATGTTCGCGCGCGAAAGACGACGCGCGAAATTTGAAAAAGCGGGGCCAAACGGGGCCAAACGGAGGGGTACACGTTTGCCGCAGAAACGGCTCTAACTATCTACTATGGAGGTGTCTTTTTTTTATAGAATTCAATTAAGCGTCGCGGCAATTTCTTTTGAAGTAGCCGCTCAGGTCTGATATGAGTAAACACGTCTCGCGCTGTTTACTTTTGTTACTTACTTACTTACTTACTTACTTACTTACTTACTTACTTACTTACTTACTTACTTGTTTACTTTCCGTCGACCAGTCTACCGGCGACTGTTTACGACTACCGTTGACTGTTCTCCCCGTCTCGCTCTCGGTGTGCTATTTATAGCCATATGAGAAATCCAGAAAGATCGAGACGTTTCCGGTCCTTTGTTCGGGAACCTTCCTGATACTGCTGGAATGCTCTACGGCTTTCTGAGAATTTCACCAGTTCCCCGAATCTATCTCGTTAGGAATTTCTTTGAACTCATTCCGACGGGCGCTTATCTTTATGGGATCTTTTATGGCTTCTATTTCGTTACAATATCTATAAAATCTATGGGAAGCAGAATACCTACCTGTACTCTATATATTTTATCCTTCATGCTGGCATGTATTTCCCCTCTAATAATCATAAAATTAGCATCAAACTGCATGTTATTTACATCATTGGATTCCAATGCATTTTCACTCCTTTTTATCATTTTATTCTTGTCTTCAAAAAACTCAATAATGTCGCAGATCTTCAAAACATGTTTGGATGCCATGTTCAATCAATATTCTGACTTCAAATGGTTTTATTTAACTAAAAAGTACACAAAATAAATCACACTAGTAAATAAAAACATAACCTCAAAAAAGTAAAATGGGCGAAAAATGATAATTAGACCTACCTTTTATCAAAAATACTTTGTTAAAACGTTGAACCGTCCTAAGTTTTCACCAAATATTGACCTGACCACTCTTATTTACGTCAAAACTAATAACAAACTTGAAAATAAAATCTTCTTATGGGAAAATTGCACGCTTTCTCGGTTTGTTTGGAAAGGTTTCTAGCTCCGCCCATTTGTGACGTCAGGCTTAGGTAGTCCATTAAAATTGAAACAAATATAAAAATATTAGGGTAACACGAATAAAATATTCGAGATAATTTGTCCCTGAGAGATTTGGTATATCCACAGGTAAATCTTCGACAAATCCCACATAAGGCGACCAAAAAAAAAATTGTGTAGAAACAGTTACCATAGGTTACCATCCCCTCTCCCAAATGTCATACGTCATTACTAACGTCGCGTATATGGCCGTGTTTTTAAAGTGTTCGAACACCGGTTCGAGTACTCGAACAGGAAAATCGCGTTTTAAAATGCAGTTCGAGCAAACAGTCGAGCGTTTTAAAATTAACAAAGTTGCTCGAACACCTGCTCGAACACAATTTTCATGCACCGGGTCGTGAGACGGTGCATCGGTGTATGAAACGACAGAACAAGGAATAGATAGAAAATTGGACATCGAATTGAATGTTTTGTAATTTAAACTAAAAATTATAGGTCAAAAGAAACTAAAATTATGGAGGTGACCAAAATATGGAAATGTTTTCTTAAATAGCAAGTGTAAAGTGTAAAACTGGAGTTCTTGAGTAAAAAATTCATATTAATCAAATCCAAATACATTAAGAGTGATTAAATAAGGATTTATCATTTTGTTTTGTATGTTTTTAAGATGTATGATGTATACAATTCGTTAGAAGTCAAAACATTGCAACTTGTAACTTATAGCGTGTTCGGACGAGACAATTTCATCTGCCCTGGAGCTGTCAAGTAACCTCGGAACACTGAGAGCTGATCTCTCGCCCAATCAAACGCCAACTTCTGAGAGAGAATTCCCACCCGAACGCAATTTATGCTCTCAGATTGCTCCCAGAGTGCTCTAGAGCGACCATCCGAACACGCTATTAGACTTGCATAGGTACCGTTTTTAAATGTCACTGATCGAGCAAGTGCTGAAGTGTTCGGTTGACTGTTCGAGCACATTGTGTTCGAGCAGCTGGTACACTTTAAAAACACGGCCTATGTGATGTGATCATAGAGATAAAAGAGAGAGGAGGTAACAAATGTGGTTGGAACAAATAAAAGCACAGACTAAAGTGGCTTCTGCATATCGTCGACTTCAAATAGTCCAAGAGCTAGCTACATAAAACAGTATCGATAAGGTACACGACATTTGAGTTCATAACTGATTGTAAAAACATGAACTCAACACCAAATGACTGTTGTGCCGGTTTACATAGGCCGGATATGTAAATGGCGAAAAACCGATAAAGTACACGGGTGAAATTTTGTTCAGGCATTGTCTAGACCTTGACTAAAAGCGGTGTAACAATGGCAGAAAGTTAGCAGGTCGGAAAACCCTCGGCAGAATGATTCAAAGTCGCGGAAAATTACCATGACAAAAACCGATAAGATACACGTGAAAAACTTTTTCCGTACATTCTTTGGTCCTCAAGGAAAGAGCGGTGCGATATATAGTGGCAGAAAATTAGTAGGTCGGAAAACCCTCGGCAGAAGGTCATGAAAAACGCCCTGTAACTTTCAGTTTCTTCTGCCGAGGGTTTTCCGACCTGCTAATTTTCTGCCACTGTTGCTCTTAGTCAAGGTCTAAACAATGCATGAACAAAATTTCACGAGTGTACCTTATCGGTTTTTCAGGCATGTTTTTCCAATGTGGAAAACTGGCCGCCATTTACATATCCGGCCTATGCAAACCGGCAGAATAGCCATTTGGTGTTGGGTTATTTTTTTATAATCAGTTATGAACTCAAAATGTCGTGTACCTTATCGATGCTGTTTTATGTAGCTAGCTCTCCCACTAAAACAATCGCAAACACGCGTTCGAAAAGTGGCTTCTCATCTTCTCAATATGGCCTGTTCCCTGTTCAGTCTACAATATTTACCTGATTGTTCTCCCTAATTGTTACCTCCTCTCTCTATACCTCTCTCTTTTATCTCTTCTCTATGGATGTGATTGAAGGGGCGTTCTCATTATTATACCTTAGAGTGCCTAGAAAGGTAGAGTGTGGACAACTATGTAACAAGCACTGATTGGTTCATTTGAAATGTTGGACCATAATGGCGGCACCAATAAACAAGCGAATTGAAATAGCGCGAATTTGAATTTCATTTTGTATATCCTGTGCAATAGTACATGGGCGGCGCATGAAATTGTTTATTTGCAAGGCGATGATTTTTAAGAAATAAAATGCTTAGCCTTGTTTATGAGAGAACAATTATTCGATTAGTGGTGTCCCTTTGCAATAACCATCTTTTGCGTTATATGCATAACAAAAACAAACAAAACGAACAAACAAACAAAAACTTAACCCCTACGAAAAATGAACTAGACAGTGTAATATAATAATGAGACTGGCTTCTAGATCTTGGAGTTGATTCAGGTTAGTACTATAAAACATTAGCAAATCGAAAATTTAACAAAGGTATATTATTTGTTGATAAGACAAATTTATGGGGTTTGTGATATGATGAAACCCTCAAATAAAACATTGGAAAATGTTACAATGAAAAGGGAAATAAAATAAAAACAGATATATTTTATTAACACCTTTTATTGTATTGCAAGCATTGCCATACACTTATTGCTACGTGTATGTCTTACATTTAAAGTTTGTATTTTGTGATTGTAAATCCTTAACCTAAACCGAATAAACCTAAAAGCGATTCTTTTTTAATATCATGACAAGTCTCTAGATTACATGGTATGTTTCTCATTTTTTCTAAATGGTTTCTAAATTTTTTTCTCTAAATGGTTTAAACTTAGAACCTACAACTGGGGATTATTTTCTTTCAGTAAGTGTATTTACATCTGGCATTGCAATCTATAATGATGTCGAACTTTCGCACTTATTCGGAAATACACTGTATGGCCTGAATACAACACAACTACTATGATAATCACTTTCACTTCAATACATACTTATTTTGGGAACGCTCTTAAATATGTCCCCAACAATAATTCTCTGCTACAGGAAACACTTTAGAAACACTACAAACCACTACAAACACAATGAAGGAAATTAACCAAAATGAACAAAAATACGCACGCACGCTTATGGACTTTCCACTCCCGTCATACATGAAACTTAATATAAATCTTAGAACATATTTCAATAATTGTCGTTGTATGAAACTTACGACCCGTGCCGGCCGCCATTATGGTCCCAAATCCGTTAGTTGGCCACACTCTACTCTTCTAGGCACTCTATTATACCTTATACACCACAGAACATCTATATATTAAATATAGATATTCTGAATTATATATTAGAATAAGAATATAGGATTACCGAATATAGATATAAATAATATTAGATATTAATATAATACACCTACACTGGGCTTGCACCAACGATTATAGACTACTATCAGAATTGCTCAGTTCGCCGAATCTGCCTGCCAAAAACTCTGTGACGTCACCACCGGTGCTGGACAGAAGATAGAGATTTATTCATTTTACTGTAGTAAAGAGTAAGATTTATCATTGTAAACTGTACGGTTTACGTAGGTACTCTACGTAATCCATATTTACGTACGATATCCACATCACGTCTTCCACAGATCAACACGTAAACGTACTTCAGCACCGGTGGTGACGTCACAAAACTGTCCAACATTGCTCAAATGTAAGTGAGCAATCCTGGTTAGTCTATAATCGTTGGGCTTGCACTTCTAATAATATAAATGTTCTGTGGAATTGATATTCTGTGTTGAATTTTGTAAGGTTAAGCTCGCAGTTGCAGAAACTTGTTTGTCATTTTGTTGAAATTGTTTATTGCATTTAATAACAGTAAGAATGTCTGAAAAGCCCAAATTGGACCTCGGAGTTCTGGAGGAGGATGACGAGTTCGAGGAGTTTCCCGTAGAAGGTAAGAGTGGCTATACATTTTAAAGAAATTGTGCCAAACAAAAAAAATATGTACCAACATATTCACAAATTGTACCTGACACCCATTCCTAAATTACATCTGGTGCAGACATATTTCCACTGTTAATTCAAGTTTGAAATCAAACATTTAAGAGTAAGTAGTAAATTTCGTACTCAAAAATCGCCCCAAAATGAATAAGAATACATAAGTTAATATTTGGAAGTTGGTGTGTTGTAACAATAGTTTATTACTCCTTTTGTATTAAATACAAAAACATACTAATACAGACTATTTAGGAATAATTACATCATTTATGTTTCCTTTAGAGTTTAGAGTATCCTCTATGTTGAAGGGCAGTTGCTTTACCAAAAGAGTACCTACCTCCAATACATTTCATTTCTATTGTATTATCTTTTGATAGACTGGACGGGAAAAGACAAAGATGAACAGGACATCAGCGTCTGGGAGGACAACTGGGAGGATGATAACATTGAAGATGATTTCAATAAACAACTAAGGTACAAAAACAAGTGTTAACCAATTGGTATATTTCATTCGTTACCTATTTTTTAGGGCACAGTTAGAGAAACAGAAAACCAACCCAATGCCTGGAAAATCATGAACTTACATTTAATTACTTGTATTATTTGCGTTATCGATTTATAATAATAATCATTCTATGTAGTAAATTAGATTTTTTATTTATCCAACTTTTTATTAGTTATGGTGTTAAACTAATATTTAGTGTACCACCACTAATTTGGGTTTTTGTTTTATAAAACTATTCCATTTGATCAAAAATGGTGTGATACGAGTATTCTAGATCAGAGAGCATCCCAATAATATCTCCTCAAAGTGTTTACTGACTCATATTACAAAACGTAACCATTTAACAGAAGAACAACTATAGCTGTAATTATTCTTGGCATCAGGAAACTATCCCCTTTTGTTTTGTCACATCACTTCTGAAAATTGAAAACTCGCAGAAATATAACCATCTGGCAGCTGGTATGATGTGAAACAGATTTTGCAATCTAGATAACAAATTATATCGGGTGTTTTTTTAAATTTCACCTCATAGTAGGCTGTGGATAGTGTTTGTGAATGCGCCTTACTAAACAATGTCAAAATTGACATAACCTCACTTTTTTAACAAAAATTGAAACTGCTCCAATCAGTTACTAGTGTCTTGAAAAAGACAGCTCACTCATCTGCGCCTAATTAATAGAGCCAAGTTGTCTTTTTCAATACACTATTAACCGATTGGAGCAATCAAGTTGCAATTTTTATAAAAAAAGTGAGGTTGTCAATTTTGACATTTTTTAGTAAGGCGCATTCACAATCACTATCCACAGCCTATTATGAGGTGAAATTTTAAAAAACACCCGATACAATGTGTTTCAAAATGATTGTCATCTAGTTGGCGTTGGAATTTCTGTGTATGTAATTTTTGATGTGCCGCGCTCTATCGATTTGAACCTATCAAATTCTGAGGACAAGTGACACTTCGAACATTTATTGTGAAACTGGCAATCAGTACTGCTGGTAATTAATGGCCCTTTTCAGTGCCAAAACAAATACTAGAAATAGACAAATACTCAGAATTCGTTTTCTTTTGACAGAGAAAAACCAGAAGTTGAAAGAGGTTAAGTAGGTTATTTTGAAGTTATGTATAGTTAGTAGAAACTCCTATTTTCGCAAGGCGGGTTTTTTTATTTTACATGGGAATTCCACAGCCGACTAGATTACAATCATTTTGAAACACATTGTACATAAGTATATAAAACACCATAAGGCAGGAGGAGGAGGTTGAACTGAAGCGTAATTATGCATCTTATATAGTATTTATTCATTCTTCATTTTTGTTTTTGTACATAGCCTTATTTATTTATATATATATAATTTTATTTTGTATACCACTAATTTCTCACTGTTTTCCCTCCCGGGGAAAGGAAGTTTTAGGACGAGCGTACGAGACACGAACATGTCGAAAGACCTCCGACCCCGGGATGTACATATTATTTTTAGTCCCTTAAAATATATATTTTTTACAATTGCTACATCTAAAAATATGTCAGATTATGTATATCTGGTAAAATATGCATTCAAAGAATCATTTTTTTTGTTTTTGTCCTTAAAACCTTACCTTAGAATCTCTTACCTTTAAGATTTGAACACACTTCGAGTTTTTTTTATTAAAAAAATATGTTTTAATGGAAGCTTAAAACACATTCTTTTACATTTTTTTTATCACAAAAAATTGGCTTCTCTCCCCAATCTGTTCCAGCTAGACCTCGCGTCACAGCTTGTTTTTTTTGTAGCAATTATACACCCAAACCTTTGTACATTCCTAATATCTAAGGGTCGGTCAGGAAACACTGAACCGTCTCCAGTTTCAAAACACAAGTTACTGCCAGGATTTGATTGATTTCCATCGGATTCAAAATATAGGCACATTTATCGAACGGTTCAGCATTTCCCATGTTTTCTCTTTAATTACGTATGGTATTGTATATGTTTTCGATTTTTTTTCTTCTTTGCTTATGTGCTATTTTATACACTACACCTACATTATACAGGACACAACCTTTTAGAGCTTCTTAGAGGGTAATTTGACTTAAATGAATCCAAAAATTGACAAAGCCATATTGCTCGATATTAAAAGTTTGATTTTGCTTCTAAACAAACAGCCAATGGGGACAGTGGTTGTTTATTTACACAAGTACTTAGCTTCAAAGTGAGATATGATCCTTAACCTGAGACGATTCAGGAGTTAAGTTTTGGGCTGGAAAAACCACAATACCTCAACAGTGTAAGGATGTAATCGGTGGTTACCATCTCACTTCACAAACTAAGTGCTTCAAAACAGACAATGGATCATTTGTTCGGAACTGATCCGAGTTGATTCCTAGTTTATTTCGATTTTAACTACATAACAATATTTCATTGACCAACAATCACTTGTAACATTTTTTTCCTTTGTACAACATTTGATGAAAGGTTTTCGTTAAAATTTGGAACAGACAACAACAACAGAACAGATCCAATGAACAGTGTACACGTGAACGTAATGTGTGCGGTGTTTATGAAAACCATGAGAAAATCAGATCACCCTGTACACTTCACAAAAATAAATAAATATGTACATATCAATACACTGTTCAACAGGCAGGTACGCTTTACAATTTACAAGTAATGAAACTCATTGGTAAACTTTGTCGCAGTTCATATAATTATGTCATGTTTCACAATATAATGACTCCTTTTTTTAATCAGTATTTTGGCCAAGTAGTTCTGTTTTTTTTTTCTTATCACCTAAGAAACTTACTCGGTAATGCTTAAATCTACTTAATAAATTACTTCTTACAAACTATTTTTACTTGTATATATATATAATATTTATATATAGAATATTCATATATATATAATGTACAGGCTACTTTATATCTTTGGAAAATAATAAAGTTGTTAGAATTTTCTTTTATAACAAATCTACAAAAAAATAATATATATTATGTATATATAGAAACAAATATTTTTACTACCAATCGAAAAACGTTTTTAGGCTCTTTGGAACATTATTTTTAACAACTTCGTAAATCGATCGACTTCCTAATTACTCAAGAAAATAATCTTCGAGTGAGTGAGAACTTTGATTATTTTTTGAGTAATTCGTACTATAAAAAACTACAAAAAGTTTTTTGTAATGTCACAGCCTAAAAATTGAAAAAATCCACTGCTACTCAATACTAAATTCGTGACTGTTACTTTACCGATATAATTTTTTCAGTTTTTTTTTTGGGAAATTTCGAAAAACATAAACTAACAATTAGAGAGCCATTCTCTTGAGCAAATAATCACACTTTTACATTATAGTCGATGACTCTTAATAACCACTAAACAACAAATAAAAAAAAAAAAACAGGAAAACAAAATATCTAAATAAATTATATTAATAAACGTTAACTAATCACAATACTAGGCTGGTCTTTTTTCATTTACTGCGAAAGCCTACGCGATACATTACGAGATCTCGTCCAAGGATTAAGTACAAAAAATGTAACGTGTTTATATGGCAAACGATAGAATATAACATACACAATCGCAGGTGTCGGACCTACTTCGTACTCCAGTAAACTAACCCGAAACGTCCGTGTATATAATCAAAAATTTTCTTTACAAATCCCAAGTCTAAGTATCACACCTTAGAGCACAACACTATACCGGAAAGAGTTTACGTAACTTACAACTAAAAACTATGCACCTCTACAGATGGCATCTCACTTTTCATTTTTTCTTGTTTAACGATGTATTGTCGTTCGGTTAAATATAATTTATGTACACAGAAAGAGAGAGAGGGGGAGAGATACAACGTCGAGGCGCGGATGCCTTAACTGTTAAGATTGTCAGGTACAAAAAATACAAATTCTCGAAGGCAAATACAACACAACGGACTTGTTACATCTTCCACGTAGAGCGATCCGAGTCGCCATCGAGCGTCCTTAATTGACTCCACGATCGGATGTTAATTGACTTACCCGAACGGCGACATGGTCGGTTTTAAGGAGAGAAGACATCCAACCGCCCCGTCTCAATGCACCGAGTTTTCACATCATAATTTAAACTTTTATGTACAAATGAAGAATGACGTACCAAGTAACACCTCAGTCATCATCGATTATAATACAACTTACATTTATGTTTGATAGTAAGGTCTCGATCTAGTGAACTATCCATTATAACAAAAATCAGATTAGTGAACAAACTATCCTTCCTTGGGAACTTCACCAAAACCTATTGTTGAATTGCGCAGTTTTGCTGTTTATAAGATTCATAATTAGTAATAAATTAAAAGTAGTCCGTGAAATTTTCTTCATTATTGCAAAGAGAAACTCAGTTGACAATTGGAAATGCTGAAATTTGTGATTCTTTAATTAACTGAATTAGCCCAAAATGATTGAAGTGTTAAAAAGCGTTAAATAACAATTTACATCATCACTTAACAACCATCATAGAAGGAACTGGTGGAACATGGTCTAAACAAATACTTCAACTTAGCGCAAAACAAGTTTACAACTTTTTAGTTACTTTAGCACCATTAGCATTTCCTCCCAAACTCGAGAAGTTGTTGGTTCAAAAAAAATTGCAAGTCAAAGCAGTTAACCATATCAAGTTGACTATTCACCAAAAACAATCCATTCACAGAACTCTGCAAAACAACAATAGTTAAGCATTTAATCAATTCACTACAGTGACAGTTTAATGAAAATTGCAAATATTTGATTGCTTTTGAAATACAAAAACATATGCAAATATTGGCCAGGTCTATATATTGGTACGCTGAGCTACTTCACATCTTTCATACTACATATATTTATATGTAGTACCCCAGTAATACTTCCAAATGACAATCAGTATACATACATTCAACTTTTAACACAAATAAGGATAAACACACAACTGAAAAGAGTGATTTTAGTAAGTGCTGTCAAAATGCTTCCTTTTCAGTTTCTTGCACTACAATATGGGCTAATAGTTTTAAAAAATGACAAATTTGGTTTAATAGTCTCAATCACAAGTTTCTATTTCTTCCTGTCAAAATAATGGTGTACCGCCTAACCTCTATTAATAATTCTTAACTATTCTTGAGAGGCTCAAGACATAGGTATTTGAGAACACTCGTTCAAACGGAATTGTTTCAAAACGGAGTTGTATCTGATAGGGTATTGAAGGAAACTATTAAGGTATTCAACAACTACTCCAATCTAGCATCATATAACTGGAAACTAGTTGCAGATTTGAAATACATAATATCCAAACAAGTTTAGGGAATCAACTGCAAATATGGTTACAAAATGCATTAAAACATCGATTTTCCCTTATCTCTCAAGACACTTAGGTTTAGTAGTGCAAGGAACATTCTTCTTCTACTACGCTACTGAGATACTTAGAAGTCGTTTATCCAGTGTCAACAATGATGTTTAGTTCTTAATGTTTATTCATGTCTCTAATTGTTATTCAATAAATTTTCAGTAGTTCCGTCATTTCAATATTTGATTACACTCTTTTACTATACAAGTTAATTTTATGGTAAACTTATAATTTTAATGTTCTGACAATCGATGTTATTTGTTCAAACCTAGTCTATTGTAAATGTAACCTCAATCATTATAAGACCATTAAACGAGACAGAATTGTTGAAACCTAGGGTTATTCTAGGTTGATTGAACCCCTCAAGCTTATGAACATAGCGTCAATGGGCCTGCTAGTGTTAAATGAAATTTATAATTCAAACCCAACCTATTATAGACCCAATGTAGATCACTTTACTACTGTTAAATGAAATCAGTTTACTCAGTACTAAAATCATTTGTAAAAAGTACTATACCTAGTCAAGTGCCATAGTACCTTTACATAATATCCCTCTGGAATCACTAATAATATTGGGTGTTAAATCTTTCATTTTAACTTATTGCAGAGACTGGATTTCTATGTGAAATTGTTAAATTAGCATTCAAGAAAAGGTATTCAAAACTGATATAAAATTGAAGGAAGACATTAAGGAATTCAACAAATTTTGCAATTACTCAAATACCTGGAAACTAGTGGAAGATAACAATATCCAAACAAATCAATAAGTGAACAAACATGAAGTATGAGGAAATTTCAAAACGCCAGTTTTTCAATCAAGACACTCTTATGGTAATATTTATCTGTAATTGTTAATAATGTCAATTATTGAAACATTTTTATGAATTGTTCAATTTATAGTATTACAATAATACTCTAATGTCATGGATACCCTTAACCAAGACCATGTGTTCTTAAATGTTACCAATTTATTACTAAAATTATACTGTGTGTCCGTAAATGTCTGTACCCAAATTATGTTGGCACGCGTGGGTGAAACCAAACTTTAGTTGGCAACAAACGCTCCATGTCGCTTTTTGATTGACATTTCAGCCAGAATTTGATTTTCAGGCCAATGAATTTCTTTGAAATTATGTTGGCAATAATTAATTAATCCGTTGAAAGTTAAAATCACTATCCATGACCTTGAATGGGTACAATCATTTACGGACACACAGTAGTTGTCAGCCTTTGTTTTTCAAATAACAAATGGCTTACGAAAAAAATTCGAAATTGCCAGAAATAGAAGTGTCAGACGTCGCAACCTTTTCCAAATAATTGGAAAAAGGCACAGCAATAACTGTTCACAGATGAACTGTTGTTTCAGCAAATCGCTCTGTGGATGTGGAAAACTATATTTACACTACATTTACAACATTACAATGTAACCCAGGAAGTTCACCAGTGAACGCGCATCTTCTAAATTCTTAAAACAGCCAATAACCTGAAAGCGCCAGAGCCAGTCCACCATACCGAGACCCCACTACACTAAAAACGCCTCACCCTCTCTTAGGATACATTAAATTTGCTATATTACATCATTAATGTACAGTCTTAAATAAATAGAGCAAAAAAACCGTGTATACGAAAATTGTGTACCCTTCTCTCCTACAGCTTCAGCACATCGAACTTCTTGCAGATTTCGACGTCACCTGGCAACGGAGCGTCCCCTGCGCCTATCTCGTTCACGTTGCCGTTGCGCCTTATAGACCTCCTGCTGCGCCTTTGAGGGGGGAAGGTCTGGGGAGGCGCGTGTACCTGCTGGGGAACAACAGATGACGATTGAGTGGGAGCTGGGGGGACAGTGGGTGAGGAAGAGGAAGGGGGGGAGTGATCGTTGAGGCCATTCTTTAACCTGTCACCATTGCCGCTTTTGAATCTGTCGTTGTAGCCATAACTATATCTATTGTTGTTGTAATAGTAATTATTGTTATAACGTGATGTGTTCTGGTAACTCCTCGAGGTGGTATTATTGTTTGAGATCAGCTTGAACTGAGGTGTCATCGGCGAATATGGCGGAGGCGGCGGCGTGTTCCTCGTCCTTTCCTCGTTCTTTGTTTCGTCAACGACGCTTGCTGATGAGTTAGAGTCGGTGCGCAGGCTCGACCTGCTCGAGTTGTCGTTGTTGTTGTTGTTGTTGAATGTCTTACGCTGGCGGGTCTTGCGACCATCATAACCGTTCGCTCGCCGGTAATTGTACAACGTGCCGTTGTACGAGGCGAACGACTGGTTGTAACCGATGTAGCCGTTCGTCGTCGCGTAGAGGTGGTGGTGTAGATTAGACGGGGGCGCCGTCGGCTTCCGCCTCCTCCCGCCCTGCATGGACGTGTAGTCCTTCTCCTGATGCTGGTCGATCGAGAGGAGAGAAACGACAGGCGTGTTGGAGTTCCGGGAGTCATCTGAGCGCACCTTACCCTCCGGAGGGTTGTTATTGTTATTAATATTGTTACTGTTTTTCACCATGTTGTCAAAGTTAACAGAGTTTGTGTGATGCGGCGGCAGTGGGGGCAATTGTGAAGGGGGCGAAATGTGCGACATGTTGTTAGAGGACAACTCTACGTCTTGTTGACAGTACTCCTGTTGGAAACATAGCGTAAAAGGGTCGAGTAATAATCAAGAATCTGATGGTGTTGACTTTGAATTGAAAAGCGCAGGAAAATTGACAAATAGTTTTCTGCTTACCTCAGTGTAGGGTCCAGGAGCACCAAGTTCGAACGCCTCAGAGAACAGCGGGTGTCCCTCCAGTGTGGCATTGTAGATAGGTAAGTTATAGAATATGGGTTCGTTGGGATTGTAGGTCGGAAGCTGCTAAGAAAATGATCCGTCAATCAATGTTGTTGAAATAAAACACACAAAGAAATTCTCCAAAGTTTCACTATGAAAGTGTAAGTTCAGATTTTGTAGAAACAACTATTAGGAGAGTTGATTAATGACACTGAAATTAAAATGAAACAAAGCTTCGAGCCAGACTGCAGACATACCAAAAAATTTCATTATGAGAAATGCAATTTACAAGTCAACTAAGTAGGCATTTTCTCACACTCTCTATTACAAGAGGATGTATTTAATATCGATCTTCATATCTCACTATTTCATTTTCAATATACTGACCTGATTGTAGCACGGGGGTCTCGGGGGGCTGCCGGGAGGAGGCGGTATGGAGGGGCACTGAGACCCTCCGGGGCCATTTTGATTGGTGACCATGAATTGGGCAGTGGGTGGTGCTCCGTTGGTTTGGTAGTAATTAAATTCGTACTAAAAAACGCAAAAGTGAAGAGAACGAATATCAACAGTAAAGTGGGCTTGGAGGGGATGTAAAATTTCGAAGCAAGCTTTTCATAAAAAAAAGAACAAAGGAGGGCTAACGAAATGTATCATGCCAAATGTAATAACCTGCCATATTGCTAAAAAATTAAATAATGAAATAATAACAATGAATAAAGAAAAAAGTATCTGCAGAACATTTTCTAAGGGTGCTCCACTTTATGGACTTGGGTTAAGGAGTGTTATTTTCAACTGGATTAGGTTCAAACTAATGTCGTTCCTAATCTCATAGTATTGTTAAAAATGCACAACTCAGCCAGAAGCATGTTCGCTGTATATCATAAGCGATTCATAACTACAATTTAATACAAAAAGTCTCATTTGGGAAAAAAATATTAGCCATTATAGTAGCACATTCTGTAAGATAGGATGGATAACTTCTAGTAGATATGCAATAATTACTTTATATAAATGATAGTAAGTATAGGAACAGAGAAGGTTGATGTTTCTGCACTTCCGAGCTAGAAATATACAAAAACAAAAAATAAAACCTCATGCAAAATCTCTGCCAACAAAATAATAACAATAAAGAACCATCAAAAATGTCTTTTTGTCACATGCGAACGGTATTATAATAGAGACCTTAAGAAAGGGACGACAACAGGGTGAGAAGATGGGAGCCCTCAGTACTGCAGATTGTCCAGCAATATGTAGGCCGGTTGGGTGACCGGGTACAGCCCCGCTTCCGATATGTAGTTGCTGGACTGAACGACATCACCCGCAGTTAATTACGAGAGAACAAAATTTTACCTACACTTTACCTACAGCCTGGGATTCGTTCTTACCTCCCCGGCCTGACCTTCCCGTCATACAGTTATACGACGGAAGCGGCCGGAAACCGGTGCAACTGAATAACGATCGCAACCTGTGAGTAAAGCTGCTGATCAAAATAGAATTCATAACTTTCTAAAAAAACAGATTAACTTCACATGATCTTTCCTAATTCCTCCTGACATAATGCTCCAAGGGGAAAAACATTGTACCATATATTATTTGAAAAGATGTACCTGCAGAAAGCACTACTTACCGGCATGGGCATGGGATATTGCTGTGGCATGTAGATGGTCTGAGTCGGGAACATCATGGAGGGATAGGTGGCCGCCTGCGGAGGTCCAGTCTGCGCAGGGTAAACAGGAGGAGCTAAAAACATATATAGATGATGAAGTTAAATCGTGTAATTCATATCGGGTGTTTTTTTAAATTTCACCTCATAGTAGGCTGTGGATAGTGTTTGTGAATGCGCCTTACTAAAAAATGTCAATTTTGACATAACCTCACTTTTTTAATAAAAATTGAAACTGTTCCAATCAGCTACTAGTCTTTTGAAAAAGACAGCTTGGCTCTATTAATTAGGCGTAGATGAGTGAGATGCCTTTTTGAAGACAATATTAACCGATTGGAGCAGTTTCAATTTTTATTAAAAAAGTGAGGTTATGTCAATTTTGACATTTTTTAGTGAGGCGCATTCACAAATACTATCCACAGCCTACTATGAGGTGAAATTAAAAAAAAAAAACACCCGATACTTTTACCCTGTACTAGAGTTAGTGTTCTAATTAACCAAGATCAAGAAGTATTCGCCAGATCTCTAGATTATAATTATTCTAATTAAGATCTGAGATTGAACGAAACTAAATGTTCAGAATAGCTCTATTACTTTTCACTTATTTCAGTCCAATTCAGTAAATAAATATTTAAAGTTATAGTAAAAATGTATTAGAGAAATAAGTCACCCACAGTAACCAATATGGTGTTAGAGTTGACATGTACGTTATCAAAATCATCTTGAACGTTTTAAACAAAGTGATAAAATACATATAGAGGAGGCACACTGTATAACTGCCAATAAGTGGAAGCGTGCCTACCAGTGCCAATAAGTGCAAGCAAGAGAGACACTCAAAGTTATTATCTCTTTGTCTAACACATGCGTCATCAAATGTGTTAGATGGAGATACTCACTTGGATTCTCGTTCTACTGTGGACATGCTGTTTTAACCCCAATATTGCCTAACCCCGGTTTTAAAGAGCTTACGTTACTGTGAACTTATCTTGGCAAATCAACTTTCCATTTGACAAAATCTATGGTGTTTAAATCCTGTTTTCTAATCAATTCAATATTAATGACATACTCTTCTACAATTTCGAAAAGTGTATCTCTTAAACACTGTATAAAGTGAAGGTCATGTTACTCCGTAACTCATTTAGGAAACTTAACGGGCACCGATAGACTGTAGTGCAACATAAGAAATGGTAATTATGTCGAACTTCATAATCTACCCTATCGAAATCATAATTATAAACCCTGAGATTTCCACAAAATCCCTTTATGGAACTCCCAGGAGATTCACACTCATACTAACGTTGGTAAACGGGTTGCTGGGAGTTGAGATCCCCTGGCGCAGTCGGAGCTGGTTGAGGGTAGTAAGCGACACCGCCCTGGAAGTACGGCATGGCGGCTCCCGGCGGGAAAAAAAATTGGGCCGCGTTCCCAGCCGCCACGGCCGAGGGGCTCGATGCGTCAAAAGCTCGGTTGAAGGGCTATGGAACAAATGTAAAACTTGAAGTTAATATCGGATACTTTAGAGTTAACACACAAAACTAATAGTTCTATGTTTAACAAATAAAAGAACTTTTTTAACTTTAACTTTTTTAGGAAACTGGCCTTAAAGTTGTGAAGCAAAGTACTTAAAGAAAAACAGAACGAGACATTTCCACAAACTCAAAGTAAGTAATCTCTATATATAAAAATGGATTGCTGTTCGTTTGTCTAGCTTGAACTCGAGCACGGCTGGACGGATTTTGCTAATTTTGATCTTGAAATATTTGTGGAAGTTCAGGGAAGGTTTTTCGGTGAGAAACATAAATAATAAGTAAGGGAAATACTGAAAAAGGTACGTTTTGTAATTTGACATTTATAATCAAACAAATGAAAGCATAGTGTCAGTTGGTTGTCAAATAAATAAATGTCAAGACGATTATTCCAATCTATCATCAGTTTGTCAGTGCGCGAGAACTTTATTGATTTTAAAATGCCAAGGAGAAGATGGACTTAGGTCGTCGAAGTCAATCAAATGTGCGACGAGACGAGCTCTCACGTCCAAATCGCACTGACGACTGACGACCGGTGAGAGACAGATAACATTCGTATTGGTATGACAGAATTACGTTCAACAGTAAATAATGGAATCGAACGAGTTCGGGCACATCTTACACAACAGCATTTAGATCGACAGGGCACCGAGTCTACAAAGTCTACACGACGCCAACACAAAAGCGGGAAGACAAGTAAGCAAGAAGAGTCCTGAGTAAGTCAAAACAACTTCACCAGGACACCGAGTCTACAAATTCTACAAATTCGAAACGACGGACACATCCAATCACTGCAGCCGGAGGAAAAGGGGCCAGTGATTACAACTCCAAAACTTCAAGAACTTCGACGCCAACACAACGGCGGGAAGTCAAGAAGACAAGCAAAGTCCTGAGTAAGACAAAACCCCCTTTTCCAAAGAATTAAGTTAAAAAATTCACAATTTCAACAACGACAAGATATAACAAGCAGATGAGTTGATTCAAGAACAAGAAAAAATAGCCCAAGAAATCATATAACTACAAAATAATTGCAAGAAAAACGGAAGTGCAAGAAAAACCAAGGAATACTTACAAAAAAGGATTGATCACCTAGAAGCACTATGGGGGAAAGCCCAAGAGAACAACGAGGCGTTCCATGAACTTGCCACGGGTTTGACGATCAGCACAATTATATAAGATCACACTATTTCAAAAGGATCGAGGAGAACTACAAGACAATTCGACTGTACCTGACGTCAAACGAATAAAACACCCAAGAAACAAGTCAATGAGGTACAAATACAATACCCAAAACCGGAAGTGAAGAAATCCAAACAACAGACCGAACAGAATTACCGACGAATCGAACTAAAGGTAAAAATAACAAACAAACAAAAAACTACTTAGACAAGCTGAAAAAGACATGGCAGAATCAACACCAAGATGGTCATGCACGTACAACGAGCAACAAATGCCCAAAACATGGAGCGCACTTCAAGACACAATGAAATAGAGCAATTCCGCAGACGCAGTGTTCCTGTAAACTTGGAACGAGTAGCATTCCACTACGACCCGGAAATAGATTATTGTGCCGAAGAATCCGTAACGATTGAAGAAATGACAATCGTTTGTCAATATTGTAAAGCGTTAAAATGCAGCGGTGAAGCTACTGCATTATGTTGTGCTGGTGGTAAAGTAAAATTGCCGTAATTGTTTCCACCACCAGATCCATTACCTTCTTTAGTTTCTGGGGTGGGAAATGACTCTAAATATTTCTTGACCAACATCCAAACGTATAATAATTGCTTTTAAATGACGTCGTTTGGTGCAACGCATATTGAACAGGAAAATTTCATACCTAATTTCAGGGTAGTTTTTCATAAATTGTTTATTAAAAATTTAAAAAGATAATTTACAATTGCTAATACAAGGACAGTTTGCGGAATAAACTTGGAGTTTCCCGGTTTCGCGCTTGGACAATTATACGTCGCGTGTTCGCGAGTCGTAAAACCATCATCTTTATAAATTTACGCACCACAAAAAAAGACGGAAAATATAGTAGACCAGAAAGCCTTAAATTGATTATGTGTATAACTGTGTTGCATTTAATTTAATGTAGATAAAAACTTTGTATTGTTTTGACATTATTTTTCAAAAATATATGACATGTATATGATAGGAATTTCACCGGGTCATCTATAATTTTTATTTATCTTTTTTCTTTAAACCTTACGTGGCATTGCGACGCATGCCGGGTACGGCTTGTCTTTTATAATTTTTCCATATTTTAGGAAAGGTAAGTTGCATTATTGTCTCACCTGTTTCTTGATGGCAGGTGCAATGTTGAGCTTCCTTTCCCTCAGTACGATGTTCTCGGCTTCCCTTAGAGGTCTCTTGGCGTCGTCCTCATTCTCGAAAGTGATGAAACCGTAACCCTTCGAGACGCCGGCCCTGTCCTGTATTATCTTAGCGGCCTTCACAGTGCCATAGTTACTGAATAGCTGCATCAGCTCGCCCTCGGTTGTGTTCGCCGAGATGCCACCGACGAAGATCCTGTTCGGCACTAGAGTACCTAAAGAAGTACAAGAAAGTCTATTAAAAGATTAATTTTGATCGAGATCAAAAGGCAAAAATAATTCAGGTATATTTGGTTTAGGAATACTACTGATCAATATTCAAAAAGTATTTTTACATCATGCAATGTAGAAATGGGTGTCCCCCCCAAGGCTCTATTTTAGGGCCACTACTATTTACTATATATATATATATATATATATATATATATATATATATATATATAGATCTTAGTTATATAATATAGCTAAGAATATTATAGCTTTTGCAGATGATACTGTTCTCTTTGAGTATTGAAGATACTTGGTCTAAAGCAGAGTATGAAATGAATAATCCTTTAAAGAAGATTAATTTATGGTTCAATCAGAATGGATTAAGTGCAGACAGACAAGATGCAGACAGTGTGCCTCAATTAATTAATATTCATATCATATTAACAATACTGTACTGTGTAGGATCCAATTTTGTAAATATCTTGGAATTATAATGGACTATAATATGAAAGGGGACAAATATGTACAAAAAAATATTACTAAATTAAGATATTACCTGCTGGTATTATAATATAATATAAAATTACCAACCAGTATATTAAGAACTTTTTATTTTGCAAATGTAGATAGCACTTTGTTATATAGAACTATATGAGAAGGTGCCTATCGAACGGTACTTAAATCTCTAAAATCTTTCTCTAATGAGTTTATTAATTTGTAAGGATTTGTTAATATTTGATCAATTATATGTTAGCAGATGTATATTATATCATTATGAACTACCTATAGGCTATTGACTATGTCATTTAATAAGGAATTAACGAGTGCAAGATATTTTATTTTTTCATATATGGTCAGTTGACCTCCAAAGAAATAAAATCCAAAAGTGCTACTAAATTTAGTAATGCGTTTTTGAGAACGGGGTAAGTTATCGAAACTTTTCGCTTTTTCGGCTATAGCGCAAAAACTATGCATTTTTCGAAGATACGTAGATACGAAAGATTTCTTGTAGAGAATTAAATTTCCTATGAAAATGATATTTTTTTAATGAAGTAAATTCAAAAAAGTTAAAAAAATGGAAAAATTAATCTATAAATGTATATTTTTCTTTTAATATTTAATCATATGTTAGTCTTAGATTATAGTAATATGTTTATTTATAAGCATGTTATACTAGCGCCTGCGCACAAAGAGTTATGTACCTCTCTTTTCCAGGATACTATGTACATTCCTTCCAGGAGTGTTTCATTGTATTGATACAGAAATAAATCAATAATGCTACCTTCGTTGGTTGGATTGAAGTTTGTTTTAGCTTTGTTCTTAGAACAGCCCGCAAATGTTCCGGAAATGTATATAACATATGCTTCTTCCAGGTAGTTTCATACAGTAAATGTAACCAGTGCATGGATCTAGAACTATTCTAGTTTGTCCTAATTCACAGAATAGTCAGCAACAGTTCCCAGACCATCAAATGCATGTATTTCTTTAATAAAGTAAATGTAAACTATGATTGGTTATGGGAGTTTTTAACTTGGAGGGAGTATTAAGATGAGACGACATTCCCTATTTTAACAATAGTTAGCATTCATAACTCATCGCCATCGATCGGGATCTGTCGGCTAACAAATTTTTAATATAGGCATAAGCGCATAGCAGGTGCAGTGGAGGGAGGTTCACAGCGGTTAACCCTTGAAAATATTTTTATTTGACCTCTGAATGCCCAGGTCATAAAATGTATTCAAGAAACTGAAATGGGTATCAAGTTTTGGCCCTCGCGTCCCTCTATGGTTTTCAACTTACCGTAGTGTCATAGCTTTGTTCATAGATCAATCATGAACCATTTGGAACCATCAATAGTATATGCTTCACCCATAAAGTAAACACAAACTGGGCAAAGTGATGGTTTTACAACTTTTTCTAACTTTTTTGAATTTCTCAACTTTATAACTACAGAAATGAAATTATATAGAGGAGACAAGCTGTAGAACTGCCAATAATTGGAAACGTGCCTACAAGTGTTAGTATGTGAAAGCCAGAGAGAAAGAGAGAGAGAGAGGGAGCCCATCTGTCTTTGTTTAACGCATGCGTCGTCAAACGCTTTGACGACGCATGCAAGGAGACACGGAAGAACTCCTCCCTCTTCCTCTCTCTCTCGCTCGCCTCTAGGCACACTGTTTTAAACACTTTTGTCTAATCACGTTTATAACGCAGTTAGCAATAATTCTGGGACATACAAGGCAGATATGGTTCGTAAACTTATTCCTGACTTATTTTAAACTTGCCTTGTTTACACAACAGTCCAAAGTGTGAGGTTGTTCTTTATGCCAAATGTGAATTTAACATGCTCAGTCATTAGTGACTGTTCTATGAGCAATACTAAGTCAAACTTCATCATGGCTAACTAAGCCAACTAAGTGCACTTTGGACATAATAAAATGTAATGATCACTCTACCAAAGGAGCTCAGTATCTTTAATCTTGTGCAAGTGCAACGTATCTGTTTTAATATCCAATGACAAAACAATCATATGGATTAAAGAGGATTTTGGGAATGTCTTTTGGAATGTTATATAAAATCGTTGGCAGTCTACCTACGTATATATATAAAATGTAATGTATATATAAATGCACATTACCTATCCTGATTCATTGTGTAATACAGTAGTGAAATATCATATTAAAAAAATAGACATATTAAACTATCGGAATACCAATAAATTTAATCGTTTACCATATTTGGGTGCGTTGTTATTGGGCGGCGGAGAGTTCTGCATGTTCCCCTGGGCATTCCCGTTGGCCATGCTGGTGAGCGGTGTGCTTGATGGCGTGTTCGCGATACTCGAGCTGTTCGAACTCTTCTTTCCATTAGTCTGAGCCGTCGACATCGTTGTAAGGCGCCTCGTCTGATGGTGTGGTTCTTCGGTGCTCTTTTCCTTACTTTCTCTTTTGACAAACTACTACCTACAAGTTCCCGACGACAAAAAGATGAAAGTTTAGGTGAGGAGTGGGGCGCACATCATATTTCGTTTAGTTTTGTCTTTCGAGTAAGCGTTCGATTCCGTCGCGGGTCACGCAGCCTCTTGGATAGTTTTTCTACAATGACGGAGGAGCGAAGTTAAAGCTGTATAAGCTCTGCATATCTTTCTGGTGCGTTTTGGTGACAAATGAAAGAGGTATGTTATAATGAACTCTAGTACCAATGAGACTTTAGGATTTAAATAAAATCTAGTTGATAGCTTTCAGCAGAAATCGGACTACTTGACTAGCGAAAGATGTGCTCACTACTTCTTAAGGTAGATATAAATTAAAAATAGGTTTGATAAAACGTTTACATTGTAACAAAGTGATTAAAAATCAAAACGTGGTAAGTGCTTAGTACTTGTCTCCATGTGTTCAGCCAATTTCAGTAATGACCAGAAAGTTTACTTTTTATTACCCTTTTATTTTTTGTAATTTGTGATGAGGGTAATGGTATTACTTGGTAAATAACAAATAAACTTACTCTATCTCAAATTGCCAACTAGAAAAATAATCTTCTTTCAGACTTGCAATTATTGTCAAAAACTACCATTTGTATCTGCCAAATGTCAAATTGTAATATACAGGGTAGGTTGAAAAGTGGCAAAAACTGCAAATACCCCCTACTCTCCAAAAAGTGCCATTTCACAAATGACTTTATGGGTTACCCATTTATGGGTTTAACCCATTCACACTGGTAAATGGGTTAACTCAGTTACCACCACTCAACCAATAAAAAACGCAAAACGGCATCAATCGAGCTTAGCGTGTGCAGATGACCAGGACTCTTTGGGACATTGAAATGACTGCTTTATATGCATGCATATTGAGACACTGGTGATTGGTTCGACCGATCATTAGTCAGTTGTGAAACGGTACTTAATATGACAGTTCAAGTTTTAGCATTTCGCTGACCTGAAAACATTTCAATTTCGAATTGCAGGTTTAACCAACTGTCAGACCGTCAAGTGAACTACAAACTTAGTCGTTCCAATTATGATTTCAAATTGTTTTCCAAAATTATTTGAACTGCATTGTGTCCAACATGTGTTGTTGAAGGAATTTTGATGTGATCAATAGCTTTGGCAACAACTTGATCAACAACTACAAATAACTTTCAAGATATTGGGAAATACACATTTTTTAAAGATATTTGACTAAGCCACTTTCACATTTTGACATTATTTTGGTTGTGTTGCATTGCGCTTATGCTTACTCATACCATTAATATGTTGTCTAAAAGTGAGTAGTCTGTAAACAATTTTCTTCCCAAATGTAAGAAATAAAAATGCTCACCACAAGACTAAAATTATTTAAAAATTTGAAACCTGCTTGAAAGATATATTTTCAACGATACCTTGAAATCTGCTGGTCAAATTTTAAGGTGTAAAGATAACATATCAACACAATACAAGGCAAGAGTTACAATTCAAAGCATTTTCCCAAAAACAAATGTCTTTCAATCGCACAATAAAATTTGAAATTGAATAAGGCTTGGCTAAGTTTATCCATGAAGCTGCATTAGCTATTTCATATCCCAGCCCACTGAATTATTTGAAAAATTTGTAGCACATTTGTATTAACCACCAAAACTGATTTTATAAGTACCTCTGCGTGTTACTGAGAAACAATGGCAACTACAGTCCAACTGTTAAAGTGTGTATCTCTAGAACTGCTTGAGGTATTCAATTCTTTCAAGTAACAAATTTTGTAGCTCTAACATGAGGTATATCACCCCATGTTATATATATAAAATCATGCCACGTTGGCTCACCCCAAAGGTCCAGTGTGCAAAAAAATAATTTTACCTATTTTTGTCTGGTAACTCTGAATATGTATGTCATGAGTTGATCTGATAGGTACTAATTGTTTGAATCACAATTGCCTTACTAAATCATGAAACATTTTTTTTGGGATATTAACTACTGATCCTTAGTAACATTATAAAAATCAATAGTTTCAAAGTTATTAAAGCATAAAACCTCGATTTTTGATGTAGTATTCCGACAACTTTGAGTACCAAACCTTTTGTGTTTAAAACTAACTACATTTTCAGAAAAGACGGAGAGAAAAAGATTGAAAGAGAGATTTTAAAAAGTTCAAAGAGATTTAAAGAAATTAATTATTTTTTAAATTTATTATATACCTACCTTCTTAACTTATGGCTTATATTTTCAGAAAAAATAGAAAATTAGTGTTGGAATAAAAACGTTCCTCTCGACACAGGTCGCCATATAGTTCTCAGAGACAGGAATAAGCTAAAAGTGTAATATATCTCATAGAAAAGCAGCATCACAATCCGATACCTCCCTCGGTTACTGAGACACAGCTACCACTACTATAGGTTGAGAGTTGGGTGTTGTGATGAACAGAGCTACAAAATTGATGTTGACAAAACAAATTACCTAAAAATTATACAATTTCGATTATGTTATGAAAAATTTATACATTTTTTCGACATATGGGGGGTGGCTTTTGAAAAAATGAGGCAATTTTTAAGAAATACATTAAACCCCATATGAAAACTACAAAATCAGAAGCCTCAAAGGACTAGATACCTCAAGAGGTTCTGCAAATATGCAATGTGGCGGCTAATGCCAGTTATTTGGCAATCTGCAATATAATTGTTTTTTTGTACAAGAACAGAGTTACAGAATCAATTCTGGTATATAAGTAAGTAACAAATGATGTCACTACTTCTGTGGAGGGGATATGAAATAGCTACTGCAACTTAATATGTGTTAGTTAAATGCACAGTAACCACGTGAAGTTAATTAAAAGTTTAAATTGAAATTGGTCATTCATTATTTTATTGAGGAATGGTATCTCCTCAAATTCAACCACCAAGTTTCAATAAGTGACGAAACGTTTATAATTTGATAAACTTATAATTTCATATGACTTAATGATGTTTGTAATGATAAATCAGATGTGTCACATTCAGATTCCTGCTTAGTTTGTCATGAGACTTATTCTGTGATAAACATTAAATAAAGGGATTTCGGTAAGTAACAATGTGAAACTGGGAATTCATAAGGTTTTGGGGATTATGGAGACCCTTGGAATTTTATGTAATTAAGGTATACCTAATTCAAATTAATCCAGCACGAATTTGTTAATGTTAAATAAAGCAAGACTACTGCATTAACCAACTTATTCACTGTACAAAATAGTTGCAGTAATATCGATAAGTAAAATCTAAACATCATGCCCGTTAGAAGTTTCGAACGAAGAATGTTTTGTAACATTTGCTTGATCGATCAGAAGGAATATTTGGTAAAGTACATTTTCTTCTATATTGGACTGTTGCAATCAACAGATATGGGTAAGCAGAAAATGTGAGGTCATGCCAAGAAATTTGACTTAGTACTGAACTACCTAAACTGTAATTTCATAACCCTAGCTTAAATAATATTTGCTTTGGCATGTCTTATGAGAGTTAGATAAATAAAAGTACATATATATAAATAGATGAAAGTTCCTGACTGAAAAAAGTAGATAGGTAAAGAAAAGAAAGGAAGGTTTGACTGTGGATGGAGCAAAAACATAAAACAATCGATAGACAACAAGTGGAGAGCACTTAGCAACTGATCAAATGATTCGACTTAATTTCATGGCCATAAGAGCATAAAAGTGTTACTGTAATTTTGAGAGCAGTGCATACCCTGCTTGCATAAGGACTCTGTAGGATAAAATAAGATTGAAATCAGCCTATTCTATTACACATAATTTTTAAGAATGAGTCATTCAATCAATCGATGAATCAATCATTATTGAGTCTTATTCATTACTTTCAATTATAAGTCATGATACTTGCAATCAACAGATTTTGATAAATAAAACTCTAAGAAACGAGCCTGTTAAGCTTTTATAACATTTTCTGTATGGAATTTTCAAATTGGAATCAGTTTTTATCTGAAATGAGGTTCACTATGAACATTTGCATAGGTTCCTCATTAGACTGATGGGATCAATATTATGGCGTTTGTAAGATATTGGACATACTGAACTACTCAAACTATAATTTGAACTGCCTTTGCTCCCACAATGTTTGTTTTAAATGTCGCCAGGAAGGTTCAATGAAAAACCTACCTGGATATTATTGGATCTTTTACATTTCACTTACCGATCTCCCTTAAGGCACATCCCAAACTATTCCAGCTCATGCAGCATTCGCTGTTGGTTTTCAGTTATTGATAAGGTGGTTTAACAGTTATACTAGTCATCTACTTATCCTCAGAGTACATCCCCAAAGTGTGACCTACTTTCGAGATTTCTGCCCTAATTTTTAGAAGGACTGAAAGCGACGATTACTGAACTGCTGAAAAGCGATCGCCCACGAACGTGAATTCGCTGAGTGTTCACACTGTTATAAACAATTTCGTTAATAATAAACAATAACTGAAATTTTGGCGAAAGTCGATATTTTTGAATAAAACGTGCTGGAATAGTTTGCGAAATCGGTCAGTACGGCCTCGGGGCAACGGCGGGGACGTCGACGGACGTGCCGAAGTCGCAAAACGAACAAGACAAAAAATACTGCAGAGGCATTGCAGATTAAGGAATAAAGGGACCAAACAAAAACGCGAACGTGAGCCACCGACACAGTCGTACACTCCTCGTTACGGCGACACTTACGGTTCTAAAACGAGTCAGCGGTATTTTGAGAATCATTAGCGCTCCGTTAGCGAAAGGGACACCTAAAACCTTTAAAAAACTAAAACCTTTTGCACTACAAAACGAATCGTCTGTATAAAATGGCGTTCGCGGCTCAACCAATCGGAGCGCGGCCCTGCAAGCGCCAATAGCAGTGACGTAACGACCCGTCGCCGCTCGACGAGAGGGAAAATTCAATTTTCGAACGACAGAGAATAACTATCCAACAAAATCCCTCGATTCAAACGTAAATATTTTGACTTCCCTCTAGAAATTCCTACAGAGAAAGCTCGTCACTTACATATAGATATGCAATTAACACGCACAGTCGATTTTCAGCAATTAAATTACTCTTAACATTTCCGACAAGTCGAATTTGTAAACGAGAACCTCGGGACGGATACATTATAACCCACTGGTCAAAACGAAAGGCTTATCAAGCGGAATATGTCCTACGTCCCTTCCGCTGCCCGGACCCTTGTCACCCTTGTAACCTCGGAAAATGCCACACGGGCCACACCTCCAGATTAAAAGCTACCCACTCACCTTCTAGTCCTGTAGCCTTTTCCTTGATTTTTCTTAAACGGTAAGAGTAATTAAAACACCATCTAAAACCTTTTGGAATTAAAATAGAAAACAGAACGAATTGCAAAAGTTAAAATATAACTAATGAAAGTGACGGAGGCGATAAACAAAAAAGCCGCCTGAAAACAAAACAGTATCGGGGACTGTCCGCAGCCGAGCAGGCGAGTGTAAAGTCCCTAGATACGCTGAGTACCGCAACCATCCAAATCCGCCCTAAAAGGCCAAAATAGTGATGAGTAAAGTGGCGTATTGTTGTTTTTGTTCTAATTCTAATTCTAATGTAATATTTCACATCGTCAATTAATCAACACCAGTACCAGTACGTAATATACGCTTTCCAATCACAATGGTACGCTGCTACAAAACGATATTTTATAGTAACAGGGAGGTAATCTTTGTACTGAATAGTTATGATCTTTGATGAGTTAGTCCATATAATAATGGTTCGTTTGAGTTCATCGCGGGTTTTGATATCGTGAGAATTTCGTAGTTGTACAACCACAACCTTTTCTTATCGATTTGGTCTCTAACGTCTCCGCAACAACAAAATATTATACCCATTCTTGGTATCGAATTATCGTTGTATTAAAATTTCCATAAGTCCATTTGCGATGTAAATTTGGAGCCATTTTCTACCACTGCAATTCCGCCCCAAAATGTCACACGATTGTCGTGTTATGCGTTTCGCGTTTCGTGGTCGCTGCGTTCCGTGTTCCGTGGACATAACCTCGAACACGACGCTGTCCCTTTTTGCCATAGGCCATAGTTTTACCTTTGCCAATTTTGCCATACATACCATTCGCCTTTGCAGTTTTATGAAGTGAATGAAGTCCAAGATGGACGAGGGATCGAAGCGGGGCCGAGGCAGGGGCAGGGGTGGCCGAGGGCGCGGTAGGGGCAGGGGGCGCGGCAGGGGTCGCGGCAAGAAGGCGATCAAGGTGATCGACAGCGATGAGGAGGTCGAACAATCACAAGTGGAGCCCGCAGACGATGCGCCTCAGGATAACGGGGCCGAGGGCGCCGCGCAACCTCCCAAAAGTAAGAAGAGACTTAGTAGACCATAGTAATTTCAGTGAATGTTTACTTAGACCACTTCTGCCCCCCCCCCCCCCCCCGGGCACTTGGTTTATCCTTGCCCTGTTGCGTTTCTAACGCCTTTTCGAGTTACTCCACTACCCCCTTGGTGCTTTGGTTATTTCTTAGGTAAATATCTGTATATCGACCTGCAGAGAAAAGTTGCAATATATATATATATATATATATATATATATATATATATATATATATATATATATAGGCGAAGTGGCTTAAGGGGGATAGCCACTGTGACGGCTGAAAAAATTAGTGATTTTCAATAATTTTTTTGACCTGGTAAATAAAGGAATTTATGGATCGTTTTGATTTTATTTTACTAAGTACATATCCAGCAATGTTTCCACAAATTTTTATTAAAAAAGTATTTATTAGTTTTAACAATATAAACGATGCCGTAAAGCCTGAAAAAAAATTCCCCCGCCATGGTCGCATCCATTTTTTAAAAGCCGGTAATCAGAATAAAAAAAGATTAAAACTAGCACAATTTGTATGAATACAGTTATCGTTGTACGTAGCCGTTTTTTTTATATTTTGATTTTTCACAAAGTGGCGACCGATTGAAAATATTTTTATTTTTTCGGCCGTTTTTTTTTTGTTTTCAAACAGTTTAAAAAATAGTTAAAAACAAAATTTTCCAAATCGGCTACGCTTAACCATTGCCACTATCAAGACGAACAAAACAAAACAAAAAAATTAAAAATCGGTTAAGAATTGTCCGAGTTATCGATGCGACCAATTTGAAAAAAGTCGTTTTGTGAAAAACGCGTTTATAGTTTTTAGTCCATTTTTCTCGCAATAAAATCATGAATCTTTTAAAATTTTCATACCTATATTAAACTATCGAGTCTTTTACTTGATATATGATTACTCAGCACTATAAAAACACTAAAAAAGTTCATAATTTTATGACTTATAGTAGGATGGACATCATATTCAATTTTGCGAAATTTTGCGTTTAGAAGCATTGGTAGGCCGTTTGGGACTTATGTTTGCACCTGTTTATATTTCATGTCTATTACGCGGCTGATAACATTTTCTTCTATTTCTTAAATATCAAATTTTACTGCTTTTATTAATTTTGTTACCTTTACGATCCATTTCGTAATAAAACACAAAATATTTTTAAAAATTGGTAAAAGCAAGAGCCAGAGAAACGATGTGCGTTCACTACGAAACTTCGAGAATAACTAAAAATCGGCCGAACTTCTAGGCACCTAAATCCATAAACTGGACATTCTAAAACCGCTAAAAACCAGATTTATGTTACAAAACAAAGTCTAGCGAAAAATATTGTGCCCTGCCTGCTCTCACTAAAATCGTTATAACTTAGTCAATTTTTGAAATTTTGACCTGCAATTTTGTACACCTATTTTTGAATATATAAGCTTTGATTTAAGACGACAACAAAAAAATATTTTTTTTTGAACCATCACAGTGGCTATCCCCCTTAAGTAAACATTTACCTCGACCATAAAAGTTTGGAAGCCGTAAGTGCCCCAGGGGCAGGAGTGGTTGTCTCAGTAAACATTTACCGTAATTTCCTCCAAAAAGTGGAGGAAATTCAAAATTTAAATTGCCTTTATTAGTGAATGAAGCCTTAAGTTTTAAGTGTGTTTCTGGTTTTAGTCGATTTGGAGGCGGACATTTCGCAGTTGGAGGCACCGACCTTTACGACGATTAACCGGGGTCCACCAGAGCCGATGCTCCGTTTGAACTGGTCTCATAAAGTGAACCTAATAGGGGAGAAGGTGTTGAACCCGATGATCCACTGCTGTGACAAATGCCTGAAACCTATATTGATATATGGAAGAATGGTAATTGATTTTGATTGTTCTTTAGAAATAAAGAGGTTTATTGTCCAAACAGGCACTTGGCCGATTTAATGGGCACTATAATGTACTTAAAGCTAAAGGTGTGATGTACGATAACAATATAATAGTACATAACTTAAAGAAAGAAAGAAGGTAGTATTAATACCATTTCTGCTATTACTTTGCAAGTAGAAACTGTGCCACATTGTGACAGAATTATTTGAATTTGTTGCACCTTGTGTTCAGTAAGGTTTTACTTAACCTATATTTTCTTAGTATTGTTAGATGAAAGCATTATTTATTTCTGTGGTTGAATCTAGGGACATGAAACTTTAGCTCAGCTAATAAATCAACGGAGACTGTTCTAATAGATGGTTATTTTCAACCCCCTGTCTTAGACAAACAATATTCAATTTGCAGATGATATACTTTAAACGGATTTACAAAATAATCCGCAATAGAAGGGCTAAAATTTTCATATGTAAAGACAAAATAAGTTGATTGGTATACCAGTTGATTTATTTCTAGATAGTGGAGGCGGTGTATGATAGTGGTCTTTGCATTGCTTGATAAATTGATATATTCTGTAGGTTATATCTAATCTAAACATTTCGTCCAGATTCCTTGTAAGCACGTGTTCTGCCTGTCTTGCGGCAAGAAGGAACAGAAACAGTGCCCGAGGTGCCTGGAGAAGGTGACCCGTGTAGAGCAAACCGGCCTTGGAACGGTCTTCATGTGTACGCATGGCGGAACTCGGTATGGCCAGCTTGGCTGCCGTAGGACGTACCTCTCACAGAGGGACCTCCAGGCACACATCAACCACCGCCATGTCTCGTCGACGATGAACCCAGCGGCGGCGGCCCCCGTCGAGCTGATCGAACCCGAGAGGCCGGTTGTCGTCCCCACCCGGACAAAGACCGTGAACGACCCCCGTTCCGGTGGCGGTGGCATTCAGTCCCAACAGCTACGGCGACCAGCGCAGCTCCAGTCAACAGGCGTTCGAACGAACCTCATTACGGTGCCAATCCAAGAGACAACCGAGAGCATACCAACGACGCAGAACTACTACGGGCAGTACCCGCAGGCAGGCGGGCCGTCGTACACGCAGACACTGCCTCCGATGCACCTGCCGCCGCCGACGCAGCAGCCGCAGTATTATGCCGCGCCGCCGAACTACAGTCCTGCGCAGGGCTACCCCGCGTACACATCCGGTGCTAGTGCGGGGGTGCAGTATGCCACGCAGGCCAGGACTACACCGCAGTATGATTATAGCGCGGCTGCTGTGCCACCACAGGGCTGGACTAACAACCAGCAGTACTACAGATAGAGACCCTCGAGACAGCGATTAATTATGTGTTTTGAGACGACGAGGCTTATGTGAACTTGATCGTTTAAATGCATATTTAATTGTTATGCGAATTACATCCAGATTTTAGTAACTTTCATGGTACTGGAAATGAGATATAAAAGGTCTAATTTTAAGAGGTAAATGTTGAAGAGGTCGTTTAGAAGAATCCTTGCGCTTATTTAATACAGTTGGTCAAAAATATGTTCATTACAAATTTACTTCTAAACAACAATTTGAAATGAGACTTACTGAGGATATAATCTATTAACTTGACAAAAATTCTGTTCATACTTATTACTAATTCTTCAAAATTACTATCAAAATAATATGCAATAACTAAAATGTCACGTACTTTTCTTTGTTGTATGTTATATTTTTGAAACACCTTAGATTACTGTCATAACATGATGCAGTTTGGCCATATGGAAATGTTTGTTTTTAGTGTCCTTTGTATTGTCTAATTGTTAAGATCAATTTGGAAACTGTTTATATTAATGAAAAGTAATGATTTTTTTCGTTTTGTATTGTAATTATTGTACATATATTTTTTAATAGCACCTACCTATACATTAAATTATAAAGTTCATGCAGTTGCTATGATTGCATACCTAATGTTATCAGAACACTAAGTTATAATTTTACCACTTATCTTTTTTATTGCAGAAAGTAGAAAGCATAAGAAGTTTTTCCATTATTGCTAACAAGTAAACATATTCTTTAAGAGTATTAATATCAGGTCCTACTTATAATCTTACTAAGAGTGAAAGAAATGGACTTAATAATACGAATGTCCAGATAGAAGATATCGAGCTAGACGAAATAGGACAAAAGTGTCTCTAGCGCTTTCAGCCAGACTATATGGAAAACACAGTGAACACACCAGTTTTACGATTAATATGTAATAGATGAGTTAAAAAGAGCACATAATGTGACTCTTAGCGCAGATTGTGCTTTCTTGGTGTACGGAAAAAGTAGTTCATGTATTACCTATTGTTGGTTGTCCCAGTATAAAAATAAGGGTTCTTTAAACAGGTATTACCCTTTTTACATACCTAAATGCCAGATAATAAGGCAAATGGTCTTTCATTTATAACAGGTAGAACACATCCCACCACTGCTTCGAAAAAATTTTTAAAGGACCGTGGCAACCGAACAAGCAATCTGCATGGGTCGCATAATAGGTTGCATATCTCGCGACTTCTGTGAAAAAGATTGACGGTTACTTTCAAATCTAAAACGTTAAAACCCCGAGATTGCTACCTCTCTTCGGAGGGGCACCCGTCGCCTTGTCGTACTCCCTACGACTTTTCAAACTTCCCGCTGCTACGCGCGCCCCTCTGCGCCTCTGCTCCTGCTTTTGACGTCCAACACCGCCAAATAACCTCCGTCCGACGTTTTCAAAGATCCTAACGGTCGTCGGAGTTGGGTCGTGCGCCCCGTAACAAACGTTTCCCGCCTTCGCCCCCATTTCCTTTCGAAGATGAACCGTTGAGAGAGTGAAATGGACTTCGGGCGCATCGACGACGAGAACGTTGCGCCGGACGAGCGTTTCGTCGGCCGCAGCAAGAGCCCCTCGCCATCGGGGAGTAGCTCGACGCCCCCGACGGGGCTCGCAAAGATTTACAATCCTTTCGGGCACCAGCACATCTACGACTCGCCGTACATGTCGGCGTTCAGGTGAGTGAATCGATCTCGACCCTCAAAAGTTATTGCATGAAGTGTGAGAGAACAAGGAATACCTTGAGAACTACTTTGCAGGAGAAAACGTGTTGTAGATGTAGATTGTAGATGTACGTCTTACGTACCTAGGCAAACATAGTTGTTCCATTACATAGATGTATGTTACAGTAAATGGTATATCGCTATGTACAATGTACAGATGTACAACAATTGTACCCACCTTCGAAGTTAGTATGTCTATGTCTGTTTCCTGAGACAGCCAGTCACTTTTCCCTCAAACTCATCGGTCGAGCATATGGGTGCTACGGGTATTGCATAGCAAATTTCAGTTTTGAGTCGTTACCTTCACTGGTGGGAATGTTGGCGGGCAACAAATGGGACTGTCACAGTCCATTGCTTTACTACTTGGAAATTTGAATTTTGTTCCAAAAAAGCAAATCTGTATAGTTAGGTACAGTATGAACATAAGCACAGAACTCATGATAGCAGTGTGCCTTTTCTCATGTCACTTCTTTCAGGACAAACTGAAATATATAGTGACTTTTTTAAAATTTATGATATTGTGAAACCAGTCATCACTGTTTTTAATTTCCAAAAGTTTCAGTTAAACTCACACTAAGCTGACAATATGTTAAAAGTCATTTAGCATTCGTTTCAAGTAACTGAACATTCAACTCGTTTTGAGGCCATAATTTGTGGTTTTACAGATTTATAGCTTCAAATTAGTTCCAAAACTGTTAAAGGTATATGTCTTTGGCCTTATGATTAGTTTCATAACAAATTTCAGAATTTGCCTTTATGAAATAAAACCTTACTTTCATAAGTAGGTACTACTCCTTTTTAAAACTGAACATACCAATTATTGCTGGTATTGGTTTTCAAAAGTTTCAGATAATTTCACTCTAACTGAAAAGATTTTGAAGTCAAATATCATTATGGTCTAGTGTATGTTCTTTTTTAAATAGTTAATCTAAATTAAGAGTTTAAATCTTGTTGAAGACGTTTCAAGACCATCGAATATGCTAACAACAGATGCAAGAACAGTGCTCCTCATAGTATTTCATAACGAGTCGAAAGTGCCCTTTAGAATTAAAAAGGATTTCCTTGAACACTCCTCTCAAATTTTTTATTTTGAATTCTTGAAAAGCTTAATTTAAGTTGGTAAATGGATTACCTATATAGCTATTATCCTTCATTAGTTACAGTTTAAATAATTAATTTCTAGTCAGGTGAAATAGTCTCAGTAATACCAAATGTATTACGTATTATGATATTAGAGATATTGTAAAAGTAGAGTGTCCCTATCTTTGCATGTGTATGTCCAAAAAAGTTAGACACTTCCGAATTACATGGAATCTTGAAACATTGCAATTTTATAACTTCATCTCTGAATAGGCCCAGAAAAATTCGACAATCCCATATTTCCTTTTTCGAGGAGGTGAAAAAGGAGGGAATTTATTTTTGTGGTTTTAATTCCGAAGTACTTGATAGTAACCGTATAGTTATTGCTTAGACATCCAAGTGACCCAAAATCTTATAAAAACTCCGAATTTCACTTGCCTAGGGGATGGGAAAGGGGGTGAAACTTATGCAATAGTAAGTAAATAGCAAGTTATTGGAAACTTAATAGGTATGGTTATAGATTGGGTGCAGATATTATAGTTAATCATAGTTCAGAAAAATCCGATAATCTCGAATTTCACTTTCTGAGGGATAAAAGTGATGAGGTTTGGTCAACCTCCAAGCAAAGCGAGGTACGTTAATTATTGGTGAGTTATTATTGTAAGAAATAAGCATTGGATTACAAATAACCTCTTAATATCAGTGTGGAGAGGTTTTGTTAAAGAAAGCAGTGTCTAAATGATACTATCCATTTCACCAAGTACAATACATTGTATTGAAATATTTGTCAATACTTATCAAAAAGTGTAAATATGAATAGTCACTATGTTTTATAATTTGTTTATTTCATATAGTGTCTAGGAAGATTTACTAGGTCATTGATTGGCTGTAAAATGAAATTGAATGAGTACATGGATGATTAAAAAGTAACATGTAAAACATGATAAAAGAGGCGACAAATGAGTGATATCGTTGATTGAAAAATTCTTTTTTTGAAAAAACATTCTTCAATCAACGGTGATATAGATATGAATATTCAACCACATAGCTACATCTGTAAAAATCTCTGTGTTGCTAGAAATAACAGGTTTACAAGTTTAATGACTTGATTGTGTTCGTCCTTCTAGTCCTAATGCTTTTGCCACCCCGAAGACCGACAAGTGCAAGTTCAAGTGGACAATCGACGAGGTGTCAAAGTTGCGCCCGGCTGAAATTGACGAGAACACCGACAGCCAGCATGTCGTCGACAATATGGATCCCACCATGGAGGTGCTCATTCAGAAGAAGATTGACAGATTCTTCAGCGAGAAGGTGATTATCCCAAGCCCCTTGGTCGAGATCAAGAGAACGTCGCTGGTTGCGATACCCGAGGAGAGGGGCGCGTCGAAGGAGATGGTCGAAAGTAAGGAGGAAAAGGTTGTAATAGTTTACGAAACAAATGTAAGAGACTTTTTGAAAATGGAATATGTAGCTCAGCTAGGATTTGAACCCGGGTCTCCCAATTTCGCGTCAGGTATTCTACCAACTAAACTACTCAGATACGTACCAATTTCATTTTCGATGTTCATGTTAACGTTTCGAGAGGATAATAACGATTTTCGAGAGTCATTTATAAACGAGAACACGTAAGAGACCACATTATTAATGTGAGAGGAGGTACGGTGTGTTACGTACAACCAATACGTCCTCCGTATCTGTACAGGTGTACAGAGGGTCGTTTTCAACGTGTTTGGATTAAACGCCCGAAAAAACGGCTCTACAATGATTTTCTGGTTGTTTTTGTCAATCTTGTCAGGAAAATTCTCGGAGATGACGTCCACGTCCAGGTTCGGGCGCACCAGGTGTTCGGGGGGGTGTTCGACGAAGGCATATTTGAATTCAGCTACCCAAAAAACCCCCGGATGCCGAGTTTCTCTCGTTCCCCGCGTGATTTGTGCGAGAGTCCCACAGAGATGCGTTCCTGAGCTCCAGGTGTTCTGGGGGTCAATCTGAACATCATAATCGTGATCAGCGACTTCGAAAACTCCCGAGTACCTGACTTGGGCCAGTTCTGACTCTTATTTACAAAGTTTTGAAATGTTTCAAAAGGCGTCTCAAAAAATGCATTTTTTGAATGCATTTTTGGCTGCAGCAATGGAATTTCCGGTTTGTCAGAAACACAAAGTAGCCACATTTTTTACAAAAAATTTTTGGAAGAGAATGCAAAAAACCGCATTCCGATCCGTCTTTATGGAAAAAAATCCGAACTTTTAACCTTTTTAGTGCTTTATTGCCTCGACTAAATAGAGCATCTATGAGACGATAATCAAAAAAGGATTCGACGTCGTACACCGTACACCTCCACCTGCCAACCGCAATCAACTGGTAGATGCAGCAATTCAGGAATGGACAAATATTTCTCAAGAAGTCGTTCAAAATTTGATCTCTAGTATGTCAAGACGCATAATGGAAGTAGTAGTTAGGAGTAGAGGAGGCGGAGGAGGAGAACGATATCAGAACAGCTCTAAGTCAAAAAATTCTATTGTTTTCGTTTGTTTTTTATTTGCATGCTTGCGTTGTTTTCTAGAAAAAAGATCATTAATAAAAAAATGATTAGAAATATCGCCATGATTCGCTGATTTCATTTACTAGCTACTAGACGTACAGTACCACCTAATATAAGCTTTTCTGAAAATGTTATTACTTATTACAATACCAATCTCTGTATCTTAATTATACAAGTTTAATTGTGTGGTGCGTTAATTTTGTCCATGAGTTTATAATGTAATAAAGTTTTTTGGAGTTTTTTTCAAAATTTTTGTCCCGGCGATTTAACAGGTAAGGGGGGGGGGGTAAGGTCACACAGGACATTTAACGCGTTATAACACGGTTGATATAATCAATTGAAAGCATTCTCGCTCGATTCTGTTTCCAAATTTTGGGGCAGATGGACTGATACTTCAGTACATTAGGATTCATTGAGGTAATGTTGCCGACGAAAAAAAATCTCATTGATGTACTCAACTACAATAAATATAAAGATGTAATATATTATTTATTATTTTGTATTATTTGTTGTTATATTTATATTATATAAAATATTTGACCCTGTTACAACAAAAGGTTGCCGACCTATGGTATACACCTTGATTCCAAGGCTAATAGTTACATATAAACAAGGCTGTCCAAATCAGGCTGAAAGTGTGAAAGTAAAAAGTGTTTAGGAAGATATTTGAAGGAAATAAAATCGAGGATAGAAGTCAAATGTGTTCTCACTCTATTGTGCATCCAGGTGCCAGAATTTATGAAAGACTATTTCTAGTTGCTACAGGTTGCGACCTTTTGTTATAATTTGTATTTGATCATCACCTTATCACTCGTTTGTCTCCCCAGACTCTACTCAGACAGTGTTGTCCCTCCCCTTCGACCTGCCAGCGCACGTACAAGAGGCGCTTGGGCCGTATTTTACCAGCAGCGACGAGAACCATCACCACCACCACCACCACCGCCACAAGCAGCCGGTCGACGGCACGCCGCTCTACGAGAAGCTATTCAATACGTCGGTCGATACCTCGCCAGCCATGTCGACGGGCCTCTCGCCAATCATCTTCTCGCCGATGATGGACGATAAATTCGACCGGTGCACCTCCGACAGGGAGCTGCCTGAGTGTGAGCTCTCGCCGATACCGAGGGAGTCACTCGGAAGGTCCGTCTGCAGACTCGACTTCTCCATGGACGACATGAGCGTCGATGCGTCCCGCAAGTCGCCCGACCTAGGTATAGAGTACTCCTAACGGAGACGATGAGGGAGTAGTAGTTAATTATTGTCCAGGCGGCTGAGATTCTGGAAGGCCTATTTTTGTATAAGTATAAGATTGTTTAATTCTTCCCGGGTACAAACATACTCTGGCTAGACGGCGATGCTTATTGATACGAAAAATAACTAAACAAAGTTTACCCTTACATAATCCATAGCGTAATCTGAAAAGGGATAGCTTCTAGGTAATGTTTTGGTCATACTCTTATTAGAACATTTAATAGGCAATCAACCGAAGTTCGTCAGCGTTAAGTTTAAATTAATTACATAAAATATGTTGAATATCATTTGCTTTTTTTTTACTTGTTGGCTAAACAGGTATGTGATCAAAAGTATCCAATTTGAAGGGTAGTTCTTACAGAAAGATTATTTAAGGAAGTGTGTGTGTGTGCGTGTATGCGTGCCCCGTTCGGGTTTCCTAAAAATTACTGTCGATATGAGTTTATCGTGGGTAAGTGATACTATCACGCTGCCGGCATCATACCTAAATAGTCCTTATAGTCTAAGAGCTAGCCACGGAATCGCAACGTTACAAAGTGCTCGCTGGAAATCCATGTAAATCGATTAATTATTACCTGCTTGACAACATATTAAATTTCTGCCTTCAGAAAGTGGGCCGTTTATTAGTTATAAACAATCAAACTTGTCCAACGCGCCATCTATAAGAAAATGTTAAACAGTGCTCGGGCAGAATTTTTTTTACAAGTTCACTATTACGTGTTGAACAACATATTAAATTTCTGCCTACCAAAAGTGGGCCGTTTACTAGTTATAAACAGTCAAACTCGTCCAATGATTGTTTATAAGTTTATAACTAATAAACGGTCCACTTTTGGTAGGCAGAAATTTGACATGTTGTTCAGCACGTAATGTTAAGCTTGTAATAAAAATTCTACCCGAGCACTGTTTATCATTTTCTTATAGATGGCGCGTTGGACAAGTTTGATTGTTTATAACTAATAAACGACCCACTTTTGGTAGGCAGAAAATATGTTGTTCAGCAGGTAATAATGAACGTGCAAAAAAAAATCTGCCCGAGCACTGTTCAACATTATTTTATTGATGGCGTGTTTGACATGTTTCTTGGTTTATAACTAATAAACGGCCCACTTTTGGTAGGCAGAAATTTAATATGTTGTTCAGCACGTACTGGTGAACTTGTAAAAAAATTCTGCCGGAGCACTGTTCAACATTTTCTTATTGATGGCGCGTTTAACATTTGATTTTTTATAATTAATTAACGGCCCACTTTTGGTAGGCAGAGATTTAATATGTTGTTCAGCATGTACGAGTGAACTCACAAAAAAAAATTCTGCCCGATGTTTCACTTTTTCTTGGAGATGGCATGTGGGTGTTTGACATGTTTGATTGTTTATAAATAAACGGCTCACTTTTGGTAGGCAGAAATTTGACATGATGTTCAGCACGTAATGTTAAGCTTATAAAAAAAAAATCAGCCCGAGCACTGTTTAACATTTTCTTATAGATGGCGCGTTGGACAAGTTTGATTTAAAGTTACTAGATATATAAAGTAGCGCAATTGGTAAGGACAATGTGTTAGACAGAGAAAACACTATTTGGAATCAAAATGGCGGAGTTACAGTTGTCAAACGCTTGTCAATTGCCATTTTAAGTTGTCACGGGAGGAAATTCAAGTTCAATCGTAATAAATAAAACGTTGCCATTACAAGTTTTCGTTTTGATTTCTCCTACAAATTTCACAAACTACTCCACATACAGTCGAATGCAAAACATTTTGGTTATTTGTCATGTCATATCATGTCAAACAAGTCATTTTTTTCAAAGATATGCAACCAAATAGCAACATTTGTCCAACATTTGAATTTACCGCGTAATTTTGGAATCAAAATGGCGGCCGAATTGCGCTACTTTGGATATATAGTGACTTTAGTTTGATTGTTTATAACTAATAAACGGCCCACTTTCTGAAGGCAGAAATTTAATTGTTGTCAAGCAGATAATAATTAATCGATTTACATGGATTTCCAGCGAGCACTTTGTAACGTTGCGATTCCGGGGCTAGCTCTTAGACTATTACATGCTTAGATAAATACCATGAAAATGGCACATACCATTCCTGTATTATTTTTCCTTGACGACGGAATGTAAATACTGTCATTTACATTCCTTTGAAAATAAAAAGAGTAAATCCAGTTGATTTAGTATCTTGCTGAGGATGTTAACATTCTTTTGTTTAAATTTGTCGCATCGGGTAACCTTAGTTACGCATATACATGACAACTTATGTCAGAGTGACGTCCGTCCAAACCAAAGCGAACATTTCATTTTTTGTGCAATTATGAGGAAATTTTCAACGGCAGCGTGAAAAATGTAATAAGTAACACGGAATGTATCGACTGTTAACATCCTCGGCAAGTGACAAGCGTCGGCTTATGTACGTAAAGTTGGCGGACCACCGTCCTCAGGCCGGCAAAACAAAATAGTGGAGATTTTGTGTCTTTTTTGTAGCTTTTTTGTAGCGGGAAAATGAATTTTGTAGCTTTTGACCAGCCGGACCTACAAAAGGTGGGCTAACTTAAACTTAAGTTAGCGGCCACCGCTATAACTAATACACGGAATGTAATAGGATGCTCTGGTTTGCGAAGGAATTTGTGTCTTAAGAAATACTTGAAAGTCCCGCGGCCAAAAAATTTTTTGGACACATTTGGCCAATTTTGACCAAAAATGACGAGATGTTCAATCATCACTCGCTTCCAGTGGCTAGTAGGATCCATTGGATCTACCGACAGTGTGTCTGGAAACTTCGGGGCCCACATTTTCGAACTGTAGAAGTATATACAGGATTTAGCACGTTTTGGCCGAAATAAGTCATTTTAGAATTTTTTTCCATTTTTGGACATTTTTGATTGACCCCCTGCTAGCGTTTCTGACCTCTCTGTGTACCACATGTTCGTCCTGTCGACGTATATACAGGAATTACCATGTTTTGGCTGAAATAAGTCATTTCCGAATATTTGGCCACTTCTGGCCATTTTTGCCCGATTTTTCGGCCAATTAACAGAAGGTTTTCCAGTGCGAAATGGTTCTCAAGATTGCTCATATATCATGAAATTGAACCGCCAGTGATGATTGAACATCTCATTTTTGGCAAAAATTTGCCAAATGTGTCCAAAAAATTTTTTAACCCCGGGACTTTCAAGTACTTCTAAAGACACAAATTCCTACGCAAACAAGAGCATCCTGTTACATTTTGTGTATGAGTTATAGCGGTGGCCGCTAACTTCAGTCTAAGTTAGTCCACCTTTTATAGCTCCGGCTGGTCAAAAGCTACAAAATTCGTTTTCTCGCTACAAAAAAAAAACACAAAATCTCCACTATTTTGTTTTGTCGGCCTGAGGAGGGTGGTCCGCCAACTTTACATACAGCCTCGGCTCGTTCACACTTGCCTCGAATGTAAACACGTCTTTACATTCCTTGTGACTTAAATAACTATTATTTTCACCCAAACTTTGCTTACTGGATTCTACCCATATTTCCTTATGAACTCTTCATATTCATATTTCCTAGGCGTTATCTTATTTTTTTTTATTGGTACTCTATTTTGCCTATTTCAAACACGCTCTGGCGTGCGTAAATCGGGCTTTTTAGCCCGCGCGTTTTTTAAAGTTCCCATGGAAACGCATCAACAATGGCAAAATCCACCAATAACAGAGCGTTTTTGGCCGTAGCGGGGCGAGCCGATTGGTGGCACGACGGGCGACGGGCCGGCACGAAGCGTCCCGAGTGTCGTTCAAAATAATTAGTAGTTATTATTTCCATTTTTACACTATTTATGATTTCAAAGGTAGGTACCAATAAAAAAAATCGCGTAAAGTATTCGTGGATACTCTTGCTCTATTTCGAGCACGACGGCTAAATGCCCACTCATACTTTAATATACTATTTCCCATAAGGTTAAAACTATTTATGCATTTTTTTTTCTATAATAGTCCACCTAACACGCCTCTTTTCCGTTTTTTTCACATTGATTTAATTTTTGGATTCTCTTGTTTTCCATCAATACCATTTTCTGAATATTTCTTTTCATTGGGCCGGTCTTTTTCGCCGTGGTTGTCCTGATCGTTTTCTGTTGCCCCATCGCTTTTCTTTCCTAATATTTCCACTTTGTTCATTCAAATGCGTACGCTCTTCCGTTGATCGTTTTGTGATATTCCTACGATTGATTTCTTCCCAAGATTATTATTTAGAGGCAATTTTACATTTTGAAATAATTCCTCTACAGCCTCTTCACTCGTTTCATCATCCGAAGTCTGTACTTTTCTTTTTTCTTCATTTGTCGGTTTCTGGTTCTTAGTGTTTCTCGTCTTCTTTTGGTTCAGAACTGTAGCACACATCTTTGTCAAGTTCAGTTTGACTTAAACTCTTCCCCATAATGTCCTTTCCCCTTCCTTTTTTAAGTTAGAGAATTTTTTAATCTCGGCAGTTTGATGAATGTCTTGAGGCAATGTGAAAGCAAAAAATTAACACTATAAAATTTCAACAAAGCATTAACAAAAATTTATATGTAGTACTTATTCTTCGTCAATAAAACGTAGGGAGTCAAAGTGATCCCTAATTTTTTCCATTCTCGTATATGGAAAAATTCCCTTCTGACAATGTTAGAATAAGAGGTTCCGAACATTAATCTCTAAAATGCAATCATAAAATTAGAAAGTTAAATAACTTTGTGTTCAATTAGAAGAACCAGAACTGTTCTGGGTGAGTTCATTTTTAAAAATAAACCCTGGTAGCCAAATAATATCATCAGCCAATAATATAACATTAAAGTTTCAGACAGATGGTATGAGCACAAGCAAGATCCTGTAGTGAGAACGGATGAGATGACCTTGTTGTGGGATACACACATCCAAATTCTAATCTAATTAAGGCAAATAAACTAGATTTAGTCCTGAAAGATAAAACTAATAAAATGTACCTAATAATAGACGTTGCGATCCCCTCATACTTCAATATCACTCGGAAAGAGGCAGAAAAGCGCCTCAAATATAAAGACCTTCAAATAGAGGTCGGAAGCAACTGGACTCATACCCCACAACACATATGCGGCATGAAGTAGGAAAACACCACCTCTTAAGTCTGCAAAAAGCTGTCTTGCTGAAAACACCGCACATTGTGCGATAAGTTCTTTCAATACACTAAAGTAGATAAATTTAAGGAGAACAGAAAATCATTACACTACAAAAATTCATCCTAGGTGCACGCACGGTGGTGTGCACTCAATGACTTTTGCACGAAAAAATAATACCATATGGAATAATCTTATGTGAGACTCTGAAAATAATGATATTTTTTAAAAACGGATTTCGGAAGTGCTAAATATTACAAAAGTCCCTCATTTATCACAAACCTTTTTGTGACAAATAGCCGACAGTTCCTCTTTCCATATTGAAAATTCTCAAATCCACTTTTTAGGAGAAAAACCTTTGTTGTTAAAAAATATATTATTTGAACTTATATGAAATGTTTCCCATGATACAAAAAATTGCTCTAAAACTTTTAAAAAATCATTTTATTTATTTATTACTTTATTTATTAATAGCGGTTTGAAAACATTTCAACAGGAAGGTTTGAACTTTGTATCCATGCATTTGTTCATGGGTTAAACAATTTACAAAACTTGTAAACAATGTAAATCGCAGAATATAAAATCCTCGACTGGTAGATGTTGACACCAAGTTTTGCTTTACACTAACATTTCTTGAAAACTGTAAATCTATCTCAAATGCTGGAATTTCACTAATTCTAATGTTAGTTCTTAAAAAACATGTATAACAGTTTTTTAATAACCACTTAAAAACCCTACATATTAGCTGTTTGTCCTATGCTTTACCCATTCGCTACATATTTACGATTTTTTCCGAAATTTTATCTACATAGAGATTTCCTGCCATAGAAGATATTCTGGAAATTTCGAAACTTTTGATAAGAAAGTAATTTTTGCGATTATACCACTAGGAGAATAAAATGAAATTGCCCGAATGGAACTACATCAACAACTATACCTTACATTTTCTTAATAATCATTGCTCCAAGAGAATAACAAAAAAAGAGTAACTTTTTGAGTGAAAAAGAATATAGGTAATTTTTGAAAATGTTTCGACAATGAGAATACTCGCGATCCTAGGGGGAAATACCAAAATACTTTTATTTTGTTATTATCTCACTTCCGTGGCTTTTCCAGCGGCGGACGGCTCGCTGCAGCCGTTGAACAGCTCCGCCGTCAACTGGGACATGGAGTTCGAGTATGTGTCGTTCGTGTCACCCTCGGCGAGCCCCGACGCAATGATGGACCTCACACAGCTGAGCACGCCACACACGAGACTCTTCACGGGGCAGCGCAAAAGGCTGAGCGACAGCTTCCTAGACTCTGAGGGAAACAAGGAGAACGAGGCACCAGGGCCGGGCGTCAAGACACACGTCTTCGCTTCCACTCCGAGCACAAGCAGGAGGTACTAGAAGAGGAACAAATATATGTGATAGGTTCACTGCCAATAGACGGAGATGAGGGGGACCATTAGCCGATCTCGTTAAATCTCTGTATCCTTTTTATGGGTTTACTCATTTTATTTACTTTATAAGGTGCAATCCTAGGAATTAAATATTTTTCTCGTAATTTTATAAAAAGAAAACCTCTGGGTTGTTTTATTAGCGGGTTACCAGGTTCAATACTATATCCCACTCGCCCTTTCCTGTTTCCATAACGAGCATAAATTTAATATGTGATATATAAGGCTCACTGAAGAGGACTAAAAAAGGCTTCCTCCAGCCTTGATATACTGACCGTTTCAACGATTTTACGCTTCTTATTGTCTGTTTAAGGTGCAAGCCTAGAAATAAAATACTTTTAATCTCGTAAAGAGCTTTATTTTATTATTTTATAAATAAACCTCTCAATCGAGCAATAATGTTTACATATATTACAAAATAAACTAACAGGTAAACTCTATTGTACATAAGTTAAATTACTTAAAGAAATATTATGTTTGGGTAACTTTCAGGGCGACATTGCTCGTACTCGTGCTGCTCTGTGAGTGTATCGAGGAGAGCTCCATCAGGGGCTGTTGCGTGCCGGGGGTCGAGTGGAGTGGCAGCAGCTCCTTCGGGTTTGACTTCAATGGGATCAACGGCTGCTTGTCGCTGTAGGACTTCGACAATCTCTCGCTGAGCGCTTTTAGAGCTATTTGCCTAGAGCATTGGAACTCAAAAGTAAGTGGACAACCAAACATCAGATTGAAATATCAATATAGTAACATAATATCAAAAGAAGAAACAAATTGACAAAAAGTTTACTGAGCACAAACACATTCGAAGTTGTGAAAAAGAATAACAGTGAACCACCACAAATTGTGAGAACTTCTGGTTGTTGACGTGTCGCGCACGGTCGATGCTTAATTAATATAGAGGACTAATCTGATCTTTCTGTTGTTGTGTCTTTTACGCCTCAATTATTAGCGTTTACAAACGTTTATCCACATTGCTTTCAATATTCTCTATTAACATAATTCAAAAAATAATTGAACCTTCCTGATAGGTTGCACTAGTAATTTTAATTACTAACCCTCCCTTGCATTGGCACATTCTACCAGCAGATGGCTGAGTTGTACCAATAGTACTATTTCCAATGATTTCATAGAAGTGGTTCAACTTATACCCTTTAAACTATGACTAAGTAGCTGCAGTTTCTCAGCGTGTTACGTCATTCTTACCTTCTACGCTCCATATCGTGTATATCGCTTCCGGGTATGATTGTCACGCCGCTCGGATTCGCCATGTCAAATTTCCTCACTACCTTCCTGCATATTCCGATCTTCACTAGACTCATGTGGATAACGTTACTCACTATCGCAATGGGGGGCTGTATCACATTCGGGAAGAAACTGTAAAATAAAATCATGTATAGTGAAGTAGAACTTTCAGTAAGATTTTTATGAGGCACTAAAATGGCTGATAAAGCCAAATGGGCGCTTTCGCATTTTGCTAGTTTCGGTACTTAATCGAAAACTTTTATAAGATTTGACCAAACTATATTATGTACCTATGTGAACAATTGAAACAAATTATATGGACTCATTGGAATTGGATGGAATGGCCCCTGCAGTTATTTCAGAAATTCTCAAAATGACGTACTTCCGGTTTGATTTGGTATAGGGAGTTTCGGTTACCTCGCGAATGTAAAGTAATCTGCCAAGTCGCCCCGCGTGCCATTGGAATGTTTCTGGTAGAACCTCAGGTACACCCAACTGACGATAAGTCCACAGAGGAACATGGTTGGATAGGTACCATCAACGAGCCCGACCAGCTTAAAAATCACCGAGAAGAAAAAGACAGTCAGCGGCACATTCCTGTTGCTGATCTTCCCGAGCGGCGTCTTCGCAATGACTAGATCGGGCATGATCTGCTTAACGGCGACCGCAACGCCTGCGATGTACCCGGCGAGGCCGTGGATGTGCACACTGAACAGGTACTCCGTGTTAAATGTGCAACAGTACAAGACGAAGTAGAACATGGTCGTTATGACTGCGACACCGAGGTTGACAATCGCGAAGAAGGTCAGCATCTCCATCTGGCCCCATAACGGCTCGATCAGTTTCCCGCACAGGCCGACGGTCACAATGTCGACCAGCACCTCCCAGAAGTGGATCTCGAGAAAGCAGAACGTGAAGGAGGTCCATATCCAGAATGAAGGGGGCATCAGATAACCTGGAGTTACCGAGATCACCTTCACCGCTTCCTCCGAGTAGGACAGGCCATAGCCAAGGAACACGACGCCGCAGATGAATTTCACGGAAGTGCTCGTGTTGCCCCATAGCGCACCGAATTGCTGGCTCAAATAGGGGATGTTCCTGTTTAGGGCTCTAAACATTGCCATTGTCAAGTCATTTGAGGTTATGTTAGGTGTCTAGTTGCTGTCAACAAGCCACGGAGACTAAGAAATTTAATATGATCGCGGAACAATATAAGCCCCGTGATTGCTCTTTTTTATTCTAACTTTTGTTCGTTCTGTGTTTTCTTAACCTCAAAATTTGGACAACTTTGTTATTAACTTTATCATTAATAAGTCGTTCATATAACACTTTAAAACTCAAATCAGTGAAATGCCTTTTTCTCACACTACAGACTAGCTGATATTGTTTATCTAGATGTTATCAGTATATCAATTTTATAAAAATGTCACTTAGTAAGAATCTGAACAGATATACCCCTTTATTGAGGAAAATCTGCCATTATATCAATGGTTCGTTGTGGTTGTCATCATGACCTTTCACTTATTAACGCTATCTATATTTTAGGTGAAACTGGTATGAAAAAAGGACTATGTTCCATATATTACATCACAGGTAGCAGATATTCCATTCAACCAAAATTATCCACACACTTCACAAGCGGCGGAGACAATTTGAAGACAATAGTTCGTTTCCAGAACACGAATGCCGACGGAAAAATTACGACTGATACGTCGAAGTCTGCCAAAAATGTTACTTTATCCAAAGCCGAAAAACTGAAAAAGGCTGTCAAGCAATATGGCTCAACAGTTATTGTATTTCACGTTGGTATATCTTTGATATCCTTAGGCATTTGTTACCTGTTAGTATCAGGGTAAGTATGTTTGTTCCATACTCAGTTTAGATATCAAAAATTTGAACTTAAAAATATATAGATAAAATATTTGTGAAATGTTGTGCTAATGCCTTACTGTTTCAGGGGTTTGGACATAGGTGCAATCTTCAACTACTTAAACCTTCAAGAGTGGACTTCTAATAGTGAGATCGCAACAAGTGCTGGTACCTTCGCTGTAGCATATGCGGTTCATAAAGTCTTCGCACCTGTACGCATCACAATCACTTTGACCTCTGTGCCGTTCATAGTCAGATATTTAAGAAGAGTAGGGTTTATTAAGAAGTAAATAAGCTTCAAATGTGGTTAAATGACATTGTTATATAAAAATGTAATAATGAGCCTTGGGGTTTTTAATGAAAAGAGAGGGTGCTTTTAGGCTATTGACTATGTCGAAAATAACAGGGGTAAAAGGTGCAACAACTAACAGGTGCAAGGTATTTTATTCTTTTATACAGTCAATTGACCTCTAAAGAAATAAAATCCAAAAGTGCTACTAAATTTAGCCATGGGTTAAGTTAAAAAAAATTCTTTAATGAAATAAGTTCAAAAAAATGAAAAAATTTAATTTTTTTAAATTTTTTCTACAACTTTTTTCTGAGTGAATTTAGGTATAGGCATTGCTTCATAAAAAAGAAAGCTTATGAAATTCTCTTTAAAACGGTTGCTTGTAAGACTATATGTTGAATATTGACTGAGATATATAAATGTTTGAATTCAGCCATTTTTTACTTTTTCTATAAAAAGCGTAGGTATAGTTCAGGCTAATAGTTTTATTTATTAGAAACGCTACAGTAATATACTTCCACCGATTTCACAGGACTTCATTAAAAAATAGTGTAACGAAACGGCTCGCCGGCCGCGACATAAACACGCCAGGAGCTACACAAGTTCGCCTTATTGCAATTCCGGGAAGTACAGGACGGAGCCGACGGCTCGAGAAGCTTCGAGGCGATAACGGGTTCCTGGAAAATCGAAGATTCTAGCAATTATCTCGAAACTGTCAGAAAGTACGAGAAGCTTCTACCTGCCATAAAAAGGGAATGTCGGACCCGAAGGAGGCCAGTTGAACCGGTGTGTGTAAACATTCGAGCGAGAGACCGCGCGCGCTAAAATAAATAAACATTTCCGTGTACGAATATGAATTAGGTGATTGTTAAGTTAGGATAAATAGTGTAGTGTTTTAGTTAGTAGACAGTAAAAACGTTACAATAGTATATTATTTGTACTAGTTTATAATAAGACGGAGTATTGTCACAAGAGAGTTTTAAAGCATGACGAGCGAAGGCTGATGTACCAATCAGGTATCAATTTAACAAAACTAAAAGTTACCAAAAGTAGTGTAATAATATGAATATTATTACACTACTTTCGGTGTAATAATGAGATCATTAGTAACGCAAAGTAGATAAAACCAAAGACAATATAGGTTACAGACGGCTCGTCAAATGCAATACGGAGGCGAATAGGAAAGGAGCCCGGCTCCCAAAACCCTGGCTCCACGACCGATTTCAACAGTTAGCCTTTGCTATCCACCAAGAGATGGTGCACGACCCGAAGGCACTGTTGCCTTGAGTTTTCGTAATATCGTAAATAAGGAAAAATGCACTGAATTGTTCGGTTTTTCTGACCTACTGGTTTAGAGAGGTAACCGGGTGAGTGTGAGTCATCCAATTTACAATTTGAGAAGATGGACCGGCCCGTTCAATTTCATCGCATTAAAATAGTCTCGTTCCAAACGGTAGGTCACCCCCTATCGATTAATAAAGAATCCAAAACAATCGGTCAGATAAAATCAAAGGCCCCTTTGCAATATTGTCCTATAAATATGAGCATTAATTCATAATAGATCGATGATAAAGTTAGGTAATAAGGGCTATAATAGAAATGTCTAGAATTGATTTTAACGGTTTAATGCATTGAATCTAAATTTATTTCCGGCCATTATGATATTTTAAACAATTATTCTAAGTGCGGACTTTTCACTTCAATATCTATTTTCAATATAAGTGTACAGTCTATCAAGAGATATACCGTGTGTATAATTTTGACTCTTCAAGTGGTTTGCGGTTTTTCTAGCCCAGGCTATACATACTGAAAAATCATATAGCTTTCACTGCGTTTTGTTCTACAGATATCGGAAAGTTTTAAATGGTAGGACGGACCTATAGAAAGAGCACTGTATGACCATATACAGCTAGAATTTCCCTGTTTTTTATAAACAATGGGATAAGGTGTGATTTTATCCTCAAAGAATTTTCCGGTTGCATTTTAGAGAAAAGTGGTCCATAGGAAAGTTGTAGAGAATAAACAGACGGTTAATTTGGTTCTTTATAAATTAAAATCGATAAATAAACAATTGAGTTATTAGCAAAAAACCATCAATTTTTTTATTATTTTATAAATGCTAATAACTCTTGCAATAATAGTGATAAGTGAAATGTAATACACGAGTTATGAAGCCTTTATGGGTCTTTATAAGTGTGAAAAATTTCAGCCAGATCGGTTTATTAGTTTACGAGATATCTTATTTGTTTATCCCAGAGACTCAATGTTTAAACAATTAAGCTGGCCCAGGCTACAATCCTAGAGATATTTAATAAAGTGGAATAGTTTGCTTGAATGCCGAACTATAAGTTAAGTTTGCAAAACAACTTATTTTTAATGAAATTGTTGTTAAAAAAATCATTTTAAAAAGGGTCTAATTTTTTGCTTATAAACAAATTGAATAACTTTTTTATCTATTGTTACACACGTTTTTAATAAATTGCATTAAAAGGTGTTAAAAAAACTCTTTCATTTAAAAAAAAAGGTTCTACGGCGAATGGAAGCCGAGATAGCAACATTTTTTAAAAAAATCATCTTTATAAATATTAAAAGCCGAAATTTTCACCAATTTTAAATAAAGACCTAAATTTATTAGAGGATTTATAGGTTTAATATCCATTCACCTTGAAAAAAGTTGTAGCCCTTTGAAGTTAAGGTTTTCGCCCAGGCCCACGATGTCGTAGTTGGACGCGCTATATTTTTTTTCGATATCTCGGCTTCTAGGCAACCTAGAACCTTCATTTTTTTATTCTGTTGTAACTCGACGAAATATTAACATCTAACCTATCGGGTGTTTTTTTAAATTTCACCTCATAGTAGGCTGTGGATAGTGTTTGTGAATGCGCCTTACTAAAAAAATGTCAAAATTGACATAACCTCACTTTTTTAGTAAAAATTGAAACTGCTTCAATCGGTTAATAGTGTCTTGAAAAAGACGGCTCACCAAGCTGTCTTTTTCAAGACACTAGTAACTGATTGGAGCAGTTTCAATTATAATTAAAAAAGTGAGGTTATGTCAATTTTGACATTTTTTTAGTAAGGCGCATTCACAAACACTATCCACAGCCTACTATGAGGTGAAATTAAAAAAAACACCCGATATTTTTATCGCCGTGGAAAATTGGAAAATTCGATACAATTATTTTTGTGTTTTATACATAATTACTATTTTAAAATTAATATTTTTTCAAAGGAAGGAAAACTTCTATGTCTTGCCAACACTTTATTATACAAAACGCAACCGGTTTCGACCTACTGTGAGGTCATCTTCAGGCGTACTAAAAAGAAACAAGAAACCACACTCAGCCAACACAACCGCAAAGTCTTTTCAATTTTCATTTTTCATTTTAAGAAATTTTAAGTTATTTTAAGATATTTTGAGATACTTTACGGTTGTGTTGGCTAAGTGTGGTTTCTTGTTTCTTTTTAGTACGCCTGAAGATGACCTCACAGTAGGTCGAAACCGGTTGCTTTTTGTATAAAAAAGTGTTGGCAAGACATATAAATTTTCCTTCCTTTGACTTATCATGGCCAACTTTGAGTCCTTGGACAACCTCCTTTTGTTAATATTTTTTCATCGTCCTAGAAAATCACGGATAAATTCAATACATACAATGATCACAGTTTTTTACAATTTGAATGCTAATTTTTTGCAGCAGTCTTTGTTTTTTAAATTTTGTATAAAATTAGTATATTTTACAATTTCATTGTTACGAATATTATAAATATTTATTTATAAAAAGAATAAATAAGATAAATAAATAAGAATATATTAAGAATAAATAAGAAAAAAGTATTTTTTCTTGTTAATATAGTTATAAAAGGTAGCTCTCTCTCAATAATAAAGCGAATGGCGAATCGCCAGACTCTGTAAGTTAATTTGTTGCTGAGATATTATGTTAATTTGTTTATCCCGGCGGTTTTATTTGTTAAATAGCCGGAATACGATTTGGGGGGTTCAAGGGACTCCAAACATATTGCAAACCATACGTAAGAGCCAATAGTTTGTTGGTTTTTAATTTCCGGGGATCCATAACTTATAACACCCCCATTTTTTAGTATAAAAAATTGGTCATTTTTTATAACGCTAACTCGGTTTTTATTGCTTGTAGAGCATTTTTTTTCGTGGGTTATCTAGCTTTCCAACTGTCTAGATTAGAAACTCGTACGACGAGTTAATTGACAATAACGTCGAAAAACACCCGTAAGTGTGTGTTTGTTTTTTACTAAATAAACGGATTTGGCTAAAATAATATTGAACAAGACCTGGACTTGAACCAGAAAAAAATTATTGAAACTTGGACCGCTCCTGTAAGTGATGCGCACAATGTATTTTTAATTTCGATGTTCGATGTTTATATCGATGTTTATTTATTCAATATTATTAGATAACATCGAAATTTTTATGCGATGTTTTTCCGATGTATTCTTCTATTTTTAAAAACGATTTTATTTACCTGCAAAGGGTCTTCAAAGGGTCTGGCTGGCTAAAATTTGGTACACTACTTGAATAAGTTATTATAACGAGATTAAAATTAAAAGTAAGTACATATTATTTCGCGTTAAAACCTAGGTGGCCAATATCATTCTAAGATTAAATAGTATATTAATTAATAAATTAAACATTTAATAGAACATCCGATTTATTTATTCTTTAATATGTACGAAGGAAAACGCCAACACAACCTGCCTTAAAAATATTGTATTTTTTTCACATGACAAAAATTCCCGCCTTCAAAACAAACCCGGTTTCCCGACTATGCTATTACTATAAAGGCGGCCGCCTGTAACCTTTGACTTTAATTAGGCTGCCGACACCGACAAAGTTAGGAGAAAAGATGGAAACAAGCAGACGGTACACGATGTCGTAAAATGTAAATCGTGAAACACTGCAGTCAATTTTTAACATTCGAAGTGTCTGACGGTGCTGCGAGAATATTATAACGATAACTGATTTGCCTTCGACAACCAGTAGTGCCATCGCGTGGCCCTCAGTCAAAATAACGCTATTTTCTCCCACGAGCCGTCTATAACCTTTATTGTCTTTGATAAAACTTATTAGTATTACTATTACACTCTACTCTTAACTAAAGAATCCTACTTAGATTTTAACATTGACCGTTAGATGTCTCTACTTATATCATTTAACACTCCCCCTCAATGGTAAATCTAATCTAAAACTAAATCAATTTTCTTTACAAAACTCTGGAAAGCTGTGAGAGCTAGTGGCTTGGTGAATAAGTCAGCAATTTGCATTTTAGTTGAAATGTACTTGAGTATAGCCACTTTATCTCTGATAAAATGGAAACGAATATCAATATGCTTCAGTCGTTTGTGAAACTCGGGGCTTTTACACACTTTAATAGCGGACTGATTATCTTCAAAAATGACTACATTGATATTTTCCAAAATCTCACAATCGACAAGTAGGCTTTTAAGCCAAATAAGCTTCGCTTACAGCTAAACTTAATGCTACGTATTCTGCCTCGGTTGAGGAGAGGGCCACTGGAGATACAGTTGTTTGTTTTTTACATTATTTTTTGTTTACCCTGTGTTTAGGTTGTTATGTATTTAATAAAAAAGAAGCGAATGATTTTCAAATTGAAGTACATCGTATTTATTTTGCTCTTCAAGATTTAGGCAGTGATTTTACCAAATTTAGGAACCGGAGACAGCCAAAGCTCATCTACATTTAGAATATACAGTCCACTCTATCGAAGAAGACAGAATCTTCACCAGCCACAGATGCTTGTTTTTTAGAGCACCAACTTATTGGATTACCAAACATCTTGAAAATATACCCTAACGTTGACTTTCTGTCTATTTGGTCCCCAGCCCAGTCAGAATCTGCATAACCTTCAACAGAGTTTACATAATTACTTTTATAATGTACCAATGACATTCCTATAATGTTCCCTTAACATATCTCATAACTCGTTTGATAGATTTCCACAACTGAACACTTGCCTTAGATTGATATCTGCTTAAAATACTTATTGAAATGCACAGATCGGGACGAGAACATAACATAGCATACATAAGAGAACCAATTGCTCTTCTGATGTATTTATTTTCAATATCAACAGTTTCAGTTTTTTCTCGTTTTAGATCCCAATGTAAAAAATTTACTTCCATAGGAGTGGAAAAAGGTTTGCAATACTTTAAATCAAATTTCTGTAAAATGTTTTTAAGGTACGTCGTTTGGTTTATGGTAATGGTATTCTGACTTAAGTTTTGTGTTATTTGCATTCCAAAAAAATGTCTGATGGACCCTAGATTCTTCATTTTAAAGTTATTTTCCAAAGTTTGATTTTTTTAAATTTATTTCTAGATCGCTTGATCCAGCCAATAACAAATCATCTACATAAATCAGAATAAATACCTTGGAATGTTGTGATTTTAGATTGTAACGCGAAATGTAAACAGCAGTGTGCGAGACGTGTTTAATTACTTTTATCGGACCTCGGCGCGGCTTACCTCAAAAGAATGCCGATACGCTTAATTGAATCCTATATAAAAAAAGACAGTTCCATGAATACTCCCGAATTATTATTTAAGGAAAGAATTTATTTATTACGTTCTGGACGTTTCTTAGGTAAACATTATTATCGAGATGGATCGAGTTCTTTGTGGAATTATCGAGAATACAATTGAGAAATGTATATAAGCGGGCTTGCGGTCGGAGAGGAGGTTTAGACGTGAAGCCGCGACAGAGTAAATAGGTGAAAAGCGAGAGCGTATAAATAAATTAATAATTATGAGTGCTATATAAATTAATTAGTTAGGGAATATTAGTTAATATAAATTAAGTAGTGTGTAGTGAATAATTAGGATAGTGTAAATAAATTAAGAAAATAAACGTTACAGTATAGATACAATATTCATTTTCTGATGTTTTAAAATTTCAAGATGATCAAGAAAAGTTGTATTTTGTCTAGTAAGCCAAATATTTTGTTCAGCTACAAGTTAAGTTGCTTTCGTTTGGAACTTCGGTCCATATGTGAGTTTTCCAAGTATATTTGTCATCTGAAAAAAGGTGTTACTATTTGTTGTACTTCATTCTCATTTCCAACTTTAAAACAATCAAACGTAAGTCGAGTTTTTTTTCGAATTTTGAAATCTTAGCCCCTTTGTGGAACTCTGAGGAAACAAAATTGTAAATGGCTTCGTTCTTCTTCTCACGGTCCCTGCTGCATTCATCCTCATCCACAGATATTGACTATTTCAACGGTTTATTTTAGTATTAACAACTCGAAAAATTTTAGTTTTTTTTTTAACATTATCACAGTAGGGTAAATAGCAAGTTTGAATCTCTGAGCGCTTCGATCCTATAAAGACCCGAAAACGTCAGAATCAACGTCAACTCTCACGCCATAAAACACCATTGCCTCTTTTACCTACTCTCGGCCCCTATTGCCGACACTTTTTTTTTACAGTTACACACGAACCGTCATACTTTCCATATCTTGATTACTTTAGTGTGTGTACCGTCACTGGGCGCCATTGGTAGGTAAACCAGTGAACGCTTGCATTTTCCTATAATGTGTAGAAATGAATGGAAACAATATATGTGGTACAAATCACAATCACAAAAACATATTATTTATCGTTTGTTTTGTTGTTATAATAAAGAAACGTGCTATTTCCCAGACACTGGTCAATCGTCACCAAGATAATATATCAGATTCTTCGTTCTACAAGTCACATGGCCTGCAATCTATTTAGCATACCTACTATATATGCATATCTATAATTTTTTCCTGATTATGAACTATTTTATTTAACTACAAAATATTTTATTTTTATACATACAATATTTGTTAATAAATTAAGAACAATGAGAAAAATACGCGATTTGAAAGCGCGAATTGGAAGAACGAGGACTCTAATTTTCAGAGTCGAAAGCAGCTGCAAAAACGTCTGGAGAATTATTTAATCAACAATGGAGACGACCCAGAAACTTTAGGTTTCGAGGAAGAATGTGAGCGCCTCCTTGACAACAAACTAGGAAAACTCCACGGTGAGTTGGATAACATGAAAAAACTCTACGGCGAGTTGGACGCACCACGGTGAGTTGGATAGCAGAATTGGAAATCTTGATAGCGCACTTCAGACCGAGAAAACCCAATGATTGGAACTGGAGAACAACTACGAGAATGGGGAGCCCGATTATAATCAATGCATTTCCAGCCCAGTCGGCAAAACCTGTCCAGTCCAGGTAATCCGTTTAATGACTCTGAGGAGGTAACCAGGAGCGAGGCAGTCCCAGATGCTGCGAACGATCGAGTGGAGCCACCAACCTTCCACGAGCAAATTCCCTGGGAGAACTACCTCCGGCAGTTCGCGAGGCAGCGGCGAAAACTAACAACTGGACGCAAAGGGGTAAGGCAGTGGCTCTGACGGTCGCTCTCCAGCGACACGCTCCCAACGTGCTGCAGACTGTACCAGAGGTGGAGTCGTCATCTACTGGATCAATGAAGATCTGAATGGAAAGCCAAGGGTCGTGCATTACAACCCATTAGCACCTTTCGAGGGAGACCATGACCATGATCAACAGGTGCGCCAACTATAGCCCCAAGAGGAGGAGCCCTCATTTGAAGAATTTATGGCTGCGTATAGTCCCACATAACATCAATGTACGTCATATATTCCAAGTACTCAAGTACTTGCTATTAAAATACTTTGCGGTATATGCTTCTAAGAACGTGCCTGGTAGCAACTTATAATATACGAGAAAGTAACGTTCTAAAAAGTATATGCTATGAACATACTTTTAGGAATGTTCACAAAAAGTGCATACTTAGTATGTTCCTTTAACTAATTTACTCAGAATATTCATGAAAGCTTCTACTTGGCATATACTTTTCTAGTAGATTCTCAGCACTTTTATTTTAGATTTAACACCAAAATACATACAATGCCGTTTGTTCCGAAATAGGGACAGCGAATCTTATGTATTCGATTCTACATTATTTTCGTAAATACAGTTGAAACCGCTTACAACGACATTGAAGGGACCAAAGGTTTTTGACGTTATAGCCGGTTTGACGTCGTAACCGGTTTTTTGTTTTTCGAGTGCTTAGAAAGTATACATTTGCATTTTAGTGAATTTTATGGCCATCACGTTGAAAAGAGGTACTCAAACTTCATTAAAAATACTATATATTATACGTAATATGTCGTCAAATAAGGAAATGTAAATGTATACATACACAATAATACATATAAATAATTCTAACAAAACCAATAGTTACACTAATAATTTAAAAAAATCAGTAATTCTAGTTTGAACGCGTTTTTCATTAAATACATTATTATTAATATGATTTTCTATTTCATAAATTTTATTCATGATATCAATTGAAGTATCCTGATTTCTACAATAAATTTTTAACGTTTTTATTGCGTTATGTCGGTCAGGGCCCTAATCTCTAGGCATTTCTATGAAACAGTTTGGATTACCTCGAAATCAGTTGTTGGTCGTTATGAACCATTTTAAGAGTCGTTAGTGTCAGGTAAAGGCAATAAATACGAAACTTTCAGATTTTCCCTCTTTCAGCGGTCCTTACACATTTAAAAACCGAAGATGTTGCCAGTAAATTTCGATAGTATTGATTTAGATTTATTAAAAATAGACGTTATAAAAAGTCGTTGTAAGCGATTTTTTTAACATTGAGTACATTGGAAAATAACCGGACCTTAAGGATTTTGACGTTATACCCGGTTTGACGTTATACGCCGATGTCGTTGTAAGCGGTTTTAACTTTTTTTTAAAATTTTGAAAATTTAAAATAAATTTGCTAGCAATCGCCGTTTGTTCTTTTTATATCTTTGACATATTCATAAAAAAATTCAAATTTGCCGGGACCGGGTACCGGGAAGGCAAGATTTGGTGTGAGGGGGAAAGAAAAACGGGATCTTTTCGAAACATCGGCTGAGTATGCGCTAGCTCATTGCATAGCCCAGGATCTATAGATCAGCAGAGACCAGCGTTTGGGCGAGCGCTGAGGAAGGAAGTTGGATCACAACGGTCGCTCTTCTACCTGGTTACTAAGAGGAGGTCCTTACACAAGCCCACATATTTGAACCTGTGGGACGCGCTATGTAACCTTAGGGATACCCTACTTAGCAAAAACCTAACTAAGTTAGCTATTCCGAAACTGGCGTGTGGATTGGACACCTTGGATTGGAGTCAGTAAAATATGCTGGAGGTCTTATTTCGCTTCCCCGGGGTAGACATTTTGATGTGATGTTGGAATCCTGAGGTGAGTCCCCACAAGAAAACCGTAGTACCTACGGTTTGTAGGTTTCTACATGGGCCGAAACATCTTTAGGGCGTGGGCAGTGTAACGGGTCTGGCCGTAAAATAGATACAAGTAGGGAAGTGTCGCTTCCGCGAAATTAAAAGCGACGAGAATATTCCCGAAGCGATATGAGCTCCTGGAACAAGGTGTTCTTCGGAGGCGCCAAAATTCTTCTTCGCTAAAAGGAGACCGACAGCCGAGAGGAGCCAGCCACAAAACATGCAAACGACGAGTCATCGACCGCGGCAGTGAGCGAAGATAAACAAACATCTGTGTGGAATATAAATGAGATAATAAGTATTACTGTTGGTAGCAATAAATTAGAGAAAACATTTTGCGTAGTGTTAGTTATTTTAAACAATAAAAATGTTATAAAACAAAATTTTCAAATGCAAATTTTTATCAAACGATAAATATTTAAACCTAAGTGGGGGCTTTTACAACGTTTTGGAAAATTTCGTTTTACAACTTTTTTAATTTTTTTACATACATCAACTTTTGACATGAAGTTCCCAACAGGTCTTGGCTTAAGTGACACATATACGATATATGTTTGGGGAGGTTTCATATTTTAGTGGTTTATAACAATATTTATGACAACAACGTGGACCGTTGTCAAATTTACTCACGATTCGTTTATGGCTGCAGTACCAACAACGCTGATAAAGTTTGTTTGTGGCAACCGATTACCACAGAAAAATTAAATGCTGCCATACGAGGGCATAAATAGATGATACTTGACTAGCTCATAACATTAATTGTAACACCCTGCAGGTGTTTAAGGGATTTTTATTATTCATTGATGAGATTTTTGTAACATTGGTGTTACGTGTTGATTTTTCGGGAGAGCGCTCGAGTCGAATTAGCATTTCCGGTCCTCTATCTCTCATTCGTTTGTTTGTTTATATAAGGTCGATTAATAATATTTTTCGATCATGCGAAAATTTTTTATCAATGAAATCGATTACAAAAATTATCCTCTGTAACAGGCCCACGAAAACCGCTGCAGCTTAGAATAGAAGAACTCTCTGAGAATTTGGCCAATGATGAAGACTTTATGAAATCGTCTGAAAGTTGAGACACCGAAAGCGAGGATGAAGGGGTTTATGATGGTACAGATACAGGTGATACCGATGACGATGCAGAATAAGAGTTCCACGAAAAAATTACGCATGATCATGAACAAATATTCAATATAATTCCGTTTTTATGTATTGAATGTCATTTTAATTTAATAAAAATATAATTTTTACCTTTTTTGTATGAAAAAACAACCACATTAATCAAATTTATGCCCGAGAAATCTTATTGCAAAATTATCACTTCCGCTTTGTATGCTTCCTTCCGGTAGTGACCTGGGTATATGCAAACCAGTTTTTGTTACTTACAATGTGCCGAGATTGGCATAGGAACATAATTATCGACTATTTATAGGTTAGTCCGGGTCCGGTCAGTTGATGCTGGCATAAACCGAGATGCCCTCTCCCGAATCGTATGCAAATGTCGGAATAGTGGTTAATGGGTCGGAAGGAGTCGCTCCCACCAAAGGGTATACTTTCCTCGATCATCGTCTATGCCCATAGTGGAAAATTGCCACTTTCAGTTCGTATGCCTTCTTCCGGTAGCGACCTAGACGTATGCAAACCGGCTAGATACCCGGTTATTTTTGCAAGATACTGTAATGCGAGAAGTAAACAAAGCGCCACATGTTTACTCCTTCAAAAGAATAACTACGACGCGTACAAGACAGCTGCATGAATTTTCCTGGAATGTTGTTTACGAAAAGTAATTTGTGACCTTCTGGGGCATTTCCTGCGTAGGCGTTGTTAAAGAAACAATCGTACCTTCTAGAACATTCTCGATCAGGGTTGGGGGTGTATATATAAGGGGGCTTGTGATCGAGGGAGTTAGTTAGAAGTAGAGAAGCAGAAGTGAACGCGACATACGATCCGAAAGCGGAGCAGTACAAATAAATTAAATGGTGTCTAGTCTAGTGTACAAGTAGTTTAGTGTGTTAAATAAATTAGTGTTCAATTAATGTAAATATATTATAAAATAAACGTTACAATACGATATAATGTATCTACATGGCCGAGCTTCCTCGTTCATCGAATACTTGACCCTTTTTTCAACCAGAAGGGGAGGTCATAACAGGTGCAAGGACTGGTCACAGACGCTCGGAGGCACTTTTTCCAGGTTTCCCGGGCTGTCTGGGTATGTCCCTAAATGGGCATACGAACATATTGTAACGTTTATTTTCTAATTTATTTACATTAATTGTACACTAATTTATTTAACACACTTTGCTACTTGTACATTTAGACTAGACACTACTTAATTTATTTGTACTGCTCCGCTTTCGGATCGTATGTCGCGTTCACGTCTGCTTCTCTACTTCTCATCATCTCCTCGATCACAAGCCCGCGCTTATATATACACCTTGATTCTGATCTGGAACCTTCTCGTTAGTTCCGGAAGGAACCCGATTGTTCTTTTAATAATGTTTACGTAGGAAATGTTCAGAAGGTCTTAAATTACTTTCCGTAAACAACAATCCGGGAGAATTCATGGAGCTGTCTTTTAAGCGTCGTGGTAATTCCTTTGAAGTAGCCGCTTCGCTCGGATCGAGTAAACATGTCTCGCGTTGTTTACTTCTCGCATTACAATATATTATCGACACTTTTGGTGTCATGGGCCCACGGTCTAGTAGTAAAACGCCCTGGACGACACTACATCTCGGAGTGACTTTATTACAAGGGCCGATTTTGTATTCATTTTCCCTGGGGAGGTTCGTACAATATAGCTACGTGATAAGCATTCCCTACAACTCCGCTCCTGTCGCAACGAGCCATGTGACTGGTGCTTCCCCGGAAGACCAACTTCTATGCGCCGACCGCGACAAGATTACACACCCTTAATAAACCTAGGACGCCGCATCCTAGGTCATCCCGTCTACCGAATCAGCCCTATCCGTCCGAGGCTCAACTATATAACCCAAAAATTAAGAGCCGCGTAGTAAATTTCTGCTTACCCCACTTGAGTACACCCTAAAAGGTCCGCTACTGCCCTTCACCGCTTGCGCCGCTCTCACTTCTGATCACGTGTCTTACCGCTTTTAACAGACCTGTTTTTTAAACTACCCTTAACCGACTCTGCACGCTGACACTCTATAATTAGCTAGCTTGCTTCCGTTATGGAAATAGATAGTAGAAACTATCATTTCCAGTAAACCTTTGCCAAATGTAGATTCTCCGTTTGTAATTTCGTTCATTTATTAAAAACCTATATTTTCCGTTGTTGTAAACGATAAACAAACCGTTTTTGCTCTAACACCTGCGTTTGGACGTTCCGAATCCGAAGTGCCTGAGCGTACACCGTTGCCAAGAGTTCACCAAAATCTGGTAACCGGAAAACTTTTGCTCAACGCTGTCGAACCGTCCTGGATTTCTGTAAATAGTGTAAACCATCATCACCGTTTCTTTCTGAAGTACCGTAAATCCACTATGCTCATTTTGTTTATATATTTACTGTTTATCCTTTAGGTTTATCATTCACTTGTAAACTTGACCATCCGTAATATAGACAATCCATATCTTCCCGTATTGTGTTTTATTTTCACGGACGCCCTGACATTCTCCTGAGTACCAGACTCACCCGTGGCTTTAGGGAGTAAACCCTTAAAAATCTGGCGCCCAAGTGAACCGTTCCGTAACCCGACTCCGAAAAATCCGTAATAATAAGCGCCAATTCTACAAGTAACCCGTTCCTTTCATGGGAGTCGTGCCGCCGACAACGAAACGAAGGGAATTACGGTTACAATCTTATTTGGAAAGGTTTGGGACCTTGGAGAGAAATTAAGTTTGATTCGCGAGGGCGAAGTGAAGAGTTCAGAATTATGTTTTTGGTCTGGGACCGTGAGGAAAAACTAGAGTTTGATTTGCGAGGGCGAAGTGGGGAGTTTGGAGTTATTACGAAGGAGTAGTATGTTTCGGAAAGGTTTCTATTTGCTAAACGACTAATATTTTTTTAAGGGTGAGTTGTTGAGTGAGAGTCGAAAGTTTGGAAGTTTTACAGTTTAGACAGGGATTCGGTAGAGAACCGGGTTCTCGTACGGTTGTGTTCATTTTTGTTTAAAGGTCTGGGACATGAGGGAAATTAGAGTTTGATTCGCAAGGACGAAGTGGAAAAAAATCGTTATATATTGACTAAGATTATTGATTGCATTAAATTTTGTGGTGCATTCGAGCTCGCACTTCGTGGACACAATGAATCGGAGACATCAAGTAATCCTGGCGTTTTTAAGGGGCTTATTAATTTAATCGCAAGCATAGATTCTGCAATCAAAGATCTTATTGAAAGCAATTCCGTATTTAAAGACACATCAAAAACAATACAAAATGAATTGCTTGAATGTATGTTAGCATTAGCAGTTTGTCGTGAGGAAATTAAATATCAAATATCTTGCGCCAAGTATGTTGCTATTATTATTATAGCTGATGATACCACAGATATTTCTGAAACAACTCAGTCGGTTCTCGTTTTAAGATATATCTATATATTTTGGAAAAAATTATGAAAGATTTTGTAGTTTTTTAAATCCAGAAGGACAAGATGCTGAATCCATTTCAAAGTGCATATTGGAGGAAATCTTCTTCTTCTTCTGTCGTTCCAGGATTAGGCATGTTGCCTGTTCCGACTTCACCATCTTGTTCTCGGTCTGCCGATACTTCTACGCCCAAGGGGATTGTAATTAATGATTTTTTGTGGTATTCTTTCTGGAGACATCCGCATCACATGTTCTTTCCATCTGTTCTTGTAATTTGTTGTTAGTTCTGTTATTGGCTGTACCTTTAGTTCTTTTCTGATGTCTTCATTTCTTATATGGTCTAAACGTGTACAACCCTTTACTGATCTCAAAAATCTCATTTCCGATGTTTCCAATTGCCTGTAGTCCTTCTTTCTTGGCGCCCAAGTTTCTGATCCATATAATAACGTGGGGATTGCCATAACTTTGTAAAATTTGATTTGCGTTTCTCTTGATGTCTTTCCTTTTAGTGTTCTTCTGATGGTTCCACAAATTCTTTGATAGTTATTTATTTTGTTTGAGATATCTTTATCTTCTTCGTATGTGATAGATATCTAAAATGTGATACCTGCTCTAAAGTGTGGTCATCAATTACAATTTTTGTTCTAATCGGATCTTTTCCCAGGAACGCCATAGTCTTTGTTTTTTCAATAGATATTTTGAGATTATAATCCGCAGATAGCAAATTTAGTTTGTGTATAGCCAGTTGTAATTTATCTTCTGTGTTTTGTATTATAACTTGATCATCGGCAAATAACATTGTATTTACAAAATCATTGGGCCTAATCTTTATCCCAGGAGGTGCGGTTTTTTTCCATTCTCTCACAAGGTCATCTAAATATATATTAAATAATGTAGGAGATAGAGTACATCCTTGTCTCACACCTTGATTTGTCGTAATTTCTTGGGTTATTCCTTTGCCAGTGTCGATAATGATTCTGGTGTTTAGATATAGGTTTTGTATTATACTTACTAGGTGTATAGGATATCCTCGTTTTTTCATTATATGCCAGAGTTTGTCTCGGTGGATTCGATCAAAAGCTTTCTTGTAGTCTATGAAGGCTAGGTGTGTCTCTAGATTGAATTCTTTGCGCTTCTGGATAATTTGTTTTAGACTGAAAACGTCGTCAATGCAAGATCTTCCTTTACGAAAGCCCGCTTGCTGTTCCAATAGTATAACGTCTGAGATAGTTCGAAGTCTCTCATTAATAATTTTACTATACAGTTTATAAGCAGCATTTAGGAGGCTAATACCCCTATAATTCTCTGTTTTATTTCGTTGCCCTTTTTTGAACAGAGAAACAACCTTTGCGAGTCTCCAATCGTCTGGGATATCAAGATTTATCCAGCACATATTAAATAGGTGTAGTAGTCGTAGGTGTAGGAACATGCCACCATACTTTATTAGTTCAGAGTTGATACCATCTGGTCCAGGTGCTTTTCTGTTTTTAGTTTTTCTTAGTGCATTTTGCATTTCTACAATATCTATTGGATCTATACCAGTGGTATCAGTTTTTTCAAATATATCTTGTTTTGTTGCATCGTACCATAGTTCCCGATAGTGTTCTATCCACTCTTCCTGTGATATTATATTTAGTTGTGCTATATCTCTTTCTGTTTTATTTAGGTGTTTCACCATTTTATACGCAAATTCTTGTCGTCCATGGACATCATTCTCTACACGACTTATAAAGGTATCCCATGATGTCATATGTGCTTGCCTCACTATTGATTTCGTTCTGTTTCTTGCTTCTTTATATAGATCTTTTGCTTCTTCAGATTTTTCTTGGAGGTATTTCCTATATGCTTTGATTGGAGGAAATTAGACCATTTATTCAAATTGAACAACTAATAGCTCAAGGCGTTGATGGAGCAGCGGTAATGGGAGGAAGGACAAATGGCGTCCAAAGAATATTTTTTCGAACCTTAGTGCAATACCAGCTTTTTTTTCACATTCTCCTTTACGGCTAGCTGCACTTGAAAAAGCCAGTTGCCCGAAGAATTCCAAGAGTAAATGCTACAAGATGGAATTTTAATTGTAGACTGGTCAATGTTGTACACGAAAATAAGGAAGCTCTTAGCTAATGTTTTGAAGAATTGCAGGATTCCAGATCGGAAGGCAGGTGCTTTTTCAAATTTTTAGAAGACAAAGAATTTTCGTTTTGGCTTATATTTTTCCAAAAAATTATGCTCCATTTGGACATTTTGTATTAACAAATTCAATCTCGTCAAGCAAACTCAGTGTTCATCAAGAAAGCAGTTGATATCTTCATAAATATTGTTCAATAAATGCCAAATGAAGTTTATGACATTTTGATTAGTGCCGAATAAAATTTTGCCGGTTTTTCGAAGCGTTCAAAAACCTCTGATTCCTTGTCCGCTCATGCCAACGAAGTATGCGATGTTATTATTTCTTAAGCTAAGGAAAGGTTTGAAAGTGTGGAACATTTTGACATCGCAAAACTAGTCGATAGTGCCGAATTCTTAGCGAATTCAAAGAATTTTCCCGAAGTACAATTAAATACTGCTGCAAAAACTTATCCTGAACTAGATAAAAATAAGTTATTTTATATGATGGGCTTGATTTTCGCAACTTGGATGGTGTTTTGCCCCTTTTAGAATTTATTTTAATTAATAACATTCAAGATACTTTTAACGACTTGACAAGACTGTTAAATATTATTGTGACAACACCGGTGTCTTCTGCAGAAGCGGAACGTTGTTTCTCAACTTTAAAAATAATTAAGACATTTTTTAAAAACACCATGTCTCAGGAAAGGTTAAACGCTTTAGCAATGTTCTCAATCGAGAAACTGAAAAGTTTGTTGGTGAAAAACATCGTCGGATGGACTTTATTTTTTGCCATTAATCAACAAATTTTCATCTTTACATCTACATCTACAAGATCTACATCAGTTTTTTTCAGTAAGTTTTCACTTTTTAATTTTCAAGCATTTACATTCAAAAGTCCTTCAGGAACCCCCGCAGCATTTTCAACCTTGTACCTGACCTTTTTTTGGCAGCCCCTACATCGAAAAAGTCACCAGCCGCCACTGGGGACAAGCAATGCACACTAATACCACGAAATTAGAGAGGATGTAGAACCAGACAATAAGTAGTTTTTAACAATTATAACTAGAATACTGACGAGTGTTTTGGTTAAATCAACACGATTTGGCGTGTTCTATTTCGATACAGTTATTTTAACCCTAACGAGACAACCCGTGTGATAATACATTTGACGGTGTCTCTTGGTGTATCAACGAGAGGTGACTGGACTTCCCGTCTTTCTTTTCGGTTTTCCGAAAGAAGGGACTCCTAAAACAAACAGAAATAATTGTCTTGAGAATGTCACCAATCCTGGGACGAAACGTCGACAAATTTGGGAGTAAATTAAATACCTCCAGCGGACTCCAAATCCAGTGTTTTATTATTTGAGAGGGGCTTCGCGAGAAAAACATCCCTTTACTTGCATAGTCTTTTTTTCTCTGGTGTACAAGCGGAATGCCCGTCTATCTGGTAATGTGGGACACCCACCCTTTCGGCCCCAAAATGAACAGAGAAGAGGCACGTTCCCGAACCTGCCCGAGTTACAATTCATTTTTTGTTTGCTTGCCGTGTTGTCTGTCGTATTTTCTTTATTCACTTTTCTCCGACAAAGTCAACATATAAAGTGATGCTTTAATAGGCTGGCTAAAAAATAGGTTATTTTGAGGTATTTCACTAATTTTTCAGTTATAATATCGGTAAATAGGACGAGGTCAAAGAGAAAATTAAAGGATTTAGGTGTAAAGTTTATAAAATACGATAACAACAATAAAGAATTCAACAAACATCAGTATGTTTGGTGCATTAACAATTCTGTATAAGTAATACTACTGAAATTAACATTTTTGTCCTAGTTCACTAAGAACTTATTATATTCAACATTTTGTACCCTTTGTCAACATTTCACACAGTGAAACATTAGACAATCGCCCCAAAAAAGTAAATACGTTCGTTTACTTGGACGTAAAAACAAACAAAAATATATAAATTCCAATGAGCAATAAATACAATTTTCTGGAAACATCAGAAACATTTTTGGCGGACGGTTTTACGCTTTTCGAAACGATTGTCCAACATCTACTACATGTTTAATCAACTTAGATCTTTGGTTTACAAACCAAATAAAACTTCCCCGACACCAGGAAAGTTTCGCTTACTTTCCCCGCCACATATGGAGAGCTAGTCTAAATACTACAACGGAAACTTGCTGCAGGATCACAGCAATGAATATAATCCCATATAAAAGGCCAGTTCTTATGGGGGCGCTTGGAATGGCGTTTTTGCGCTGAGTAATAGAGAGATTGTGCTGATGAACCATTGCCAACTGATTGAAACATGTACATCTATATAACGCTCCACAATGTCATCTTCCTGTTACCCAGTGCAAATCTTAGTTTCTCAACAGCTGGCCTTTTATATGAATTTACATTCGTCGATCACAGCCTTTGATGGTCTAAAAAACGGAGACGGAGACCGTCAACTATGTCTGCACCACTGCGGTCACCTTCTCTTGCGACCATCCTATCCAATTCGCCATCCCTATGACGATAAAGATGACCGCTATACCGATGTGGAAGCACCCATAGACGAAGTACTGCTCCCTCGGCGGCAGCGCGAGGCCGACGCCCTTCGTCACGACGATAGCGGTCAGTAGCGTCTGCACCGCCAATGCGACGAAAGTATTAATACCGAAAACGAGGCCGAAACTCTCATCCTTGATGTACCTCGCTATCTCGCTGCTGGCGACTGTAACCATAAAGTGGAACAGTGCGCCGAAGGCGATATAGCACGCGTAACAAGCGACGACGTATTGCGTCTGTGACGCGTACAGCACGATGAAGCCCTGCAGGAGCGAGCAGAGCGTCAGGAAGAGGTCACCTTTGATCTCCCAATCGGCCTTTGTGACGCCCGCGAGCAGGGCTCCGAGAAAGCCGAGCACTGTGAGGACGGCCTCGACGGCGCCATTATACCTCGTCTTGTCCGGGTCGGCTATGATCGCCGTCCACAGTGGCTGCATGTACGACTGCACCTGGATGAAACCGCAGGTAGACAGGGCGTACCAAATAGACCACTTGACGACGTACAAGTTAGTGAAGGAATTAATGAAGTGCGAGAGCATCAGCGAGAACGCATTGTTGAACTTTTTGATCAGGGGCGCGCGGTCGCTGCCCTCCTGGTGGAAGTAGATAGTCGTGTCAACCTTCGGGAGCATCAGGCACCAGAAGAGCGCCGCTATCATCGCTGGAAGACGATATGTATGATACAGTGTTGTTATTGTACAAAAGGGACATATGGTAGGCTCTGAAGGGTGCAGCTATTAAAGCTGTACATTGTCACACAGTAAAGAAATAACGGAAGGAATATGAAGCACCATCTGTTGGATGGTAGGTTCATGATATAATGTTATGATGTTTATGACGGAGGTAATGTTAGGAAGCACATCGTATGTGATTTCGCCTAATATATATAAGAAAAAGTTAAGTTGTATTTAGTATCCTGATCAAAGTGCTGGAAATACTTGAAAATCTCAACGACACGTAAAATACTACTTTAGAATAAAATACTTCTAGCAAACTGTTAGAAATGGAATCTACAGAAGTAGTGAAACAGAAGTGAAAACAACTAATGACGCGTTGAGTTGTCAATTTGAACGCTGCCGGACAACGTGTCCGTAGCACGTCGTCTGGTCACTCCCCCTCCTCAGTGCAGTATTTTATAATCTACAACACAAGTTTGGTTAGAAATGACCAAGATGTGGGAAGAAAAATGCGAGGAGGTGGACCGATGCTTAAGGGGAACGAAAGTGACGCAGGCCTGGAAATTTATAAGAAGTCTTAGGAAAGAAAAAAATTATATGGTGTAAATAAAAACTTAATTCAAAATAAAAAAAATGGGAGGAATATTACAAATCACAATTAACAGAAAGTAGACAGGATTTTTTAGAGGGGGCTAGAAGTCACAATGACAGAAAACACAGAGACACAAAGAATAAATAAAGAAGAATTGAAAAAAGGGTTGACACAAATGAAAAATGGAAAAGCCTCGGGACCTGGCGACATCCCCATTGAGCTCGTGAAACACGGACCAGACGCTCTTCTGAGAGCCCTAGTAGATATTTTCAATATTTGCAACAGGAACAGACCATCGTTCCTGTCATCAGCGTCCATCCTGCTACACATAAGCGGCCATGTGGAGCTACGTCCAGAGAGGATTATCCTACGTGGTGCAGCGACGCCAGAGATCCCCCGCGAGGACCAGAAGACCGTCCGAGCCGGTGAGGGCACGCAGGAATCCGCCCCCGGTGAACTGACACGACACGGTGTTTATTGCCCGTGCTCGATGTCGTGTGCCAAGTCGTGAGGAGAAAAAAAAAGATATTTTCAATAAATGCCCGGTGGGGGGTCAAAATATTCCAGAAGACTGGTATTTGGCTTACATTAGTCCCATATATGTCTTTGCTCATGGCACTGTACATGAGCATTAACCCAGCCTATGGGAAACCAGAGACCCCTTCTCTGAATCCACATAGGTAACTCTCAGCAGGTGCGTCCACGTCGCGGGGGTGGCCCGACTCCTTGGAGTTGGTGGCTAAATTCTGCTGGGGACCCAGTATTGCGGGGTATAACGCAATCCCCTTGCCCAGGGATAAGGGTGAAGACTACACCGGCAGAGAAGGCCAAGAAGAAAAACTTCGGTACGGCGAATCTGGCGCAAGTGGCAAACCATGAAAAGGGGGAGGCGGGTCTCCATAGTCCTGTTAGACAGCTAGCCTAGAGGAAGAAAACCTCAAAATCAAATTACCTGGTCCTCCAGGTTGGGGGTTAGGGCGATGGATTTGCACTTCATCGCCTGTAAAGAAGTATATTCGCAAAATATCTCAACAGTGCCTGGGAAAAGGACGGATATTCTGGAAAACGAAAATTGGCTACGAAAAGGACATTGCGATTTGGTACCTGGAACGTCCAGGGGATAGGAACAAAAATTCATGAAGTGTTCACAGAAATCGAACAATACAATCTGGGCGTAGTAGCATTTACAGAAGTTAAAAAGAAAGGAAAAGGAATAGAGCAAAAATATCAGTATACCTTCATTTATAGTGGCGTTCCTAAAGAGGAAAGTGGAAGGAGTGGAGTAGCAATAGCAATAAAGATGAAATACAAACGGAACATCAAGTCATGGGAACAACTAAATGACGGAATCCTTGTTGTAGAAATGGAAATAAAAAATAATCCAATCGTAATTATAGCAGCGTATGGCCCAAATGAAAACGCCAAATTAGAAAAGAAAGATGGATTTTTTAACGCTATGACAAGCCTACTGAACAGTATAAGCAACCGAAAAAATCATCCTAATGGGGGACCTAAATGGTAGAGTAGGTCAACAGGGAAATGATCCTGTGGTCGAACAGTTTGGAGAAGATGTCGTAAACTCAAATGGAGAAAGAATTATCGAAATGTGTGAAAATAACCAATTAAAAATTACAAATGGATTCTATCAACACAAAATGATTCACAAGTATACATGGGAACAGGCAACTAGGAGTTTTAAGTCCATTATCGATTACTTAATAATCAAGCAAGTATCCAATCTGAAAATATTAAACGTGAAAGTAATGCGTGGGCCAGAATGTGGATCAGCTCACCATCTACTGCTGGCAAAAATCTACTTTACATACAGAAGAACCAATGGAACGAAAAAAGACACAGATGACAGAACAGCCACTATAGAAACTATACGATACATTATTGAAGGGCTAAAAGACGATTCGGCGAAATTCTTGTATCAGATAAGACTCGCAAACAAACTGACTAAAATCCAAGATTACACAGTAGAGGGAATGTATGAGGCAGTAAAATTCTGCATACACCAAGCTGCTAATGAAGCTCTGGGCATTCTACCCAAAAGACCAAAACGATACAATAGTCCACTCTGGTGGAACGATAAGTTTGACGCCCTTGTGAAAGAAAAGAAACAATTACATAGACAAAGACTAGAAACCAGATCACCACAAGATATTAGGAACTATCAGACAAAAAGGAAAGAAGTTCACAGGGAAGTAAAGAAAGCGCTAAATGAATATTGGGAGACAGTCTGTTTAGAAGTTGATAATTATATAGGAAACACACGAACAAACAAAGCTTGGAAAGCAAAGCAAAGCAGAGCAAAGATCTATTTACAGAGCAAAGAGTGGAATTCATAATAGCGCAAATGAAACAATATGATAATAGAATTGACAAAACCGTCGTGAAAGAAATAACATCGTCTGAAGTCAAAAAAACATTCTGCAGATGAAAAATGGTAAAGCACCGAGCCCAGGAAATATTGCCGCGGAACTGCTTAAAGCGGCCCCTAGTCCACTTATGGACTTGCTAGCACAAATATTTAATAAATGTCTACTAGGAGAACAAGTCCCTAAAGAATAGAAGCGGTCCATTATAACATCTATTCACAAGAAAGGTAGTACACAGAAATGCCAAAATTACAGGGGATTCAGCGTTATATGCACAGTGGCAAAACTGTACGGGCGCATCCTGAAAAACCGAATCGAAAATGAATTCAAAGAATCTGAAGAACAAAATGGTTTCAGGGCGGGCCGGTCTTGTATAGACGGTGTATTTACATTAAAAAATATTGCAGAAAAAAAATTGAGAGGGGGAGGACTGTTCATATGGCATTTGTGGATCTCCAGAAAGCTTACGACACTGTGCCATTAAACAAGTTATGGCCTTGTATGGAAAATGAAAATATCTCCAAAGTCTATGTCCACGCGGTGGAAAAGTTGTATAGTGGTTGTACTGGTGCGGTAAAGACAAATAATGAGGTATCCGAGGACTTTGAAATAACAAATGGATTAAGACAAGGCTGTACCCTAGCACCACTGCTTTTCAAGATATACCTGGAAGTAAGTGATTTTCACTTTACTATTCGCAGACGATCAGGTGGTATTGAGCATTGACCAAGATGATTTAAATTACATGCTTGGAAAATTAAAAGATGAATATGAAAAAACCCCATGGCATGCCAGGCTGAAAGGTAGATTTATGGGTAAGATATACAGTAACATAACACACGATGTGTCAAAAAAAATGCATACGAGGTGTGAAAAAATACAAACGAGAAAATTTTAAAATATTTGCAAATAACTTTTTCTCTGTACATTTCTCAAAGATATGTTTTATACAAAAGTTGTTCGTCTCTATTAGCGCAACAAAAAAGCTAAGTAACATTTTTCTCTCAGACGCGAAATTAAAGTTTTTTTTATTTTTTAATTTTCTTAACAAAAATAACTTTATTTTTGTACGTTTCTCTACAGATTGTTTTATATAAAAGTTGTTCGCCTCTATAAGAACAACAAAACAACTTAGTAACATTTTTCTCTCAGACGCGAAATAAAGGTTTTTCTTATTTTTATTTATTTTTGAAAAAAATAACTTTTTTTCTGTACATTTCTCGAAAAAATGTTTTATACAAAAGTCGTTCGCCTCTATAAGTGTAACAAAAAACTCAAGTAACATATTTCTCTCAGACGCGAAATAAAAGTTTTTTGATTTTTTTTTGAAAATAACAAGCCGCCATTTTGAAACCGCTAGACCGATTTGGCCCATTAACGAACTCGACCGAGATTTTCGGCCAACTGATTTTTGTACCAAATTTCGTTGTGATTCTTTAAAAAATGCGACCTGCAGCCTGCCGACAAATTTCGTTATATCCGATATATATATATATACATATATATATATATACATATATATATATATATATATATATATATATATATATACATATATATATAAATTTTTGGGAAATGATTAGGTATGATCTCTAGATACCAAAAAACTGAAAACCGCATTTTTATTCCTATTTTTTCTACTTCGTTAACGAATGCAATACTAGATATAAATCTACCAAAATGGGGTCTTGTTATAAACATGCAAAAAACAGAATACTTGATAGTAGGTGATGAAAATAACAAAAGCGATATGCAGATAGGAAACGAAATAATAAAACCATGTTCATCTTTCAAATATCTGGGAGTTACAGTTAAGTGGAACAGACAATCATAGACACTATAGAACAAAAAAGACATATAGTACGGCCATCTTCAAAGGATGTATGGGTACCTCAAGAAAAACGAAAAAGAGAAAGACCACCCTGGAGTTGGAAAGCCGACATAGAGGAGTCAATTGCAGCCAAAGGACTTCAAGAAGGAGACTGGCAAAACAGAAATTATTGGAGGTTGAGTGCGAGAAGCGGTAGCGACCGTAGCTAACCGTAGCGATATAGTCCCATATATAAAAAGAACAGAAAGGAGTGGGGAAATTATGAAGAAATTAGTGTGACTAGCTTATTGGGACGGTTGCATGGTCGCATATTGAAAAGAAGAATAGAAGAGGAGTATAACGAAATTGAACAGAGTGTATTCAGGGCTGGTAGAACATGCACGGATAACACCACTCTTCGACAAGTAATTGAAAAACGAGCAGCTCGAAACCTCGCTGCACATCTAGTATTTATAGATCTGGAGAAGGCCTATGATATAGTCGCCTTGAAACTGTTATTTGATATTCTAAAATAGACGAACCTTAGTAAAAAGTACACAAAAATTATAAGAGCATTGCTAAATATCTATAAAAGTCCTCAGAGAAATGCGAGAAACGGCAGCGGCTTTAGGACCCCCCGCTTAAATTATAATATATATATATATATATATATATATATATATATATATATATATATTATTAAACCAAGTTGAGATCCGGATATATTTTGGACTACCCGAGATCCATTATAAGTAATATAGATACCGGTGTATATATTTCAAAAGTACTCTTTGTTTTGGCACACTAAATTGTACCGCCTTAGAGGGGAAACGATTTCCAATTTTAAATTTTTGTCATAAAATTAAAATTAGATGAGATCCGCACAATAATATGCTTGTAGAGATCCAATATATACGTATTTTGAGGTTATCGAATAAAGTGAGATCCAACAATGTTGCCAAATATATCGGGCTATATGGTACCGGGCCGAACTGAATGGAACTTAACCTGCGTATCCGAATACACGATTTAAATCGTCTTGAACCAAAACATTACCGTGGAGTAGTGAGTAATATTAGAAATTACTAAAATACTTTTTATTGTGTTAAGTGATATCCTTAACCGTCTGCCATATTTCAGGGGTAATAAATTTCTGGTTTAATTGCGAATTAGTTTATATTAAAGAGCTAGACACTTAAATAGTGTAATCAGTACATCGCGAAGGTTTATTCTTATACGGCACATTTTTCGAATAAGTACGTAATTGTTATGAAATAACTAATTATATAAATACTTTATAAGGCAACCTATGTATTGTCCTCTTCTGGTTAAAGCCCTTTTTTCGGAGTGAGCACTGTTCAAAGTACTATTCAATCCCAAAAACTAGCTTTCTCTGCGATATAAATCTCGAAATTATTCATGCTGGTTGTTAAATTTTTATTCAACATCATTTTGAAACAGTGTCGAATTGCAATTTTTAAGATACCGAAATTTTAAGAAAGTGCGATAATCTCTAAAAAGAGGCTAAAATGATAAAAGGCTAAAACTCCTGACGTATTTTAAAAATTTGAATACGTAAAGCTGAACTATTAAACTAGCAAAGTCATAGCGACCTCTCTTTATAGTCTAGTCAAAATGTACCATTTTTGAAAACTTTTTTGTATAGTCTTCGAAAAGAGTAATCATGGTGTCATTCGATTCGTAATGTCATGTAGAAAGTTTAAGGAAAGGTCCTAAAAGGCGCTCAAAAAATTGCAAAAGTTATAAACAATTAAGTAAAAAAAATTAGTTTGGATTTTGTTTTTTTTTAATATCTCGAAAAATATTAAACATTTTCGAAATATTAAAAGAGATCTGAAAAGATCAGTAAATTTTCTGAAATATAGTTCGAACTCCCGAAACTGTACCTCCAATATTTATAATTTTTACAGAGCCCTGAAAATAGAGCCAAAAAGTCTGGCTTCCGCGCGCGCTGCTTAACTGACACAATTACAAAAAAAAAATATTTTAACATATTAAATATGAATATTAAGGAATAAAAAAAATCATGTATATACTATAGGGATACATCAGTTAACAATAATCCGAGGTTAAAAAATTTTATCCCAATTTCTCCATGAATTATGAATTTGTTATTTAACAAAATTTTCTACACTGAATGTTAACATAAAAACACCGATAATTATTGAACTAAAACCCTAGGATTTTATTCACTTACTGAAGTTATTCTTAATAGGCTTACAAATAGATTACCGTGGCAAAAATTGTAAAGTTTAGATTTTCCACTTTTTTATTAACAATTGAAAATTAAACAATACCATTGTTTAAAAATTGTTATAAACAAATACATTGTTTATGAGCAAATCGATTTTTTTTGTAATATGTTTATTGATGAAAATCATTATTTAAAAAAACTGTTCCTTAAAAATAATGTTTGTTAAAAAATGCGTTTGTTAATTAGGAATCGTTATATGCTGCTAAATATTACAATTTGAGGAACCATTTTTTCTCTAAAAATCATAATTTCTATTGTTCTTAGAGATTCTTAAATAAAATATTTCTTCTTCATTTTTTATTGGTGTATTTAATAAATAATTTGTTATAAACAAATTCATTTCTTCCGTTTATTTTTTTAATACTTAATTCTGTAAAAAAATTAGCCATGTGTGGTTTTTTATGAAAATACATTATTTTCTATTTTTTATACAATTTTTAATATTGTTATGTCTTGAAACTTGTCCTTTTTATACGATTTCTTGCTTTTAAAGTTACGATAAATTTTAAACTATTGGGATTAAATTGGGATAAAATTTTGTAACCGCGGATTATTGTTAACTGATGTATCCCCATAGTACATGATTTTTTTCCCTTGATATTCATATTTAATATGCTAACATATTTTTTTGTTATTGTGTCAGAGTCAAGCAACGCGCACAGAAGTCAGACTAGCCATTTTTGGCGCTATTTTCGGGGCTCTGTAAAAATTATAAATATTGGAGGTATATTTTCGGGAGTTGGAACTTTTTTTCAGAAAATTTGCCGATCTTTTCAGATCTCTTTTAATATCTCGAAAATCTGAATATTTTTCGAGATATTCAACAAAAACAAAAGCCAGACTCTTTTTTTTACTTAATTGTTTATAACTTTTGCAATTTTTTTGAGCGCCTTTTGGGACCTTTCCTTAAACTTTCTACATGACATTACGAATCGAATGACACCATGATCATTATTTTCCGCGACTATACAAAAAAAATTTCAAAAATGGTACATGTTGACTAGACTACTAAGTTTATATTTTACTCGTCAAGAGGTAAAGTCTCAATAGTTTTCATTAAATTTTTAGGTTTACATTTTACTCGTCAAGAGGTGAAATGTCAATAGTTTTCATTAATTTTTCACATTAACCCGTTTTGTGTAATTGTGAGGAAAGCATTCGTTTCTTTTGGATATTTCCACTTAATTTTCCAGTTTCACAGAAAGATACATTTTGAGACGCGACCAGGTAGTAACGAAATAATAACGATAAAATAAAAAATTGCTACATCTATAATGTAATTTTATCGGTTTGTCTGCAATTTTTATTTACTGATAACCAATTATTTTATTCTATCGGTATTTTAGCAGTAGTCAGTCTTCTTCAAGGTGTTTTTTTTTTGGTAAATTCTTTACGTTCACACTGTTGAATTGGGTTAACTTATGATCTGTTTGTTTTCTGGAAATAACATTTTTTGATTTTTAATTTTCAATCAAAATATTGCATTTTCGTTTAAAATCTTAGTTCACAAAAACTCATATCAGATCAAAATGGTCACGATGTGCATCTTTTATCCACAAAATTTTTGTTTCAAATGTCTGTGAAAAATATATAATTTGATATATGAAGAATTTTTTTGAGGCACTCTATATCTAAAACCTATTAAGCTGTCTAGATATTTGCCATGTGGCATTTATAATTTTTCAGAATCTGACTATGAAGGTGATGATAATATGAATAATATGTCGTCTGAAAGTGAAAAACTGCCTCATCTCAACGGCACATCTCAAAAATCTCGATTTTACAGATTTGCTAAATACACCTTGAATTTTGAAGGTATTAATTTGTTATATTTGCAAAAACTGGAAATGAAAACAATGGTAAAATAGGTACAGATGAAGATGACATCTCAACAAAGCCTCATCAGTTCCAAAGAAATCACAACAAAGTAAGGCACTAATTATCCATTATGAGCAGAGTTAATATTAAATTTTATTTTCAAATGTGAACTATAAACATTAAATACATAATTGGTTCAAATTTTATATTTAATCTGAAATTTATTCCACAATATTAAACTTTCTAAATCTTTCTTTGATACTTTCTTATTACAATTTGCTCTATTGCCCCTCTAATTAATTTTAAGAGGAATTTTTTTAAGACAATCCGCCAGGGAAAGATTTAAAAAGAAAAGGGGCACATGGAGTATGAGGAAAAATCAGTTTTGCAGGAATATTTTTCGAAATTGAATGTTAGGAAAATTACTCAAAAAAAATGTATTGCATTAAATTTAAAGAAAAATCGTGTTTGAAGAGAAAACATGATTTAATATAACACTTTTTATTTGCAACACATTTAATTTTAACAAATAATTTTTTTTAAAAAAATAAAACAATTTTATCAAATTTATCAATTTTTCTTTGTTTACGATTTTATGATATTTCTCCATGTTTTTTGTGATTTTAAAGACAATGTATAACGTTACGTCATATGTTTAAGTCTATTTTAAAGGTTTGTGCTATGATTGTTAGTAAAGATTTTTGAGTAAGATTAAAATTCATATTTTATTTTAATTTTATTCAGAAATATTTTAATATTTGCCTCTGTTCTATGCGTACACCGTGGATCTAAAAGATAATAATCCCACATTTTAAAGGGGTTTATATTTAAATATGGTCTTTTTATTCGTTTGTAGAGATTTTTGGTAAACAGCAAAAAGTTCCAAAATTTTTTGTTAAGATCTCCACACGTAAATATTAAGGCTTGCAATTGCAGAACGGCTCCCAGTTTCAATGTAATATTTAACAGCTTTTTAGATATCGGTGTCATTTCTACAAAAAAATTTGTGCAATACCCACAATCCCATTACCGAAACGTGTGAACTTATGTTATGAAACAAATAATGTCTTTTATCCACGGGTATATCTAGAATATGTAAGTAGCAAAAATTAAAAAAACCTAATAGACAAGACACTGTTCTAATGGAATTTCGCTCAGCGAACTCGTGTGTTTTAAAGTACTATTCGGAAAGAACTAATATAATATTTTTTTTACGTTTTACACTTTTGATTTTCGTCTACTAATATTTATACATTTTGCTGTTACTTACTTAGCTACTATTAGCTTATTACTAGATATTTAAAAAAGTAGCAAATCATTTTGTTTAGAGCTCTCATGAAATGTTACATTGCTTTAAATATAAAATACATATACATATTATGGACTCGTATTCGTTGTAAGCAATAAAGGTGAGATCCGCAGTGCTGCCAAGTTTCTGGATCTCATCTGTATCGGAGATTATAATGTATATACACTGTTTCCGAAGCGCCCCCTATCTAAGTAACTCGGAACTCTCAACTGTATATTATTTCTAAACGTCGTAAAAACGCGATCCGACATAAAATTTAAATTAGATCTCTACTTTACCAACTGTAACGGATAAAACTCGATATACACGGGTGTCAAGTCGAGCTCCAAAATCGGATCTCGCCCTGCCAAAATGATCTCAGCTTGGCTAAGTATACCTCAAAATGATCTCACCTTTCCCTATTACAAATCTATATATATATATATATATATATATATATATATATATATATATATATATATGTCGGCGAGAATATTTTGTAATGGTATTGTGGGCTTATGAGAGGACTCGATGCGCTTGCATTGGGTGGAGCGGTCACTCCTCACTCAGGGGGTGCTGTGACTCGGACGTAACGAGAACATTCACATTGACGTTGATGTGAGAGGAGAGGAGATTTTTGGGTGTGGCTCGGAGGAGACGGAGCCGAGAAAACAGAGAGGTAGAAAGAGGAGCCCTAAGCGTAGCCAGGAGTGACCGATCCACCAGTTCGATCTTGGCCCCCCACATCGACCTGGTAATCCGTCTTATAAAAAAGCGAGTTCCTGCGACCCGAGGATGGAGCACCCGACGGACGGTGACCCGAGGACCCCCGTGGACGATGAGAGGCCTACAAACGGGGGCTTCTACAAACGCCCCCCCTCCGTTATCAGAAGTGGGATTCGCGCAGGAACAGTTGTAAGGCGCTACTAAGGAACAATCGAAGTGATGCTGATCCTCGAGCGTGGTGTTCGAACGTAGGTCTGTGTTTAGCCGAAAAACCATTACAGGGAGCCGCCCTTGTCATAGCCCTCAGTAAATCCCTGAAATGAGGAGCTTCGACATGGCTATCTCAGCAGCTCCAGTAGTCCCAGCGGCTTCCAACGGTATCAGAGAACACCATCGGGGAAACAGAGATATCACATGTTTCCAGTGTGGACAGACAGGCCATATTTCAACGTATTGCCCCACATCGAAGTCTTCAAACATCAGAGGTTCTACAAGACAGTCTTCTTCACTGCATAGACCCGATAATGAAACGCGGGTGAAAGCTTGTAGTGTACGTAGTATAAACGGTAAACTGGAACAGTGTGGTAAGTCTTGTGATTTTTGCTATGACTTGGTGCTGAATGTTCTCTTATAAAAGAGGAACTGTCAAGTGAATTTTCCGGCAAACATTTTGATTTAACTGTACATATAACTGGAATCGGGAACTCAAATGTTTATAGCACTCAACAGACATTAAGCAAAGTGTTATTTTCTTGAAATTTTATTTCATGTTGTTCCTAATGGTTGCATAAGATCTGACATAATGATCGGTCGTGAGATTTTGTCACTTGGTTTCAGTGTGCATATGACAAAAATAGTTTTTCCATTATGAAAGTTGAAACTGTTCATAATTTTGATGTTCAACTTAGACACCGATGTTTCCATAAATGATAAGTCTAGACTAGTTGCAATATTATCTGATTTTTCACAAATGATTATTGATGGGTTACATCTGACCCGTGTGATGACGGGAGAACTTGGAATTAGATTATTAGATCCTAATCGTACAGTTCAACGCAGACCTTATAGACTCAGCCCGGATGAAAGGGAGTTGGTACGAGGGAAAATTAGGGAAATGTTGTTGGCTGGTATTATACGACCCAGTTGCTTTCCATTTGCGAGCCCTATATTGCTTGTTAAAAAGCATGGCGGATCGGAGCGTTTATGTGCTGATTATCGTGAGCTCAATAATAACACAGTCCTTGATAGATTCCCTTTACCATTTATCTCAGATCAAATTGCTAGGTTATGTGGAGCTCATTTCTTTACTTGTTTGGATTGCGCTAGCGGATTTAAGCAAATTCCTGTTCATCCTGATAGTATTGAGTGTACAGCTTTCGTTACACCTGACGGGCAGTATGAATATTTGACGATGCCATTTGGGTTAAGGAATGCGCCAAGTATCTTTCAACGCGCAGTATCTAAAGCTCTTGGGGAACTTGTTCACACCTTTGTAATCTTGTATATGGATGATATAATCATTCCTTCGCGCGATGTCAGTGAGGGACTCGAGCGTTTGCGCGTTGTTTTAGATGCTTTAGCCCGAGCTGGATTTTCTCTCAAATTTACCAAATGTTCTTTTTTGAAACGCAGTGTGGAGTATCTTGGTTATGAAATTTCTGTGGGAGAATTAAAACCAAACCCTAGAAAAATAGAGGCCTTAACCAAACTTCCGCCCCCGAACACCGTTCATCAATTACGGCAATTCATATGGTTGGCCTCATACTTTCGGTCCTTTGTTCCTAAATTTTCTCAAATCATGCGACCATTATTTTTACTAACCACAAATAAACGGTTTGATTGGCGTGCCGAACATGAATGTATTCGACAGAAGATAATATTGGAACTTACTAACGAACCGGTCCTCATGATTTTCGATCCCAACCATCCTATAGAATTGCACACAGATGCCAGCTCAGAAGGTTTTGGGGCAATATTATTTCAAAAGGTAGATGGAAAGATGCGCGTTGTGGAGTATATCAGTCGTCGAACTACTGGTCCCGAGTCGCGATACCATTCCTATGAACTCGAGACCTTGGCAGTAGTGAATGTTATCAGACATTTTCGACACTATTTACAGGGTCGACCATTCACAGTTGTCACCGACTGCAATTCTATAAAGGCTTCGCGAAATAAACGCGACCTCACACCTAGGGTGCATAGATGGTGGGCGTTTCTTCAGTCGTTTACCTTTGATATCGTGTATCGGGAAGGAAAGCGAATGAGTCACGTTGACTTTCTGTCCAGAAACGCAGTTCCCAAACTTTCTCTCAGCAATGATCAAAAAGTGGTTGAGAAACGAGTCAATTTGACGACTTTGCCAGATAATTGGCTCCATGCCGAACAGTTACGCGACTCAGAATTACAAAGTCTTGTTTCGAAAATTAAAAGTGACGAATTTCCTCCAGACCTCGCAAAAACTTACGAATTGTGTTCAGATGTACTTTTTCGCAAAATTGAAAGAAGTGGACGTACACGGTATCTACCTATTGTCCCTCGCGCTTTTCGATGGTCAGTCATTAATAACGTACATGACTCATTAATGCACCTTGGTTGGGAAAAGTCTCTTGAAAAGGTCTACGAACATTACTGGTTCGAGAAAATGGCGAAGTATGTCCGTAAGTTTGTGGCAAATTGCATTACATGTAGGATCTCCAAATCTAGTTCTGGTAAAGTCCAAGCACAATTATATCCTATTCCCAAAATTGTTATTCCATGGCACACAGTACATATTGATATTACCGGAAAATTAAGTGGGAAAAATGATCTTAAAGATTATGTTATCGTGCTTATTGATGCTTTTACTAATTATGTGTTGTTGCACCATACTGCACGCGTCGATGCGACATGTGTTATAAGCGCTTTGAAAGCGAGTATTTCTTTATTTGATTCTCCGAATCGTGTTATAGCTGATCAGGGTCGTTGTTTCGTCAGTAGAGAATTTAAAGATTTTTGTGATACGCATAATGTAAAACTACATCTTATCGCTACTGGGTTAAGCCGTGCCAACGGGCAAGTCGAGCGCGTGATGTCTACCCTTCAAAATATGCTCACTTCTGTCGAGGTAAGTGAACAACCTTGGCAGGAAAAGCTGGGCGAAGTTCAGTTGGCTTTAAATTGTACAGTGAATAAAACTACAAAGGCAAGCCCGTTGGAACTACTTGTAGGTAAAGTAGCCAGACCGTTCAACTTATTAAATAATGAACACACTGAGATCGAGGTTGACATCACAAATGTAAGAGAACAGGCATCTAAGAGTATGAGTAAACAAGTTCAATATGATAAAGAGATGTTCGATAGTAAGAGCGCAAAAGTTATAAAGTTTAATGTCGGAGACTTTGTTCTTCTTCAGAATGAAAAAAAGAAAACAAACGAAGCTTGATCCGAAGTTTAGAGGCCCTTTCAAAATTGAAGAGTTACTAGAGGGAGATCGCTATATTTTAAAATCTTTAACTGGATCAAGGACTTACAAGTATTCTCACGATCTGTTGCGATTGATGCCCGAAAATTATATCCCAGAGGAGTTAGATGTAGAAGAACAGCTAAGTCCTGAACTACATATTGAATCTGATTAAGTAGTACATCGTATTCGAATTTTAATTATTTTTATTATTTGTTGAAATTAATATTGAAGTATATGTACAGTTACTGATTAATCTGGTACTTTTATAGAACCGTGCTGATGTGGCAACTAGTCCGGTGGCAGAGAATTTATTGTAATTATTAGGTGGATGTGGTCATGGGTATATTGACCTAAGCATATTGTTAGTATTGTAGCCATTAGGTGGATGTGGTCATGTGTATATTGACCTAAGCATATTGTTAGTATTGTATCCACTAGGGATGTGGTCATGTGTATATTGACCAAAGATATTGTTGATATTGTATCCACTAGGGATGTGGTCATGTGTATATTGACCAAAGATGTTGTTGGTATTGTATCCACTAAGGATGTGGTCATGTGTATATTGACCAAAGATATTGTTGGTATTGTATCCACTAGGGATGTGGTCATGTGTATATTGACCTAAGCATATTGTTGGCATTGTATCCACTAGGGATGTGGTCATGTGTATATTGACCAAAGATATTGTTGGTATTGTATCCACTAGGGATGTGGTCATGTGTATATTGACCTAAGCATATTGTTGGCATTGTATCCACTAGGGATGTGGTCATGTGTATATTGACCAAAGATATTGTTGGTATTGTATCCACTAGGGATGTGGTCATGTGTATATTGACCTAAGCATATTGTTAGTATTGTATCCACTAGGGATGTGGTCATGTGTATATTGACCTAAGTATAATATTAGTGTTGTAGCCACTCTAGTTGAGGTCATGTGCATATTGACCTAGGTAAAATTGTTACTATTGTCGCCGTTCGGTGGCTGAGCCAGATTCGCGTGTACTTTGCTTGTACGGAACTGAGAGATGATCTCTGTTTATGTTTTGTATACTTGAGTTGTTTTTATGGCAATAAAAAAAAAACGGTTGACGACGAGTTAGTGTGACTGCTTTCAAGTTGGATATGGTAATTAGTAATATATCTTACGTTTGCACTGTTTGGGCGTTATACAAATTTATTATTAAAATGTGAGTCAGATTATTCTTTTATTTGTCAGGATAAGCCGAGAATAAAATACTCCTGTGGCAGTTTTTTTATAAGATACACGAGGACGTGTATCTTGTCAGAATGGCCGTGTCGGCGAGAATATTTTGTAATGGTATTGTGGGCTTATGAGAGGACTCGATGCGCTTGCATTGGGTGGAGCGGTCACTCCTCACTCAGGGGGTGCTGTGACTCGGACGTAACGAGAACATTCACATTGACGTTGATGTGAGAGGAGAGGAGATTTTTGGGTGTGGCTCGGAGGAGACGGAGCCGAGAAAACAGAGAGGTAGAAAGAGGAGCCCTAAGCGTAGCCAGGAGTGACCGATCCACCAGTTCGATCTTGGCCCCCCACATCGACCTGGTAATCCGTCTTATAAAAAAGCGAGTTCCTGCGACCCGAGGATGGAGCACCCGACGGACGGTGACCCGAGGACCCCCGTGGACGATGAGAGGCCTACAAACGGGGGCTTCTACAAACGCCCCCCCTCCGTTATATATATATATATATATATATATATATATATATATATATATATATATAGTTTACAGTAGACAAACATTTCTTATTCCTTCAACAAATAAGAAATATTCAAACATTTTTATATCTATGCTTTAATCCAAAAAGCTCGTTTGGTCCAAAAACAAATTATTCCCTAAAAAATATTTCATATGGAATTTTGTCCGTAAATAAAAAATTTTATGATTGAAAAATATAAGAAAATATGAAAAGACCATACCACATATAAAGTATCCTGTTATTCGCAAAATGACACCAATTGGAATTAACTTTGCAAAAATATTGTAACGAAGCGCTCGCCGGCCGCGACATAAACACGCCGGGAGCTACACAAGTTCGCCTTATTGCAATTCCGGGAAGGATGCGACAGAGTCGACGGCTCGAGAAGCTTCGAGGCAATAACGGGTTCCTGGAAGATCGAACATTTTAGCAATTATCTCGAAATTATCCCGAAAGTACGAGAAGCTTCTACCTGCCATAAAAAGGGAATGTCGGACCCGAGGAGGCCAGTTGAACCGGTGTGTGTAAACATTCGAGCGAGAGACCGCGCGCGTTAAAATAAATAAACATCTCTGAGTGAAATGAATTATAAGTGTTAAGAGTTAGTAATAAATTAATTAGGACAAATAGTGTAGTGTTTTAGTTTTAGTCAATAGTAAAAACGTTACAATATCATTATTCAAGCCTTTTTTTGTGAACTTCAACTGTGTATACCGTATTTCATGGTAGGTAATTGAAATAATTTTATATAAGCTTAGAAGTCGTTTCCTTCTTTTGACATTGACCTAGGTATATGGATGGACACAAAGGTATCTAATGAATGTTTCATTTCACTCTTGGACTACAAATTATAAAATTAAATCAAAGGCTGTACAACAGACAAATATTCTAATTATCTGAAAGCGCAAAGTAACCCAGATATCTAACCAGATGGATGGCAAGTTATGCTTTGCTGTCCGCATATTACGCCAGCAGGACCCTACATATCTTGCTCCCAAACTGCCAGTATGGATGTCTTGCATATCTAAAGAGCTGCCACCTAGCGTATGGTAAAAGCAGGTATGGTATGACAGTGTTCTTAATTCGCCTACATAATTTAAATCGCGTGTTTACGCTCCCTTACATTGATCATAATTTCATGACGGCATATTTCTGTCGAAATGTGCAGGTTCCATGCTGACACCATACGCGGTTATTGCTCAACAGCCGGCCATACTTTTGATTTAGATTGATATGCAACCAATTTTGATTTTCACGCATGCTCACAAAATATACACTACCATATTGGTGACAGTACTTTCGGTATGCAAGTTATTCATGCAGGTAGATTGGCAGCACAACGCGTGGGTCGTGTTGCCAATGTATAGTTCAGCCATACGTAGCCCTAATGGTAGCAGACATGAAATATCGCGGGTGCGCGCATGCCCTCTCATATGTACCTACATCAAATGGTGAGCACAAGTGTATATAAGGATATCCCAGAGAGGGACACATGTTTTATTTCGTTCACCATTCTGTTAATATTAATACCTACTCATCTTCACTTGTGTTCCCAAAACCTTTAAAGTGTTATTTTACAAATGCTTACATTTGGTCTGTAATTGCTTACAATAACCTTATAGTTGTTTATGTCGACTTGGTTCCTATTTCCCCAATAAAATAATAATCATCAATATTATTATTTCTGTTCGATTCCATACCTGCAAAGGTGATGTAGTTTAGATCCCTGTAATTCATCACACTCAGTGATATAAGAAGCTGCCCCAAGATCCCGGAGACCGCCCTGCCGGCTAGTATGGCTGCCCTAGTGTGCGAAGTGACCAACTGGTAGTACTCCATGTCCACTTTAGTGTAGATGTAAGTGTAATAGGCCACTTCACACGCGCAGAATACACCATAGAAGACCTTAAGGTAGAATTAAGTAACTTAGAACTATGGTCAAATATAATTAAATACAAGAATGCGGAGAATAAACTGGACTGAGAATAAACTAAAAGGGTTTCGTTTTCGTTAATTTGGAATGTGGCCATATTGATTGGGCTTCGATATTCTTGCGAAAAAAACACCCTGTAGATACCGACGCAAATCCTTTTCGCGCATGACTTAACTAATTAAAGTGTTGTTTATGAAACAATATTGTTGGTTTTTTTGTAAATGTTTAAAGTGTAATAAAAATGATAATTACGCAAACCTGTGACTTTTTATGATTCACCTTAAATACCTAAAAACGTGTCACTTTTATCTTCAACAATATTATCATACTGTGCACCTCTTGATTTTAATTTGCATGATAACACTTTTACCACTTTCTATATTAGGGAATAATGTTGTAGAGTAATTATCAAATTATTATTAGAGTTAAAATAACACTTGTTTATCTACACTGTTTAACAATCTGTTATAGGGTAAATATTATAAGAGAGGAGAGGTTCGGAGTAATAAAGTTATTGCTGTACTAACAGGAATTGTTAAACATAAACATTGTGAAATAGGGTAGTTAAGTGGTTCCTCCTCCAACCAGAACTTGATGTTTGTCATACCTAAGTGAGGTAATGAAACATCAGCCATAACAATTGATTTTAAATCAGAAGAAAATGCAACCAAGTACATGAATGAAGTAGTATTCTACAGGTTATGTTGTAGATTTTTTTTGGAAAGACAATTCCTTAAGCTTATCATTCAGTCCCAGTTATCTACTTTGTAGATACCTACATCCTTTTATGGTCCGACAGATAAAATAAAACAAACTCTATCTATTCGCTAGGATAAGATATGTACATGTAACGAATTATTAAATGTGCGCATTTCATGATACAGCTCGTTAGGTCCAATCAAAAAAAATTGTTAAGCAATAATCTATTCCTCGCCTTCAAGGTTAACAATATACATATGTACAAAATCAACTGTAGGCGTTATTCGACTTCTTAAGTGTATTTTTAGAAGTCATGAGGTTATTTTTTGTTGTTGCAATGTTGCATAAGAATTGGAACTGTCGGAATTATTTTGGGAACCAACTGCGGTTTTTTTGAAAGATTTCTTCTTTCCTTCACTATCACACTGAGGCACATCCAGGAAAGCAATAATCGAGTTTCAAAAATACATGAGACCGTAACTGTTTACCTTGTAACTGAAAAAACTTTTTGCTCATTGAACAAAATTACTACTGTAAAAATATAAAACACGTGTCTATGGTTGCCCTCTCACACTTCCTGCGGTTCGACCCATTATTTCCTTGTTCATTTATTTCACCACATGATCACTTCACCTATATATTATATTCCTATTCCTAATAATAATATTCCTAAAATAATAATATCCGAATAATATTCCTAAATATCCAATAACTTTTTATGTCCATCTATATTCCTATATATCAGTCCACATATCTTTATGTCTACCGATCTTTAATAAAAATTTAAAGTCCTGTAAACATGGTTATGTATTTTGTAGACCAATGCAGTGTGTAAATCAGCAATTATACCTGAAAAATGGCTGGAATATATATAGTGAATATCGAGCTATAAGCCTAAAGAATCAACCACTAAAACTTATCATGAAAATATTACAAGCCTGAAAGCATCCAGAATGCAAAATATATTTATCCAATAATCAGGTTGAATTTGGGGCCAGAGAAGCATTTTTGGAACCATTGTCAAGGAACCACATTGATGCTTATTGGTTATGTTAAAACACTTGATATTTCAGTCAAACATTGGAAATCAATCGACATCTTACGAAAACTACACAAAGAAAATCGAGACACTTCGATAGAAAAATTGCGTTTACTGGCATCAAAAGGCATGAGTAAAAGTATACTGAGACCAGCAGGAAGAAATTGCTACACGATAATAAGGTAGAGCTGTCTCTAACTGCAGGCATTGAGTTCGGGATACGGAGCCGCTAAAAGAGGGCGTCCCACAATTGGATTTCATACGGAATTCATAAGCGAAGTTGGTGAATCTACTGGGAATTTACAGCCAAAAACCCAAATATTCTAAAAGTTCCTAGATTATTTTGGAATGTCATGAAAGATTTTGGACCTTCAAAGGGCTTCCAATTCCAGACTGTTCGAAAACGTTTTAGGGACTAGGAGTCCAGAATCTGCTGGAACATCTTTTAATGTTAAAATAAACCTATTGTGTTTGAGAGAAGCGAAGGTATCTCTGGCTAAATATATGCTATATAGCTGATACAACCATCCCAACAGGTATAAAAGGCACCTTCAAAATCTGTTGCTAACTATAAATCAGAAAAGAGAACATTACATCAACAACACAATGACTTCATAAATATGTAGCTATGCAGATAATTTAGTGATTTTGGGTCATATCAAGGCAAAAGTTTACTCCAAATAGCAAATGCAGTAGAACAGAAACCACCAGAAAGAATTACCAGCCAGAATCGCAGCCTTCGTTATAATAACATGTCCAGATAAGAATAATTCAAATACCTATGGTTTCCTATTTGAGGATAAAAGTGCTGATTACTACAACTCATGGTAGAAAGAATGGTGGCGGCAAACATAGTTTAAAAAATGTACAAGTGATGTCTGTTTCAAAATATCATCTATGAGTTGTCAGGTGCGGGAACTTCAAAAAAGGTAAGTAGCGTACAATTTTCATTTTATATTCTTTAATGTTTTATATGAGTTACTTTTAGAATTCATTTTTGAAGAACGCAACAACACACCTGTTAGGGATTACCTTATGTCTCCTTCCTAACCACTTTTACTTTCAGTGTCTTTCTCACAATAAAAATCCAAGGAGCCTCCACGCTTATGTAACAACCCAAAACAATTAAGAAACCCACTGTAACTTACCTCTAACACCTGCACGGCCATAAGCGAACTCGTCCACAATAACATGCTCCATATCACGACGCCGGACAATGCGAGCGTTACGATCAGCGGCTTGTATTTCCAGAGGTCCGTGATGAGAAAAACAATAACCAGGACAGCGAGGTAGCTGTACGTGCCGACTGGGAACACCTTCTGCGTGACGTCTTCTTCAGTCAAGTTCCTCCAACGGTGGTCAATGAGGAAGTCGTAAACATAGGGCTCCGACGGACGGATCTCCTTCAGGAAGCCGAAGAGGCTCAGTAGGAAGGACACCTTCAGCCATTCTTTCATGTTGTCGAAGTATCAGCGACTCGCTCGAGGACTAGGATGGGAATAAAGTGAGGTCATCTCACGGAGTGACTTTTAAGTGGTGTGGTGATCAACGATAAATAGCTGTGATAAATAGTAGAGCTAAAGAGAGGTTAAGAGTTCAGCACCGAGCATAGAGTATAGACATTATAACATCACAGAACATATATTATTACGAGGAAAGTAATGACGTAGGACATGGGTGCTAACCAAGAATAGTTAACGGTAAAGGATTGCTCAATCTAATAAGACGTACGTCAGCTGATAGTGGTGACGTCACCCGCAGACCTCGCGGATTCACGGATACAGATTGTTTGATTGTCATGTCATTTGATTGTTCACTTGTGTTTACTATTCGGTTGCGCTTTGTGCTTGTGCGTTTATTTTTCGTCTATTTTATAGAAAACGTGATTTTAAATTTAAGGAACTCGTTTTTTTCTATTTGTATTAAGTGATATACATTACCCATAGCCAGTTTTTCTGAGGTAGGTAAAATAGTTTTGTGTTTTATAAGTAATATAAATAAACTATAATTCGAATGAATTTTAGAAATCTTAAAGCAAATTATGAAAAATTTTTAAAAAGAAAACCTGCAAAAGATGATGATGCTAGAATTTCATACCTATCACATATCACCTATACTAATATTATATAAAGGTAAAGTTTGTGTGTTTGTTTCGTGTAATATTTGTAACTACTTTACAGACACTAAAAAAATTTAAAGGAATTTAAAGCTAAGCTATTTCTGGGTGACATATGGGCTATAGAATTGTTTTTCTAAAATTTACATAAAAACATTGAAAAGAAAAATTTATTATATAGTGTATAAAATGTATATAAAATTATGAAACTAATTGAAAAAGCATCGCTTAAAGTGTAATAAGAATAAGAAAAACCAAGTTTCCGATATATTTTTACAGTGTGTAAATGTCGAATTCTTAAGTTGGATAAGTAAGTGGTTATTGAATTTAAACTGCATACCTTTAAAACTGAAATTTGTGATAGCGGAAAACGGCTTTTTTATATTTATATACAAATAAAACCCTTCTCCCAAATACCACTTCGTGTCTGTAAAACTCACTACTTACTTAATTCCTATAAATACTGTAATAGAATAAGAAAAGTTTGTAAACGATTCGAATTGTAATTAAAAATGTGGTAATGTAATTTTTATGCTTTTTTGCACTCTTTTTATGCTGTTTTATTCAAATTTGTAGACGTTCAATGTTTATTTTTTTTAATAAATATAAAGAAAAATACTTATTTTTTAGTTTATTCATCCGAAAACCCTATATGCTATATAATTAACCACATAAACCTTGTGAAACACTTCCAGAATACATTTTACGTTAAGAGCAGAGGGCTACGGCTGACGTCACAAATGGGCGGAGCTTCCGCGCGTACATGGCAGACGTTTTCAGCTGATTGAGCAATCCTAACCGTTAACCATTCTTGGGTGCTAACCATGGCAACTGTTTCTACACAATTTTTTTTCTTATGGGCGATTAATATGAAAATATTTTCAAGCAGCTGGTAATGTACGTAATAGTATATTGTATATCAAGGGCGGAAAAACGAACATTTCAACGAGGGCGGAGTTTGTGTTTCAACTTCCGCACGAGTTGAAATTTCGCTTCCGCCCGTGGTGAACACAGTACTTTTTGCGCAACCCGCTAATAAGCAAATAACGAGAAACTTAATCAGTTTTAATCTTAGACCATTAAAATGTATAGGCCGTTTTTAAAGTGTTCGAACAGCGGTTCGAGTACTCGAACGGGAAAATCGCGTTTTAAAATGCAGTTCGAGCAAACAGTCGAGCCGAACACAATTTTCATTTTCATGCACCGGGTCGTGAGATGGTGCCTAAGGATGGTGCATCGGTGTATGAAATGACAGAACAAGGAATAGACAGAAAATGGGACATCGAATTGAATGTTTTGTAATTTAAGTTAAAAATTATAGGTCAAAAGAAACTAAAATTATGGAAGTGACCAAAATATGAAAATGTTTTCTTAAATAGTAAGTGTAAAACTGGAGTCCTTGAGTAAAAAATTCATATTAATCAAATCCAAATACATTATAACTATATTAAATAAGGATTCAACATTTTGTTTTGTATGTTTTTAAGATGTATACAAATCGTTAGAAGTCAAAACATTACGACTTGTACCTTAGACTTGCACGGATACCGTTTTTAAATGTCACTGATCGATCAAGTGCTCAAGTGTTCTGTTGACTGTTCGAACACATTGTGTTCGAGCAGCTGGCACACTTTAAAAACACGGCCATAGACACGGCGTGAAATAGCTATCGCGCTGTGCGAACTGAACAAGAATGTTTCGTGTTTGTGACGTCAGTTGTGGGCAGAAAACGCAAGTTGTCTACCAACTACCTAAAGTCACTAGATATACAAAGTACCGCAATCCATTGACCCCACGTGTAAGAGAGAGATAGAATCATTCCGAACCAAAATGGCGGCTATTTTTAGGGATTTTAGTAGGAATTTTATTTTCTACACTAAACAGTTGTCGAATTTGTGACAATTATTGACAAATGACATCATAACATTTTTCCAGGAGGTAACGCGTGGTGTGTGGTAACGCGGTAATTTCTAATAAAGGCGAGATTTTTTATTTTTCGATTGGGATTTGCTTATAAAAATGGTGTGGTGTTGTTGTGAAATCTTTGTGATATTTTAAATACAATACATAAACAATTTCCAGCTCCTAAACATATTTTAAATTGCCACAATATTTGTAACAAATTAGTTAAGATATTTCTAAGGAGCCGTTTATATTTTTTATTAAAAAACATTGGTACAAATAATACGAATACGGATGTTTAAAGTAGCCGTAGTATTATCATGAGTGCATTATTGAATAATATATATTTGTAACGCATACACTTGGTTTTATTTGACAGTGTTTAGGGTATAACTTTGCAAATTCTTTTGAATATAGGCAAGTAAGAAAATGATAGGTTTGTTCCAGTAAACAGAAAAATATGTTATGAACATGTTTCTATTATACTCACTCACATTTAAAAAAAATAGTGTTAATTCTTAACTGTTTTTGATTCTGTCTACCTAAGCATATTACCTGCTACTCTATTTCAATTTTAGTTACTTTTATCACTTGTTTTTGTTCTTTAAATTGAAAAAATGGGTAGATGAAGGAGAATGCAACAAATTTTCATATATTTAGCTTTCAAGTTTTCATTGTAAGTACTGGTAATAATAGAATAATATTACATGTCATTTATTAGTAATGATAATATTCACGGAGTGCTGTTGGCAGTTTCATAAAATAGGCCAACATAACCTTCATTTTAACATAACAATTTAATTTTTGTAAGAAATATCACCTACGTAACTTTTCCATTCATTCACTTCACCCTTCAAGCATTATTCAAGTTCGCATACTTGAATAACGCGCTATTTCCCCCACCACAAACCGAACCAATATGGCGGACGATTGCGGTACTTTGTATATCTAGTGACTTTACAACTACCAACGTTTATTGTTTGTATTTTATCTTTTAGTGGTATTAGGTATACAATAAAAATGGTACAGGCGTGTAGTGCTTATAATTGCGTTCAACGGTATGAAAAGGGATCTAATATATCATTTCACACGTATATAAGTAATAAGTAACCTATAACCCGAGTTACATCCCGTTATTAAAAAAAGAAGATTTTATTTATATTGGTGATTTCAAAGAATCTTACACCTCAGCTAAAGATTATCAATTTAGATCTAGTGTTGGAGAAATTTTTACAAAGAAACAACAGCAAATTAAAACGTTAAAACAACAAAATCTTCTTTTTTTAGTGCTATAAGGAGCCATGGAGGACATAACAATAATCCCACCCCAAGGCAATTTCATGCAGCATATAAAAAAGTATTGATGCACACTAGTGTTCGAGGTTCCACTCAAGCCAATTGTATAGAACAAACACCAACTATTATTTTGGCAATGAGTACCTCTAACAAAATTAAAATGAAAACAATTGATCACCAGTTAATAGAAACTTATGTTGAAAACTTTTCTGAAATAGCAAATGAAGATCATAACTGTGCCCTAAATAGTGTACATTATTAAAGACAATTATCTTTGTATGTTTCTGATGTTGTACAGTTGTATAGCAACTGATGTTGATGTTGATGATGTTATATGATGTTGTATAGCAGAATTTGCTATTAAGAAAATGGTAACACAATTATTAGATTAATCTAATTGTGTTACCACTTGTGATATTTGCATAAATGCTATCAAAGCTAAAGATATCCAGTCATCCTTAATAAAGATAAAGAATTACAGTCAAAATAGGAACTATGAAAAATAAATGGATTGCGTGAACCAAACTTAATGACGAAATTGATTATAGATATTATGGGTAATGTTCGTAACTCTGTTTTTTATGCACAAAAGGAACATATGTTCGATCATGACGTTGAATCTAATCATATTGTAATTTTGATTAAAATTATAAGTTTTCATTATTGTAATATAAGATTATATCAGAGTGGAGAGTGCAATAATAAAAATGGCGATAGAGTTAGAAGTAAGTTAACTAAAACGATTCTGTTTCTTAATCAATAAGTGTATTTGTAACTCACAGGATATTGTGGACTGAAAAAAAAAATTGATTTAGAAATTATTTACTTTTTGTCAGTGGGTACGTGATTGTATATTTCTAATAAAATTTGTCAGAATGATTTTGGAATTATTGCATTCACTAATGGTCGTGGAGAAAATACTTTTTCTTAATCACATTCACTATCATTTATCATAATATGACCTATTTTAATGCCAATCTTAATACACGTACAGCCTATGTTACTGCTGCTTGCCCACAAGTGACGTCACACTCGCCGCTTCATGTTTAAAGTCACTAGATATTGAAAGTAGCGCAATTCATTGTACCAATGAGTTAGAGAGAGAGACGCGTATTTGGGACACAATATGGCGGATTCTGTCAAATTTGTTTAATTTCTGTAAACTCTGTGTGTTAACTGCTGTCTGCTGTCAATTGTTGAGACTAAAGTCACTAGATATATGTAGTGTATATATAGTCCATATATTAATGGACATCCTTCATTAAACAGAAAGGGGCTCAAAATGGCTCCTCCTTGAAAGAGGAACGGACACCGCCAGCCATATAATGTGTCTACAGTGGAAGCTCGGCTATTCGGCTTTCAATCAACAACGCTACAATATTAATTGGTACTTGAGGAATCAACTATCACCAACATTCCCATATAACCAATATTCTTTATCCATTAAAATTAAAAATGGATAACCTATACTAAATTCAAATAAAGTTGACAGACGAAACACGGAACATAATACGGTTGGAACAAAACTAACAAAAGACATTTTACTTTGGCATTACTGATTTGAGACACAATATGGCCGCTCAATTGCGCTACTTTATATATCTAGTGACTTTATTCATGTTTGCTTCAGCGTATTTGGAACAGGGCGTGTCTAGCCTTTTAATGGTCTAAGGTTTTAATCTGTGGTTTTAATATTAAAATACTTGTCCTATGATAATAACGCGTTATACTGATATGTGTATTGTGTATTGCAACCATAGAGCCAGCATAGAGCAATCGTTTTCACCAGGCAGAAAAATACTAAAAACGACTCGGCTGTGCACTGTGATCACGTCACGTGTTTGTGCCACATTTGGTAGCAGTCGTTGGGCGCGTTTAGCGAACCTCAGCAGCTGAGTTCATGACATAATCAAATTCGCTAAACGGCAAAAAGCGAAGCTGCTTACTAACAGCTGATGAGTAAAACAGACAGCGGAAATAATCACGCTGACTGTTAACAAAATGCGGAATGACAGATGACGCACGATAATTTCGTAAACTCAACTGTTGTGTTAACCTTAGTTTGTGAATAAAGAAATATTTATACCTTCATAGTTTCATACCAACATTTTTTGTTGTTAAACAATGGAGGAAATCACGATAGAAGTTTTTGATCCTGAAAATTTGCAAGGTAATAGTAATGTACCATAATAGTACTTGATACTTAATAGTCTTAACTAAAGTCACTAGATATACAAAGTACCGCAATCGTCCGCCATATTGGTTCGGTTTGTGGTGGGGGAAATAGCGCGTTATTCAAGTATGCGAACTTGAATAATGCTTGAAGGGTGAAGTGAATGAATGGAAAAGTTACGTAGGTGATATTTCTTACAAAAATTAAATTGTTATGTTAAAATGAAGGTTATGTTGGCCTATTTTATGAAACTGCCAACAGCACTCCGTGAATATTATCATTACTAATAAATGACATGTAATATTATTCTATTATTACCAGTACTTACAATGAAAACTTGAAAGCTAAATATATGAAAATTTGTTGCATTCTCCTTCATCTACCCATTTTTTCAATTTAAAGAACAAAAACAAGTGATAAAAGTAACTAAAATTGAAATAGAGTAGCAGGTAATATGCTTAGGTAGACAGAATCAAAAACAGTTAAGAATTAACACTATTTTTTTTAAATGTGAGTGAGTATAATAGAAACATGTTCATAACATATTTTTCTGTTTACTGGAACAAACCTATCATTTTCTTACTTGCCTATATTCAAAAGAATTTGCAAAGTTATACCCTAAACACTGTCAAATAAAACCAAGTGTATGCGTTACAAATATATATTATTCAATAATGCACTCATGATAATACTACGGCTACTTTAAACATCCGTATTCGTATTATTTGTACCAATGTTTTTTAATAAAAAATATAAACGGCTCCTTAGAAATATCTTAACTAATTTTTTCAAATATTGTGGCAATTTAAAATATGTTTAGGAGCTGGAAATTGTTTATGTATTGTATTTAAAATATCACAAAGATTTCACAACAACACCACACCATTTTTATAAGCAAATCCCAATCGAAAAATAAAAAATCTCGCCTTTATTAGAAATTACCGCGTTACCACACACCACGCGTTACCTCCTGGAAAAATGTTATGATGTCATTTGTCAATAATTGTCACAAATTCGACAACTGTTTAGTGTAGAAAATAAAATTCCTACTAAAATCCCTAAAAATAGCCGCCATTTTGGTTCGGAATGATTCTATCTCTCTCTTACACGTGGGGTCAATGGATTGCGGTACTTTGTATATCTAGTGACTTTAGTCTTAACAAGTACTTAACTTAATGAAGTTAAGTAATAGTACTTAACAATACAACCCCCAGCTGATGAATACATCAAACGATCAAACCATCGCATCAAACCCATCAAACTGTCAAATGTCAATCGTACAGAAGACAATAAGCGGCGTTTCATCGTTTAGCGAATCAAGGACTGATGAAAGTAATCAAACACAGCAACGTTTGTAGATTACTCTCAGCTGCTGAGTTCGCTAAACGCGCCCATTATCTGTGATTTTTAGATATCAGTTATAATCACAGTTCGTGCTATTTCGCTCATCTCTACGCCGCGCATCTCTATGCCGGTGCCGGGCGGGAATGTGCACTTTTCCGCCCGAGGGCGGAAAAGTACGTTCGGAGCTGGTCGGCCGGCAATTCGTCGCTTTTCGCGAGGTACAGGTGTATAGAAATGACACGTTTTCAACCGGGTTGCGCAAAAACGAAATTTCTTAACTATCAGCAATGAAAAATAAGAAACATTGAAGTATAAATATATGTGTTATCGTCAGTCGCCATGACGTATACAACCATCACTGTACGAGACGAGAGGCCCACACCGGAAAAGGGCCGATGTCAGCTTCTTAGGGAATCACGAGAGAGACCGAGACCGCGGAGCAGCGGGACGACATTCAGAGATTGAGATTCGGTTCGAGCATAGCGAGCGAGTTGACGTGTCACATAGTCGGCAATATAACTTTTTATTTAAATATAGGGTTTTTATTCCAAATCTTATTTTAAATCGCGAATCGTTAACATATGGAAGTATATAGTTTCCTTGTATATAAAAGAATAGTACATGATACGTCATGGAGGAAGGAAGAAAAACGTGATTTATTACTGAGGTGACATTTCACTCTGATTCAAATTTGGTGCCATTTGTCAAAGTACGACATTGACAATTTGTTAACCAATCAGAAGCGACTACGACATAATAGTAGAGTCCAAAATAGTTTTCCTTTTACTTTAAGAATGTGGGAGGTTTCGATAATATTCAAACAATCTTGAATGTATTTACTAGAATTTTCATTTAATGATTTAATTTTTTTGTAAGATTTTAATAACATTTTTTTCCCAACCTTTTATTATCATCATTGTTTACACCCATTCCGAGTTTAACTTTTGCCTTCATCGCACCTGCAACCCCCAAAGCAGCCATCTTTTCACCCAAAGTTGCATCTTTCGCTCGAAATCGTTCCATAACTTTTCGAGATAAAACCCTGTCTGCCTCGTGTCTTTGCATCAAATCCTTTTGTTTATTATATGCTATGTCGTGCTCGCGACATGCCTCATCGAGTCCATTGATTTAGAAAAAAACTTTGGCCAAGAAATGTCATATTGTTCCCAAACCTAGTAACAAATAAACTGTTTTGACGTATATATCCCCTTATTTTCATTTCTAATTCAACCCAATACACGGGCTTGTTAAATTACTTTACCGTCGAAAATACCTGCACAATAAAACCACCTTTTCGGTCATGTCGTCGAAAATGCGCATCAGCCCATCGTAAAACACCTGGTCGCGTCGAAACTTCTTCCGACCATCTAAAGTCACTAGATATATAAAGTAGCGCAATTGGTAAGGACAATGTGTTAGACAGAGAAAACACTATTTGGAATCAAAATGGCGGAGTTACAGTTGTCAAACACTTGTCAACTGCCATTTTAAGTTGTCACGGGAGTAAGTTCAAGTTGAATCGTAATAAATAAAACGTTGCCATTACAAGTTTTCGTTTTGATTTCTTCTACAAATTTCACAAACTACTCCACATACAGTCGAATGCAAAACATTTTGGTTGTTTGTCATGTCATGTCATGTCAAACATGTCATTTTTTTCAAAGATATGCAACCAAATAGCAACATTTGAATTTACCGCGTAATTTTGGAATCAAAATGGCGGCCGAATTGTGCTACTTTGGATATATAGTGACTTTACGACCATCGAGACTTGCGCGCCGCGGTCTCAAAATATTTAGGTTATAGGCCGTGAGCCGAGTCCAAAAAAGTGTCTCATAGGAAACCACTTCAAATTTTAAACATAGATTGCCCTTCCCGCGAATGACCAAAATGTGCAAGTCTGGCAGCTTTGCAGTGGGGCGTTTAATGGGGGCATAGTGTCAAAGTCACCCCAATTTGAGGGTCCTAAAGTGCGATAAGAAACCAAACAAAATGTAATTGGTTGGTTTGTTCGCGATACACAATTCACTAAAATATTATGCCAGACACATAGGGTGGGGCGGTCACCCCGCCAGACATCCCCAAACAGAGCAATTTTAGCGACCCCCTTTGACTGATAGGAAACCGGTTTACATTATCAGCATAGCTTGATTTTGTAATGAATTACACAAAACCAAACATGCCAGACACGTAGGGAGGGCCCTTCGGTATGCCAGACACCCCTAAATTGCGCCATTTATCGACTTCGGTAGAATCATAGGAAACTGTCTGGCACTTACACATTGTATTCATTATAATATGAAAGTACCGTACGATGAATGCCAGACACGTAGGGTGGGCCCTTGGGTATGCCAGACAACCCTAAAGTGCGCCATTTTCCGACTTCGGTAGAATCATAGGATACTGCCTGGCACATACACATTTTATTCCTTATGATATGAAAGTACTGTACGATGAATGCCAGACACGTAGGGTGGGCCCTTGGCTATACGGATTTTTAAATCTGCCATACATTTTGACAGTGTATTGTTTTTATAATTTCGTGACTTGTTTTTTCCCACTTCTACAAAATACACAAAACTGTTCTTGGTTCGACATTATAACAACTGCTTTTCCATAGAATACGATGTAGACTAAATGAACTTTTCCTTTGCGACTTGCGAACCGCAGAAACACGTGTCTACACATTAGGCACACGCGTACAAACGGTGTAGCATCATAAAGCAGTGCCGACATGATGTTTACATTCTTATGAAGGAATGTCCGGTTCAAAAGCAACCCAGAAAATTGGTTAAAAAAGCTCCGCTATGCTCACCTTCAGTTCGATACTTATTTATGATGTACCTACTTATGATTAAAGCGGCAAATTTTAAAATATGCATTAAGCATTTCTTTTGTAATTTATTTTTTATATATTTAGCCAATGTCATAATGCATTTATGTCCTTTTTAGAACATACAATCCCATACAACGAATGCCAGGCAGAATAAAATCTCATACTTCTCATTAAAAAAAATCAGATATTCTCCTAAATAAAATAGCCATAAGGTCTAATAGCCTGGCATTTATACAGTAGAATAGAACTCTTCCAAACCGAGGTGTCAGTTAAGAAAAACACGGGTATACCTACTACGATTCTACCGAAGTCGGTAAATGGTTCCCTTTGGGGCTGTCTGGCATACCCAAGGGCCCATCCTACGTGTCAGGCATGTTTGTTTTTATGTATTACATTAAGAAATCAAACTATGCTGAAAAGATGAGCCGGTTTCCTATCAGTCAAAGGGGGTCGCTAAAATTGCTCTGTTTGGGGATGTCTGGCAGGGTGACCGCTCCACCCTATGTGTCTGGCATAACATTTTTAGTGAATTGTGCATCGCGAACAAACCAACCAATTACATTTTATTTCGTTTCTTATCGCACTTTGGGACCTCAATTTGGGGTGACATTGACACTACGCCCCTATTAAACGCCCCACTTCAAAGCTACCAGACTTGCACATTTTGGTTATTCGCCTGAAGGGCAATCCATGTTTAAAATTTGAAGTGGTTTCCTATGATTCTACCGAAGTTGGTAAATGATGCACTTTAGGGCTGTCTGGCATACCGAAGGGCCCACCCTACGTGTCTGGCATTCATCGTACTGTACTTTCATATCATAATGAATACCATGTGTAAGTGCCATACAGTTTCTTATGATTCTACCGAAGTCGGGAAATCGCGCACTTTAGGGCTGTCTGGCATACCCAAGGGCCCACCCTACGTGTCTGGCATTAATCGTACGGTACTTTCATATCATAATGAATATAATGTGCAAGTGCCAGACAGTTTCCTATGATTCTACCGAAGTCGGTAAATGGCGCACTTTAGGGCTGTCTGGCATACCCAAGGGCCCACCCTACGTGTCTGGCATTCATCGTACGGTACTTTCATATTATAATGAATACAATGTGTAAGTGCCAGACAGTTTCCTATGATTCTACCAAAGTCGGTAAATGGCGCACTTTAGGGTTGTATGGCATACCCAAGGGCCCACCCTACGTGTCTGGCATTCATCGTACGGTACTTTCATATTATAATGAATACAATGTGTGAGTGCCAGACAGTTTCCTATGATTCTACCGAAGTCGGTGAGTGGCGCACTTTAGGGCTGTCTGGCATACCCAAGGGCCCACCCTACGTGTCTGGCATTCATCGTACGGTACTTCCATATCATAATGAATACAATGTGTAAGTGCCAGACAGTTTCCTATGATTCTACCGAAGTCGGTCAATGGCGCACTTTAGGAGTGTCTGGCATACCGAAGGGCCCAGCCTATGTGTCTGGCATGTTTATTTTTGTGTAATTCATTACAAAATCAAGCTATGCTGAAAAGATGAGCCGATTTCCTATCAGTCAAAGGGGGTCGCTAAAATTGCTTTGTTTGTGGATGTCTGGCGGGGTGAACGCCCCACCCTATATGTCTGGCATTATTTATTTTGTGAAATGTGCATCACGAACAAACCATCCTATTAAATTTTATTTGGTTTCTTATCGCACTTTAGGACCCTCAAATTGGGGTGACTTTGACACTATGCCCCCATTAAACGCCCCACTGCAAAGCTGCCAGACTTGCACATTCTGGTCATTCGTGTGAAGGGCAATCTATGTTTAAAATTTGAAGTGGTTTCCTATGAGACACTTTTTTGGACTCGGCTCACGGCCTATTACTATAAAAGCACCGGACAGTTGCGCGTAAGGTTTACTTGGTCCTTTTACAAATTAATCACTTGCGCGCCACAGATAGAAAGTTGCGACCACATAATTTAAATTAGAAATCAAGTGCGCTGTACAGTCAAACTTAATTTTATTCATCTTTTTACATAATGCACACAAACACTTTTAACAAAATCAATTCTACAAATAGAATTATTATTGTATAAATCAATTAAATTATTGATGTAGTCACGCCGGTTGTTACTTCTATTGTTTTTACTTATTTTGGTAATATTAACGCTATTTATTTTAATACAAGTATTCAACTGAATATCTTTCAAGACATCCATAAATTTAAAAATATCAGTATGCGGTACATAAAAATTACTATTAAATTGATTGTGAAAAGATTCACATGCATTGGTAGTACGTTCAGTACTACTGGTACAAGATGCCCATATTTGTGGTGCAAAAACAGAATCACTCGAAATATAATTTTCAACAAGGTAATCCGCATATTGGATCACTCGTTGATCATTCGGAATTACTGAATATAAATCATCGACAAAACAGTCTTCGACATCTGCGGCATTTAAAAATATTAAACCAAATGTCCATTTCAGCCATTGTCCTATCTCTGAATTAATATTTATATATTCAGTTACCAACCCCAAACTTTGAATTTTTCTATACCAAGACTGAGATAAATGGAATCTACAACCAATTATATCAATCTCAGGATAAATATTTTTGATACTTATATGAATGGCATTATCCCTTCGATAAATGCAGAAATTGACCATCGCGCGCAAGTGATTGGCGACCTTTTCATCCCTTTGGTTGTAAGCAGGTAATAAGTAACCGCGGCGCGCAACTGATTTCCCCTGATCGAGACACTCACTTTAGAAATCAGATAAAAACGGTGAAACTCTAAAAATTAAACAGTTGTCTTTCACTCTGTTTGCCAGTATCATAGCGCAGGCGTAAACATGAAAATTGTTAAACAAAGCGTATCGTTTCCCATCGAAAATAACATATTGGAAGAGGAAAATAAGCCTACGCGAATAAGAAAACATGGGGTTCTCTTTCCCCCCATCATACGTTGCATAATAGTGGGACCTTCGAATTGTGGAAAAACTAACTAAACTAACTAAAACTAACTAACTTAACCTTATCGAACATGAACATGGGTTAAAATTTGAGAAAGTTTACGTTTATTCGAAATCGTTATTTCAACCGAAATATATTTACTTGGAGACCTTGTTGAAACCCATAAAAGGTATAGGTTATTATGCATTTAGGGAAAGTGAAAGTATAATGAATCCTTCTGAACCTAAACCCAATTCCCTATTCATTTTCGATGACGTCTCTTGTGCAAATCAACAAGTGATAAGGGAGTACTTTTGTATGGGAAGGCACAATAACATCGATAGCTTCTACCTGTCTCAGACGTATGCCAAAATTCCCAAACACTTGATAAGAGACAACGCCAACTGTTTAATTTTATTCAAACAGGACGATTTGAACTTGAAATATGTGTATATGGATCATGTAGGGACTGATACGAGTTTTGAGAATTTCAAAAGGATGTGTGCTCTGATGAAAACTCGGACGGTGGCCGATACAGACAGGGATTTGATCGTTTCATTTACAAAGATACTAAATAATATTTGTATTATTATTATTATTATAGTGAGTCATCGTATATAGCTTTATATTTTCCATCTAACCCTCATTTCATAACAGTACCTGTTTGAAGCCGTTTGACATGTTTAAAGCCGTTAAAAGCGGTTAAATGAGCGGTTAACCGAGCAGTTACCATACCTGTTGAAACCCTTATACCTGACTACAAATCCAGTTGAAAATAGATCCTAGGGAAAGGTAACTAAAACAACGTCTCATCCAGAAGAGGAGGATTGTCAAAAGAAAATTGGAACAATTGAAACATGGGGAATACGTCCATGAAAATATGTAACGAAGCATTTAAAAAATATCGAAAATATTTTTCAAACTTCTAACACAACAAAAAATGAGGAAGGAGTGAGCAACAGTCGTGCAGCTAAGGGAGAACTCCAGCAGGTTGTTAAGCTGAAACATAGAGAGCTCACACGACTCTTAGAGGGATCTAGTGATGTTGCTGCCGCTTACGAAGGGGAAACTCCAAAAATTCCTCGAAAACTCTCTCGAGATTTATCGACGTCAACTTCACCTCAACTTATAGGCTATGGAGGTGACAATTATGACGATGACGATGAGGACTATGAGAATGATGGTCTAAGTGAGGAAAAACAATCGATTTTACAAAACATTAAAGATGTCTGAAGATGTTGATCCTGAAGAAGGAGAAGAACCTTCTACCACCCCAAGATTCGAGGATATAGGGAAAAAAATCGAATGCAGACTATTTAGAACAATACGATCCTTTACCTAGGAAATACATACCTGGAATATATGAGGATGGAAGTAATAATGAACACGACAGTAAATATGGGATTAGATTGGACACCGTAACGGAAAAGTAGAAAATTGGTGACTCAACAGTACACATAATTGATAATGATATCATCATTAAAAATACACGTTATGGGGAAACACCTGGACTGTATGAATTGTTATTTAAAAAATCACCCACCAACTTTTTAGCTGAAGATAAAAAAATTATCAAATAATAGTGTTTAATACGAACACAGCTCGTCATTATTACCAACCCAACAAACAGATTGAGGGGAGTAAATTAAAAAATACAAAAACTATAATTGCTAAATAATTTCCAAAGTTCGAGGTGTCTTCGATAAACACTACCAACCTAGTTGGTCCACCGAAATTTTTACCATTCGAAAAGTGCAATTAACCAACCCCATTACGTATGTACTAGCAGACGAGAAAAATAAAGAGATATTGGCATCGTTCTACAATGAACAATTACAAAAGGTTAAATATCCTGACGTATATTTAGTTCAAAAGGTTATAAAACGGAAAGGTGATAACATTTTTGTAAAGTGGTTAGGTTTCAAAGATGAGTTTAACAGTTGGATTGATAAAAAGGATCTCGTTTGATAAGGTTGAATAGTTCGACATCGTTCTTCGATTAGTTAACACCTTCATCCCCCTTTACACGCAAAATGAGCATCACAGACTGTAAAAGATTCATCATTGATATTCAAGGATTTCAAATGGACATAGCAGTTTCTTGTGCAAAGAAATCATTATACTGGACGTCGATAGTGAAGAGTGGATTCATAAATTTATTAAAATGCCCTTAACGTTAGATTTGTGCAGCCACATCTTGAAAAAACATATCGAATGAATGACAACAAATTTACATGGACTCCAGTGGGACGTAGGTTGTTGGGAAAACGATACTCTGGAATATGAAGAAATATCATCGTTCTTTAGGAATTGGGTATCATGTAATGCCACCGTTTTCGTTAAGGGATCACAGAAGAAGGAATGGCTGGAGAAGTTGATATCTAACGAAATCATCGACCTCAAAAACAGTTGTCCAAATTATGAGGAAATGGAAAAAAAATTAAATCTTATCATTGTATGTCAGATGAAAATAACAATTTAAATTGTAGCTTAGAAAATGCGTATTATTTAAAAATTTGGTGTAAGTATTTCAAGGTATAAAGCAATAAATAGTTGAATAAATTTGTAAGTGTTTCATTTCCTTTTCAACTTTGGGGACGTTCTAACACTATCTGGAAGTTATATTTTCAATCGTAGTTAATAATCCAATACATAAAGAAAAATGGAACTTGAAAATTTTTTAAACAAATATGGTAAAATTTTAATTGAAGAACATAAAAATGAGATTGAAGAGTATATAATGAATGGTTGCAAAGTGGCACGTTCCCAATACGGTCTTCACTACATCGATTGCCCATGGTCGAACGATGCAAACATCGAGGGATCTGACAGGTGCCCCTGCAATGATCAACGAGGTCAGCGTATTCAGAAACTTGTGAATTTGTATAGAAGAGTTACAATGAAATAAAACTTTATATCTTTAATTTTTTATCTGTTTGGTTCCTTATCTATATTCGGTTCCAGACCGGTTCGGATTCGGTTCGGGGTACACTTCAGACCACCCCACCACTACCCCCTTCGAACCGCTAGCGGTTCAAAAGCGGTTCCAGACCGGTTCGAAACGGTTCGGTTTCAGTTCTGGCACATGCTCAACAATCACATCTCTATTTTGTATTATATTTAAATACATACGTAACATATCGTTAGCTATGTAGTATCGGTAGCTACAGTGCTAACGTCTCGGACTCCCATACGTAGGAGCCCGAGTTCAGGTACACACCGCTCGAAATTTTTTTCAATTACAAGGTGCCAAAAGGGCACTAACAAAAATCGTAAAATTCAATTTTGCCTTTTTACACCCATCTGACCAAATGCCAAAAGAGCACTATCGATCAACCTCTAACAAAAAGGGTAGTTTGCATCCCCCACGAGTAGGGGTAAGTGGCGACACCCCTCCACTAAGCTTGACACACCCGCTCACTGTGACACCTGCACTCTCAGGTAAATGTCACCTAAGACACGCCTCTCACTGGCACAACTGAGCACCGTCACCTCGTATTGACGTTCACCTCTTCCTAATTGCGTGACTCTGCGGAAACACTGCATATCGCTTATCTTAATTAAAATCTCACCACTAATTAGCGCGTCTTGCAAACTAATTACAAGAAGCGTGACTCAGCAGAAATTACCCCCTCGCGTACGTTCACGATGGTCGCTGTGGAGGACCGATGCCATCCTCCATATCCACGCGTGATAAAAGTACCGGTGGCGCCACCGGTGGCAGAGTTTGTCCCTACCCAGTTCGGTGTTAGTTATACTACTCACCTGGTCTTCATGATCTAAGAACAAGAACAAGATTGGAAACTTATTCGGGAAACCGCCCTCACCCCCGAGTTCTATAACACTATGCCTCTGTATACAGTTGTCTTTTTGAAAAATGACAATATTTCTTTAGCTGTCCTGCGTGAGTGGAGCTTATTTGTTTATTTGAGCTTCTAGAAGATGTAGCACAAGTGAAACTATTCTGTACGTCAATAGATGTATTGCACACAGAAAACTACAATGCTTGAGAAATGATAACCTATCTTAAGACGTCGCGATCCTTCCTTCTCCCTAGTTCCTGTAACGCCCGTCTCCTTCCGGCATGACTGACGCCTTTCGTCAATAGATGGCGTTTGAATGTGAACCGCCACATTTCTACCCCTCTCTAGTCACTTAAAATATTTCCATATTACATAAGTAGAATAATCGGAACACAACACAAAATAATATTAGTTTGACGTCATCATTCTCTTCCCCCCGACGACGTTATCCCAGGGCATGAGAGCCATAGTTAATGGCTAACACCCGAGATCAAACACAAAAATGGTGACTCAAGTACAGGAGCGGAAAGACGACTGTGTTTTTAGACACTTCCCACATATACTCAAATGAGCATAAATGAACAAAAATCAAGTTCAAATGACGTCTGGAGGCAACATAAATTATAACAACTGTTGAATGAAAACTGCTCGCTTGTCCGTTCCCAAACATTGCATTTGCACACAAAGCGTCCATTTGCATGCATACCATCACATCCCTCGAAACAGCATTAATGGAACCAGTGGCGGCTCGTGGTAAAAATTTTAAGATGTTCTGCAATTTTTGAAAAAGTTTACCTTGTAAGGGGGTTGTCTCCCATCGATTTTATCCGCTTTTCTCCGCCTTCCGTGTTGAAATATTGGTTTTCTGGAACGATTGTCAATTGCCACCCAAGAAAAATAAGAGTCACGCACTAAGCACTACTTCGCGAACAAAACATTGTTTCTTATAAGTTAGTCTATTCGAAGTTATTTTCGGTTCGCAAAAAAAGAAGAGTCTCTAGGCACTACTTTCCTAACAAATTATTTCTTATAAATTAAGTCTATTCTACGCTCTTTTCGGTTTGCAAATGTTGTAATCACTTTGTCATTGAAATTGTCTATTTCGGAGATAAATTTTTTTTTCAATAGATAGCATAGAAAGAGCTGTTAAACGATCTTCGGTCATTGAATTTCTAAGAAATGTTTTAATTCGATTCAGTGTCGAAAAACTCGGCCAGTGTCGGCCTCTGATGTTGTCATGGGAGTTGTTATCACAATTTCTAATAATTTTCTAGTCTCCTTCAACGTATCTCCTAGATTGTTTTTTATTAAAAATTTTAGGAGGGGTAGTGCACCATTTAATGTTCTGCAATCATTTCTTGAATAAATAACAGACAGTTCAGTTCGTAATCTTCTTTGTCAAGTGTGGGATAATAGGAACATGCGGAAGTGAGTTTGTCCTCGGGAAATTTACAGCAATAATCTCCAAAGTATTCCGAAAAGAAAAGTGATGCCACTACTAGATGCTCTTTAAAATGAAATCGATCTTTTGCACAATTTAAAATAACATCACACACCTCTAAAGCAGAAATCCGATGATCAAATTTGCTGTTATTTGCACGTTTGCGATTTTCTGGTGGTGGTGTCTCATTATTTATTATATCTGATGCTTCACTTACGATATTATCAATATTATTTCGAACTTGGCTTATACTACGTTCAAAATTTTCGACAGCGTCATTTACTAAAGTGGGTTCAATTTTTCTTTGCTGCAATTGATTGAATAATATATCTACGTTGGGCATTACATGATGGAAAAAAGTCAGCCAAAAATTGAAGATTGGATCATTTAATGTACGGCGAATAGAGGCGGCTGCACTACAGACTGTGTTGTTGGAGAATTGTTCTTCTATTTCATGCATACACTCAATGAGAGAGTCCCTATTTTCGTACACCACATTAATGGTCCTGCTATTAAAATTCCAACGGGTTGTAGCGCCGTGGGGGATTCTTCTGTTCACAATCTTGTTCAACACTTCCACTCGTTGTGGTGAATTATTAAAAAAGCCAGGAATATCTTGTAAATTTCCAAAAAATACACGTACTTGCGAATTTGCAGAAGCAGCCTTAGACATGATCAAATTTAGTTGATGGGCATAGCAATGTACGTAGTGGGCAAAAGGGTACTTTTTCTTAATTAATGCTTGAACGCCTGCGTTTTGTCCGCTCATCACCGCTGCTCCATCGTAACTCTATGCAATCAGTTTGTTAAGTGAATTTTGAATTAAGCGATCTATAACACTTAAAATTGTTTTGCTAATTGTTTCTGCATCACATTTTTCAGGAATTACGTAGTTCCAAAAACGTTCAATTGGCTCACCATCACGAATATACCTGAATATAACTACCATTTGAGATTTTGCAGCAACATCCGTCGTTTCGTCCGCCATGATCGCCATAAATGGAGAATTATTAATTTCCTCAATTATTTGTTCATGACAGACTTCAAGCATGCATTGTAACAGATCATTCTGTATTTCTTTGGAAGTGCCTTTAAATACCGAACAATTTTTCAGGTGCTCACTTAGAGTTGCATCTAATTCAGCCGAAAAATTAATAAGCCCACGGAATATTCCCGGATTCTCGGAAGTATCGCTCTCATTATGTCCCCGAAGAGCCAATTCAAAAGCTCCACAAAATTTAACACAATTAATAATTTTTGATAAAATATATCGATTCTTCGACACATTTTCATTATGTTTCTGTATATTTAACCAATAGGCCGAATCTAATTGAGCCATAATATTAGTTGATCCTTGTAATTGACCGGTCCTTTGGAGTAAAGAGAGTAATCAATAAATCAATAGGATCAATAAGATATCACTTTAACTTTTTAATCTAACTGAGACTAAGGACCGGTATTACTTGGGTGGGATTGGCTCGATTATCAGAATCGATTCTGAATCTGATGATTCCAGAGAGAACGTAGGCGCAGGGCTTCTCAAATGCCTGCCTTAGTCGATTAGAAATTAAACACGGAATAAAGTCAATACATCTATTGAAAAAAAAAAAGAAAATGTCAACACAACACAAAATGACCAATCGTGCGAACTCGAAGTCCCCAAAACTAAGACAATAAAATAAATTGAACTTATTCTCCAAAGTAAGATATACGATAAAACATTAAAATTATCCCCAGAATAAGATATAAGATAAAACAACAGGATTATCCCCCAAAATGAGACCATAAAACAAAAATAAAAAAAATTATCCCCTCAACGCAATAAAATGAAAATAAGAAAATTATCCCCAACATAACAACGATCAGGAACTAATACCCACAGGAAATAAATCAAATCTTATAAGTAAAATAATTAAAAGGTTCACCCCTACATATCGTACTACCCCTGTATATGGAATTTCCGCGCAGTATGATTCAGGGACGTGACTTCTAAAGCGTTTATTATTCGGTAGATCGAGATTGTAGCGACTTTCTAGGTGACAAAACCAACCCCCAAAATTAAGGGCTACTCAACCCGTTCAAATCGGAATGGACTCACCGGGACGTCACGGCGTATTTCTCGGTTGACAGCTCTGGTCTCGGATTGGGAATCTGCTGCTCCTTAGCTCGCCTGGCGGAATGCACTAACGCGTTTCACTCGATCAAGAGAATACGTTTGATTCTACACATTCAAGACGGTTCTACTCAACTTAACTCAACTCAATACTAGAGCTATGAACTCTCAACACACCCAGAAAATCACAACGGGTAACCCAAGATCTCCCTAGATTACAACTCCTAAGGAAAATTATTCGATTTCTCTGAAAATTACAAAAGAGAACCTACTCTGCCTTTCAAGAAACTCTAGAACTTCCGAATCAAGTATGACTTGCAACAAGTACGAACCTGGCGTAAGAACTTCTGAACTGTCAAAACTTACGACTCTCGCGTCACAAACTAGAGAACTCCGATATCACGACTCTCGCGTAAAGAACTCTAAATTCCCAAAGTTTACGCCTATCGCGTAACGAACTCTAGAACTCCAAAATTAAGACTCTAGTGAAACTCTATAGCTCCAGTAATTACGCCCCTCGCGTGCAAACTCTCAGACTCCCAACTTTACGACTCTCTCGTAACGGACTCTAGAAGTTCAAGACTAAAACTCTCAAGAAAACTCTGTAGCTCCCGCGATTTCGCCTCTCGCGAACAAACTCTCCACTCTCAAAATTAGAACTCTCGAACAACAACTCTGAAACTCAAGGAGGATTACGACTATCTCGTAAACTCGATAACTCAAACACTTACGCCTCTCGCGTATAAACTCTAGCACTCTGAGTTAAAACTTTCGAACAACAACTCTGAAACTCAAAGGGAGATTAACTCTCGCGTGAACTCTGTAATTCAAACAATCACGCCTCTTGCGTGCAAACTCTCAGAATTTCCACTCTTGGACAGTCATTCTGAAACTCCAAGAAAAATTACTCTCTACGACTTTAGCGGAAGTTCTAGGACTCCAAACTTACTGCTCTCAAGCAACAACTCTAAACTCTCCCAAACAATTATGACAGGACTTACGACTTCCTCGTAGTAACACCAAACGCTACACTTTGCCCCTGGCGGATCAAAAATCTAACTCCCTTAGGTCCCGGACCTTTACAAAAAAGATGAGCACTCCCGTAATCACAACCGACCGACTCTAAAGAGAACGCGTCGTCCGGACGAGACGCCGGTCCCGTCCCGGATCCTCTCTTCTACAATTTCTTGCCTTTTTCAAAACTCGATTTCCCTTTCCAAGCGCCCTGAGTTGCTCGCAAAAATTGTCCCTCCAATTTTTAATTGGTCATTTTTCCCTACTCGGCCTATGAATATTCCTGATACGTCACAAGATCCGCCCCTTTGACTGATTAATTATCGAACTCGCGATTTTTCTGCGTTCCTTCGACTCAGTAAGTACACGCCCCTAACTGACTCAGCAAACGTACGATACTCTCGTCCCTCGACCCTGCTAAGTTGCTTACGACCTCGTCACCAAAACGTAAGCAGTTTAGTGGATATTAACATTGTGTGTTTCTAATTAAGTATCCGGTGTATGCTTACTAACAATCACGTCATGTCCCGTATCAGATTACAACTCGGTTGCACTCACGATAGCAAAAGCGCCGAATTAATATACCTTGTGATTCCTTTCCTTGCTCCGTAATTTCCATATACAGGGTGTTATTTCTAAATGTTACAAACAAAATAAAACCCAAAAAAAATTAAAATGCCTAGAACAACCCCAGGTTGTTACACCCTAGCAACGCCAATTCCATACAATTATGAAGATGGCTTTTAGAATTCTCGTGTCTTTTTATTTTCAAACTCAAATGCTCTAGATCCGTGACTCCTATTTCCGTCCAAGCTTTATCGCCACCAAAAAGTAAACAGGGAAAACAATATAAAGCATTTTTTTTGTTACATCCACAAATCCATTCGTTTTTTGAATAAATATCTCGACTAAATTTACGTGTATAACTTTTTCCTCTACTTACACCAGTTTTTTCAATAGTGATATGTGGTAATGGCCTATCTTTTGCTTTTAATTCTATCTTTTCTTCATATTAATATTTAAAAAATCTCTTTACATTAATTAGATTTAAGACCACCTCCATAGTTCACAGTTTATATAGTAATTGTCAACAAATACACAGAAACAGAAACACCCGCACTCTAATTACGTTAAACTCGCTACGACGACTTAAACCAGAAATTCGCGAAAGAATTAGATAAATCCAACCGTACCGTACCACGCTGCGCTGGAATAAATGCAGCGAACTATCTTATTAAAAACACGGCTTTAGTTTTAGACGGTCAAGGGGAAGAAGGGTGTAGCGCGGGTGTTTGAAAGAGCTCGCAGAGCACGTTCGTATGGCCCAGCTATATAAAGTATCAACGATCGGGCGAAATAGGTTCGTTATTCCACTGGTGACTTTACTTACGCTTAGCCCGCAAATTGGGTTGTTATTATTTCAAGCTGAGGTGAACTTGTGTTCGCAGTTTTTTTATTATTATGACGATGGGAATGCCTTACAAAATACAAAATATATTATAAATTTTATATGTGATAAAAGGAAGGAAATATTTTAGTTAATTAGAAGATTTTTTGGGAGCTCTGCAGCACTGCAGCGCTTATGCACTAGCCGCCACTGAAGGGAACAACGAGAAAAAACAGTTTCGTGGTGGAAATGTTTATTTTTCAGTCACTTAATTCTATTACAAAATAAGGAACCTAGCCAAGTACCAAGTATCACTGACCAAACTTCCATTCAAGAGTCACTTTAATTCCCAAACATCTTTAACCTCAGGCGGGATCACAGTAGAAGTGGGCACTTTGGGCGCCTCGCAAACAGCCTTTTGGTGAGCAACCGGCGTATCTTCCAGGGTGGCACTGACACCTGTACCAGCAACGCTCATGTTACACGCCATCACTTTATCCTGCGAAGCCGTATCGCTGATATCAGCAGCAATAGACCCATCAAGCACGAACGGTGAAATGCTGGTAGTTGACGTTGTAGTGGTACAATTCGGTGTCTTCCTGTAAACGCGTACGGTGTTCGATAAGGTAGTATTGTCGACTAGTCTATTCGGATTGGTAAATTGTTTCAAGAATGTCCGGTACTTGAGTTGGTCTTGCGTACTAGAGTGGTGATGAATGGTGAAGAGAGGCGAAGATGGATCGGCAACACGCCTAACACTTGGAAACGGAACCAATTTGTCCACGGGGGCATCTCGATAAGACTGCTCAACACAATCTGACGGGTTTCAGGCGAGGGAGCGCTGGTCTTCAGTAAGCGGTAAGACGAGAGAGGGAGTTGGACGCCGTTTTTGTATTTATCTTTGTCTGTGACGAGATTCGGTCCATTAGATGGCATCGGTTGCACTTTGGTAAACGTCGTGTTGATGTGTTGATAGAATCGTTCATTTTCGATCTCGGGATTCCAACGCCCTCTGCTGTTTTCGGAATTGGAGCCACTGCGGTGACGGTTGACTTGGTGACGGTAGATGTGGTAACGACACTGTGATCCCTGTGACTGGAAAGCGATATGAGCGGGGGAAGTTACCCGGCGATAGAAGCTTCATAGGAATGAGAAACTAGCGCCTGCGTGGGCACTGGAAGACTCTCTTTGGCTGTATGACATCGAGCAACTGCTGATGTAGGTTCTGTATTAGGTGCAGTACTAGGTTTCTCAACTGCAACACTATTAAAAGGCGGGTTGTTGTTGAATGTAGCGACGATGACGCTGTTGAGCACAGGAGCAGTCGGCATCGGATTGGTCGATGATTTAGTCGACGAGCTGACTATACCCGAAGGAATGTGAGTTGGGGCTAATATAGTCTGAGCTTCATTTGGAGCAGTCGGGAACAGTGCTTTGGCCGGCGCATCTAAGACCATTCGTTTCCCGGCGTTCTCCATGGGGGTGAGAGCGTTGGCAGCCAAAGAACTGGGCGTAGTGGCCGTTTCAACTATGTCGTAAGGCGTCAAGTCGTCCCACTTCATCAGCTGGGGGCAGCTTTGTTTCGGCAGCGACTTCCGCAGCTTAAGAAATAATGGTCCGTTCCTGTTCGTCAGCGGGATTTTGTTCACGTGCAGTTGTGCCTTCAGGCCTATCAGTCTTATGTGGCTGCTCTCTTTGTTATTGACGACGTCACCGGGCATAAACGTTTGGATGAAGCTGGACACATCGTTCCACCTACTCCTGCACAGTGATGCCTTTAACATCTGCTGCTCGGTCCTGCTGTCCCTCGATAGCAGGTTTGGCGAAGCAGCGTGGTGTCTCGAGTTCTTCAAACCGATAGATGGCGTGATGGTACTGCAAGACCCCACGTTAGCCGGCTGCTTGACTTGGGAGATGTCGACGACTTCCATGACGTTTTGGGAAGTTTTCGACGTGGCGCCTTCGTCGACGGATAAAATTTCGATCACGTCGCCGGTCTTTAACAATTTTTCTGGATTCTGTTCTTTCGTTTCGGCTATAATTACTTCGTTGTCAACATTTTCCAGTTTTGGAGGAAAGAATTCCTCTAACGCGAGCGGATACTTTCTATGTAAGTCGTCATCCAATTCGATCCTGCTCAGGCAGACGTTGGGAAGATTCTTCATACTGGTGAAGATTGGACACACCTTCCAGATATGCTCATCGGCAGACTCAAACGACTTGAACTTCTTCTTGCAGAAAGGGCAGCGCATGTGGCCGAGCATGTGCCGCTTGAGGCCCCTTCGGTCGAATTCGGTCACATTGCATACATGGCACATGTAGCACTGCTCCTGTTTGTCGATCGTGAGTTCAATCGGTCCTTCGAAATTCTTCTTGGGCGACTCGGCGGTTTCGGGTGGTGGTGTCGAGATTATCGGCTCGTTGGCCTTTTGAAGATCTTTCTTGCTTTCTTGTACTTCAGCACTGTCTAATTTTGACTCGTCAAAACAAGCCTCCGCCAGCTTCGCGATGTTAGTGGATTTTTCGCCATTCTGTTCCATAGGTTGAATTACTTCGTCGCCCTGTTCGGTTTCTTTCATATTTGCTACCGTCGCCGGGTTCTCGATCTTTTGCTTTTTTACGGGAGGTTCGCAGGACCCGGGCCTCTTCTTCGACTGCTGCATTCGGTTCAGCAACTGCAAGCTTTCTTCAAACAAAGTTTCGTTTTTCTTTTTCCTCTTAATCCCAAGTTTGTCTTTGCGTGAGACATCGGCGGGTATCGTTCGTTGAACGCTATCTTTCTTCTCGTGTGTAGGAGCATTCTTGCTCGATTTTATCGGCAACAAACCCAGTAACTCGGTGAAGTATTCCTTCTCAGTTATTCTCGGTTGATTTCCGTTTTTGTCGAGGTGCTTTTTAACAATCTCGTAGCTTGGTTCGGTACTGTTCACTTTGATGTTGATCGGCGAAATGAGACCAGGTTTACTGTCGATACCCTCAGATTTCGGGGATTTCTTCTTTCTGTCCTTAGCCTTAATGCGTTTAGGTGCAGGCGGGTTCTTCGGCCGTTTTGTTCTCATGGACCTCAAAGCCCACCAGACGGCCTCGTCCATATCGAGGTTCCTTGATCGAAAGTAATCTTTCACGTAGTTCATCGGTAGGCTGATCAAAGGCGACAGATTTTTCTTCAGTATGCTGGAAGGGACGTTTATGGTCGGATATATGTTCAACAAGGCGGTAACGCTGGGATGGATCTTCACTTGGGCCGTTTGCACTACCGGGGGTGGCGCAAGCTTCTTCGAACGCTCATCGTATTGGTCCTGGAAGAGAAAATTTATTATTATGCAACGAAAATCGTACAAGTTACCGAAATGACGTAAATTTTTAGCACGGGCCAAAAACGTTCAAAATCACACCGCCGATGTCAAATAGATAGTGTGTCGTGTGAACGAACGTCGTTATTAGTCGAAAAATAAAAATTGGAAATAAAAAATGAGACGGCAATCGTGGCATACCTGATATCTTAGGCTGTAATATATTTTCCACTGATGATGGCGACGTAACATTTTAAGCACGTCATATATTAAAACAATGCCGGAAGCGACGGTTACGGAATGACAAAAATGCTTCTCCGTCACCAAAGTTGGCAATGCTTCTCAGAAATAAAACTGAAGTCTTGCCAACAAGATTAAAGATAACTAAAATGCCACGACGGGTTTCGACTGCTTAGCAGTCTTCTTCAGGTAGACTATACAAGTATAAAAAAGGTTACTGCCATTATAGTGAATTAAAGTTGAGTATATACCTAAAAAATCGTTACCTACGAATAAATTGTTAGAAACGATTTCTTAGGTATGTACTTACCTTTTATTCACGATAATGTTAGTAACTTTGTTTCAATATTTGCTTTCTTTTTTTATAAAAAGAAAGATATATACTTTAAAGTATATACTTTCTTTTTTATATTTATATCTTTTTTATATTAGTCCGCCCGAAGATGACTACTAAGTAGTCGAAATCAGTCGCGGCATTTCAGTCATTGAACTTGTTGGCAAGATTGAGTTAATATCACTAAAGTGAAAGACAACGAATTTTAATATGGCACGGAACAACGGTTCTCAGAGTTCTTACAAAAGAATATAACCTCATCGACAGAAAACCCTTATCGTTTGAAGTTGAAAATCTTAAGATTATTTTCGGATAGTTCCAAAGCAATTAAAGCCTTGGAGAAAGGATGCCTAATTTGAAAAGCTATTGTAACGTGCTTGTCGCAGTTACTTGAGAGATTTGGCGCTGGGACGGAATTCGGGAGTTCGGTAAAGGATTTTAAGGGTCGGTTTTACGGTTTTGCTCGGGCGTCAGATTTTTAAGGGTTTTCTCCCTCGGGAATATGCCTGGGTAGTTGACGAACTCAGGAGATTACCAGGGTTGTCCGTAGAAATGAAACACACATTCAAAATAGAAAATCCCTAAATTATTTTATTCCCAAACGGCAGTGATAACAATTCGTACGACTAACACCTGTTAGTCGTTGTCAACGTCATAATGGGCGACTTTAACGCCAAAGTCGGTAAGGGTAGATGTGGTGGCACGGTAGGTGATTTCGGTCTGGGTATTAAAAACGAGCGAGGTGAGTTACTAATTGAATTCTGTGAAGAACATGATTTCGTCATATCCAATACGTGGTATCAGCTCCCACCAAGAAGACTGTATACATAGTGAGCTCCAGGAGATCATCCAAACCACATTGTACGAAATCAAATTGATTATATCTTGATAAACAAAAGATTCCGCAACTATATAAAAAGAGTGGCCGCTTACCCGGGTGCGGACATTTCGTCCGATCACAATCCCCTAATCGCGAATGTAAGGCTTAAATTGGCAAAGGTTAAAAAACCGTCTATCAAAAAATACATAAACACGAGAGAATTAATGAGAGATGAAGTTCTTAGAACCACATACAGTAAGCACATTAACGAGAATCTGAGAAATATACAAGAAAATTGCATAGAGGAAACCTGTGAAAAAATAAAAACGGTTATAGCCAATGGTGACGAAGCAATCGCAAGTAAAATAAGAAGAAATCGGAAAAAGGAGTGGATGACGGAAGATTTACTTGATCTAATGGAACAACGCAGACAGTGGAAAATACATCAGAACCATCAAAAGTATAAGGAAACACAACGTATAATAAGGACAAGAATTAAAATCGCCAAGGAAAACTGGATAAAAGAACGTTGTAAGGAATTGGAATCACTACAAGAAAAGGGGGACAGCTTTGGTCTACACAAAAAGGTTAAAGAAATTGCGAGTGTATACAAGAAGCACCATGACACTCGCCTGAAGAATGATCAAGGAGAATATGTACGTACCCAGGAAGATCTAGCTAAAATATGGTCGGACTATGCTTCGTCCTTCTTTACAGATAATAGACCGAAGCTGGCTACTACTAGTTTACCTACGGAAAATTTATCCGGACCTCCCATTATTCGTACCGAGGTGGAGTATGCCATAAAAGTAGCAAAACTGGGCAAGGCCTCTGGACCGGACGGCATTACTACGGAAGCCATAAAACTGTTGGAAGATGACAATATCGATATACTGGTAACAATTTTCAATGCCATATATAACACCGGCCACATTCCAACGGATTGGCTATATTTAACCTTTATAATGATCCCTAAATCGCCAAGAGCGGCAAAATGTAAAGACCACAGACTGATCAGTTTAATGAGCCATTTGCTTAAAATATTCCTTCGCATCCTTCACACAAGAATATTCAGAAAACTGGAAGAGCTAAGCGGCGAGACACAGTTTGGTTTCAAGAGCGGATTGGGTACACGTGAAGCAGCCCTCTGTTTGAATACGCTTGTACAAAATTGCATGGACCAACGAAAGGATATAATCATCACATTCCTCGATTATGAAAAAGCGTTTGACACCGTAAAGCATGATGCAATGATAAAAATGCTACACAACGCCAACATGGACGAGAAAGATATAAGAGTTATCCAGAATCTCTATTGGAATCAAAAAGCACGAGTAAGGCTAAACAATTCAATGAATACAGAGGAATTCGAAATTTTAAGAGGGGTGCGACAGGGGTGTATTCTGTCACCGGTGCTATTCAACCTCTACGTGGAGAATGTATTTGCAGAGGCATTAGAAGGCTCTGAGTGCGGTATAAAAGTTAACGGGTATCCGATAAACAACGTTCGTTATGCCGACGACACCGCGATAATCTCAGACAACGAAAATGATATGCAGTTGATGCTAAATAAAATAAATGCCGTAGGAAAAACATATGGCTTAAAGATTAATGCTGGAAAGACTAAATGCATGGGAATAAGAAAAAACGCACTTTTAAGAGTACAATTGCAAGTAGATAATGCTCCAATCGAGCAGGTGAAAACATTTAAATACTTGGGAATGATGGTAAATGACCAATGGGATCCTCAACAAGAAATAAAAAGCCGCACCGAACAAGCTAGACAAGCTTTTATTAAATTAAAACCGCTATTATGCAACCGCAATCTGTCCTTTGACCTACGCTACAGGATGGTTAAATGCTACGTATGGTCCATATTGTTATATGGCATGGAGACATGGACGTTAAAGATATCCTCTGTTAACAAGTTGGAGGCCTTCGAAATGTGGACCTTGCGAAGAATGTTCCGTATACCTTGGACAGATAAGGTGAGAAACGAGGAAGTCTTGAGAAGGGCAAATACTGATGGAGAATTACTCAATTTAATCAAAGCACGAAAAGTTGGATACCTCGGCCATATCCTGAGAGGAAGAAAATATGTAATCCCTCAACTAATTATCGAAGGAAAGATTGAGGGTAAGAGAGGTGTAGGGCGCAAACAAATGTCGTGGCTCCGGAATATTAAGGACTGGACAGGCATAAATAACACCGGCGAGCTTTTGCACGCCGCAAAGGAGAGACGTCTGACCTTAAGATAATTCGCCAACGCACTATAGGTGCACGGCACTATAAGAAGAAGAAGAACACCTGTTGGTGTCGTCGAACGGAGATGGGAGAAGTACAAAAACTTATTTACAATTTTTTATGTATTTCGAAAAGGAAACATACAAATACGAAAATATTAATATTATCACGGTGGGAGAGAAATAATTCTAAATGAAATCGGAAAGATTCGAAACTATTTAGCTAAGTGAAAATGCGGAAACGGAAAGTAAAATATTCTTGCAAATATTTAGGAACTGAAATATGAAAACCCCCTCTAAGTACTGAAAATGAGAAAGCGGAAAATTATCCTAACAATTTCACAATGAAATAGAAATAGCTAGATGCGGAGACTATAGGAAAACGTGTAGTCTCTAATATTCGGTAGTACGGTCTTTTACATTAGGAGAGAGCGAGAGCGAGCGGAAGATAATGGTGACTTAATTTTTCCCTAACACCACGAGTGAAATTTAATTTTTAGCGGTTCAGCGAGATGGACGTACATATGGACGGTACCATAGATCACTCACATGTATCGGTCGGTAACGGACAATTACGCAACAATTACAGGTAACATAGAGTTCGGGCGGCTAAGTCTAACGGCGGAACGATCACTGTTACATATAACAAAGAATTCGGCGGCCTTAAATTTAACGGCGGTGACAATCACAGTTTACGGACGGATAACAAATATAACGGCAGTACGTTCACAGTTATACAACGTGATCAAGAATGACTGTTTGAGTTGGCAATACTGAATTTCATTTTTAAATGGTACAACTGGAGTAATATCCGGTTGGTGACATTGACAGCGGTCATTGACAGATGCCATTTGCTATTTCAATATCAAATTTCTGGTATTCTTTTCAAATTTACTTATTTAAAATGGTTTTCACTTTACAGCACGATATTTTCATTGGAATGGCGTACTTTCGAAGCGGGATTTATAACCCAATTACTGGTTGACAGTACTCTCTCGAAGCGACATACCAGCAATTTCAGGAAGTGTTTCCGGAGACTTTGGTCGCTTTTGCTGTCTTTCAGCAACATTGCATGCGAGTAGTTGAACGTTATTTAAACACAGGGAGTGTAAGCAAACAAAAATCAACTGGTAGACCTTCTACTCTAAACGAGGAAGTTGTCGAGGATATCAGAACTCGAATGCAAACAAGTCCTCGCAAGTCCTTAAGAAAGCTTTCCCTTCAAACAGGTTGGGTCCTTATGCCTCCTATTCAACCAATTTTGATTCTTATCCATAAGACTTCCACTTTTCCATGTTGTTCTAGTTCACGGTTTTACAGGATTAACATATGGAAGTTGCTCCACTGTGCTTAAAAAGAAATTAAAGTACCACCCTTACAAAATTTCCATCGTCCAGTCATTAACCCCTCCTGATCACCCGCAGAGAGTTTTATTTTGCAATTGGTTCAATGACATTAAATAATAATGATATACTTGACAATACCTTCTATTCCGACGAAGCCTGGTTTCATCTCAACGGCTATGTGAATAACCAAATTACAGAATTTGGTCAGGTGAAAATCCTTACGCTATCAGAGAGACACATTTACACCCGGTTAAAGTTTGTGTTTGGATGGCAGTGTCAAGTACGCGGGTGTATGGGCCAATATTTTTTAATTTTACCGTCAATTCGGAGAGATATATCCAACACCTTTTGAGGCCTTTTATAAACCAATTAACAGACGAAGAGCGTCAAATTGGATATTTCTAACAATACTCTGCAAGGGCACATACGGCTCGTGCTACTATGGGATATTTAAGAGAGAATTTTGGTGACAGAGTACGGTATTAGTCGGTGCATTTGGTGAAGCAGGTCACCAGATCTCACTCCATTAGATTTTTCGTTATTTGGACTCTTGAAGGACAATGTCTTTAGGAACGTATTGCATACTGAAAAGAGCTGCAATAGGCAATAGTTCAGGAAGTGGCAAACATTACCCCCAATATGCTGGTGAATATCTTCGAGAGCCTAAAAAGAAGAGTTAATTTATGTCTGGACCAAAATGGGGGGCATTTTGAGCATTACCTTTAGCCGGTTTAATTAAATCTTTGTTCTGTATTTCGAGTTTCATTTTTAAGCGTTAATTTTTATTCACATAACCTACAATCTTATCGCTGATTGTTCTTCTTCTCCTTTTATTTGGCCTTCGCTGCTATGGCGATCCAGCCACTTAAATAACGCTGATTGTTTTGTCAAATAAATGAAATAAACATATCTGGTTGTCAAGGCCTATCAACTTTAAAAAAGTTACCTCATTGAACAGCTTCTGGCGAGGGGGTCGCGCAGGGGAGGCGGAGTTCGTGACGTAGACTGGCGACACAGATCTGAGTTTTATTACCTGTGTTTAATCTAACTCTGGTTTCATCTATGCTCTGTATTACTCTGACAATTCGGTGTTTGGCTGGCGTTTTCGTTTGTAATTGACAACAGTTTTGAGTTTTTCAAAGTATTTTTTGCATCGCCGGTCACCGTGTGACGTAGATGACGTTGTGGTAGGTCAGGATCGCTTGAGGCAACCTATTTAAAGTTGATACGCCTTGTCTGGTTGTAGCATTGCAAACCCTTAGGCAAAAAAATCCTCCAGGTAGGATTGCCAACTCAAACAGTCATTCTTGATCACCCTGTATATAACAGAGAATTCGGCGGTCTTAAATTTAACGGCGGTGACAATCACAGTTTGTGGATAACAAATATAACGGCGGTACGTTCACAGTTACATATAACAGAGAATACGGCGGTCTTAAATCTAACGGTCGGTGACAAGCATAGATTATGGACGATTAGGTAACGGGTAACAAATAGTTACATATAGCGGCGGTACGCTCACAATCAGACAATTACAAATATCGGCCGGTCGGACGGAAACAGACAACAGCGGATAAATACGAATAACCTAAACAAGTAGTGGTTCTTACCTTGGCTTAACTCGGGCAGAGAATGATTTGAGGGCGGAGGTTTACCTGCCTAAATTTAGTCTGGATATTTAAACGATAGTAGATTGAACATTGCCTTATCGTCCGCCATCTATCCGAGATAGGTCTGATTTCACGATTAACTGTACGGTGGGTGGTCTACCCTCAAATCTCAAAAATAGGCTTCATTACACTGTCTTCCAATTCGTTGAAATGACTTGATATCGAATCTAACTAGGTCGACGAAGATCTTTATCACAGGTATCATTACCTTCAAAGGTCAAATTCTTAACAATTCGGCGAGAACCAAATATTTCAGATACAAAAAAAAGCTAAATATAAAACCTTATAAAAGGCCGTCACTAATTACTGTTAAATAACAAAACCGAACTAAAATAAGTTCGATTAAAATGAAAACTATACCGAAAATCCACTTGTCTCTAGATTAAAGGTTTTAATACCTCGGTGCCATATACAATATGCAAGATATTACTTTGAAACATGTCTTAATATGTTCAATGACAATACGTCACACAAATGTAATTATTGCATAACAATAAGCCTATATTTATATATGCGACTAGTAGATTTTAGTTTTTTTCGAAGTTTTAATGCAACCTAATGTAAAACGTTTTAAGATCATAAGGAGGCGTAACTAAGCTAGGCTTTTATTCTACTAGCGGCAACAAACACCAAACGTAATGAGAGTTCTCTTAGAGTTGCCGATGATATTCTTTTTCTTTTTCTCCGGTTCTCCGGTCTTCTGGGCAGTAATGTGTTGTGGAATACATTGTCGGGTCATGTGTTATCTCGGGGTAATTCCAGCGTATTCATATCAGAAACAACTAGTAATAAAATGAACGGATACTTGAAAAGTTAAAAGTGAACCCAATTGTACCAAAACTCCTACTAAAAAGTAGAGTTGCGTATTTTAACTCTCGGTGAACGGTTAATGGTAAAAACGTGTATGCCGGGATTCGCTGTATGGGAGCCACGTTACTGTATTCTATCCACCACCTGGAATCGGATTCCGCTTTCCACTTGACACCGCAAAGGTCTATCTATAATCTCACGTTCGTTGTAATGTTGATGTCAGTCTCAAGAGACGTGAATTTGGATACATTTCATCATTTAGCTGCAGGTTTATGTTCAGGTGAAACTCGATTTCATTTGACCAGCGTTTAAAGCCTCAACTGCGGTTAAAAAGTTAGTGAGACAGTCCCTAAGTGACAAAAATTGGTATAGTGTAAGAGTTAAATAAATGGAAGTGTACAATCAATTAAGGATCAATAAATTAAGTATACCTATGTATCCCCCAGAGGGAAGATTTATGACGGTCAAATCTGCCACGAAGGCATCACCATGGCACATTTAAGTCGTTATGAATGGACATGGAATCAGGATAGTTTTAGATAGTTTGGATTTTCAAACTATATAACTTGATGATGAGCCGATACGGTTGTTTACATCCATACATTTTCTTCCTGCATTCATCCTTCAATTCAATACTCCAGGTATAATTGATCTAAATGAGACTCGTGGCAGGCTCTTCTATGTTCGTACAAACAAAATGAACTCTTACGAAAATAATTTAAGACTACGAGGGAAGAATCGTAGGAACTATAAAAGAATGTCGCCTTACATTTAGAATAACACTTGTCAGTACAAAACGAGTAGAGTGTGCAAATTCTAAAACAGTGACCATGGATGAACGTTTTGTATTATCGTAAGTAAAAGTAAACGAAGATGTTGGAATTTTCCAATCATACTTACTATTGAATGGTGTACATTGACTCTATCCCCTTTTAAAATTGAATCGATACAAACGCTCAAAGAATATTAATAACAATAACGAACATCAATAATTAGATCAGAGTTCGAGATATATGGCGTCATCTGTGTGGCATAATACGTAGAATCGATGTTCTACGAATTATTCAAAAGAGTAAGTAAACAAAAAAGTAGGCAGTAGGAGCAGTAAGAAATATAATTGAGCATTTACTTACTTTTTAATGCGTAAATTTCAAGTCAAAGTTAAGGCTTTAAGGTTAAGTTAAGGTTTTATGCCAGGTACGTGGACGATTGCTTTTTATTGTTCGATTGTGATAAAGATTCTGTCCTCCAGTTTCTTGATGTCTTGAATTCCTTACATAATTGTATCTCTTTCACAGTTGAGTTTGAATCTAACAACTCTTTACCCTTTTTAGACCTGTTAGTTTCGACTAACCGAGAATCGAACAGTTTCGATTTCGAGATCTTTAGAAAACCCTCAGCAACTGACCATGTGATCCCCTTTGATTCCTTCCACCCTTGGTCCCACAAAATGGCTGCTTTTAGATCCCTTTATCACAGAGCCTTTTCTCTGCCTCTCTCACCAACTAAATTTAGGAAAGAGATGGACATCATTAAACAAATGGCCTTGGTTAATGGTTACTCACAACACCATATCGACAGAATTTATAATAACCTTAATAATAAGTTTAACCTGTCCTTCAAAATCTCTTACACCGAAAACCCTAATGTCTACAGAGCTTTACCTTTCTGCGGCAACATTTCTTACTCATTAAAGAATTTGTTTTCCAAATTAGATATTAAGATCGCCTTTAGGACTATCAGCACTTTAGGTTCCATGTTAACAAATACAAAAGATAAAATTGATATTTTGAAAAATTCTGGTGTTTATCAACTGAATTGTAACAATTGCAAAGCTTTGTATATAGGACAAACTGGTAGAACATTCCAAATCAGAATCAATGACCACCTGAAATGGATCAATAAATATCGTGATTCAGACATATATAATACTCCTTCCACGTTCGCCAACCATATTTTGTCAGGAAAACATGATTTCGATTTGACTCTGAACACTAAAATTCTACATATTTGCGATAAAAGTTTGAAATTGAATTTATGGGAAATTCTAGAAATCCGTAAGGCTTCGAAGAACCCGAACACGACAGTCCTTAACGACCAATCCTCCTTCAATCTTCCCTCAATCCTGAACGCGCTGTTCTAACGGAACCCTAGGTTTTTATTTTATTGTGTGAGTTTTGTGTTTTATGATCTTTCTCGTCGTTTCATGTTATTTATGTTTTGTGTCTCCTGTCACTCGTTCTCCCTTTTAACACGTTCATACGTTGTCTTTGATTTATATTGACGAGACTGCTTTTGTGGTTGATACCGTTATTTGCTTTTATTCGAATAATTTCAATTTTTAATCCACCGGTGGACATTGATCTAGCTACCACTTTGTCCTACCGAGAGAATTTGTATCTTATTGAAGCGCATGTTAAGGTTAGTTTTTTAAGGTTAGAATTTTAAGGTATTCACATTTATAGCTTTTCTACGATTGTCTGCAACTTACATATATTTGTAGCCTGATGATGGCCTTATGGCCGAAACCGGTCGCTGTTGATATATTCAGTAAACCGAACGTTGGTGGAAGACTTGGTGTTTTTTCTTTCCGTACAGTTCGACCCACCTTTGCGATGGATGACCGTATCCGTCAAGTCAAAGTTGATTGAATAAGTTAGCAACTTTCACTTTGTTCATGTGCCATTTGGATTTATTATGCTTTATAAATATGGTTTGAAAAATGGTTTCAAAATTGGTGTGATCGTTCAAATATGGCATAAATGTTGGCTTTCGAAAATATGATTGTGGGACAAAAAATGTGGTCCCGTAGGCTGAGGTTCGTTTTATCGGACAATGAATTTTGACGTTTTTCTTATTTGACTAGATAGTAATTTGAATAACTAGTACGAAAATAGCAATTATTTGTTTAGGAAATGATTCGTTAAAATGATATGGTCTTTTGAATTTGCAGTTTTATATAGGAAGTTGTGGAATTGAAAATTAAAAAACCCACCACAAAAAATGTCATTAAACATTTGAAAAACATGGAAAACAACGGGAAACTTCTTTTTTAAACTTTTCGTTTTTAAGAAAAAAAAACTTCGTAAATTACCACTTCTGTCTTCGTCGCACATTCGCACATTTCTGCAATACCTTTAAAGGTATTTAAAGGCGGAAACAGACTATCGTCACGTCACGTGAGCTCACGTGCTGTCACGTTAACTCACGTCACGGATAAAAAGTGCGGAGTAATATTTCACATGGTATTTAAATGTATTAGAACCAGACTGAGGTTACGTCAAAGTGACGTGAGTTAACGTGACAGCACGTGAACTCACGTGACGTGACGATAGTCTGTTTCCGCCTTAACTGTATCTATTTATCCTCTATACGATTTTCACTACATTACACGTTACATTTTGTGACAATAACTAAAATATATTTTTCTTATGTTTGCACATTCCTATCAAATCCATGTAATATTTAACACGGAACATAGAAAAATAGGTGACTGCTCCTCAGCCTATTTCACAGAAAAGTGACAATTCGGCGCTGGGTAATAGAACGTAGGTACAATGAAATATTTGCCGTTATAGATAAACATTTATAAGGAACTCATTGAAATATAAGTGAAGTGTCAATATAAGTAGTCGAGCATGTATACTCGAATCATTTGATTATATAAATTTAATAATCGAAATCTTCTATTTATTTTTGTCATAGCACAGTTATTACGTGCGAATTTGGGCACGGTACTTCCATCCCTATTTAACACGGGACGAAATATTCCTTCATTTTAACCAAAGGTTTGACAGTTACCGTTCATCCGTGAAACAGGTGACAGCGAAAGTGACACAGAGAGAGTGCGTATACTAACACTACCTTTGTAAAACCCTATCCTTCCATTGGTAAGTGACAAAGCTAAATTAATCAGCAAAAGGAACAAACAAATAGAATCATGACAACAAAAGAGGGGGGAGAAACTCTCCCTCCTGTAAATACTCACACTAACAATAACCCAAATCCACTACTCAACAATAAAAAAAACATCGAATATAAAAATTCCGACAGAGCCCCATACATAGTAATGATCGAAGCAACAGAAAAATCCGGTAATAATATAGGTAAATACAATCACCTAAAAATAGCCAAAGAAATTCACAACCTCAAGTTAAAAGACATGAAAAAGATACGAAATAAAGGAATAAATCGGTTGGGCATTGAATTTAGTAATCATGTGGCCGCAAATAATTTTTGTAAAAATAAACATTTAATAGAAAAAGGATATAATATTTACATCCCGTTAAATCAGGTGACCAGTAGAGGCGTAATCAGATACATAGACACGGACTTCACTAACGAGGAAATAAAAGAAATGACCAACAACACAGTAGACATAATTAACATCATGAGACTTAACAGAAGGGCCAAAATCAATAAAGAAATCGAATACATCCCCACAAAATCAATAGTTTTAACTTTTAGAGGTAAAGAAATTCCCAGATATGTTTATCTTTGCGACCTACCATTCCCAGTATCAGTATTCATCCCTCCAGTAATTCAATGCTACAAATGCTTTCTATATGGACACACTAGGAAACAGTGCAGAGGCAAAATTAGATGTTACAACTGCGGAAAAACAAAAAACGAAGAAGAAGAAGAAGACAATTCGCGAAGTTCCCCGAAGGGTGCGACATCTATGATCAACCGTCGGCACCCTAAACTCAGTGAACAACAAACCCACGTGGTTGTTTTAAACGTAGGCATGTTTTTTAAAAATTGTAATTTTTACAGTATATTAGCAATTTTTTTTTTAGTTTTTGTTATAAATTGTGCTGTTGTGTACTGTAAATGTTAATTGAAATCATCGTTATTCGTTTTGTATGTCATCAGAGATAATAATTGTGTAGAGTGAAGAGTGAAGAGGTTATAATTTGAAACTGTTTGGATTCAATAGTTTATTAAGGTAAGCGGCGCAAAAGTTGAATACCTTCTTTTGTATTCAACTCTTTAGACGTTAGTGTGAAGTAATAATAAATAAGTAAGCAATATTTTTTGTAGGTAAAACTATTAACCATGAAGTCTATCCATAAAACAATCGCAACAAAATCAAGAAAAATATGTAGTCTACCTCAGTGTACTTACATACTGTACAAAGGATATTTCTTTGCATTCATTTCCATCAGATCCCAAGTTATGTAAAGCTTGGCAGAGTGCACTCAAGATTGGAAAACCGGTGACAAAATATGTGCTAGTTTGTAATTGAAGTGCCGATTAGGAATACACAGAATGAAACACCAATGTCTTATAAATAAATAATGCGTCCAAAAACACTCAATACATTACAAAAAACTAAACATAATGTAAAATAACTTAAAACTTAACCTCCCAATAAAGTGACTTTGTTTTGTTGTTCACTGAGATATAACTCTGAATAGCGCCATCTATTGGTACAGGAACTTCGCGAATCATGAGGACTGTGGGCAATGTTGTATCCACTGTAAAAGCCCAGAACACAAATCAACTTCAAGAATATGTCCGGAATACTTAAGACAAAAATATATTAAAAAAACCATGGCCATGGAAAACTTAAATAATTACGACGCCTCCTTAAAGTTCCCAAAAACATCATACAACAACATACAACTAGATAACCACCCTAGAGATTTCCCACCCTTTCAACCGCGGCAGGAAAATCCAATAATCACTGTAAATCAAAAGAGATCAATAATTAATGAACAATCTCACGTATCGAAAAGAACATATGCTAATGCCACACAAACACAAACATCCAACAAAAAACCAAAAACGTACAAGAAACAAGATACAATCCAAATACACACACATGCCCACCTTGACCATTATATAAAATCGCTTCCACACCACGTTAAAAATTACAATGAAAAAGTCTACAGCGTTCAACAAAATAACCCAAACTCAGAGCCTGAAAGTGCAACAGAGAAATCATATTCAATTAACTTAACGGAATTTAATAAAACAATGAATAAAATTCAAAAAGAAAACAAAATACACAAAACATCCAAAAAAGAATACGATAACAAAACCGAGGAACTGTCAACTGAAAGCGAGATGGAATACTAATAAAAACACTTAACAAAGAAAACATCACATGAATACACAAAAAAATTTAAAAATAATACAATGGAACATCAGAAGTATCAATAGCAACATAATAGAGCTTATCAACTTACTACACAAAGAGAATCCAGATGTAATAATTCTTAATGAAACATGGCTACAAAATAGAAATCACTTCAAAATTAACAATCACCAAATTATTAGAGATGACAAAAACACCCCAGGAGGAGGCATCGCCACCATCATCAAAAACAATATAAAATATAAACAAATTCACCTAGATAACATCACCATCAACAAAAATAAATTTCAATTTATCATAATTAAAATCAATAACTTAAATATAATCAGCATCTACGCAACCCAAAACAATTTAGACAGCAAAAACATAGAATTCATCATAGACAAAATAGAAGGGGATTACATTATAATGGGAGATCTAAACGCGAATAATATAAAATGGGGAAGTTCAAAAACAAACAAAAATGGGAATGAACTCTATAAAATATTGGAAAAATACGAATGCATAATTCTTAATGAACCTAAAAGTACCAGAATTTCCCCTCCGCCCAATAATAACATTAGTGTGTTAGACCTCACAATCATATCAGAAAAACTGATACTTAGAACAGACTGGGAAATTATATCCGATAATGGAAATAGCGACCACTACCCAACCAAAGTAACAATAAATAACAATAAACAACTAACGTCAAAACAAGTCACCAACACGTATGTATAAACCGACAAGACTCTTTAAAAAAGCGAACTGGATATCATATCAAAATTGGATTGAAAATAAACTAAATACCAATATCCCGCATAACATACAACATCTAATGGAAACAATGGAAGAAGTTGCGACTAAACACATACCACAAAACCCGCCAAAAGGAAACAAAATATATAGAACAAGCCACATGCCACATATGGTGGGACGAAGAATGCTCTAAGAAAGTCAAAGAAAGGAAAACACACCTGAAAAAATACCTTGAAGAAACCACAATAGAAAACTATATGAAACTAAAACAAATATGCGCAATTACCAGAAAATTTTTAAGAAACAAGAAAAAACAAAGTTTCAGAAACTTTTGTCATACGATAAACAGAAAAACGGATACAAGAAACGTCTGGAACACCATCAAAAAATTTAATAACAACAACCTCAAACAATTTAAAAAAGAATTACCCAAAAAAGAAACCGCAATAGAAATTATAAACAAAATGGCAACAGTTGACTACCCACCAGATTTTAAGTATATACAAAACACAGAAGATATAACTGAATTCAAGTACAACGAAATAATAAATACATTAAAAAACAAAGATACAGCAACGGGAATGGACAACATTTCATACTCAATGATAAATAACCTTCCAAGTATAGGAAAAAACTACCTATTAAACATTTTTAATCAAATTCTAGAAGGACAAAACATTCCAGACAGATGGAGACAACACAAAATATTTTCATTCTTAAAACCAAACAAAAATCAACTAATACCAGAAAACTATAGATCAATCACACTAATACCATGCCTTACAAAAACCCTAGAAATGATGATTAAAAACAGAATAGAATGGATAATAGAAAATAAACAAATATTAAACGAACTTCAAACAGGTTTCAGAAGGGAAAAAAGCACTCTTGACAATATCGTATACCTAACAACGTACATACAACTGAGACTAAGGGTACGAACATACCGAAGATGTCGCGGTCGATATCGCGGTCGATGTCGCGGTCGATGTCTAAAACAAAACAGTGCTTTCTTATGAGACCGCACATACCAAAGATGCTTTCATCATCGCACCCTCGCGGCTTACCTAAAGGAAAAGCATATTCGGTATGTTCGCCCTCACATCGACATCGACCGCGACATCGACCGCGACATCGAGGTATCTTCGGTATGTTCGTACCCTAACAAACAACAAAAAAGTAATCGCAATACTATTGGATATTAAAGCAGCCTATGACAATGTGAACATATACAAATTATATAACATACTAACAGAAACACAAATAATACCTCAATATATGACTAACTTAATACACAAACTACTAGAAAATAGACAAATCACGATAACAGATAACCAACAAAACAACCACGGACCTATAGCAACATCAAAAGGACTCCCCCAGGGATCCCCTCTAAGTCCAATACTCTTCAACTTATATATCCATGAGCTATTCAAAATAATTTCCAAAACATTCGAATTATTATCATATGCGGACGACTTAATATTACTACACACAGGGGAAAACAACCCAGAAACTATAAATACAACTAACAAAGTACTAGACATAATTAACTCGTGGCTAACAAAACACGACCTAGAAATATCTAAACAAAAATGTGAATCCATAATTTTCTCTAGAGGAAAAACAAAATACAATACAATAAATCCAATCAAAATCAACAATCAAATCATCAGTTACAAAAAAGAAATAACATATCTAGGAGTAACTTTCAATTACAATTTAAAATGGGACAAGCAAATCGAAAATATAAATAAAAAAGCGAGTTGTAACATAAATGTATTAAAAGCACTATGCGGAACATGGTGGGGATCAGATCCGATAACTTTAAAACTAATCTACAATGGACTAATTAGGACTCACCTAGAAGATAACGCAATAATACTCATACCAACATAAAAAAAACCTAAAGAAAATGGACACCACTCATCATCAAGCACTAAGAACGATAACAGGTACCATGAAAAGCACACCAAATAATACATTATTAAGTGAAACAGGAGAATATGACCTAAACACCAGAAGAGAATTAAAATGTGTAAACATCTTAACAAAATGGAAAAAAATAAAAAAGCACCCTATCATAGCAAAATTAAACACACTGAAAGATCGCATAATAAATAAACACCAATACTGGCAAAACAAAGAAATACCTTCTCTCATAAAAATCTTAATAGAATTGGACCAAAGCACAAACAAATACCAGACAGACAACACAATTCCATGCTTTGAACATAACTATTTCCTCCAAATAGAAAATCTACATATAATAAAATTAAACCTAAAAAAAGATGAAGAATACAACAACATCAAATTTCTTATGGAAACAGACAGATACAAAAAGGAATACCTATTCATCTTCACAGACGGTTGCAAAAACAACGAACAGACAGGATACGGTGTACACATCCCCGAACTCAACACAAATTACTCAGAAAGGCTACCAGACAACACTTCTATATTCACAGCAGAATTATCAGCCATACTAAAAGCACTAGACATAATAGAAAAAAAAATATAAACAAATCCATCATATCAGACTCCAAAAGCACATTAGAAAAACTAAACAAAACAAAAATCGACAATAAAATAGACGGAATCACACTCAAGATCAAAGAAAAAATACAGCTACTCTCAAAAAATAAAAAAATTAAATTTTCATGGATACCGGGACACAACAATATCAAAGGAAATAACACAGCGGACACACTGGCAAACATAGGAAGAAACCTGAAAACTCCAAAAAATATGAAAATAGAATTAAAAGAAGTTACAAACAGAATAAAAGAAACAATTATAACTAATTTCCATAATAACTGGATCAATAGCACAAAATATAAAGGAAAATGGTACGCAGAAATCCAAGAGAAATTCGCAACATCGCCATGGTATAAAAAAACAGAATTTATAAACAGGAGACACATAACAAACTTAATTAGGATAAGAACAGGACATTGCCTCACTAACGAACATTTCTACAAAATAGGTATTAAAAAAACACCATTCTGCGAATGCGGACAAATAAACGATTCAAACCACATACTATTTCAATGCCCCATCAACAAACTTAAAGAATCTAATCTAAAATCTATATAGATCTATCTATAATCTATATCTAAAATCTATAATCTAAAAAATCTATATAGAGAAATCCAAAAAGATTAATTACTATCTAAATAAAAACAAAATTGACGTGTGAAATTTGTGACGTAAACAATGTACAAAGGAAAATTATCGACTTACCCGTCTATTCTAGTAACCACCGACACGTATTTCTGCTTATTAGCCACCGCGCTACGTATGGATTGTCGTCCTCGAAGGGAGGATCTTTCCTTACAAACGCAAAAGTGCTTTGCTGTCAACTGTTGACGTTCTTTTTGAGTTTTATAATTTTTTTCCAAGTGTCAAACATCGTTTTCATTCTGAGCTTGGTTATACCACCCTGACGAAGCTAATAAGCAGAAACACGTGTCGGTGGTTACTAGAATAGACGGGTAAGTCGATAATTTTCCTTTGTTTATATATATATATATATATATATATATATATATAAGAGTGGCTGATTTGGTGGTAGTATTCGATTATGCTTGATGTAATCTGAAATGTTGTCTCAACGATTCTGGTCAGACAAACTTGGTGGGGAACATTAGGATTTGGTTGGGTTTTGCTTGATATAAATTTACACGTTACCTCAACGTTTCTGCCCTGATGAGTTGGCCGGGAAGGTTAGTATTTGGTTGTGTTTTGGTCGATATACATTTAAACTTTATCTCAACGTTTCTTGTCAGACGAGTTGGTTGAAGAGCTAATCTCTTTAAAAATTAAAAAATTAGTAATTTAACGCTCATCTTTTTCTAACCGTACTGTTATCAACATACTTTTGATACTTATTTTAATTAAGAAACTAAACCATATTGATATAGTATGTTATGGATGATCAATTCTTGAGATCATTCCAGTTGTAATGCCTTAAGCTTATTAGAATTATTTTGAAAATGCTTAATTTGAACTATGTCGTTGGACTGTATTTTAATAAAGAATTGTTTTTCATGAGTTCAATTAGTTTATCGTAACATTTTCGTAACTTTTACAACTTTTGGTGAATGTCCAGAAAACGCATTTCTCGCCTGCGGTCCCTCACAACTACCAATAACTCCCGGTCGAAAGTTCCAATACATATAAATGTATTCCGTTTGATCCAGACATACATTTTCGAAGGTAAATCACAAAAAAAATCTCTCATACATCACCATTGCAGACGGTCCCAAACATGTTCGCTATTAGACGCGGTTCCTGACTTGTTACGTCTCTCTATATTCGCGCCAACGATGCGTCCGTTTAAATCACAATTCCCCAAATAATAATATCGTACGAGTTGTACCTCCTTCGCCTGTTATACTCGTTAGCTCCAGGCGCATCCCAATACTTATACAAATCAACAATCTTCTTAACTTCACGTATGGTGCAGTTCCCGTTGATCCAAATACATTTCTCGGCGGTACGAGGAGATTCTGGTAACAAAATGCAGCAATATATAATAACGATCACTATAGGTGCATCAATCGGTTAAGTCCAACTGGTATGCCGCTAATAATATCGCAAAACAATTTCCAAGCGAATACGACTTCCCTGTCCGGCATTACTTCTCCAAGATATTATTGGAATATTCGTGGCAACCCAATCCCTTCTACGCATGCACACATGAGTTACCACTTGTTGACTGCTACCACTTGCACGTTGCACACTTTCTTGAGGTTCAATATATACCACTCATATTGCGTTAAAATGCAATTATCAACAATACCACTCATATTGCGTTAAAATGCAATTACCAACAATACCAAACATTAAAATGTATTAGATGCTAAGAGTCGTCGACCAACGCCCCAACGAACTGTTTCCATTGGCCTTGTAATATAAACAATGCAACCTTAAGCATTTCCTCACTTTACGCTTTGAAAGCCATACCACTTCGTCTAGTCCGTTCGAAACGCGTAATACGCCCAGAAAAAAATTCTGATCATGTACCATCGACGTCGCAGTTGTGCCGCGTTTCCCACCTCCCCGCAACTTCAGGGGTGTCGCAAATTGCGCCTACGTGTAGTGGATAACACTACACATACACGTAGGTAATGATTCATTACCGTCGGTACTCCCCGACCATCGTTAACGTTTTGCTTGACTTCTATTGCCGCCATAGTCATGTCCGCGACGTGCAAGTGTCTTGGGTGCGGTAAAACCCTCAGGCCCACTATTACCAAAGGTATTCAGGAACCAAGTGGCTAATAGGGCGGCAAAAAAGAAAAATAAGTGCAATACGTACATTACTCAATACCGTAATACGTCCTTCCACAATGTGCATAGCCCATTAAGACCATATCCGATTTCGTCTATTTGTACTTGACACGTCCACCCCCTCGCTGCAGCGTCATTCAACATGATTTAAGAGTCGCTTGTCAAACAGTAATCGACTGCTTCTCTTTAATAAGAGAAGTATTGGTTTATGGGGCTCATAAGAATGGTGAGAGAATCGGTGGCGAGGATTTCGTAGTCGAGATAGACGAGGCGAAAATTGGATGACGTAGGTACAAGCGCCGCTACTTGGATGAACAGTGGGTAATCGGAGATATTCACCGAGGTGAGAGGAAATTCTTTCTGACAGCTGTTGCAGCTGTTGAAGACTGCTCCTCCGATACATTTCTCAGAGTAATTAGCGAAAATGTGTTCCTTATGAGCATCATACAGACCGTCGAAAGGGTTACTCCGACTACGACTCCTAACATTACCACCACTCACTGTTAATCGTTTCGTACATTTCGTAGATCCTGAAACCGGTTCTCACACAAAAAACACTGAGCAGACTCGGGTAGAAGTGCGCAGAAATGTGCCCGATTCGGTCACCGTAATCCTCTTTTTACCACTCAATGGAATACATCCAACAACGCATCCCTCCAAAAACATTCTGTTTTACAATGAAATCCATTAAAGGTATCAATTTTTGTTGAAACACACGCGCGGTAATATCACGACGATCTGATGATGATTGTCCATTTAACAAAATTGCTTTTATTTCATTCCAAGTAGGGTTACACGTGAATGTGCTAAATAAATCTGGTCGGCCATATGCACTAACATATGCCGACCGATATAGGCCGACATGTGCACAAGATGCACATTGCATCTTGTGCGTTTTCATGCATGTGCCGTGGACTCCCTGTAAATGTGGCCGGTAGTATGACCATTCTTCCCAATTCATTAGGCCTCACATTGCCATCATTAGCAACTGCATCACGTAAATGAATATACTCTTCGGAACGCTTTTTTTCATTTAATCGTATGTGGAGGAGTCGTTCTCTTTCAATTTTAGCATACATATTGATATTAAACTGTTGGAACAATTGTCGACATTTCAAGATGTTTTGATATTATTATTATTACGAATCATTAACCGATATGAATAGTAATTCATGGCACTGACTTTTTTATTCGTTTCCTCATCAGTTTGAGGATTTCTCATTTTTATGTTAAAATGGTATCCGTCTTCTCCTTGCCAAAATAAAATCAGCGTTAATAGTTCCAAAAACCGCCACCAGGTGGCGCCGTTTCAAATTTATTTTATTATGTATTAGGTCATATTTCATTCTACTATGCACTAGGTTATATTCCACTCTACTATACATCAGTTTACATTTTGCCCTATGATACGTTAAGTTATATGCCACATTACTAAACGTGAAGTCACCGATTATCCCACCTTTTGCATTATTTTTTTGTACTTTCACCATCTGGTGATCCGATGTTGCATATGCCACACCCCTTGGGTCTTAGTTAGGTGTTAATAGAATAATTATAAAATTATGTGTTTTATTGAACAACCCCACATCACACTGTAATACCGTTCCCAGTGACCCTGGGTGGCGCCCAATTAACTCTCTCTCACAGATCATAACAATAGTTTCTGAATCCAACCCACGACCTTATGCTCACCGTTGAACAGCTGCCGTAAGCTAAAGTGTTGGTATTCATACGCCACACGTCCAGTGTAAAAATGCACTGATCTTACTGGGAAATTAAAAAATTACAAAGATAAATATTGGAATGTTTGGATTAAACCAATTCGTAGACACATCAGGTTATGTAACATTGCATTACGTGATGGGAAACATGTTCTAAATATTGCTAAAAGAAGCAAAATACAAACGATATTGACACATTTAGTCTTTTCAAAAAATACATGTGGGTGCAGGTTTTGAGACAAAATTGAAACATAGGGTTAAATGGGGACATCTAAATTCTTGTTTTGACAGTAGAATTAGGACAAGTGTCATAATTAATATATCACACAAGTGCTTAGTTCAATCTTTAGCTGATGCTGAAATACTATTCCGAAAAAAAAAAATCTAAATTATTTTACGAAAGTTGAGGATGGTTAAAGTAAATGCTAACTTTTGTGGAGAATTTATTATAAAGCGATCGGATGGTAAATATATTTTAGGATATAATACTAAATATTTTTAATACTAAAAATGGAATGATTGACGAATGAACAGATTTGCAAAGTTGGTTTATGGAACACATACAAGATAAAATTTCTAATAAAATGTCAGACTTTCAAGAACATCGGTGGAACTACCGATTGGTAGTTCGTTGGTACCGAACTACCGGTGGAAATAGAGAGAAAACATGCAGTTATCAATGTTCACAACACTAACGATAATGCATGTTTTTACTGGGCTATTGTGAGTGCGCTTTTTACTGTAAATAATAACAGAGATTTGACATCTTCATACCCGTACTACAAACTAGTTTTGAATACGGAAAATATTGATTCACCGGTGCCTTTATCTCAAATTTCAAAATTCGAAATCGCTAATGACATATCTGTGAAAGTATACGGTCTAGAATGGCAAAAGAAAAACAGTTATACAGTACTTCCGGTAAGATCAACAAAAAATAAATTAGAGAGACATGTAAGTTTATTGTTAATTAAAAATAAATATTACCTAAAATTAAATGAGTGGGATTTCGAAGTTGATGATGATGACGGGGACGAAACTGAAGTGAAATACCATTACTGTTACATTAAAAATCTAGAATAATTTCGTCACAGTTAAATAAGAATAGTCATATGAAGTTCATGTGAGACATTTGTTTAAATTATTATCAAAAACCACAGAAGTTCGATGAGCACATAAAACTTTATGCGAATAGAAACGAATATAAAATTTCTTTTCCCAACTATGAATTCGTTGAGTTCAGAAACTTCATTTACAAACAGACGGCACCTTTCATAATTTACGCAGATTTTGAAAGCCTTCTGGAAGTACTCGACGACGACACGCTCACTCTTGTTACAAGGAAATATCAAAAGCATACGGTTAATTCTGCAGGTTACTATTTAAAATGTACTTATTATGACTCTCTGTCCTTTTATAGCAGCTATAGAGCTACAGATTGCATAGAGTGGTTTAAAATGAAACTAAAAAAGCTAGCTAAATTTATAGAGTCGAAAAATGAAGAAAATTGTTCCTGTAGGTATTAAATCTAGTTTAAAATTACGAAAAAATAACTCACATTTGCGAGAAACCAAGGATTTACGTCCAAGGATAAGGTCGTTTTGGATCATAATCACTTTACTGGAGAAGCTCGTGGGTACGCGCATGCGCAAAGTAACCTCTTATTTAAAAAGCTCTTTGTGGTGTCTATTGTGTTCCATAATTTGATGGCGTACGATAGTCACTTTTTAATTAGAGATTGAGCCAAATGTGGGAAAATGTACATACTTCCTAAAAATAAAGAACGATATATTTCCTTTACACAATACGATCAAGACACGAAAATTAAATTTCGATTTATCGATTCCTTGAGATTTCTGAGTGCATCCCTTGATGAATTGGTTTCCATTATGGAGAAGCAAAATCTTGTAATTATAAAACGGGAATTTGTTTTTTGTTGCGATTACATTTCACACATTGATAAGTTAAAAGGAACGGAATTACCTAAAATTGAGCATTTTTACAATAAATTGACAGATGAAAGCATTAGTCTTGAGAAGTATGATCACGTTCAAAATGTGTGGAAAACGTTTAAAATTCAAAATTTAGGACAATATTCGGATATATACTTAAAAACCGACATACTACTTTCGGCAGACGTGTTTGAAAACTTTAGAAAAAATTGCATTGCGACTCATCACTTAGACCCCGCATGGTACCATACAATGCCCGATTTTACATGGAACTGTATGCTTAAATTCACAAAATGTAAATTGGAATTGTTACGTGATATTGACCAAATAATGTTTATTGAGGAAGCCATCTGTGGAGGGATCTCTACCTGTATTAATCGCTTTTCTGAAGCGAACAATAAGTATATGTCTGAAAAATATGATCCAAGTGTTCCATCCAAACATATCCTTTATTTGGATATTAATAAAATTTATGGGAAAGCCATGATGGAATCTTTGCCATATGGAGGCTTCGAATGGGTGGATGATACAGAAAATTTTGATGTAACATCCATTCCAGACAATAATTCAGAAGGGTATATAGCTCAAGTGGACTTGCAATATCCCAGGGAACTACATGATACCCATAAAGACTTTCCGTTTGCGGCCGAACACCGCACACCTCGACACTCAAAATTTTCCAAATTAATGGCCATTTGGCATGATAAGAAAGAGTACATTGTGCATTATCGTAATTTAAAACAGGCTCTGGCCAACGGTTTGGTAGTTACAAGAATATAAATTTTTTTTAAATTTAAACAGAGAACCTGGTTAAAACCATATATCGATCTAAATAGCAACATGAGAGCTGCTGCAACGACTTCTTTCCTAAAGAATCTCTATAAACTTTTTAACAATGCGGTATTCGGTAAAACTATGGAAAATATACGCAGACACCGTGTTTTGAAAATTGCCAAAACCTGGGGAGGGCGTTAGGGAGCAAAATTTCATAGTAGACTGATTTTGGATAAAGTGTTATGATTATTAAATTAAAAAAAGCAGAATTGGTATTTAATAAACCTTTGTATATAGGTATTTCGATTCTGGACATGTCAAAATTATTCATGTATGATTTTCATTATCAGTACATCTTACCAAAAATGGGCACTGAAAAGTATAAGCTCCTCTATACCGATACGGATAGTTTTATTTACGGAATACGGTGTGAAGATGTCTACGAAGAAGTTATTAAATCAGATGTATCAAAATTCGATACTAGTGACTACCACAAAACAACTCATACAATATACCTTTGGTAAATAAAAAAAAAGCCTGGTTTGATGAAGGACGAGGCGAACAGCCAAATAATTACACATTTTATCGGACTCAATGTACACATATAAACTTTTGGGTGGGAAAGTCACCAAAAAATCCAAAGGGGTAAAGTACAATGTAGTTAGAAATAAATTAACTTTTATTTCTGTACGTTACGCCCTCAGGTCCACCAGGAGAGCACGTTACGCCCTCTCTCCAACCTTCAGAACTTCAAACCCCGGATCTGCACGTTACGCCCTCTCTCCACTCTACTAGAACTTCAACTTCAAGAACTTCAAGGGATCACGTCACGCCCTGATCTCCAACCCACAAGACTGTCTTCAGCCATACAACCTGGAGACAAGATTCATCTCCGCAGCCACCCACGAGCTACAAGAAAGATTCCATACAGTCCACTCTAAAGAGATGACTTCACACTTTTGTTCAGTAAATAATTCTAGGTAATAATTATAGAATCAGCCGGATGCCCTTAACGAGCATATTATAAAACCGTTTGTTGAAAGGATAAAAATAGGTAATGATTACGAGATTTTAAACTATGAAATATTGCAGAAAAATGGACATAAATTTTAGAAAAAGTATATGGTTTTGGAAAAGGTACAAATATAAAAAACATACTAAAACGGCAAAAAGGCAGGCCAAAGGCATTTGCCTAACAATTCTCTCTTTACTTATTACAATAGTGCAGGAAAATTTGCAAAATAGGAGAAGTTCTCGAACTGGACATTTACCCAACTTCATTGGAAATTTCGTAAAAGTCAGGTGACGTAAAATTCAATCATTATTTTCACAACATTCCAAATTAAGTGTCAACAATGTTCTTCGCTCATTTCCGGTATATTTATTGTCAAATTCGTTTCATTCCCTAGTAAGATTTGGTGATCCGTTCGCACGCCCTTAATGTCGCTTGTTTGTACATAACCATTTCAAGGATTACTTTAGCTATCAGAAGGATTCTAACTCGGCCGAACTCGGAAAATGTATCTTTTAAATCGTTTTTACGGTTATTTCCTCACATTTATAGAGTGAAATTTGAATGTTGACGGGTAATTGGTTAGTTAAAGTTTATTATTATCGCTACATTCTGTTAGCGATACCCTGACGAAATCGAGAACCCGCTGAAGGTCTCGGTTTCCCGATGTCAGCATTTCTGGTGTCCACTGTGCGACCGTGAAACGAGTGTTAAAAATATATCATTGTATTCTTCCGTTGAATCAATTAGACCGCTAGTATTTTTATAATTCTGTTGTTAATAATTTTTCTACTACTTTTATAATAAACTTTATATTATTGATAATCGACTACCCCGTTCTACTTTCTAACAATTCATTAGAATCACTTATGGAACATTAAAAAAATGAACTTTAAAAGTACTGATAGTGTCCTCTTTCACTAAAAAAAAATTTGTCAAAATTGCCTCTGTTGGATGAGACAAACCTTTGCCCGTTACTGAACAAAATAGAGATATTGAAGGTGTGGTGAGAGAAAGGAATACGGGACGATATTCTCTCACCACACCTTCAATACCCATTTTTTGATTCAGTAACGATCGACCCCTGTCGGTCACGCATAGTAGGGTAATAAATACATTACATTACACTTAAGCAGGGTGTTATTTATATTGGTATATGGTTCAACATGATTATGCTTGCACAAACCGTTCGTTTAGTTTTTTTGCATCAGAAGGCTCAAACTGATTTACGCTAGGTACAAAATATCGGCACTACCAATTCGATATTTATTTGATTTTATCTTGTTTGAAATTTCTTCTAAAGCAGCGGAATCGACTTAGAAGCTATATCGACTTACTATTACGAGCTTATTCGAATTCTGCGCCTTAATCCTAAACTGGTACATGCGTATCGCGCACTCCAGGCATTTCTTGCAGACGAACTGGGACGGGCCGTCATTTTTGTTGATCTAGAACAAATAGAAAAATAATAGAGCAAGCTCATTGCGATATTAATTTCTGAAATTTGGCCATAATTAGTTTCTTCCAGGGAATCCGGTATAACTTTCTTTTAGAACGAACGGCTAAGAATTTGCCATTAAACACTTTTGATACTCTTAACTTTCTAGTACATCTTGCAAGCTCGTCATTACGTGATCATTGTGGAGATAGATTTAAAGCTGCATTTATAAACTCTAACGTTGAGATTCAGTTGAGTTTCAGATGAGGTTCAGTTGACGTTGACAAGTTTTGAGCATGAGTACGATTTATAATCGTTGTTCAATTCGCTACGCCGTTGGGTTTCTAACACCTTAGACTCCTGACACGTCACTTGACATAATCTAAAATATTGTATGTTTTTTTATGCATATAAATATATATATATATGTAAATTTTATTTACTCCCTATGTTGGGCTGTTTTAAGTGCTTGGTGGTTAACGTTTTGCTTCAGTGGTTTCAATATAAACGACGGTTTTTTGTCAATCATGTTATTTCATTGGATTGCGTTTATGCGGAAGCGTGATCACGTGATCTTATAAGTTCATTTGATTGGCTAACTGCAAACGAACCTCAACTTCGAATTTCGCCAACAAAAGTTTATAAATGACAGCGTGCTATTCGCAAGTTTCTTGTTGTCAACATCAACTGAAATTGGGCTGAACCTCAAGCTCACAGCTTATAAATCCAGTTTATGGCTTGAAACAATTTTAGTGGTGACAACCAAACTGAACCAAACTATAACATAACCATATGTTCTTGTCAACCGAGATGTCAACTGTCAACTCACAGAGATGTAATTCGTTTTTTTTTGTTTTGTTTGCGACACCATGTGACGATGCAATAATTATTATACATTTCTTTATTAACAGTTCATTAACCGAGTAAGAGAGAGCGAGAGGAAAAGAGGGAGTGTCTCTCTTCTCCCTTTTCTCGCTTATTCTCTTTCTCTCTCTCTCTCTCTCTCTCTCTCTCTCTCTCTCTCTCTCTCTCTTCACCGTTCTATCTCGTGCACGTGTGCTTTCTCTTTCGTGCACGCGCACTTTCTCTCTCCCGTACAATACGCATTGAATATCTACATAATTAGCCCAGAAGCCAAGAATAAAAAAAACCGAATAAAAGTTTAACAGCGTAACTAATTTGTTACAATTATTTAAAATGTTAATAGTATTTGAACAAATCAACTGAAATTATATTTAGAGCATTTCCCAAGGGTCTCTATGTGATCTATAAATGTGTGCAAAATTTCAGCACGATCGATTGAATAGTTGATTAAATATTCTGAAGGTTTAGTCCTATGTTTAACAAATTTGTGGCTGTAGGAAGTGCTCCTGGAGGTATTCATATTAACCCTAATAACACCCCCTAACAATCGTGCGGATAATATTTCTTGTAGCATATAATATAATCGTTTAATCAAAAAATAAAAAAAAAATGTTTTAACCAACCAAATGTTTATCGAGAAATGTAAGTTATCACTACATATATATAAAAGTGAATTGCTGTTCGTTTGTCTCGCTTAAACTCGAGAATGGCTGGACAGATTTTACTAATTTTCATCTTGAAATATTTGTGGAAGTTCAGGGAAGGTTCAAGCGGCGAGAAACATAAATAATAAGTAACGGAAATTCTAAAAAAGGTACATTTTGTAATTTGACATTTGTAATCAAACAAATGAAAGTATAGTGTCACTTGGTTGTCAATTAAATAAATATCAAGACGATTAATAAAATCTATCATCAGTTTGTCAGTGAGCGAGAACTTTATTGATTTTAAAATGCCAAGGAGAAGATGACCTGACTTAGGTAGTCGAAGTCAATCAAATGTGCGACGAGCTACCTCACAAGCAAATCGCACTGACGACCAGCGAGAGACAGATATTGATAATATTCGTATTGGTATGACAGAATTGCGTTAAACAGTGAATTATTATGAAGTAGATAGGCTTAAAATGGAACGACTTTGGGCACATCAAAAACAACAGCAGCGAGCACGACACAATGAAATAGAGCGATTCCGCAGACGCAGTTTTCCTGTAAACCTAAAACAAATAGCATTCCACTACGACCCGGAAATAGATTATTGTGCCGACCAATCCGTAACGATTGGAGAAATGACAATCATTTGTCAATATTATAAAGCGTTATAATATTGCGATGTTGTGAATGTACTCCATTATGTTGTGCTGGTGCTAAAGTAAAATTGCCACAGTTGCTCCCACTACCAGATTCATTGCGCCCATTAGTTTCTGGGGTGGGAAATGACTCTAAGCATTTCTTGACTAAAATCCAAAAATGTAATAATTTCTTTCAAATGACGTCGTTTGGTGCAACGCAAACGGTAGTTTTTGATGGATCACCGTTTTTGATAAATTTGTTTATTAAAAATTTAAAAAGATAATATATAATTGCAGCTACAGGGACAGTTTGCGGAATCAATTTGGAGTTTCACTGTTTCGCGCATGGTCAATTATACGTCGCGTGTTCGCGAGTCGTATATTTACGAACCTCAAAGAAAGACACAAAATATAGTACATCAGAAAGCCTTAAATTGATTATGTGTATAACTGTGTTGAATTTAATTTAATGTAGATAAAAATTTTGTATTAAGTTTTGACCATATGTTTCATAAAATATATGTAGGTGATACGACGTTCGCCGGGTCATCTATAATTTTATTTATCTTTCTTTTTTTAAACTTTACGTGGTATTGCAACGGATGCCGGGTACGGCTTGTCTTCAATAAAACGTAATACTTCAAATACATTATCTGGAATATCGTTTTGTTGAAGGACAAATTTTCGAATGAGAGCAAGTGACAAAGCAGCACCCTTCGATGATATTTTATTCGGCGTTACGTCAGTTCCGTCAAGTTTTTGATCTCCATCTTCACCGAATCGTTCAAATAGCCCAATCTGTGTAGATTTTTCACGACATTAATTCAGAACCGGATGGGAGTGGTCAACTGTTGTAGGCTCTGATAAGTTGATCATGCCTATATAGTTTTAAACATGCAAAGAGTGTGGATTAACAAATGGGAGGGGTCCAAAATTAGCAAAACCAAGTTTTTTGATTCTATAAGCCAAGGTATGAATTGTGTGGGAAGAGGTTTCAAATATAAGTTGTAGAGAATGTAAAAACCCACGATTAGATCCATAACACGATTAATTATGTTAATTATTTATAAAACACTAAAAATGGTCATTTTTTGCACATTGCTTATTTATTGCAAAAATAATTTTTACTGCTTTAGAAGCTAGCCTTTATAATTCTAAATCTAGACAACTTTAAAAAAGTCAAGAGAAATGCCAATTTTACTTATATATAGATAGTGCTATCACTAATAGTTAAACGATATAGTAATATAATTTTAGTAAGTCGTTTATAAATTTTACATCAAATATTTATAACATTATAGTAAATTATGCATAGTATTGCATTAAAAACATTATTTAGTTCAGTGAAATAATAAATCAAGTTGAATAAAGTGATATATGCAGATGTTGCTAAGAAAGTATTAATTCTATCGAAAAACGAATTATGTCATTGTTCATAGTTATTCGAGTTACCCAAATTTAAAAAAAGAGCTCGATTGGATGAAAATTGACTGAGATACGGATATTTTGTCCACGCTCTGCCGATTTGAAAGCTTCAATCCAGTTGTCTCAGCGCGAGCGGCTGCCAACTACCATCCCCACCACTCCCTCTCTTGCACAGTCCGAGAGTACCTATCACTTCATATAGCATTTTTAACAATAACAAACGTTTATTTTCTTTTCTAATAAACATTTAAAAGGTATAAGTATTTAACTATCGAATAGGGCAAAATTCATTTCTTAATTATTGTTATTAACAAAAGGGCTGCGAATTTTCACAAAAATCCTATCTCGGCTCCTATTGGTCGAAAAAATTTGTTTTTTTTTCAGTTCTCCACTTTTAATCCAGCTATCTGAATCTGTAAGTCGGAGAAGTGTACAAGTTATAAAAATGGCTCCAGGTCTATTTGTTTATAACAAAAGATCGCCCCCTTTTTTAAAGCCACAAAGATGGGGCTGAAAATATTTTTTTTTTCTATTTTTTCTCAACAGGATATGAACATTTGGGTCTTTATGAAGAGAATAAGCCTTTGTGCACCTTAAAATATTTATCAAAAAAAAGGAATAGCATTAAACATTATGCGTCTTGGGATAAACAAATAGGTGCAATATCTCAGCAAAACAAATTAACCACTTGTGACGCGCTTAGTGCGGTTACTAGGGAAATTTGGCGCTGGGACGGATTTCGGGAGTTCGGAAAAATATTTTAAAAGTCGGTTTTACGGTTTTGCTCGGGCGCCAGATTTTTAAGGGTTTTCTCCCTCGGGAATATGCCTGGGTAATTTACGAACTCAGGAGATTACCAGGGTTGTCTGTAGAAATGAAACACACGCTCAAAAATAGAATATCCTAAATTATTTTATTTCCAAACGGCAGCGAAAAACAATTCGTACGACTAACACCTGTGGCGCTAGGTCGTCGAACGGAGACCGGCAAAAACTTATTTACAATCATTTATGTATTTCGGAAAGGAAACACATAAATGCGAAAATATTATTATTATCACAGTTGGAGAGAAATAACATGTATTCTAAGTAACAGTGCGAAGAGAAGAAATTATTTTAACAAATCGAAAATGCGAAAACGGAAAGTAGAAATACTCGTACAAATATTTAGAACCTGAGATATGAAAAACCCTCTTAATACTGAAAATGCGAAAACGGAAAATTATCCTAACAATTTCACAATGAAAGAGAAATAGCTAAATACGGAGACGATAGGAAAACGTGCAGGGTCTAATATTCGGTAAAACGGTCGTTTACATTAGGAGAGAGTGAGAGCGAGCGGAAGATTGTGGTGAATTAATTTTTCCCTAACACGACGAGGGAGAAATTAATTCAAATCGGTTCGGAAAAAAGGACATTTTCACGGTGCTACAGATCACTCACATATCGGTCGGTAACGGACAATTACATAACATATAACGGCGGAACGGTCACAGATACATATAACACAGAATTCGGCGGCCTTAGAATTAACGGCGGTGACGATCACAGTTGACGGATATCGGCGGTACGTTTACAGTTGCATATAACAATGAATTCGGCGGTCTTAAGATTAACGGCGGTGACAAGCTCAGTTTAGGGACAATTACGTAACAGATAACGGATAGTTCGGTCGGTCTAGATCTACGGTCGGTAACGTACACAATTACATATATCGGTCGGTAGAACGGAAAACGGATATCAGACGCAACGGACAAATACGGATAACGTACGGCTTGTCACAGACAAGTATTGGTTCTGAACTTGGATTAACTCAGGTACAGGACAGCTGGAGGGGGCGGTCGCCTTAGCTAAATTTAGTCTGGATGTTTAAGCGATGATAGATTGAACAGTGCCTTATCGGCCGCCATCTATCCGAGATACGTTTGATTTCGCGATTAACTGTATAGTGGGTGGTCTACCCTCGACTCTCGAAAATCGGCTTCGTTACACATTTGACTATTTTAAAAGGGCGTGTGCATCTAGCACCAGCGGATTAGAGAGGTAAAGGAATAAACGATAATAAGGGACCGGCCGGTCGGTCGGGTTGGGATCGATGCCTTTACCTGCTTGTATGAGAATTTTAAAGAATTAGTTTACTGTAATAATGTACAAATATTTAATTATGATTTACATGAACACATTTTTACTGAAATCGTTTCTCCTACATTTTGATATCAAACTCGAAGTGTTTCAAAAGCAATAAATTTTAGCATAAATTATATAATCAACGAGGAGATTCCAACTCATTATTAATGCAGGCGCTGGCTGGTGAAATGTACATATCGGTATTATACAAGTAACTTAAAAACCGAATTAGATGCGTCGAATTATTACCAGTAACAATATAATTTTTACCAAATTTAAGAGGGGGATTTCTGCGTATGTTGCCGATAGGTGGCACTTTACCACTAATTTTACCTGCAGTTTTACGGCTTTATGAGCCAACAAATGTAAAAATGAAGAAAGGTATTTTAAAGAGAGCTTTACTATCTATGGTTTGACGTATTTTCAACTTTTAGCATTTAGTAATATCTTCACAATTGCCTTTTGAAGTTAAAAATTTCTCTGTTATAAAAGGAACACGTAATAATTTCAACCCGTAGATTAATTTTTTGTGAATCTATTGTAGTTGGCTATATACAACATAAATGAAGAATAAATCCACAAATGAACATTTAAGTTCAAAAAAATGGAATTCACCCATTTAGGTTTGAATCTTTGCTAAAAATAGTTCAACCCCTCTGTGTACGATGTCGCTTTAGCAGTGACGGTAAATTTACGGCAATTCACAATTCACAAGTGTGTAATAACTGAAAACCGCTGAAAACGGACAAGTGAATTTGAAAATTTTGTAACAATTGAAAACCGTGTGGCATTAAACGTGTACCTAGTGTATATTTGTATAGTGTGAAGTTGTAAAGGCAAAACGATCAGGAAAGCTATAAGTGAGCGAATATTTGGGTAACTTTTATAGTATTATTGTTGCCCTATTTCGAGAAAAACCGACCACTGTACATAATATGTAAGTACATGCATACAAATTCCAAAAACATGTTTATTTCATCCTGTGTCAAATTTGACGACTTTACGGCGCGGTTTCAGTCCGGAAAAAAACGGACTTGTCCTGTAAAGTGTTGCCATGGAAACAACAAATTAATCTTAACAATGACAATTATTCCTTTTATAAGAAAAATGGCTAAACTGGGTTTGATACCTTTCGCTAGACTTCTTAGGTATTAAGTGTGCACGTGCTTCTGCAGATTTCCGCAAAATTTTCGAAGAATTTTCATTAACAAAGGCACGCCGCAAAATCAACAAACTAAATAATTGCGAAACCGACGTTGCTAATGATACTCCGCAAACGCAACTAGATTTAAAACATTTGGCAAAATAATTTTGAATTTTTTTTTATTCTTCTAACGAAATTTGACACAGGATGAAATAAAATACATAACAATATTGTCCGATTCAGGGGACTTAAAAACGTCATATTTGATTTTTATTAACCCAACTTGTAAACAATTGTTTCTGATACGATTACAATACTTTAATATAGATTCATATACGATGGTTTATTAGACGTAAATGAAGAATGAAAAGAGTTGTTTTGGAAATTTGTGGGCATATTTTGGAGAAAATGGTCTACCGACCTAAAATATTTGCAAAGTTGTACCACTTCCCGTTTGAGCGGGTGACTGCAACTTTATTTTTGTTAATGAGATTGTGGCGTTGGCGTAGGTATACCAAAACCACTAATATAGTTTATGATTTAATATCTGATATGTTAACACTGAGTAATTAGTCTGAACGGAACGAGGCACGTGATCTTCGGACGACGGTCGGGAGAGAACAGTGAACTCTATCATGGTGAACTCTATACTATTCGTACCTGGAACGGCCGCGTCCGTCGCGTATAATAGCGTTCAGTGTGTCAGGGGCAAGCGAAACAAAGATAGACATAATTACGGCAAAGACAAATACGGGAACCTCTCTTTATCGCACTCAAGTAAATGAGTGCGATAAATTCTGTCTATATGCGTAAATTGATTTTAAGTAGAAATTTATGTAGTTTGACGATTATTTTTGTTCGAAACGTGCTATATTAGTGAAGGTATACATTTATTGTGTTCTATTACGCCATTAGTGTCGTTTCTAGATCACTTATTTAATTATAGGACCTTAGCCGAAAAAAACTTTAACGAATTTCAAGAAAATGTAGTATATTATGATTCGAAGATTGTTCTGTTGATTATATATCTGGGAATATATATATATATATATATATATATATATATATATATATATGTGTCGGAGTCAAATTTCAAAAATTAAATTAAGTGGGAAAGACGCGAGAGCCACGCGTTACGTGCTTGGCCTCGGATCGAGCCAAGGTGCTGGCGCAGCGGTTTTAACAGAAACAAAGAAGGGGACTGCTCCGAGGAGAACGGGGAGTCTAGCTGCGCTGGTCCTGAGGAACGGTCTACGTCTTTACCGAATATCGTTAATGTACTTTGTATTTTCGGGAAATAGAGTAGTCGTGTTATCTTGTGTTGTGTAATAAAAACAATTAAAGGCGTGCCCGATTTTGTGCCATCCTCCAAAAATGGATACTAATAACAAACCACTCCCTAATCCCGAGGATTATCCTACATCAGAAGTGGGATCTGAGCGATCTGAGCAGGACTCTGAAGGATCAGAAATGAATTCACCGAGAAATAAGCCCTCAACATCAAAAACTTGGCGTAAGTTAATAGAAACCCAAAGTAAATCTATTGCGGACTTGCTACAAGCAGTTGTGCAGTCACAAACGTTACGCGGCTTAAATGTGACGACGAACGTGACGCTACCCGAATTCGACCCAGAGAAACCCGATGCCGACCCTCGAGCTTGGTGTTCAACTGTAGACATTTGTATGGCAGATAACCCGTTAACAGGATCAGCCCTCATTATAGCAGTAAGTCAAGCTCTAAAGGGCAACGCATCAAGATGGTTATCACAAACAACCTACCCAGGAATAACTTGGACCCAGCTGAAAGAACTGTTTATCGCCGAGTATGATAACACAGATACGCCTACAGCAACTCTTTTATACCTACGAAATAACCAACCCAAGGAAGGAGAAAATTTGGTGAATTATGCCAACCGAATAATGGGTATGTTAATTTCTCGCTGGCAAAATTTAACACTTGACGAAATCGTAATTTCAACAATTCTCGCTCACTTATCAAATTTCGATTCGAGAGTACGCCATTTGGCCTTCACATCTCACATAACATCTCGTGAAACACTATTGAAAGAGTTGAAGGCCGTTTCATACACGAAAAGACCAGCTATCCAAAATGAGACGGAATACAGAAGTTCCAAAAGATTCAAACCTACCCAATATAAGCCAAATCCAAGATGTTCTTATTGTGGAAAATTTAACCACAAAGCAAGAGAGTGCAGAACCCGCAAAATGGAAGAGAGACCTTCTACTTCAACTGCATCAGCGAGAAGTTCGCCGAAGACACCTACCAGGCATCCATCAAAGAAGGACATCGTCTGTTTCCGATGCAATCGGCCCGGACATTATGTAAGTAGCTGCAGGAACGAAAAAGCTGACTCCGCAGATTCCAAGAGTACCGAAAAGCGCGTGAATTTATGTGAAGTCAACCCCCAAGGTCGACTGCAACATAACGGTAGGTCATTTTTGTTCACTTTTGATTCAGGGTCAGAATGTTCCTCATAACAGCAACAACAGCCTCCGAATTTTCTGGAATTCAATTTGAGAATAAGGTTTCATTAAGCGGCATTGGAAAGTCCAGTGTTTTAAGTTCGAAACAAATTCTTTCAAAAGGTACTGTTGACAATAATTGCCACATGGAGATTTTATTTCACGATTTGCCGAACCAATCTCTGAATCATGATATTTTAATAGGACGAGAAATCCTCAAACATTTTACGGTAATTTTAACTGCCGACGCGTGTAAATTTTCTTCCCAAGTATCAAGTAACATCTTAGAATGTATGTCGACTTCGGGAGGAAATAAAACAGATGACGAAATTTTATTCGATAACATTAAAACAGATGTTTCCGTAGAACAAAAACCGATTCTTTTAAAAATCTTAAACAAATTTAAACCTTTCTTTACACAGGGTATTCCACGTTCAAGTGTAACTTGCGGCGAACTTGTGATACGTTTAGCCGATCCTACTCGAATTGTACATCGTCGTCCCTATCGTCTTAATCCTTTGAAGTTTTAGAGGGAGATAGATACCTTCTTAAGGCATTGAATTCAAATCGTACTTACAAATATCCACATGATCGTGTAAGAAAAGTACCTGAGCATGACATCCCTATTGATTCAAGACAGGACGAAAATTCCTCATAATAAAATTACACCAATATTTGAGTTACTAGATTCCAATTTGATTGAGTTGCACCCTAGAAGTCACACTGTGGTCGTTAACTGTGGCAGAATGTCTTACAGAGCGCGATATACCTGTGGCTGGGGCGGGGACTCATATTTTTACAATTTGTCGTTTATCCGAAGGACTGAGATAAACGAATTTAGATTGAGTTGTTTATCCGAAGGACCGTGATAGACAAATTTTGATTACAACAAAAATTGACAATATTTATCCGAAGGACCGAGATAAATAAAGTTTAGTTGCCTAAAGGACTTGGTAACGTTTAGGAATTTAGTAACCATAGTTTCAGTTTTAAAGTTATACAGTGCCAGAAGGACTTGGTACATTGGGATCCAAATGCTCAGAGTACTTAAAGCTAGAATTAAAATAAGAAAAGGATTGTTGTAAGTTACTTTATAGACTTAGATACTGTTTGGATTTTATTGTTACAGAACTGACTCCCAGGGACGGGAGCTCTGTCAGGTTTGGCCGTGTCGGAGTCAAATTTCAAAAATTAAATTAAGTGGGAAAGACGCGAGAGCCACGCGTTACGTGCTTGGCCTCGGATCGAGCCAAGGTGCTAGCGCAGCAGTTTTAACAGAAACAAGGAAGGGGACTGCTCCGAGGAGAACGGGGAGTCTAGCTGCGCTGGTCCTGAGGAACGGTCTACGTCTTTACCGAATATCGTTAATGTACTTTGTATTTTCGGGAAATAGAGTAGTCGTGTTATCTTGTGTTGTGTAATAAAAACAATTAAAGGCGTGCCCGATTTTGTGCCATCCTCCAAAAATGGATACTAATGACAAACCACTCCCTAATCCCGAGGATTATCCTACATATATATATATATATATATATATATATATGTATATATGTATATATATATATACATCTCTCTATCATTACAGCGTCTTTACACAAAAGAATATTGTGGCGTCCATCTCTCATAGCTCGAATCTGCTTAATGTTAGGTTCGTATATTTGCTTGATGGCGGTTTAGGCGGTAAAATGATAGATGTCGGTAACAGTTCGACAAGAAAATTATGAATTTCGTTAGATAGCCTCTCGCTATTGCGGCGTCCTTCTAGTTATCTCGTCTTAAGAGGCTGTTACGGTAGCTACAAAGTTTTACCTGCGGGGCAACGGGTGGGGACGAGGAAGAGTTGAGGCTTGGATGGGGCGTGGTTAACTCAGTGTTTGGTAGATTAGTTTGCAGATTTCTGCTTTAGTGCTGCTTTAGTTGTAATTAACCGGCGCAAGATGACGCAACAAGAGCACGACTTTTGGCGCCAAAATGCAAACTAGCAAACCGTACGTAAGATAGTACATGTTTGGTTATGATTTAAAACATAAACATTAGGCAAGATGAAAAGGACATTGGATAAATTAGCTGTGAATAATAATAAAATACGAACAATACGAAAAAAAAAACAAAGAATCCGAACATATACTTATAAATACATATTATATTCTTTATACTAATACAAACATGCTGTAAAGACTATGATATCGCACACACAATAGCTTGTTAAAATCTTTCCGTTACTAGTAATAAACTAATAAATAGAATAAAGAAGCACTTTAAGGCTGTTCTCTCAATACTATATTAGTTATACCGAGTTGAGGTTCACTCTCCATCCCGTGAGAAATAAAATTGACGTGGATTTACCCCACTTATTTTTTTAAACACAAGATAAATCTAATGCTAACTCTTTCTATCGCATATAGTAAATGGGTAGGATTCTGCAGTCGCATTTATCAGGGACGCGATGCAACGGTATATAACAAATATATAATATTAATGCACACGTTATTGTATGAAACAGCAAGCCTTGAAGGGTGGGCGCTCCGCACCCGCAATTCAAGGGGTTGTTGGAACTATTATATCTTCGAATAATTGATAATAGTAAGGACGAAAAGTATTATTAGCTCATGTCAAAACAGGTATTGTTTATTTAATAAATAGTTGTACATAGTAGGTTTATTTATTATCACATTTTATTATATTGTTTACTAACTATGTTGTTAGTCCAGTCAAGAAGTGCGTTTCCCGCGAAAAATAGTTAAAAGGCTCCAAAAAATATCAGCGATAGCTCATTCGGCATGGAATGGAAATGTGAGAAAGTCGTTTTGAGGATTTTTTCTGCCAAAAAAAATTTCAATTGTTATTAACAAAAAACGAAGAAAAAATCTCGATTTTTTTTATGACAACTCAAAAACCATCAGAGAGAGCGGAATTCGCAAAAAAATCCTCAAAGAGGAGGAAATTTTCGATAAAAAAGTCCCTACTCCCGGATTTCTATCTCTAATATTTATAATTTTAATTTGTTGCTGAAAGTAAGGCTCCGGGCAACCGTTTCGGCATGCGCTCGCCGCTTCTGAAGCGACTAAGTCATAGAAAATAATTTTTTAAGGTACTAAGTATTAGTTTAAAATTTTAAAAAGAAACTTCACTGTATTGTACACGCTTGAAACGATAAAGTCCCGTTGGAAACATTTTTAAATTGTTAATAAACTATTTATTTTCGTACTTATCTACGTCTTCATTGAAAGCAGGCGGCTAAATGTTTAAATAAATTCTCTATAAATATTTCGCTTCTTGAAGTCAGTTCTAAGAGTGTACTCAATAAAATGTCATAAAATAATTTAAAATTTCTTTATTTACTTCACAACGAATTTTTAAAGTCATAAAAAAACGAAAAATCCAGAAATTGTTAAAACATCTTTTTTTATTGGTACGCTATTTTGCCTATTTCAAACATGCTTTGGCGTGCGTAAATCGATCTTTTTCGCACGCGCGTGTTTTAAAGTCGCCATGGAAACGTATCAACAACGGCCATATCAACCAATAACAGAGTGTTTTTGGCCGTAGCCGGACAAGCCGATTGGTTGCGCGACGTGCGACGGGCCGTCACGAAGCGTCCCGAGTGTCATTCAAATTAATCATATTGGGTATGCATTTGGTTTTGGTATAAAAAATGGTACCAATAAAAAAATCGCGTAAAGTATTCGTGGATAACTGCTCTTTCAAGTACTTGCTCTATTTCGAGCACTCCGGCTACGCCGTCGTGCTCGAAAACTCGCGCGTGTTTGAAAGAGCTCAATATCCACTCATACTTTAATATACTATTTCTCTTATATATTATGGTATGGCTGTTTTTATATTCAAACTTAGAATTCAATAATTGTGGATAAATTTCTTACAGGTATTTGTTCAAGAATTGTTTATAAATAATCGGCTCAGTTTAATATTTTTGAATTTTTTTTATCATTCTATTGTTTATGATTCATTATGATTTTTAAAATAGAAAATTATTCTTAAAAAAGTTTTGTTCCACTTTATGATAGTTTTTTTAATGTTTGCATCATTATATAATTAGTTGAGGAATAATTTTGTCTTTAAAAAACATTATAAAAAGCTCTAAATAGAATAGGACAAAATAATTTTTTTAATTGATATTGTCATTGTCTATTAAGTTAACAATTTGTTATAAAAATTTTTTAAGTGTCACAATATTTTTTTTGTACCCCCAGGCACTAGGCCAGGCCAGGTACCCAGGCAATTTTCCATATCACTTATTATTTTGTATGCTTCTATGAAAATTCAATAAGATATTCTTACACTTCACTAGGGTAACGTGCAAGATCTTGTATTGGGATATTTAGTAAAATAATGTTTTTGAAGTGAAACTTGTGTAGGCACGTTATACAAAACTCTCGTAGGTTATGAAACTAACAAGTTACGTGTGCTTGCAGTCATGCGCAGTAATTCTCTCGGTTGAAATGGCGGGGAATGCAGGGGGGACTGAAAAGGGTCGTAACATTTCGAGTTGAAAATCTTGCCAAACGTATTCAAAACGTATGTTTAACAAGCGCTATCTAGCGCCGAAAACAGAAAATCATTTGACAGTGCTAAGTTGTCGAACCACCATTCTACTCTTGTGATCGGGAAGTGCCTCAATGTTTCCGGAGACACACACATACACACACGCACACGCATTAAATTGTAGTTTTTGAATCCTTCTAGTTCTATAGTATCTGCTATTCCTTTAACAACTTTCCCAAACACCTTAATTATTCCCTTGGCGGGTTTCGTATTTCCATGTTTCTCGAATATCTGGAATCGACTATTTCAGGGAGGAGACATTTATAAAAAAATGTTGTAAGGCTATTCTCCATTTTATCCTTCCAAAACTGTGTATCTCGCTTTATCTGAAACAAATTAAGTAGCTGTTCAATCTAAAACATATGTAGTCTGGATTGCTTTACCTCTTCCACTAATATGCCCAATGGCGTCCAGATAATAAAAAAACACATGCTTGTTTTAGTTACTTGCAGCTGACCTTGAACCTGAAAATAATATTGATGGTTCCGTTTTAATTTAAGCTTACCATCTTCCAGTGTAGCATATTTAATTTTTTTTTGGCGAATACCATCCTCCGGGGTCAATTTCTCACAATTTGCTGGGCATTTAATTTCAAGGAGAGTCTGTGCCCCATCTGGACCTGTTACTATTCCATCAGGGCTAGCTCCCAACATATAATTTTCGATGTCAATAAAAAACCCACAAGGTTTCACTTCAAAGTTATATTGCCGTTCAAATGCATGAATTGCCCTTAGTTCGTTTCGTTTACCATACCGAGTATAGGTGTTTCCTGAGAAGTTACTGTAAAGTAGTTTTTTCACAATATTCACACATGATGTTTTTTTTTGTAAACTACATATTGATTTAAAATTTGATGCCGTAATGCGATGAATTCTTTCATGAAACCAGATAGGATTGGCTGCCTGTCCCCTGGTTAATTTTTCGATATTTTTTACTTCCTCTGTAGGTCCATTGTAGTGTGACACATTTTACATTTTAAAGTGATGATGCTTAAAAGTCCCACGGTTGTCTCTTTTACAACATACATGTCTGTTATATTGCAATCGAATGGTGTATGGCTTTTGGAGGATAAAATTTGCTCAAGGAAGTAGTCGATAGCAATTAGCCTTCTTCCTTCAAGGTGACAAGTTTTTGTTGTTAATTCGATTGCGAATTTATTTTCGGAACTGTAACACACGTTAAAAGTACCTGAGAACAACAAAAAAGTACAACCAATACAAACCTAATGCTTTCCGTGATATCTTCTTCAACCTCTACTGCTACAATTGGGGCATTACTTCCTGAGCTGCAATAATATTCAACTATCGTATAGTGACTAGTAATACTCAAATAAATTAAAACTCACCTTATGGAGGCAAGGCAAGTATCTTCAACCTGTGCTGACTTTACGTCTAAAATAGATGTCTGGTCTTCCACATTATTATCAGTATTAGCACTGTTCACTTCATCATTGCTATTTACCAATAGGGATATTCGATTTTTAAATCTTTATGGGAAAAACGATATGACATCATTAACAATCAAGTAGAAGTACGTATTGCAATCGTTCCAATTTAAGGGAATTAAAGTGAGCATGAGAATTAAAGCGTTAGTTGTATTATTCAACATAAAAATAATTAGGACCAATTGTAAATATTACCTAAATTATGATTAATTAATACGTACAATTTTAAATATTATGTTACATTTCGTAGAAGTTGTAGTATCTTGTATGATTTTAAAAATTTGAACTTTCATTTAACTAAACACTGACCACTATTCATTGTCAGTTGTTATTTAAAATGCTTCCATATCAATTCATCTTGATTGCAGTATTTTTATTTCCAGTTCGTTAGCCATTCACCTGGCTACATAAGTTCAATTAATAAAAAAAAAATTCACCTCAAACTTCCCTAACTTGCCAAAGATAAATCACATAGTATACAATTTATGATAGGCTGTGGTCTATGTGAACGCGCATGTATGACAATGTTTTCTTGTAATACTAGCCTTCTTTTTATATCTAGTAACATTAGTGATTGAGTGACAAAAAAGAATAAATTTGTTTCTTTAACGTCAACACCGTATATCTTTTCATAGAAAAAAATTTCACAACAGCATACTTGCTGGTATTTCTTCTGTTTTGATCCAACAAATTAACCAATTTCATTATGATCCGTTATTATGTTATGATGAAAAAAAAATTAAATGTACATTTGTAAATACATACCGTTTTTTTTGCGCTAATCGCCTATTACGTCGTTTTCTTGAAAGGTGGATGGATTTAGGATAGGGACCACGAGATGTCTGAAGTATAGGCTCCATCAATATGCAATCCACTTCCACTTCCAAAATCAAAATGTCTTTTTAGCTTGTATTTTACAATGCTGTCACACGAAAAGGAAATACTAACTTGTCACACCAGTGTTCAAACAGTTGTGGCCGATGTAAAAATACGAAACCATCCTTCAAAATTATTTCAAATATTGTTTACGTTCGGGGAATTGCAACCGGGCGTAGCTATGCTTATTCTGTTTTAATTCTGGCTATTTAATGGTGGTAGTCTATTTACAAAGGAATATTTTCAGACAAAAATTTTCGATGTGAAAATTGGTTTAGATACTTAAATATTTCTTTCCATACGTCAGAGTACGAAATTTCGTAGTAGTCACCTATCAACCCCCGAATGACTATCGCATACCCTGATTTTCGACTTGGAACTATTTAATGGTGGTAGTCTATTTACAAAGGAATATTTTCAGACAAAAATTTTCGATGTGAAAATTGGTTTAGTTACTTAAATATTTATTTCCATACGTCAGAGTACGAAATTTCGTAGTAGTCACCTATCAACCCCCGAATGACTATCGCATACCCTGATTTTCGACTTGGAACTATTTCATGGGGGTAGTCTATTTACAAAGGAATATTTTCAGACAAAAATTTTCGATGTGAAAATTGGTTTAGATACATAAATCTTTTTTTCCATATGTCAGAGTACGAAATTTCGTAATAGTCACCTATCAACCCCCGAATTACTATCGCATACCCTGATTTTCGACTTGGAACTACTTCATGGGGGTAGTCTATTTACAAAGGAATATTTTCAGACAAAAATTTTCGATGTGAAAATTGGTTTAGATACTTAAATATTTCTTTCCATACGTCAGAGTACGAAATTTCGTAGTAGTCACCTATCAACCCCCGAATGACTATCGCATACCCTGATTTTCGACTTGGAACTATTTCATGGGGGTAGTCTATTTACAAAGGAATATTTTCAGACAAAAATTTTCGATGTGAAAATTGGTTTAGATACATAAATCTTTTTTTCCATGTCAGAGTACGAAATTTCGTAATAGTCACCTATCAACCCCCGAATGACTATCGCATACCCTGATTTTCGACTTGGAACTATTTCATGGGGGTAGTCTATTTACAAAGGAATATTTTCAGACAAAAATTTTCGATGTGAAAATTGGTTTAGATACTTAAATATTTCTTTCCATACGTCAGAGTACGAAATTTCGTAGTAGTCACATATCAACCAACGAATGACTGTCGCATCCCCTGATTTTCGACTTGGAACTATTTCATGGGGGTAGTCTATTTACAAAGGAATATTTTCAGACAAAAATTTTCGATGTGAAAATTGGTTTAGATACATAAATCTTTTTTTCCATATGTCAGAGTACGAAATTTCGTAATAATCACCTATCAACCCCCGAATGACTGTCGCATCCCCTGATTTTCGACTTGGAACTATTTAATGGTGGTAGTCTATTTACAAAGGAATATTTTCAGACAAAAATTTTCGACGCAAAAATTGGTTTAGATACTTAAATATTTTTTTCCATACGTCAGAGTACGAAATTTCGAAGTTATCACCTATCAACCCCCGAATGACTGTCGCATCCTGTGATTTTTGACTTGGAACTATTTCATGGGGGTAGTCTATTTACAAAGGAATATTTTCAGACAAAAATTTTCGATGTGAAAATTGGTTTAGATACTTAAATCTTTTTTTCCATATGTCAGAGTACGAAATTTCGTAATAGTCACCTATCAACCCCCGAATGACTGTCGCATCCCCTGATTTTCGACTTGGAACTATTTAATGGTGGTAGTCTATTTACAAAGGAATATTTTCAGACAAAAATTTTCGATGTGAAAATTGGTTTAGATACATAAATCTTTTTTTCCATATGTCAGAGTACGAAATTTCGTAATAGTCACCTATCAACCCCCGAATGACTATCGCATACCCTGATTTTCGACTTGGAACTACTTCATGGGGGTAGTCTATTTACAAAAGAATATTTTCAGACAAAAATTTTCGATGCAAAAATTGGTTTAGATACTTAAATATTTTTTCCATACTTCAGAGTACGAAATTTCGTAATAGTCACCTATCAACCCCCGAATGACGGTCGCATCCCCTGATTTTCGACTTGGAACTATTTAATGGTGGTAGTCTATTTACAAAGGAATATTTTCAGACAAAAATTTTCGATGTGAAAATTGGTTTAGATACTTAAATATTTCTTTCCATACGTCAGAGTACGAAATTTCGTAGTAGTCACCTATCAACCCCCGAATGACTATCGCATACCCTGATTTTCGACTTGGAACTACTTCATGGGGGTAGTCTATTTACAAAGGAATATTTTCAGACAAAAATTTTCGATGTGAAAATTGGTTTAGATACATAAATCTTTTTTTCCATATGTCAGAGTACGAAATTTCGTAATAGTCACCTATCAACCCCCGAATTACTATCGCATACCCTGATTTTCGACTTGGAACTACTTCATGGGGGTAGTCTATTTACAAAGGAATATTTTCAGACAAAAATTTTCGATGTGAAAATTGGTTTAGATACTTAAATATTTCTTTCCATACGTCAGAGTACGAAATTTCGTAGTAGTCACCTATCAACCCCCGAATGACTATCGCATACCCTGATTTTCGACTTGGAACTATTTCATGGGGGTAGTCTATTTACAAAGGAATATTTTCAGACAAAAATTTTCGATGTGAAAATTGGTTTAGATACATAAATCTTTTTTTCCATGTCAGAGTACGAAATTTCGTAATAGTCACCTATCAACCCCCGAATGACTATCGCATACCCTGATTTTCGACTTGGAACTATTTCATGGGGGTAGTCTATTTACAAAGGAATATTTTCAGACAAAAATTTTCGATGTGAAAATTGGTTTAGATACATAAATCTTTTTTTCCATGTCAGAGTACGAAATTTCGTAATAGTCACCTATCAACCCCCGAATTACTATCGCATACCCTGATTTTCGACTTGGAACTACTTCATGGGGGTAGTCTATTTACAAAGGAATATTTTCAGACAAAAATTTTCGATGTGAAAATTGGTTTAGATACTTAAATATTTCTTTCCATACGTCAGAGTACGAAATTTCGTAGTAGTCACCTATCAACCCCCGAATGACTATCGCATACCCTGATTTTCGACTTGGAACTATTTCATGGGGGTAGTCTATTTACAAAGGAATATTTTCAGACAAAAATTTTCGATGTGAAAATTGGTTTAGATACATAAATCTTTTTTTCCATGTCAGAGTACGAAATTTCGTAATAGTCACCTATCAACCCCCGAATTACTATCGCATACCCTGATTTTCGACTTGGAACTACTTCATGGGGGTAGTCTATTTACAAAGGAATATTTTCAGACAAAAATTTTCGATGTGAAAATTGGTTTAGATACTTAAATATTTCTTTCCATACGTCAGAGTACGAAATTTCGTAGTAGTCACCTATCAACCCCCGAATGACTATCGCATACCCTGATTTTCGACTTGGAACTATTTCATGGGGGTAGTCTATTTACAAAGGAATATTTTCAGACAAAAATTTTCGATGTGAAAATTGGTTTAGATACATAAATCTTTTTTTCCATGTCAGAGTACGAAATTTCGTAATAGTCACCTATCAACCCCCGAATGACTATCGCATACCCTGATTTTCGACTTGGAACTATTTCATGGGGGTAGTCTATTTACAAAGGAATATTTTCAGACAAAAATTTTCGATGTGAAAATTGGTTTAGATACATAAATCTTTTTTTCCATGTCAGAGTACGAAATTTCGTAATAGTCACCTATCAACCCCCGAATGACTATCGCATACCCTGATTTTCGACTTGGAACTATTTCATGGGGGTAGTCTATTTACAAAGGAATATTTTCAGACAAAAATTTTCGATGTGAAAATTGGTTTAGATACTTAAATATTTCTTTCCATACGTCAGAGTACGAAATTTCGTAGTAGTCACATATCAACCAACGAATGACTGTCGCATCCCCTGATTTTCGACTTGGAACTATTTCATGGGGGTAGTCTATTTACAAAGGAATATTTTCAGACAAAAATTTTCGATGTGAAAATTGGTTTAGATACATAAATCTTTTTTTCCATATGTCAGAGTACGAAATTTCGTAATAATCACCTATCAACCCCCGAATGACTGTCGCATCCCCTGATTTTCGACTTGGAACTATTTAATGGTGGTAGTCTATTTACAAAGGAATATTTTCAGACAAAAATTTTCGACGCAAAAATTGGTTTAGATACTTAAATATTTTTTTCCATACGTCAGAGTACGAAATTTCGAAGTTATCACCTATCAACCCCCGAATGACTGTCGCATCCTGTGATTTTTGACTTGGAACTATTTCATGGGGGTAGTCTATTTACAAAGGAATATTTTCAGACAAAAATTTTCGATGTGAAAATTGGTTTAGATACTTAAATCTTTTTTTCCATATGTCAGAGTACGAAATTTCGTAATAGTCACCTATCAACCCCCGAATGACTGTCGCATCCCCTGATTTTCGACTTGGAACTATTTAATGGTGGTAGTCTATTTACAAAGGAATATTTTCAGACAAAAATTTTCGATGTGAAAATTGGTTTAGATACATAAATCTTTTTTTCCATATGTCAGAGTACGAAATTTCGTAATAGTCACCTATCAACCCCCGAATGACTATCGCATACCCTGATTTTCGACTTGGAACTACTTCATGGGGGTAGTCTATTTACAAAAGAATATTTTCAGACAAAAATTTTCGATGCAAAAATTGGTTTAGATACTTAAATATTTTTTCCATACTTCAGAGTACGAAATTTCGTAATAGTCACCTATCAACCCCCGAATGACGGTCGCATCCCCTGATTTTCGACTTGGAACTATTTAATGGTGGTAGTCTATTTACAAAGGAATATTTTCAGACAAAAATTTTCGATGTGAAAATTGGTTTAGATACTTAAATATTTCTTTCCATACGTCAGAGTACGAAATTTCGTAATAGTCACCTATCAACCCCCGAATTACTATCGCATACCCTGATTTTCGACTTGGAACTACTTCATGGGGGTAGTCTATTTACAAAGGAATATTTTCAGACAAAAATTTTCGATGTGAAAATTGGTTTAGATACTTAAATATTTCTTTCCATACGTCAGAGTACGAAATTTCGTAGTAGTCACCTATCAACCCCCGAATGACTATCGCATACCCTGATTTTCGACTTGGAACTATTTCATGGGGGTAGTCTATTTACAAAGGAATATTTTCAGACAAAAATTTTCGATGTGAAAATTGGTTTAGTTACTTAAATATTTCTTTCCATACGTCAGAGTACGAAATTTCGTAGTAGTCACATATCAACCCCCGAATGACTATCGCATACCCTGATTTTCGACTTGGAACTATTTCATGGGGGTAGTCTATTTACAAAGGAATATTTTCAGACAAAAATTTTCGATGTGAAAATTGGTTTAGTTACTTAAATATTTCTTTCCATACGTCAGAGTACGAAATTTCGTAGTAGTCACCTATCAACCCCCGAATGACTATCGCATACCCTGATTTTCGACTTGGAACTATTTCATGGGGGTAGTCTATTTACAAAGGAATATTTTCAGACAAAAATTTTCGATGTGAAAATTGGTTTAGATACATAAATCTTTTTTTCCATATGTCAGAGTACGAAATTTCGTAATAGTCACCTATCAACCCCCGAATTACTATCGCATACCCTGATTTTCGACTTGGAACTACTTCATGGGGGTAGTCTATTTACAAAGGAATATTTTCAGACAAAAATTTTCGATGTGAAAATTGGTTTAGATACTTAAATATTTCTTTCCATACGTCAGAGTACGAAATTTCGTAGTAGTCACCTATCAACCCCCGAATGACTATCGCATACCCTGATTTTCGACTTGGAACTATTTCATGGGGGTAGTCTATTTACAAAGGAATATTTTCAGACAAAAATTTTCGATGTGAAAATTGGTTTAGATACATAAATCTTTTGTTCCATATGTCAGAGTACGAAATTTCGTAATAATCACCTATCAACCCCCGAATGACTGTCGCATCCCCTGATTTTCGACTTGGAACTATTTCATGGGGGTAGTCTATTTACAAAGGAATATTTTCAGACAAAAATTTTCGACGCAAAAATTGGTTTAGATACTTAAATATTTTTTTCCATACGTCAGAGTACGAAATTTCGTAGTAGTCACATAACAACCCCCGAATGATTATCGCATCCCCTGATTTTCGACTTGGAACTATTTCATGGGGGTAGTCTATTTACAAAGGAATATTTTCAGACAAAAATTTTCGACGCAAAAATTGGTTTAGATACTTAAATATTTTTTTTCCATACGTCAGAGTACGAAATTTTAAAGTTGTCACCTATCAACCCCCGAATGACTGTCGCATCCTCTGATTTTCGACTTGGAACTATTTCATGGGGTAGTCTATTTACAAAGGAATATTTTCAGATAAAAATTTTCGATGTGAGAATTGGTTTAGATGTTTAAATCTTTTTTTCCATACGTCAGAGTACAAAATTTCGTAATAGTCACATATCAACCCCCGAATGACTGTCGCATCCTCTGATTTTCGACTTGGAACTATTTCATGGGGGTAGTCTATTTACAAAGGAATATTTTCAGACAAAAATTTTCGACGCAAAAATTCGTTTAGATACTTAAATATTTTTTTCCATACGTCAGACTACGAAATTTCGTAGTAGTCACCTATCAACCCCCGAATGACTATCGCATACCCTGATTTTCGACTTGGAACTATTTCATGGGGGTAGTCTATTTACAAAGGAATATTTTCAGACAAAAATTTTCGATGTGAAAATTGGTTTAGATACTTAAATATTTCTTTCCATACGTCAGAGTACGAAATTTCGTAGTAGTCACTTATCAACCCCCGAATGACTATCGCATACCCTGATTTTCGACTTGGAACTATTTCATGGGGGTAGTCTATTTACAAAGGAATATTTTCAGACAAAAATTTTCGACGCAAAAATTGGTTTAGATACTTAAATATTTTTTTCCATACGTCAGAGTACGAAATTTCGTAGTAGTCACATAACAACCCCCGAATGATTATCGCATCCCCTGATTTTCGACTTGGAACTATTTCATGGGGGTAGTCTATTTACAAAGGAATATTTTCAGACAAAAATTTTCGATGTGAAAATTGGTTTAGATACATAAATCTTTTTTTCCATATGTCAGAGTACGAAATTTCGTAATAATCACCTATCAACCCCCGAATGACTGTCGCATCCCCTGATTTTCGACTTGGAACTATTTAATGGTGGTAGTCTATTTACAAAGGAATATTTTCAGACAAAAATTTTCGACGCAAAAATTGGTTTAGATACTTAAATATTTTTTTCCATACGTCAGAGTACGAAATTTCGAAGTTATCACCTATCAACCCCCGAATGACTGTCGCATCCTGTGATTTTTGACTTGGAACTATTTCATGGGGGTAGTCTATTTACAAAGGAATATTTTCAGACAAAAATTTTCGATGTGAAAATTGGTTTAGATACTTAAATCTTTTTTTCCATATGTCAGAGTACGAAATTTCGTAATAGTCACCTATCAACCCCCGAATGACTATCGCATACCCTGATTTTCGACTTGGAACTACTTCATGGGGGTAGTCTATTTACAAAAGAATATTTTCAGACAAAAATTTTCGATGCAAAAATTGGTTTAGATACTTAAATCTTTTTTCCATACTTCAGAGTACGAAATTTCGTAATAGTCACCTATCAACCCCCGAATGACGGTCGCATCCCCTGATTTTCGACTTGGAACTATTTAATGGTGGTAGTCTATTTACAAAGGAATATTTTCAGACAAAAATTTTCGATGTGAAAATTGGTTTAGATACTTAAATATTTCTTTCCATACGTCAGAGTACGAAATTTCGTAGTAGTCACCTATCAACCCCCGAATGACTATCGCATACCCTGATTTTCGACTTGGAACTATTTCATGGGGGTAGTCTATTTACAAAGGAATATTTTCAGACAAAAATTTTCGATGTGAAAATTGGTTTAGATACATAAATCTTTTTTTCCATATGTCAGAGTACGAAATTTCGTATTAGTCACCTATCAACCCCCGAATTACTATCGCATACCCTGATTTTCGACTTGGAACTATTTCATGGGGGTAGTCTATTTACAAAGGAATATTTTCAGACAAAAATTTTCGATGTGAAAATTGGTTTAGATACATAAATCTTTTTTTCCATATGTCAGAGTACGAAATTTCGTAATAGTCACCTATCAACCCCCGAATGACTGTCGCATCCCCTGATTTTCGACTTGGAACTATTTAATGGTGGTAGTCTATTTACAAAGGAATATTTTCAGACAAAAATTTTCGATGTGAAAATTGGTTTAGATACATAAATCTTTTTTTCCATATGTCAGAGTACGAAATTTCGTAATAGTCACCTATCAACCCCCGAATGACTATCGCATACCCTGATTTTCGACTTGGAACTACTTCATGGGGGTAGTCTATTTACAAAAGAATATTTTCAGACAAAAATTTTCGATGCAAAAATTGGTTTAGATACTTAAATATTTTTTCCATACTTCAGAGTACGAAATTTCGTAATAGTCACCTATCAACCCCCGAATGACGGTCGCATCCCCTGATTTTCGACTTGCAACTATTTAATGGTGGTAGTCTATTTACAAAGGAATATTTTCAGACAAAAATTTTCGATGTGAAAATTGGTTTAGATACTTAAATATTTCTTTCCATACGTCAGAGTACGAAATTTCGTAGTAGTCACCTATCAACCCCCGAATGACTATCGCATACCCTGATTTTCGACTTGGAACTATTTCATGGGGGTAGTCTATTTACAAAGGAATATTTTCAGACAAAAATTTTCGATGTGAAAATTGGTTTAGATACATAAATCTTTTTTTCCATATGTCAGAGTACGAAATTTCGTATTAGTCACCTATCAACCCCCGAATTACTATCGCATACCCTGATTTTCGACTTGGAACTATTTCATGGGGGTAGTCTATTTACAAAGGAATATTTTCAGACAAAAATTTTCGATGTGAAAATTGGTTTAGATACATAAATCTTTTTTTCCATATGTCAGAGTACGAAATTTCGTAATAGTCACCTATCAACCCCCGAATGACTATCGCATACCCTGATTTTCGACTTGGAACTATTTCATGGGGGTAGTCTATTTACAAAGGAATATTTTCAGACAAAAATTTTCGATGTGAAAATTGGTTTAGATACATAAATCTTTTTTTCCATATGTCAGAGTACGAAATTTCGTAATAGTCACCTATCAACCCCCGAATTACTATCGCATATCCTGATTTTCGACTTGGAACTACTTCATGGGGGTAGTCTATTTACAAAGGAATATTTTCAGACAAAAATTTTCGATGTGAAAATTGGTTTAGATACTTAAATATTTCTTTCCATACGTCAGAGTACGAAATTTCGTAGTAGTCACCTATCAACCCCCGAATGACTATCGCATACCCTGATTTTCGACTTGGAACTATTTAATGGTGGTAGTCTGTTTAAAAAGGAATATTTTCAGACAAAAATTTTCGATGGAAAAATTCGTTTAGATACTTAAATATTTTTTTCCATACGTCAGACTACGAAATTTCGTAGTAGTCACCTATCAACCCCCGAATGACTATCGCATACCCTGATTTTCGACTTGGAACTATTTCATGGGGGTAGTCTATTTACAAAGGAATATTTTCAGACAAAAATTTTCGATGTGAAAATTGGTTTAGATACTTAAATATTTCTTTCCATACGTCAGAGTACGAAATTTCGTAGTAGTCACCTATCAACCCCCGAATGACTATCGCATACCCTGATTTTCGACTTGGAACTATTTCATGGGGGTAGTCTATTTACAAAGGAATATTTTCAGACAAAAATTTTCGATGTGAAAATTGGTTTAGATACATAAATCTTTTTTTCCATGTCAGAGTACGAAATTTCGTAATAGTCACATATCAACCCCCGAATGACTATCGCATACCCTGATTTTCGACTTGGAACTATTTAATGGTGGTAGTCTGTTTAAAAAGGAATATTTTCAGACAAAAATTTTCGATGGAAAAATTCGTTTAGATACTTAAATATTTTTTTCCATACGTCAGACTACGAAATTTCGTAGTAGTCACCTATCAACCCCCGAATGACTATCGCATACCCTGATTTTCGACTTGGAACTACTTCATGGGGGTAGTCTATTTACAAAGGAATATTTTCAGACAAAAATTTTCGATGTGAAAATTGGTTTAGATACATAAATCTTTTTTTCCATATGTCAGAGTACGAAATTTCGTAATAGTCACCTATCAACCCCCGAATTACTATCGCATACCCTGATTTTCGACTTGGAACTACTTCATGGGGGTAGTCTATTTACAAAGGAATATTTTCAGACAAAAATTTTCGATGTGAAAATTGGTTTAGATACTTAAATATTTCTTTCCATACGTCAGAGTACGAAATTTCGTAGTAGTCACCTATCAACCCCCGAATGACTATCGCATACCCTGATTTTCGACTTGGAACTATTTCATGGGGGTAGTCTATTTACAAAGGAATATTTTCAGACAAAAATTTTCGATGTGAAAATTGGTTTAGATACATAAATCTTTTTTTCCATGTCAGAGTACGAAATTTCGTAATAGTCACCTATCAACCCCCGAATGACTATCGCATACCCTGATTTTCGACTTGGAACTATTTCATGGGGGTAGTCTATTTACAAAGGAATATTTTCAGACAAAAATTTTCGACGCAAAAATTGGTTTAGATACTTAAATATTTTTTTCCATACGTCAGAGTACGAAATTTCGTAGTAGTCACATAACAACCCCCGAATGATTATCGCATCCCCTGATTTTCGACTTGGAACTATTTCATGGGGGTAGTCTATTTACAAAGGAATATTTTCAGACAAAAATTTTCGACGCAAAAATTGGTTTAGATACTTAAATATTTTTTTTCCATACGTCAGACTACGAAATTTCGTAGTAGTCACCTATCAACCCCCGAATGACTATCGCATACCCTGATTTTCGACTTGGAACTATTTCATGGGGGTAGTCTATTTACAAAGGAATATTTTCAGACAAAAATTTTCGACGCAAAAATTGGTTTAGATACTTAAATATTTTTTTCCATACGTCAGAGTACGAAATTTCGTAGTAGTCACATAACAACCCCCGAATGATTATCGCATCCCCTGATTTTCGACTTGGAACTATTTCATGGGGGTAGTCTATTTACAAAGGAATATTTTCAGACAAAAATTTTCGACGCAAAAATTGGTTTAGATACTTAAATATTTTTTTTCCATACGTCAGACTACGAAATTTCGTAGTAGTCACCTATCAACCCCCGAATGACTATCGCATACCCTGATTTTCGACTTGGAACTATTTCATGGGGGTAGTCTATTTACAAAGGAATATTTTCAGACAAAAATTTTCGACGCAAAAATTGGTTTAGATACTTAAATATTTTTTTCCATACGTCAGAGTACGAAATTTCGTAGTAGTCACATAACAACCCCCGAATGTTATCGCATCCCCTGATTTTCGACTTGGAACTATTTCATGGGGGTAGTCTATTTACAAAGGAATATTTTCAGACAAAAATTTTCGACGCAAAAATTGGTTTAGATACTTAAATATTTTTTTTCCATACGTCAGACTACGAAATTTCGTAGTAGTCACCTATCAACCCCCGAATGACTATCGCATACCCTGATTTTCGACTTGGAACTATTTCATGGGGGTAGTCTATTTACAAAGGAATATTTTCAGACAAAAATTATCGACGCAAAAATTGGTTTAGATACTTAAATATTTTTTTCCATACGTCAGAGTACGAAATTTCGTAGTAGTCACATAACAACCCCCGAATGATTATCGCATCCCCTGATTTTCGACTTGGAACTATTTCATGGGGGTAGTCTATTTACAAAGGAATATTTTCAGACAAAAATTTTCGATGTGAAAATTGGTTTAGATACATAAATCTTTTTTTCCATGTCAGAGTACGAAATTTCGTAATAGTCACCTATCAACCCCCGAATGACTATCGCATACCCTGATTTTCGACTTGGAACTATTTCATGGGGGTAGTCTATTTACAAAGGAATATTTTCAGACAAAAATTTTCGACGCAAAAATTGGTTTAGATACTTAAATATTTTTTTCCATACGTCAGAGTACGAAATTTCGTAGTAGTCACATAACAACCCCCGAATGATTATCGCATCCCCTGATTTTCGACTTGGAACTATTTCATGGGGGTAGTCTATTTACAAAGGAATATTTTCAGACAAAAATTTTCGACGCAAAAATTGGTTTAGATACTTAAATATTTTTTTTCCATACGTCAGACTACGAAATTTCGTAGTAGTCACCTATCAACCCCCGAATGACTATCGCATACCCTGATTTTCGACTTGGAACTATTTCATGGGGGTAGTCTATTTACAAAGGAATATTTTCAGACAAAAATTTTCGACGCAAAAATTGGTTTAGATACTTAAATATTTTTTTCCATACGTCAGAGTACGAAATTTCGTAGTAGTCACATAACAACCCCCGAATGATTATCGCATCCCCTGATTTTCGACTTGGAACTATTTCATGGGGGTAGTCTATTTACAAAGGAATATTTTCAGACAAAAATTTTCGACGCAAAAATTGGTTTAGATACTTAAATATTTTTTTTCCATACGTCAGACTACGAAATTTCGTAGTAGTCACCTATCAACCCCCGAATGACTATCGCATACCCTGATTTTCGACTTGGAACTATTTCATGGGGGTAGTCTATTTACAAAGGAATATTTTCAGACAAAAATTTTCGACGCAAAAATTGGTTTAGATACTTAAATATTTTTTTCCATACGTCAGAGTACGAAATTTCGTAGTAGTCACATAACAACCCCCGAATGATTATCGCATCCCCTGATTTTCGACTTGGAACTATTTCATGGGGGTAGTCTATTTACAAAGGAATATTTTCAGACAAAAATTTTCGACGCAAAAATTGGTTTAGATACTTAAATATTTTTTTTCCATACGTCAGACTACGAAATTTCGTAGTAGTCACCTATCAACCCCCGAATGACTATCGCATACCCTGATTTTCGACTTGGAACTATTTCATGGGGGTAGTCTATTTACAAAGGAATATTTTCAGACAAAAATTTTCGACGCAAAAATTGGTTTAGATACTTAAATATTTTTTTTCCATACGTCAGACTACGAAATTTCGTAGTAGTCACCTATCAACCCCCGAATGACTATCGCATACCCTGATTTTCGACTTGGAACTATTTCATGGGGGTAGTCTATTTACAAAGGAATATTTTCAGACAAAAATTTTCGACGCAAAAATTGGTTTAGATACTTAAATATTTTTTTCCATACGTCAGAGTACGAAATTTCGTAGTAGTCACATAACAACCCCCGAATGATTATCGCATCCCCTGATTTTCGACTTGGAACTATTTCATGGGGGTAGTCTATTTACAAAGGAATATTTTCAGACAAAAATTTTCTATGCAAAAATTGGTTTAGATACTTAAATATTTCTTTCCATACGTCAGAGTACGAAATTTCGTAGTAGTCACCTATCAACCCCCGAATGACTATCGCATACCCTGATTTTCGACTTGGAACTATTTCATGGGGGTAGTCTATTTACAAAGGAATATTTTCAGATAAAAATTTTCGATGTGAGAATTGGTTTAGATATTTAAATCTTTTTTTCCATACGTCAGAGTACAAAATTTCGTAATAGTCACATATCAACCCCCGAATGACTGTCGCATCCCCTGATTTTCGACTTGGAACTATTTCACGGGGGTAGTCTATTTACAAAGGAATATTTTCAGATAAAAATTTTCTATGCAAAAATTGGTTTAGATACTTAAATATTTCTTTCCATACGTCAGAGTACGAAATTTCGTAGTAGTCACCTATCAACCCCCGAATGACTATCGCATACCCTGATTTTCGACTTGGAACTATTTAATGGTGGTAGTCTATTTACAAAGGAATATTTTCAGACAAAAATTTTCTATGCAAAAATTGGTTTAGATACTTAAATATTTCTTTCCATACGTCAGAGTACGAAATTTCGTAGTAGTCACCTATCAACCCCCGAATGACTATCGCATACCCTGATTTTCGACTTGGAACTACTTCATGGGGGTAGTCTATTTACAAAGGAATATTTTCAGACAAAAATTTTCGATGTGAAAATTGGTTTAGATACTTAAATATTTCTTTCCATACGTCAGAGTACGAAATTTCGTAGTAGTCACATATCAACCCCCGAATGACTATCGCATACCCTGATTTTCGACTTGGAACTATTTCATGGGGGTAGTCTATTTACAAAGGAATATTTTCAGACAAAAATTTTCGACGCAAAAATTGGTTTAGATACTTAAATATTTTTTTCCATACGTCAGAGTACGAAATTTCATAGTAGTCACATAACAACCCCCGAATGATTATCGCATCCCCTGATTTTCGACTTGGAACTATTTCATGGGGGTAGTCTATTTACAAAGGAATATTTTCAGACAAAAATTTTCGACGCAAAAATTGGTTTAGATACTTAAATATTTTTTTCCATACGTCAGAGTACGAAATTTTGAAGTTGTCACCTATCAACCCCCGAATGACTGTCGCATCCTCTGATTTTCGACTTGGAACTATTTCATGGGGGTAGTCTATTTACAAAGGAATATTTTCAGACAAAAATTTTCCATGCAAAAATTGGTTTAGATACTTAAATATTTCTTTCCATACGTCAGAGTACGAAATTTCGTAGTAGTCACCTATCAACCCCCGAATGACTATCGCATACCCTGATTTTCGACTTGGAACTATTTCATGGGGGTAGTCTATTTACAAAGGAATATTTTCAGATAAAAATTTTCGATGTGAGAATTGGTTTAGATATTTAAATCTTTTTTTCCATACGTCAGAGTACAAAATTTCGTAATAGTCACATATCAACCCCCGAATGACTGTCGCATCCCCTGATTTTCGACTTGGAACTATTTCACGGGGGTAGTCTATTTACAAAGGAATATTTTCAGACAAAAATTTTCTATGCAAAAATTGGTTTAGATACTTAAATATTTCTTTCCATACGTCAGAGTACGAAATTTCGTAGTAGTCACCTATCAACCCCCGAATGACTATCGCATACCCTGATTTTCGACTTGGAACTATTTCATGGGGGTAGTCTATTTACAAAGGAATATTTTCAGACAAAAATTTTCTATGCAAAAATTGGTTTAGATACTTAAATATTTCTTTCCATACGTCAGAGTACGAAATTTCGTAGTAGTCACCTATCAACCCCCGAATGACTATCGCATACCCTGATTTTCGACTTGGAACTATTTAATGGTGGTAGTCTATTTACAAAGGAATATTTTCAGACAAAAATTTTCTATGCAAAAATTGGTTTAGATACTTAAATATTTCTTTCCATACGTCAGAGTACGAAATTTCGTAGTAGTCACCTATCAACCCCCGAATGACTATCGCATACCCTGATTTTCGACTTGGAACTACTTCATGGGGGTAGTCTATTTACAAAGGAATATTTTCAGACAAAAATTTTCGATGTGAAAATTGGTTTAGATACTTAAATATTTCTTTCCATACGTCAGAGTACGAAATTTCGTAGTAGTCACATATCAACCCCCGAATGACTATCGCATACCCTGATTTTCGACTTGGAACTATTTCATGGGGGTAGTCTATTTACAAAGGAATATTTTCAGACAAAAATTTTCGACGCAAAAATTGGTTTAGATACTTAAATATTTTTTTCCATACGTCAGAGTACGAAATTTCATAGTAGTCACATAACAACCCCCGAATGATTATCGCATCCCCTGATTTTCGACTTGGAACTATTTCATGGGGGTAGTCTATTTACAAAGGAATATTTTCAGACAAAAATTTTCGATGTGAAAATTGGTTTAGATACATAAATCTTTTTTTCCATATGTCAGAGTACGAAATTTCGTAATAGTCACCTATCAACCCCCGAATTACTATCGCATACCCTGATTTTCGACTTGGAACTACTTCATGGGGGTAGTCTATTTACAAAGGAATATTTTCAGACAAAAATTTTCGATGTGAAAATTGGTTTAGATACTTAAATATTTCTTTCCATACGTCAGAGTACGAAATTTCGTAGTAGTCACCTATCAACCCCCGAATGACTATCGCATACCCTGATTTTCGACTTGGAACTACTTCATGGGGGTAGTCTATTTACAAAAGAATATTTTCAGACAAAAATTTTCGATGCAAAAATTGGTTTAGATACTTAAATCTTTTTTCCATACTTCAGAGTACGAAATTTCGTAATAGTCACCTATCAACCCCCGAATGACGGTCGCATCCCCTGATTTTCGACTTGGAACTATTTAATGGTGGTAGTCTATTTACAAAGGAATATTTTCAGACAAAAATTTTCGATGTGAAAATTGGTTTAGATACTTAAATATTTCTTTCCATACGTCAGAGTACGAAATTTCGTAGTAGTCACCTATCAACCCCCGAATGACTATCGCATACCCTGATTTTCGACTTGGAACTGTTTCATGGGGGTAGTCTATTTACAAAGGAATATTTTCAGACAAAAATTTTCGATGTGAAAATTGGTTTAGATACATAAATCTTTTTTTCCATATGTCAGAGTACGAAATTTCGTAATAGTCACCTATCAACCCCCGAATTACTATCGCATACCCTGATTTTCGACTTGGAACTATTTCATGGGGGTAGTCTATTTACAAAGGAATATTTTCAGACAAAAATTTTCGATGTGAAAATTGGTTTAGATACATAAATCTTTTTTTCCATATGTCAGAGTACGAAATTTCGTAATAGTCACCTATCAACCCCCGAATGACTATCGCATACCCTGATTTTCGACTTGGAACTATTTCATGGGGGTAGTCTATTTACAAAGGAATATTTTCAGACAAAAATTTTCTATGCAAAAATTGGTTTAGATACTTAAATATTTCTTTCCATACGTCAGAGTACGAAATTTCGTAGTAGTCACCTATCAACCCCCGAATGACTATCGCATACCCTGATTTTCGACTTGGAACTACTTCATGGGGGTAGTCTATTTACAAAGGAATATTTTCAGACAAAAATTTTCGATGTGAAAATTGGTTTAGATACTTAAATATTTCTTTCCATACGTCAGAGTACGAAATTTCGTAGTAGTCACATATCAACCCCCGAATGACTATCGCATACCCTGATTTTCGACTTGGAACTATTTCATGGGGGTAGTCTATTTACAAAGGAATATTTTCAGACAAAAATTTTCGACGCAAAAATTGGTTTAGATACTTAAATATTTTTTTCCATACGTCAGAGTACGAAATTTCATAGTAGTCACATAACAACCCCCGAATGATTATCGCATCCCCTGATTTTCGACTTGGAACTATTTCATGGGGGTAGTCTATTTACAAAGGAATATTTTCAGACAAAAATTTTCGACGCAAAAATTGGTTTAGATACTTAAATATTTTTTTCCATACGTCAGAGTACGAAATTTTGAAGTTGTCACCTATCAACCCCCGAATGACTGTCGCATCCTCTGATTTTCGACTTGGAACTATTTCATGGGGGTAGTCTATTTACAAAGGAATATTTTCAGACAAAAATTTTCCATGCAAAAATTGGTTTAGATACTTAAATATTTCTTTCCATACGTCAGAGTACGAAATTTCGTAGTAGTCACCTATCAACCCCCGAATGACTATCGCATACCCTGATTTTCGACTTGGAACTATTTCATGGGGGTAGTCTATTTACAAAGGAATATTTTCAGATAAAAATTTTCGATGTGAGAATTGGTTTAGATATTTAAATCTTTTTTTCCATACGTCAGAGTACAAAATTTCGTAATAGTCACATATCAACCCCCGAATGACTGTCGCATCCCCTGATTTTCGACTTGGAACTATTTCACGGGGGTAGTCTATTTACAAAGGAATATTTTCAGACAAAAATTTTCTATGCAAAAATTGGTTTAGATACTTAAATATTTCTTTCCATACGTCAGAGTACGAAATTTCGTAGTAGTCACCTATCAACCCCCGAATGACTATCGCATACCCTGATTTTCGACTTGGAACTATTTCATGGGGGTAGTCTATTTACAAAGGAATATTTTCAGACAAAAATTTTCTATGCAAAAATTGGTTTAGATACTTAAATATTTCTTTCCATACGTCAGAGTACGAAATTTCGTAGTAGTCACCTATCAACCCCCGAATGACTATCGCATACCCTGATTTTCGACTTGGAACTATTTAATGGTGGTAGTCTATTTACAAAGGAATATTTTCAGACAAAAATTTTCTATGCAAAAATTGGTTTAGATACTTAAATATTTCTTTCCATACGTCAGAGTACGAAATTTCGTAGTAGTCACCTATCAACCCCCGAATGACTATCGCATACCCTGATTTTCGACTTGGAACTACTTCATGGGGGTAGTCTATTTACAAAGGAATATTTTCAGACAAAAATTTTCGATGTGAAAATTGGTTTAGATACTTAAATATTTCTTTCCATACGTCAGAGTACGAAATTTCGTAGTAGTCACATATCAACCCCCGAATGACTATCGCATACCCTGATTTTCGACTTGGAACTATTTCATGGGGGTAGTCTATTTACAAAGGAATATTTTCAGACAAAAATTTTCGACGCAAAAATTGGTTTAGATACTTAAATATTTTTTTCCATACGTCAGAGTACGAAATTTCATAGTAGTCACATAACAACCCCCGAATGATTATCGCATCCCCTGATTTTCGACTTGGAACTATTTCATGGGGGTAGTCTATTTACAAAGGAATATTTTCAGACAAAAATTTTCGATGTGAAAATTGGTTTAGATACATAAATCTTTTTTTCCATATGTCAGAGTACGAAATTTCGTAATAGTCACCTATCAACCCCCGAATTACTATCGCATACCCTGATTTTCGACTTGGAACTACTTCATGGGGGTAGTCTATTTACAAAGGAATATTTTCAGACAAAAATTTTCGATGTGAAAATTGGTTTAGATACTTAAATATTTCTTTCCATACGTCAGAGTACGAAATTTCGTAGTAGTCACCTATCAACCCCCGAATGACTATCGCATACCCTGATTTTCGACTTGGAACTACTTCATGGGGGTAGTCTATTTACAAAAGAATATTTTCAGACAAAAATTTTCGATGCAAAAATTGGTTTAGATACTTAAATCTTTTTTCCATACTTCAGAGTACGAAATTTCGTAATAGTCACCTATCAACCCCCGAATGACGGTCGCATCCCCTGATTTTCGACTTGGAACTATTTAATGGTGGTAGTCTATTTACAAAGGAATATTTTCAGACAAAAATTTTCGATGTGAAAATTGGTTTAGATACTTAAATATTTCTTTCCATACGTCAGAGTACGAAATTTCGTAGTAGTCACATAACAACCCCCGAATGATTATCGCATCCCCTGATTTTCGACTTGGAACTATTTCATGGGGGTAGTCTATTTACAAAGGAATATTTTCAGACAAAAATTTTCGACGCAAAAATTGGTTTAGATACTTAAATATTTTTTTTCCATACGTCAGACTACGAAATTTCGTAGTAGTCACCTATCAACCCCCGAATGACTATCGCATACCCTGATTTTCGACTTGGAACTATTTCATGGGGGTAGTCTATTTACAAAGGAATATTTTCAGACAAAAATTTTCGACGCAAAAATTGGTTTAGATACTTAAATATTTTTTTCCATACGTCAGAGTACGAAATTTCGTAGTAGTCACATAACAACCCCCGAATGTTATCGCATCCCCTGATTTTCGACTTGGAACTATTTCATGGGGGTAGTCTATTTACAAAGGAATATTTTCAGACAAAAATTTTCGACGCAAAAATTGGTTTAGATACTTAAATATTTTTTTTCCATACGTCAGACTACGAAATTTCGTAGTAGTCACCTATCAACCCCCGAATGACTATCGCATACCCTGATTTTCGACTTGGAACTATTTCATGGGGGTAGTCTATTTACAAAGGAATATTTTCAGACAAAAATTATCGACGCAAAAATTGGTTTAGATACTTAAATATTTTTTTCCATACGTCAGAGTACGAAATTTCGTAGTAGTCACATAACAACCCCCGAATGATTATCGCATCCCCTGATTTTCGACTTGGAACTATTTCATGGGGGTAGTCTATTTACAAAGGAATATTTTCAGACAAAAATTTTCGATGTGAAAATTGGTTTAGATACATAAATCTTTTTTTCCATGTCAGAGTACGAAATTTCGTAATAGTCACCTATCAACCCCCGAATGACTATCGCATACCCTGATTTTCGACTTGGAACTATTTCATGGGGGTAGTCTATTTACAAAGGAATATTTTCAGACAAAAATTTTCGACGCAAAAATTGGTTTAGATACTTAAATATTTTTTTCCATACGTCAGAGTACGAAATTTCGTAGTAGTCACATAACAACCCCCGAATGATTATCGCATCCCCTGATTTTCGACTTGGAACTATTTCATGGGGGTAGTCTATTTACAAAGGAATATTTTCAGACAAAAATTTTCGACGCAAAAATTGGTTTAGATACTTAAATATTTTTTTTCCATACGTCAGACTACGAAATTTCGTAGTAGTCACCTATCAACCCCCGAATGACTATCGCATACCCTGATTTTCGACTTGGAACTATTTCATGGGGGTAGTCTATTTACAAAGGAATATTTTCAGACAAAAATTTTCGACGCAAAAATTGGTTTAGATACTTAAATATTTTTTTCCATACGTCAGAGTACGAAATTTCGTAGTAGTCACATAACAACCCCCGAATGATTATCGCATCCCCTGATTTTCGACTTGGAACTATTTCATGGGGGTAGTCTATTTACAAAGGAATATTTTCAGACAAAAATTTTCGACGCAAAAATTGGTTTAGATACTTAAATATTTTTTTTCCATACGTCAGACTACGAAATTTCGTAGTAGTCACCTATCAACCCCCGAATGACTATCGCATACCCTGATTTTCGACTTGGAACTATTTCATGGGGGTAGTCTATTTACAAAGGAATATTTTCAGACAAAAATTTTCGACGCAAAAATTGGTTTAGATACTTAAATATTTTTTTCCATACGTCAGAGTACGAAATTTCGTAGTAGTCACATAACAACCCCCGAATGATTATCGCATCCCCTGATTTTCGACTTGGAACTATTTCATGGGGGTAGTCTATTTACAAAGGAATATTTTCAGACAAAAATTTTCGACGCAAAAATTGGTTTAGATACTTAAATATTTTTTTTCCATACGTCAGACTACGAAATTTCGTAGTAGTCACCTATCAACCCCCGAATGACTATCGCATACCCTGATTTTCGACTTGGAACTATTTCATGGGGGTAGTCTATTTACAAAGGAATATTTTCAGACAAAAATTTTCGACGCAAAAATTGGTTTAGATACTTAAATATTTTTTTTCCATACGTCAGACTACGAAATTTCGTAGTAGTCACCTATCAACCCCCGAATGACTATCGCATACCCTGATTTTCGACTTGGAACTATTTCATGGGGGTAGTCTATTTACAAAGGAATATTTTCAGACAAAAATTTTCGACGCAAAAATTGGTTTAGATACTTAAATATTTTTTTCCATACGTCAGAGTACGAAATTTCGTAGTAGTCACATAACAACCCCCGAATGATTATCGCATCCCCTGATTTTCGACTTGGAACTATTTCATGGGGGTAGTCTATTTACAAAGGAATATTTTCAGACAAAAATTTTCTATGCAAAAATTGGTTTAGATACTTAAATATTTCTTTCCATACGTCAGAGTACGAAATTTCGTAGTAGTCACCTATCAACCCCCGAATGACTATCGCATACCCTGATTTTCGACTTGGAACTATTTCATGGGGGTAGTCTATTTACAAAGGAATATTTTCAGATAAAAATTTTCGATGTGAGAATTGGTTTAGATATTTAAATCTTTTTTTCCATACGTCAGAGTACAAAATTTCGTAATAGTCACATATCAACCCCCGAATGACTGTCGCATCCCCTGATTTTCGACTTGGAACTATTTCACGGGGGTAGTCTATTTACAAAGGAATATTTTCAGATAAAAATTTTCTATGCAAAAATTGGTTTAGATACTTAAATATTTCTTTCCATACGTCAGAGTACGAAATTTCGTAGTAGTCACCTATCAACCCCCGAATGACTATCGCATACCCTGATTTTCGACTTGGAACTATTTAATGGTGGTAGTCTATTTACAAAGGAATATTTTCAGACAAAAATTTTCTATGCAAAAATTGGTTTAGATACTTAAATATTTCTTTCCATACGTCAGAGTACGAAATTTCGTAGTAGTCACCTATCAACCCCCGAATGACTATCGCATACCCTGATTTTCGACTTGGAACTACTTCATGGGGGTAGTCTATTTACAAAGGAATATTTTCAGACAAAAATTTTCGATGTGAAAATTGGTTTAGATACTTAAATATTTCTTTCCATACGTCAGAGTACGAAATTTCGTAGTAGTCACATATCAACCCCCGAATGACTATCGCATACCCTGATTTTCGACTTGGAACTATTTCATGGGGGTAGTCTATTTACAAAGGAATATTTTCAGACAAAAATTTTCGACGCAAAAATTGGTTTAGATACTTAAATATTTTTTTCCATACGTCAGAGTACGAAATTTCATAGTAGTCACATAACAACCCCCGAATGATTATCGCATCCCCTGATTTTCGACTTGGAACTATTTCATGGGGGTAGTCTATTTACAAAGGAATATTTTCAGACAAAAATTTTCGACGCAAAAATTGGTTTAGATACTTAAATATTTTTTTCCATACGTCAGAGTACGAAATTTTGAAGTTGTCACCTATCAACCCCCGAATGACTGTCGCATCCTCTGATTTTCGACTTGGAACTATTTCATGGGGGTAGTCTATTTACAAAGGAATATTTTCAGACAAAAATTTTCCATGCAAAAATTGGTTTAGATACTTAAATATTTCTTTCCATACGTCAGAGTACGAAATTTCGTAGTAGTCACCTATCAACCCCCGAATGACTATCGCATACCCTGATTTTCGACTTGGAACTATTTCATGGGGGTAGTCTATTTACAAAGGAATATTTTCAGATAAAAATTTTCGATGTGAGAATTGGTTTAGATATTTAAATCTTTTTTTCCATACGTCAGAGTACAAAATTTCGTAATAGTCACATATCAACCCCCGAATGACTGTCGCATCCCCTGATTTTCGACTTGGAACTATTTCACGGGGGTAGTCTATTTACAAAGGAATATTTTCAGACAAAAATTTTCTATGCAAAAATTGGTTTAGATACTTAAATATTTCTTTCCATACGTCAGAGTACGAAATTTCGTAGTAGTCACCTATCAACCCCCGAATGACTATCGCATACCCTGATTTTCGACTTGGAACTATTTCATGGGGGTAGTCTATTTACAAAGGAATATTTTCAGACAAAAATTTTCTATGCAAAAATTGGTTTAGATACTTAAATATTTCTTTCCATACGTCAGAGTACGAAATTTCGTAGTAGTCACCTATCAACCCCCGAATGACTATCGCATACCCTGATTTTCGACTTGGAACTATTTAATGGTGGTAGTCTATTTACAAAGGAATATTTTCAGACAAAAATTTTCTATGCAAAAATTGGTTTAGATACTTAAATATTTCTTTCCATACGTCAGAGTACGAAATTTCGTAGTAGTCACCTATCAACCCCCGAATGACTATCGCATACCCTGATTTTCGACTTGGAACTACTTCATGGGGGTAGTCTATTTACAAAGGAATATTTTCAGACAAAAATTTTCGATGTGAAAATTGGTTTAGATACTTAAATATTTCTTTCCATACGTCAGAGTACGAAATTTCGTAGTAGTCACATATCAACCCCCGAATGACTATCGCATACCCTGATTTTCGACTTGGAACTATTTCATGGGGGTAGTCTATTTACAAAGGAATATTTTCAGACAAAAATTTTCGACGCAAAAATTGGTTTAGATACTTAAATATTTTTTTCCATACGTCAGAGTACGAAATTTCATAGTAGTCACATAACAACCCCCGAATGATTATCGCATCCCCTGATTTTCGACTTGGAACTATTTCATGGGGGTAGTCTATTTACAAAGGAATATTTTCAGACAAAAATTTTCGATGTGAAAATTGGTTTAGATACATAAATCTTTTTTTCCATATGTCAGAGTACGAAATTTCGTAATAGTCACCTATCAACCCCCGAATTACTATCGCATACCCTGATTTTCGACTTGGAACTACTTCATGGGGGTAGTCTATTTACAAAGGAATATTTTCAGACAAAAATTTTCGATGTGAAAATTGGTTTAGATACTTAAATATTTCTTTCCATACGTCAGAGTACGAAATTTCGTAGTAGTCACCTATCAACCCCCGAATGACTATCGCATACCCTGATTTTCGACTTGGAACTACTTCATGGGGGTAGTCTATTTACAAAAGAATATTTTCAGACAAAAATTTTCGATGCAAAAATTGGTTTAGATACTTAAATCTTTTTTCCATACTTCAGAGTACGAAATTTCGTAATAGTCACCTATCAACCCCCGAATGACGGTCGCATCCCCTGATTTTCGACTTGGAACTATTTAATGGTGGTAGTCTATTTACAAAGGAATATTTTCAGACAAAAATTTTCGATGTGAAAATTGGTTTAGATACTTAAATATTTCTTTCCATACGTCAGAGTACGAAATTTCGTAGTAGTCACCTATCAACCCCCGAATGACTATCGCATACCCTGATTTTCGACTTGGAACTGTTTCATGGGGGTAGTCTATTTACAAAGGAATATTTTCAGACAAAAATTTTCGATGTGAAAATTGGTTTAGATACATAAATCTTTTTTTCCATATGTCAGAGTACGAAATTTCGTAATAGTCACCTATCAACCCCCGAATTACTATCGCATACCCTGATTTTCGACTTGGAACTATTTCATGGGGGTAGTCTATTTACAAAGGAATATTTTCAGACAAAAATTTTCGATGTGAAAATTGGTTTAGATACATAAATCTTTTTTTCCATATGTCAGAGTACGAAATTTCGTAATAGTCACCTATCAACCCCCGAATGACTATCGCATACCCTGATTTTCGACTTGGAACTATTTCATGGGGGTAGTCTATTTACAAAGGAATATTTTCAGACAAAAATTTTCTATGCAAAAATTGGTTTAGATACTTAAATATTTCTTTCCATACGTCAGAGTACGAAATTTCGTAGTAGTCACCTATCAACCCCCGAATGACTATCGCATACCCTGATTTTCGACTTGGAACTATTTCATGGGGTAGTCTATTTACAAAGGAATATTTTCAGATAAAAATTTTCGATGTGAGAATTGGTTTAGATGTTTAAATCTTTTTTTCCATACGTCAGAGTACAAAATTTCGTAATAGTCACATATCAACCCCCGAATGACTGTCGCATCCTCTGATTTTCGACTTGGAACTATTTCATGGGGGTAGTCTATTTACAAAGGAATATTTTCAGACAAAAATTTTCTATGCAAAAATTGGTTTAGATACTTAAATATTTCTTTCCATACGTCAGAGTACGAAATTTCGTAGTAGTCACCTATCAACCCCCGAATGACTATCGCATACCCTGATTTTCGACTTGGAACTATTTCATGGGGGTAGTCTATTTACAAAGGAATATTTTCAGACAAAAATTTTCGATGTGAAAATTGGTTTAGATACATAAATCTTTTTTTCCATATGTCAGAGTACGAAATTTCGTAATAGTCACCTATCAACCCCCGAATTACTATCGCATACCCTGATTTTCGACTTGGAACTACTTCATGGGGGTAGTCTATTTACAAAGGAATATTTTCAGACAAAAATTTTCGATGTGAAAATTGGTTTAGATACTTAAATATTTCTTTCCATACGTCAGAGTACGAAATTTCGTAGTAGTCACCTATCAACCCCCGAATGACTATCGCATACCCTGATTTTCGACTTGGAACTACTTCATGGGGGTAGTCTATTTACAAAAGAATATTTTCAGACAAAAATTTTCGATGCAAAAATTGGTTTAGATACTTAAATCTTTTTTCCATACTTCAGAGTACGAAATTTCGTAATAGTCACCTATCAACCCCCGAATGACGGTCGCATCCCCTGATTTTCGACTTGGAACTATTTAATGGTGGTAGTCTATTTACAAAGGAATATTTTCAGACAAAAATTTTCGATGTGAAAATTGGTTTAGATACTTAAATATTTCTTTCCATACGTCAGAGTACGAAATTTCGTAGTAGTCACCTATCAACCCCCGAATGACTATCGCATACCCTGATTTTCGACTTGGAACTATTTCATGGGGGTAGTCTATTTACAAAGGAATATTTTCGGACAAAAATTTTCGATGTGAAAATTGGTTTAGATACATAAATCTTTTTTTCCATATGTCAGAGTACGAAATTTCGTAATAGTCACCTATCAACCCCCGAATTACTATCGCATACCCTGATTTTCGACTTGGAACTATTTCATGGGGGTAGTCTATTTACAAAGGAATATTTTCAGACAAAAATTTTCGATGTGAAAATTGGTTTAGATACATAAATCTTTTTTTCCATATGTCAGAGTACGAAATTTCGTAATAGTCACCTATCAACCCCCGAATTACTATCGCATACCCTGATTTTCGACTTGGAACTACTTCATGGGGGTAGTCTATTTACAAAGGAATATTTTCAGACAAAAATTTTCGATGTGAAAATTGGTTTAGATACTTAAATATTTCTTTCCATACGTCAGAGTACGAAATTTCGTAGTAGTCACCTATCAACCCCCGAATGACTATCGCATACCCTGATTTTCGACTTGGAACTACTTCATGGGGGTAGTCTATTTACAAAAGAATATTTTCAGACAAAAATTTTCGATGCAAAAATTGGTTTAGATACTTAAATCTTTTTTCCATACTTCAGAGTACGAAATTTCGTAATAGTCACCTATCAACCCCCGAATGACGGTCGCATCCCCTGATTTTCGACTTGGAACTATTTAATGGTGGTAGTCTATTTACAAAGGAATATTTTCAGACAAAAATTTTCGATGTGAAAATTGGTTTAGATACTTAAATATTTCTTTCCATACGTCAGAGTACGAAATTTCGTAGTAGTCACCTATCAACCCCCGAATGACTATCGCATACCCTGATTTTCGACTTGGAACTATTTCATGGGGGTAGTCTATTTACAAAGGAATATTTTCAGACAAAAATTTTCGATGTGAAAATTGGTTTAGATACATAAATCTTTTTTTCCATATGTCAGAGTACGAAATTTCGTAATAGTCACCTATCAACCCCCGAATTACTATCGCATACCCTGATTTTCGACTTGGAACTATTTCATGGGGGTAGTCTATTTACAAAGGAATATTTTCAGACAAAAATTTTCGATGTGAAAATTGGTTTAGATACATAAATCTTTTTTTCCATATGTCAGAGTACGAAATTTCGTAATAGTCACCTATCAACCCCCGAATTACTATCGCATACCCTGATTTTCGACTTGGAACTACTTCATGGGGGTAGTCTATTTACAAAGGAATATTTTCAGACAAAAATTTTCGATGTGAAAATTGGTTTAGATACTTAAATATTTCTTTCCATACGTCAGAGTACGAAATTTCGTAGTAGTCACCTATCAACCCCCGAATGACTATCGCATACCCTGATTTTCGACTTGGAACTATTTAATGGTGGTAGTCTGTTTAAAAAGGAATATTTTCAGACAAAAATTTTCGATGGAAAAATTCGTTTAGATACTTAAATATTTTTTTCCATACGTCAGACTACGAAATTTCGTAGTAGTCACCTATCAATCCCCGAATGACTATCGCATACCCTGATTTTCGACTTGGAACTATTTCATGGGGGTAGTCTATTTACAAAGGAATATTTTCAGACAAAAATTTTCGACGCAAAAATTGGTTTAGATACTTAAATATTTTTTTCCATACGTCAGAGTACGAAATTTCGTAGTAGTCACATAACAACCCCCGAATGATTATCGCATCCCCTGATTTTCGACTTGGAACTATTTCATGGGGGTAGTCTATTTACAAAGGAATATTTTCAGACAAAAATTTTCGACGCAAAAATTGGTTTAGATACTTAAATATTTTTTTTCCATACGTCAGACTACGAAATTTCGTAGTAGTCACCTATCAACCCCCGAATGACTATCGCATACCCTGATTTTCGACTTGGAACTATTTCATGGGGGTAGTCTATTTACAAAGGAATATTTTCAGACAAAAATTTTCGACGCAAAAATTGGTTTAGATACTTAAATATTTTTTTCCATACGTCAGAGTACGAAATTTCGTAGTAGTCACATAACAACCCCCGAATGATTATCGCATCCCCTGATTTTCGACTTGGAACTATTTCATGGGGGTAGTCTATTTACAAAGGAATATTTTCAGACAAAAATTTTCTATGCAAAAATTGGTTTAGATACTTAAATATTTCTTTCCATACGTCAGAGTACGAAATTTCGTAGTAGTCACCTATCAACCCCCGAATGACTATCGCATACCCTGATTTTCGACTTGGAACTATTTCATGGGGGTAGTCTATTTACAAAGGAATATTTTCAGATAAAAATTTTCGATGTGAGAATTGGTTTAGATATTTAAATCTTTTTTTCCATACGTCAGAGTACAAAATTTCGTAATAGTCACATATCAACCCCCGAATGACTGTCGCATCCCCTGATTTTCGACTTGGAACTATTTCACGGGGGTAGTCTATTTACAAAGGAATATTTTCAGATAAAAATTTTCTATGCAAAAATTGGTTTAGATACTTAAATATTTCTTTCCATACGTCAGAGTACGAAATTTCGTAGTAGTCACCTATCAACCCCCGAATGACTATCGCATACCCTGATTTTCGACTTGGAACTATTTAATGGTGGTAGTCTATTTACAAAGGAATATTTTCAGACAAAAATTTTCTATGCAAAAATTGGTTTAGATACTTAAATATTTCTTTCCATACGTCAGAGTACGAAATTTCGTAGTAGTCACCTATCAACCCCCGAATGACTATCGCATACCCTGATTTTCGACTTGGAACTACTTCATGGGGGTAGTCTATTTACAAAGGAATATTTTCAGACAAAAATTTTCGATGTGAAAATTGGTTTAGATACTTAAATATTTCTTTCCATACGTCAGAGTACGAAATTTCGTAGTAGTCACATATCAACCCCCGAATGACTATCGCATACCCTGATTTTCGACTTGGAACTATTTCATGGGGGTAGTCTATTTACAAAGGAATATTTTCAGACAAAAATTTTCGACGCAAAAATTGGTTTAGATACTTAAATATTTTTTTCCATACGTCAGAGTACGAAATTTCATAGTAGTCACATAACAACCCCCGAATGATTATCGCATCCCCTGATTTTCGACTTGGAACTATTTCATGGGGGTAGTCTATTTACAAAGGAATATTTTCAGACAAAAATTTTCGATGTGAAAATTGGTTTAGATACATAAATCTTTTTTTCCATATGTCAGAGTACGAAATTTCGTAATAGTCACCTATCAACCCCCGAATTACTATCGCATACCCTGATTTTCGACTTGGAACTACTTCATGGGGGTAGTCTATTTACAAAGGAATATTTTCAGACAAAAATTTTCGATGTGAAAATTGGTTTAGATACTTAAATATTTCTTTCCATACGTCAGAGTACGAAATTTCGTAGTAGTCACCTATCAACCCCCGAATGACTATCGCATACCCTGATTTTCGACTTGGAACTACTTCATGGGGGTAGTCTATTTACAAAGGAATATTTTCAGACAAAAATTTTCGATGTGAAAATTGGTTTAGATACATAAATCTTTTTTTCCATATGTCAGAGTACGAAATTTCGTAATAGTCACCTATCAACCCCCGAATTACTATCGCATACCCTGATTTTCGACTTGGAACTACTTCATGGGGGTAGTCTATTTACAAAGGAATATTTTCAGACAAACATTTTCGATGTGAAAATTGGTTTAGATACTTAAATATTTCTTTCCATACGTCAGAGTACGAAATTTCGTAGTAGTCACCTATCAACCCCCGAATGACTATCGCATACCCTGATTTTCGACTTGGAACTATTTAATGATGGTAGTCTGTTTAAAAAGGAATATTTTCAGACAAAAATTTTCGATGGAAAAATTCGTTTAGATACTTAAATATTTTTTCCATACGTCAGACTACGAAATTTCGTAGTAGTCACCTATCAACCCCCGAATGACTATCGCATACCCTGATTTTCGACTTGGAACTACTTCATGGGGGTAGTCTATTTACAAAGGAATATTTTCAGACAAAAATTTTCGATGTGAAAATTGGTTTAGATACATAAATCTTTTTTTCCATATGTCAGAGTACGAAATTTCGTAATAGTCACCTATCAACCCCCGAATTACTATCGCATACCCTGATTTTCGACTTGGAACTACTTCATGGGGGTAGTCTATTTACAAAGGAATATTTTCAGACAAAAATTTTCGATGTGAAAATTGGTTTAGATACTTAAATATTTCTTTCCATACGTCAGAGTACGAAATTTCGTAGTAGTCACCTATCAACCCCCGAATGACTATCGCATACCCTGATTTTCGACTTGGAACTATTTCATGGGGGTAGTCTATTTACAAAGGAATATTTTCAGACAAAAATTTTCGATGTGAAAATTGGTTTAGATACATAAATCTTTTTTTCCATGTCAGAGTACGAAATTTCGTAATAGTCACCTATCAACCCCCGAATGACTATCGCATACCCTGATTTTCGACTTGGAACTATTTCATGGGGGTAGTCTATTTACAAAGGAATATTTTCAGACAAAAATTTTCGACGCAAAAATTGGTTTAGATACTTAAATATTTTTTTCCATACGTCAGAGTACGAAATTTCGTAGTAGTCACATAACAACCCCCGAATGATTATCGCATCCCCTGATTTTCGACTTGGAACTATTTCATGGGGGTAGTCTATTTACAAAGGAATATTTTCAGACAAAAATTTTCGACGCAAAAATTGGTTTAGATACTTAAATATTTTTTTTCCATACGTCAGACTACGAAATTTCGTAGTAGTCACCTATCAACCCCCGAATGACTATCGCATACCCTGATTTTCGACTTGGAACTATTTCATGGGGGTAGTCTATTTACAAAGGAATATTTTCAGACAAAAATTTTCGATGTGAAAATTGGTTTAGATACTTAAATATTTCTTTCCATACGTCAGAGTACGAAATTTCGTATTAGTCACCTATCAACCCCCGAATGACTATCGCATACCCTGATTTTCGACTTGGAACTATTTCATGGGGGTAGTCTATTTACAAAGGAATATTTTCAGACAAAAATTTTCGATGTGAAAATTGGTTTAGATACATAAATCTTTTTTTCCATGTCAGAGTACGAAATTTCGTAATAGTCACCTATCAACCCCCGAATGACTATCGCATACCCTGATTTTCGACTTGGAACTATTTAATGGTGGTAGTCTGTTTAAAAAGGAATATTTTCAGACAAAAATTTTCGATGGAAAAATTCGTTTAGATACTTAAATATTTTTTTCCATACGTCAGACTACGAAATTTCGTAGTAGTCACCTATCAACCCCCGAATGACTATCGCATACCCTGATTTTCGACTTGGAACTATTTCATGGGGGTAGTCTATTTACAAAGGAATATTTTCAGACAAAAATTTTCGACGCAAAAATTGGTTTAGATACTTAAATATTTTTTTCCATACGTCAGAGTACGAAATTTCGTAGTAGTCACATAACAACCCCCGAATGATTATCGCATCCCCTGATTTTCGACTTGGAACTATTTCATGGGGGTAGTCTATTTACAAAGGAATATTTTCAGACAAAAATTTTCGACGCAAAAATTGGTTTAGATACTTAAATATTTTTTTTCCATACGTCAGAGTACGAAATTTTGAAGTTGTCACTTATCAACCCCCGAATGACTGTCGCATCCTCTGATTTTCGACTTGGAACTATTTCATGGGGTAGTCTATTTACAAAGGAATATTTTCAGATAAAAATTTTCGATGTGAGAATTGGTTTAGATGTTTAAATCTTTTTTTCCATACGTCAGAGTACAAAATTTCGTAATAGTCACATATCAACCCCCGAATGACTGTCGCATCCTCTGATTTTCGACTTGGAACTATTTCATGGGGGTAGTCTATTTACAAAGGAATATTTTCAGACAAAAATTTTCTATGCAAAAATTGGTTTAGATACTTAAATATTTCTTTCCATACGTCAGAGTACGAAATTTCGTAGTAGTCACCTATCAACCCCCGAATGACTATCGCATACCCTGATTTTCGACTTGGAACTATTTCATGGGGGTAGTCTATTTACAAAGGAATATTTTCAGATAAAAATTTTCGATGTGAGAATTGGTTTAGATATTTAAATCTTTTTTTCCATACGTCAGAGTACAAAATTTCGTAATAGTCACATATCAACCCCCGAATGACTGTCGCATCCCCTGATTTTCGACTTGGAACTATTTCACGGGGGTAGTCTATTTACAAAGGAATATTTTCAGATAAAAATTTTCTATGCAAAAATTGGTTTAGATACTTAAATATTTCTTTCCATACGTCAGAGTACGAAATTTCGTAGTAGTCACCTATCAACCCCCGAATGACTATCGCATACCCTGATTTTCGACTTGGAACTATTTAATGGTGGTAGTCTATTTACAAAGGAATATTTTCAGACAAAAATTTTCTATGCAAAAATTGGTTTAGATACTTAAATATTTCTTTCCATACGTCAGAGTACGAAATTTCGTAGTAGTCACCTATCAACCCCCGAATGACTATCGCATACCCTGATTTTCGACTTGGAACTACTTCATGGGGGTAGTCTATTTACAAAGGAATATTTTCAGACAAAAATTTTCGATGTGAAAATTGGTTTAGATACTTAAATATTTCTTTCCATACGTCAGAGTACGAAATTTCGTAGTAGTCACATATCAACCCCCGAATGACTATCGCATACCCTGATTTTCGACTTGGAACTATTTCATGGGGGTAGTCTATTTACAAAGGAATATTTTCAGACAAAAATTTTCGACGCAAAAATTGGTTTAGATACTTAAATATTTTTTTCCATACGTCAGAGTACGAAATTTCATAGTAGTCACATAACAACCCCCGAATGATTATCGCATCCCCTGATTTTCGACTTGGAACTATTTCATGGGGGTAGTCTATTTACAAAGGAATATTTTCAGACAAAAATTTTCGACGCAAAAATTGGTTTAGATACTTAAATATTTTTTTCCATACGTCAGAGTACGAAATTTTGAAGTTGTCACCTATCAACCCCCGAATGACTGTCGCATCCTCTGATTTTCGACTTGGAACTATTTCATGGGGGTAGTCTATTTACAAAGGAATATTTTCAGACAAAAATTTTCCATGCAAAAATTGGTTTAGATACTTAAATATTTCTTTCCATACGTCAGAGTACGAAATTTCGTAGTAGTCACCTATCAACCCCCGAATGACTATCGCATACCCTGATTTTCGACTTGGAACTATTTCATGGGGGTAGTCTATTTACAAAGGAATATTTTCAGATAAAAATTTTCGATGTGAGAATTGGTTTAGATATTTAAATCTTTTTTTCCATACGTCAGAGTACAAAATTTCGTAATAGTCACATATCAACCCCCGAATGACTGTCGCATCCCCTGATTTTCGACTTGGAACTATTTCACGGGGGTAGTCTATTTACAAAGGAATATTTTCAGACAAAAATTTTCTATGCAAAAATTGGTTTAGATACTTAAATATTTCTTTCCATACGTCAGAGTACGAAATTTCGTAGTAGTCACCTATCAACCCCCGAATGACTATCGCATACCCTGATTTTCGACTTGGAACTATTTCATGGGGGTAGTCTATTTACAAAGGAATATTTTCAGACAAAAATTTTCTATGCAAAAATTGGTTTAGATACTTAAATATTTTTTTTCCATACGTCAGAGTACGAAATTTTGAAGTTGTCACTTATCAACCCCCGAATGACTGTCGCATCCTCTGATTTTCGACTTGGAACTATTTCATGGGGTAGTCTATTTACAAAGGAATATTTTCAGATAAAAATTTTCGATGTGAGAATTGGTTTAGATGTTTAAATCTTTTTTTCCATACGTCAGAGTACAAAATTTCGTAATAGTCACATATCAACCCCCGAATGACTGTCGCATCCTCTGATTTTCGACTTGGAACTATTTCATGGGGGTAGTCTATTTACAAAGGAATATTTTCAGACAAAAATTTTCTATGCAAAAATTGGTTTAGATACTTAAATATTTCTTTCCATACGTCAGAGTACGAAATTTCGTAGTAGTCACCTATCAACCCCCGAATGACTATCGCATACCCTGATTTTCGACTTGGAACTATTTCATGGGGGTAGTCTATTTACAAAGGAATATTTTCAGATAAAAATTTTCGATGTGAGAATTGGTTTAGATATTTAAATCTTTTTTTCCATACGTCAGAGTACAAAATTTCGTAATAGTCACATATCAACCCCCGAATGACTGTCGCATCCCCTGATTTTCGACTTGGAACTATTTCACGGGGGTAGTCTATTTACAAAGGAATATTTTCAGACAAAAATTTTTGATGTGAAAATTGGTTTAGATACTTAAATATTTTTTTCCATACGTCAGAGTACGAAATTTCGTAATAGTCACCTATCAACCCCCGAATGACTATCGCATACCATGATTTTCGACTTGGAACTACTTCATGGGGGTAGTCTATTTACAGAGGAATATTTTCAGACAAAAATTTTCGACGCAAAAATTGGTTTAGATACTTAAATATTTTTTTCCATACGTCAGAGTACGAAATTTCGAAGTTGTCACCTATCAACCCCCGAATGACTGTCGCATCCTCTGATTTTCCACTTGGAACTATTTCATGGGGGTAGTCTATTTACAAAGGAATATTTTCAGACAAAAATTTTCTATGCAAAAATTAGGTTTAGATACTTAAATATTTTTTTCCATACGTCAGAGTACGAAATTTCGTAATAGTCACCTATCAACCCCCGAATGACTGTCGCATCCCCTGATTTTCGACTTGGAACTATTTCACGGGGGTAGTCTATTTACAAAGGAATTTTTTCAGACAAAAATTTTCTATGCAAAAATTGGTTTAGATACTTAAATATTTTTTTCCATACGTCAGAGTACGAAATTTCGTAATAGTCACCTATCAACCCCCGAATGACTGTCGCATCCCCTGATTTTCGACTTGGAACTATTTAATGGTGGTAGTCTGTTTAAAAAGGAATATTTTCAGACAAAAATTTTCGATGGAAAAATTCGTTTAGATACTTAAATATTTTTTTCCATACGTCAGAGTGTGAAATTTCGTAGTAGTCACATATCAACCCCCGAATGACTATCGCATCCCCTGATTTTCGACTTGGACTATTTCACGGTAGTAGTCTATTTACAAAGGAATATTTTCAGACAAAAATTTTCGATGTAAAAATTGGTTTAGATACTTAAATCTTTTTTTCCATACGTCAGAGTACGAAATTTCGTAATAGTCACCTATCAACCCCCGAATGACTGTCGCATCCCCTGAGTTTCGACTTGGAACTATTTAATGGTGGTAGTCTGTTTAAAAAGGAATATTTTCAGACAAAAATTTTCGATGGAAAAATTCGTTTAGATACTTAAATATTTTTTTCCATACGTCAGAGTGTGAAATTTCGTAGTAGTCACATATCAACCCCCGAATGACTATCGCATCCCCTGATTTTCGACTTGGACTATTTCACGGTAGTAGTCTATTTACAAAGGAATATTTTCAGACAAAAATTTTCGATGTAAAAATTGGTTTAGATACTTAAATATTTTTTTCCATACGTCAGAGTACGAAATTTCGTAATAGTCACCTATCAACCCCCGAATGACTGTCGCATCCCCTGAGTTTCGACTTGGAACTATTTAATGGTGGTAGTCTGTTTAAAAAGGAATATTTTCAGACAAAAATTTTCGATGGAAAAATTCGTTTAGATACTTAAATATTTTTTTCCATACGTCAGAGTGTGAAATGTCGTAGTAGTCACATATCAACCCCCGAATGACTATCGCATCCCCTGATTTTCGACTTGGACTATTTCACGGTAGTAGTCTATTTACAAAGGAATATTTTCAGACAAAAATTTTCGATGTAAAAATTGGTTTAGATACTTAAATCTTTTTTTCCATACGTCAGAGTACGAAATTTCGTAGTAAAGTCTCTTATCAACCCCCGAATGGCCATTGCATCCCCTGATTTTCGACTTGGAACTATTTAATGGTGGTAGTCTATTTACAAAGGAGAATTTTCAGAAAAAAATTTTCGATGGAAAAATTGGTTTAGATACTTAAATATTTTTTTCCATACGTCAGAGTGTGAAATTTCGTAGTAGCCACATATCAACCCCCGAATGACTATCGCATCCCCTGATTTTCGACTTGGCACTACTTCACGGTGGTAGTCTCTTTACAAAGGAATATTTTCAAACAAAAATTTTCGATGCAAAAATTGGTTTAGAAAGTTAAATATTTTTTTTATACGTCAGAGTACGAAATTTCGAAGTAAAGTCTTATATCAACCCCCGAATGACTATCGCATCCCCTGATTTTCGACTTGAAATTATTTCTTGGGGATAGTCTATTTACAAAGGAATATTTTCAGACAAAAATTTTCGATCTAAAAATTGGTTTAGATACTTAAATCTTTTTTTCCAAACGTCAGAGTACGAAATTTCGTAATAGTCACCTATCAACCCCCGAATGACTGTCGCATCCCCTTATTTTTGACTTGGAACTATTTAATGGTGGTAGTCTATTTACAAAGGAATATTTTCAGACAAAAATTTTCGATGTAAATATTGGTTTAGATACTTAAATCTTTTTTTTTGCATACGTCAGAGTACGAAATTTCGTAGTAAAGTCTGTTATCAACCCCCGAATGGCCATTACATTCCCTGATTTTCGACTTGGAACTATTTCATGGGTGTAGTCTATTTACAAAGGAATATTTTCAGACAAAATTTTTTTATATAAAAATTGGTTTAGATACTTAAATCTTTTTTTCCATACGTCAGAGTACGAAATTTCGTAATAGTCACCTATCAACCCCCGAATGACTGTCGCATCCCCTGATTTTTAACTTGGAACTATTTAATGGCGGTAGTCTATTTACAAAGGAATATTTTCAGACAAAAATTTTCGATGTAAAAATTGGTTTAGATACTTAAATATTTTTTTCCATACGTTATTGTTCGAAATTTCGTAGAAAAGTCTCCTATCAACCCCCGAATGACCATTGCATCCCTTGATTTTCGACTTGAAACTATTTCAGGGTGTAGTCTATTTACAAAGGAATATTTTCAGACAAATCTTTTTGATGTAAAAATTGGTTCAGATACTTAAATATTATTTTCCATACGTCAGACTACAAAAGTACGAAGTAAAGTCTATTAGTTCTTTTAGCGCGGCTTGCAAGAAACTGAACGGGCGAAAGCAAAACCGTTTTACTTTTTGTTCATAGTTTAAAAAGGACGCCCGAAAAGCTAATAATTGCTTATAATATTCAATTCGCAGTTGCCAAGTGTCCAGGACGCCCGAAAAGCGAATCAGTGTATCCTCCATGCGCATATACGAAATATACGTTAACGATTGATGCGCTCCAAGCGACAACTCGTATGAACTAAAAATATACTGAAACGGTTTATTTCTGTTCATTAAATTGTCATTTCGGCGTCTTCCAAAAATTTGCAAAATGATTTTTTACGGCCCTGCGATGACTTTGACAAACTTTTACACAGGGTGTGTTTGGAGCGTCCGAATATGGACGCCACATGCACCCGGACGCTCTATTAAATGTGATTCGGTAATATAAGGACGCTCTATTGATTTAAAGATATATATATACAGGGTGGTCGTGATATAACCTTACAAAAAAATTCTGGGTCATTAGGAGGATCCAACAGTTCCGAAAAACCCATATTTGGTAGGTCCAAAATGATGAAGAAAAATTAACCCCTATCAACACTCACTTGACGCCACTGACCACAAAAATAAATACATACATATTTAACCAAGATTTAATTGTTAGTTACTTAGTTACAATAAATTGGCAATTTGCTGTCAAATTTGATAGACGTTTTCTTTTGCCAGTGATTTACTTGTCAGTTTGCATATGAAAATTGTCATTTATATGTCGTCGCCTTTCTTGTTTTCAATGTATTTTGTCTCTTATAATCATTTTTGTACAAGAAGTCTATAAAACCAGTATTTTTCAAGACTTCACTTGCGTTTGTGTTTGCAGTTTGTAAGTAAATAGCAAATTTCATGGGTCAAGACACTAACGGATAATCATGATTGTGGTTTTAGGTTAGAATCTGCTAATAAACACAATATTCAACAAAGAACAACGATTTCAACTTTAAACGGTAAATGTAACGTCAAGTTTATAAATCGGTTTTAATAAATAACAAAAGGAAACCAGTGTTTATTGGAAAAAAATATCTTGATTTGTAAACTTCATTTCTACGGCAAATTCAAAATTATTGAATTTGACAAATGTCATTCAGTTTACTAGTTGGTACAGGTCAAGGCCTATCAACTTTAAATAGGTTGCCTCAAGCGATCCTGACCTACCACAACAGCGCGCGACCGATCTACGTCACACGGCGACCGGCGATGCAAAAAATATGTACTTTGAAAAACTCAAAACTGTTGTCAATTACAAACGAAAACGCCAGCCAAACGCCAAACTGTCAGAGTAATACAGAACATAGGTTAAATCACAGAGTTAGATTAAAATGAATTAAACACAGGTAATAAAACTCAGACCTGGGTCGCCAGTCTACGTCACGAACTCCGCCTCCCCCGCACGACCCCCTCGCCCGGGAGCTGTTCAATGAGGTAACCTAATTAAAGTTGATAGGCCTTGGGTACAGGTACCGATTATCGTTACTAGACAACCAAAATCACCTTTTTCACCCTGATTAACTCATTGGCGTACAGCAAATTTTGAACAAATTTTCAATTATTTGTATCTCGAAAAAGAAAAGACTTTTACCAGAATTTTTTTTTGTATACGAGTTCTACTCATCGTCACCTATTACCAGTTTTTTTTTGTAAGGTTATATCACGACCACCCTGTATATATATATATATATATATATATGATCGTAGGTACGATCAGGTATTAATTTTGATAATAAAAATACCTTTAAGAGATCGCACGTTTATTACAGCACAAGTTGCTTCACACAGTAATAAACGACGACTGTCGTTTCCGAGAGACAAAAGTTGCAAAATAGACAATTTGGATTCGTATGCTAAATTCTACACAGCGAAAACAACGCTAAATCCTTGGATCGTCCGTGGGCGTCCAGAGTGGCCGACTTTTTCGGGACTCCTCAAATTACATCTTGAGTTTCATCAATCGCGCCGCTCACATATATATATATATATATATATATATATATATATATAGAGGTAGTATGTCTACTGAACTGACTGAACACTACTCTTATACTGCTCTTCCTTGGGATTATTGTCACGAAGTCTCAATAAATGCACAATTGATTAAACAATTTTATTCTGCGTTTCAATTACAACTATTTCGATTCACGCCTTTTCGCGTACTGCTCTCGTTTCTCGGTCTCGGTCCTTTCCTTGTTTCCGCAGCATCAGCATATCGTCGCCTAAATTTAGTATTCGCGTCCTCGGTATAAAAAGTATCAAATGTCCCTTCACGTAACATTCGGCCCTCCTTTTGGTCGACGCGTCCTCGCGTTGCTTTCCACTTAGCAATTCTAATAACAAACAAAACATCTTCAGGTATCAAATCTTATGGTCAGAAAACCTGCCGAAAAGTCTGAAAAGAAGCGTCCTGTATGACTTTATAATTCCGGTAATTTAATTTCAATTCGCCACGACTATTTATCAAGCCGTCCTGTTCCAACACAACAATTTATTTCATCACAGGCGATTTATAAGGCCGTCCTGTTCCGGCGCAGCAATTTATTTCACCACAGGCTATTTGTAAGGCCGTCCTGTTCCGGCGCAACAATTAATTTCACCACAGGCTATTTGTAAGGCCGTCCTGTTCCGGCGCAGCAATTAATTTCACCACAGACGATTTATAAGGCCGTCCTGTTCCGGCGCAGCAATTAATTTCACCACAGGCGATTTATAAGGCCGTCCTGTTCCGGCGCAGCAATTAATTTCACCACAGGCTATTTGTAACGCCGTCCTGTTCCGGCGCAGCAATTTGTTTCAGACTTTTCCGCAGCATTAAACATAAATCTTATTCAACAAATAAATCACTCTATCAGATCAGCGAGGTTGTCCACCGTTCATTACCAGTAACCTTGCCGTTAGTACCCGTCTTATCTTTCTTATCCCTCCGAGTCGTACTATAATAGGGCCTTAAGGAGTCAGCAGCAACAATACTACAATAATTTTTATAACCCCGCATGCCTTTAATACTTTTTATCTTATAACGATCTGAACCAAATACTTTAACCACTAAGTACGGGCCCGAATACTTTCTACTTAATTTCTTGCTGATTCCCTGTAAATAACCAGAAGGACTTCCCTTCCACAACACTAAATCTCCTTTCTTGTATTTTCTAGGGGCCTTTCTCTTACTATCAAATACCCGTTTCATTCTCATACCTACTCTCTGAAGATTCTCACTAGCTTGCATTCTTTTCTCCTGCATGTTCTCTTGACTTGTACTTGGTTCAAGATCATTCAGAATTCTACCTTTAAGTCCAAACATCAATTCGTATGGCGCATGTTTAGTACTTTCGTTTACAGTATTATTCATTCCCCACAACACCTGCGGTAATTTGGTATCCCAGTAGAATTCATTCACTACTAATGTTCTTAAGCGGTCTAACAAAGTACGATGGTATCGCTCCACCTGTCCGTTCTCCCTAGGTGTAGCGACAGCAGTCAGAACGTGTTTTATTTGCCTCTCTGTGACGAACATTTTAAAATGACGACCCGTAAACGCTTTGCCATTATCGGAAATTATCCTTTTTGGATATCCAAAATAACTTCCAAAGATTTCTTGGAGATTTTTAACACACTCTCTCGCGCTCATAGTTTTGCAGGGCTTTGCAATGAGAAACTTTGTAAAAGAATCTATTACTGTCAATAGATATTGGTTTCCACCTTTACTCTTTGGAAAAGGTCCTACGTGATCAATATGTACAGTATCCATTGGGATTTTAGGTTTTGGAATTGGGTGAAGTTGTCCCTCTATTTTTCCATAGTTTCCCTTATTAAACGTACATTCCAAACAACATGATACATACTTTCGAATAAAACGCGTCATTCCCGCGAACCAATAAGTTTGTTTTATAATATTGGTGGTTTTAGTAAGTCCCGGATGTCCTATTTCATCTTGATATTTTTGCATAATTTTCCATTTTGCAGATTTTGGAACTACTAATCTATCACCAGAAGGTGTTTTCCGGTAAAGACGTTCGTTCTTAAAACAATATTCACGTGATAAATCTGAATTCATACTACACTTTATTTGATTTATTATGATTTGCAATTGATCGTCCTGCATTTGTACAGTCAAAAACCAATCCTCAGTATTAATACTGCATACTTGTTTTTCGCAAGGTATAACCTCTATTGCATTTCTGCTTAGAGCGTCGACATGTCGCATCGATTTGCCAGGTTTGTGTATTATATCAAAATCATATTCTTGTACCTGAAGCCACCAACGAGCTACCCTTGGTAAAAGATCGCGTTTTACAAATGTATATCGTACTGCTATACAGTCTGTTACAATTTTAAAATGTGAACCGATAAGATACATTCGAAATCGCTTGAGGGATTCAACTACCGCTAGCGTCTCCAATTCATAACTATGATAAACTTGTTCAGCAGATGAAGTTACTCGACTAAAATAAGCTACCGGTTTTAAACGACCCCCTTCGTGTTCCTGCATTAAGATTCCCCCTACACCCAAACTACTAGCGTCGGTATGAACCTCTGTCTTCTTGTTGGAGTCGAATGGTACTAAAATTGGTTCGTTCACCAACAATTCCTTTAATGTAGAAAATGAATTCTCTTGCTCTTCACCCCAATTCCAAACAAACCCCTTTCTAGTTAATTTTGTTAACGGTAAAGCAATCGTCGCGAAATTTTGAATGAATTTTCTGAAATAGCCTGCTAACCCAAGAAATTGTCGAACCTCATGCACGTTTGTGGGTGTTTTGAATTCTTTCACGGCGTTTGTCTTTTGTAAACCTGGTGAAATACCGTTTGCACTTAATCTATGACCTAAATATTGTATTTCTGTCTTTAAGAAGGAACATTTATTCAAATTCAACTTTAAACCAGCCTCGTGTAAACGCCCAAACACCTTCTGCAATAATTCTAGGCCCTCTGTCACAGATGTTGAAGGTATTAACAAATCGTCCATATAGACTAAAACACGCTCGTGTCGCAAATCACCAAGAGCTTTGTTAATGACTCTTTGAAAAACTGCCGGTGCGTTCACTAGCCCAAACGGCATTTTTAGATACTCATAATGACCGTCATGTGTGATAAAAGCAGTCTTCGGAATGGAATCTTCTGACACAGGGATCTGGTGAAAACCCTGGCTACAATCCAAACTGCTAAAGAAAACTTTACCCGACAACCTGTTCAATTGTTCTTCAATATTTGGCATGGGGTATATCTCCTTTACAGTTATTTTGTTCAGTGCCCTATAGTCAACACACAACCTAAATTCCCCGTTCTTTTTCTTAACGAGTACCACTGGACTTGCAAATTCTGACTCTGACTCCCTTATTATTCCGGCTTTTAACAGATCAGTAATTTTATTTCTTACAACCTCCCTTTCATTAAAAGACAACTTATAAGGTTTGTAGCGTACATGTTTTGATCCTTCCACTAATGAGATCTCCATTTCCCCACGGGTTGCTGTACCCAACTCTTTACTATTACTTGCAAAACAGACGGACCATTTATTAATAATCTTAAGTAATTCGCCCTTGTCCCTTGGGGAAAGGGAATCTTCCAGGTCAACCTCGTTTATCTCTACGACATTATCTTTCTTATTATTTTCTAAACTCACCCTGTAATTTGTCCACTTCCTCGATTCTTGCTCTACGCTTCTCTCGCAACGTCCTATTACGTGGCCTCGTGGAAGAGTCACCTCCTTGCTTCCCAAATTCAAGAGAGGTAGCACGCTCGACGGGCCTCGAAACAACCCTCCAAGTATGCCGACGATGACCTGTCCCACCGGGTGGCATCTGCTGCTGAGCTCTACGGCAGTGTCCTCTTCATTCCCGATGATGCTTACTCTAGCTGACGTGAATGTCTGGGGTTTCAGGTTGACGTCGTCCTCCAGGACCATAATTCGGCGTGGACGCTGGATATCCTCCTCGTCGTTCAGTGTGATGCTATCGAGGTGGTTTACAAGATCTTCCATTATCCTCACTTGATTATTGCTAACTCTCAGGATCACTCCTTCACGATTTATGACCGGTTGTCCCACGATTAGATCGACGCTGTCCATATCAGCGTCAGTTACAACTGCAGTAGTGCCCAAAGAAAGACGATCAATCCTCAGCACAAACGTCGTTTCGAACTCAGTTTGGATCCTCCCGCCGCCGAATCCCTTCAATACGTTCGTCTTCCTGATCGTAGGTAAACCAGATTTGTAAACAAATGACTGCGAAATAATGTTGACTTGACTTCCTGTGTCTATGTATGCCTTTGCGACGTAATCATTTACAAAGCACGATTTCTTGTAACCGTTGGTAATTTGAGCGGTGTCTATAAGTCTGACTCGTCGCTCGGTTTCATCAGATTTGTCCCGTTTCATTTTCAAACGACAATCGTCCTTTTTATGGCCAGGACGATTGCAGAGATAACAACGCATCACGTGCTTGTTGCGACACTCTCTGGCGATGTGGCCCAGTTTCCCACAATAATAACATCTTGGAGAAGGAGAGTGTTGCTTCGTGTTTCTATCAGAGTTCGAAGAAGGCTCGCACTTAGCTCGTCTAGCTGTTGATGGAAGACCGGAAGGACCAGGTGATTGATAATGGTCCATCGGAGCCATAAATCCCGAGTACAATTCATCTGGAGTGGTGCACTGAAATGCGCGTGCATTCGGTTGCAATTCAAGCGGCAAGCCTTTAATAATGCAAGAAATCGTTGCCTCCTGATCTAGTCGACACTGTTGCGTTAGTGAAAGCTTAGCATGATAATAATGAGTCATTGTTTCATCCTTATATTTACATCTTGCTACTAGTTCTTCCAAAAGGGTCGCATAATCAACTCGACGGGGAAATGCTCTGGATAAAGCAACTTTCCACTCATCCCAGGTTTTGTTGTAATCTTCTACGTTGTTAAACCATTCACGAGCTGAGCCACGAAGCTTTATTTGCATGTAACATGTTTTCTCGTACTCTGTCCACTTATGTATTTCCCCAAGCTGTTCAATTTTATGTAGCCATGATAGTACGGTAGACTTGTCGTCATCCGGGTCAAAAACAGGAATGATTTCCGCCTTAGGTTTTACCCTACAGCTCTCGTTGTCCAGTTGAGTGTCGTCCACGTCATCAGGTCGATCTTGACCGAGTCTTCTTTTCAAGGCTGCATTTATCTTCCTCTCGAGATGCTGTTCGACTAAATTTTCGTACAGGACCCTCTCGTCGCCACTGTCACTCATGGTCAACTTTTTTTTCAGTACACACGTAACGCGAAACTTAATCCACAGTTTTATACGCGACAGGATGTCACCGAGTTAATGATTTTCACACGCGGAAAATCCCACTTCTGAAAATGTCACGAAGTCTCAATAAATGCACAATTGATTAAACAATTTTATTCTGCGTTTCAATTACAACTATTTCGATTCACGCCTTTTCGCGTACTGCTCTCGTTTCTCGGTCTCGGTCCTTTCCTTGTTTCCGCAGCATCAGCATATCGTCGCCTAAATTTAGTATTCGCGTCCTCGGTATAAAAAGTATCAAATGTCCCTTCACGTAACATTATAAATCATTCACAAATTTTGTTACTCGAGAAGGTCTTCTTTATGCTTCAGATGTGGTGTATAAAATTTTACATTTCACAAAAAAAAACAAATTCGCTTCCTATTAAAAAATGAAAACATAGAGAAAACCAAAATAGACTTAAAATGAAAAATGATAAATACAGTTACCAATCATTTTGCTACTAATATATGTCTTTAAACATAAACACCCTGTAAATCAAAAATTTATAGCTGAGGAATGTCACGAAATTCAAATTATTCGAAAAATAATTGTCATATATTTAAAGTGCCGAATGTATATATCAACACAGTAAACTATTAAATATTGAATTACATGGGAAAAATGTCACAGTACGGCAAAAAATTACTAAACTGGTTTTATTTAGCAATTGTTAAAATATAATGAAGCATTGTCATATTTAGACAAAAATTGTGTTTTTAATTTTTTTTTAATTTTATTTCCCAACCCCGTAGGCCAACAGTTAAAATTTGACTTGAACGTTATACTGTCTGCATTATTACTTTTGTCATTTTCCTGATGAAATATTCAGAGAAAATCACGTTTACTGGTAAATAAACATAAAAAGATTAAAAAATATTTAAGAAATGCGCGAACGTTTCATTTAGTAACATAAGATAGAAAGAGATAGATATCCGTAACCAATGCGGGTTGCCTATGGAATCGTTTTGCCTCACTTTTCGCTCAAGGCGGGTCCCTTCCAGGTACGTAGTATAGAGTTCACTGGGAGAGAAGAGAGTGAGTAGTTAGTCGTCCTCTGGCTGCTGTCGTTTGTCATTTCTCTTGTAGTGTTCCCTGTGTCGCTTCCAGTGGCGGCACGTCGTGACGTTTCCAGTGGCGCCACAAGATGAACCGTTTTTTTTTAATTTTTTTCTAATTTTTACATTAAATTTCGAGTATACCTATTTCGTTAATAAAGTTTTTTTCGCAAATATACCAGTTTTGGCTAAAAAAATTTACCCTAAAAATTTTGATAGAAAAGTCATTTTAGAAGAACATTAATATCTCGTCAAATACTTATGAAAACAAAATAAAACGTTTTACAGGGAGCAAGCTAAGACTTGAATTCATTATCAAATGGTATGGGCAAGTAAAAACTTTTTAATGTAATAAGCTATCTCATATAATAACCCATCTACGTGAATCTCCCTGTATATACATAATTATGTGCAGTATTTTGAATATGATCTATGTTACATGTTGCGTGGAATAAGAAATATGATCGGAAGAACTTACAGTAGGGCAAGAAAACGGTCCAAAGCTTCGAAAGCTATAAGGGCAGCAAAAGCAAGGGCAACGGAGTGCGGAGGAATGAAAGATGTAAACATTCCCGGTTTGTTTGAGGAGTATGAAACAAAAGAAGCTAATATTACATCGAATAATAATGACAATGTGCAAATTCATAGACAAGCTACTGATGTGTTTGTAACTAAGAATCTCATAATTTCTAATATAATTAATATATTAATATCTTAATATCTTCTTTGTTTGTAAATAATTGTAAAATAATAGCATAATAGTGTACTATAATGTAATATGTATAATGTAAATGTATAATAATACTAATAAAATCACACTGAGTAAATGAGTAAATTCCTCATCCTAACACATTATGATTTTATTTCATTTCTAATTATTGGTGTATAATAATAACTATGTATTTTTAATCATTTAAGAATTTCACAATAATCTCGGAGCAAAATTCTTGAAGGACGAAGAAATTGTATACTTTTCAGTTATAAATTTACTAGTCAAACCAACAATCATGTCAAATAAAAAAAATGCTGTGGCGACGTGCTGACGTCATAAATTTTGATGACGTGCACCGCAAGTTTTATTAATTCTTCTATATATCTATCATTTTCTGCTAACATATGGAGATCAATTTATAATTGACATATTTGACATATTATGATTTATGACAAGGGAGTACCCAGGATCAAAACTAGGGGGGGCAAGCTATGGTCGTTCAGGTTGAAACATTTTATCACGGAAAAGGGTAATGAAACCAAAATTCAAAGATAATGCTGTATAATTATAGCAGTGCTTTATCAACTACTTACGTCTTATACAATTTTCATTTTTCTTGGATTTGTAGAAAACTTGTTCAAAAATCTCGATTCAATCCAGTCCTGATTTTCCTTAAAGAATTTCCGATGGAGGCTCATCAAACACAACCCAGTCAGTCTGTCCTCTCCCATTGTACTTCTTAGCCAGGTCTTTACCTTTCGAAGGGTACTGAAAGATCGTTCAACAGTAGCCGTAGTAGATGGGAAAGCACTTAAAATGAGGAGTGCATGCTTTGTAGGAGGGAAAAAAATATTAGCCTCCTTCAAAAGTGCAGCCACTTCAATATCCTTTAATTTGTCTACTGCTAAATCCTTATTTTTCCACAGATTATACCACAAATCTAATTCTGCAGAGATATCACTCAACTCATAAAACTCCATGTAAGATTTTGCATTTCTTTCCAAATCTTTTGAAGTAAGTTTTAGCATGTATAAAGGATGAAGATGGGATAAGGCAAAAGCAGGTGTATTTTCGTGTGAGAACCTAACATTCAATGATAAAGTTAAAGAGTCAAGATAAGGAATGATCAACGACCACCTCCAGTATTCAATCGCAGTCTCAGATGGCGGATTACTTCTGTGTATTTGCTTTTGAACAATTCGTGGAACTGTTAACTCAACACCGACTTTCTCCGCGATATCATGTGATTTTTTAAGTAATTCATCAGAAACATGTTCAATTTCTTGTCGATCTTTCTTGATGACATCAAGGATTTCACCAATATGGTTCCTCACCATAATCAAATCCATATTTTTACTTTGTAGAACGTTCACAACGGGTTCCAAAATCGCAGAGTACTTTGCAATCATAACTAAACCTACGATGAAAATTGGTTTAGTAACTGCACAGTGCAATTGATTGGCAAATTTTCTTGTAGCATAGTTTCCTTGGACCGAGAGATGTTCTAGCGCATTGATGATTTCATGGAAGCTTTCTGAAAACTTTCTTATGCTCTTGTATTTCTCAGACCATCTGGTCTCACAGAGCCTTGATAAATTAGGAGCCGAATTCCTGCGGGCTGGCGATTCACGAAAGAAGGATATTGTATCCTTAACTGTTGCAATTAAGTTTCTTATTTCCGGTAATTTGCTAGCATCATTGACCACAAGATTTAGTTTGTGGCTTGAGCAATGAAAAAATAAAGATTTATTGTAATTTTTCTTCAAAATGGCCTGTACACCACCTTCTTTTCCAGCCATCGTAGAACATCCGTCAAATCCAAATCCAACACAATTCTCTGCTGAAAGATTGTGATCAACTAAAAAACTCTGAATTGAGCTAGCGATTGTAGGGGCATCTTGAGATTTCAGCTCAACATAGCCTACAAATTCCTCTCTGATTTTTTCTTGATTCTCATCATAAAACCGCAATCCGATAGAAAGCTGTTCTTTTCCAGCAATATCTGCTGTTTCATCGGCCATTACAGCGTAAGCTTTTGCTTGTTTACAGTCTTCAATAATTCTTTCTTTGACAACTTCACCACATAATCTTATAATCTCATTTTGAATTTTTGGTGAAGTGTAGACTGCATTTTTTCGACATCTATCCAAGTGATTCTTTAGCTTCACATCACCACAGTCAATTCTCAATTTTAAAAGGTCAAAGAACACCCCCTCATCACCTTCCTTTCCTCTAAGTGCCAAATCATGAGTTCCACAAAATATGATACAAGAAATAATTGATTATAATATTTGTTTGTTTTCTTCAATCATCTTCTGGTGACCACTTTGCAACTGTACATCAACTGGAACATTTTCAAGGAACGCTTTTGCAGCAGCTGTTGAAGTTTTATGGTAGTGACTTTAAACTTTAACGTATGGCCTTACCATGAATGACCCCAAAACTCCTTTAACGGTACTAATACTAGGAGGAAAAAGAACACAGTGCATACATAGAGCACCTTTCAAACGACTTGAGTACACCAACTAAGGAGTATATTGATCTAACCAGCGGCGATTAAATTTTCTTTTCAAATGGCTGGCATCAGAACCGAAATCGTAATTTGATGATGGGACCCAGGGATATGTAAGCAAATCCTTCTTTTTTTCTGATGGCAACTTAAGGGCATGTCCAACATAACGACCAATGCCATTTTTATGGTAGCCATTGTATTCTTCAATCGTTTTAGATGTTCCAGGAATAGCTACGTGTAGAGGTGAAGAATTACTAGCCCCTTGTTGTTCCATAATGGACACAGAATCCGATGGTTCGGTCAGTGGTTTAGTTCCATCTTTATCACCATCACTGCTTCCACTTCCACTACTGTCATCTTGATCCTTTTTCCGTTTGAGAGGTTTTCTGCCTGAAGATAATAGAAATTGACATAATATGCAAAAGTTACGGGTGTTTTTTATATAAAACCCTTTCGACGGACTGGTAAACACTTGCGTGTATTATGTAAATTGGAAAATACATTTTAAAAACCGATTACAAGAGGTGTAGCAATCATTAAAAAAGTGAAAAGACATCAAAATTATTTTAAACTTTAAACTTTTGAAAATTAGTCTGTTTTTAAGAAAATTATTTTTATATATTTACAAATATACTCTAAATAATGAAAAAATTCTTGTATTTTCTATATTGTAAATTTTATTTTGAATTATTTCTGATTTATTATTATTTGAAATTTTCTGATCAAATATAAATAATATAAACCTAATCAGTAATCATCCTAGTTCCTACTTAGTTTCAAAGTCTAGATATTAATATATTTAATATTTATACAAATAAGAGTAACATCTTTGCTTAATATAAAATTAAGCAGTTTTAATTTAAAATTTTATTTTCTTCAGAAATTGAGAAATTAAGTACTTAACTTACCTTTTTGGAACCAGTTCCTTATATCCATTTAGGTAGCCTGGTGTTCTCCAAACGTAAATAAGAAAGTAAACTAATAAACTATAATAAGTGGTAGTTTAAAAAACACTTAATAAACATCAACAGTTCAACAAAGTACAAATAATAATGGGCAACTATCGGCGGGAGGGTCAGTTATATACAGCAGTCGCCCTGTTTTCCGGAATCGGGTTATCCGAAATTCTAATTATCCGAAACGGAGTTAAATAGCAATTTCGTCGTATTTATCCCAAATGGTTGCAACTTGTCGCCGCATTATCCGAAATTGCACGTGTTTCTTTCCTATGCTATGCTTTCTTAGAAAAAATAAAAATTCGTTTTGTTTTGATCTCCGAACACAGTCGAGGTTTTGCCAGTATCAACTTGATTCTATCGTATTGTAACGGAACGATTTGGCCGTTGAAATAAACCTGCCCCCCCCTGCCCCTCTCTGGGTACGCCCATGATTTATGATGCAAATAATGCATATAGTTCAGCATATGTATTTTAAAACAATTCATTGCATATATGAGCGCATATTTCTTATAATTTTCGGTGCATAAAATCCGAGTCCGATGCTATATCTATATTACTTAAGTTATAAATTATAATACTATACTATTTAACCGTGATGTTTGGTGGTGGGGAGCGGGAGATTCGTCGAGTACATTATGGTTCACCACAGGCGATCGCAATAAGAGCGTTTGTACTATTTTCCGCAAGACTGGGCAAGGCAAGTGTTTGCACTATTCTCCGCCAGATAACCAGCACTTACCAGACAATGTTTTGAGTGACAATTTCAAGGTCAGAAAGCCCCGTCTTAAACTGCTGGTGTTATTTGTTCACAAAAATTTATTTTACCTAGAATATTAGAATATACCGGCAGCTGGCTATCTCAAAACTGAACACGGGCATCGATTCATATGAACCTAAATGGCCGTATCCCAGACAGCAAACGGCGCAGTGGTAACCACAGAAACGGCGTTTGTACAGCGGTGTAGAAAGCCAGGGGAAACTACTACACTAATTTTCAATCCCAAGACAAACAATCATGGCGAATACAAAAAAGGTAACGGCCCCTAGTCCGCGGCAGGTTTTAAATAGCCAGGGGGTGCGAAGAATACCCGCGAGGAGGCCCCACCCGATAGTGGGAAATAGATTTAAGAATAAAATAAGAATTGGAACCTGGAATGTAAAAAGTCTATACAGGGCAGGTAAACTCGATAATGCAACCAAGGAAATGCAAAGACTAAAAATGGACATTCTCGGTGTCAGTGAGGTAAGATGGGCCAATAGTGGTAGGATCCAGTCAAATTCATATCCAGTGTATTACTCAGGTAATGATCAACCACAACATGGAATGGAGTTGCTATAATTTTATCACAAAATATCGATAAATCGGTAATTGCATTCATCCCACACTCTGATAGGGCAATGCTTATTAAATTGAAATCGCATCCTGTAAACATTAACTTAATACAGATATATGCCCCAACAGCTGATAAGCCGGACATAGAAATCAGAAACTTCTACAGTGAAATTAAAGAACTTTTAGGACATACTAAGCCATCTGAAGTAATTATAATCATGGGCGATTTCAATGCCCCAAGATAGGGGAAGGAGAAGTAGAGAACGTTGTCGGAAAATATGGTCTGGGACAGAGTAACCCACGAGGAGATACTTTGGTGTAGTTCTGTCAGGAGGAAAACTTAGTGGTTACGAATACCTGGTTTCAACTACCCTCTCGCCGACTGTATACCTGGCAATCACCCCTGCATAATGAGAACAACATTGTCCGGAACCAGATAGACTTTATTCTAGTAAATCGTAGATACAGAAATGGAATACAGGTAGTAAGAGCATATCCCGGAGTTGACATAAGCAGCGATCACAATACAGTAATTGATAACTTAATGTAAAACTCAAAAGTCTACAAAATCCCTCCACCACTTCTGTTGATATTCGGAACCTGAAGATCCCTGCCACACTCGAAAGAGTCAGACAACGTGTAAACGAAGAACTCTCTCAAATGCCTAATAACTCCACGAGCAATGTACAGGAACAGTGGAATGAAATGCACAACATTCTGAGTAAAATAGAGAAAGAGGAGATTGGAACCAGGGATAGAAAAGGAAAGAAAGTTTGGATGACGGAAGATATACTGCAATTGATGGAAGAAAGAAGAAACCACAAAAACAAAAACTCACAGAGGTAAAGAGAAATTGACAAGAAAATTCAGAGGAAAGTTAGAAGTGTAATATATATGGTAGTTGGCACGACTGATCACATGACTGACGCTGACAGTTGACAGTCGCGTTCTCGTGTCGCCAGTTGCTAGGCGGAGGCATGTAACGGAAGACTTTCGAAGTAATAATTATTCTTTTAACAAGCCGTACCCGGCATGCTTTGCAATGCCACGTAAAGTTTAAAAAAAGAAAGGTAAAAAAATTATAGATCACCCGGTGAACTTCGTATACTTACATATATTTTTGAATAATATTGTCAAAACGTAATACAACTTTTTATCTGCATTAAATTAAATGCAACACAGATATACACATCATCAATTTAAGGCTTTCTGATGTACTATGTTTTTTGTTTTTTTTTTGCGGTGCGTAAATATATAAAGATGATGATTGTACGACTCGCGAACACGCGACGCATGCGCGAAACAGGGAAAGTTGCTTCCGCAAACTGTCTTGTAACTGCAATTGTACATTATCTTTTTAAATTTTTAATAACTTATTTATCAAAAACTATCTCGAAAGTAGGCATGAGATTTTCTTGTAAAATATGCGTTCCCACCCCAGAAACTAATGAGCGTAATGGATCTTGTGTTGGGAACAATTGTGGCAATTTTACTACCACCAGCACAACATAATCCAATAGATTCACCGCTGTATTTTAACGTTTTACAATATGGACAAATGATTGTCATTTCTCCAATCGTTAAGGATTGCTGGGCACAATAATCTATTTCCGGGTCGTAGTGGAATGCTACTCGTTCCAAGTTTACAGGAACACTGCGTCTCCGGAATCGCTCTATTTCATTTTGTCTTGAAGTGCGCTCCATTTTTTGGATATTTGTTGCTCGTAGTACGTGTATGACGTTGATTCTGCCATGTCTTCTTCAGCTTGTCTAAGTAGTTTTTTTTTTATTTGTTATTTTTACCTTTAGTTTGATTCGTCGGTAATCCTGTTCGGTCTGTTGTTTAGGTTTCTTCACTTCCGGTTTTGGGTCTTGTATTTGTACCTCGTAGACTTGTTTGTTGGGTGTTTTAATTCCTCGTGTGACTTCAGGTACAGTCGAATTGTCTTGTAGTTTTTCTGCATCCTTTTGAAATAGTGTGATTTTATAAAATTGTGCTGATCGTCAAACCCAAGTTCATGGAACGCCTCGTTGTTCTCTTGGGCTTTCCCCCATAGTGCTTCTAGGTGATCAATCCTTTTTTGTAGGTATTCCTTGGTTTTTCTTGCACTTCCGTCTTTGTTGAAATTATTATGTAGTTATATGATTTCTTGGGCTATTTTTTCTTGTTCTTGAATTAATTCATCTGCTTGTTTTATCTTGTCGTAGTTGAAGTTATTCACTTTGTAACTCAGTTCTCTGGAAAAAGTGGCTGTGACTTACTCAGGACTTTGCTTGTCTTCTTGACTTCCCGCCGTTGTGTTGGCGTCGAAGTTCTTGAAGTTTTGGAGTTGTAATCACTGGCGGTTTTTCTTCTGGCTGCAGTACTCGATGCGTCCGTTTTTTCGAACTTGTAGAATTTGTAGACTGGGATTCATAATTATTCACTTTTGAACCCAATTCTCTCATACCAATACGAACGTTAATATTATCTGCCTCTCGCTGGTCGTCAGTGCGATTTGCACGTGAGGTAGCTCGTAGCACATTTGAATTACTCCGACGACCTAAATCAGATCGTTTTCTCCCTGGCATTTTAAAATGAGTAAAGTTTTCGCGCACTGACAAACTGATGACAGATTGTAATAATTTTTCATTTGACAACCAACTGACAGTATGATTGGTTGCCTTGGCGATTTGTCCCCAAAATTACAAAACGTACCTTTTTTAGTATGTCCCTTAGTTATTATTTATGTTTCTCGCCACAAAAACCTTCCCTGAACTTCCACAAATATTTCAAGATCAAAATTAGCAAAATCCGTCCAGCCGTTCTCGAGTTGAAGCCTAGACAAACGAACAGCATTTCATTTTTATATATATAGAGATTAATCGGCTGTTAGTCGTTGTATGCACACGACTAATACATGGTGTCAGGTGTAGAACTGCGAGGTAGTGATTCTTCAAGAAAACCGTCGGAAATACGCAAATAGTCGCGTGTGGCGAAACGTGTCCGGTTGAAGGTCGAATCGGGACAAAAGAAAGAAGAGAGAAAATGGATGCCATGATGATATTTAGACCACCAAACCCGCTGAGTTTTGATGGTAACGTCGCAGAGAACTGGAAGTTATTCCAGCAGAGATTCAGTTATTTTCTCGCAGCTACGGAATTAACCAAAAATTCGGAGGAGCAACAGGTAGCAGTGTTTCTCAATCTAATTGGCGATGAGGGGCTGGAGCTATTCAACACGTTTGATCTAACAGACGCCGAGAAGAAAGATTTGGCAGCTGTAAAAGCAAAGTTCGAGAATTATTGTTCACCAAAGAAGAATGTAATCTTCGAGAGGTTTCTGTTCAACAGCGTTCATCAGAAGGAAGGACAATCATTTGACTCATTCTTAACAGAATTGAGGAAAGCTGTAAAAAATACAGAGTATTCGCAGCCTGATGATATGATTCGTGACAGAATCGTAATGGGAGTGCATTGTAAGCAAATGCAAGAGAGACTTTTGAGAGAGCCAGACTTGAAATTAGACAAGGCTATGAATCTGTGTCGAGCCAATGAAGTAAGCAAATTACAGTCTACACAGATGTTGCAGCCGGAAGTTTCAGTACATGGATTAGGCAAAAAAGGATAACCGGATAAGAAAGTAGGTGAGAAGGCGTGCATCTACTGTGGCGCGAAGCATGCAAAAGGAAAGTGTCCGGCATTTGGGCAATTTTGCAGAAAGTGTCAGAAGAAGAACCACTTCGCAGCTGTTTGCAGATCATCAAAGCAACCGACAGCATCATCCAGTGAAAGCAAGAAGAAGGTTGTGCATGAAATTGGCACCCAGGAAGAAGCAGACGAGCAAGATCCACAGGAATACTACATTAGTGCTTTGGAAAAACAAGTGGATGCTGTGCAGGAAAAGGGTGAGCATATGTGGCTAAAGTGTGTTCAAGTGGAAGGTAAACCGATTGAATTCAAATTAGATTCGTGCGCAGAAGTGAACGTATTACCAGTCGAATTGTGTAAGAAGAAACTTTGTATGTAACATTAGTAGCATATGGTAGTAACTCATTTAAAATAAAATCAGTTGGAGAGGTTATTTTAGAATGCAGAGTCAGGGAGCAATCAGTTAGAATACCATTTGTAGTTGTAAACAGTCCAGGGCAAAGACCTTTGTTGGGACTAAATGGATGTTTAGCACTGAACTTAATAAAAAGGGTAGACAGTTTGATAAGTAATCAATTTAAGACTCTTGAGGATGTTAAAGAGAAGTTTTCGATAGTTTTCGAAAGCGTGGGCGAGTTTCCAACTCCACATAAAATTATTTTAAAGAAATATGCTGTCCCACGTGTGCAGCCAATACGAAGGATCCCACAGGCATTGCATTCTAGAGTAAGACTCAAATTAGATCAGTTGGAAAAAGAAGGAATTATAGCTAAACTCGATAAGCCAACAGATTGGTTAAATCCGTTGGTTATTGTAGAAAAAAAAAACAAAGACTTGAGGTTATGTTTAGATCCTAAGTATTTGAATGATGCAATAGAACGTGAATTATTTCTTATTCCAACTGTTTAGGAAATAGCGGGTAAGCTGGCGAATAAGTCATACTTTTCTGTGTTTGACATGAAAGATGGATACTTTCAGGTTAAGATCACTGAGGAAAGCTCGGAATATTGTAGTTTTGGAACACCTTTTGGGCGCTATGAGTTTTTGCGCCTGCCATTTGGTATTAAATCAGCACCAGAAGTGTTTCAGAAAAAGAATTATGAGCTGTTCGGAGATCTTGAAGGTGTAGGAATATACTTTGATGACATTATAATTACAGGATCAACGGAAGAGGAGCATGACAACAATTTGAAATTGGTTCTTGAACGGGCAAAGAAATTCAAAATCAAATTCAATAAGCATAAGATTCAGTTCAAGTTGAGACAAGTTAAGTTTATGGGCCAGTTATTTTCAGAGAAGGGCACTGAGCCGTGTGAATCATATGTAAAAGCAATCACGGAAATGCCTATACCTCAACAGAGGTCGGATGTTTTAAGATTATTGGGAATGGCAAAATATTTAGGCAAATTTGAATTGAAATTTCTTTTGAAAATATTTCATTTCAAATTGAAAAACTCAAATTGAAAAGGAAATGTTAGCCATTGACTTTGCGTGCAACAAGTTTCATTATTTAATTTATGGTGTAAAAATATTGTTGTAAATACTGATCATAAACCTCTTGTATCTATTTGTAAGAAAGACCTGTACAATGTAACAACTAGATTGCAACGTTTACGTCTAAGGTTAAGTATGATAAGTATAAGTATAAGTATGATATACATGTGCAATATAAGCCTGGAAAATATTTGTATATAGCGGATACGTTATCAAGAGCATATTTAACCACTCCTGATCACGATGATCCAGATCTAGAGCTTGTAGTACATACCCTAGTAAACTATTTGCCTATGTCCATTGAGAGAAAATCAGAACTGAAACAAGGAACAATGAATGATCCTATTTTAAAAGAGGTCAAAAATTTTGTTAACCTTGGTTGGCCAGATAAAAATAAAATTCCATGTCACCTTCCACAGTTTTTTAAATTGAGAGATGAATTATTAGTATGTGATGATCTTTTGTTCTTTGGAAAGAAATTAGTAGTTCCTGAAAAGTTAAGACTGTTAATGTTAAAGAAACTCCATGAAGGTCATATTGGTATGGAGAAGATCAAATTAAGAGCAAGGCAGATATTTTATTGGCCCTTAATGAATCAAGACATTGAAAAGTTCATAAGACAATGTAAAATCTGCGAAAAATTTGCAAGAAAAAATATCAAAGAACCATTATTACCATATACAGTACCAGATAGACCTTGGCAAAGTATTGGAACTGATACTTTTTCTTACGCCAATGACATTTTTCTTGTAGTGTTTGATGCATACTCTAATTGGTTAGAGATTCAGTCATTAAAAAACAAGTCCGCTTCAGAAATAATCGAAATTAAAATCAATATTTGCAAAATTTGGTTGCCCGGATCAAATGATCTGTGACAACATACCATTTGGTAGTTCAGTTGTAAAAGATTTTGCTAAAGAGTGGAATTTTGAATTAATAACGCGAAGCCCTAATTACCCACAGTCGAATGGCTTAGCGGAAAAGGGAGTAGGCATAGCAAAAAATATAGTAAAAAAATCTCGTGAAGAAGGAAAAGATGTGTTTGAAGCATTACTTCAATATCGAAACACTCCTTTAAAGTACATCAATAACTCTCCATCGCAATTATTAATGAGCCGCTTGTGCAAAACAAAGCTTCCTACTTCGTCAGATCTCTTACATCCTATGTTGTGTGAAAATGTTAAAAATAAATTGGAACGTAGGTTGGCTCAAAATGAAAAGTATTTTAATAGAGGAACGAGATCTCTTTCAGAGATCCCCTCGGAACAAAGTGTAACAATGTCTAATCATGTCAAACGTTATTGGGAACCTGGGCAAATAATTAGCCAACATGTAAGCCCCAGATCATATAATGTTCAGTCAGAGAATGGGGAAGTAGTGAGAAGAAACAGAATTGATATAAGAGAATCTCTAAACAAATTCGCTATCAAACCTGATTGTGAATCGGATTTGATGCAATCTAGTAATAGTCCCCATGTAAGCCAAGGACCTGATACAAGTTTTGTGATGAAGTCTAATTCAACAAATATGAATCACAAGGCTGGTGGAGGGTCCTGTTCTAAACCAGTCTTGAATCAATGTAAAGTTACTCGTTCAGGTAGAACTGTTAAGCCCGTACAGAGATTAGATTTGTAAACTAAAAGGGGAAAGATATAATATATATGGTAGTTGGCACGACTGACCACATGACTGACGCTGACAGTTGACAGTCGCGTTCTCGTGTCGCCAGTTGCTAGGCGGAGGCATGTAACGGAAGACTTAGTTTTCTAATAAACTCTTTCAACATATTAATTATTCTTTTAATTAATCGGCTGTTAGTCGTTGTATGCACACGACTAATACAAGAAGGGCAAAAGAACAATGGATGAATGAAAAACGTGAGGAAATCGAGCTGCTGGAAAGAAAGAATGATTATTTCGCTGTACATAAGAAAATAAAGGAGGTGACAGGAAGAAACAAGAAAACCACCAGGTATACCCTACTTGACGATAACAACAAGGCAATCATAGATATCGAAGACCTTAAGAGACACTGGAAATCCTACATAGAGCAGTTGTTTAAAAGTACAGAACCGCGCCGGTTTGAAGTAACCAGAGATCTGAATAGCTCTCACAACATACTGAAACACGAAGTTCTGAGAGCAATAAAGAACTGCAAAAGCGGAAAATCCCTTGGACCAGATCAAATTCATATAGAGATGATAACACTTTTAGAAGAAGAACACATAGATACGCTGGTTCAGCTCTTTAATGAAATTTATTCCACCGGTGTGATTCCCCAGGAGTTGCTGAGATCAGAATTTATTTCGATTCCGAAAAAAGCAAGCGCAAAAAGATGCGATAAATATAGGCTTATAAGCTTAATGAGTCATTTTCTCAAACTGTTCTTAAAAATCATTCATTCGAGAATATTTAAAAAATGCGAGCAGGATATCAGCCAGTCACAGTTCGGATTTCGTGAGGGAATGGGAACCCGTGCGTGAAGCATTGTTTGGCTTGAACGTGTTATTTCAGAAGTGTAGAGATCAGCAAAAGAAGATATATACCTGTTTTATAGATTATGAGAAGGCGTTCGACCGCGTAGATCATGTAAAACTCTTAAAAATATTGGAGTCTAAGGGACTAAATAAAAACGATATTGCAATCATCCAAAATTTGTATTGGGATCAAACAGCTGTAGTAAAATATAATAATATAACAACCGAACCAGCAACCATACTAAAAGGTGTTCGACAGTGGTGTATCTTGTCCCCAATGCTTTTTAACTTGTACTCCGAACGCATTTTTAAAGAAGCCATCCAACACTCAAGTGATGGGATTAAGATCAACGGTAGAACGCTTAACAATCTTAGATATGCTGATGACACTGCAGTAATAGCGGATAGCCCAGAAGTCTTGCAACGCTTGCTAAATGAACTTACCGCAGTCGGAGATCGTTATGGCCTTAAAGTAAATACCACTAAAACAAAAATACTCATAATATCAAAAACCACAGAGCCATCTATAAATATTAGCATATATGGGAAGCGAATAGAAGTGGTAGAAAAATTCAAATATTTGGGGACCTGTATATGTAACAAATGTAAGAGATATTTTGAAAAAGGTGCTTGTAGCTCAGCCGGGATTTGAACCCGGGTCTCCCAATTTCGCGTCGGGTATTCTGGCTAATTGAACTACTGAGCCACGTACCAATTTCATTTTAGATGTTGGTGTGTTGCGTACAACCCATTCGTCCTCCGCATCATCCTCTCAATAGCGTTTAACATGAACATCTAAAATGAAATTGGTACGTGGCTCGGTAGTTCAATTGGCCAGAATAACCGACGCGAAATTGGGAGACCCGGGTTCAAATCCCGGCTGAGCTACAAACACCTTTTTTAAAATATCTCTTACATATACCTGTCCTATGATTTCATTTCGAGAACTTCCATCTATTTGGGGACCTGGATTAGCAGCAACCTAGATCCAGATATAGAAATTAGGTCCAGAATCGAGCAGCCAAGAGCCACCTTTAACCTGATGCGGTCACTCCTGTGTAATTCCACCCTAAGTCTGAGTCTTAGATGTGGTATGGGTCCGTAGGGCCCGTTTAAGAAAACCCGAAATTACTCTGGGGAGATGGTTTTATTCATGTGTCTTCGTTTACATGTCGAACAAGACTCTATTTTACACTGGTATATCGGTTACCGTTCACGGTACCTTACTTTGTCAGTAATAATCGAGTAAGGTACAACGACCCAGTAACTATGGAGTCGGATTGATTGGAAGTGGTCTGATGACACTGCGTAATTAATTACATGAAATACGAAAGTATGTATATGTTAAGTAGGTTAATAAAATAACTATTTAGGCATTCATCACACCTTCCCGGGGAGAGTAAAAGAAAAAAAAGGTTTCATCATTTTTTTTTTCTTTTAGTTACTTAATTAATTGTATTACTCCTATCTAATTAAGTCCTAATCTATCTAAATCATCCATATTTTTTTCAACTTTTTTTTTGTATAAGTTCTTACAATTACTTAATACAATTTGTTAAATCATATTTACCCATATAAAATTTTAGTCGACATTTAATTTACTTAGTTCTAAAAAAAATTTAAATCGTTACATACAGTAAAGAAGAAATAAAGAAGAAATAAACAAGAAATAAACATGAACTAAACAATAAATAAACAAGAAAGCTTTCTCTTAGTATCCTAACCTACACTGTTATCACTTATAATATGGTTTCACTCTATTTTTGTGCACTGTCACTTCTTTGTTGTCCATTTTTATCACTATATTAGAATGTTCATCTTTCACAACATTAAAAGGTCCTTTATATATTTCGTCCAATTTGTTTGTGATATTGTTATTAATCAACACTAAATCACCATTTTTAAAATTAATGATTGGAGTACTATGCTGATCGTACCTTTCTTTCCTTTTAGTTTTTGCTAAAATTAAATTGTTAGCTAGCTTGTTGTAATCGAAATTTAAGTTCAAGGGGGTAGTTATCGAATGTGTACAGTGGATCGACATTATCGCTAATGTTAGATGGTAAACGTGCAACTCGACCGTATACTAACTCATATGGGGTGTACTTTGTTTTGGAATGAACAGTTGTATTATATGAAAAACACCAGAAAGGTAACCAATCACTCCAAGCTACATCATGACGGCTTATTTGTGTTCTTAAGTATGCAATTAAGTGTTTGTGAGAGTTTTCTAAAGCTCCTATAGTTTGAGGATGGTAAGCGGCTGAGTTGAGTTTATGAATTTTCAAGTATTTGCATGTTTCCGCGAAAATTGATGACATAAACTCTTTTCCTTGATCCGTCAAAATTTCTGTAGGTATCCCGTATCTTAAAATAAAATTGTTTACAAAACTTTTAGTTACTGTAATTGTTTCTTTATTAGCTATCGGGTACGCTTCCACAAATTTTGATAAATCACACTGTATTGTTAAAATATATTTATTTCCATATTCATCAGCGTCTATGGGACCAACTAAGTCTAAAAATATTTTTTCAAAAGCTGTTGATGCTGTTGATGTAATCGTTAATGGTGCGATGTGAGGTCGTGAATGTTTAAATCTTTGACATTCATCACATCGTTTAACAAATAATTCTACATCTTTGTAAAGTCCACTCCAATAATAATATTTCTTAATATTATTAAACATTCTAGATATTCCTGAATGACCTCCGGTAGGTAATAGGTGAAAATCATTTAAGATCAGTTGTCTCGTTGCTAAGTCGTTTATTGTTCGAACGTTTTTTAAAATAGAAAGTTTTATTTTGGTCTTTTTGAATAATTCGTATAAGTTATTATTTTTGTCTAGGATAGCTGCAGCTTCATTATTGTGTATAGTAAATATTTCAAATATATTATATTGCGCGCACAATTTAAGACAGTCTTTCAACGACGCACGAAGCTTAGACGTTGAGCGAGAATCTGTCCAATTAATATAAATAATGTTTAATACATTATTATAAATTAAACTATCATACATTTTACAGTGTTTACATTGAATTAAATCATGAAATTTATCTGATGTCACGAATTTTAATTCTGTTGCATTTTTGGATTTTTTCAGTAATACCACTCGACCAGGGTGATCAGTCCTAGCTGGGGTATCTGAAAATTCATGAATTATATTGTCATCATTTGTTCTTTCTTGGAGCTCCTTAGTACGGGCTCGCGTAATTACATTTATTGTATTTTCCGATCTTTGAGCAATTTCCTTTAGTTCTGAGATTGGAATTTCTACTCTAGATAATGCATCTGCTAACACGTTAGTTTTACCTTTGACATACTGTACGGTAAAATCATACTCTTCTAATTTTAGTCTAAATTTTGTGAGGCGACTGGAGGGATTTGTAATTCCAAACAAATATATAAGTGGTCGATGGTCGGTTTAAATAATAAATTTTCGTCCGTACAAATATGGTCTAAAGTGATTTACTGTTCAGACAATGCTTAAGAGTTCTTTTTCTATTTGTGCAGTAGTTCTTCTCTGCTTTGTTAAGTGTACGACTCGCGTACGCAATGGGCTTTTCCTCTTTATTACACAAAACTGATCCGATTGCAACTGCTGATGCGTCTGTTTTTAATATGAAAATGTTATCTTCGGCAAAATTAGGATATTGTAAAATAGGTGCATTTATGAGTTTTGATTTCAACGATTCAAATGCGTCCTGACATTTTGATTCCCATTTAAACGGTACATTCTTTTTTGACAAATTATTTAAGGGGGCTGCTATTCGCGCAAAATTTGGAATGAAAGATCTGTAGTAATTTGCAAGTGCGACGAATCTTTTAGTAGCTTGAGCATCTGGAGGTCTTGGAAATTGTGAAATGACTCCTATTTTTTCTGGATCTGGAGACACACCTTCTGTGGATATGATGTGTCCTAAATACAGTAATTCTTTTCGAAAGAAGCTACATTTGGTAGGATTCAATTTTAAGTTTACCTTTCGCAACCGTGTAATACTTTTATTAAATTTCTATTGTGATCTTTTAAGTTTTTTCCAAAGACAATCAAATCGTCAAGATAAACAAAACAACTCTATAGATCAATCCTGACATGGCTATGGTCATTGCTCTTGAAAAAGCGCTTGAGCTTATTTTTAATCCCATAGGTAACCTTGTCAGTTGGTATTGACCCATATTTGTTGTAAAAGCAGTGCATTCTCTACTGGATGAATCTAATTCAATTTGATAATACCCCTGTGACAAATCCAAATGAGAGAAATAGATTGCCCCAGATAGTGATTCTAAAATGTCGTTAACGTTTGGTAATGGAAATTTGTCATCCTTAACACATTGATTTAACAATCTGTAGTCTATGACAATTCTCCATTTACTTTTACCATTGCCATCTGGTTTTTTGGGCACTATCAATAATGGTGCTGACCAAGCTGATTTTGCTGGTTCAATAATCCTATCTTTTAACATTTTCTGAATTTGGTTGTCGATTTCTGATTTTTGTGCTTGTGGCAGTCTATACGGTTTTACATACACCGGCGTTACGTTCTCTTTTAGGTGAATGCTCTGTTTGTAAACATTTGTAGTAGTAAGCGGATCATCTGGTAAATGAAATACGTCAGCGAATTTCGCGATAATATGCTCAAGTGCATTCTTCTCTTCTTTATTTACATCGGGTGTTTTAACTAATTTAAGTACTTCTTCGACTCGTTTTACAGATAATATATTCGGATTATCAAAGGTTGTTATATTGTAATTGTTTAAACTAACGGTTTTGGGATGAAAATTTGTGATAGAGATTGGGGTGTCACGTGTATTCAAAATTTTTACTGGTATTAATTTTTCTTTTGGGCGTGCTATGATTCCCGCCACAAAAACTCCTTGACCTATTTCTTCCGGTAATATTACACTGTCATGTTTGAGATGTGTAGCAAAATATCGAATAACCTCGCATCGGGGCGGTACCTCGATATTCGAATTAATTTTTGATTCCATGGGTATGACTACCCAAATATTTTCTAACAGAAGTGATATACTAAATGATTCATAATTTATTATGGCAGAATGCTTATCAAAGAAGTCCGATCCGAGTACACCATGTATTTCATCATCAAACGCCTCTATAAGTAAAAAGTTGTGTGTAAGAAAGGTGTTATTAACTTGCATAAGGATATCAGTTGAACCAATAGATGTTGTTGAACCAGACACTCCGTTTATTTTTATTTTATCTGAAAATTTATTTTCTGCAATTTTTTGTTGACATATTTTGAAAAAATTACACTAACTGAAGCTCCCGTGTCTAATAAAAATTTCATTTCGTGATTGCTACATTTTAACCTAATAAAATTTAAACTGTCCATATTAAATAATACTGGTTCAGATAATTCATTTTTTATTTTTATATTATTCATTGAAGGCTCGAAAAAATGTTGAGATTCTTCTACGTTAGATTCTGAAGGTTGTGACTCATCAACATAATACATTCTATGATTACGTCCTCTTTGGTTACTAGTGGAGTTATTGAAATTATTAGTACGATGTGCGGTTTGCTGACCGCTTCGTTGATTGTCACTCTTCGGATTACTTCGTGAGTTATTAAATCGCGCATTATTTCTGTTCCTGGAATTGAAATTATGGTTATTGACGTTATTGTACCTATTTCTACTTGTGTTGAATTGGGTATTGTTGTAGTCTTGAGATCGGTTGGTGTTATTACGACCTCTATTCGAATTTGAGAAAACTCTGCTTTCATTAGAATTTGGAAAACCTCGGCCTCGATGGTGGCTTTGTTTCCTGTTACCGTGCATATGAAATATTGTGGCATTTTGCTGACTATAAGCTGTCTCATCTTTAGCTGCATTAATAGCTTCAGTAAGACTGTTAAAATTTCGAGCTTTAATAATAGTGCGTATTTCATGATTTCTAATTCCATTAGCGAATACATCAATAGCTAACTTTTCATTTTCTTTACGAAAAATTTGTAGTTCTGTTGAATCGGTACCTGCTTGGGCTAAAGTTAAATCCGACATTAACGATTCTATCGAGCGTCCATACTCATCGATATTGTTGGAGGACTTTGTTTGGCACAATAATACAATGCGGTAGACTTGTAACTTTACTCAGTGATCGTCGTACTGTACAAAGAGTTGTCGTACAGAGAAGTTTTCGTGTCGAAGATTGAATACGTACTGTCTGATCTAGGGTTACATTATACACTACTATACCTCGGGATAGCGGGGTAAGCGAGGTTCCCACGAAGTTAATTTAAACAAAATTAATGCATTCCGGCGCTGCGATGTTAAGGGCTAAAAGCTTGTGATGATCGAAATATTAGAAAAGCTTATGATAAAATTGTTATTATAAACATCTAGAAGAGATGCCGTAAAGGGTTTTGAAACTAATATTTAATTTACCTACGCGTTGTTCCATTACTCTACTTGAGTTAATGATTGAAATAATAGAAGTGACTTTAAACAGAATTTTGGTAATTTAGGGATAAACAGCGCTTTTAAGAAAATATATTAAGATCAATAAGAAAGATGTTGAGTGAATTACTGGTGGGAAAGACTTGGGCAACATAGGCGGGTTCATGACACCTCCCCCCTTAAAAAAAATTTATGCAATAAATTTGCAAAAGAAAGTGCAGTTAATGTATACCTAGATTTTGACCTGAATAACGAGTATTTTCAACTCATTTGAATGAACTAAATATTAGAAATGTAAATACATAGAATATAGTAAAATAAGTGGCAACTACATGAAGTTTGATATGAAGAGAATATACGATTATATAGGTTACCTAAATTTCTAAGATATATAATGCAAATGCAGAGTAAAAATTTAAGAATAAAAATAAAATAAAAATAAGAATTGGTAATAAAAATAATATAAAACTAAATTTATGAGGTTATATGAATATATATGAGCTACGTAAAAATACTAATAAGTGGGTATGAATACATAACACAAAATAAAAGAAAAATAAAAAAATATAGAAAAATGATATATAAGACTAATTCGTAATGATGTATGAATATATGCATTATCTAATAATCGTGTGTATGTGTCACACAAAAGTCAAAAATAAAAATATAAAAGTATGTGAAATTGAATTGAAAATTATGAAATTATAAGATGGTACATATAAGAAAGAGTAAATGCGATTTACATAAGAGTTGGTCAAGTTACAATTTTTGTTGTGTGGATTTAGCGCAATTTCGAAGGAAACTTCACTTGAGACACTTCACAAACACTACTCCATTTCGATGCTTGGACTTCTTAGAGTTTTTCTTCCAGAGATAAGGCGATTGAAGGGTTGTGTAGAGTGCGTAGTGGCTTCGTAGAGTGTGGGTTGATTTTCCTCCGCTCGTGCTCGCTCTTCTTCTTCTAGGATTTGTGACAGCTGCGCCCTGGTAATGGGAGTTGATGAATTGATGTTCGTGTTGAATAGTTTTATACAGCAGGAGTCTTTTAATCGGCTCGGTGATCTGGTGAAACACAGGTAGAATTTCAGTAGTTTGAGGAGTCCACACCATTTTAGTAAATTGTACAAAAGTACGATTCCTACGATGGAACCTATTAGTGACAGTACCATCGTGTACCAATGGGTGTTCTGAACAATGAAGGGTTTGTTCAATTCTGCGTCGACCTTGTCTTGTAGTTGTCCCAGCTGATGGTTGGCGTACTTCAATTCGTCTAATTTCATGTGAGAAATTTTGACTGGTTGGAATTGGATTGGTGTGACGTTTAACACTTTTTCATTGGCGAGGCAGCAATCGTCCAACACTATGTTGTAATTGGGAATTTCTAGTGACTTGTTGGATTTTGGTGAGACTGAGGATTCCAGAACTGTCGTTTGAGTGTAACCTTTGCATCCTGAATGTATTTTAAGGATGCCGGTGGTGTCGATTTTCACGTCTTCGATGTACTCCTGTTCGCAGGTAAGGGTGAGCTGAACTGGGCTGGAAAGCACGAAGATCCACGAGTTCTTCTTGATATATTATCCCATTTATAAATTTCTTTTATTCTTTTGTATGTTCGGCTGAATCCAGAATGACCTGCTAATTTTGAGTCGTGATTTTCCTTAAGTACTTGAGTAATTTCATCTTTGTTTGTTAAAATGGTTTTTGTTTTATTCACTATAATGATTTCTATTTTGGTATTTTTAAATAAATAATATAGCATTTCAAAAAACATGTTCTTTTTAATATTTTTGTTTTCGTGTGTAATGTCAGGTATATATATTTTCTTTTCGTTTTCTCGAATCAGATTCGTTCTTAAATTTCTTAAACAGATAAAGATGTCTTTATAAGTTATCTTGTCGAAGTGGAAATGTTTACAAAATAGCACATATGTTTTCTTATTATTCTTTTGTAATTTGTGAATAGTGTTTAGCTCGGAGTTTTCGTTCAGATCTTCGGAAAAATTGTAAGTATCTTTTAATGAATCTGAGAATTTATTGTTTTCGTCTAAGTCTGTGGAAAAGAAAACAGCAATTGTGAGTGAAGAGATGTCCGTTCTTTGTTTCGAATCTATATGTAGTGGGTTCGATATTTCTGTAATGAAATTCAATGAAATTTTCGAAAGTATCGGTTTTTGATATTATATTTATTGGAACGCAACGAGATAATGCGTCCGCATTTGAATTAATTATTCCAGGTTTGTAACTAATTTCATAGTTATATTCATTGAGTAAAAGACGCCAGCGCACTATTCGACTGCTTGGGTCTTTGTAATTAAAAAGCCACGTAAGTAGTCTGTGATCAGTGACAATCTTAAATTTTCGTCCGAATAAATAAGATCGAAAGTGTTTTACGCTCCACACGATAGCTAGAGCTTCTTTTTCAATGACAGAGTAATTTTGTTCTGTTTCCACTGGTGCGTCCGCACTTAGTCCGTTTAGGATGAGCTTTTCGCTAGGAAAATAAGTTGAATTTTCAGGGTTGACCCTGTTTGATTTGATTAACGAGACACTAGCGCCTGTATCTAATAGAAATCTAAATTTTTTATTAGGATTTTTAGAATGGGTCGAATCGAACTCAATAAAGGTGGAATTGTTATCGGAGATGAATATATTTAATTTTCGAACACCATTAAAGATTGAAATTTTTCCTCCAATGGGGTGTTCTGCATCAGAGGAGTTTGGGAGTTTAAAGAATTCGTATGGTCCGGCGTGGTGAATCGAATATTGTCATTTGTATTTGTTTTGCTCGGACCTGGACGAGAGTTAGGATTTTGGAAGTTATTTTGATTTCGATTTTTGTTTTTATTATTGAATTCCCGTTTTCTACACTCTTCGATCAAGTGACCAATTTTTTTACAATATCTACATATTTTTGTTGGATTATTTCCGTTTTGATTATTATTAGTGGTGTTAAAATTAACGAATTTCCTTTCTTGATTTTGAAAAGGGTTTTTATTTGCGTTTTGATTTTGATTTTTAAAACAATTGGAAGTATTATGTGTTGTTGTGTTACAGAATTTGCAATATTCATTATTTTATTGTCTTTTATTTAAATTTAATGCACGTTCCTCTGCTAATGCTGAAGAATATGCTGAGTTTAAAGTTTCGAATTCCTTCCATCTCAACATTTGAGAGATTTCTGGTTTGGAATGATAAACGAAACGATTTAGGGTTATTTCATGAATTGTTTGAATTTTTCCAGGTAATTCATTCGTGTTTTTGCAGTTTTGTTGAGCAGCTCCGATTGCTCGAGAATTTAGTACTTCTAATTTTTGAAGGAATTCGCCTACTGATTCGTTATGACCTTGTTTGATATTATTTAATTCTTCCATTATTTGAACATAATGTTTTTTATCTTGGTATAAGCTTTTAAGTTTTTCTCTAAGTTTTTCCCACGATTCGAACGTTTGGGTTGTTAATTGTTCTTTTGCTCTGCCGTTTATGCGAGATAACATGAAATATAGAAGTGGTAATTTTTGTATCTCGGTGGCAAGATTATTTGCATTGTTACAATCAGCAATGAATTGACCTAGTTCAAATCTATTTCCAGAGAATTGATTCGGAATTAATTTACACAAAAAATCTAGAGTGAACGTGGTGGTTATTCGTTCGGTTGAATTTTCATTAACTTGAGACGAGGAAGCATTAGAGTCAGAGTCATTATTTATATTTTGTGGCGGATTTTGTGCATTTTGACCAAGAACATTTTGAATTTCGCTCAGAGACATTTTTGAAAAGCAAAGGTTGTTGTGTTTTTTTTATATAAAATAAAACTGATATTGAGAAAGAAAGGATATAAGAAGTTAGGTGGATAAATGAGTACGTCAATAATTGTGTTGAGTACGTGAAAACGATTCACTGTTTGAAAGCAAAAATACAAGATCTGGGCAATGTGTTAAAGTTCACTTACCTAGAGATCAACGTTTTCTGCGGTGTAGAAATCCACTCAGGATATTATATCCATAGTTTTTGTTGTCGTCGGTTGTCCTCAGGGGTAGATTCGTCGCTGAAGGAGATGGTCAATCTTCCAGTCGAAGAACAATGGTTGAAGAACTGAGTTCCACACACGAGCTCACAAACCGAATTCGCGAGTCGAATATTGTTCTTGATTTCAGCAAAATCTCTCTGACTGCGCCAATTTGTTGGAGGACTTTGTTTGGCACAATAATACAATGCGGTAGACTTGTAACTTTATTCAGTGATCGTCGTACTGTACAAAGAGTTGTCGTACAGAGAAGTTTTCGTGTCGAAGATTGAATACGTAGTGTCTGATCTAGGGTTACATTATACGCTACTATATCTCGGCATAGCGGGGTAAGCGAGGTTCCCACGAAGTTAATGTAAACAAAATTAATGCATTCCGGCGCTGCGATGTTAAGGGCTAAAAGCTTGTGATGATCGAAATATTAGAAAAGCTTATGATAAAATTGTTATTATAAACATCTAGAAGAGATGTCGCAAAGGGTTTTGAAACTAATATTTAATTTACCCACGCGTTGTTCCATTACTCTACTTGAGTTAATGATTGAAATAATTCAGAAGTGACTTTAAACAGAATTTTGGTAATTTAGGGATAAACAGCGCTTTTAAGAAAATATATTAAGATCAATTAGAAAGATGTTGAGTGAATAACTGGTGGGAAAGACTTGGGCAACATAGGCGGGTTCATGACAATATCTAGACTACCTTGCTTTGATGCATGTAATCTTGCGGCAAGTGCAGGGGCGGACTGTTTTGGCAAGAAATTATTTTTTAAGTCCAAAATGAGGCTTTCTATGTTGTCATAAGATGTTTTCATACCAATTTTATCTCTATGTGCAATACACGCTTTTAAAACGAAATTTATCAATAACGGTTTGCTCGCTTCGTTTAGAGCTGGCTTATATAGTTCTATACCTTCGATTAATTGATGAACTGCGTCTACTGTTCCGTTCAATTTTGTTAATAAGCTAGTTGCGGTTCTGAAATTAATTTGCTCAGCCATTTTATTTAATCTTAAATTTCCCAATAGTTCGATATGATCAGCTGTAGTATCCGTTTTCTCTTTAACAACTTGTACTGTTACATTTACAGGTATACTTTCAAGATTCGATACAGTTTCTGTTCCGTCTCTTACTTCTGACAGTAACGTATCAATATCTTTTAACCGTTGTTGCAATATTTCGTAACATTCATTGAGTTTTAATTTAATTCTACGAACCAAATCATTAATGATATCTACCGTATCGTTTTCCAATACGTTTCTCTCAACTTTAGTAGAATAATGACTAAGGAGGGTTCCAAAATATTGCTTAAACTTATCTAATTCACTTAGCTTAGTAGTTGTTATCGTTTTGTCCTGTCGTCTTCCCGTGTTGTCCTTCTTGAGGTGGCTTAAGAATGTCCTTAGAGTGTCGTTTAGCTCCTGGAATGGTACAGCATCAGACATTCTTCGTACGGCCTTGATGGGTAGGTGATGCGCTGTTAAACTTCGTCCAACTGCGGCGCCGATCTTCTCAATTCATTGGCGTTGATTTCTCGACGAATCATTTTGCGAATACCTTTGTGGATTTTCCTCGATATAGTGTAGATTCCGACGATTGCTCCAATGATACAGATGATGATCAATAACCATTCTGTACGGCTCAATTCTTGAGTCTGGGTAGTGTTCTGGCTGGCACCGTTGTTTCCTGATCCCGCTGCTTCGACGACAACTTCTTCGGTTTTTCGTACGCTGTTTTCGCACCCATTTTCACACTCGAATTGTTTCTTTCCGACAGTTTTTCTTCACGTGTACTAATCGCGTCACTAGCAGAATTGTTCGTCTTATTGCGGCACTCAAAAGTCACTTAATCCATTGCTTGCGATGGTATTGGTAAAATCGCGACGGCGCTGGCAGGATTGCCATGTGGTATGGGTCCGTAGGGCCCGTTTAAGAAAACCCGAAATTACTCTGGGGAGATGGTTTTATTCATGTGTCTTCGTTTACATGTCGAACAAGACTCTATTTTACACTGGTATATCGGTTACCGTTCACGGTACCTTACTTTGTCAGCAATAATCGAGTAAGGTACAACGACCCAGTAACTATGGAGTCGGATTGATTGGAAGTGGTCTGATGACACTGCGTAATTAATTACATGAAATACGAAAGTATGTATATGTTAAGTAGGTTAATAAAATAACTATTTAGGCATTCATCACATAGATACCGATTTGTGAAATGTTATATACACTCAGTTCTGATGTATGGCTGTGAAGCATGGATTCTAAAGCTTAACACCATTAACAAAATAGAAGCCTTTGAGATGTGGGTATATCGTAGACTTCTTAAAATACCTTGGACAGCGCATGTCACGAACGAGGAAGTATTGAGGAAAGCTCAATGCGAGAGGGAGTTTGTGCACACAGTTAAAAAACGAAAAACAGCCTACCTGGGTCATATAATGCGTGGGAGCAGATATGAGATCCTGAAACTGATAATGGAAGAAAAAATTGAGGGCAAGCGGGGCATAGGAAGAAAGAAGCATTCATGGCTAAGGGACATCAGAGATTGGACAGGTATGGATGCCCACTCACTATTTCGAACTGCCCAGGATCGTCAGAGGTTCGCCGAGATTGTTGCCAACCTTCAATAAATGAAGACGGCACTCTAAGAAGATTAGAATATACCCTTAACCGGTATTTAGAGCGGATCACCATTTAGAATTTAACACTGTAAGAGACGAAAATTTTCTTCTTGTTAGTGAATCAAAAATTGCTGTATTCGGATGTCTGACAAATCTTAGAGCGATGTGTAATTCGCCTAAAATATATGCCGATGGTACATTTACGTATTGTGCAAAGTTTTTTTTTCAAATGAATAATTGAACAAATAACACCAGCAGTTTAAATTTGTTAAAAATTATATTGTTACTGGTAATAAATCGACGCATCTAATTCGGTTTTTAAGTAACTTGTATAATACCGATATGTACATGTCACCAGCCAGCGCCTGGATTAATAATGAGTTGGAATCTCCTCGTTGATTATATAATTTATGCTAAAATTTATTGCTTTTGAAATACTTCGAGTTTGATATCAAAATGTAGGGGAAAACACGACGATTTCAGTAAAAATATTTTCATGTAAATCATAATTAAATATTTGTACATTATTACAGTAAACTAATTCTTTAAAATTCTCATACAAGCAGGAAAAGGCACTGATCCCAACCCGACCGACCGGCCGGCCTCTTCTTATCGTTTATTCCTTTACCTCTCTAATTCGCTGGTGCTAGATGCAGCCGACCATTTTAAAAGTTGTTTAGTTTTAGAATTATGAAAGCTAGCTTCTAAAGCAGTAAAAACACAAATTATATTATTTTTGCAATAAATATCACAATGTGCAAGAAATCATCATTTTTCGTGTTTTTTGGCATTTCTGCAATAAACAATTAACAAAATTGATCGTGCTACGGCTCGAATTGTAGGTTTTCCAATTCTCTACAACTTATATTTGAAACCTTTTCCCACAAAATTCATACCTTTGCTTGTATAATCAAAAAAATTGTTTTTGCTAACTTTGAACCCCTCCCATTTGTTAATGCACACTTTTTGGATGTTTAAAGCTAAATAGGCACGATCAAATAATCAGCACCTACAACATTTGACCACTCCCATCTAGTTCTGAATTAGGCCCATATCCACCAATGTTATCAGTTATCTCTTAACTAGCAGTTAACCACGTATTTTCATATCCACCAACAAAATTTTGCTTTTATCCGAATGTTAAACTTAACTGGCAAATTTTGGCCAGTTAAGATAACAAACAGTCCGTTATTTTAAAGAAAGGTTATGTTTAGTGGACGCAATACGCAGAATTTTGAAATATTGACAATTTGATTTTTTAAATAAATATCATCTCTTAATATTAATAATTGCTGGACAATGGAAAATGAATTATTTGACAATGACCTAGACATCCTCGATATAGTGCAGTATGGCTTTCCCAGAAATCGGTGGGAAAGGCCCGAGTATTTCGATAGTATTCCTGACTTTGGATTCTTTAAAAGATTTCGTCTGACCAAACCAACGGTAGCAGAATTATTGGAGCAAGTGGAAGAACATTTGGAGTACACTAATAGAATGTAAGTTAGAATATATTATTAAGTTCTATAATTAACTAGGTATATAGGTCATTTCCAGTAGGTACTGTTATATACCTCATTTGTTAGTTAAATGCTGTAATGACCTAATTATACATATGTAGGTATATGTTTTGTCGACTGATTTTCTTATTAATATTGAATATTTTATTAGAAACATCCCAGTCTCTCCAATGAATCAGCTACTGTTAACCCTTCGATTTTATGCTTCAAATGGGCACCAAATCTCCATCTGTGATTTTATGGGATGTGCTCAAAACACTGCATCTCGTATAATTAATAAAGTAACTCGAGCTATAGCTGGATTAAGGCCTATCCATGTGTATATGCCGCAAACAATGGGGCAGATATTGAGCACCCAAGAAAATTTTTATCGACTAGCAAGATTTCTTAGGGTAATAGAGGCCATAGACTATACCCACATTGACTGTATTGAGTATTGACTTCGGCTGAAAACATTGTGTAACTTGAAAACTGGTCCAAAATACATCTTTCTTTAAAATCACATGTAACTTTTTTAAAGTACCTCTTTAGATTTATGTCAGCAAATCTACACAAATTCGGAATTCGTAAAACTTTCATGAACTTCGTAAATCCACACGTAAATCTCTAATTTATTTGTAAACAAAATCTAACATTTGTGGCGGGGTTGCCAGAATGTAGCCTGGAGATAACAGGGACTTTCCTAACTACACAACAAAAAGTAATGGCGGATACGGTATTAATGTAAACCTTTCGTTAGTGTTAATCCACAGTTGCTTAACAAATGGTTAAGGATGCTATTGGTGGATACGGGTCTTAATGTCATAAAACGTCAAAAAATGAATACTTTGACTGGATTAAAAGTGTCTTTAGCCATTTTTAAAAAATCTGAGTCACTGAGGCTATCTGCAGTAATTACTTGCTCGTCAATATTCCTAAAATCATCAAAACTGAAATCTTCGCTCTCGTACTGTTCTTGCATTACAGTCCAATCGGGGCACTGTACTGGTTCTTCAATACTAACTTCAATGTCGTTCAATGCTGATTTTAAGAAGCCAACTTTTCGAAAGCGGTTTGAAACTGTTGTTGATTTTACTTCTTTCCAAGCTCTATGCATTTCCATAATACCATCCAGCAAATTTATTTCAGGGAAACATCCTTTTTCGTCAATTGTGTTGATTATTGTCTTGACCAACCTGCTTCGATAATAAAATTTCAAATTGTTTATTATCCCCTGATCCATTGGTTGAAGTCTCGCGATCATGCTAAGTGGTAAATGACTTACCGTAATAGCCTTTAAGTTTTTCGGTCAATAGTTTTGGATGTGCCGGACAGTTATCCACAAATATTAGAACTTTCCGTTTTTGGCGATGAAATTGATCGTCTATCTGCTTTAGCCATTCTTCAAATATCGAAGTGGTCATCCAAGCCCTCTTATTATTTTTATAAATCACTGGTAGTGATTTTATTAGAGTTATAAGGCCGCTTTCACTTCAAACTTATAATCATTTTTGTACAAGAAGTCTATAAAACCAGTCGTTTTCAAGACTGCACTTGCGTTTGTGTTTGCAGTTTGTAAGTAAATAGCAAATTTCATGGGTCAAGACACTAACGGATAATCATGATTGTGGTTTTAGGTTACAATCTGTTGATAAACACAATATTCAACAAAGAACAACGATCTCAACTTTAAACGGCAAAGGCAACGTTAAGTTTATAAATCGGCTTTAATAAATAACAAAAGGAAACCAGTGTTTATTAAAAAAAATAACTTCAATCTAAATTAGAACAGTAATTTTGTAACAAATGTTCTATGTGATTTCCGTAGACATTTATGCACAGTTGAGTACGTAACGTACGTAACGAGGGGGATTTTGAAGTTGATAATGAAGAAGCAGGTGTAGAAATTAAATATCATTACCGCTATATTAAACATTTGTCTAGATTAGTTTCGGCACAGCTAAATAAGAACAGGCATAAGAAATTCATTTGTGACAGATTGAACTACTTTCAGAAACAAGAAAAGTTTGATGCTCATGTGAAACTTTGTACTAATATCAATGAATATAAAATATCGTTTCCCCCATATGACTATGTCGAATGGCCACATCCCCATAAGTTGTCGTAAAACAGATTGCATAGAGTGGTTTACGATGGAATTAAAGAAGGCAGCAAAATTGGTAGAGTCAAAAATAAAGAAAATTATTCCTATAAATATCAAATCTAGCTTAGAACTAAGGAAAACTAGCTGCCACCTTTGCGAGAAATCGTTTGGACCCAAAGATAAGGTTGTTTTAGACCATAATCACTTTACTGGGGATGCTCGTGGGTATGCGCATGCGCAATGTAACCTCTCATTTAAGAAGCTCTTTGTCATCTCTATAGTGTTTCATAATCTGGGAGGGTATGATTCACATTTTTTAATTTGGGATATAGCCAAATCGGGGAAATTAAACATCCTACCGAATAATAAGGAATGGTATATTTCATTTACACAATATGACGAGGAAACGAAAACAAAATTCCGTTTTATAGATTCAATTCGATTTTTGGGCACATCTTTAGATGAAATAGTCACAATCATGGACAGAGTTAGTCTGGTAATTGTAAGAAGTTATTTTGGGTGTGTCGATGACGAGAAATTTAATTTGTTAACGAGAAAAGGTGGTTTTTGTCACGATTATATTTTCCACCCGGATAAGTTAAACGAAACGGAATTGCCATCCAATGAACACTTTCACAACAAATTGACCGATGAAAGCATTAGTCCTGAGAAGTATGCTCACGCTCAAGAGGTTTGGAGAGCGTTTAACATTCAAAATTTGGGGGAATATTCGGACATCTATTTGAAAACTGACGTCTTACTTTTGGCAGATGTGTTTGAAAATTTCAGAAAAAATTGTATTGCCACCCCCAAATTAGAGCCGGCATGGTATTATACGATGCCCGGATACACGTGGGATTGCATGCTTAAATTCACACAATGTAAATTGGAGTTCTTACGTGATGTCGATCAGATAATGTTTATAGAGCACGCTATCCGTGGTGGATTTTCCGTATGTTCCAATCGCTTTTCTGAAGCGAACAATAAGTATATGGACACTTATAATGGTTCTAATCCATCTAAATATATCCTGTATTTCGACGTTAACAATTTGTATGACTCAGCTATGAAAGAGCCTCTCGCAGAATGTGGTTTCTAGTGGGTGGAGGACACCGATAATTTCGATGTAACATCCATTCAAGATGAGATTCCAGAAAGATATATAGTGCAAGTGGACTTGGAATATCCTCAGAAATTACATGACCTATATAAATATTTCCCCTTCGCTGCCGAACATCGCTTGCCCTCTGGCTCAAAATTCTCCAAATTAATGGCTACTTTGTACAATAAGAAAGGGTATATTTTACATTATAGAAATTTGAAACAGGCTCTAGAGAAAGGTCTAGTCCTAGCTAAAATAAATAAGGTTTTAAAATTTCGACAAAGCACCCAATATAGATTTGAATAGTAGCCTTAGAGCTAATGCCACAACTTCCTTTTTCAAAAATCTTTATAAACTCTTTAATAACGCCGTATTTGGAAAAACGATGGAAAATATACGAAAACAGCGTATTTTGAAAATTGCCAAAACCTGGGTGTGGGTATGAGTTTCATTATCAATACATGTTACCGAAGATGGGTGGGAGAATTGACAAATGTAAACTTTTGTACAGACACCGACAGCATCATCTATGAGTTATGGTGCGAAGATGAGTAGGAGGAAGTCATTAAATCTGATTTGTCGAAATTCGATACTTCCGATTATGAACAGGATATCGTATACACTATGCCATTGGTAAATAAAAAATTCCCAGGTCTAATGAAAGATGAGACGAACGGTAAAATCATTACACATCTTATCGGTGTCTGGTCGAAAATGCACACTTTTAAGCTTTTGGGTGGTCGGGTTACGAAAAAATCCAAAGGCGTGAAATATAACGTGTTTAAAAATAAATTACGTATTTGTAATATGTATTGTGGATTTTGCAACTCTCTGAGCAAAACGTATATTTATGAATATCTATGTAACGCCATTTTAGAGTTTGTTTCAAGTTGCAAATTATGATTATATAGAACTTCTTATTGGTTGCGAAGTTTTGCAGTAATAGGTGATAGTAGCGAAAATTGGGATTCATTGCACTCAATTGACTAGAAAATTATTGTTGCACCCTCTGCTTCCTACGGAAGTCCTTTTACTCGTATTAATCCAACGTATGTACCAAAGTTAAAAGTTAATGATTAAAGGTATGATTATTTCTCTGTTACACTTATATTCTGTACCCTATTATGTTTTATGGTAACGGTTTCAATTTTAAACAATTGCTGTTATTTATGAAGTTTTTTTTCTGTTAATGAACATCTGGATATTTGTTTATTTTATTTTTGTTTTGTTTAGTGAAGTTTCAAACATGTATTTATCACTATTTTTGTTATACAACATTTAGAAATGGTTTTGAACATGTCTGCAATTCGATGATCTAAATTAAGGAAGTGCAAAGAAGAGTTCTCAGCGAAATAAAGAATATAGAGAACGCAAAAAAATTAATGCACACTCTTAAATATGTTCCTCAAAAGTTTGTTTATATGGTTCCTGTTAGAAATAGTATTTGAAATTCTAATTATGTTGGTATTAGTACTCTGCGTGAGTTGGTAGCAGTAGCAGTGAATGACTGATGACATATGATATAACCTACCAAGCCACTGCAAGCCACGTTTTTCTTTAAGTTCTTCTACAAGTTGTATTTTTCATTTATTCTTTATTCAATCATTAAATGGTCGATACCAAACAGTGTTGAAGTTATTTAATAGGTTATGTGCCCAGACACATAAGGGTCGATCATCGCTAAAGAAAAACAGAGTCACGTTCAAGTCGTGTAGTCACGTTCAAGTCGTGTAGTCACGTAAGTCACGTTCAAGTCGTGTAGTTACGTTCAAGTCGTAAAAATCAGACATGGCTTCAGCAGCAGTAAAGTTCGATTCCGAAGCATACCGAAATTCGATGGATCTAATTTCCAGTTGTGGAAATTCAGCGTCACCATTCTACTCAAGGCAGAAAAGCTTTTATCCATAGTGGATGGCAGTGAAGCAGAACCAACGGACAAAACCAGTGAAGAATGGAAGACTTGGGATAGTAAAAATTCCAGAGCACAGGTGATTTTGCTGTCTACAATCAATCAAGAACAAATGCTGTACTTAATCAACTGTGAGAGTGCAGGACAAATGTGGAGCAAGTTGATGAACATACACGAACAGAAAACGGAGATTTCCAAAGAACTATTGTGGCAACGTTTCTACGAGTATAGAATGCCAGAAGGTGGGAAAATCGCTGAACATATTTCATCTATTGAACTATTAGTACGTCAATTGAAGGATGTCAAGGAAACAATTAGTGGAAGTGCGATTATCTCAAAAGCAATCAGCAGTTTACCGTCGAGATTCAACACCTTTCGAACTGCATGGGACTCTGTGAGCAGTGAACAGCAAACTTTTGAAAATCTCTCTACACGTTTGTTAAAAGAAGAAACGAGAACACTCAATGATGACTCCGAAACGTCACGTCTGGCTTTGGAGGCGAAAGCTATTCAGAGCAAGCTGGAATCTACAAAAATCAAGAAAAAGGACTCTATTCAAGACCTTAAACGAAAAACCACCTGCAACTACTGCAAGAAAAAAGGACATTGGGTACGAGAATGCAGAAAAAGATTAGCAGATTCCAAACAAAAGGAAGAAAAGCAAGAGGGAAGCAGTTCCGGTACACGCTCAGCATATCTATGTGACATATCCTCCATGTACAGTGCAAGTTGTGACATAGAGAAGACTGAATGGATTTGTGACTCAGGTGCAAGCATGCATATGTCAGGGCAAAAGAAGTGGTTCAAGTCCATAGAAACCTTACGAGATCCTATATCTGTTAGAATAGCAAATGACAAGCTGATAGAGGCGACAGGGAAAGGTACCATAGAAATACTAGCTTTTGCTGAAGGTCAATGGCATGAACGAACCATGTATAACGTGCTGTATGTTCCAGAACTTAGCCGAAACCTATTTTCAGTGGGAGTTATGACAGATCGTGGCTTTACTCAACATTCAAGTAAACAGCGATGTGAATTTCATGACGATGAAGGAAAAATCTCTTGTACAGGAGTACGGAAAGGAAACCTATGGATAATGAAATTTATGCCAAAAACTCCACAAGAATGTAACTTGAGTATCAATAATAGAAATGTACTGAAGTTGTGGCATGATCGGCTAGGTCATATCAACACAAATTCTCTCTTGAAAACCAAACAATTGGTAAATGGTCTTAATATTGATGGCAAAGAAGATTTCTTTTGTGAAATTTGTCAGTTTGGGAAACAAGCAAGAAAACCGCATAAGACACTGGATCGGGGCAGGAGTGAAAAACCAGGAGAAATGATTCACTCTGACGTATGTGGTCCAATAAGTATCAATTCCCCTAGTGGATCTAGATACTTTGTACTGTTTAAGGACGACTGCAGTAGTTATCGAATTGTTTACTTCCTGAAACACAAGTCAGAAGTATATGAGAAGTTCCGGCAGTACAAAGCATACGTGGAAAGACAGACTGGCAATAAAATAAAAATCTTAAGAAGCGATCGAGGAATGGGTGAATATATGAACAAAGAGATGGAAGAATTAATGAGAAAAGAAGGCATATCTCATGAACTGTCAGCACCATACACTACTCAACAAAATGGTCGGTCAGAAAGAGAATTGAGAACCATTGTAGAAAGTGCTCGGTCTATGCTAATCAATAAGAAGGTATCTCAAGAATTGTGGTCCGAGGCAGTGAACACTGCGGTGTACGTACTTAACCGTACAGCTACAAACCAGTTAGAAAATATGACTCCATATGAGAAATGGTTTAATAGAAAACCTGAAATGAAACATATAAGGATTTTTGGCAGCCCCGCCTACATGTCTACACCTCCACAATTTCGTAGAAAATGGGATCCAAAGTCCAGAAAACTGTTATTCGTTGAATATGAGGGTTATTCTCCAAACTACAGACTCTGGGACCCAATCAAAAGAAAAATAGAAGTTAGCTTCAACGTAAACTTCAATGAAGATGAAATGATGGCATGTGAGAAAGAGACTTATTCAATTAAGTTCAATATACCTGAGGACATCGAATCAGAAGAAATGCAGGAAGAAGAACAAATAGAAGACAACAATGGAAATGAGACGGAGAGTTCTTCAGATGACATACAAGAAGCAGAAAGTGATGATGACTTTTTAGAGTGTAATGAAATTCCATCAGAAGTTACTGACAGACAGCTACGTGATCGAACAAAAATAGTACGTTCCAGCAGGTATAATGACATAAGTTCAAACTATTGCACAATATTTGAACCTATTTCTTATGATGAAGCTATAAAGTGTGAAGACTCCAGAAATTGGCAACGAGCAATGGAAGAAGAAATAGACTCATTAAAAGGAAATAATACCTGGGAATTAGTGAAGCTACCTGAAAATGCAAAATTAATAGATAATAAATGGGTTTTTCGTGTGAAAACTTCTGAGGGTGATAGTGCACTACGTTATAAAGCTCGACTCGTGGCACGAGGCTTTACTCAAGAAAAAGGAGTAGATTTTGAAGAGACTTTCTCGCCTGTCGTGCGGTATGATTCTATTCGAATATTACTTGCTTTATCAGCAGAGCAAGACATGATAATAGCGAGTTTTGATGTCCAGACAGCGTTTCTCTACGGTGATCTACAAGAATGTGTCTACATGAAACAACCAATAGGATTCGTGAACAAGAAGAAAGAAAATTTTGTGTGCAAGCTGAATAAAAGTTTGTATGGTTTGAAGCAATCACCAAGATGCTGGAACCGTAAGTTTGTTTCATTCCTTAACAAATACAATTTCAAACAATTGAAGACTGATCAGTGTGTGTTCATGGGGCAGTTTGAAAAATCAGTCGTCTATTTAGCTGTTTATGTTGACGATGGACTAATAATGTCAGAATCGAGAAATGCCATTGATGAACTTGTAAAAATTTTACAACAGATGTTCAAAATTACCATAAACCTGAATAATAGGAAATTGCATTTTGTGGGTATGGAAATAGAACAAGATTTGCCATCTGGCCAAATCATAGTGCATCAGAAAAATTACATAAATCGTTTGTTAAAGAAGTACAACATGACAGATGCAAAGCCATCAACTGTTCCAGCAGTTGCAAGCAGTCAATTATCATCAACCAATACATCTGGATGTAATCAAAAACAACCTTACCGTGAATTAGTTGGATCGTTGATCTTCTTAGCAACTTCAAGTCGACCAGATATATCTTATGCAGTAAATCAAGTAAGCCGACACTTCACTAACTGGAACGATGAACATTGGCAAGCAGCTAAAAGAATTCTTCGATACCTAAAGCATACCACATCCTACAGGATTGTATATTCAAAAACAAGCAAAATTGATGTGGTCGGTTACACCGATGCTGATTATGCCGGATGCATAGACACCAGGAAGTCAACTAGCGGTTATATCTTCATGCTCGCCCATGGTCCGATAACTTGGAAGAGTCAAAAGCAAAGTGTAGTATCCCAGTCAACAACTGAAGCTGAATATATTGCACTAGCATTTGGCGTTCGAGAAGCTCTGTGGTTAAAATCTTTTCTTCGAGAGTTGAAGATTCCAATAACCAAGGTGGAGATGAAGGTGGACAATCAATCAACCATTAAGCTAACTCAGGCGCAGCAATTTCACAGCAGAACGAAGCACATCGATGTGAAAGTGCATTTTGTGCGTGACGAGTGTGAAAAGGGCAATATATGTGTTAACTATGTGAGTACTAGTGAGCAACTTTTGGTTGATAGACTAAATTTGTCCGTATTGTAAAAGTTTTTTTTGTTGTTAGCAGTTAGACATATTGTAAAATTTCAAATAAGTGGGAGTGTTAGAAATAGTATTTGAAATTCTAATTATGTTGGTATTAGTACTCTGCGTGAGTTGGTAGCAGTAGCAGTGAATGACTGATGACATATGATATAACCTACCAAGCCACTGCAAGCCACGTTTTTCTTTAAGTTCTTCTACAAGTTGTATTTTTCATTTATTCTTTATTCAATCATTAAATGGTCGATACCAAACAGTGTTGAAGTTATTTAATAGTTCCCATGCGAATCCACCAAAATCTAGAGTCCGCCATGTACCAGCAATGGTGCACACACCATTTCCTCTATACTATTAAAATACATTTTCTCAAAAAATATCAATTTTCCTCACCAGAAACTATCCCCAAATGATATATAGGCCTTTTTTAAAGCAGTTTCTAAAATTTTATGAGATAATTCCGTGTGTCCACGCTATTTATCACCACCATGGTGATTTATCCGTAACCTGAGCCATGAAATCGTCCTGAAATATCGAAAAGTAACTAACTTGCAAATAATTTTGAACCAACTGATATAAACGGCCGCCATAGTACCAATCTTAATTCCCGTTAGTTAGATGGCGCTAGATACTCCTAGACTATATAGCCCCTCTACTTTGAATAGTAGCGCATCCTTGGAGCAAAACTAATACCAACGTCGAGACGATAAAAGTCCCTAAGGGAACTAAGGGAAATTTAAAAACCACAGAAATCGTACAGAAGAGAAATGATTCGCAAACTCGCAAATTACTGCTGTCGGTCAGATGAACTAAATGCTCGCAATCAGTTCCTTGAATGCACTTTATCCAAAGTTTTCGCATCTTTGAATACCCACTTCGGTATCCTAAAAACAGCTGGAACCCTTTTGCCCCACTGTTCTTACATTTACGTGCACAACAACCGGGCATTTTGCAGATAACTATGTACTTAAATGCAAAAACCAATATGCCAGTACTGTCAATGTCAACTGTTCTGCTGAAATCCTAGTGACTTTCAGTGCAACCAACGTGATTTTGCTCCAGCGGCAACATCAAAGGAAGGCGCTACAATTCAAAGTAGAGGGGCTATACTAGACTACATCTACTTCCCAACTGCGGCAACTAACCTCTATTCCGGTTGTAATAGCGATGACGTCCTTGAAGTTCTGGCTCGTTTTGATCTTCTGATTGAACACCCAAAGCAAATCGCTGGTCTTCGTACACAGACGGCATATAGCACCGACTTCGCTCGGCGTCATGTTCGCACACAAACCGAAAAACGTTAGCGACCGAAACGCACGAGAATCGTATAACAAACACACGGCGGCTCCAGCCAGCGACAGAGGCGACAGAGTGACAACGAACTCAAGCGACCTCAAGCGTCGGGGGGGGGGGGGGGGTGATAGGACCAAGAGTGGGGGGTAGCTGCGTGCGCACCGCACCGCTTCGGCCCCGTTCGGTTGGTGTCGCTGAAGAGCGGACCTGGAAAAGTCCTCTGGTGAAGAAACACATACAATTATCGACTGCCGGGATACGAGGGGGCCTCGGAAATAATGTCGATGCGTAATACTATATAATTCCACAGTAATACGGTAATGATAATACCGTATTACCGTATAAACGGTAATACCGTTGATGACTGGAGCGAGCAATAATTCAACCCCTATTAGGTTTATAGAGATCATTCTAAACCGTGTCCCTTTGTTTTTTATTAGCTACATTTTGGTATTGATTGTTTTTTCCGATAAAATGAGAGATTTTCAAGGTATTGGTGAAAAACAATAAAAAATGTGTAGCTTCAATCGTGAATAGCTCGAAAAATATCAAATATAACAAAAATCTTTATAGAACAAAAGTTACTTAGAATTGGCCAGTGTATCGATTTCCCGGCCTCTTTTGATAAAAACATTTCTTACCCATTAGAAGGGGTGGTTTCCACCCCTAGGGAAAAAGCACACTTTGGCACAAGTTAAATTTTGAAGAACGTTATAAATACTACCTAAATCCCAATTTTCAAAGAAATCGACATTGTTTCCCAAAATTCCATGCGAAAATGGCTGATGATTGGGCTAAAACCGATCATCTAAGACGTTCAGTTCCTCCGTCCTTAGATTTTGTCTTCTTTTATCACAAGAGATTTGATAAAAGTGTCTTCGTCAGTCAGTTGTGTCGTTTCTATCAATTGACAAAGGCACTCGTAATCTGCTTTTCTCTCGCAAGGAGCGCGCTTCTGCTCGTTCTTTGATCGGGCCGACAGATTTGACCGAACGAAATATGAGACATTCATTGTAAGCATAATCATCTGTTGTTCTTTTTTTTTTTTAGAAGGCATTTATTACCTTACGAATCTTAGTTTGCGCGTCAGTCAAATTTGAACGTATTTGTTAACCTTGTTCAAAAACACCAACTAATAAAATTAAATAAAAACCAGTAAATGGTACCTAGTAAAAAATTACTTTTACAATTAGGTGAAATGAAATATTTAGGTTTTTTGTATCAATTATCGAATAACGATACACATTACACATACACGAAAGAGGTAGGTTATGCTACTCTCTCTTTTCACAAAGATTTTAACACAAGTACATACGAAAATAGAATAGACTCTTTTCGAATACGAAGATGAATACAGTTGAAATTCTCTAAGTTTTCACGGGACTTCTCGGACAATTCGAGTCATAGAGAATTCGAATTGCAGGTAAATCTTCGTGAGTCCCAAACGAAACCTTGAGTTATAAAAAATGCAGGTATAATTAAAAAAAAATCAGGATGTATGTCAAAAATGAAATAAAAAAACTAAAGAATAAACTCAATAGTGAACCCGACATGAACTAATTTCGGTCGTGCCTTATTTTCACATATTCCAAAACTTCTGAGTATATATTGTATCGCATACCTATAAGTTTTATGTTTGTTTCCGTTGTATCTAAGCCAATTTAGGCAATTTATGATGGTTTTTTAAATTTCATCCTGTCAATTATACCTAGATTATAGTGACAACTTTCTGATGACTATAATTTAAGTATATTCTAATAGTCTTAATTAATAAATTTGGAGAAATACGGACTAACAGCAGAGAGTTACGGGGTATTCCAGTGATAAATTTCACCGTCCTTACTACGGTACAGACAAATTAGCTTTACATCCTTATTGTACTTCTACACATATATGAAGAGTTGAATCATAGCAAATAAATAATTTCACACTGTTCTGAGTACGAAACCGGGAATACTGCTGATCTAGCATAAATCTACATAATATTGTCAGGTAGTAAAGTGTAATACAGTGTCTATTAATTTTTTTTTAATTTTCGAGGCTCAATTAGGTCATTCCCCTGAAAATTCTAGAAATACTCATACCTATGGACTTCGGAATCAGAATGTACGCCGGGAAAATGTGATTGATAATTTCGATAACAATTCTCCAGAAGATCTGTTTGTTGATTCAGGTAATGACTATTCACCCGGCGGATTTGTAGAGGAAAACGACGTAATCAGTAGTGATACCAGTAACTCCCTTGAAGATAACTCAATTTTCCCGCTAACAAATATTCATGGTTCAATTTTATTGCAAAATAAAGAAGTTACCATAAGTTTGACGGAAAAAGTTAAGTGAAAAAAGCAAGCAAAAATTTCGTTTCCATCTGGCTAGATCTCCTTGTTAGAATTAGTTCCCCTTGTTTCACACCAAAGACGCCGCAGTTATAATAGAAGTCACCACAACTTATTAGTTTACAAAACGCAACTCTACGTTTTTTAGAGCAATATGCCTTGCCAAATTATTGCGAAGTATTTTCTGACAGAAAAAACAAGCATGTAAAACACGTGTCGGTGGTTACCGTTTCTTAACGGAATAGACGGGTAAGTCGATAATTTTCTTTCTAAATACGCTTAAGTATATATATATATATATATATATATATATATATATATATATATGGTACGTTCCACGCCGAATTTAGATTTTTTTTTCGATTTGGCCCAAAACCAACTAAAACGGTCCATTTGGGCCCCCGAAACTACCCCTAAATTTTTAGGACCCCAAGCGGAATAGTACTCAAGTTATGGTAATTGAAAATTGAAATTTTCAGGTTCGGCTCCAAAGCCAAAAATTTTCAACCATCCATAACTTGTAAAAATACCCATTTTTATGAAACAAGTGTCAAACAAAAGTTGTTTGCAATGCTTTAAACTTTTGGAAACTGCTAAAAAATTCATCCGACACGACATAACTTTCTTGTACTCGTACTTAATAAAGGTTTAACAATATGTGTATATTTAATACTTCCACTGGCTGCTATTCCACCAATTTTGCTGTAACCACTTCGGAATAAATTTGATGCATCCAAAATTCGTCTAAAATTTTCAAGATCGTTTTGTGAATAGCTTTCTGGCTCTATGTGAAAAATCAGGCTGTATAGGCCTTTGGAACCGTTATACTGCTCACCGTTCACTATAATATCCCCACTAAGCTTATCGATATCTAGGGTGGCCTTTCCGAGGTACCATTTCGATTAAGCAGGGTCATACTTTGGACCTCGGGCTTTGTCTAAATGTGGGGGACCATTAAAATAACTTGTAATGTACCGTTGGCTGATTTCAGGACACTGAGATATGTAATCCTATATCACACTAATATCACCTGTGTCCTTAATTTCACGTTATCATCAATGGACATCTCATTATAATTTTAGGAAATCCCATCATAATGTTCATCTTCCTCACCCTCCTCCTCAGTATAGGATTATGTGATTTCAGGAAGTGGTAAAAATTGTGTTTCGTCTAATTTCGATGTAGGTGATGATTGATGATAATTCCTCGGATTCCTTCTTTATTTGCAGTAGTTCTTTCTTTTCTGGTTTTAGTTGTTGTTGTTGTGGTTCTTGTTGTTGTTGTTGTTGTTTGTTGGACTAATTGTGTAAGTGGTTTGACGACTGGAGTAAAAAGTTTATTGAAAGTTTCATCCTCTTCAAATCGACCCAACTTTAAAGCGAGATATTTTTTTCGCACATCTCTATTTGATCTCTGAATTTTTCCTTTAAGTCTCACCTTGGAGCTACTTAATGGCGGCTTCATGACGAATGTGGGTTGTGTACTTATCGAAACCTTTGCGATACCGTCCCTTATTTATATCAAAATATCACTTGGCTATTACCAACATACCGAATTTCTCCTGCCAACATTCTGCACACGAACCCTTAAAAGTGTCATATGTCATGACTGGACTTACGTGCTCGTCATATACATGTTTTAAATAAATATCATCTTGTTTAAACAACACGGTGACGTTACAGTTGTCGCTAACAAGATGTTTAGGGGTTTTGCTATACGTCTGACACAAGTAAACGACATCGGTTCCCTTGTGGCGGCCCATGCAGAAATAAGCTCGCACTTTATCCTGTTTGTCACAAACGATATCATCAAAGATAAATATAGTTTTTTCGAGCATCCTTTGGGTTTTCTATATCCACGCTGTCACTAAACACAAAATAACCCATTCCTCGTACATTCCTCAACACTTTCTCCAACAAACGATATTTCGGCTGGTACAGAGACTTGGAGTAGACATATACGTTCTCAAAACGTAGACCGTTTGGATTGAAGAATAAAGTGAGTATAGCGTTTGTCTTTCCACACCCAGAAGGGCCACAAATGGCTGCGCGAAAACATGTTGGTAACATTTCACCATGTTTTGATGTTCCCCCTCTTGCTCCTTCTCGATAAAATCTAGATTTTCTGTGGGTAGTGTAACACCTTGTACTACAACCCTCATTTTGATTAACAACTAAACGTATGCACGTATACGGAGCTTTCCTATCGAAACGCTTGATGGGAAACCAGCGGGAGCAAGAGAGAAGCCAGCAATAGTTCGTTGGCGTGACGGAGAGAGAAGTTTTGCAACGTTGCCGGCCGAGCACGCAGTCCAAGTCAGCGCGTGTATCGCTTCACACTTTCGGATGTGTGCGGTACAGTGTGCGGAGCGGATGACTGTAATGTTCCGCGAGCTAGCAACATCGCAGGGGGTCGTTCTCTGTTTCGCTAACGAGAAATATATGGCCTTTCTGTCGCACTTATGTTGATCCCACCGTGCGACTCTTTAGAAACTGTCTGTATACAGAGAGAATGAAAATGTTCGGGGCATAGGGATCACCGTGAGTGCGAGAGAGAATATGGGAATTAAAACGTAGTAGAAAGAGAGACGGTTTACTTCTGCCTCCCACTTTTCCACCTCCACTACACGACATTTCCACCTCTCCACCTCCACATCCACACACACTCACATCGTCACATCACGCATCACGTTCACATCGTCACATCTCACGATCTCACTGTCTCACTCTCACTCAGACAGAGTCTCGTCTGTGGTCTCTGTCATCTGCCGATCTCGCATAATCTAGGAAGCAGTGCGTAGCAACAATGAAAATTCAATTCATTCCTAATATGTATCAATTTATTAATTGTTGTTAACTTAAAAAAGATATTATAAACGAGATGATCAATTTAAAAAAATTGACGTGATCTTCTTGAATTCTTCAATTATTTAAACAATTTTTATTGCTTTTAATTGACACGGTGGTCTTAGAAAAATTATTTAATTTACAATCGCGTAACTTGTTGAAAAATTGAGTTAGACCGATTTTTACTACGGGACCATATTCTTTTCGGTGTTGAGAACACACCATAATTTATTTGAATTTTTTAATTGATATTAGATAATTATAAAGCATTATTTTATGCCACGTACTCGCTTTAGAAACCGCGCGCTCTTCGCGAAATAGCTACGCGGAAGCCTATTTTCGGCGTTAATTTAAAATAATTAGCAATGAGGAAAGTTACGGGAGGTGGGACAGTTTTGTTGGAAATTTTCTCCTCTTTTAGAATCTCTTTTCAGATTTCGATTAGCTCTTGTAGTTTCTGAGTTATTCACGGAAAACTGAATGTCCTTTTTTCTTTGTTCTTTATGATCCTTTATGATTTATGAATGTCCTGATTGTCCTTTATAACTTTTGAAATTTCTTCTTTAATTTACAAAAAAAAAAACGCTTGTAAATTATGATCCACAACTCCACGGAATATGTTTTTTTTAAGTGCCTCTCGAATCTAGTTAATACTTTGTTTTTCAAACTTAAAAAAAATAGAATTGTTACTAAATTTATTACCGTTGCTAGCGCACGATGTCGAGAGTCAAAATTTATTGTTAGAAATGTTCTCCTCTTTAAGAATATTTTTATTTATTTTCTTCATTATTAGCACTTTTCGAGTAATTTTCAAAAAACTAAACCTTTTTCTTTTTTTATTCTAGTACTTGTTTTGTTAATATTTTGCAATTGTTTATCGTCATTACAAATGGAATGAGGTCTTGCTCATATTTTTTAGTCATAACAAGAATTATCACTATTTCTAACTTTCAAACTAAATTAGAAGGACGAAGGAAGACAGAATCGATACCAAATCAGTTAGTCTAGTCAAGAAGTGAGTTTCCTGAGAAAGATAGTTAGAAGGGTAGGAAAAATATGAGCGATGGCTCATTCGACGCGGATTGCAATTCTCAGAAATGCACATATTTTCGTTTATTTGCATGCGAACAAAAATTGCAATTGTTATTAACAATAAACGAAAATATAAAACAGTCATTTTGTTTTTGGATGATAACTCAAAAACTATACAAGATAGCGGGGATTGCAAAAAAGATCCTTAAAGAGGAGGAAATTTTCTATAAAAAACTCCTAGCTTCCGGATCTGTAGCTCTAACATTTATAATGGTAATTTGGTGTTGAAATAGGGCTCCGCGCGGCCGTTTCGGGATGACGCCGCCTCTAAAGTTGAGTGCCGCACCTAAAAAAATTTTGTTAAACCAATAAATATTGATTTAAAAATTTAAAAAAAATATGGTGTCATTTCAACACTTGCAGAAAGAAAGTCCCGTTGAGAAAAAAAATTTTAAATGCATTTTTCAAAAAGCTAGGCTATTGTTAATTATACCTATTTTATTTCGTAACTCCATATACATTGAAAGCTTGATAATTGTTTAAATACTCACATTACAAATTTTTCGCCTCCTGGAATCCTTTCTATGAGTGTACTCAATAAGATGGCGTCATAAAGTTGTATAAATTTTGTTTATTTTGTTTATAACGAGTTTTTGAAATTAACAAAACTGTTTTCGAAACCATTAAAGTAGGCCATTTGTTTATAAACAAATAGCGTTAAAAAATTTTACCCGCCATAATTTAACAATGAAATTTTTTTTGAAATTTAATAATTAACAAACAATGAAAAATCCTACAATTGTTGTTAAAAAATTTTTTTTCTCATATATTATGATACACCTATTTTATAGTTGTTTTTATATTTGAAATAAGAATTACATTATTGCGGGTAAAATTTTTTAACGCTATTTGTTTATAAGTTGTTTAAAAACCTACAACGCTTCGAGCTTTAAAGAGGGGATTAATTGAAACAAAAACAACAACAGCGGGTTCTATGGTTATATCGCGTTCTCAATTTTTAACGAATCAGGCGTATACCGCTCCGTTCTTTTTAAAATCTGTTCAAATCTCACTCACAGTCAGAGACGTGGTCTTTGCTTTCGCAATCTGTTTAATTTCGCAACAAGCCGTGGTAAAAAATTATTTGTCGTTATTAATTGAGTAAGCCGATTTAATGTATTATTAATGTCTAAAAACAAATTTACTCCAAAAGAGATGGAGACGGGAGTGGAATAAAAGAACCTACATTTTCTATTCAAGTTTGGTACACAAAAAAACTTTAAAGATTTAAACCTTTTAGGGCTGATTGAATCAAAATATGAGCAAGACCTCATTCCATTTGTAATGACGATAAACAATTGCAAAATATTAACAAAACAAGTACTAGAATAAAAAAGAAAAAGGTTTAGTTTTTTGAAAATTACTCGAAAAGTGCTAATAATGAAGAAAATAAATAAAAATATTCTTAAAGAGGAGAACATTTCTCACAATAAATTTTGACTCTCGACATCGTGCGCTAGCAACGGTAATAAATTTAATAACAATTCTATTTTTTTTAAGTTTGAAAAACAAAGTATTAACTAGATTCGAGAGGCACTTAAAAAAAACATATTCCGTGGAGTTGTGGATCATAATTTACAAGCGTTTTTTTTTTGTAAATTAAAGAAAAATTTCAAAAGTTATAAAGGAAAATCAGGACATTCATAAATCATAAAGGATCATAAAGAACAAAGAAAAAAGGACATTCAGTTTTCCGTGAATAACTCAGAAACTACAAGAGCTAATCGAAATCTGAAAAGAGATTCTAAAAGAGGAGAAAATTTCCAACAAAACTGTCCCACCTCCCGTAACTTTCCTCATTGCTAATTATTTTAAATTAACGCCGAAAATAGGCTTCCGCGTGGCTATTTCGGGAAGAGCGCGCGGTTTCTAAAGCGAGTACGTGGCATAAAATAATGCTTTATAATTATCTAATATCAATTAAAAAATTCAAATAAATTATGGTGTGTTCTCAACACCGAAAAGAATATGGTCCCGTAGTAAAAATCGGTCTAACTCAATTTTTCAACAAGTTACGCGATTGTAAATAAAATAATTTTTCTAAGACCACCGTGTCAATTAAAAGCAATAAAAATTGTTTAAATAATTGAAGAATTCAAGAAGATCACGTCAATTTTTTTTAAATTGATCATCTCGTTTATAATATCTTTTTTAAGTTAACAACAATTAATAAATTGATACATATTAGGAATGAATTGAATTTTCATTGTTGCTACGCACTGCTTCCTAGATTATGAGAGATCGGCAGATGACAGAGACCACAGACGAGACTCTGTCTGAGTGAGAGTGAGACAGTGAGATCGTGAGATGTGACGATGTGAACGTGATGCGTGATGTGACGATGTGAGTGTGTGTGGATGTGGAGGTGGAGAGGTGGAAATGGCGTGTAGTGGAGGTGGAAAAGTGGGAGGCAGAAGTAAACCGTCTCTCTTTCTACTACGTTTTAATTCCCATATTCTCTCTCGCACTCACGGTGATCCCTATGCCCCGAACATTTTCATTCTCTCTGTATATATATATATATATATATGTTGTCCTGGGGGTCCGAGGGTGTTGTAGGAATTTAAATATACACGTCGTTCTACTCTTAAACTGTATTATACTCGAACTTAACTTACAACTTCTACATGTCGATGTACGCACTCTGACGATCTTGTACACAGGACTACAATGATATTCTCAACAGAGAACCACAGAACTAAAAGATTGTTTTTGCATTGTACACAGATCAACACTCCCCCTCAATGAAAAAACATTCTTTTCACATACAATCATAAAAGAACAAAACTGAATATAAATATTTTAATAACTGATAAGAGTCTGGTTTTTTATTTCAGAAGACCCAAACCCTCTCTAAATTTCTCAAATTTAATCTTAGCTAATGGTTTAGTAAATATGTCCGCTAATTGGTCCTCGGTTATCACATGAACTATATTTACTTCCCCATTTTCCAATTTTTCTTTAATGAAGTGAAACTTTATATCAACATGCTTCAATCTCCTGTTATTTTCTGGGTTATTAGCTAGATGTATAGCTGAAAGATTATCCTCATATACAATGACTGGTTCACTCTTTTCAATCAGGTTAAAGTCACCTATTAATTTTTTAAGCCAACATGCTTCACTGATAGCCAGAGTCAGAGCTGTGTACTCAGCTTCTGTTGAAGAAATTGAAACATTTTGCTGTTTTTTGCTTGCCCAAGATATTGTACAATTAAACAGTTTGAACACATATCCTGTAGTTGATTTTCTATCTTGAATATCTCCTCCCCAATCCGCATCTACATATGCACATAACACATCAGTATTTTGATTTGGTCTTAGTACTAACTTGTGTTCTAGGGAACCTTTGACATATCTTAGTACTCGTTTTAATGATACATACAAATCATTGTTTGCCTTTTCTTGAAATCTACTTAAGAGACTAACGCTCTCACACAAGTCTGGTCGTGACCCTAAAGCTGCATACATCAGACTTCCAATGATTTGTCTGCATAATTTTTGCACTTCTACATTACACTTACTATCACTCAAAACATTTAAGATACTACTTTCCATTGGTGTGCACACTGACTTACAGTCTTGCATTCCAAATTTCTGTAATATTTTCTCTAAATATTGCTTCTGACTTAATTCAGTATATCCTTCTTTTAAATTTTGATTTACATACATGCCTAAATACTGAGAAATATTTCCTAAATCATTCATTTGAAAACTAGTACTGAATGCAATTTTTAACATATCCACTTCTTTTGAATCTGTACCAAGGATCAATAGATCATCAACATAAAGTAATACATACAATTTACACTTTTCTGAACATTTTAAGTACAGACAGTAATCATTCTCTGATCTTACAAAGCCTAACTTTTTCATCAGATCATCAAATTTAACATTCCAGCATTTAGGTGATTTTTTAAGACCATAGATTGATTTGTTAAGTTTACAAACACTGTGACTATTATCTTTACTACAACCAGGTAAGGACATATACACTTCCTCCTTAATATCTCCATAAAGGAAAGCACTTCTTACATCCATCTGATGGATAGGTTTACACAATACATTTCCAACAATTAGAAGAATTCTGAATGTAGACAACTTAGCTACTGGTGCATAAATATCATACATATTATGGTTGACATCTTGTTGAAAGCCACGTGCTACCAGACGCGCTTTAAAGTTGTTATCACTTTTCACTTTAAATACCCATTTACTTTCGATCACCTTTTTGTTTACAGGCCATGGCACTTCACTCCACGTGTTGTTTTCGCGTAGCACTTTCAGCTCCCTTTCTATTGCTTCTTCCCACTTCCTTGAGTCCTTTCCATTGACTGCTTCCTCGTACGTCAGTGGGATTTCTTCAGTTGTGAAGAAACTCAAGTCGTAGTCCTTCGTCCAGGCTGGCCTTCTTGTTTCCCTCTTGCCGAGGCTTTCTTCTTCACCTTCTACATCTTCTTGATCTTCATTCGTTTTAGTATATTGCCCTTCTTGCTCCGTTTCACTTTCATCATCACTTGTCACGTTCAACGTTATCTTGTTCTCTTCTGTCTTATTCTTGACTTCAGTTAGTGTAATTTGTTTCTCCGTTAGAAAAATTACGTCTCTATGTATTTCTATCTTTTTCTTTTGTGGAAAGTAAATTCTGTAACCCTTAACTTCTTCGCTGTAACCCACAAATATACCTCTTTCGCTTTTTGGGTCTAGCTTTAGTCGTTTTTCTTTCGGAACATCTACTGCCACCTTAGTACCAAATTCTTTGAAAAAAGTCATGTTAATGTCTTTATTGTACCAAAGTTTAAAAGGCGTTTCTTTCAGCTGTGGACTATTTCCTATTCTGTTTAGTACAAATACTGCTGTGTTTACAGCTTCTGCCCAATAACTTTTACTTAAACGTTTGCTATGTATCATTGTTCTTACCGCTTCCACAATTGTCCTATTTTCTCTTTCGGCTCTTCCATTTTGCTGCGGTGTATACGTACAAGATTTCTCATGCCTAATTCCCTTACTGTCGAACAAAATTTTCATTTCGGAGTTTATGAACTCTAAGCCGTTATCTGTTCTTACTGTTTTTACTTTATTTCCTGTTACTCTTTCGGCCATAGTTATGAACGATTCTATTTTTCTTCTAGTCTCTGATTTATTCTCTAAGAAATAAACTGTTCTATAACCTGAAAAATCGTCTTTCAAAAGAAGAAAATATCTTGCTCTGCCAAATGATGATACTTCAAAAGGTCCACAAAGATCTCCATGAATCAGTTCACATGTCTTCTTTGCTCTTGTTTTACTCTCTGGAAATGGCAACCTACTTTGTTTTCCAGTCAGACACCCTTCACAAAATGGCTTATTTTCATCTTTAAACTGAATATTTCTTTCCTTCAGTACATTCCTTACTCGTTCAAAGTTTATGTGTGCCAATTTACAATGCCACTCGGTTAAGCTTTCCATTAAATTGCATTGTTCTTGTTGATCCACCCCGTTAATTTCGATTTTAAAGATCATTTTGTATAGATTACCTTTCCTATGGGCCATTGCTCTCACGCGCCCTCTGTCGTCTTGCAGTTTACATTTATTTTTGTCTGAATACATTTGTAAACCTTTATCCAATGCTGAACTTAGAGAAAAAAGGTTTATTTTCAATTCTGGAACTAACAGCACATTGTTCAAGTCTGTTTCAATCCACTCCTTACCATTCCATGCTTGTACATGTACCTTTCCAATTCCTTGAACATCTACCAGTGTACCGTTTCCCGTTCTGACTTGCCTTCTCTCGTTCGTGCTCGATAGAGATTTGAATTGCCCACGATCATAGCACATGTGTTCCGTAGCTCCACTGTCTAACCACCATTCGTTTTGATCTTCCTTACTGTTCCATGCTGCCACTTCTATATCATTTCCTTGTGAGGTATTCAACAATACTTGTCCTGGATCCTTCTTCTCTTCCTTACGGTTTTCTTCATCCTTTCTCTTCTTGAACCAACAGTTTTGCATCAAGTGTCCCTCCTTTTTACAGTAATGACAGGTCTTCTTAATGTGCTTGGATTTCAGCTGAGGACAGTCCCTTTTCATGTGACCGGTTTTGTTGCATTCAAAGCATTTTATCATTTTCTGGTGTTTTTGGAAACCTGACTTAGTTACTAACGCTGTAGACGTAGACGTTTCTGCTTTCTTGTTCCGATCTTCCTCCACCATCAAACGTGACATAAGTTCGGTTACTGTTTGCTTCTCCACCGAAGTAGACTCCCAGGCTGTTACGAAATGCTTTAGGTTTTCTGGCAACGACATCAGTATCTTTGTTATTATCATTTTATCACTCAGTTCTTCACCTAATGTCTTTAGATTTCCCGCAATGTCCTCAATTTCGGATATGAACTTCGCTATTCCTTCTTCTTTGTACTCCAGCATAAAGAATTTTTGTTGTAACAAATGTACACTTACATGAGATTTATGTTCGTAGATGGTTTTCAACTTTGTCCACATCTCGGCTGCTGTTTTACAGGATAGGATGTGTGTAAAAATCTTTTCGTCTAGTCTGGTCACTATCGCCTCCTGGGCTTTCGCATCTCGACGGTCCCACTCATCTGCATTAGTCGTCCGCCTCGGTACTTCGCCTCTCACCACATCGATCAACCCCTTCGACTTCAGCACTATCTCCACCTGGAACTTCCACGTTGTCCAGTTTTCTCCATTGAACTTTACTATCGATGTCCCTGCTTGGTCTGCCATCCTTTTAACTTGATTTTAAGTATTCAAAACCGAAGATGAACGTGAATCGCAAGTCTAACCTTACCGACGTACCACGAGGTTACACCGACGCTAACCTCCAAATCCTTTAAATTCCGTTCTTCGACCCTCGACGCGAGACTGGTCCCATAACCTGTTGTCCTGGGGGTCCGAGGGTGTTGTAGGAATTTAAATATACACGTCGTTCTACTCTTAAACTGTATTATACTCGAACTTAACTTACAACTTCTACATGTCGATGTACGCACTCTGACGATCTTGTACACAGGACTACAATGATATTCTCAACAGAGAACCACAGAACTAAAAGATTGTTTTTGCATTGTACACAGATCAACAATATATATATATATATATATATATATACATACATATATATATATATATATATATATATATATATATATATATATATATATATATATATATATATGGTACGTTCCACGCCGAATTTAGATTTTTTTTAGATTTGGCCCAGAATCAACTACAACGGTCCTTTTGGGCCCCCGAAACTCCCCCTAAATTTTTAGGGCCCCAAGCGGAATAGTACTCAAGTTATGGACAATTGAAAATTGAAATTTTCAGGTTCGGCTCCTAAGCCAAAAATTTTCAACCATCCATAACTTGTACAAAAACCCATTTTTATGAAACAAGTGTCAAACAAAAGTTGTTTGCAATGCTTTAAACTTTTGGAAACTGCTAAACAAAATTCATCCGACATGGTTCACTATTCACGAGACTTGGCGCCATTAGTCGTCAGGCCGCCAAAAAATAAATATTATCAGCTTTCTTGACCAAAAAAATCATGAGCGTAGCTGGATTCGATACAAAACTTTTCAGCCCAAACAAAAGTTAGCCAGACCTAAGGCCTCCGAGAAAAAAAATGGTTTTCAGGTTTGGCTCCAAAACCAAAAATTTTCAACCATCCATAACTTGTAAAAATACCCATTTTTATGAAACAAGTGTCAAACAAAAATTGTTTGCAATGCTTTAAACTTTTGGAAACTGCTAAAAAAAATTCATCCGACATGGTACACTATACACGAGTCTTGGCGCCATTAGTCGTCAGGCCGCCAAAAAAAAAAAAACATTATCAGCTTTCCTGACCAAAAAAATCAGGAGCGTAGCTGGATTCGATACAAAACTTTTCAGCCCAAACAAAAGTTAGCCAGACCTAAGGGCTCCGAGAAAAAAAATTGTTTTCAGGTTCAGCTTCAAAACCAAAAATTTTCAACAATCCATAACTTGTAAAAATATCCATTTTTATGAAAAAAGTTTTAAACAAAAAGTTGTTTGCAATGCTTTAAACTTTTGGAAACTGCTAAAAAATAGTTCATCCAGCACGGTTCACTGTTGATGGGTCTGGGCGCCATTATTCGTCAGGCCGCCCATTAAAAACAAATTCAGCGTTTCTGACCAAAAAAACCAGAAGCGTAGCTGGATCTGATACAAAACTTTTGAGCCCAAACAGAAGTTAGCCAGACCAAAGGGCTCCAAGAAAAAAATGGTAAAATCCGACAAAAATCCCTTGATATCAAAAAAATTCCATTGAGCCCCCAGAAATCCACTGTTTGCCAGTCAATATCAAACCATGAGCGACATTTTTTCTTCAATTTGACGGGAACAATATCAATAAGGTTGGTATGCTATTTTCGTATAAGTAGAGCATTTCCCAAGTCCCCGGCGGCTTAAAAACTTAAAATTCACTAAAATACTTAAATTTGGAGCCCAGACGACTTCGTTAGACGCGCTTTTTTTATCCAAGAAGCGACTGTCACCCAAATTGTTGGTTTTGTTGATGTTTTTGAAGGTCCACAACGGTTGAAGACAACGTTGAAGCAACCTTCCACGAGAATTGTGCTGGAAATTTGAATTTTCAACACAACTCTTGAAATTTGGGGTCAGGCCTTAGGTCTGTCGAACTTCTGTTGGGGCTCAAAATCTTTGTGTCGGATTTAGCTATGCCCCTGATTTTTTTGGTCCGGAACGCTGCATATGTATTTTTTTGACGACCTGACGAATAATGGCGCCCAGACTTGTCAACTGTGAAACACGTCGGATGAATTTTTTTTAGCAGTTTCCAAAAGTTTAAAGCTTTGCAAACAACTTTTGTTTGACACTTGTTTCATAAAAATGGGTATTTTTACAAGTTATGGATGGTTGAAAATTTTTGGCTTTGGAGCCAAACCTGAAAATTTCAATTTTCAATTGTACATAACTTGAGTACTATTCCACTTTGGGCCCTAAAAATTTAGGGGTAGTTTCGGGCGCCCAAATGTACCGTTTTAGTTGATTTTGGACCAAATCTAAAAAAAAATTTAAATTCGGAGTGGAACGTACCACATATATATATATATATATATATATATATATATATATATATATATATATAGAACTTTGTAGTCACGGCTGAATTAGTTAATGAACTAAATAGTAACGGGGATGCAGCCTTATCTTGGGACTTTTATTTTAAAAGAACACTCTTATTTCTTTAATACAGGAGCTTTCGACAATGTTTATTGTCTTTATCAACTGCAACTGTGAACATGGTATGTTTGTTAAAAATTATACAAAGATGAAAATTATATACTTACAGAAAACGAGATTGCTGTTAAAACTATATAACACATCAGATCCAGAAAAAAATTCAATATTGGAGTGGAAGAGGCAGGTTATGTGTTCAGAGACGTTAAAAAGATATTTCAAAAATTATTTGACAAAACCCATGGAAACAAATAATTGATAAGTGATACAGGAACAAAGAGAACCTTTCACATTAATGCTATGAATTCAGTGATGTTTGATTTTATAGAATTGCTACTCATGGGTGCCAAACCATGGAGCGTAATTATTAATTCCTGTTCTGTCTCAACTATTAACAATTATTGGTCTAAAATGTTGACAAAGCAATATTGTGAAACTTACTCAGAAACACATATTTAGATTTAAGGAAATATAGGAAGGGTGATATTGTATATGTACAGTTATCGCTCTCACCGAAAACTGGTCTGTAAAGTCGATAGAAACTGTTAGAAGTCATCCCTGATTCCCCCAACCCCTACTGCCACTAAGGGCTGGTGAGAGTAAATGACGACCTCGACCTTCCATTGTATTTCCCTGATGCTTTCTTAAGTTGTGTATTGTAAAAATTCAATATTGGAGTGGAAGAGGCAGGTTATTTGTTCCAAGACGTTACAAAGATATTTCAAAAATTATTTGACAAAACACATGGAAACAAATAATTGATAAGTGATACAGGAACAAAGAGAACACTTCACATTAATGCTATGAATTCAGTGAGTTTGATTTTATAGAATTGCTACTCATGGGTGCCAAACCATGGAGCGTAATTATTAATTCCTGTTCTGTCTCAACTCTTAACAATTATTGGTCTAAAAAGTTGACACACAATATTGTGAAACTTACTCAGAAACACATATTTAGATTTAAGGAAATACAGGAAGGGTGATATTGTATATGTACAGTTATCGCTCTCACCGAAAACTGGTCTGTAAAATCGATAGAAACTGTTAGAAGTCGTCCCTGACTCCCTACAAGCCCTACTACCACTAAGGGCTGGTGAGAGTCAATGACGACCTCGACCTTCCATTGTATTTCCCTGATGCTTTCTTAAGTTGTGTATCTTGGTACAATACATTTGAATATATTACGTTAAGATTCTTGATGTCTGAATATTTGTTTAAGAGGTTAGTTTCACAGAAAACATAAGACATTTCAAGAAAAGATCTTTTAAATAAATTACTTTCGGTGGTTAAAATTTTTGCGTTAATAAAGTCAGGTTGGTGACCAGTATTAGCTGCATGTTGAGAAAGAGCACAAGCATCTTTTCTTCTCCTGATGTCACTTTTATGTGAGGTGATCCTTAACTTTAAATTTCTGGACGTCATGCCTATATACGACTTATCACAATCTAGACATTGTATTTTGTAAACCGAGTTAGTTTTATCCAAAGTAGGGGTTTGGTCTTTCAGCCTGGTAAATAAATTCTGTACTTTCTTGATGGATTTATTAGCTATAATTAAATTTTCTTCTTGTTTAAGGATATTAATGATTCTAGGAGTTATATCTTTAATGTAAGGCAAGGATCTATAAAATTTTTGGTCTGGGGTTGCATTTATGTTTTGAGTACCTATTGGACTTCTATTAAAATTCTGATTAACTGACTCAACAATGTCTGGAGTCGAATAAATTAACTTCCTTAGTAACGTAGATGGATATGAATTCTGTAAAAGGATGTTATATAGTTTGTTTAAATTCGTTTGTCTAAAAGATGGATGCGAGATACGTGTGATTCTTCGTTTGAGGCCTAGGATTAAATTTATTTTTGTTTTTGTGGTGTGGTCAGAGTAGTAGTTAATGTACCTTCCAGAGTTTGTGGGTTTCTGGTACCAATCCAAAATAATGGTATTATTATCAGTTCTTATGACTCTTGTGTCTAAGAAAGGTACGGAGTAATTGCTCTCTTGTTCTATAGTGAACTGAATTCTTTCATGATATGAATTGAAAATCCTTAAAACTACTTCCTCTGTGCCACTAGGGATTGAACAAATAATGTCATCTACATATTTTTTTAAGAAAGGAACCTCAAAGGGAAGTAATGGCAAACAAATGTTGAGTAAGTCATCCATGACATATTGTGATATTATTGGTGAAATTTTTGATCCCATAGGAGTACCAAATACTTGTTTATAGACTTGTCCATTAAATATAAAATAAGTTGAATCAAAAATTAGTTTTATGGTAGCGATAAATTTCTCCTGGCTGAAGTCACAAACTTCCTTAATGTCATCCCAATGATTGTTAATTGATTTTATGACTAATTCAAGAGGCACATTCGTAAATAATGATACTACATCCAAACTCACTATAACATAGTTGTCAGGTAGTTGAAAGTTATTAATGTAATCAGAGAATTCGAAGGAATCATTGATATAGTATTCATTGTTTTTGTTATATGCTAAGGTAAGTAAGTCTGTCATATGTGTGACTAATCTCAAGTTAGGTGCCTCAGTCGATGCAATGATGGGTCTTACTGATAATTGTGGTTTATGGATCTTAGGTAAGGCATAGAACTTGGGAATAACCCCACTATGACATAACAACTTCTTGCATAATTCCTCTGAAATGTCACCTGATCGTTGCAGGGAGTTAATGAATTTGTTAGTGTTCTGCATGATGGTAGATGTTGGATCTCTACGTAGTAACTTGTAGTAACTTGTGTCGTTAAGTAATGACTGTGCAAGGTTTATATACTGTTCTTTATACATTATTACAGTGACGTTGCCTTTATCAGCCTTTGTGACAATAACTTCTGGATGTTCCTTTAAAAATCTTTTCGTAGTTATATACCAATTGTTAAAAACATTAAAAGATCTACTCTCGTGATGTAGATAGTTCGTAAGTACGTTGCTGATTTGTGCACTGTATATATTCCTTTTACTTTCATTCTTAACGTGATTGATAGCAAACTCAACATCAGCCAATAAGTGTTTTACAGAGAAATCTGACCTCATAACTGGTAAGCCAAATTTTGGACCCAAAGATAACATTTTGGTTACTTCATAAGGAACATTCAAATCGGTTAGGTTCTTTAGCCAGTTAGTCTTGGTTGTTAACTTTAAGCGATGCTGCGACAATAATAGGTTAATTTTCTTTAAATTGATGTTTTTTACCTCAAAGAATTTTTTATTGTAAATTACTAGTTGTCTACGTTTAAACTCTAACCACTTGTAGTTAGGTAAGTAACCTGTTATTGTTCTTTCTAAATAATTTAGTTGAACTTCTAACTTTTGAATGTTCTCATGTGTAACCCGGATTTCTAAGTTTAAGATTTTGTTTGTCAAATTTATCTTGAAATTCTCCACTTTCTGCCCGGTGCGTCCATCTCTGTAGTCTAGTAGTTCAGTAGTTCCTCTTATTTTGTCCATGATGTATCTCGGTGTCAAACCTTTCCTTCGACATTCCAATAGGAATATATGTGTTTCTGAGTAAGTTTCACAATATTGTGTGTCAACTTTTTAGACCAATAATTGTTAAGAGTTGAGACAGAACAGGAATTAATAATTACGCTCCATGGTTTGGCACCCATGAGTAGCAATTCTATAAAATCAAACTCACTGAATTCATAGCATTAATGTGAAGTGTTCTCTTTGTTCCTGTATCACTTATCAATTATTTGTTTCCATGTGTTTTGTCAAATAATTTTTGAAATATCTTTGTAACGTCTTGGAACAAATAACCTACCTCTTCCACTCCAATATTGAATTTTTACAATACACAACTTAAGAAAGCATCAGGGAAATACAATGGAAGGTCGAGGTCGTCATTGACTCTCACCAGCCCTTAGTGGCAGTAGGGGTTGGGGGAATCAGGGATGACTTCTAACAGTTTCTATCGACTTTACAGACCAGTTTTCGGTGAGAGCGATAACTGTACATATACAATATCACCCTTCCTATATTTCCTTAAATCTAAATATGTGTTTCTGAGTAAGTTTCACAATATTGCTTTGTCAACATTTTAGACCAATAATTGTTAATAGTTGAGACAGAACAGGAATTAATAATTACGCTCCATGGTTTGGCACCCATGAGTAGCAATTCTATAAAATCAAACATCACTGAATTCATAGCATTAATGTGAAAGGTTCTCTTTGTTCCTGTATCACTTATCAATTATTTGTTTCCATGGGTTTTGTCAAATAATTTTTGAAATATCTTTTTAACGTCTCTGAACACATAACCTGCCTCTTCCACTCCAATATTGAATTTTTTTCTGGATCTGATGTGTTATATAGTTTTAACAGCAATCTCGTTTTCTGTAAGTATATAATTTTCATCTTTGTATAATTTTTAACAAACATACCATGTTCACAGTTGCAGTTGATAAAGACAATAAACATTGTCGAAAGCTCCTGTATTAAAGAAATAAGAGTGTTCTTTTAAAATAAAAGTCCCAAGATAAGGCTGCATCCCCGTTACTATTTAGTTCTTTATATATATATATATATATATATATATACATATACTTGAAAGTCTGACTGAAGATAAATTTAACTAAACGTGAAGAGGTCTCTCTTCTGGGAATGCAGTCAAGGCGGTCGTTAAATGAAAGGCTAACTTCTAGTAATGGCCGAGCTTTCGGAGGTATCGTTTTCCTCCTTCCTCAGGGCTAACCTGGTCAAAAGCAAGTACCACACTTTTAATGAATTGCATAAAAATATTAGGTACAATGTTACAAATTAACCAGAAAACACAACAAAAACTTACTAGGACAAGCCATAAAAAGTCAGCAGTGGAGATCCATACCAAATTTCTTCAATAGGGTGTTTAATACATCGAAGTGAGGTTAGGCACATGTACCATGGAAAGGTGTATATCCACGAAATATTTACATGAAAGTGCGATAACAAACCGCATTGGGTACGTAGTTTTAGAACATCTCTTATAATACAAGGAAAGGCAGAAACACATTGATATGATGTTGATACAGTACGACAACACAAAACCAACTGGTGAGCTGACAACATTTATCGATTTATCGATTTATCGGAGTGAGCGTGGAACCGTAAACAGTGGTAACAACTTAACTATCTGTTTATGACATGTGACTTGTGTGTTTTCAGGCGCACCATTGACTTAAGCTGCACACAAGACAAAACATGAAAACACAGAACGCAAACTATGAAAAACGAAGCAAAATTAAACAAATATATACATAGTTATTGATACCGATTATGTGGTCAGGTCACTTGATATGTACATATATATGCAACACACTAACAAAATTTTTTAAAAGCAGTGTTAATGGATATACTAAATTGGACAAACACACATCAAACATGTTCTCATTGATTGTTTATGGACGTCATAAGACAGTTAGTAGTCCAACAAATTCAGAGTATTAAATTAAAGGGATGAGAAAATATTACCTCAGAAAGAACTTATTGTTCACAAGACTCAATACATAATTATATATATTACTTAGACCTTGCACGTCTGTTTTTTTTTTTGTTTATAATGTTTGGTTCATCAAAAATGCATACCAACTATGACATAACAATGGTTATGTCATAGTTAGTTTTGATGTAACATCACTTTTCACAAATTTATCTTACAATAGCATAGTAGACAGCATTACAGATAATTGGAACACAATAAAAAATAACTGTGACATGGACTTAAATCAGTTCTTAAAAGTTTTGTATTTCATTTTCAACACCAATGCCTTCATATTTGACGATTGATATTATTTACAAGTGTTAGGCACACCGATGGGAAGTGAAATATCACCCATATTAGCAAATTTAGTCATGGACACTTTAGTCAAGAAGGCCTCAGACGCGTTACCGTTTCAATTACCTTTCCTCAAACGCTATGTAGATGATCTCATTCTGTCAGTCCCTAGTAATGAAGTTGATCACACTCTAAACACTTTTAATAGTCTAGATCATAATCTACAGTTTACAGTAGAAAGAGAAACTGATAATATGTTACCTTTTTTGGATACTCTGGTGATCAGAGATGATACTAACACTCTCCGTACTAACTGGTACAGAAAACCGATTAGCAGTAATAGATACATACACTATCACTCGTACCATCCGTTTTCTATGAAAATAAATCTCATCAATGCCTTAAAAAAGAGAGTGTAAGCCTTATCGCATCCTAATTTCATGAAAGAAGATTTAATAAAGTCATCAGATATTCTATCACAAAACGGATATCCTAAAAGTATCATCAACCATTGTTTATTTAATACTTCCAAACCAGGAGATGAAGTACCTCCAAGCACTGTTCCACTTACACCCAAAAGTTTTGCAGCAGTGCCTTTTGTCAAAGATTTGACACCAAAAATTGTTAACATCTTAGCACCTTTGAACGTACAATTTGCCAAACGCAATGTACTCACTGTCTCCAAACTGTTTACCAAATTAAAGTCCCCTATCAAACCCACTGAGGTATCTAATGTAATTTACGGAATCCCATGTGGTAATTGCAATCTCAAATACATAGGTCAAACGTCCAGGCTTTTAACCGGCAGAGTAACCTCACACAAAAGTGATGTGAGACGAAAGGTTCGTACATGCGCTTCGGTGGATCACTGCCTTAATCTTTCACACACGATGAACTTCAGTGGGACGAAAGTACTAATGCCAGCCACAGGTCAGTTTAGACGTAATTTTTTAGAAATGGTATGCATTTTTAATGAACCAAACATTATAAACAAAAAAACAGACGTGCAAGGTCTAAGTAATATATATAATTATGTATTGAGTCTTGTGAACAATAAGTTCTTTCTGAGGTAATATTTTCTCATCCCTTTAATTTAATACTCTGAATTTGTTGGACTACTAACTGTCTTATGGCGTCCATAAACAATCAATGAGAACATGTTTGATGTGTGTTTGTCCAATTTAGTATATCCATTATCACTGCTTTTAAAAAATTTTGTTAGTGTGTTGCATATATATGTACACATCAATTGACCTGACCACATAATCGGTATCAATAACTATGTATATATTTGTTTAATTTTGCTTCGTTTTTCATAGTTTGCGTTCTGTGTTTTCACGTTTTGTCTTGTGTGCATCTTAAGTCGATGGTACCCCTGAAAACACACAAGTCACATGTCATAAACAGATAGTTAAGTTGTTACCACTGTTTACGGTTCCACGCTCACTCCGATAAATCGATAAATCGATAAATGTTGTCAGCTCACCAGTTGGTTTTGTGTTGTCGTACTGTATCAACATCATATCAATGTGTTTCTGCCTTTCCTTGTATTATAAGAGATGTTCTAAAATTATGTACCCAATGCGGTTTGTTATCGCACTTTCATGTAAATATTTCGTGGATATACACCTTTCCATGGTACATGTGCCTAACCTCACTTCGATGTATTAAACACCCTATTGAAGAAATTTGGTATGGATCTCCACTGCCGACTTTTTTATGGCTTGTCCTAGTAAGTTTTTGTTGTGTTTTCTGGTTAATTTGTAACATTGTACCTAATATTTTTATGCAATTCATTAAAAGTGTGGTACTTGCTTTTGACCAGGTTAGCCCTGAGGAAGGAGGAAAACGATACCTCCGAAAGCTCGGCCATTACTAGAAGTTAGCCTTTCATTTAACGACCGCCTTGACTGCATTCCCAGAAGAGAGTTCACTCTTCACGTTTAGTTTATATATAGGATTATAGGGTAGTTAATTGTGGCTAACTAGTTAAACACAAGTAAATTAATTTGGTGGGTTTGTAGCCAAGAAGGTTGGGCAAAAATTAAAGAAAACTCTTCAACTTCTATGAAAGCTTTTAAATGTATTTTTCATTCTTCATCAGTCATGCTGGAAAATGTATATGGAACGTTATAAATTTGCTTGAGAATGGTAAAATATTACTTACAGTTATGAGGTTATTATTTAGCTGCTATAAAATACATGAAAAGTGGAAGGATCTACAAGATTAAAACTGATTACAGTAGACACCCCATATCGGCGTACATGTGCTGTGATTCTTTCTAGGTTAACACAAATCTTAACCCTAACCACAGAATAATGAAGAGATACAGAAGAATAACAGAGAGAGAGTTCCGAGTTTGCTTTCAATGACCTTGAAACTTGCTCACGGCGGAAATATAGGGGGCGGATTCAGTACGTTTCTCCACAAGAGTAATGTTATGAACAGGACCGGACTGGAGGATTTCTCTACATTATATTTCATATTGTTACCTAGTATATTATCTATTCTTATACAAACACTGTGTGGATAAAAATCTTTATACATTTTAACGTATATTTACAAATGTTGCCATACTATAAGTTTATTTTTATTTACATTTCTAAAATTTCTATTAATATATATTAGAGTGTAATACAATTTCACCCTGAAAAACAAAGTTACAACAAATGCAAGTGGAAAACTAGAACACGGATGAATATAATTTTGTTCATATTTACAAGTTTTTACTAACCTATCTATAATGTTACGCTTAGTAACTACATTTTCGAAGTGACTATTAAAAAACTTGTCCAAATACACCACAAAATGGACAAACGTGTCACTTGGCATCATTAAATTTCCAAAATTACTATTACTATTTGTGTTTTTAAATGCTTTTAAGTGACAAAAGATTGAAGAATCGTTCAGTTTTTTATATTCTCTAGCATATGATTGACAGATATTACAGGAATGAATATTTATAGCTTTTTTAATTAAGTAGCCGCTAATATATCTTGCCATATTTGTTTCCAAATTTTTATCAGTTTGATAGTCTTTACTGAAATGAAAAATTTCACTTTTGTTCTCAAACTCATCCTGAAAAACTGAAATATTTGAGGGAGAAGCTGTACAATCAGTTAATTGCAGTAATATTTTGTCAGCATCTCCTTCACAATTTTCTGTTCCCGAGTGAAAGAGATTGATGCAAAACAGTTTTTTAAATGACCGCTGAAATTGAATGGGCGACGGATTCTTGCAATTCCCATTATTTTGACGAATTGAACCGAAATAGTTTTCTAAACAATCTTGGTTTAACCTACGTGTAAATATATATTTCACTCCCATAGGTTCAAGCACCTCCCATAAAGAAATAAGTCCGTTAATAGTAATTTGTAGGGAATTAAAACATTTTACCATGTTTGTGACATTCTTTCCTTTTTTGTTGACTACTATTAACCTTTTAAGTATTGATGAGCATTCTTTTAAAAAAGATAATTGGTATTCTAACCCTTTAAATGGTCTATTAAATTCTTTTGTACTAAAAGTGTGACTGGAATTTAAAAGGTCGAAGAGTTTGTCTAGAGTTTCGATAAATTGTGCTGTAGCTAATGATTCATCGGGCAGCACCTTAAATCGGACAAACATTTTCATGCTCGCTGCAACAGTAGCACTAAATACTTGGGTAGCATACTTTACCCTCATCTTTTCAAAATTACTGGGATGGACATGTGCATCTGAAATTTTGGGGGCTGCACGGATACTACTTTTTTTGTCTTCATCATAAAATGAAACTACATATTTCCAAGAAATAAATTTACCATCCGACCATAAATCATTATTTAAAAGAATATTTCTTATACTTTTAAAAATATGGGGTGTGTCAAAAAGGTGAAAAATTTGTTTTCCGTTCACAAAAAAAAAACGGATTTTCTGGTGTTATTTTCAGCAAGTTGGTAAATGAATTATTAGAACCCATATCGCTGATCGTTACACGTACATCTAAACCTATGTTATTTAATTTAATAATGGCTTCGGTGATTATATTTTTGATATAAGTAGCTGGGCAAGTTGAATGTGTAAAAAAATAACACAGGGGATGTTTCCATTTGATGTCACATATACCCCTTATCATCAAAACTAAAACATGCATAGCAGGTTTAAATTTTTTTTTCTCCTTCTGGACTTTCTTCAAATCCGATCACAGTATCCTTAGAGGAATTATAAAATAAATTGGCCTTAATGGAAATTTCATCAAAACATAACGCACATTGGCGGCTTTTGGTGTCGAAATTGTCAACTTTCGTTTTCAGCATTAAAAACATTTGCTCATTATTATTTCCCGGCACAATGTTAATACCCCTTATGTATTTAATTAAAGTTTGTGGAGCGGGTAGACAAAACAGATCCACTAACTTATTTTTATATAATTTTGGACCTGTAAAATACATTCGCAGACATAAAGTTTTAAATTCATTTGTATAACGTCGTTCTTTTGAAGAATACATGCTTTGGTTAACCTGTGCGTTTATGAAGTTAGCCAATTCTTTTGACTTACAGAATTTATGAGTTAATTCTTTGTATTCTTCAAAAGTAACATTACAACCGTGAACTAGCTGTTGAAGCAAATGGTTTTCATGTTGAAGTGAATTATTATCACGTTTTAGTGTAAGGTTCTCTTTTATTACACTTGAAATTAGTTCCCTACCCTATATTTTGCCTTCCTGGGTGTAGAAGACGATAATTTTTGGCACGTTTGAGTAACCGTAGAGGTAGTTCCAGATCGAGTTGGGCTTGTCTCGGGGCTGACGATTAGTGTGGGAGTCTCTGCGTCTATGAGTGTTAAAGTGTCCTCAATTGAATTATGGAGTGGACTGGGTGTTCGAGATAGCACAATTCCTGGGAAAAAAGTGAAATTACACTATACATTTTTAAGCAAAAAGTTGTAACTGTTAAAAGAATTTCAGATTCAATGTCTAATACGTCCTCCAAAATTTTTGTGTGATATATTGCTAAATATATATTAAATAAATAATATAACATATGGATTTAATGAACTACTGGACTATAAGAGACATGCTCGATTAAAATGTAAAATTTACTTGGCTTAAGAATAATATCTTCTAAAATGATAATTTTTGCGGATGAAATACTATTTGTCTTTTGTAGATTGCAGTTTTCTAAAAATACAAGAAAAACTATTAACATCTAATTTAATGTTGTCAAATGACGAAAATCCATTGCGCAAGTCCTTTAAATATGTTCCACTATTTTGTTATTATATACTGAACACTTTTTTAAGTACAAAAAACGTGGTTTTATTTTGCTTTATTGACAGTACATGTTTTCAGGTATAAATTCAACACTTTTTTAGGCTTTTGATTTAGGCTGAACCTTTGAACTTACCGTTAAGCGAAAATAGTTCCATTTTTAAATTCCGGAAAAAGATTGCGAATAGTATGAAAGCGCTCCTAAACTTTAAGAATTACCTACTAGTATAATTTATTCTACAAACAGACGCTCAAATTAACACGATGTATTACGTATATAGTGCATATTGTAGTGTATATAATCTGTGGCTTAATGCACATGCATTTAACTTTTGAGGGTTATAAATACATCCATATTTAAATGATTATTTAGTGTATATTTGCCCAGGTCTAATAAAATTATAGCTAAGGTAGAAATATAAAAAAAAAACTACTCACTTATATTCCATTCCTCCTCGTCGGATGTTTCCATGGCGTTAGAGGGTCCTTCTAATGTGGGAAAGATTGTTGGCACTGCCGCCTTTGTGAGTTATTTTTCGATGGACCATAACATTTTTTTCAAAATGAATTTGGCACAGTCGATAACTTACATGAAGTTGTTGTAAGTTCATCAGTAGGTCTTCCCTATGACAGGCAACTGCCCAAATTCTTGCCCTGAAAAAAATATTTAAAATAATATTACGAGGCACATATTTTTCTGATGCAATGGAACGAAATGATATATATATGGCATACTCATTTTTTCCCTTACAATAGGATGAATCAGATTAAACAATAAATCGTAAAATGGATTTGTTTATCTACAAAAACGTTAACAATTGTGTTTTTTAAAACAATTACGAAGCAATTATTTGCAAGAAACCACTTTACCATTAAATTAGCATGATGACCAATTTTCAAAAACTACCGTGTTGTATTCTTAAGTATGTACTGTTCCCAAAAAAATACTAATCTCTGCATAAAACAAATATTTAGTAGCTAAAAGGAGATTTTTATGAACATCTTGAATTTCGTGCCATAACACTCGTAGGTGTCATGGCGTCGCTTTACATAGTTGTGACGTCACGCCTATGACCACAGCATCGATCTTAACTTGTAAAATGCATGTCAACGTTCAGTAACTTCATTGTTCAGTTGTTCAGTATAATAATAATAAATACCGAATAGAAATAATCGGTAAAAACGCTAACACAAGAAATTAGAATGAAACAAAATGATGTTTACATAGGAGTGACGTCATTCGCCGTTTCACTTTGCATTGCGGGTTGCTATAATTTATGTTTTTATTTGTACAAATTACAGTTTATCCATTATTTCATATATTATAATATCATTATTTTAGTAATTCCTTGTACTGTTATCATGCCTATTCCCTATGCCGGGCGAAGAGTCAGCATTCTATAAATTATGTCGACTGATCCAAACAAATGATCAGTAATAATATTCGGAATATCCGTCCAATACTAATAAGTCTTATTTTAATTATGAAATAAATCCATAAAACTTTTTTTATATTTTAATACTTTAAACTTACCTTTCCGGATCCTTGGGAAATCGAAAAAAACTATGTCCAGTCACATAACTTTTATTTTTGCAACCTCTTGCTGCACAAACGTTGTGACCTGAATGACGTCCTTTTTGACACTCCATATCACAGGAAATAAAGAAAATTATAAACAACAACTATAAGAATAGTGTTGAATAACAATAAATAAATTCGCACGCCGCCACTGGTAAAACACTCTTCCGCCGATATCTCTGACAAACGAATAATGAAACACCACCCCCTGGCGAGTTGCCCCTGAACCTTTTCCGCCGATACGATGGTGGGCGGGGTTTCCCCCCTCCACCTATCTTAAGCGTCGGATCTCTCTCTGTTATTCTTCTGTATCTCTTCTTTATTCTGTGCCCTAACCTTACTCGTGAAACATAGAACAATGAAAATTTGACAGGTTTTACTAATATAATGGAACACAAGGATGTGCATGTCCAGTTGCCTAGTTACTAAGACAGTATTAAATTCTGGCGATTCGAAAGGAGCACACAAATCAATCAGGAGGGTCGGTATCTGGGCTAAGGTTTGAACGCCCTTCCCTAAGTTTACTGTCCAAGAATAAAATATTCGAGTAAATGATATTAAGGTTCTGGATATCGGCCCTCCTATTGAGAAGGTTAGTACCAGTAAATATGTGAGCCATTTCGAGAAAGTTACGTTTAAACAAATTGGACTCAGTCGTTAAAATGCTAACACCCTCAAAATCTGGTTTGTGTCCAGTCTCGATTGCATGTCTTGCCAAGGCACATGATTGTTTGTTACAATTAATATCACTCCGGTGGGCAGTCTGTATTTTAAGTTACGTGCCGTCACCCCTATATATGATTGGTTACAATTATAACAATTGATCTTATACTCCGTGTTGGTTTTTTCTAAAATAGGTGTTCTATCTTTGAGTTTGGTGAAAAGATTATCTACCTTTTTTGTAAAACGTGAAGCAATGAACAAATCCGTTTCTTGTTTTAAAACTTTTATAATCTTGGGCGTGATATCCTCTATGTATGTAAGAGACCTAAACTTCTTTGAGCTCCCAGGTATATATATATATACATATATATATATAACCACAAAGATATGTTATTAGGGACCTTGGCAAAAGGTCCTTTTAAAAGAAAATCCTCTTTGATGCGATCAAGCTTTCGGAACACTTTATTCCTTCCTCAGGATCTCTACAATAAGGTGTGATATACAAACACTTACATAACTTATGACTGAATTTACACTCACCAGCGTGAGAAAATTGAAACTGTTGCTTAAGGATTGAATAATCGAGAGTCTTCATATCAATTTAGACATTCTTAATGTTTTTTATTTTTTAATTTATTATTCTTCAGGAATTTCCGGCAATAGGTAAGTAACCGTAATACTCATTGGTCATCCATGTGCTCGTTGTTTACATTTTACATCTTTACAGGTTATAGTTAAGTCAAGCCAGTCAGTTTAAGACATGGAACCGCTGCCACCTGCCATGTCAGAACCAACAAGCAAGACTGCCAACTCAAACCACGTAAAGGCCCTCGATTACCTAACGTATGCAACCAGGCTCTCACCCTGCTTTACATACATCAGTGGCAGAGCATCAAATAAGTATAATGTACAATTTCATTGTTACGAACCTTAACATACTATAAATAAAGACATTTATATTGTATAGTGAAAAAACAACAAACGAGAAAAAAGAACGAGAAAAAAGAAAACATTATTATGTACATTACAGAAAGCAGTGGCCGACAATAATAACGACGGACAGAAATATTGTTATAGAAAACTACAGCGAAGAGGTCCATTGTATGAGAAAGATAGTACTTTGTTAGTGAATTGTCTGTTATCTAGAGCAAGAACCCGATCACTCCCACTGGGGAAATTATTAATAATATTTTTTATTTTTTTTTGCTCCCTTCAATGATTCAACAGATCATTGTTTAGTTTAAGGACGTAAGAGTAAATGTTACTAAGGTTATCAATGTCAGTCCTTTTATTTATCGTTTTATCATTGTTAGCAATTTCAACCATTTCTAGGAAGGTTCTTTTATAAAAATTCCTCTCGGTGCGAAGTATTCCTATATTATCGTAGTCTGGATTATGTTTCACTTCATTTACATGTATAGCAAGCTGGCAGCTATTATTCTTCCTTCTGATGTCGCTCTTATGTGCTATAAGCCGACCCTTGATATTTCTGGACGTTTGGCCTATGTAAATTTTATCACAGTCACAACATGGGAGTTTATAAACAACATTAGATCTATCTTTAATATCAATTTTGTCTTTAGTCTTAGAGAAAATCCTGCTCACTAATTTAATGTTTTTATTGGCGAATTTGATACTTGCCCCCTCAAAAACTCTCATCAATTTCGGGGTTAAATTATGAACGTATGGTAAAGACCTATATACCAAAGGCTCTGTTCCTCTACCGTCAGATTGTGGTATGGGTCCGTAGGGCCCATTTAAGAAAACCCGAAATTACTCTAGGAAGATGGTTTTATTCATGTGTTCTCGTTTACATGTCGAACAAGACTCTATTTTACACTGGTATATCGGTTACCGTTCACGGTACCTTACTTCGTCAGCAATAATCGAGTAAGGTACAACGACCCAGTAACTATGGAGTCGGATTGATTGGAAGTGGTCTGATGACACTGCGTAATTAATTACATGAAATGCGAAAGTATGTGTATGTAAATTAGGTTAATAAAATAACTATTTAGGCATTCATCACACCTTCCCGGGGAGAGTAAAAGAAAAAAAAAGGTTTCATCATTTTTTTTTTCTTTTAGTTACCTAATTAATTGTATTACTCTTACCTAATTAAGTCCTAATCTACTTAAATTATCCATTTTTTTTTACATTTTTTTTTGTATAAGTCCTTACAATTACTTAATACAATTTGTTAAATCATATTTACCCATATTAAATTTTAGTCGACATTTAATTTACTTAGTTCAAAAAAAAAATTTAAATCGTTACATACAGTAAAGAAGAAATAAAGAAGAAATAAACAAGAAATAAATAAGAAATAAACAAGAAATAAACAAGAAATAAACAATAAATAAACATCAAATAAACAAGAAACAAACAAGAAAGTTTTCTCTTAGTATCCTAACCTACACTGTTATCACTTATAATATGGTTTCACTCTGTTTTTGTGCACTGTCACTTCTTTGTTATCCATTTTTATCACTATATTAGGATGTTCATCTTTCACAACATTAAAAGGTCCTTTATATATTTCGTCCAATTTGTTTGTGATATTGTTATTAACCAACACTAAATCACCATTTTTAAAATTAATGATTGGAGTACTATGCTGATCGTACCTTTCTTTCCTTTTAGTTTTTGCTAAAATTAAATTTTCTCGTGCATCTTTGCTAGCTTGTTGTAATCGAAATTTAAGTTCAAGGGGGTAGTTATCGAATGTGTACAGTGGATCGACATTATCGCTAATGTTAGATGGTAAACGTGCAACTCGACCGTATACTAACTCATATGGGGTGTACTTTGTTTCAGAATGAACAGTTGTATTATATGAAAAACACCAGAAAGGTAACCAATCACTCCAAGCTACATCATGACGGCTTATTTGTGTTCTTAAGTATGCAATTAAGTGTTTGTGAGAGTTTTCTAAGGCTCCTATAGTTTGAGGATGGTAAGCGGTTGAGTTGAGTTTATTAATTTTCAAGTATTTGCATGTTTCCGTGAAAATTGATGACATAAACTCTTTTCCTTGATCCGTTAAAATTTCTGTAGGTATCCCGTATCTTAAAATAAAATTGTTTACAAAACTTTTAGTTACTGTAATAGTTTCTTTATTAGCTATCGGGTACGCTTCCACAAATTTTGATAAATCACATTGTATGGTTAAAATATATTTATTTCCATACTCATCAGCGTCTATGGGACCAACTAAGTCTAAAAATATTTTTTCAAAAGCTGTTGATGCTGTTGATGTAATCGTTAATGGTGCGATGTGAGGTCGTGAATGTTTAAATCTTTGACATTCATCACATCGTTTAACAAATAATTCTACATCTTTGTGAAGTCCACTCCAATAATAATATTTTTTAATATTATTAAACATTCTAGATATTCCTGAATGACCTCCGGTAGGTAATAGGTGAAAATCATTTAAGATAAGTTGTCTCGTTGCTAAGTCGTTTATTGTTCGAACGTTTTTTAAAATAGAAAGTTTTATTTTGGCCTTTTTGAATAATTCGTATAAGTTATTATTTTTGTCTAGGATAGCTGCAGCTTCTTTATTGTGTATAGTAAATATTTCAAATATATTATTTTGCGCGCACAATTTAAGACAGTCTTTCAACGACGCACGAAGCTTAGACGTTGAGCAAGAATCTGTCCAATTAATATAAATAATGTTTAATACATTATTATAAATTAAGCTATCATACATTTTACAGTGTTTACATTGAATTAATTCATGAAATTTATCTGATGTCACGAATTTTAATTCTGTTGCATTTTTGGACTTTTTCAGTAATACCACTCGACCAGGGTGATCAGTCCTAGCTGGGGTATCTGAAAATTCATGAATTATATTGTCAGAATTTGTTCTTTCTTGGAGCTCCTTAGTACGGGCTCGCGTAATTACATTTATTGTATTTTCCGATTTGTGAGCAATTTCCTTTAGTTCTGAGATTGGAATTTCTATTCTAGATAATGCATCTGCCAACACGTTAGTTTTACCTTTGACGTACTGTACGGTAAAATCATACTCTTCTAATTTTAGTCTAAATTTTGTGAGGCGACTGGAGGGATTTGTAATTCCAAACAAATATATAAGTGGTCGATGGTCGGTTTGAATAATAAATTTTCGTCCGTATAAATATGGTCTAAAGTGATTTACTGCCCAGACAATGCTTAAGAGTTCTTTTTCTATTTGTGCAGTAGTTCTTCTCTGCTTTGTTAAGTGTACGACTCGCGTACGCAATGGGCTTTTCCTCTTTATTACACAAAACTGATCCGATTGCAACTGCTGATGCGTCTGTTTTTAATATGAAAATGTTATCTTCGGTAAAATTAGGATATTGTAAAATAGGTGGATTTATGAGTCTTGATTTCAACGTTTCAAATGCGTCTTGACACTTTGATTCCCATTTAAATGGTACATTCTTTTTTGACAAATTATTTAAGGGGGCTGCTATTCGCGCAAAATTTGGAATGAAAGATCTGTAGTAATTTGCAAGTGCTACGAATCTTTTAGTAGCTTGAGCATCTTGAGGTCTTGGAAATTGTGAAATGACTCTTATTTTTTCTGGATCTGGAGACACTCCTTCTGCGGATATGATATGTCCTAAATACAGTAATTCTTTTCGAAAGAAGCTACATTTGGTAGGATTCAATTTTAAGTTTACTTTCGCAACCTGTGTAATACTTTTATTAAATTTCTATTGTGATCTTTTAAGTTTTTTCCAAAGACAATCAAATCGTCAAGATAAACAAAACAACTCTCATAGTTCAATCCTGACATGGCTATGGTCATTGCTCTTGAAAAAGCGCTTGGGCTTATTTTTAATCCCATTGGTAACCTTGTCAGTTGGTATTGACCCGTATTTGTTGTAAAAGCAGTGCATTCTCTACTGGATGAATCTAATTCAATTTGATAATATCCCTGTGACAAATCCAAATGAGAGAAATAGATTGCCCCAGATAGTGAATCTAAAATTTCATTAACGTTTGGTAATGGAAATTTGTCATCCTTAACACATTGATTTAACAATCTGTAATCTATGACAATTCTCCATTTACTTTTACCATTGCTATCTGGTTTTTTGGGCACTATCAATAATGGTGCTGACCAAGCTGATTTTGCTGGTTCAATAATCCTATCTTTTAACATTTTCTGAATTTGGTTGTCAATTTCTGATTTTTGTGCTTGTGGCAGTCTATACGGTTTTACATACACCGGCGTTACGTTCTCTTTTAGGTGAATGCTTTGTTTGTAAACATTTGTAGTAGTAAGCGGATCATCTGGTAAATGAAATACGTCAGCGAATTTCGCGATAATATGCTCAAGTGCATTCTTCTCTTCTTTATTTACATCGGGTGTTTTAACTAATTTAAGTACTTCTTCGACTCGTCTTACAGATAATATATTCGGATTATCAAAGGTTGTTATATTGTAATTGTTTAAATTAACGGTTTTGGGATGAAAATTTGTGATAGAGATTGGGGTGTCACGTGTATTCAAAATTTTTACTGGTATTAATTTGTCTTTTGGACGTGCTATAATTCCCGCCACAAAAATTCCTTGACCTATTTCTTCCGGTAATATTACACTGTCATGTTTGAGATGTGTAGCAAAATATCGAATAACCTCGCATCGGGGCGGTACCTCGATTTTCGAATTAATTTTTGATTCCATGGGTATGACTACCCAACTATTTCCTAACAGAAGTGATATACTAAATGATTCATAATTTATTATGGCAGAATGCTTATCAAAGAAGTCCGATCCGAGTACACCATGTATTTCATCATCAAACGCCTCTATAAGCAAAAAGTTGTGTGTAAGAAAGGTGTTATTAACTTGCATAAGGATATCAGTTGAACCAATAGATGTTGTTGAACCAGACACTCCGTTTATTTTTATTTTATCTGAAAAGTTTATTTTCTGCAATTTTTTGTTGACATACTTTGAAAAAATTACACTAACTGAAGCTCCCGTGTCTAATAAAAATTTCATTTCGTGATTGCTACATTTTAACCTAATAAAATTTAAACTGTCAATATTAAATAATACTGGTTCAGAGAATTCATTTTTTATTTTTAAATTATTCATTGAAGGCTCGAAAAAATGTTTGAGATTCTTCTAAGTTAGATTCTGAAGGTTGTGACTCATCAACATAATACATTCTATGATTACGTCCCCTTTGGTTACTAGTGGAGTTATTGAAATTATTAGTACGATGTGCGGTTTGCTGACCGCTTCGTTGATTGTGACTATTCGGATTACTTCGTGAGTTATTAAATCGCGCGTTATTTCTGTTCCTGGAATTGAAATTACGGTTATTGACGTTATTGTACCTATTTCTACTTGGGTTGAATCGGGTATTGTTGTAGTCTTGAGATCGGTTGGTGTTATTACGACCTCTATTCGAATTTGAGAAAACTCTGCTTTCATTAGAATTTGGAAAACCTCGGCCTCGATGGTGGCTTGGGTTCCTGCTACTGTGCATATGAAATATTGTGGCATTTTGCTGACTATAAGCTGTCTCATCTTTAGCTGCATTAATAGCTTCAGTAAGACTGTTAAAATTTCGAGCTTTAATAATCGTGCGTAATTCATGATTTCTAATTCCATTAGCGAATACATCAATAGCTAACTTTTCATTTTCTTTACGAAAAATTTGTAGTGCTGTTAAATCGTTACCTGCTTGGGCTAAAGTTAAATCTGACATTAACGATTCTATCGAGCGTCCATACTCATCGATATCTAGACTACCTTGCTTTGATGCATGTAATCTTGCGGCAAGTGCAGGGGCGGACTGTTTTGGCAAGAAATTATTTTTTAAGTCCAAAATGAGGCTTTCTATGTTGTCATAAGATGTTTTCATGCGAATTTTATCTCTATGCGCAATACACGCTTTTAAAACGAAATTAATTAATAACGGTTTGCTCGCTTCGTTTAGAGCTGGCTCATATAGTTCTATACCTTCGATTAATTGATGAACTGCGTCTACTGTTCCGTTCAATTTTGTTAATAAGCTAGTTGCGGTTCTGAAATTAAATTGTTCAGCCATTTTATTTGAACTTAAATTTCCCAATAGTTCGATATGATCAGCTATAGTATCCGTTTTCTCTTTAACAACTTGCACCGTTACATTTACAGGTATACTTTCAAGATTCGATACAGTTTCTGTTCCGTCTTTTACTTCTGACAGTAACGTATCAATATCTTTTAACCGTTGTTGCAATATTTCGTAACATTCATTGAATTTTAATTTAATTCTACGAACCAAATCAATGATGTCTACAGTATCGTTTTTCAATACGTTTCTCTCAACTTTAGTAGAATACTGACTAAGAAGGGTTCCAAAATATTGCTTAAACTTATCTAATTCACTTAGCTTAGAAGTTGTTATCGTTTTGTCCTGTCGTCTTCCCGTGTTGTCCTTCTTGAGGTTGCTTAAGAATGTCCTTAGAGTGTCGTTCAGCTCCTGGAATGGTACAGCATCAGACATTCTTCGTACGGCCTTGATGGGTAGGTGATGCGCTGTTAAGCTTCGTCCAACTGAGGCGCCGATTTTCTCAATTCATTGGCGTTGATTTCTCGACGAATCATTTTGCGAATGCCTTTGTGGATTTTCCTCGATATAGTGTAGATTCCGACGATTGCTCCAATGATACAGATGATGATCAATAACCATTCTGTACGGCTCAATTCTTGACTCTGGGTTGTGTTTTGGCTGGCACCGTTGTTTCCTGATCCCGCTGCTTCGACGACAATTTCTTCGGTTTTTTGTACGCTGTTTTTCGCACCCATTTTCACACTCGAATTGTTTCTTTTCGACAGTTTTTCTTCACGTGTACTAATCGCGTCACTAGCAGAATTGTTCTTCTTATTGCGGCACTCAAAAGTCACTTAAATCCATTGCTTGCGATGGTATCGGTAAAATCGCGACGGCGCTGGCAGGATCGCCATGTGGTATGGGTCCGTAGGGCCCATTTAAGAAAACCCGAAATTACTCTAGGAAGATGGTTTTATTCATGTGTTCTCGTTTACATGTCGAACAAGACTCTATTTTACACTGGTATATCGGTTACCGTTCACGGTACCTTACTTCGTCAGCAATAATCGAGTAAGGTACAACGACCCAGTAACTATGGAGTCGGATTGATTGGAAGTGGTCTGATGACACTGCGTAATTAATTACATGAAATGCGAAAGTATGTGTATGTAAATTAGGTTAATAAAATAACTATTTAGGCATTCATCACAAGATGTAATAGTGTCATCCCTAATAATGTTGGTGGGATCTCTTTGATTAAACAAGATGTTGTTAATAATTTTTCTTGGGTAAGAATTTTTTTTCTTTGAAGAGTTTCAATTTTCTCACGCTGGTGAGTGTAAATTCAGTCATAAGTTATGTAAGTGTTTGTATATCACACCTTATTGTAGAGATCCTGAGGAAGAAATAAAGTGTTCCGAAAGCTTGATCGCATCAAAGAGGATTTTCTTTTAAAAGGACCTTTTGCCTAGATCCCTAATAACATATCTTTGTGGTTCTAACCGGTCAAGGCAAATACGCATCAACGTTTCTGTATATATATGGTACGTTCCACGCCGAATTTAATTTTTTTTTTAGATTTGGCCCAAAATCAACTAAAACGGTACTTTTGGGCCTCCGAAACTCCCCCTAAATTTTTAGGGCCCCAAGTGGAATAGAATTCAAGTTATGGAGAATTGAAAATTGAAATTTTCAGGTTCGGCTCCAAAACCAAAAATTTTCAACCATCCATAACTTGTAAAAATACCCATTTTTATAAAAAACTTTTAAACAAAAGTTGTTTGCAATGCTTTAAACTTTTGGAAACTGCTAAAAAAAGTTCATCCGACATGGTTCACTATTGACGAGTCTTGGCGACATTAGTCGTCAGGCCGCCAAAAAAAAAAAAACATTATCAGCTCCCTTGACCAAAAAAATCAGGAGCGTAGCTGGATCCGATACAAAACTTTTAAGCCCAAACAGAAGTTAGACAGACCAAAGAGCTCCGAGAAAAAAAATGGTAAAATCCGGCAAAAATCCCTTGATATCAAAAAAATTCCGTTGAGCCCCCAGAAATCCACTGTTTGCCAGTCAATATCAAACCATGAGCGACATTTTTTCTAGAAGTTGCTGGGGATCAACATCACTAACGTTGGCATGCTATTTTCATATAAGTAGAGCATTTTCCAAGTCCCCGGCGGCTCAAAAACTCAAAATTCCTCAAAATACTTGAATTTTGAGCCCAGACGACTTCGCTTGACGCATATTTTTTATCCAAGAAGCGACTCTCACCCAAATTGTTGCTCTTGTTGATGTTTTTGAAGGTCCACAACGGTTGACGACAACGCTGAAGCAACCTTCCACAAGAATTGTTCTGGAAATTTGAATTTTCAATACAAATCTTCAAATTTGGGACCAGCCCTTTGGTCTGGCGTACTTCTGTGTGGGCTCGAATGTTTTGTATCGGATCCACCTACGTTCCTGATTTTTTTGGTCAGGAACGCTGAATATGTTTTTTTTTTGCGGCCTGATGAATAATGGCGCCCAGACCCGTCAACAGTGAACCGTGCTGGATGAACTTTTTTTTAGCAGTTTCCAAAAGTTTAAAGCATTGCAAACAACTTTTATTTAAAACTTTTTCATAAAAATGAGTATTTCTACAAGTTATGGATGGTTGAAAATTTTTGGTTTTGAAGCTGAACCTGAAAACCATTTTTTTTCTCGGAGCCCTTAGGTCTGGCTAACATTTGTTGGGGCTGAAAAGTTTTGTATCGAATCCAGCTACGCTCCTGATTTTTTTGGTCAGGAAAGCTGATAATGTTTTTTTTTGGCGGCCTGACGACTAATGGCGCCAAGACTCATCAATAGTGAACCATGTAGGTTGAACTTTTTTTTAGCGGTTTCAGAAAGTTTAAAGCATTTCAAACAACTTTTGTTTGAAACTTTTTTCATAAAAATGGGTATTTTTACAAGTTATGGATGGTTGAAAATTTTTGGTTTTGGAGCCGATCCTGAAAATTTCAATTTTCAATTCTCCATAACTTGAATTCTATTCCACTTGGGGCCCTAAAAATTTAGGGGGAGTTTGGGGGCCCAAAAGGACCGTTTTGATTGATTTTGGGCCAAATCTAAAAAAAAAATCTAAATTCGGCGTGGAACGTACCATATATATATCTTTAAAATTTTCAATAATAAACAATACAATGTACCTCATTTTCGGTATGAATGAAAATCTTATGTAACTTTATTGTTACTATTAGAAAATCCGTTAACAAGATGCTTTCGCAAGAAAAGAAGATTTTGACACACACCATCAATTTACAAAGAAAACAACTTGGCGAATTTGGTAATTTATTTAAAGATATGAAAGACGATCTCGAAAGATTCTATAGATACTTCCGAATGAAGGAAGATACTTTTAACTACATTTTGATAAAAATTGAGGGACGCATACAGAAGCAAAACACAAATTTCCGTGAAGCAATCTCACCAAATGAAAAACTAGCTGTAACTTGAAGGTTAGTACTAAATTTACGTGCTTGTAAAAAATGTGAAGAACGAGAAAATATGCCCGTAAAATGATTTTTGTTTAAAATTAAATATTTTTTAATTATTTTTCCTAATATAGAAGATTAGTAACGTAATAAAAATGACAATTGCTAACTCTTAGTATTTTTTATATATTACTCTCTGAAATATACATTATCATTACTACTGCTTGTTGATACGTAAGAATGCACTGAAGATACAGATGGTAAATTCAAATACTGAGTATTTTGGTCAGGAAATGGGTTATTCGTATTTTGCATTGCAGAATTTTGTCCCAGTTGGTTGTATGTAAAAGTTTGCCTATATTGTTTTGTGGTGACTATCTCGTTATACATTAATTCCTGTATTTTTAATCGCATAAACATCTGTCGCTCTATCGGGAGACTACTTATAGGCTTATAAAGACTCATTAAAAAATGATATAAATCATCATCCGGTTTTGAAGTTTGCGTATTGCTCGATTGCAATAGATGGGATTCGATAAGTTCAATTTTCTTTCTTTCTAAGTTTAACAATTCTGTATCAGTCGCATTTATCTTTCTTTTCGTAGACCTGGTATTTTTTGAATGTGTCGGTGTACTTTGAAGAATTGCTATTGAAGATTGACTTTTAGTGTTCCTATTTTCTTCAGTTTCGTTCACTTTACTATCTAAACTGCCATGTTCTGTGTCCACTTGTAAAATTATAGATTCTGTGCATGATGTACCAGCTGATGCCATAGCGACACTCTGTCGAAGACTGGTGCTCATTTTTCTTGAAGCTACCTGATCTTTTAGCTTTTAAACCATATCTACTTGGATTCATGGTCTGTCGGACTAGCGCCAGCATCCCCTGATTTCCCTGTGCTCCTCTTCTTCCATTCTACACGAAAATTGTCGCGCAGATTCTTCCATTTTGTTTTAGCACCATCGCCTGAAAATAAAAAAATGCTGCGAGTGTTTTCAACATGTATTTTTTATTAGCTTGCCGCAAGGCATATTAGTATAACTAAAATTAGGTTTGTTCAGAAACTAATTTTCTAAATCTGCTCTCTAAAATCCTGAATTCTTTTTTTGGCTAAAAATATTTTTTCTATATATTACTGCATTAATTGTAAAAGTTGTTATTTTAAGAAATCTTTCATTTTATTTTTATTACGTTACATTTCATGAAAGGTTATTTTAAAAATGTTTTTTGATATAAACTCATTTTCAAAATGGGTATTTGTAGAAAAGGATTATATCGGATGAAATAATATTTTAGGTTTTTAGCCACTGGATTATCATACAGGGCTTTGGCAGACTCTTTTAGGATGGGATTTTCCACCATAGCTGGTATAGTCAAAGAAGTTTGTGAAGCAATATGGGAGGAATTGCAGCCAATTCATCTCGGAATACCCTCAGAGCAGGATTTAATAGAAATGTCAAGGAATTTTTATACCAAATGGAACTTTCCCAATTGTTTTGGATGTATTGATGGAAAGCACATAAGAATAAAGTGTCCATCAAACACAGGAACAAATTATTACAATTGTAAACAGTATTTTCCTATTGTTTTACAATCAGTAGCTGATGCCAACTGCAGATTTATATTTATCGACACGGGTGCCTTTGGTAAACAATCTGATGGTAGAATATTTCGAGAAAGTACTTTATATCAGCATTTGATTTCTGGAAACCTAAACGTGCCCTCAGATCAAAACTTACCACACTCCAATATAAAGTCGCCATATGTTTTATTAGGAGACCAAGCCTATCCACTTTTAAATCACCTGTTAAAACCATATCCGCGAAAAAACTTGGATGAAGAAAAAACTATTTTTAATTACAGACATTCAAGAGCACGACGAGTTGTCGAATGTGCATTTGGAATTCTCGTAGCCAAATGGCGCATATTAACAAAAGCAATAGAAACATCTCCAGAAAATGCAGAAATTTTTTTTAACTGTGTTTGCGTGTTGCACAATATATTAATCGACAAAAAAGGTGTTGTCCCAGCAGAAACCGCAATTTTAAATGCAGATTTAAATAAAAACAAGAGGATAATAGTGCCACAGACCAAGCTAGAGATATAAGAAATAATTTCATGCCATATATTAAAATAATGAAGGAGCTGTACCATTTCAATACAATGTCTTGTAAATAAATGTTTACTTAAATTTAAATACTTACTAGTTATTTCACATGAATCCGCCACTTTCTGTCATAATTTTAAAATCACATCACGATTGTGATGTAATGAGTTTGTTTGATCCCATATAGGGGATCGCATATATCATGAATTAGTTTTTCAATATCCACCATTTTCAGCTTGAATATGTGTACCACTCGCACTCGCTTATAAACACAAACTGATTTGTCTTTACTCGCATCGCTAGGTTTCGACTCGCAACGACTCGTTCGGTCACGCTTGCAATGTGCACACACGCATCAAAATGTTCTAACTTATGATTCCAGCCTTTTCCGACACGCTCAGACACGCTCGGTTCCGTTTTGTATGTGCACGTAGGCTTACGTGGAATTTATACGTTGGGATAACTAACCCGGGATATTTGAAAATCATAACGTAACAAAGATTATTACAATTGTAATAATTAGTTTTGGGCTCTCGTGCTCAGAAGAGAATTTCAAACCCATAAAATGTGTGGAAAAGGACGTATGCGCGATGTAGACCACTGGCAGGAATCCTACAGGATGATTAAAAACACGGAGGGAAAGATCGCTCATGGAGTGTTTATGTGAATCTATTATTACTAATTTAAACTATAATTTCTTAGATGCACAAATCCATTTTTTATCGTAACCTGATGAAACAAATAAAGAGGGACGATTATAACAAAAAGCTGAGGATCACAAAAATTTGAGGTGCTTTAAAAATAGTTATATATATATATATATATATATATATATATATATATATATAAGCGGCTTGTGTACAGCTAACTTTGCCATCTACCGCATCCCAATTTCCAAGAGATTCTATCTCTAATTCCGTCTTCTTCTAGACCTCTTTTTAGCATAGCTTCTTTTATTCCTTTTTCCCAACTCTTTCTTGGTCTTCCTCTTTTCCTCCTATTTGCAGGGCTCCATTTCCAAATCTTTTGTGGTATTCTATCCTGGTCCATCCTCCTCATGTGTCCATACCACAGTAGTTGTTTCCTTTCAATTGTATTTATTAATGATGTATCAACTTGCATTATTTTTCTTATTCTTTCATTTCTTTCATGATCCAATAATGTCTTTTTACAACATCGTCTCCAATACATCATCTCTGTTGCCGATATTTTATTTTTCATCTTTTCATTTAATGTCCACACCTCACTTCCATAGGTAACGCAACTTTCCACAAATGAGTTAAACATCCGTATTTTTGTTTTATTTGAAATATTGTCATTCCACAACATGGGGTGTAGTTGTTTGATTATAGTTTTTCCTTTCTTGATTTTATTTTGTATATCTATTTCGTCCTTACCATCGGAGGTTATTGTAACCCCTAGATACTTGTACTCATTTGTTTTCTTCATCACGTCGTTGTCTATAATTAGGTCTTCTCCTTGTCCTCCGATTACCATATATTCTGTTTTCCCAATATTTATCTCCAAACCCCATTTCGCATACTCCTCCTTTAGTTTCCTAAACATGTAGTTGACATCATCTCCGTCGTCAGCTAGTATAACCTGGTCGTCAGCGAACTCCAAACTATATATGTGTTGTTTCTCGATAAGCACTCCCATTGTCATATATTTCTTTCTCCAATCTCTTAGTACCCTATTTATATACACTTTAAATAGAGTTGGTGATATGCAGCACCCCTGTCGCAGTCCTTTGTTTACGATGAATTCATCAGAGTAATTATTTCCAACTTTCACTCTGCTTATGTTGTCTTTGTATAATTGTTTAACAGCATTAATATAGTTTGTTTGTATCAAGCTGTCCTTCATTGCCTGCCATAATTGGTTTACAGGGACACTGTCATAGGCCTTTTTTAAATCTATAAATATAATATGCAGTTCGCGTCCGTGTGCTATGCTCTTTTCAGCCAGTTGTTTTAGGCAGAATATATTGTCAACACAAGATCTTCCAGGCCTGAAACCACTCTGTTCCTCTGAGTCTTGTATCTGTTTTTCTATTCTTGATTTTAATATTCGTCTATACAGTCTGCACATAGAAGAGGTAACACTAATTCCCCTATAGTTTTCGCATTTCATTTTACTGCCCTTCTTATGTATAGAGCTTACATATGCGATTTTCCATTCCTCCGGGACTTCGCCTCCTTTTAGACAGTTTGTAAACAACCTAGCAATAGCTTCTAGTGTAACGATTGGGGAGTTCTTAATAAGTTCTATGGGCATACCTCCAGGACCCGCAGCTTTGTTATTTTTCATATATTTCACTGCGTTTCTAACTTCCTCTATTGTTACTTCCCTCACGTCTTGGTTGGTCAGTTCGCTTGTGTAATCTACTTCCTTAAAGATATTTCTGTCTTCATTTAATAGAGCTTGATAATACTTCTTCCAATTATCTATTCCAATCGGATCTATAATTTTTACTTCCCTTGTGTTGCTTTTGAGTGTTCTTATCGTTTTCCATGCTTGTCTAGATTTTGAGCCTCCTATGAGTCTGTCCATCTCGTCACATTTCCTTTCCCAGAACTTGTTCATGGCTTTCTTTTTTCTTTTTTAACTTCATATTAATTTTAACTTCATATTAAAAATAGTTACTTAAGCAAAAAGGAATGTAAAGGCATGTTAACATTCGAGGCAGGTGTGTACGAGCCGAGGCGAAGCCGAGGCTTGTCACTTGCCGAAGATGTTAACAGTCGATACATTCCGTGTTAGGTACTTATTACATTTTTCACGCTGCCGTTGAAAATTTACTCAAAATTCCTCAAAAATGAAATGTTTGCGTTAGTTTGGACGATCGTCACTCTGACATAAGTTGACTATATATGCGTAACTAGGGTTACCCACAGAACGTTACCCCAAGGCGTATCAACTTTAATAGGTTGCCTCTAGCGATCCTGACCTACCACAACAGCGCGAGACCGATCTACGTCACACGGCGACCGGCGATGCAAAAAAATACTATGGAAAACTAAAAACTGTTGTCAATTACAAACAAAAACACCAGCCCAACGCCAAACTGTCAGAGTAACACAGAACATAGATTAAACCACAGAGTTAGATTAAACACAGGCGTTACATCAGCTTCCTAGCCATGAAGTGCTGATGTTGCAGACATATTCTCTATTACATTTAAATAGACCCAACTCGTAGGGATGAGAAGTAGTATTAATGTAGCTAGCGTAGAGTACACATCTATTTGTAATTTTAACCAAAAACCTTTTTAAAAACGGAGTTTCGGGTATCGAATCAATAAGTCAGGTAATAAAACTCAGACCTCTGGGTCGCCAGTCTACGTCACGAACTCCGCCTCCCCCGCGCGACCCCCTCGCCCGGAAGCTGTTCAATGAGGTAACCTATTTAAAGTTGATACGCCTTGGGGTTACCCGACGCGACAAATTTAAATAAAAACTGTTAACATTCTCGGCAAGATAATAAATCAACTTGATTTACTCTTTTTATTTTCCTAGGAATGTAAACGACAGTATTTACAATCCGTCGCCAAGGAAAAATGATACACGAATTTTATGTGCCATTTTCATGTTATGTATCTAAGCATGTAAGAACTATTTACGATACCGGCAGCGTGAAAAAAAAACATTTCATGAACATAAAGTTTTAATTTTATATTCTTGGTTGGATTTTTGGATCATCCTCCTTATAATAAAATTATTATTGTAATTAACATAATATCCGATAGGTATTTTTCTTGTAGTTTTTGGGTTATCATCATTATTTTTATTATTATTATTATTATTATTATTATTATTATTATTATTATTATTAACATATATGATGGGATGGGAGGGGGGGTTATAATACAAAAATAGTTCTTAAAATAGTTTTATTTTTTAAATATACAAACAACTACATTGACAATTTATTCACATTTAAAAATTACAATATTTCGATGAAAAATTTATTATTCTTTCATAATCAGGCAACATTTTATTTATAGGTACTTTTAATTTTTTTATCTTATTTTTTTTTTCACAAGTGATTTGTGTTTTAAACTACAAAGCTTCGCATATTCTCTAGACTTTTTTACTAAGCTTGATACATCAGCCAAATACATTTCGAAGGTGCTATGTTTCTCTTCAAAATGGTCCTCACTCATGGTTAGATCAACTGAATCAACCCGAAGCGTCACATCTTGGGAGTTACCCTGATGTGGTGAGTCATCCTGATGCGGAGTTGTGGAGTCATCTCTATCCCCCTGGTGTGAAATTGTGGGAACATCGTCATCCTGAGGCGGAGTTGTGAAGTCATCCCGATACCCTGGTGTGGAATTGTGGAAACATCGCCATTCTGACGTGAAGTGGTGGAGTCGTCCCGATCTATTGAAGAGCATATTGACTATTGATTTTAAAATAATTTAACTGCTACTTATATATCTTACTAACCCCTTCCCTCTCTATACGTTTTATTGTCATTGATTACCACTTGCGAGATGGTACCTGTATTCACGAAGAATTGTACGTGGGGGTGATGAATCATCTGATACGCGAAAATTATAACTTTGAGGATCCAGAAATCGTTTTTAAAAACGTTTATTACTCTAAGTTTCTACAAAGAACTATCGAGGTTGAAAGCAAGACAAGAAGTGAAGTAAATCTAGAAAAAACGTATATAAAACAAGTTATTCTGCTGTCGCAGCGTCCATCGGATCTCTTGATGAGACAGCAGTTCTCTTGTGAGTGTCATCCATAACTCCTCCGTCCTTAAGCTGAAAAAATACTGGAAGTATTTTTTGAGCCGGGATTTCCATGGGTATTTCTTCAATCTTCTTTTCTTCTGTTCTTCTACTTCTTCTTGATCTGCAGCGTTGATTTGTAATGGTGATGAGAACGATCAATAGGAGGATACAAATGATTGCTAATGCGGAAAGTGTTAATATTACTGACGTTTTACGGTTAAAGTTATTGGTTTCTTGAATTGGAGTTAATTGTTTACTAATTTTGTTAATTTCGTATAATTCCTCGAAGTCTAATTGTGTGATGTTGAATGCCTGGTAGAATTTTCTTGTTTCGAAGGTTTCGGTCGTAAATTTTGGTAGGATTAATGGTTTCCCGCGTTGTATATGTGGGTTGTTAGTAAATTTCATATCGTTGATTGACGCTTCGCAGTTTTCTGGGATTCTTAGCAGCACAGCAGATTCGACTTCCGAGATGTGGTCGGTCTGGCATCATGATGAAATTTTTTCTTTCTTTGATGGAACTATGATTACCTCTTCGGTGGTGATTGTTTCTATGTTGTCTTCTATGATTGTTTCTCGAAGGTTCACTTCGGTAGCATCCTTCGGAGGTATGAGATAACAAATGTGGTTGGAACAAATAGACCAAAGTGGCTTCTGCATATGGCCGACTTCCTGTAAGAAATCTTTCTCTCCAGTGGCGCAGCATTTAACAAATAATTCCAGTTTGTATGAAGCAGTTTTATTTTACATAAAATGTCACAAAATGGTAACAAATAAAACAATACGAAGGTTGCTCAACAGGATTTAACTAAAGAATGTTTTTTTTATTTTCTTGATTAATTTAATGCATATTTATAATAATAGTTCATGACAAAATTTCCTATATCAGTTTTTACAACCTTAGCTGATGGAAGAGCTGATTCAGTTATATAGGGGTATATTATATTAAAAATATGTATATATTTATTATTAATTGTTAAACTTTGGTTCCCAATGGTAGCCTGTAGCTCCGCCCATAGATCCGCTACTGCACAATTCAGCAATAACAATCGCAGACACGCGCTCTAAAAGTGGCTTCTCAATATGGCCGGTTCCGTCTACAAAATTTATTACCCCCTCTCCCTAATTGTTACCTCCTCTCTCTTTTATCTCTATGGTTGACACGAAACGAGATCTCAACCATGGCCATCTTTACTACAGCAGGCCGGAACATTAGATGTGGCAACAGCGCTCCAAAGGCAAATAGAAGGCTCATGGTAATGGCCGTGTTTTTAAAGTGTTCGAACAGCGGTTCGAGTACTCGAACAGGAAAATCGCGTTTTAAAATGCAGTTCGAGCAAACAGTCGAGCGTTTTAAAATTAACAAACTTGCTCGAACACCTGCTCGAACACAATTTTCATGCACCGGGTCGTGAGACGGTGCATCGGTGTATGAAACGACAGAACAACGAATAGACAGAAAATGGGACATCGAATTGAATGTTTTGTAATTTAAGCTAAAAATTTTGGGGCGGCGGTGGTCGTGTGGTTTAAGGCGCGGGCCTTGAGGCGTGGGTTCGAATCCCACGTAATCCATGGATGTTGTGTGTGTTGCGGGAAGTGTGTAAAATGTATCCAAAATCCCGTTCCTATTCACGCCGGTAACCAGGCCGGATAGGATCGGATATCCTGTAGGAGGGCGGGACTAGGATACACACACCCTGAGTCGGTAGAGCACGGAGTGGATCAACTGGGGTGAGAGCCTTAAGGGGGTACAACCGTGCTCGAGGACCGTGGTTCGGAGCCCACGTTAAACTGTAGGTCCCGTCCAAATTGGCCCTGGCAGCGTAAAAGAGACGTTAACTTAATAAGACAAGACAAGCTAAAAATTATAGGTCAAAATACACTAAAATTATGGAAGTGACCAAAATATGGAAATGCTTTCTTAAATAGTAAGTGTAAAACTGGAGTCCTTGAGTAAAAAATTCATATTAATTAAATCCAAATACATTATAACTAGAAGAGTAATTAAATAAGGATTCAAAATTTGTTTTGGATGTTTTTGAGATGCATACAAATCGTTAGAAGTCAAAACTTTACAACTTGTACCTTAAACTTGCACGGGTACCGTTTTTAAATGTCACTGATCGAGCAAGTGCTCAAGTGTTCTGTTGACTGTTCGAACAGTTGCTCATCTTGCGGAAACTTAAAAACAGTAACGTAGCCATCACTTTTACAGGAGTCGTAGTTACTAGTGCATCCTGGCATTGAACACTTTGCAGGCATCTAAATTATTAAGTTGGATTAGGTATATAATAATCTACTTGAAATTATACTGAATACACTTACCTTTACACCATCAAATATAAAAATAAACTGGGTCCAGCTTTTGAAAATCGATGAAAATAAGTCCAAGATTTTAAAAACCGTTATTTACTTTCCAATAAAGTTAACTAATAGGTACAGTAACTACACATGAAAAATACCATACCAACTGATTTCAACTAAAAGAAATTTCTTTTAAAACACACACAAAAGCACAAATGACAAGAAGAATATCACAGAATCCAGCCTTCTAGTCACTGTTGCCAGATTTCAATGTTCCGGCCTTCTAGTAGAGATGGCCATGTCTCAACACAAAGGACGAGCCATAGAGATAAAAGAGCGAGGAGGTAACAATTAGGGAGAGGGGGTAATAAATTTTGTAGGCGTAACCGGCCATATTGAGAAGCCACTTTTCGAACGCGTGTGTGATTGTTATTGCTGAATTGTGCAGTGGCGGATCTATGGGGGGGATTACTCCCAATATCGGATCATTAACAGGTATAAATACTCAGCAACTACAGGTAGGTAGTTTCTGGAATTTCCAATAAACTACAATTTGTCTTATTATAAAAGCGTTGATGAGTGTGACAAATAATTTCTGCCGTTATAAGCTATAAATTTGTCAGTGGCATTTTTGATTAATCAAAGAAAATATTTTAATGGTTTTGTGAGTGTTGTTATTACTACTATTTTAAAACAATGGAGCGTAACATTACAGACTATATTAAATCCGAACAACCTAAAAAAATTGTCCAAAATCATACAAGTGGCAAGTGAAGTTTAGTGTTAAAAGTTCAACATCGAATTCAAGCCATGTATGTATTGAGGAAAGAAGTTTTTCGGTGTTAAGGAGGTCGAAGACTTACGCGAGAAGTACTATGGGCGAGAAAAGGCTAAAGGTGTAGCTCTTGCCCAAATCAACAAGTCACGGAAAATTTATGTTGATTTAGTAATTAACATGTTATTGTTAACATTGTTATGTTAACAATTAACAATAAAACCCCAACGCCTAGAGATTGAAAATTGGAGTAACTAATGTTTGTTATGTAATTTTATATTTTTTTGATTTATCATTTTGATTTATTATTTTTTATTATGAACTGAAAATAATAAAAATAATATTTTTTGATTGGTATTATTATTACTGTTTTTTATAAACTTTTTACTAAAAGGCCCCCCCTTGATGTAATTCTAGATCCGCCACTGAAGGTAACGCAAACAAAATAAATCAAAAACACGAGAAAACACAATCTAACTTGTCGAAGTTTATTTCACTATGAACTGCAATGAACAACTGTGAATTATGGTTTTCCTCAGAAAAGGATGGGGGCTTTATTGTCATAATCAAACTAGCCCACCCTCCGACTGGTCGGTACCGGTAAAGCTCGTTAGGAACCCCGTAATAGGAAAATTATTAGCTGAAATGATAAATATCTTTATTAACAACATTATTATCCCTTAGGTCGGCTCTGATTGCCCTTTTGGTATTCAAACCCAAACCCATCTGTTGCAAATGTAAGAATCTGAACCGAAGGGGTTTCACACGGGCCGGGCGACGAGTGACATGGGTCCATCGGAGGTCAAAGCAGGGGACCAGCGATGAGGAGAGTCTTAACGATCTCTTAACTAGACGGTTGTAATTAAATATTCTTCGAGTTAATTCAATATATCTGTAATTTAATCGGAGGTATTGACTTTTAATTCACGCGCCGTGTACAGATCCCGCGAAGAGAACTACCCGTTCCCGCAAGATCCCCCAAATCACAATTGTAGGAAAAGTCGGATTCGTTTTTAGTAAACTTATTTAATTAATTTTCGCTAAGCTGATGACAGGCCTGACCTACCTATAGAACAACCGAAAGTGGCTAGAACACAACACTTCGACAGAAGACATGGAACAATAAAAAATACACAGTGTCGCCACATCCTCCCACCAGAAAATTTTACAAAAGATTTTCTCAAACAAAAGTTTTTTCCTTTTTACAATAAACAAAATAGTTTTCAATTCAAAATTAAAGAATACAATTCTCTCTCCTACAGATACATCCGCTATAGATAACGGTCAGGCAGTCTGACAGCCCTACCCGAACGGGTAAACTTAAACTTATCACCTTTTCTACTTTCCGCAGAAATCTCACTATCGTTAATGGGTGCTCTGCTTTTAACACTACCGTCACTACCGCATACCGTCACGTCTTCTTTGGCGATTTTCTCCCGATCCGTTGATCCTGTTGATGTAGATGGTTCTAGACTGCTAACAGCCTCTCGCTCCTCCAAGGGGTACACCCGCTGCACCGGTCGCAGAATTAGCCCTCTGGTGGTCAGGATTCGAACCAAACGTACTTTTCCATCTCGCCCTGGCAGGAGCTCAACCACTCGACCCATTGGCCAATGTAACCGTTTGTCGTTGTCAGCACCGACGAGCACGACTTCCCCAACCGTCACTGGACGCGAAGGTTTATCTCTACGGCGCGAACAAAGCTGCCCCAAATACTCGTTACGAAATCGTCGTCTCAAGTCGTCCCTCAAAACTTGTATTCTCGCAGCCTTTTTGCACAAATGAGCCCGATCAATGACATCGCAGTCGGGGACCCCGCTCTCCACTTGATCTCGCGTGAACATAAGCGGCGTCAAAGGCACTAGTTCCTTAGACTCATTCGAAACATAGGTTAGGGGCCGTGAATTGACGATCGCCTCGCAATCACACACCACTGTCAGTAGATCTTCATAATTGAGCGAAGCTCGTCCCAATACTTTACGTAACAACCTCTTTAAAACTCCAATAAGGCGTTCCCAGAAGCCACCCCACCATGAGGCCGTAGGGGGGTTAAACCTCCAAATAATGCGATCCACCGCACAATATTCCACGATCTGATCCCAATTCAACCGCGAAAACAAGTTTTCAGTCCCCACGAAATTTGTCCCATTATCGCTGTATATGATTCTGGGTCTGCCACGTCGAGCCACGAATCTTCTTAACGCACGTATGAAGCACGACGTGGATAGAGATGTTGCAAGCTCACAATGGATCGCCCGATATACCGCGCACGTGAAAAATCTACGCCCGTCACTTCGAACGCCTTCGCATCCCGTACCCGGTCAGCCGGTAAAGGTGGGGTCTCAACGCACAGAGGTTTTGATGAATATCTCTTACAGGTCACACACGGCGATTAACTCTCTTTATATTTCGTCTGCCGCCCAGAATCCAATGTCTCTCATGCAGGAGACTCAACAAGCCCTGGGTACCAACATGACATGCTTTTTCATGGGCGCTAAAGATCAGTCGATCTACTACATCGTGTCGAGCAGGTAGCACAACAGGCAAACGAAAATTCTCTGTGTCGGTTCAGTACCCTGGTCTTTAGACGAATCAATCCCAACTCGTCCCGAAACGCGTTTAATATCCTCAATCGGGGATCATCCTCGACGAAAGCTTCCTTTTGTATCTCTCTAAAGACAAGCAACTCCGCTGCATTCACTTCGTCCGCCGTCAATTCGCCCCCGCGCTTAGATTCTCGGTTCTTGATGTTGTAAGTAAAGCGCATGATCCATGCCATCATCCTTACAACCTTGCTATATCTGGAAAAGTAGTCGAGATGCCAATCAAAGGGAGCGCCACACAGCAAGACTGTTGTCGCTTTCTTTCGCTCTCCATCAATGTCTTCCTCCTCGTAGTGTTGATTATCCTGGGGCCAATCTCGTTCTGAAGCATACAACCAATGGGGTCCCTCCCACCATTGGCCTTCCAGCAACTGCTCCGCTGAACATCCACGTGAGGGAAGGTCGGCGGGGTTTAAATTCCCGGGCACATACTTCCAAGCCGACACGTCTGTCAGCTGACGTATTTCCTTTACGCGATTGCCAACAAAGGTAGCCCACTCCCCCTGTCGGCGGATCCACGAGAGCACCGTGCTCGAGTCACCCCAAAAATAACATGGGGGCTTGCACTCAAAGTTTTGTAGGGTCTTTGAGCATAACCTGGCACCCATGGTAGCACCTAAGAGTTCTAGGCGTGGTATGGTCATTTTTTGAAGAGGTGCTACTCTCGATCTCGCCGCTACCAGCTGCACAGATACTTGACCCTGCCACTCCGTTCTTAGGAAAATCACACAGGCATAAACTCGGCTACTAGCTTCGCAGAAAACATGAAGCGTTGAAGACTGGTCGGATTTTTGTCGTAGAGGTTTCCTTTATTACGGGTCTATGTGGTAAGTAATACTCTATGTCGACCTGCCAATTCCTCTTCACTTGTTCAATAACTCCCTCCTTTAACCATTCTTGGAACACTCCATCATATGCTTGGAACAAACCTTTAGTCTTTAGTTTCTCCAAAACGCCATGCAATCGTTGACGGGCTGGTTCGTAGTTGTCTGGTAGAGGGGGGTGTCCCTCCAGTCATGGTAGTCTCACTTCATAACGTCCTTCGTCATTTACTTCAACGGTTTCCTTGAAAAAACAGATCGCAGCTAGCTCACGTTCATGCCTGGTTTTATCTTTGGTAGGATCTGTAATTCCTAAAATGTCCAGCTCCCAAAGACGAGAAATTAAGATGTCACTTGCCAGGAGGCTCATGACGGTGCATGACTCCCTCTCCGCCGTTTGCACAGGAATACTCCCCATTAAAGTCCGGCCCAAAAGTGTTTCGATGGCTACCAATCCACAATTCAAAACGTGCCTCCGTCCTGTATAAAGCATACCGGCGACGTCCGAGCCAATCAACAATTCAATAGGAGTGGGAGCCGCGATGTTGTAACTCAATGCCCAAATCCGCGAGTTCCTGCAACCATGGTCCTGCGAAGATGGACGACACACTATTGCATATGCTTGGTTGATCCAACACTTCAAAACCGCAGGAATATTCGTCTTGGGTTACTTTAACATGATAACGGTCATGCGCCTGCTCCACCACTGCCCCTCCAAATAGGCAATGACGTATCTTTTCCCTTCCTATAGACATGGCCATCTCTACTAGAAGGCCGGAACATTGAAATCTGGCAACAGTGACTAGAAGGCTGGATTCTGTGATATTCTTCTTGTCATTTGTGCTTTTGTGTGTGTTTTAAAAGAAATTTCTTTTAGTTGATATCAGTTGGTATGGTATTTTTCATGTGTAGTTACTGTACCTATTACCTTATTATGAATAATAAATATCCTCTGTCATTCATTCACAAGATTTATTTTAAACATTTCGTTAAACATAGATTAAAATTAAATAACTTTCATCTAGATCATTCAACAGATACAGATATAACTTACAGATCTCTATCCTATTTCGGAGGTATCTCCTTACAGTTAGGGAAAATCCTATCTGAACACGGCGTCACAGTCTCTTACAAGACCACTAATAACGCCAGAAGGTTCTTGGTTAACTCCAAAGATAAGACGAATGTTTGGAAAGAGTCAGGAGTGTATAAACTTACTTGTAGGGACTGCGACGCCGTATACATTGGCCAGACTGGACGTACCTTCGAAAAAAGAATAAGGGAACACGCTAGAGAATATTTCAATTATAAAGACCGAGATAACATAACTTCACAGTCTCAGTTTGCTAATCATTTGTTAAGCGAAAACCATACCTGCGATTTTAAAGAAGACGTGCAGTTCTTACATTTCTGCAACAAGGGAGTGAGGCTGAATGTGTTAGAAATGCTAGAGATATTTAAGGCATTGAAATGTAGTGGTGTGAAGTGCGTCAATGACTTAACATATTTGAATAAACACGCAATCGTAAACACATTTTAAGGTTATGTTGACAACACGTCATGTGATTACCGCCCCGTGTATAACATTGTTTCTGTGTTGAGTTGTATTTTGTTCTACCTATACCCGCCAATTTTGAAATTGCGCATGCCCCCACATTTGGGGAAACTTTTTTCATTCCATCACGTTCGAGAGTCTTCTAGAAAGTCAATTTCGGTCCTTTTCGAGATGGGAAAGACAGTGGTCTTTCAACCTTTGCACAATGAGGATGTCAACATAAGTAGGGTCAATCCGTTATACAATTTTAGTTCGTGTTTCGATATGTGTTAATTTGAACTGTATTTGTCCATGTTGTTTTAATCTTTGACACTCCACATGTCGCACACCCGGAGCCCTAAAATCTTTTGTTGTGAGTATTTGTATGTAAAATACTTACCTTCAGTCAACTAATGCATCCTCATATCTAGATGAAGCCTGATGATGACTGTGAATCAGTCGAAACCGGTCGCTTAGTCCTTATTAAATAAATTCGTTGGCGAAGACTTGGTGTTTTCTTCGGATACTGTACCTATTAGTTAACTTTATTGGAAAGTAAATAACGGTTTTTAAAATCTTGGACTTATTTTCATCGATTTTCAAAAGCTCGACCCAGTTTATTTTTGATGGTGTAAAGGTAAGTGTATTCAGTATAATTTCAAGTAGATTATTATATACCTAATCCAACTTAATAATTTAGATGCCTGCAAAGTGTTCAGTGCCAGGATGCACTAGTAACTACGACTCCTGTAAAAGTGATGGCTACGTTACTGTTTTTAAGTTTCCGCAAGATGAGCAACTCAATCTTAAGTGGCTAAAATGTGTTCTCTCGTAAAAATTGGAAACCCACTCAGCATGCAGTAGTGTGCATCAAGCATTTCTTTAAAGAATTAGACATTTCGTATTATGACGAATGTAAAGATAAAGATGGAAATGTGAAAAGCTTTCAAAGGAAACGTCCAATTTTGGTGAAAAATGCTACTCCAAAGATATTTCCAGGTCTTCCGAAGTATCTTTCCATTCAAATAGTAGTAGTAAAAGTAGACGGAACCCAAATGCACGGCATGAAACTCTTATTAAGCGGCGGGAAGAACAACAAACAAAGTGGCTAGAGACGGGATTTCGCAAAATTCTGTGAAGATTTACAGAATAAATTAAGTTCATCTGTTTCCAAGTGGAAATGGCATCTGTACCTGAACTCTATATATTTATTTCTACATTATAGAGTGACTTTGAATTGAGTGAACCTGAAAATTTAAGACTATCCCGTTGGTCTCAAATTGAAAATATTTTGTCACATTATTCAGAACCTAGGAGAGTAAATTGTACAGTTAAAGTTGCACACTGTAAACTGTAATGCAAATGGATTAAAAGAAAAACTACTAGAAACAGATCAAAACGACAAAGCAGAGCAAGTTGAGTTCTTGGCAGAGCAGTTTGCTCTTATATTTCCAAATGCAATAGATTTTCCAGTGATCTACTTCTAAAATCCTTTCTAATTTATCTTCATTCTACAAAAACATACAATACTGTAAGATTGAATAAATTGGCCGTGTTTTTAAAGTGTACCAGCTGCTCGAACACAATGTGTTCGAACAGTCAACAGAACACTTGAGCACTTGCTCGATCAGTGACATTTAAAAACGGTACCCGTGCAAGTTTAAGGTACAAGTTGTAATGTTTTGACTTCTAACGATTTGTATGCATCTCAAAAACATCCAAAACAAATTTTGAATCCTTATTTAATTACTCTTCTAGTTATAATGTATTTGGATTTGATTAATATGAATTTTTTATCCAAGAACTCCAGTTTTACACTTGCTATTTAAGAAAACATTTCCATATTTTGGTCACTTCCATAATTTTAGTTTCTTTTGACCTATAATTTTTAGCTTAAATTACAAAACATTCAATTCGATGTCCCATTTTCTGTATATTCCTTGTTCTGTCGCTTCACACACCGATGCACCGTCTCACGACCCGGTGCATGAAAATTGTGTTCGAGCAGGTGTTCGAGCAAGTTTGTTAATTTTAAAACGCTCGACTGTTTGCTCGAACTGCATTTTAAAACGCGATTTTCCTGTTCGAGTACTCGAACCGCTGTTCGAACACTTTAAAAACACGGCCATTACCATCAGCCTTCTATTTGCCTTTGGAGCGCTGTTGCCACATCTAATGTTCCGGCCTGTAGTAAAGATGGCCATGCTATAGAGGACATGTTCAGTTTTCTAGCCGTCGCTCTCAAAATGTAGGACCGCTGAGATCCCGTGTCAATCAAGGCACGAACTGACAAGGTGCTATTTTTCCCAATCAGCATGACTCTTAAGGTTTGTAGGAAAACATGCGTACTGGTACAGTTTGCCGCATTTAACTCTTCCTTGACTTTTCCTTCGTCCGTTCGAGTGGGAAGAGCTCCGGCCTCCTGCTATTTAGCTTGATATCAGGACACATCAAAGTGGTGTGGTTTTTGTCACAAACTAGACAGATAATACGGCTGCGACACTTCTTTGACTGGTGCCCCACCTTCAAGCAACGATAGCACGCCTTCTTTTCGTTAATTGATTGTCTTTTCTTCTCTAGCGTTAGACCTTTGGCATTGTAACACGCGACGCTCTCATGCGTTCCACTACAAAAGATACATTTATGACCTTTCCCATTTAACAAATCCGCGGCAGTGGCTATTTGTTGATTCCCTATATTCGCCTTCCTCTTGACATTTTCATTAGTCGAGTTCGGGCTGCCCTTCTTTGCATCGTACAATCCAAAACCTTCAGACGCGAGTGTAATCCGCTGCTCATTTTCTACTTCGTTGCGCAAAAATTGGAGCAACGCTTTTAACCGATTTTCCAGCGTAATGCTTGTTTCGCCCTCTTCAGCCGACGACACATTTCCTGTGGGTTCACGAAGCACAGTTTCTGCACATAGCCCAGCAGAACTACGTTGCCATACACGGAGTAAGTCCTCAGACAAACATGAATCAATTAAAGGATACAGTATGGCAGAATATCTATCGCTTGAAATCTTTAAAGTTTCGAGAGACCTTAGTTGAGTCTCGATATTGTCGTACAAACCCGAAACATCTATCTTTGTCTTATGCATGGCATTATTCAGGATAAGCTTCAATAATTCTCTCACAAAGACTTCAATTTGCAAGTCATCTCTACCGAAGCGTGATCTTAAACTTTCTACGATGTTTGGATAATTCTCCCCTGTAGCTGGGAAACTATTTACTAGATGCCTGGCTCGACTACCTGACACGGTGGTCTGAGTCAGATATTCGACTTTATCGGCAAGATCAATCTCTGGATCTTCGTCAACCTTTTTAAATTGGGCCCAGAAAGGTAACCAATCCCGAATATTGCCATCGAATCGCTTGAATTGTATAACTGCTAACTTGAACTTACGTTTTCCAGTTGCGTGCGTCCCCTCTGACCCGCTCACCCTACTGTCGCCTGATGTCGATGCAACATCGTTGTTGACACTTTCAAAAAGGCGGGTACAACGAACGTTTACTTCTTTCCATCGCTTGGAGTACTCGTCACACCTGTCTGTTTCCTCAGTGAGTTTCTCCTCCGTTGAATTGTCTGCCACAAGCAAGTTGAAGATCTTCGTGCTGAGGATCTTTAACTCTTCATACTTCTCTTGCGTCAGCTCCCAAGCAGCCTGTATTTTCTCCAAGTCGCGCTCGCTGGCGGCCAACAACTCCTCCAGCTCCCTGGCGTTCTTTGTGAACGAAGAACGAAGAACTTTTCTGACCAATTTCTTCGCCTCGATATCCATTGTTCCCCAAACGTAATGTCACGAACAGGAGCCGGTACTTGTTGCCACTTAACCTTTACGAACGCGCGCGTGGATTGCGAACGAACGACTTTTCGCACGTCCTGTCACGGTCGCCACTAAATGTACAGATCCCGCGAAGAGAACTACCCGTTCCCGCAAGATCCCCCAAATCACAATTGTAGGAAAAGTCGGATTCGTTTTTAGTAAACTTATTTAATTCTTCTTCTTCTTCTATCCAAACTGGCTTTTTCCTTTGGGAAGTTAGCCAGTGCAATTTTTTCTAGAGTCGAGGTCCACTTGCGTGAATCTGAGTCAAGGCTCATAACCTCTTCTTTCTAAAATATTAGCTACCAACCAAGTTGTGATTTCTTAGGAAGGAGGGGGGGGGGGTTATTTGGGTCTTCTTTTGAATCTTGGTAAACTAAATATTTTTCTTAATTCCTCTAAAAAATTTGATAATTGCTTTAAGGAAGTCTAAGTTTAAGTGTGACAGGAGATTTTTTGATTCAAAGGGCAGGTTTAGATCTGCGTTAGATAAGTCTGTTTTAAATATATTTCTTTGTGTTATGTAAAGCGGACATTCCCAAAGGAGATGATCTAAAGTCTCGATATTCCCGCAGTCGCACCGATCACTCTCCACAATATTAAATCTACTTAAGTTTTGTTTTGTGCGACAATGACCTGTTCTTAATCTAATACCCATCGTTGAGTGTTGTCGATCTATAAAGGGGATAGTTTTGTACCATGGTCTTTTCTGGAAAGTTTTTTGTAATTCTCTATAAGAGGCCCCTTTATTTCCGAATACTGTTTTCCAATACGTTTCAAAATGACGGCGAATTTCCATTTTTTCGATATTTTGAATTTCCCTAATTTCTAATTTTCTATCTAATATCGTATGATTTGAAGATCCTTTTCTAGCTAATTGATCTGCTGTTTCATTACCTTTAATACCAACATGAGCCGGAATCCAAGGCAGATAATAATTATATTCAGTGTTGGAGTTTAGGAAGAATTTTCTAGTTGCAAGGGTTAGGGTATCTCTCTGGGTGTCTATGCTTGTATTTTTTAATTTATCTACCGAGGATTTGGAGTCCGAGAAAAAAATTGCGTTTTTGATGTTGCTGTCTTTGGTAAGTTCTGTTGCCAGTTTGATTGCGATGAGTTCCGCATTGTTAATACTGGTTTCGTTAGGTAATCTTGCTGAAAAAGTTTTATTTCCCGGAGTAATAAGAATCCCTATTCCTACTCCCTCATTGTTTTTGGCTGCGTCAGTGAAAATGAAGTTATGTGACTGGCTCAAATGTTGCGTTTTTTCGAGAAATTCTATTGCAGCATTATTTTTATTTATGTTTAAGTTTATTGTATTGATTTTGTTTATTCTATGGGGCATTCAAAACAGGGTAAGAGTTTGGTTATCTGTATTTTATCTCTATACTTAACCATTGTGAGAAAGGCTTCTAATAAGTAAGACTTCATATTTGAATTGTTTCTTTCGTTGTGTTGGCTAATTATTTCTAATGACTTAATAATTGGATGATTAGCCTTTCTGTATAGTTTTGAGATAAATTTAAAGCTTAACCATCTTCTTCGAAACTCCATCATGGTTTCTCCTGTTTCGGCCAATAGTACGTTTATTGGGGTAGATTTCATACATCCGGTGATAACTCGTAACGCTTTGTATTGAGTGGAGTTGATTTTATTTAGGTTACCTATTGTAGAGGTTTTAAAGAAGATTGATCCATAGTCTAGGTGCGATTTAACAATTGCATTGTAAATCAAATGTAGGATTTGTGGGTCCGCACCCCAATACGTTTTGGTAATGCTCCGCATTATATTAATTCCTTTATTAGCTTTCGTGATCATTTCGTTTATATGATTATTCCAATTGAGATGTTTATGTAAAGTGAAACCTAAATATTTTATTTGATCTTTATACTGTATAATTTGGTTCCCTAATATTATATATCTATGTTTTTGAACGGTCGAACCTTTTTTTGAAAAGACAATGCTCTCACATTTGTTTATAGAAAGTTCTAAATGATTTTGGAGAAGCCATTCATTTATGCGTTCTAGGGTTTCATTAGCATAATTACTGCATTTTCTGAATTCTCGCCTTTCACCAGTAAAGCTAAAAGTCATCTGCGTATGATAAAAGTTGTTGGTTTTTAGGAATCACTTCAAAGAGATCGTTTATATATATATTGAAAAGCATAGGGCTAAGTGGGGATCCCTGGGGTATGCCCGTTGTCGAGTGAAAAGGGCCAAGCGGAGAAGGTGATTTGTTCGAGGCAATGAAAAGGTTTCTATTGTGATAAAGTTGAAAAATAAAATTTGAAACACATGAGAGCAGAAATGTTATTATATGTACTCATGTTTTTCCTGAAACCGGTTATATTGTCATTGAGAATTTGTTTATTTTCTAGAAACCATTCTATTCTTGTTTTGATTATTTTTTCAAGAGTTTTGGCTACACATGATGACAACGAGATGGGTCTGTAACTCTGTGGAATGTCTGGGTCTCTGCCGGGTTTTAAGAGACTTATTATTGTATGATTTTTCCAGTTCATTGGGATGTGTCCCTTGGTAAGGATGCTATTGAAGATTTCGACTAGTTTTTGTTTGAAAAATTTAGGGGTTTTGCTTATCATCTCATACGTAATTTTGTCTGGACCAGGAGCAGATCTTTTTTTGGGAGGAACGTGTTTTCTAATTCTTCTAAAAGTATAAGGCTTGCATTATTATTGGGAGGAACTAGAACAAAACCAGGGTCAACGTTGCATTTCACTAAATTATTACCTATCTGTTGACAGATTTGATCATTAGGAAGGGACTTGTCTACAGGTGGCCTTGTGCCTATTTTAAACCGCTTTATACTATTCCCAGTGGCGGCGCCAGGGGTGGGCGCAGTTGGGCGAGCGCCCAACCCAAATTGTCCTCGCCCAACCATTCGCCCAACCAGCTAAATTAAGCATTTGAGCAAAAAATATATTTAGAGAAATAAATTATTTCCATGGTAAAACAAACAAAAAACAAAGTTTATTCAACCGTTTATTAGTCGGAAATGATTGAAACCTAGGTAATCGATTTTTAAAAGGATGCACGCCAGCAACGCTGATAAAGGTCCTGTGGCTCTACCTGATTTGGCCCAGCCCCTGGACTGTGTAGAACCTCATTTGCTTAGTTTCCCGAAAACAAGTCCTGTAGCTCCACCTGATTTGGCCCAGTCCCTAGATGAACCTCCAAGGCAACCACCTTTGCTCAGTTTTCCGACAACAAGGTTTGATTCTGATCTGCGATCTTTTAAATCAGACTATTACAAAACCTATTCGTGGATTGAATACAGTATTTTAAAAGATGCTGTATTTGATTATCCTTGTAGATTTTTTTAACGAAAGTTACAGGGGCATTCAAAAATTTTACTTCTGAAGGATACAAAAATTGGATACGAGCTTTAGAAAGAAAAGGTCGATTCAGATATCATCACAATGGCTATCAACACAAAACTGCTATGGTAGCCTGGCAGTCCTATGAAAGTAGTAAAAATCAACAGTCAGTAGCAGCTCAAATAAGCACTGCGCATACTGAATTGATTCAACAAAATCGGGTGTATATTAAATCTATCATACGTTGTATAATTTATTTGTCTACCCAGGGTCTTGCTCTACGAGGACACGACGAATCCAATACTAGTCAAAATAGAGGCAATTTTTTAGAATTACTAGATCTGATGTCACGTGATAATGCCATCATCGCAAGAAGGCTATTTGAGGGCCCAAAAAATGCTAAGTATACGCATCACTCTATTCAAAATGAGTTGATATATTATCTAGCAGAACTATCTATTAAACATATTAGTAAAGAAGTTAGGGATGCCCGTTATTTTGCCATTATGGCTGACGAAACGACAGACCTAAGTAAAACTGAGCAGTTATCAATAATAGTAAGATATTACTTAAACGGTGTGTTGTACGAGAGGTTTTTGGGATATGAAGCTGAAGACAAATTAGATGCAACGTCATTGTTTCAGTTTATTAGGAAACGTTTAAGTGAGTGCGACATTGACAGTTGTTGCGTGGCACAAACTTATGATGGAGCCAACGTTATGAGTGGCAAGGGTAGGGGGTTATAAACGTTGTTTAAAAAACAAGTTCCACAGTCTTTTTATGTACACTGCTTTAATCATGCCTTAAGTTTGGTAGTAGTAGATGTATGCAAAAATTTAAAAGATTGCAATATCTTTTTTTCTGTTGTTGAGAACCTTTATGTTTATATTAGTGGATCTTCCGTACATAATACCTTTTTACAAATACAAAAAGAACTACACCCGAAGATAAACCTATAGAGCTAAAAAGACTTAGTGATACGAGGTGGACATCACACATATCAAGCTGTTTGGCTGTAAAAAAGCACTGCCAGCAAAAAATATCTAGATTATAAAATCTATGCTTATTACCAGAAATATAGCACATGCATTTTTGCTGCCCACACGCCAAATTTTTCTGCCGGGTGTCGCCCAACCGAAAAGAAAAAGCTGGCGCCGCCACTGACTATTCCATACATCCTTTATGTTGGATTCCCTATTCAGCGTGCAGAATAGGGCAGGGCAGAAATTCTGGAAACTTTCTTTCTTCTTGATTTGAAATAACCTTCTGGTTTCAGCTATTTTTTTCTTCGCTTCCAGGTAATGTTCCAGCGTGAAATTTTCTTTTAATCTGTCTAAGGAGTCTTTTCTTTCTTTCAATAGGATTTTGCATTCATTGTCCCACCATATATTTTTTGGTTTGTTCGGGTCTTTTGGTGGTTTTTGTTTCTTTTTTGTCGATTCTATGGTTTGTTTAATTATGTTCTCCCATTGTCCATAATTCCTTGGATTTTCTATTTCCGTCCGTTGCTCTATTTCAATGTAATACTTTTGCCAGTCTATGGGTATCTTTCTGAAGTCATAGGTGAATTTTGAAATGTTTGTATTTAGATTTTCTATCATGGCAATCGTTGGAAAATGGTCGCTATAACCACAATCATTTACAACTTTCCATTCCATTTTTTGGCTGATATTTGGGGTAGCCAGGCATAAGTCAATGACACTCTTCTTTTGTGATAAGTTAAATCTTGTACTTGTCCCGTCGTTCATGATTATCCAATTGTTCTCATCAATGATTTCTTCCATAATTTCACCATTTTTGTTTGTTGATGTGCAATTCCAAATGGCATTATGAGCATTTAAATCTCCCATTAGTATGATTTCATCATCTAATTTGTTGACTATTTTATTGAAATCACTTTTATTTATTCTGTTTTTTTGGAGTACAATAAACGTTAATAAAGTTAATATTGTTGACTTTAATAATATCCATGTGAAAATCCTTGGTTTGAATTTTTGATTCCACCTTTAACCTTTGATAGTTATATTTGTTTTTAATTAGTGTGGCTATCCCTCCTTTGCCATCATCTCTATCAATACGCATTATTTGATAATTTTGAATTCGAAAAATTGTAACATTCTTGAGCCAGGTTTCATTTAATATAACTATATCTGGATCTTCTTCTTTTATTAACCCTATTAGATTGGGTTTATTTTTAACTGCACTTCTGATGTTCCATTGTATTATTTTAAACATTTGGGAGATAAAAGTGTTTAGGTTTTATTTGTTAGGGTCGTCTAGGTCCCGACCTTGACGATCCAGTCTCAATTTGGTTTTGTATGCGCTGAGGAGGTTAGATTCATGTTATCTGTCTATTATTTTGAGTTTGGTTATCATTGTCAAATATTCTTTGAATTTATTCAAGGCACTTTCAAGCGATTCTTCATTTATGTGTTCCTTTACTGTGTTCTTTAAGGCTTCGAAGATGATAATATCGTAATTTGAATTATTCTCTTTAAAAGTTTGGTCAGATTCTATTCTTGGTTGTTTTGGATTAGGGTGATTTATTCTTGAGGTAGACGGAAATGATACATCTTTATAGTTAAGGCTGTTATGCCAGTTTGTGAAGTTCTGGCTCTGTGGTCTGGTTACTGATGCAAAAGATCGTTTAGTCTTTTACTAAATTACCAATTTAGAGGTAAAGGTGCGATATCACGATTTTTTAATAATTATGACGGTGCGAATAATAAGGTTTTTGTATTTTTTTATTACTAATGGTCTTATTTATTAGAAGGACATATTATGAATCTAGAGCCGGACTTTTCGTATTAAGGTATTTTTATTAAAAAAATTTTTTTTGATCCAATGTTCATGTTCCTAAGCTAATTCCCTAAAATATCTAATGGTTTTCTAAACCAATTAGCACTTCGAAATGAAATATCTATTTCAACTTTTTTTTGTGGGAAACCCAATTTTTTTTTAATAATTATGCCACTCAATAGCTAGTTTAACTAGTTAAAAATATTGGAAAAAAATTTTTTTGCTCAAATTAACAACATAGGTACTATATACTCCCCGTTTGGATCTATAACCACACGTATAGTGCAACGCCCTGTGTATGAAAAAGTAATTGCGATGATCATATCACGATTTTTAATTAATCATTACGGTTCGGATAGTTTTCGTATATTTCATTAATTGATTTTATATAATAAAGTAGATTACGTAAGAACCTGGGTACAGTACATTATATTTCAAATATCCATGCATATGCATACATCAAACATAACCAGAAAGTTTATTTTTGTAGGCGATTCTCTCCGAAAATCTATCTCCTTGCATACAAAATTCCATTCAACAACGGTGCTAAGTTAACCTTCAAAGGCTACGATAGAAAAATTCCTTTAACCGCTATAGCGTGGTCTCACAGACGCTCCACTAGAATTCGTGTTAAAATTCAAATTAACCTCGAATAATACTTAGAATTTGGTTTAAATAAAACTAAAAACTTTAGAAACCCTGTTTCAAACAAAAAAAATCATAGCTTTATTTCCAAAATCATCAAGAATATAATAAAATATTTTTTAAACATTTTTGTTTTCATTACATTCTAAACAAATTTTTCGGGAACATTGCAAACAAATCGGTTTTTAACAAGTAACGCATAAATACTGAGTCTTTCTTTTCAATTTTGATGGACAAATATGGCATAACCGTCGAGTTTCCAGACGCTCTTCTTCAGATGCTATTTCCATATGTGCAGTTGTCTTGTTTAGAATTCGTTCCAAAGTAAGTGTTTAGTTCTCTGGGTATCGTTTTATTTTGCAATCGTCTTTCCATGAATGGAGATACTAATGTCTTCGCTAAATGTTTTAAAATGTTCATGCGTTTCCAAGTAATTAGCGTTTTCTAAGTCGTCTTCGCTATCCTCAAGTTCATGAAAATCTGCTGGCTTATTCAAAAGATTTTCTGCCCATTCTTGAAACTTTGGGTCATCTGGATGGATTCGTGAAGGTCCCGGAACACCAGCCATGTTAAAATATAAATATTTTTTTTAGAAATGTCGAATTATAAAAATTTAATCAGAAATAAAAACACCTACCAAATCGCTACACTGTAGCTCGCGCCACTAACGTTCTCACGTTGCTTTATTACCCTTTTGAAGATGCCGACAACCAATAATATTTATTTAGCCGAAAGGGATTAAGTTTGCAATCCTTATTGGAACGGCCGGTATAAGAAAGTGGGGTGAGGTAAGTCCGAGCGAGGGGCGTATCAGTTATTCAAATTTCCGTTTCAAATCGCAGGATACTTTTATAAGCTAATAATCATATTATCAAAGAATACTTTTTAGTAGAATAGACAAATTTTACAATTTGACGATTGTATATGTTTTAGGATTTTTTTTCGTTTTTTTTATTTTTAAAACGATATTGTTCAATAGAAAGTAAGTTTTCAACACAAGTAAATTCACAACATAGATTCATATTTTTTTAATCGAATGGTACCATAACATTTCAAATCAAATGAGCAGATTTTGAATTAGAACTTCTCTCATTTTGCATTGAAAAGCATACGGCGTAACATTGTACTGAACAACCTTAATATCCTTATAGCATGGGGAAATAAGATATTTCCGTCACTTTCACTCATCCATGTAATCAAGCAGTTATTCATGTATGACGGGTTTACGAGAGTAAAACCTATACATTATCGACCAAAAATTTTGTTTTATTGTTTAATAATTAACAATTAAAGGTCGAAAAATGTGATAATTTTTCCATTTTGGTTTCCCTGAAAAAATCTTAGTATCTGATGAACTGATGAATAATTCAAGGTTACCATTGTTCGCACGTAATGCTTCGTCTGCACTAGTCCTGCGGTGAAGACCCGGGAACCGCGGAGGGAAGACGAGGTAGGAGGTCTCGGTACCGCGAGAACGGACGGCGGAAGGGAGGAGCGAAGAGACGACGATCGGGACTTGACGCGTTACTAAGATTTCATGGAAGATTGAGAACTCGAAAAAACTCTTAATTATTTCGTGTTTCTTTTCTTTTATTTCGAGAATAACTCAAAACCATCTTTAAGGGAATTGAAAAAACGTCAAAATGACGGTTGATTCAATATTTTGTTACTTAGATAAATGTAAATAAAGGTAAAAATATGCATTATTTTTAATTAACAATAACTATCGCAAAAATCAACTTACAACTTTGAAATGATGCAAAAAATTGTGTCTTCTAGTACTTAATATGTGATTTCAAATATAATTTGAATATGAATATGTGAATGAATATGTGATTTGAAAATTTCAAAAGAATGCATCGAATAGTTTTGCAAATTTGTAAATTTTTATCCCAGAGGACTTTTCTTCGCACTAATATCATGGCTAAAATAATGATGATAAAATAATTCTACGGGTAACCTAGAGAAAGAGGAAGGGTTATTTTATCAAAATTGATTATATAATATCGAAAAAATTAATTATCAGTATTATCACTAATGTTAAAAATCACAACAAAAATGGTAGACTTTAGCTTATAAACAATTAGAATAAAATTGTTGATGTTATTTGTAGTAAAAATATTTTTACATATTTGAGAAGCTGGCATTTTTACCTTTCTTTTATATAAAAAATTCGTCCTAAATCAGTTTGGGGCCAAGATAGCAATTTTTTTAACCCTTCACAGCTAATTTGTTTATAACAAATTAAGAAACCTAATTGACGCCATTTTAAAGAGTAAAACTATTTGTTAAAAACATTTGGAAAGTATTGAACTTCAACATCGACTTTGGTGAAGCTTCAAATATGCAGCTCGACTGAAGACGGCTCGGAGTCAGTGGTGGGGGAAACTTGAAATCTGCGAGCGCAAAAAATGAAAAGGTAACTTCAAGTCGAAGCAGCAAGTAATTAATAAATATCTCTGGCAATTATTAATGGTTATTGATGATTTTTTTTAATTTGGGGTACCTCTTCGAGTACATTACAAATATGCAACTTGTTAATTAATTACCTTTTAAATAAACAAAGTAATTTGTTTAAACATTGTTAACATATTTTTTTAAATAATTTGTTTTTTTGAATATTACTGCTACGGAAAACATAGAAATGACTTATGTGCACCACAAAAAAACAATATTGCGTTATTCATATATATGTATCATATTTATATATATTATGTACTTATTATAAATTTATTAAAACATTTTTATAAAAATTATATTTTTAAGTATAAATTTTGTAGTTGCTTATTTATTAGTACAATTATTTGGAGGTTTATGTAAAAACAAAAATGCATATTATTGTAATAAACGATTCATAATTATTTTATTGCATGTAATAAACATAACCACAGACAATTCATTGAATGTCATTGTCAATGAATTGTCTGTGACATAACATTCGAGTATCGGTGAAACGGGCGGAGGAAGTTTGGGCCGTGACCAGGTGGGGACGATGGGCTGATGGGGATTTTGTCCAGTAAAAATACTGGACAATTTGAAAAACGAACATTACTGTCGTATATTGCTGGACAGTGGTTCGCAAAGTAATTTCATAACTGAGGAATTAGCAGAAAAACTGAACTTAAGAAAGGAAGAAATAAATTTACCATTTTCAGGACTGGACCAACTTACCACGCGAGCAAATTATAGAGTAAAAACTACTATCAAATCAAGAAATACTCCATTTCAAACCGAAATCACTTTAATCGACTTACCACAACTTACAGGAAATTTACCCTCTCAAGTAACTGACAGAGGGGAGATCAATATTGCTAAATATCAAAATATTAAGTTAGCAGATCCTGAATTTGACAAACCATCAAAAATCGATGCTCTATTAGGAAATTAGTTATTTTTTACTGTGTTAAGTATAGGTCAAATCAAATTAACTCGAGAAACGATATTACAAAAAACTCAGTTAGGGTGGATAGTAACGGGAAATGTTAGAGTAGTTAATAAAACGTCCAATAACAAATTTTAGAAAAATTTGGATCATTGAAGAAATTCAGTTTAAAAGGCACTATTCAAAAGATGTACATGCATGTGATCATCATTTCACACAAAACACCTGTCGCGACAGCGACGGACGATATAGTGTTAATCACGGGTGTGAAGATAGCCACATCCACAAATTTTGTAGTACGGTAAAATAGGTGCTATTTTTTAGTATCAAAATTTGTAATAAAAACGTACTAGGAGAGACCGTTTATTATACGATTTACCGCCCTAGCTATCGTTTGGGGGTTGATAGATGGGGTAAATGTACAAAAAATCGAAACAAAAATTATTTTAACCACCCCAATCAATTTGTGCATTGAAAATTTTTATTGGAAAATATTCATTTTTACATCGTGTATCCCCTGAAATAGTTTCAAGTCGAAAATCAGGGGATGAAATGGTCATTCGGGGGTAAATACGTTCAATATGGAAAAAAAACATTTAAGTCTCTAAACCAATTTGTACATCGAAAATTTTTGTCTGGAAGCATTCCTTTGTACATAGACTACTCCCCAGAAACAGATTCAAGTCGAAAATCAGGGGATGCGATATTCATTTGGGGGTTGATACGAGACTTCACCTCGAAATTTCGTACTCTGACGTATGGAAAAAAATATTTAAGTATCTAAACCAATTTGTACATCGAAATTTTTTATCTGGAAGCATTCCTTTGTACATAGAATACTCCCCAGAAACAGATTCAAGTCGAAAATCAGAGGATGCGATAGTCATTCGGGGGTTGATACGAGACTTCACCTCGAAATATCGTACTCTGACGTATGGAAAAAAAATATTTTACTATCTAAACCAATTTGTACATCGAAAATTTTTCTTTGAAAATATAGATTTATACATAGACTACCCCCCTGAAATAGTGTCATGTCGAAAATCAAGGGATGCGATAGTCATTCGGGGGTTGATACGAGACTTCATCTCGAAATATCGTACTCTGACGTATGGAAAAAATATTTTAGTATCTAAACCAATTTGTACATCGAAAATTTTTGATTGGAAATATAGCTTTATACATAGACTACCCCCCTGAAATAGTTGCAAGTCGAAAATCAGAGGATGCGATAGTCATTCGGGGGTTGATACGAGACTTCACCTCGAAATATCGTACTCTGACGTATGGAAAAAAAAATATTTTACTATCTAAACCAATTTGTACATCGAAAATTTTTCTTTGAAAATATAGATTTATACATAGACTACCCCCCTGAAATAGTGTCATGTCGAAAATCAGGGGATGCGATAGTCATTCGGGGGTTGATACGAGACTTCATCTCGAAATATCGTACTCTGACGTATGGAAAAAAATATTTTACTATCTAAACCAATTTGTACATCGAAAATTCATGTACGGAAATATAGATTTATACATAGACTACCCCCTGAAATAGTGTCAAGTCGAAAATCAGGGGATGCGATAGTCATTCGGGGGTTGATACGAGACTTCATCTCGAAATATCGTACTCTGACGTATGGAAAAAAATATTTTAGTATCTAAACCAATTTGTACATCGAAAATTTTTGATTGGAAATATAGCTTTATACATAGACTACCCCCCTGAAATAGTTGCAAGTCGAAAATCAGGGGACGCGATAATCATTCGGGGGTTGATACGAGACTTCACCTCGAAATATCGTACTCTGACGTATGGAAGAAAATACTTTAGTATCTAAACCAATTTGTACATAGAAAATGTTTGTCTGGAAATATAGCTTTATACATAGATAACCCCCCTGATATAGTTTCAAGTCGAAAATCGGGGGACGCGATAGTCATTCGGGGGTTGATACGAGACTTCACCTCGAAATATCGTACTCTTACGAATGGAAAAAAATATTTAAGTATCTAAACCAATTTGTATATCAAAAATTGTTGTCTGGAAATATTGCTTTATACATAGACTACCCCCCTGAGATAGTTTCAAGTCGGAAATTAGGGAACGCCATAGTCATTCGGGGGTTCGAGGTAAGTGTCATATGCACCCCCGAATGACTATCGCATCCCCTGATTTTCGACTTGAAACTGTTCCAGGGCGGTAGTCTATGTATAAAGCAATATTTCCAGATAAAAATTTTTGATGTAGAAATTGGTTTAGATACTTAAATATTTTTTTCCATACGTCAGAGTACGAAATTTCGAGGTGAAGTCTCGTATCAACCCCCGAATGACTATCGCATCCCCTGATTTTTGACTTGAAACTGTTTCAGGGGTTAAGTCTATATACAAAGGAATGCTTCCAGATAAAAATTTCCGATGTACAAATTGGTTTAGATACTTAAATATTTTTTTTCATATGGAATGTATTAACCCCCTGTTGACCATTGCATCCCCTGATTTTCGAGTTGAAACTGTTTCAGGGGGATACATTATGTAAAAATGAATATTTTCCGATAAAAATTTTCAGTGTAAAAATTGGTTGGGGTGGTTAAAATAATTGTTGTTTCGATTTTTTGTATATTTACCCTATCTATCAACCCCCAAACGATAGATAGGGCGGTAAATCGTATCGGATACATTTCATTTGTAATAAACAGTCTCTCCTAGTACGTTTTTATCACAAATTTGGATACTAAAAAATAGCACCTATTTTACCGTACTACAAAATTTGTGGATGTGGCTATCTTCACACCCGTTGTTAATCTGCCTTTTAATGACAAAAAATCTACGTTAGGCTGCTCGTATTATTCAGCCCTCAAAAGATTCTATTCGTTGGAGAACAAATTAGGAAAAGATCAAGAATTGAAACTCAAGTAGGTACACAGCATTTTTAAATGAATATGAACAACTTGGACATATGTCGCAAGTTAAAAACGACAACCAGCAAGAAGGTTACTACGTACCACATTTTGCAGTGCTAAATGAAAACAAATTAACCACGAAACTCCGAGTAGTATTCGATGGTTCAAATGAAACTTCCACTAATATCTCTTTAACCAATACGTTATTAATTGGTCCCACAATTCAAAATGAATTAATCTCCATAATTTTAAGGTTTCGTTTTCATAAATTCGTATTGACAGCCTACATCGAAAAAATGTTCCGCCAAGTTAAAATCAATCAAAACGACACAATGTATCAAAAAATTATTTGGCAAGAATCAAAACAATTACCTATTAAAACTTATAAATTGAATACAGTCACATATGGTACTGCATGCGCACCATTTCTAGCGGTACGATGTTTGAAACAATTATCAATAGATGAAGGGAAAAACTTTCCACTTGCAGCAACCATTCTCAACAGAGACTTCTATATGGACGATTTGATTACAGGCAGTAATACCGTAGAAGAAGCAGTTCAATCAAAAAACGAGTTAATCAATATTTTAAAATTAGGTTTTAATATACGTCAATGGTCGTCAAACAATCCCGCAATAATAAATGATTTGCAAAATTCGTCAAAGTCACCACATATTACCTCCCCACACACATTAAAAACATTTATCGCAAATCGCGTGTACGAGATCCATTGGCACACAGGAGTGCAAGCTACTTTAAATAATATTAAATTAAGATATTGGATTATTGACGGTAAAAATACCGTACGGCACATGATTCGAAAATGTATTCGTTGTTGTAAATTTAATAGGCCGGTAAATGAAGGAAAAAACCTAGGTTAAATTCTGCAAAAGGATGAAACTGGGGGCAATTGTAGGTCTCAATTGGGTGTTTCAAAATACGGAAAGTTGTAGATTCTCCGGGTCACGGAACATGGTAAAAAATGGTCCTCAAGTTCCAAAAATCGGTTTTCAGCCAATATCTCCAAGAATATGGCATTTAGAGAATTTTTGTTTAGTTACAAAAGGACGATCAGTTCATTAGCTACAAAAATGGTCCTTATAACTTTTTCCGAAAACTCGACAGTTTTCGAGATAATGGCCCCGAAACGAGCCCATTACTTGTTACACCTGCCCTGAATCAAGGAGAACAAATTCGAGAAATAGAAACATAAGCGGGCGGACAAATTGTCCAATAACTCGAGTAAAAATGGATATTTTTTGATGATTCAAAATTCACGTGAAAGAGAAAACCCATAGCTATGGTATACTGGGTCTCGCGCTTCGTTTTTATTTTTCTTGAATATTGTAAACCCAGGTTAAATTTTTTCTTCTTCGATATTTCTCGACTTTTAGAAAATTCATCCATATTTTAATGAATAATCGTAATTTAGTCGGGTCTTTCTTGATAATGGGTCCACAAAACCTATCGAATGAGCCCATCAAGGTTGTTTCATTTTCTTTCTTTTGCATCCCAATAAAAAGTAACTTTGATTATGTTGAATTTTGACATTTCCGGAGTTTTGAAAATTAGTTGGTAAGAAAGTTGAAGTTGGCACAAAAAACGAAGAAACTATTGGAAAGAGGACATTTCAAGCATTCCAGTGATGTGCATTACGAACCGATACGATGATTCATAATTTTTTAATGCCCGATTGATGCCACAAATGTCAAAAAACGACATATTCAAAGTTACTTTTTATTGGGATGCAAAAGAAAAAATGAAACAACTTTTATGGGCTCATTCGATAGGTTTCGGAGACCTGTTATCAAGAAAGACCCGACTAAATTACGATTATTCATTAAAATATGGATGAATTTTCTAAAAATCGAGAAATATCGAAGAAGAAAAAATTTAACCTGGGTTTACAATATTCAAGAAAAATAAAAACGAAGCCCGAGACCCAGTTTACCATATCTATGGGTTTTCTCTTTCACGTGAATTTTGAATCATCAAAAAATATCCATTTTTACTCGAGTTATTGGACAATTTGTCCGCCCGCATATGTTTCTATTTCTCGAATTTGCTCTCCTTGATTCAGGGCAGGTGCAACAAATAATGGGCTCGTTTCGGGGCCGTTATCTCGAAAACTGTCGAGTTTTCGGAAAAAGTTATAAGGACAATTTTTGTAGCTAATGAACTGATCGTCCTTTTGTATCTAAACAAAAATTCTCTAAATGCCATATTGTTGGAGATATTGGCTGAAAACGGATTTTTGGAACTTGAGGACCATTTTTTACCATGTTCCGTAACCCGGAGAATCTACCACTTTCCGTATTTTGATACACTCAGTTGAGACCTACAATTGTCCCCAGTTTCATCCTTTTGCAGAATTTATCCCAGGTTTGGGAGTTTATCGGCTTTCATTTACTGGACCCCAAGATACCAAATTATATTATAGCACATTTACCGGAAAATCGTTTAATTGAGTCTCGCCAATTTACCAATGTGGGAATTGATTATTGTGGTCCATTCTTTATAAAGGAGAAGAAATTAAGAAACAAAATTAAAATTAAATCATATGTTGCAATTTTCGTCTGTTTTTCCACCAAGGCCGTTCATTTAGAACTAATTACAACTAATTACGGATTTGACAACAGAAGCGTGTCTTGCTGGAATTATTCGGTTTTTCGCTAGAAGAGGTAAATCATCAAATATTTATACGGATAACGCCTCGAATTTTCTTGGAACAAGAGCAAAAATTTTAAAAACCAAAGCAATTCTAAACTCTAAAAACTTTAATTAGCAAATCCATCACAAGTATGAATTGGCATTTTGTCCCGCCGCGATCACCTCATTTCGGTGGTTTATGGGAAGCGGCAGTTAAATCTTTCAAACACCATCTCTATAGAACTACATTATTCACCTACCAGCAATTCAATACTTGTATCATTGAAATAGAAGCAATTTTAAATTCAAGACTCCTAACACCACTTTCCTCTGATCCCAATGATTTAAATGTTCTCACTCTTGCCCACTTACGGCCATTACCGGTAGAATCATGGTGTGTGTGAAGTTCCGAACAGAAAACAAAGACCAATTTAATGAGACAATGAAATTTTATTCTATGTGTTTATGTTATAACCACTATTACCATATTATTAACATCTAGGGTATATTTTCCAATTTGTTTCTATATATTGTATAATTTGATTATGTTTATGAGTTTAAATGTTTTATGTGGTAATTTACAATTGATCTCTTTTTGAATCACGGGGCAATTCAAGGCGGGGAGGATGTTGAGACGCTAAAGCTCGTATTTCATAAATCTCTCTTGTCAAGAAAAAAGGAAATGGGACTGTTATGGTCACTCTCGAGAATTAACAATAGTTTAAAGTTACAAAAAAAAATTGTCAATTTATTTATATTGCAGTAATAAATTACGAGGGTGGCCTAAGCTACCTTTTTTTGGAAATAAGTCGGTACTTGACATGTTGAGACCATATGCGAGCAAGGCTGATTTCTCGGATCCCTCTCGCGCCATTCGTACGAGAGGGAAGGTTCTGACTAAGAAACCGTGCCTCGAAAAAATACTCTCTCTAGTCTGTCAAACCATTCAGACCTTTTTTACCGTTTCATCGTTAACTTGTAAATTTGTATATTAATTAAAGATAGTATTCCAACGTGTGTACTATTATTGAACTTGGTCGTTCGTCATTACCGTTGATGTGCGACGTGGGTATACCAGAAACTCTTACAAACTTTCAACCCCAGCTACATTTTTGCTCACACAAAACAATGTGCAATTGTTTGAACACTATTATTAAAGGTGTGAATAGATTTTTCAAGCAACATAATTCGCTCTTTTAATAATGTTTTCATTTTCATTTCGTCATTGGAAAGTATTTTTATTGCAATTTCATATTTTTCGGCATCGTTTTGGTCCAGATTTCCAGTTATAGATTTTATTATTAATCCTAATCCATTAATCAATGCTCTTTTTGTTCTGGTTAATACATTTGGATTTAATTGGCTAAGCTGAATATGTATTTTTGTTTCTAAATTAGAGATTAGGTGATATGAATTATAAAATTCTTCCTTATAACCGTCTTTCCTTTGATTATGATCGAAAATATTCTGAATATTTTGAAATTGAATTTTTATATTGTAGAATTCATCAACGACTTTGGAAATGTCAAAGATTTGTACAAAAGACCAAAAATCAATTTTGTTTTGGGCATTACCTAATTTAAGAAGTAATAAATCAGGGTTATCATTTAAATCGTGTAACTTGGGGTAGGAGATGGTTGTCGCGCAGGCGGTGAATCTGAAACAATTGGTTTTCTTAGTTCTTTTATATGAATGACTTCTGAGATTTTTGGATTCCGTTTTTCTGCGATTTTGACTCTATTCCTCTCTAATAATTTTATTATCTTGTAAGGTCCTAAAAAGTTGTTGAACTTTTTATTTCTTACTTTTGGATTCTGTTTGAATATAAAATTCTTTACTTTTATCTCCTTCTGTATTTAATTTTGAAATTGTTTTTTCTTTTTGAGTTTCTTGAGTTTCTCTAACGGTTTTGTATACTTGTTCTAATTTATTTTTGTGATTTACGGCGTAATCGGCATAAAATAAGCTAGGTAAAAATATTCCATTAGGCTTTCTTGCATTTGTGTGTCCGAAGGTCAATTCAAACCAAGACTGGTTCATTGAATGTTAAAATTCGTTCGGACTCACTAGACTTGATAATTGTCGTAATAGCGAAATAATTAGAAATGTTAACAACTGCTCTTGGTGTTTATAAATTTTCTGCAAATTTAATATAGTCTATATAACCTATTCCTTGGGGAATACTGACAGGAATTTTTTGAATTATTTCTGTTCGAAGTGCTAATTTTATGGTATAATTTAATTTTGGTGTTTCGTTTCCGAAATATACAGACATTCGCATATGGAGTGATTATTAATCCTTTACTGAAATCAATGGAAGCTTGGATTTTTTCTAACATATTCGTACCAATAATTCCATCATATTTATTACTAAATTTGAAAACATAAAATTTTTGATAAGTATCCGTTTACATTAAAAATTTTGAAAATTGGTATTTCGATTACTTCGTAATACCTACTTTTTTCGACTAACTTTTTTCACAATAGACAAAAAGAGATAGACAAAAAAGTTATTCAATTTGTTTATAAGCAAAAAATTAGGCCCTATTTAAAATGATTTTTTTAACAACAATTTCATTAAAAATGAGTTGGTAACTTAACTTGTTAATATTGGGCATTCAAGGAAACTATTCCACCTTATTAAATATCTGTAGGATTGCAGCCTGGGCAAGCTCAATTGTTTAAACATTGAGTCTCTGGAATAAACAAATACGATATCTCGTAAACTAAAACACCGCTCTGGCTGAAATTTTGCACACTTATAAAGACCCCTAAAGGCTTCATAATTCGTGTATTACATTTCACTTATCACTATTACTGCAAAAGTTATTAACATTTATAATATATTGAAAAATTGATGTTTTTTTGCTAATAACTCAATCGTTTATTTAACAATTTTAATTAATAAAAAACCAAATTAACCGTCTTTTTATTCTCTACAACTTTCCTGTTGACCACTTTTCTCTAAAATGCAACCGGAAAATTCTATGAGGAAAAAATCGATTTTCACACCTTAACCTATTGTTTATAAAAAAACAGGGACATTTTAGCTGTATATGGTCATACAGTGATCTTCCTATAGGTCCACCCTACCATTTAAAACTTTCAGATATCTGTAGAACAAAATATCAACTTTATTTTTTTGTAGCCTGGCCTAAAGCCGCCGCCGCCTCTTTCACGTCGACAGCCGAGTGAAAGCATCAACGATTTATGTAAGTTCAATCGGATTTTACTAATTTTGAAATATGCGATAGAAAATATTAGGTATGTTACATATTGGGGACATGGCAAGCAGAATCCTGACAATAAACCTGTCTGGCAATAAAATATTATTCCTTTAATTGTTCACATAATTTCAAAGGGTTCGTTGCTCACCAGGTGTTTAGTGTGGAAAAATACAAAAAGTCCTTATGACAATAAACATTATTTGCTACCAAACAGTTATGACGCTCTTCCACGGGACCACTACAAAATTAATGATTGATTTTTTTCTCAGATCGCCAATCTCTTCTCTTACTCGCTCACACACTAGGTTGTAATTATAGAAATGTGTAGAGTCAATTCGCTACGATAGATCTGTGTAAAGGTTGTGTGTGAAAATATCAAGTGTATTGCAGACTTTATAGAAATTCCGCTTCCTTGGGTTCTAACGTTAGAAATTATAAAAAAAAATTGGGGGTATTCAATGGGGCTTTATAAATAAAAAAAGCACAAGAAGATGAATCCCCCATGTTAACATGTTTAGGGTCGTTACCTATATCCAGTAATGTAATGTAGATCCGCCCTTGCGAAATGTAATTCTCGCCACTTCCGGTTGGAAGAATATTTTTGCTTTTTATAGATGTTGTGTATGGGTAAACCATTATAGAATTGATTAATATAATTTATTAGTTTATTTAGAATATTTAGATTGTATGTTAAAATTAAGATTGACACATCGACATATAAATAAGAGCATAATCGCTGTAAATGATCATTACCATGATATGGGTATAACCTCACATATAATAACAAATGTCTATAAAAACCAGTACTTTTGGTGCCAAAGTTGCTACAGCAAGTTATTATTTACTTTATGGAATGAATATGAGTGCTATGATGCTTTACATAATGGTTTACGATTCAATAGATCAGAGATGTAAATGATCATGATATAAACGACTCCGCGGCTAATTATTTACCAAATTACTGCAATCCTTCATATTTTTACATATACGCACTATATTGTAAAGTAGTTTTTAAAAATTATATATTGTGAATGGAACTCTCCAGGAGTTAGCTACTTAAATAAAATCATATTCAAATAATATTTGCTTTATTTTACTTTTTCGAAATCCACAACCAATTTGTTTAAATTAAATCACGCGCGCTCTCATAAACAATCTCAATGGTACAATATGTATTTACAATATCTGCTACATTTAACTAGGTACCAATCTTCAATTTTCTTAAGAACACACTCGCGGGTTCCAGCGTGCAATTCGCGCACATTATTTTTAAAACATTTTTTTATATATATACCTCCAGATACCTGGTGCACCGGAATCTCGGCCTGAACGTCGTCTCCGAGAGCTTTCCAGACATGATCGCTAAAGACACACCGAAAATCGTTATGGGGTGTTTTTTGGGGCGCTGAATCATTTCACCCCGAAAATGTACCTCCGGACACCTGGTGCACCGGAATCGCACCCAGGTTTCGCCCTCCCAAATAATACATTTTTTTACGCATTTTTGGCTGCAGCAATGCAATTTCCGGTTTGTACAAAACAAAAAGGACTAATCACATTTTTTCTAACAAATTTTTGGAAGCGAATGCAAAAAACCGCATTCCTATCCGACTTTGACTCAAAAATTCCGAGCGTTTGGCCTCGACTATTCATGCAAATTTTGAGGTCGATTTTTACATACATTATTTTTTAAATAGGAATAAAATTTAAAAAATCGGGGCTTGTCAAATCTGGAGATTTTGGTGGCCATAAATTGCTGCTAATTAATCTCTCCCAAAAGATATTGACTTAAAAATTCAAAGCTTGATTTGCTGTATGAGCAGTAGCGTTGTCCTACTGGAGAAATCCATTTTGTACTTCCACATCGTCCAATGTTCGATGAATGGTGTAAGAATTTTATTAACGTAAAAGTTCGCATTTGAAACGTTTTGATTAAAAAAAATATCGGTGTGATCCGCTTTCTTGAAATTGCAACCCAAGGTCCAAATTTAACTGGATGAAGGGGCGCCTCAACAAACACATGAGGATTTTCTGTACACCAATGCCTCATATTTGGGGAATTCACGTACTCATCAAGATGGAACCAAGTTTCATCAGTGAAGAACGTTATATCCAAAATTTCGTCATTATTGAGATTCATCATAAACCAATTAACATAATTTATTCTAAGTTGAAATTCACGGGGTAGAATCTGATGGTAGACTTGAACTTTATATGGACACATTTTTACATCCTTTTTTAAAATTAGCTGTGTAGTATCAAATGATAAATTTAACTGTTGGCCCAGTTTTCTAATGGATGTAGATGGAGTTGCTTCCATAATCTCCCTCGCATTATTCAGACCTCATCTGGTCTTCTTCTGGGTCTTCCACTACATGTTTTCCTTTAAACACAATTTTCTCTAAATAATTCCACAGTTCTTTTTATTATCTGGTAAACATCGTCATACGAGTGATTGGCAGCTTCGGCGTGAAAATGTTCGTGGAATTCTTCGTAACAGGCAACATACGAATATTGCCGTTCACCGTTTTCCAGCTTCACTCCATTTCTAAAATATGATTCTAAAAGAGAACTTTTGATTTGCTTCGAGAACATCGTCTCGTGTCAATGTACGTCAACTTGACATTTGTAATTAATAATCTGAAGAAGGAGAAGAAGAATTTTAGGAAGAGACATGCGTATTTTAGCTCATGGCCTGCTTTGACTATTTTTTTATTCGATCGCATAGTATAACTGCAATGATCCGGGACATTTGAGTAAAAATTGTCTAACTAAAAGACCGTCAAGGTACTTCTGCAACAACTCCCAAGATATCTGCACCGAAAAGCGTCTGTGATTTTTGTCCTAAACCCGGACATACCATTGACCAGTACTTTGTCAAAAGGAAACGAGATAATCTTCCGAAATCTAACATAACTCATTTTTGTACTAAATTAAATAATGATATTAAGACTGAATTTAAAATTCAAGACCTCCGAGTAAAATGATTAATTGATACAGGAGCTGAGTTACAATGTAATTTAGAACCATGTCTACTTATGTTACGCGGTATAGGAAATAACCTGACACCCACCTCTCATAATAAACCGTGGGCCCATAACACCAAAAGTGTCGATAATCTATGTTCGTATGCCCTTTTAGGGACATACTCAGACAGCCCGGGAAACCGGGAAAAAGTAACTCCGAGCGTCTGTGACCAGTCCTAGCACCTGTTATGACCTCCACTTCTTGTTGATGCTGCCATAAATCGAGATGCCCTCCCCGGAATCGGATGCAAATGTCAGAATATGGTTAATGGGTCGAAAGGAGTCGTTCCACCAAAAGGCATACTTTCCTCGATCATCGTTCATCTATCACCAGTGTCTACCATATCGCCAGACGGTGATATTCCAGTCCTGTCCACTTTCCACATATCCACTGATGGCGTAGGCATGAACTCAGGACATAATTTTTTTACAATTGTATCACACGTATCGTAAACGATTTCACGAACAGTAGTTTCACCCAATCTGTAACTAAATGCTATTGACCGGAAAGAATCTCCAGTTGCAAGGAATCTGAAAAAAAAGAATAAATGAAAAAGGTATTCTAAAATGTCCTAGTAAAATGCAGGTGCAATAGATTTTTTTAATTTTACGGTTTGCAGCAGCCGCTTGCAGAAGCAAATGGAAAAAGCTACGTGACTGCTACAGGAAAGCGATGAAAAATCGTCGTTCAAGAAGTGGCAGTGCAGCGAAGAAGATTAAGTTATGGAAACTGGAGAAACAAATGAGCTTCATTTTACCATTTATAGAAGAGAGACAACAAATTACAAATTTACCGTCCACTTCCGATGAGGAAGAAACACAAACAGAAAGAAATACACAATGTGACGAAAATTCATTTGACATGCTCAGTCCATCATCCGCTTTACCCAGTCCTGGTTCATCACATTCCGCATCCAGTACACCAACTTCACATGTTACATCGAAACGAGTTCGTGCTGTAAACAAAAAAAAAGGCTCCTTGCGTGGCAGAAGTATTACAGGAATATATTGACACCCAAAGGGGTAAAAAAACTGAACGTCCTGATTCAATTTCAAGTTTTTTTTCAAGTACGGAGGAAACTGTACGAAATTTGCCTTTACCATTACAAATTAAAGTTAAAGCAAAAATTTTTAATATAGTAAATGAAGCAGAAAAAGCTGCTGTTATTGATTCCGCAGTACCTACAGTTTCTTCTCAAACTGAAGCAAATGCTTCTCAAATGCAATCATTAGCAGGAACATCCACTCAATTTTCAAATAATATTCCATTTCATCAACAGCAGTTGCATATTCAATCAAATTTAAAACGTCAGTTTCATTCAATTCCTTCTAACACAAATAATTCTCAAGTAATCCCACTACTAGATACCATATCTCAAATTCCTCAATGTGCATCGAATTTGTACCCACAAATGTATTCGGCTCAATCACATCAAGAAATCGTTCAGCCACGGCTTGATAATTTCACACCACAGCGCTTTTCGATGAACAGAGAGGTTGTATCAGAAAATGCTTCTAATATTTCTCAGTGTTCACCTAATATAGATAATCCACGTTTATCTGATTCTTACGAAAAGAAATTAGTTGTATGTTGTATAGGTAACTAGGCTATTTTTGCTTTTGATCGAAATAAAAAGTGTTGGTCCATTATTTTAGTTACATTTGAACTTATCTATACTCAATGTATTTCTGTTTCTAAATGTATTTCGTTTGTTTACACTCAATAAATTTATACCTAAATACTTTTTCTTTCAAACCTACCGACATAAATGAATGATACCCACATAAAGTGTACTTACCTTAAGCAAACAGCTAACCGTTCTTCTGCCTCTATAGCTCGGCGAAGACTAGTGTTTTGTTTTACGATTTCCGGTTTTAATATTTCTAGTAATTCCAAAAATTTCTCGTAGCTCATTCGAAAATACTGATAGAATTTGTCACGATCGTTTATTAAATCTTTAAATAAAGTGTGGAATTCACCAGTCTGTTACCTCTTTCGGCATATCGGATGCACCCACTTTTTTTTTGTTTTTTTTTTCTTCAGCTTCGCATAATACTGAAATCAAAACAATATCCTCTTCCTCCGAATCCATCTTCAACACTGTTTTTCATCCGAGCATACGCACTGGTTTCTGCTGTTCGATTCGGACGCCGTCGTTTTCTTCGCCTAAGTGCGCGTTACACAGCATTTTTTCGCGGCGCTTCGACTCGGCGCGCTTCTCTTCGCTTCGCCTAAGTGCGCGGCGGCCTTTAAAATCCAAGGATCATATCACCAGTGGAAATTCAGTCACTCCGATCAAAACCGCTGAGTTCACAATTAAACTAAAGGAGGATAAAATTATTTACTGTAATCCTTATCGAATGGCTTTTTCGGAACGAGAAAAAGTTAAAATTAAAATTGATGATCTGATGAAAAATAATATTATCCGCGAAAATAGTTCTCCGTATGCCAACCCTGTACTTTTGGTACAGAAAAGTGACGGCCGAAAAAAGCAGCCGACTATGCGTGGACTCAATAAAATCACCGTTAAAGATAGATTCCCCTTACCGCGTATTGACGATTAACTTGATCGGTTAGGAAAAAATAATTACTACGCAACCATTGACATGGCAGCGGGGTTCCATCATATCCCAATCGCTAAAGATTTGATACAAAAAACCGTGTTTGTAACACCTGACGGTCACTATTGTAACGTTTATTTTATAATTTATTTACATTAATTGAACACTAATTTATTTAACACACTTAACTACTTGTTCACTAGACTAGACACTACATAATTTATTTGTACTGCTCCGCTTTCGCATCTATGTCACGTTCACGTCTGCTTCTCTACTTCTAACTAACTCCCTCGATCACAAGCCCCCTTATATATACACCCCAACCATGATCGAGAATGTTCTCGTACATTCTAGAAGTACGACTGTTCCTTTAACAACGCCTACGCAGGAAATGTTCAGAAGGTCACAAATTACTTTTCGTAAACAACAATCCGGCAGAATTCATGCAGCTGTCTTTTATGCGTCGTAGTAGTTCTTTTGAAGTAGAGTTTCACTCGGAGCGAGTAAACATGTGTCGCTTTGTTTACTTCTCGCTTTACACTGCCCCCGCCTTAGAGACGTTTCGTCTCGGAACGTATCCCTGGTAGGCCCATGCAGGAACCTGCAATTAGCCCCCCGCTTACAGCGAGACGTGGCGTCAAAATAACAGGGGACCTGTTACGCTGAACAAATCCTGTTGTTTTTCACAGGTTACCCCATACCGTGCTTTTCCGGTACCCCCGTAGGCGCTCATAAATTCTTCGAACGAAAGTTCGTTCTCCTTCGCCAACGTGTTTCTTACTCGGGGAACCTCCGCCTCATCGTGCGACCCCTCATAGGGTGTCAACCAATTGAAGTGCACCACTCTCGGCTTGCCGTTTGGTAGTTTGCTTACCCGGTAGACCACGTCGTTGATTCGTTTCTTCACAACATAGGGACCTTCCCAATTGGTCTGTAACTTAGGGGTCAAACCACGTTTCTTCTGTGGGTTGTACAACCAAACTCGATCTCCCATTTGGTAGCCACCCTCTTTAGCGTTGATGTCGTAACGCTCTTTGATGCGATCACTGGCGATATTTAGTTGGTACCGGACTTGATCGTGAATCTCGTTCATCCTTTGCCGCATCCGGGAGACGTAATCTTTCCCCGAAACGTCCTCGTCCGGTCTAGCGCCAAAGATTAGATCACAGGGCAGGGCCTGTTCTCGCCCGAACAGGACTTTGGCTGGAGTTTGTCCTGTCGACTCATGAACGGCCGAGCGGTAGGCCATCAGGAAGAACGGCACGTGTTGTCCCAGTCTCGTTGATGTGACGAGACCATTTTCGACAGATAGCGGTTGAGGGTGCGATTCATCCGTTCTACCATGCCGTCAGACTGAGGGTGAAGGGCCGTGGTTCTTGTTTTTCGTATCCCAAACTTCTCACATATCCTCCGGAATAGGCAACTCTCAAAGTTTCTTCCTTGATCCGAGTGTAATTCCATGGGTACTCCAAACCGGCAGATCAGCTCCTTCACGAGCACATAGGCCACTGTCTTTGCCTCCTGATTAGGGAGAGCGTACGCTACCCACTTCGTAAAATAGTCCATTACGACCAGGATGTATTTATTCCCCTTTTCGGTCTCAGGGAAGGGTCCTGCTATATCAATAGCGATCCTTTCGAAGGGGCTCCCGACGTTATATTGTTTCATGGGAGCTTTCGGTCGTCTTTGTGGCCCATTACTTGCGAAACATGTAGTACATTTCTTGCACCAGTCCTTCACGTCGTCTGAACAATTGATCCAGTAGAATCGCTCTCGTACTTTCTGCAGGGTTTTCTTGATCCCTAAATGTCCACCAGACGACTCGTCGTGAAGGTGCCGCAAGACCTCCGGGATTTTACTGGAGGGAATTACCAACTGCCGTCTTTCCTCCGTCCCGTCTTGGCTCTCCAGTACGCGTTTTAGTAGTCCGTCCTCAACCACTAACGAGTCCCACTGTGCCCAATATCTCTTGAGTTTTGGCGAGCCAGATGATACATTTTGCCACTCAGGACGCTCTCCTCCCTCTTTCCAAACCAGGATTTCTTTGAGAACCGGGTCTTTTCCTTGCTCTTGTCGTAACGAGGATGGTGTCCATTCCTCGGCGACCACGGTCGTTCGATAGACTTTCTCGGACTTTTCCTCAGCTCTATGACAATGAGGACACTCATCAGGGCACGGTCTTCTCGAGAGTGCGTCTGCGTTTCCATGACTCTGTCCTGGCCGATGTTCTATGACAAAGTCATACTCCTGGAGCCTCTCGATCCAGCGAGCGATCTGTCCTTCGGGATTCTTAAACTGGAGGAGCCATTTAAGAGCAGCATGATCGGTCCGGATCAAAAACCTCCTTCCACACAAATATTTATGGAAGTGCTCGATGGACTTGACGATGGCCAATAATTCACGTCGGGTGACGCAGTAATTCCTTTCTGGTTTGGAGAGTACCTTGCTGAACTATCCAAGGACACGTTCTTGTCCCTCCTGACGCTGCGACAGAACACTTCCAATTCCCACATTGCTCGCGTCGGTGTACAGGATGAACTGTCCTTCTGGCAGAGGAAAACTCAGCACTGGGGCACTGGTCAACTTCCTCTTCAGCTCGTCGAAGGCAGACTGGCATTCCTCATCCCAACAGAAGTTTCGTCCTTCTTCCGTGAGCCTTGTCAACGGCTTAGCGACGTCGGAGAACATCCGGACATAGCGTCGGTAGTACGTGCAGAGTCCTAGAAAACTCCTCAACTGGTGTTTATCTGCCGGTATTGGCCACTCCTTCACCGTACTTGTCTTGTCCGGATCAACGGCGACGCCCTCTCTGCTCACTACGTGCCCTAAGTAAGAGACCTTCCTTCTGAAGAGCTGACATTTCTTCGGGTTAAGTTTCAGCCCCGCACCTCGCAGTCTCTGGAAAACGTCCTCTAAGTTTTTCAGATGTCCTTCGAAGGTCTTGCCCATCACGATGACATCGTCCAAATAGACTAGGCACGTTTTCCACGTCAAAACCATTAGCACGCTCTCCATCAGCCTCTCAAACGTCGCTGGGGCATTACAAAGTCCGAATGGCATGACTGTAAAATGCCACAGGCCGTTACCGAAGGTAAATGCCGTCTTTTCCTTATCGGCAGGGTCCATTTAGACTTGCCAATAGCCGCTTTTTAAATCCAAGGTCGAAAATATCGTGGATCCAGCAAGGGTATCGAGTGTGTCGTCGATACGTGGTAGCGGGTAGCTGTTCTTTTTGGTGACACTGTTCACCTGCCGGTAGTCTACACAGAATCGAGTAGTCCCATCCTTTTTCTTCACCAGTACTACCGGCGAGGCCCATGGACTGCTTGACGGTTCGATGATCCCGTCCCGCTCTAGGTTCCTGATGATTTTCTCGGCTTCCTACCGTTTGGCCAAGGGTAGTCGTCTTGCTGTTTGTCGAATCGGTCGTGTCTCGCCCGTGTCAATTTTATGTGTCACGACCTTGGTCTTTCCCAGCTTTCCATTCTCGGTGGTAAATATGTCCTGGTACTTATTTATTAATTCGTGGGCCTTTTGTTTCTGTGTGGGCGAGAGAAACGCACTGGTCTGGGAAAGAATTTGTTTCAAGTCCTGCGGAGTGTGTCTGGACCTTTCTTCCTCTGGGCGGTGATTTCTTCCCTCTGGGCAGCGATTTGAGCAGTGATGTCTTCCCTCTGGGCGGCGATTTGAGCAGTGATGTCTTCCCTCTGGGCGGCGCTTTCTTCCCTCTGGGCGGCGATTTGAGCAGAAATATCTTCCTTCTGGGCGGCGATTTCTTCCCTCTGGGCGGCGATTTGTGCAGTGATATCTTCCCTCTGGGCGGCGAACTGCTTCGTTATGTCGTCGTCTTCGAACTCGAAAACTTCCGGGTCCTGGCCATTTTCTTTCAAAAATGCCGAGAGTCGGTCCTGGAGTTCGGTCTTCTTCCCTCCTGTTTCCAATTCCCGTTCCTCGAGTTCTTTTTTTAACTCGGCCACTTTTAATTCGCGTAACTTCTTCATGATCCGCTCTTCTGACACCAATGTAACGTTTATTTTATAATTTATTTACATTAATTGAACACTAATTCATTTAACACACTTAACTACTTGTACACTAGACTAGACACTATATAATTTATTTATACTGCTCCGCTTTCGCATCGTATGTCGCGTTCACGTCGGCTTCTCTACTTCTAACTAACTCCCTCGATCACAAGCCCCCTTATATATACACCCCAACCATGATCGAGAATGTTCTCGTACATTCTAGAAGTACGATTGTTCCTTTAACAACGCCTACGCAGGAAATGTTCAGAAGGTCACAAATTACTTTTCGTAAACAACAATCCGGCAGAATTCATGCAGCTGTCTTTTATGCGTCGTAGTAGTTCTTTTGAAGTAGAGTTTCACTCGGAGCGAGTAAACATGTGTCGCTTTGTTTACTTCTCGCATTACACTATGAATATCTTCGCGTTCCGTTTGGCTTATCAAACGCACCCGCAGTAGTTCAACGAGCTATTTGTAACGCAATGGGTAATTTGAGAAATAAGGACGCGTTAATCTATTTAGATGGTATTTTGAGTCCATCGAAAACAATATCTGAAGGTATAGAAAAATTGGAACGCATCCTCGTAGCTCGTAGCTCTTTCTACTACAGGATTATTAGCACGAAAGGCTCATTAGAAATAATAATTCTGGATACAATCAGTGTATCTATTTAAACAAAACTCATAATTATTAAACATCTTAGTTTTAACAAAGCTCAAGCCTGAATAATCCTCTTCTCCGCGTTTTTCCTTAAGGCGGGATTAGGATGGTCGTAACGCGACTTAACTTAACTTGGACTTAAAGTGACGTAACGTGAAACCGAATGCGTATCATTACGATGCACGTAACGTAATCTCGTAGACGTATAAAGTTGAATGTTCTGTGCAAAAGTGACATGACATCCATGACATTAATGACAAATTGTTTATTATTTTTGGTGTGAGTATTGAGGTATTATTTTATTTATAAATCCGAGCAAATATCTCTTGAAAATCCGGAGTTAATTTATTATAATGTTCTATTTGCTTGCTACCTATATGTCAGGATCAAACCAACTCATAGGTTAAATAGACTATAGAGGTTATGGACGTTATGGTATTTTAACGGGTTTCATGATCACAAACACATTTACATTTGAAAAGGTACATCACCACATTCACAGAATCACATATTTCATGGTATTTGACGTGTATATGTCAGTGCGTGATCCGTGAACCTTAACTTGAACTTAACGTGACGTGAAAGCTTGACCGTGCCAATGTTTCACGTTACGTCCCTTCACGGCACGTCAATCGTAAACGGTTCCATTCCCTACCATGCGTTTAACTTTCACGTCACTTCAAGTCCAAGTTAAGTTAACTCACGTTACGACCATCGTAATCCCGCCTTTAGTCAGCCCCGGGCCTCTCTCGCTGTTACGTCTCTCGTAAACAATCTCGGCCGGCGGCGCAAGGAACCGGCGGAAACTTGAAACAGGCCGCACATACGGGGTGTATACGAAACACTACCGCTAACAGGATTTTCACTAAACATAAAAAATATCGCTTTTTTGATTCACAAATCCAATACTTGGGACAAGAGATTTTTAAGGAAGTACACCAAACATTAGACCTCAAAAACATACCCGTTTGTGACAAAATTCTAAGGAGGTAGCGACTTGCGCCATCTTTTAGGGAATTTAATCAGAATTCTTATTTTCAAGTTTTCAACATCAGATTTGTAAGACTGATTTTATTTAGCTATTACTTTCTACCTCTTTTACTTCCATTCCATCTGCTTTTTTGAATTTGTATTTATATTTCGCCTAGAGAAAACAACACGTGGTTCACCTTATATGAGATAAGCTCGAAATTCCGTTCTTAAAGTGGAATATTATCGAAACACGACTCAAGTGTCGGGCCCATCCCTAAGAACGGGAAAAGGGAAGATTCTGAGTGCGTTACAGTTTTAAAAAGGCGTGTTAGTCTTATATCATCGCTCATGAGAGTTGGTGTTGTTAAGTACGTGATATTTATTTAACTGTGCAAAAGACAAATGTGCAAAAAAAAATTGGTGAGTTTATCACTGAGCCATTCATTCTTCTACTGTTGATTAACTAACTAACCCTTTAATTAATTAACCATCGATATTTAGAAATAAGAAATAATCGTAGTTGTCTCTATTTGGTATTCCAAACATTATTAGTCAGTCACCGTTAGCACGGTGCCGCCTTTTATCTCAAGGCAGGGTACTTCGCACGTCTCTCCCTTAGTACTCATTGCACGTTCTTGGGGTAATTGCCACTAGTAGGTGACGGGTACCTTGCGCGTCCCTCCCCTGGTACCATTGCACGATCAGTACTAGTGTATTGCGTTTTCCTAGGATCTCGGGTGGTACTTCGCGCGTCTCTCCCTTAGTACCATTGCACACTCAACCCTAGATGTTTATGATATTGGTGTTTCCTAGTAGCTCGGGCGGGTACTTCGCGTGTTTCTCCCTTAGTACCCCCTGCACGCCCAGTACTAGTAAGTTTGAGGTCTGGTAGGTATTTTGCGCGTTACTCCCCTAATACCCATTGCACTAGCCAGACGAAAATAGAGAGAAAAACGATAAACTATGATACTGTCTGATTTGATATTTGTTCTGATTACTTGATTCTACAATTTCACCAAGTATAAAGTAATAGAGTTTATTATTGTCTATAAATTAACAGAGAGAATGAGTTGCTCAAAGTCGTTTTAATTTCTTTGTTCCAGAAGTGCAGTCGTCTCGAACCTAAGACCCCTCGCCATCTGGCCCACACAGACATTTTTTATTAAACAAGTCAAGTGCCTATACTTCATTTACCGAAGAGAACGAGGTAAAAATCGACTCGATGGGATAATTAAAAAGGAGAAAATTTGGAAAAACCAAAAATTTTCAATATTTGGAAAGATCATAACTTCGCGAGTTTTCATGCTGAAGATAAATCCTTCCGAATTATAAATAATAATGATCTCTGCGCCTTGTGGAGTACCGAGTTACGATTCCAAACATGCTGAAGTAAGCATGACATCACGGCACGTGGAGAACCGAAGCCTTTTGTTCCCGGGCTTCTTGGTCATGCGTGTCAGATTGCATACAAAGTAATAATTGCGTTTGTTCCACAAATTGCGTACGCTCACATACACAAACTAGGCGCTCTCCGGTTAATAGTTTACACAAAATCGCCGGTTGAATTTTCGGGTGGACTTTTTCCGAGAAGGCTGGATGCTCGGTGGGTAGTGCAATTTCAATTTCGAAAAAAGATTCGGAAAGAAGAGATTACACACTACAAGGCATCTATACCAGTTTTTGATGGAATTATTTGAAGTGGGTGTAAAATGCCCTGAAACATGGCAAGAGTCGGACGAGCGCCCGAAATTAGCGGTGGAGTGAGGGCATCGCTGTCGCGAGGGGAAGCGCGCGATATACGCTTTAATCTACATTAAATTAAATGCAAACCAGTAATACACATCATAATCAATTTAAGGCTTTTTGATGTAGGTACTATATTTTTTGTCCTTTTTTGCGGTGCGTAAATATATAAAGATGATGGTTTTACGACTCGCCAACACCTGACGTATAATTGCCCATGCGCGAAACCGCATCTCGAAACCGAAACTCCAAGTTGATTCCGCAAACTGTCCTTGTATTTGCAATGGTATATTATCTTTTTAAATGTTAGCATAATGCTTCGTCTGCACTAGTCCTGCGGGGAAGACCCGGGGAAGCGCGGAGGGAACGAGGCAGGAGGTCTCGGTACCGCGAGAGCGAACGGCGGACGAGAGAAGCGAAGAGACGGTGATCGAGACGTGACGCGAGAGATTACGAAATATAATTGAAGATTAGGAACCCGAATAAACTTTTAATTATTTCGTGTTTCTTTTCTTTTATTTCGAGAATAACTCAAAATCAGAAGTGGGATTCGAAGATCCATAAAAACGATTAGTATTAGTGAGGTGTGGTGTTGTTGGAATTCTGGTTCTGACGAAATAACCATGGATCGAAGCAGATCCAGGTCGAGATCGTACGAGGGGCGTCAGCGAGGACGAGATTCGGGATCTGGTTCCGATGGCGACGAAACAGCCACGAGGGATCGCAGGCATCATAGCAGATCCAGGTCAGGATCCCGTGAGATGCGTCGCAGGACGACCAAGGGAAGGCGACACCACCGTCACGAAGGGTCAAGCTCCAAGTCTGGACGCAAGTCGAGGAAATCTAAACACCACTCGAGGCGCACAGAGGAGATAGTCACCCAATTGAGTGAGGTGATATCAAAAGGAATATCAGAGGTAGTAAGATATGTAACACCCCGGAGGGAGGAGGTAAGTGCCGGCCCTATTTCACAGACCATTATTCAGGAGTTTGACCCAATATCGATGAATGTTAATGACTGGATTAAATCAGTCGATGAGTACTCTTATTTATATGGGTGGAGCGATCGTACTACGAGTCATTTGGCCCTAACCAAATTGCGGGGACCTGCCGAGACTTGGTATCGTGGTCTTTCTATTCATTTATTCACATGGGGTGAGTGGAAGGAAATGTTGACTAAAAATTTTGTCCCAAAGCGTGATTTACATTCAGCATTACAGGCGATGATCCTTTGTACCGCTAAACCAAACCAGTCCCTATACGAATACACATTTGAAAAATTAGCGTTAATTAATCAATTAAAAATCAACCTCTCTTCAGAGGATCAGGTAAACTTAATATTAAGGGGCATTAAAGACCAACAAATAAGATTTGCCATTGAAACAGCAGGTATCAGTGACCCACAAACACTTGCGAGTCACTTTAAAACATTAACAGCGCCGTCAACTTCATCATTAATGACTGAACAACCTTTAACAACCACTCGACATTTCCCAAAATCTAAAGCAACGGATTTTAAACAGACGGTACGATGTTTTATCTGTCATCAAGAGGGCCATTACCGGCGATCGTGTCCTCAAATCGCTCCGAAAAATAAAAAAATGATGGCTATTGAGCCAAAAATACGTTAACTTTTTGGGTGACAATACAAATGAAAAATTTTTTAAAACCATTTTAATCAATTTTCAAAACATAAAGGCATTCATAGACTTTGGGAGCGAGTGTTCATTAATTACAAAAAGCGCAGCAGAAAAATTATTATTAACTTTACGTCCACTTGAGCGGAAAATTATTTTAAATACACTAAGCGGGCCGGGTTTGAAACCCGATACTTACGTTAAGGCAACCATCTCCGTTGACAGTGTAACAAAAATTATAACCCTGTACATAATCGAGAAATGCGTTTTAGGTGTGGATGTATTAATAGGGCAAAACTTTACCGAATTGTACGACGTTGAAAATTTAAAAACTGGGGATAAGTTAATATTTACAGAAAGAGTGAAAAAGGTTAACTTGTTAACGAAAACAGAACTTAATGTCGGTATGAAAGATGATGAAGCAGTCACTGAACTCGTAAGCATTTTTAATGAGTACTCTGAATGCGTGGCGAGGGATATGTCTGAAATAGGACAAACATCACTGGTAAAGATGAAAATTGTGGTAACGTCAATTACTCCAATAAATCATCGACCTCGGCAGTTTTCAGATTACGAACGTGTTGAAATTCGAAAAATCATTGACGATCTTTTGCAATATAATATTATACGTGAATCTCGATCAGCATATGCGAGCAGGGTTATATTAACAACTAAGAAAACCGGTGATAAACGTTTATGCGTTGATTATAGGGATCTAAACAAAATTGCAATCGCTGATAAATATCCAACACCGTTAATAGAAGACCATATTAAATGATTAGCAGGTTTTAAATACTTTACCAGTCTTGACCTCTTTTCGGGTTATTTTCACATTCCAATGGATGAAGAATCAATTCCATTAACTGCGTTCATCACCCAAGACGGCCATTATGAATTTTTACGCTGCCCCTTCGGCCTTACAAATGTTCCGGCAGTTTTTCAACGCATGATAAATACTGCTTTAGGTCAGTTACGATTCAATAAAGTTCTTGTTTATCTTGATGACGTACTAATTCCAGCAAAAAGCCCAACTGACTGCAATAATATATTACGTGAAGTTTTAAACTGTTTCAAAGAACACAATCTTACATTACGCCTATCAAAATGTTTCTTCTTACAAACCAAAATCGAATATTTAGGTTATGTAATTAGTGACTCCTCGATCCAACCAAGTCCTCGTAAATTAACTGCCGTAAGACATTTTCCGACGCCATCAAACGTACATCAGGTGCGACAATTTCTTGGATTGACTGACTACTTCAGAAAATTCATACCAAACTATGCTGATAAGGCCAAGCCGTTGAGTGGTTCGCTACTGAAGGACGCTAAGTGGGAATGGGGTGCATCCCATGAGAAGGCATTCCAAACGTTGAGGGAGAGTTTGATCTCAGCGCCGGTGTTAGCCTTATTTGACCCAGGAAAGGGCATTTTATTGTACACCGACGCTAGTCAGTGGGTATCCTGACAGGAATATTGGTGCGACCGGATACTGGTTATTGACCGCACAACAACAAGATAAATATATTCAGAATATAAAAACAATATTATAATCCGGAGATTATGACGGAAATAAACAGATTTTTAAAAGTTTTGCGCTAAAAGGTGGTAAGATTTATAAAATTACACATTATGGTCTCCGATGGGTGGTACCAGAATTAGGTCGTTAACAGTTGTTACGATAGGCACATGACGAGACTGGACATTTTGCATTCGAAAAGACTTTTGAATTAATATCAAGTCAATATTGGTTTAAAAACATGACATTTTATCAAAAAGTAGGTTAAAAACTGTCTAAATTGCATTTATTTCAAATCACCTGGCGGAAAATTACCTGGGGAATTGCATCCAATAAAGAAAACACCAATACCATTTCACACAATTCACGTGGATCACTTAGGTCCTTTTATTAAAACAAAGAAAGGTAACATGTATATTCTTGTAGTAATAGACGCTTTTACGAAGTTTATTCTGTTATATGCGGTTAAAACTACCAAAAGTAAACATACAATACAAGCGCTATCCGATGTCATAAAAACATTTGGCATACCTCGTCGTATTATTAGCGATAGGGGTACAGCATTCACTAGTACAACCTTTAACAAATTCTGTCACGAGAAAAATATAACGCATCACTTAAACGCCACAGGTATGCCAAGGGGTAACGGACAAGTTGAGAGATATAACCGAACCATACTTGACTCGCTTGCCACAATGGGCGCGAACACAGATGATGATCGTTGGGACAATAATTTAACCAATATTCAGTTAGGGCTGAATGGCACGTTGAATAAGGCTATTGGGGTTACGCCGAGCCAACTACTAATGGGGTACCGTGTTGTTTCACAGATATTATTACAACCAGAGGGAGGTGAAGTAATTGACGTAACGGCAGCACGGACACGTACGGAAAGGGAGACTGTCGTCTACCAGACCAGGCAGAAAGAACGGTTCGATCAGAAACGGTCTCATCCCCAACCATATATTGTCGGAGACCTAGTGATGACCCGTATTGGCAATCAACCCGCAACTGGTGTCAGCCGGAAATTACTTCCCAGATGGCGAGGCCCATTCAGAGTGATGGCAGTGTTGGACCATGACCGATACAAGGTGGCTGAGATACCCGGCAGCACTCGAGCCAGAGTACGATATCAAGGGGGGGGGGCGTCCGAGAACCTGAAGCCGTGGATACATTACGGAGAGTAATGGCCATGCGAGGGAGGCATGGCTAGGGAAGAGTGGAGAGTAAGGCTCTTCCCTGGGGGTCAGCCCTGGGCGACCAGCGGACGGAGGGACCGCTGGCTGGTGTTGGTGCGCTAGCGGCACTGGCTGGTGTTGGTGCACTGGCTGGTGCAGGTGGTCCTGAAATTTCCACCTCCTTATGAGGTGTTGACCAGCTGGTAACGCGGGTGTCTGACCCAGGTCACACGGGTCCGCACCGAGGTTGGGGACAACGTGACCACGTAGGTTAAGCCCCTCATCCCGAGTTAAGTTCCTTTAGAATTAAGGTTTATCGATTATGGTATGGTATCGTTCTCAAATTATATTATTAATTAGGCTAGTTGTATTAATACTTTTAAAACTTGGGCCCAAGTTCCGAAAATTTTCAGGATGTTCGATTGTTCCTGTCAGTGGAGACATCAACAAATTTTAATTTTATCATAATGTTGCACGACAAGTACTTAGTCCAACATTTGAGTTTCAGATAGAATTGGTCAATAGGAGTACAATGGACTGGTCGAGTGAGGACACTCTACTTCGTCAGGAAAGGCCGTGTTAGCATAATGCTTCGTCTGCACTAGTCCTGTGGAGAAGACCCGGGGTAGCGCGGGGGAACGAGGCAGGAGGTCTCGGTACCGCGAGAGCGAACGGCGGACGGGAGAGAAGCGAAGAGACGGTGATCGAGACGTGACGCGAGAGATTACGAAATATAATTGAAGATTAGGAACCCGAATAAACTTTAATTATTTCGTGTTTCTTTTCTTTTATTTCGAGAATAACTCAAAATAAATCTCTATAAATAATTTATCAAAAACTACCTTGAAAGAAGGTATGAAATTTTCCTGTACAATATGCGTTGCACCAAACGACGTCGTTTGAAAGCAATTATTATATTTTTGGATGTTGGCCAAGAAATGTTTAGAGTCATTTCCCACCCCAGAAACTAATAAGCGTAATGGATCTAGTGGTGGGAACAATTGTGGCAATTTTATTTACCACCAGCACAACATAATCCAGTAGATTCACCGCTGTATTTTAACTCTTTACAATATTAATAAAATATTGTCATTTCTCCAATCGTTACACCCACACGGTCGGCACACCCAATAATCTATTTAAGGGTCGTAGCGGAATGCTACACGTTCCAGGTTACAGGAATCGCCCTATTTCATTATGTCGTGCTCGCTGTTGTTGTATTTGATGTGCTCGAACTCGTTCCATTCTAAGTCTATCTACTTCATAATTATTCACTTTTAAACATTATTTAGTTTGAGGTTGATTAGCCTTGCAGCAAAAAGGAGACGTAACTACTGTTGGGATTCCGGCGGAGAAACACTTTTAGATGATTTAATAACTTCATTTTAACTGTTTAAATTATTTTACAAAGATTGGGTTTACTTGATTAGAGAAATACGTACGTCTCGTTTAAAAGTCGAGAACGAAAAATTGTTCGGCGAGCGATAGTTGACGTTGGGGAGAATGTAATGTATTGTTATTAGGGAGTTATTGGAAGTGTAATAAAGTGTAGCAGTAATACTGATAGCACTATTTTGACATATACGCATGCGCAGTGGCCCAATAAATACTGCTACCAGTAATTTTGATAGTGCTAGACTTTATTATTGAACAATTAAGGAGTGCACTATTTCCTAGAATTTTCCCGTATTTTTACACTTTTGACATTTGTCAGCTGATCTGTCGTTTTTATAACTAACCGTTTTGCATTCTCTTTGGTTTGTTTACGTCTTTAGTTTTTTGTTTTCAATTCCCGGATTTTTTTAACGAGTAGTTGTGAATTTGTGTTTTAAAAAAACAATGAATGACAAAAAAGTTAGACTGAGGTTTACGTACGACGACGACCTGCTACTGCTGCGGGAATTTTTGAATGTAAACCCTATAACAAATCCAGAAGGCTGGAACCAAATTCAACATTTATGTTTAGCAACAAAAAAGTTGTTTCAAACTAAAACCCTTAAAAGCCATCTTTTATTACTGATTGAAATGTTTTTAAAGAAAATTAAAGATGAAGAAATAAGGTAAGACTTAATTAAGGTATAAATTGGACAGGTCTCGGGCTAGGTTTACATAGAAACACAATCCACATCCTCGTTCCATTTTTTTATATTGTTACATAATTTTATATGTACATCGTACATCTATCGCCATTTGCCAAAAAAGGATAGTTATCCATTACAGATGTGTATTATGTTTGTGTTCCTGGGTAAACAAGTCTTTAGGATTCAAAAGTGTTAGCAAGGAGATATATTGATCATATGGAAAATCCCACCTGCAAACTGGTTGGTGGCAACAAATATATGACAATATAACTGTACCTGCTATTTAAGCGGGTGGTCATTTTCATTAGGTATCTCTGTTACAATCTCTCTTTCGATCACCGTAGAATAAGTTACTAAATCTAGAGCAAAATTATTAAAATTTTAAATAGAATAAGTGACTAGGTGTACACCTACTCACTAGACAAAATGTACATTTTGACATTGATTTAAGCGTTTTATTTTGCAAATAAAAAATAATTTAGGATTATCCCCAACAACTTCTCTGTCAACTAATCAATGGTCCAAAATAATATGCTCTATATCGCCATCGTCTGCATCTGCGAAAATCGCAGCACACAAGTCTTCTTCCATTTTTGTCTGTCGTCACCTCACACTCAAACAAATAACAACAACCGGGAACCGGGTCATCCGCCAACTGACAATCACAGAAATTATCTGACTCTTCGAAGTTTAAAAGTAAGGTTAGAAATAAGAAGGAGAATGAATAGCACAGAACCAAAAAGCATTTCCAATAACTCTATTTTTTTGGCCGCGTAAACGACCCCGCAGTATTAATATACGGTTGTTGTTATTACTGCTGTCAGTATTTTGAAACTTCCAATAAGTCCCTATTGTCATAAAGTGACCCCAATTAGGCGAAACCAGGTCGGGTCGTATCCATTTTAATACAAGTCAGCACGGAACGGCTCCGACAACCTTCGGACAGGGCACGTAATTCAAAACATAGCATGCGGAGATCTAATAAATACGAGATGATCGTACCAATCGAGGTTGAGTCCATCAAGCACCCGCAGCCCGTGCCTCCGCCTGTGGCCCTGCCAGCTACCCCTACTGGGGGGGTTATCCCCCGTGGTGTTCGCCATTGGAAGACCCTCGTCCCTTTCCAGATCCGCTAGGGATTAATGTAAGCAGTTTATCTTTACACCATTCTAATTCTGCCCTTTTTTGTATTGTTAACTCTTATATTTCTCCTTATCTTATCGCCCTTTATTAAGTGTCCACCCTCTCTCTCCCCTGTATGTTATTGTTAAATAAACCTTATTGGCATTACCCTGTATTGTTACCATCTCTACTGAGATGGTAACAATACCCATACCCCATAGCCCCCAACCAGAGCACTCCCTTTGGGCCCTAGGCTCCCAGGCGTGGGACATTATTATGAATGGGCTTTCATTGTACATAAACGTTTTATCCAATTAGAAGAGAAAAACAAGTTAACTAATTCTCTATGAATGAAGCTGTAGTTGTCTTCAGATGAAAAACAACTTAAAAGTAAAAAACTAAGTAATAAATTTAGAAGGGCTATGATCTCATTAAACGCTTTTCTTGAATTAATTTCCTATAAGTAAAAAAAAACAAAATAATAAATTTAGAAGGGTTATGATCTCATTAGACACTTTTGAAATTATTTTCCTATAAGTAGGAAAAACAAACCAATAAATTTGGAAAGGTTATGATCTCATTAGACGCCTTTTTGGAATCAATTTCCTGTTGAAGAATTACTTAATTGTTTGATTAATGAGGAGACAAAGCCCGCATAACACGTTTACGAAAACAACAACTGTTGATATATAGGGCGTTACACACCTTCCTCGGTAAGAGTTTTGATGAGTGTAAAATCATCGAAATTATATCGAGGAATAATTTTAAAATTGAATATGACAGCATTTAAAATGTAAATATCATCATTATAATCAAAAGTAGATTACACCATATAAAAACATTACTTGTGGACACATGTAGGTGATTAAATCAGATAAAATATAAAATAAAATAGAGTGAGTATATAAGGGAATACAGATGAAAGAGTAATTGAGGCTATAACTAAGATTATACATTGCAAAACATAACTGGAAAAAAAATGGAAGTATGTAAGTCAAAACATGCTGTTTGGTCATCGAACACTGGGCAATGAACACTGAACACTGAGCACTGAGCAGGTAAATCGATCATATTTTAAAGAGCCTTCTTCCTACGGTCGTCGATCTCGTTTCAGTAGAGTGTATCTCCTAGTAGAGTTGCTCGATTTCTCGAAGGGCGATGGATTCATCTCCTTCAGATAGGTGCTCGGCGGAAGTCAGCGACCCCGAGTGATGGCGAGGTTGAAGGTGATGCGACTGGATACTGCTGTTACTCACAGAATTGTGGCTATTTATGCAGACTAGATGTTAACATCGGTTAGGATTAAAGTACTTCCTTAACAAAGGGAATTTTATGAATCTGCAACGTTTGCAACAACAGACGTATAGTATTAGTAATGAGGCAAGACTGGCAAGGTTCTCAAAGAGTACGTTGTACTATCTCGAATGTTGTATGATGAACGGTTGGTTGATCCTTTGGTCCAATTCCTTTTCGAACTCCTTTAACTTGTGTTGTGAGTGCTGGAGGTCATACAGGTTGACATTGTCCTAAGGTATCATATCTTCCATATGCAGGTAGTTCTGTTTTTCGGTGCAGTAGTCGTCCAGAGTTTTGTCCACTGAAGGTACGTAGTTGGCGTAGGTGGTAGTCTGGTTGGCGTAGGTGGCAGTCTGGTTTGACGTAGCTGTCAGCAGCGGTGATAGGGTGTAACATTTACACCTTGATATAAGCGTAAAAATCACGTTTCCCTGGAGGGTTACGTCCACGATGTGAATTTTGTTTCCGATGCAGTTTATTGTTCCAACAGTCGGTTTAGTGAGGACGAACAGCCACTGGTTTGTCGATAAAGGGTGCCAGACTTCTAATTCGGAGAGGACGGTCCTGGTGTCACAGCTTTTGGGGATGGTTGCAGGATCCCGGAGTCGCAGGTCGGTTTCGCAAGATAGGTGGACCATCACGTTAGTGCAAATGTAGTTGTCGGGTGGCATCTCCTTGCATTCGGTCAAGTCTTTCAGCTCGCCGTAGTAGATGCGTGTAGTGCTTAGGAGAACGTATTGAAATGTTGAGTTTATGTAGGAATAGACTTTCGTGTTATATGACGCGATCGGGAGAGGTATCACGTCATATAATTGGTACGATACTAATGGGATTTTAATAGCGTAGATAATTAATTTACTAACGTAAACGGTTGACAAATCGCATATCTCTAAAACTTTGTAAATATCTCCGTAATTGCTTAGATCGACTGGGAATTGCAAGTTGGGAGTTCATTTTATTTTTACAAGTTCATCCCTTAGATTGACTTAGATGTTTTGGGGTAATTATTGATGGATGTAGGGTATTCTGCTTCGATAAAAGCATGGACGAAATAGTGACGTCGAGTTCTTCGTTCAGTTCATTAGCTAACTGAGACAATAGGTTTAAATGATCTGTTACTGATTGGGCGTAAGTGAGAAAATTCACTTGATTCGCAGTCTTATTTGCAAATGCGTCAAACTCTTCAAGATTTTTGTTGAGTGACTTTTCATTTAGTAGTAAATTTTTGATAATGGTATTGTAATTTGATAAGGCTTGCGACATTATGTTTACTTGTTGTTTCATTAAAATATACCGCGTTTCTTTCGGGTGGCGTTAAGGTTTTCCTCACGTCCTACCATGTGACCGATTGTTTCGAATTTTTCTTCGCACCGGTAAATTTGAGATTCAATCAGTTTCGGATTATCCTGACAGGAGTATCTCTTAAGATACAAAATTACGTTGTGATCGGGAACTCTACAAAGCAGTAACGACTCTTGGTAAATTGGTAACGACAACAACTGTTGATATACAGGGCGTTACTCTCACACACATAGTTTGAGGTTACTGGGGTGAGAGCCTTAGTGGGTACAACCCTGCTCGATGACCGTGGTTCGGAGCCCACGTTAAACTGCAGGTCCCGTCCAGATTAGCCTTGCAGTAAAAAGGAGACGTTAACTTGTAACGGGCTTAGTGCGGTTACTTGTGAGATTTGGCGCTGGGACGGAGTTCGGGACTTCGGTTAATCGGTTTTAGGAGTCGGTTTTACGGTTTTGCTCGGGCGCCAGATTTTTAAGGGTTTTCTCCCTCGGGAATGTGCCTGGGTAATTTTACGAACTCAGGAGAATACCAGGGTTGTCCGTAGAAATGAAACACACGTTCAAAAGCAGAAAATCCCAAAATTATTTTATTCCCAATTGGCCGTGAAAACAATTCGTTCGACTAACACCTGCGAGGTCGTCGAACGGAGACCGGGCAAATACAAAAACTTATTTACAGTTATTTATTAATCTCGGAAAGGAAACACACAAATGCGAAAATATAAAAGTATCACAGTTGGAGAGAAATAAAATTTTATTCTAATTGAAATCGGAAAGGTCGAAAACTATTTAACTAAGCGAAAATGCGGAAACGGAAAATAGTACTAACAATTTCACATTGAAAGAGAAATAGCGAAATACGGAGACGATAGGAAAAACGTGCAGTGGCTAATATTCGGTAGTGCGGCTATTACGAGAGAGCGAGAGTGTGAGAGAGAGCAAGCGGAGGGCAGCGGCAAATTAATTTTCCCCTACAACGAAGGGCAAAATTAATTCGTAGCGGTTCTGAGAGAGACGGGTGTTAATGGTTCGACGTACAAGCTAACACATACAGACGGAATAGCAAAACATTTGCTATTAGCGGTCGGTAATGGACGATTACATAACAGATAACAAATAGTTCAGTCGGTCTAACATATAACGGCGGTAACGTTCACGATTTCATTTATCGGGCGGTGATATGCACACAATTACATATAACACAAAATTCGGCGGTCTTAAAATTAACGGCGGTGACGAGCACAAATTATGGACGATTACGTAACGAATAACAAATAGGTACATATAGCGGCGGTCGGCCGTACGTTCACAGTCGGACGATTACAAATATCGGTCGGTCGGACGGAAACAGACAACAACGAATAAATACGAATAACGGAAACAAGTAGTGGTTCTCACCTTGGATTAACTCGGGCAGAGAACGCCGTAGGGGGCGAGTGGTTTATATTTACTTAGTCTTGGCATTTAAACGATGGTAGATTGAACAGTGCCTTATCGGCTGCCATCTATCCGAGATAGGTTTGTTTCCGCGATCAATTGTATAGTGAGTAGTCTACTCTCAACTCTCTAAAAATGGGATTCATTACAAACTACTCTCACACACTCACAAACATAATTTGAGGTTGGATTTTGATGGCTCCACGTGTTTGCATTTGGCTTGTGTTTTTCCTGTTACCTTTGTGTCTTTCTGTACGTTTTCTCTGCGATTCATTATAAAATATTTTTTTTCAAGACTAATCATCGATTTCAGTCCCCAATTTAAACTTCCCGTCGTGGGTCTCTCGTTTTTGACTACTCGACCAACGTTTTTACCATCACTTTACTTCATACATATTTGAACGGTCCCGCTAAAAGTTTGCGCATATCAAGTGTCACTGAAGGTTCATCTCATTTGGAACTACCTCTAGCTCGTCGCACATTTGATTGACTTCGACGACCTAAGTCAGATCGTCTTCTTCTTGGCATTTTAAAATCAATAAAGTTTTCTTGCACTGACAAACTGATGATAGGTTTTAATAATCATTTGACATTTATTTATTTGACAATCAACTGACATTATACTTTGATTTGTTTGATTACAAATGTCAAATTACAAAATGTACCTTTTTTAGTATTTCCGTTACTTATTATTTATGTTTCTCGCCGCATAAATCTTTCCTGAACTTCCACAAATATTTCAAGATCAAAATTAGCAAAATCCATCCAGCTATTCTCGAGTTCAAGCGAGACAAACGAACAGCAATTCGTTTTTATATATACGGATCCGTATCCGATAGATACGGATTTTCGATCCGACTTTAGAAACTGAATTGCACACGGATGCAAGTTCTATCGGTTTCGGTGCTATTTTGTTTCAGCGGTACAATAAACTTTTGAAAGCTGTATCTTATTATTCCAAACGAACAACACCTGTCGAAGCACAATATCACTCTTATGAGTTGGAAATACTAGGCGCTGTTCTACGCTTTAAAACATTTTCGTGTTTATTTGTCCGGAATTACTTTAAATTGGTGACAGACTGCAATTCATTAAAATCAACACAAAACAAGAAAGATTTACTTCTACGAGTTGCTCGTTGGTGGATGAACTTTCAGTCTTTTGACTTTACAATCGAATATCGGAAAGGAAAAGGAACACATCTCACCCACGTCGTCTATCTTAGTCGAAACCCTCGATACTTCAACATCTATAAAATCAGTAAATATCGTTACAACAAATAATTGGTTGAAACTTAATCAGCGGAAGGATCCAGAGACTCACGAAATTGTATCAAAATCAAACGAAGGAAAATTAACCACCGAATATTTCTGCCAAAATGATATTCTATTTAGAAAAATTAATCCGGGACAATACCCTCCGATGTACCGCGCTTTCGTACCTAAATGAAGTCGTATCGGATTACTCCGCATGTTCCATGACGAACAATGCCATCTCGGTCCGGATAAAACTCTGGCTAAAATAAACCATTATTTCTGGTTTCCAAAAATGGCGACATTTGTTAAAAAATACTGTGATCACTGCTTAAAGTGTATTGCAGGCAAAAAACACACTGGTCCGAAACATAGGTTTTTACATTCCCTATTGACAAAAAACCGATTCCTTTTCATACAGTGTATGCTGACTGTGTGGGCCCTTTTCCGCTTTCACAGGAGGGTTACAAATACATTCTACTCCTAGTGGATGCGTTCACAAAATATTTGTTTTTGATTCCATTAAGAACACTTTCAGGTTCGGAAATGTGCGAAAATTAAAAAAAATATATATTTTATGATTTTTGGTACCACTGAACGATTAATTGGCGATAGAGGTACGAATTTTGCGGACAGTTGCGTAAAAGAATTGTTATCTAAATTAAAGATTCAACAGCATCTTATTATAAAAGGCAGACCGCGTGGCAACGGCCAGGTGGAAAGATATGTGCCAACTGTTTTAGATCATTTAAGGACAATTATTACAAATAAATCAGAATGAACGAGCAATGTTGTTAAATTACAAACTTCACTTAACACAAGTATTCAAAAAACACAGGTTTTTCACCTCTTTATCTTCTAATGGGTCGAAATGACAACGATCCAGATGTTAGGGCACTAACGGCATCTTTTTCGGCAATAACATGTGAAAGTAATTTAGAAAAAGATCGTAACCTGGCATACGAACGAATTAAGAAGCAAGCTGATCTGTCAAAGAACCTATTTGACGAAACGAGAAGAAATATCAAAACTGTTGGCGTTGGCGACTTTGTCTTTTATCCGTCCGGGAATTCTCACTCGGCGAAACTCGGCAAGAAATATGAAGGTTCATTCGAAGTAGTTCAAATTCTACCAAACGACCGCTTCGAATTGAAAAATCTGCTGACGAATCGAAAGCGTTTGGTTGCACACGACATGCTGAGGCTTTGAGCGGGTGAATTTTCCGAGGAATCCGAAATGTTATTAAGTAAGTAAGTAATACTAACTTCTTTGGTAATTTGTTTACCAGGACAGCCATGTGAGCGTATGAGCAGAACATTGTGATAAAATGGAAAAATAGTGATGACTGATTACAATAACATACAAAAAAATATTTTGAAGAGAAATTATGCTTACGCGCACAAGGTGGTCAAAGATTTGACTACGAATTGATCGCTGAAATGCTTACACCGAAGGCGTGTGTTTAGCTTGATTGTTACTTGATACTTTATTTAATGTTTGACGATGGCCGTGTTAGATGTGTACGGATATTTATTTTTGAAAGATGTTAGAATTTAAGAAGTAGCCTCTGAGCTGAGTACTACTAGACACGCTATATTTGAGAAATAGCCCCTGAGCTGAGCAATGCTAGACACGCTATATTTGAGAAATAGCATCTGACCTGAGCAGTACTAGACACGCTATCGCAGTAGATTTTGAGGAGTGATTAAGTTGATATTTTATTTAATGTTTGAGAGGTAGTGGAGTCATCACAGAACAATGTGTAAACTGACTACAAGATATTTCAAGATATAATGTAACGAAGTGTAAATTTATAGTATTTGAACATGTTGAGTTAGAGAGTTATCATGCTAAGTCAATACTTTTTTGAATTCCTACGAGAGTTAGGAATTAATGAATGTTCTTGACATAAGATCAGATGTCTGAAGAACTTTTGATCTCAGGAAGACTTCGGTGGACTCAAACGCAGGTTACTCCGGGACAGAGTGATTGTCAGTCTGGCCGTGTGAGCGTCGCCGTTATTGAGGCGTATTTTTTACAATCCTTGGCAACAACGCAAACGGTCCGTGCTGTTAATAGGGGCTTCCCCGAGGGGGGTCAAGAGGATTACGAAAATGTGTTCAGCTACATTGATTCTTCTGATATAAATCTTTTATGGTCGATTATCAAAAGTTGACATTGAAGTGCGTGGTGTCCATTATTGACGATACACCCGACCAGAGGAGGTATTTTTACCTCATATATATATATATATATATATATATATATATATATATATATACAGGGTGATCAAGAATGACTGTTTGAGTTGGCAATCCTACCTGGAGGATTTTTTTGCCTAAGGGTTTGCAATGCTACAACCAGACAAGGCGTATCAACTTTAAATAGGTTGCCTCAAGCGATCCTGACCTACCACAACGTCATCTACGTCACACGGTGACCGGCGATGCAAAAAATACTTTGAAAAACTCAAAACTGTTGTCAATTACAAACGAAAACGCCAGCCAAACGCCGAATTGTCAGAGTAATACAGAGCATAGATGAAACCAGAGTTAGATTAAACACAGGTAATAAAACTCAGACCTGTGTCGCCAGTCTACGTCACGAACTCCGCCTCCCCTGCGCGACCCCCTCGCCAGAAGCTGTTCAATGAGGTAACTTTTTTAAAGTTGATAGGCCTTGACAACCAGATATGTTTATTTCATTTATTTGACAAAACAATCAGCGTTATTTAAGTGGCTGGATCGCCAAAGCAGCGAAGGCCAAATAAAAGAAGAAGAAGAACAATCAGCGATAAGATTGTAGGTTATGTGAATAAAAATTAACGCTTAAAAATGAAACTCGAAATACAGAACAAAGATTTAATTAAACCGGCTAAAGGTAATGCTCAAAATGCCCCCCATTTTGGTCCAGACATAAATTAACTCTTCTTTTTAGGCTCTCGAAGATATTCACCAGCATATTGGGGGTAATGTTTGCCACTTCCTGAACTATTGCCTATTGCAGCTCTTTTCAGTATGCAATACGTTCCTAAAGACATTGTCCTTCAAGAGTCCAAATAACGAAAAATCTAATGGAGTGAGATCTGGTGACCTGCTTCACCAAATGCACCGACTAATACCGTACTCTGTCGCCAAAATTCTCTCTTAAATATCCCATAGTAGCACGAGCCGTATGTGCCCTTGCAGAGTATTGTTAGAAATATCCAATTTGACGCTCTTCGTCTGTTAATTGGTTTATAAAAGGCCTCAAAAGGTGTTGGATATATCTCTCCGAATTGACGGTAAAATTAAAAAATATTGGCCCATACACCCGCGTACTTGACACTGCCATCCAAACACAAACTTTAACCGGGTGTAAATGTGTCTCTCTGATAGCGTAAGGATTTTCACCTGACCATATTCTGTAATTTGGTTATTCACATAGCCGTTGAGATAAAACCAGGCTTCGTCGGAATAGAAGGTATTGTCAAGGATATCATTATTATTTAATATGTCATTGAACCAATTGCAAAATAAAACTCTCTGCGGGTGATCAGGAGGGGTTAATGACTGGACGATGGAAATTTTGTAAGTGTGGTACTTTAATTTCTTTTTAAGCACAGTGGAGCAACGTCCATATGTTAAGCCTGTAAAACCGTGAACTAGAACAACATGGAAAAGTGGAAGTCTTATAGATAAGAATGAAAATTGGTTGAATAGGAAGCATAAGGACCCAACCTGTTTGAAGGGAGAGCTTTCTTAAGGATTTGCGAGGACTTATTTGCATTCGAGTTCTGATATCCTCGACAACTTCCTCGTTTAGAGTAGAAGGTCTACCAGTTGATTTTTGTTTGCTTACGCTCCCTATGTTTAAATAACGTTCAACTACTCGCATGCAATGTTGCAGAAAGACAGCAAAAGTGACCAAAGTCTCAGGAAACAACTCTTGAAATTGCTGGTATGTCGCTTCAAGGGAGTACTGCCAACTGCCAACCAGTAATTGGGTTATAAATCCCGCTTCGAAAGTACGCCATTCCAATGAAAATATCGTGCTGTAACGTGAAAACCATTTTAAATAACTAAATTTGAAAAGAATACCAGAAATTTGATATTGAAATAGCAAATGGGATCTGTCAATGACCGCTGTCAATGTCACCAACCGGATATTACTCCAGTTGTACCATTTAAAAATGAAATTCAGTATTGCCAACTCAAACAGTCATTCTTGATCACGTTGTATATATGCGTTCCACGCCGAATTTAGATTTTTTTTAGATTTGGCCCAGAATCAACTAAAACGGTCCTTTTGGGCCCCCGAAACTCCCCCTAAATTTTTAGGGCCCCAAGCGGAATAGCACTCAAGCTATGGACAATTGAAAATTGAAATTTTCAGGTTCGGCTCCAAAGCCAAAAATTTTCAACCATCCATAACTTGTAAAAATACCCATTTTTATGAAACAAGTGTCAAACAAAAGTTATTTGCAATGCTTTAAACTTTTGGAAACTGCTAAAAAAATTCATCCGACATGGTTCACTATTCACGAGTCTTGGCGCCATTATTCGTCAGGCCGCCAAAAAAAACCTTATCAGCTTTCCTGACCAAAAAAATCAGGAGCGTAGCTGGATTCGATACAAAACTTTTCAGCCCAAACAAAAGTTAGCCAGACCTAAGGGCTCCGAGAAAAAAAATTGTTTTCAGGTTCAGCTTCAAAACCAAAAATTTTCAACAATCCATAACTTGTAAAAGTACCCATTTTTATGAAAAAAGTTTGAAACAAAAGTTGTTTGCAATGCTTTAAACTTTTGGAAACTGCTAAAAAATAGTTCATACAGCACGGTTCACTGTTGATGGGTCTGGGCGCCATTATTCGTCAGGTCGCCCATTAAAAACAAATTCAGCGTTTCTGACCAAAAAAACCAGGAGCGTAGCTGGATCTGATACAAAACTTTTGAGCCCAAACAGAAGTTAGCCAGACCAAAGGGCTCCAAGAAAAAAAATGGTAAAATCCGACAAAAATCCCTTGATATCAAAAAAATTCCATTGAGCCCCCAGAAATCCACTGTTTGCCAGTCAATATCAAACCATGAGCGACATTTTTTCTTCAATTTGACTGGGGATCACTGTCAATAAGGTTGGTATGCTATTTTCGTATAAGTAGAGCATTTCCCAAGTCCCCGGCGGCTTAAAAACATAAAATTCACTAAAATACTTAAATTTGGAGCCCAGACGACTTCGTTAGACGCGCTTTTTTTATCCAAGAAGCGACTGTCACCCAAATTGTTGGTTTTGTTGATGTTTTTGAAGGTCCACAACGGTTGAAGACAACGTTGAAGCAACCTTCCACGAGAATTGTGCTGGAAATTTGAATTTACAACACAACTCTTGAAATTTGGGGTCAAGCCTTAGGTCTGGCGAACTTCTGTTGGGGCTCAAAAGCTTTGTGTCGGATCTAGCTATGCTCCTGATTTTTTTGGTCCGGAACGCTGCATATGTATTTTTTTGACGACCTGACGAATAATGGCGCCCAGACTTGTCAACAGTGAAACACGTCGGATGAATTTTTTTTTAGCAGTTTCCAAAAGTTTAAAGCATGGCAAACAACTTTTGTTTGACACTTGTTTCATAAAAATGGGTATTTTTACAAGTTATGGATGGTTGAAAATTTTTGGCTTTGGAGCCAAACCTGAAAATTTCAATTTTCAATTGTCCATAACTTGAGTACTATTCCACTTTGGACCCTAAAAATTTAGGGGTAGTTTCGGGGGCCCAAATGTACCGTTTTAGTTGATTTTGGGCCAGATCTAAAAAAAAATTAAATTCGGAGTGGAACGTACCACACATATAATATATATATATATATATATATATATATATATATATATATATATTTCGGGGTCCTTTTGGGCCCCCGAAACTCCCCCTAAATTTTTAGGGCCTCAAGTGGAATAGAACTCATGTTATGGAGAATTGAAAATTGAAATTTTCAGGATCGGCTCCAAAACCAAAAATTTTCAACCATCCATAACTTGTAAAAATACCCATTTTTATGAAACAAGTGTCAAACAAAAGTTGTTTGCAATGCTTTAAACTTTTGGAAACTGCTATAAAAATTCATCCGACATGGTTCACTATTCACGAGTCTTGGCGCCATTAGTCGCCAGGCCGCCAAAAAATAAACATTATCAGCTTTCTTGACCAAAAAAATCATGAGCGTAGCTGGATTCCATACAAAGCTTTTCAGCCCAAACAAAAGTTAGCCAGACCTAAGGGCTCCGAGAAAAAAATTATTTTCAGGTTCAGCTTCAAAACCAAAAATTTTCAACAATCCATAACTTGTAAAAATACCCATTTTTATGAAAAAAGTTTTAAACAAAAGGTGTTTGCAATGCCTTAGACTTTTGGAAACTGCTAAAAAAAAGTTCATTCAGCACGGTTCACTGTTGACGGGTCTGGGCGCCATTATTCGTCAGGCCGCAAAAAAAAACATATTCAGCGTTCCTGACCAAAAAAATCAGGAACGTAGGTGGATCCGATACAAAACTTTTAAGCCCACACAGAAGTTCGCCAGACTTAAGGGCTGGTCCCAAATTTGAAGATTTGTGTTGAAAATTCAAATTTCCAGAACAATTCTTGTGGAAGGTTGCTTCAGCGTTGTCATCAACCGTTGTGGACCTTCAAAAACATCAACAAGAGCAACAATTTGGGTAAGAGTCGCTTCTTGGATAAAAAGTATGCGTCAAGCGAAGTCGTCTGGGCTCAAAATTCAAGTATTTTGAGGAATTTTGAGTTTTTGACCCGCCGGTGACTTGGAAAATGCTCTATTTATATGAAAATAGCATGCCAACCTTAGTGATGTTGATCCCCAGTCAACTTCTAGAAAAAATGTCGCTCATGGTTTGATATTGACTGGCAAACAGTGGATTTCTGGGGCTCAATGGAATTTTTTTGATATCAAGGGATTTTTGCCGGATTTTACCATTTTTTTCTCGGAGCCCTTTGGTCTGGCTAACTTCTGTTTGGGCTTAAAAGTTTTGTCTCGGATCCAGCTACGCTCCTCATTTTTTTAGTCAGGAAAGCTGATAATGTTTCCTTTTGGCGGCCTCACGTATAATGGCGCCCAGACCCGTCAACAGTGAACCGTGCTGGATGAACTTTTTTTAGCAGTTTCCAAAAGTTTAAAGTATTGCAAACAACTTTTTTTTATAAAAATGGGTATTTTTACAAGTTATGGATGGTTGAAAATTTTTGGTCTTGAAGCTGAACCTGAAAACCATTTTTTTTCTCGGAGCCCTTAGGTCTGGCTAACTTTTGTTTGGGCTGAAAAGTTTTGTATCGAATCCAGCTACGCTCCTAATTTTTTTGGTCAGGAAAGCTGATAATTTTTTTTTTGGCGGCCTGACTAATGGCGCCAAGACTTATGATGATATTAATTTAAAACATGTATATAACGAGCACGTAAGTCCAGACATGACATATGACACTTTTAAGCGTTCGCGTGCAGAATGTTGGCAGGAGAAATTCGGTATGTTGGTAATAGCCAAGTGATATTTTGATATAAATAAGGGACGGTATCGCAAAGGTTTCGATAAGTACACAACCCACATTCGTCATGAAGCCGCCATTAAGTAGCTCCGAGGTGAGACTTAAAGGAAAAATTCAGAGATCAAATAGAGATGTGCGAAAAAAATATCTCGCTTTAAAGTTGGGTCGATTTGAAGAGGATGAAACTTTCAATAAACTTTTTACTCCAGTCGTCAAACCACTTACACAATTAGTTCAACAAACAACAACAACAACAACAACAACAACAACAACTAAAACCAGAAAAGAAAGAACTACTGCAAATAAAGAAGGAATCCGAGGAATTATCATCACCTACATCGAAATTAGACGAAACACAATTTTTACCACTTCCTGAAATCACATAATCCTATAATGAGGAGGAGGGTGAGGAAGATGAACATTATGATGGGATTTCCAAAATTTATAATGAGATGTCCATTGATGATAACGTGAAATTAAGGACACAGGTGATATTAGTGTGATATAGGATTACATATCTCAGTGTCCTGAGATCAGCCAACGGTACATTACAAGTTATTTTAATGGTCCTCCACATTTAGACAAAGCCCGAGGTCCAAAGTATGACCCTGCTAAATCGAAATGGTACCTCGGAAAGGCCACCCTAGATATCGATAAGCTTAGTGGGGATATTATAGTGAACGGTGAGCAGTATAACGGTTCCAAAGGCCTATACAGCCTGATTTTTTACAGAGAGCCAGAAAGCTATTCACAAAACGATCTTGAAAATTTTAGACGAATTTTGGATGCATCAAATTTATTCCGAAGGGGTTACAGCAAAATTGGTGGAATAGCAGCCAGTGGAAGTATTAAATATACACATATTGTTAAACCTTTATTAAGTACGAGTACAAGAAAGTTACTCGATTTCTCCGATTCAACCCTTGAACACAGTGGCGGAAAAATATACAATACTAAACCAATCGAATATGTATATTGGAATGATGTCAATGAATTAGTCGATAGATTGAGATTATTGGTAGCATCGAAACAAGCTGGAAATACATCGCAAGACAACGAGATATCTTCAATTGTAGAAGAACTTCGCGAGTCCCGAGTTATATATTAGAAGTTAGACAAATCTGAAGATGCATCAGCAGCAGTCGTCCAAAGAGAAAATACAGCTCGTCAATGAATTTCACAAACCGATAAGAAAACATTTCCCTCGACGACGTACTATCATGAAAAGAATAGATGATTTATAGCAAGCCGATCTCGGCCAAATGGATGTGTATGTGACCCAAAACAAAAAGTTTAAATACATATTGGTTGTGATCGATTGTTTTTCCAAATCCGCATAGGCTTGAGCGTTCAAACGAAATCTGGGCAATAAGTTAGCGATGCTTTTGCTGACATTCTCAGCGGTAGTGGAGGTAGACGCCCGAAATACCTTCAAACGGATCAAGGAAAAGAATTTTATAATTCACATTTTCGACAGTTAATGAGAAAGTACACCAGTAATCACTATCACACTCATACTCATCTGAAAGCCGCCATTGCCGAACGAATGATTCGTACCCTAAAAGAGAAGCTATAAAAATATTTCTGCTTAAACGGAACCTATAGATGGATCGACATTTTACCTGATATCGTGAAAAATTACAATGAATGACAACATCGTACTACTCGCACGAGACTCTGTGACGTGGGCGTAGACAAAGAAAAAAAATTGCTTAGTCGTGTATATAGTCATATTAACAGCACGGCTCAACGAAAATTTAATGTTGGTGACGTGGTTCGAATAAGTAAAGTAAAGCATTTGTTTGAAAAGGATTACACACCTGATTGGTCGACGGAACATTTTAAAATTTCCAAAATCCGAATAACTAACCCAACCACATATCTCTTGGAAGATGTAGAAGGCCGATCAATAGAGGGGGATTTTACGAGCAGGAACTGCAGAAAACAAAACAACCAGACGTTTATCTTGTCGAAAAAGTTTTACGAAAAAAGGGAAATAAAGTCTATGTGAAATAGCTCGATTTCGATAACTCTTACAATAGTTGGATAGATGCGTCAAAGCGATTATAACAACAAGCATAAATTTGATGACTCTGTGGGTGGGAGGTTCACACCCTTAAAAGAACTAGGAACTTGATTTTCACCTTCAGTTTTACCGTAGAAATGAAGCGTCTTTTTTCCGATACCAATACCACTACTGATCGAGGTGTATTACGGGATGTGCTACAAATTAATCATTAAACTGTGTAAGCGTCATCGTCGTCGTCAAACCTTAAAAAGATGAGAAGGAGGGCGACGACGACGAAAAAAATCAGACACCTCCTTACATGTTTGTGGTAAAAGATTTGGAAGGTATTCTATTAGATGTATGTAACATTGCAATTGAAAGAAAATTGATGAAGGATGAAATCAAAACAGATTTCCCCACCACCGACACTTCCCCCTCTCCCTCTATAGTAGAAAACCAATTTCCACCAGTCTGAGAAGCCAGCGACGAGTAAAGAATGAATAAACCTCCTAAACGTAAACCGTCTCCCTCATCGCTCAACCCAAAGAATAAGAAGAAGAAGAAAGAAGACCTACCGCCCCCACCGCCACCGCCTCCCCCGCCGTCCCCCGCAGAATTCCAATTACCATCCATAGATGAGGAGGCATTGAACAAATTTTTAATTGAAGCTTCTAATACATCGATCCAATCACCCATCACCGTTCACTCGGGCTCACATGACCAGAGGAGAAGGTTTTGCTTGAATTCAACATTTTCTTGTGACGAGGGCGGATTCTCCTTAGAAGTGGGGCTGTTACCTTCGAGAAATTTCGATGTTCACTTTAAAATAAGGATAAATGATACGACTTTCATGCTGTTCACCTGTGATGAGTGGAGGAAGTTCATAGACCATTTGTGTTGGTTGGCGAAATATTTCTAGTGTGAAATACCCGATTTGAGATTCGTGTGCGCGAACACCATCGTGATTTCTAATGTTACCAATACAGACATCAAAATCATTTCCATAGTGAAAGATGCTGTAGAATTGTACTTAACTGTGAATAATGTAAGGAAAATTTGTGGAATGAACGAATCGTTTGTAGCAAAGAAATTCGAACATTTGAAAATGTTAGACTTTGTAAAATATTATAGAATTATTTATTAAATATTATATCTAAGCTCATTACTACTAGTACTTATAATGATCACGAGGTAATTTGATAATATGGGATTGAGACTAATGAGAGAATATTTTTTATAACTTTCATTTACCATTTGTTGCCTTATAATTTGTGTCTGCCTTTTCTCCTTCATCTTCAACCGATTCCACTTCATTCGCCGAATAATCTTTTCAGGCTCCAAACAATCTATATGTAACAACAATACAATATAATGGAATTGTGATTTTGACATTCATGCGTCCCACTTACTTTTAATATGTATATCTTTGAGCTGTTTTCCAGTATATTTATGAGCTTCTCCTTGATCGACAGCCAAAAGTAAACGACTAACTTTGGTAAGTTCAACTGCATTTTCTTGCGAACGATAGAATTCTCTGTGGACCCGAACGTCATGACCAAGGTGACGAGCCAACCAATCATACTCATTTTCGCTTACGTTGAATATTTGGAACACCGTTAATTGCTACATATTTTCTAAGTTTTGTACTAGTAACCAAATCTGGTGACTGTAATTCAGCTTCCGCACACCACTTTTTTAAACAAGCGTATTCTCTGATATGGCTGGAATTTGTGATTGGAACAGCAAACACAAAAGGGTTTTCATTTAAAATGTCAATTTGAACATGTTTTAAAATAATGAACTCGAGTGCTTCTTTCATTTCCTTGGTCAGAATAATAGGAACCGTTCCTCGTTACCCAACAATTTTTAAAATAGTGAGAGTTGAAGCCAACTTATTTTCCAGAGGGGTTAATGAATTTTACAATTCTTGTGTAGTGTTGTCGTTCCAATTAGGCCTACATGAATATTGATTCAACGTGTAACGCGTTTTGATTGGTGTCGTGTTTCCTCTCGTTAGTCGTAGTCGGCGGCACGACTACGATGAGAGGAAAATGAGTTACGTGTAGAATTGGGCGCTGAGACGGAGTTCTGGAATTCGGCAAACGGTTTTAAAGTCGGTTTACCTCAGGCGCCAGATTTTTTAAGGGTTTACTCCCTAAAGCCAAGGGTGAGTTTAAACTCAGGAGAAATGCCAGGGCTGTCCGTAAAAATAAAACCACTAAACGGGAATTACTTAGATTAAATTATTTTAAATCGGAACGGCAACACTGTATAATTAATACGATATGTACATCTCCGGGTTAAACGGAGAGAAAGATTAAAGCGCAAAAACTATTGTTCGCAGGCGTTTATTTTCGGACGAAAGATCCGAAGTGAGAATGAAACAATTTAACAGAAATTTACGAAATAGGAAAAATATATAATAATTTAATTGTTACAAAGTACGGAAAATGCCTATTTATTCTAAGTATCAAAAATAAAGAAAATATACATTACTCTAATTATCGAAAATACGGAAAATTATAAAATTATATGGAATTATTCTAAATACGGGAAATATAAATTATTTACAACTATTGAAATTACGAAAAATGCTAAATTACTCTAAGTATTGAAAAATAAGGAAATAAGCTGTGAAACTACGGAGAATGCCAACTTAATCTAAATATTGAAAATAAAAAAACAATTTACAAGTATAGAAAATGCGAAAAATGATTATTCTACAAGGCGAGGAGAGTAGCGAAAATTAAACTAGCTAGGTTCGGAAAAGCGAGGAAAACGTGCAGTTTAAAGCGTCGGTAAAGCGGTGTAGTTTGAGCAGAGGCAAGAGAGCGGAATAAAGCAATCAGTAAAGGATACGTTAGTATTGCGGCGGAGGCAAACGCAAACCCTAACACCTAAATCGGTAGCGGTGGTAACGTGATAGGAAAATGAGTAGCGGATTTCCCGGACTGATTTCTCAGTGACGGAACGCCCGTGCGAAATCAGACAGGGAAATAGTCCTAACAGCGACGTACCCCTAGACTGATACGACAGCGACGGGACGCCAATGTCGTATTCCAGCAGTCTGTGGATACACTTAACAGTCCCTACGTCTAACACGGGTGGCCATTAATGATCACACAACGACGGGACGCCAATGCGAGATCAGGCGGGAAAATGAAACGGATTCCCCAATGACGGGACGCCAATGAGGAATAAAACGGTCCCTACCACTAGAATCCTCGACTGATACGCCAATGACGCAATCTTGCAGTAACTAGGAACACTACACGGATTTCACAATGACGGGACGCCAATGCGAGATCGGGAAATAAAACGGATCCCTCAGTGACGGGACGCCAATGTGGAATAAAACGGTCTCTAACTCTACGTATACCTAGACAGATACGACAATGACGGGACGCTAATGTGAAGTCGGGAAATAAAGCGGATTCCAAAATGACGGAACTCCGGAGAGGAATGTGAGTTCTTACCGTTCGAGGACTCGTCCGGCTAAGACTGATCTGAGTTCCCTCCATAGACCTATATTTCGCGGTACTGAATGACCACCCCTTGGCGGGTTGTATCTCTCACCATCTTAAGAAAATTCGTTTAATCTTAAATACCGGACAGCGAAGCTAACGCTCCGAGCGAGAGACCTCTAAGTTAATTATGAGAAATTAATTATGAGAAAACAGGTTTGGTTGCCTAGCCACGGATTTGCCTCGTTACAAACGTCATTCTCGCTGTTTCCCCGGAACGTCTTTTGTTAAACATTATGAGAACATCCTCAGCTTCGGCTTCCGGCCCCGAGAACATTCCAGCAACGTTTACCACAGCATATTTTAAAGATTTTTAAAGCCCTACAGATGATTGTTTCAGCCTTCTTTACTGGCTATAACAATTTTACTAGACGAAAATGTGCTAAAATCGTACAATTTTAAACTTTAATTGTCAATGAATAAAAAAAATACAACAAAGCTATTGTCATGCAGTAAGTTTCAAGGTTTATGAAAACTAAAAAATGACAAGAAAAACAATCATGATCAAGAAGTAGTTTATTGTGTACCTACCGATTTAGTTATTAACACAGGAGATTGGCAATATGTGACAAATATATATGTCGAAATAACTTGTTTTTTATAAATAATTATTTCATAAATAAATAAACCTACAAACTTGCAGGCAATTACACCTCGTTTCCTATTAATAGTCGATTCGATGTTGTTGTATAAACGGCATATTTTAATATTGAAATTCCGAAGTTTGCTTTGCCTTAGACGACCACAGTATACTCTAACCAGTAGCAATTGGAACACTCAATAAAATCTGAATTTACCGAGGACATTTGAAAAGAGCCCGTTATCTGTATACAAAACCATGGGACTTATTTCTTTGCTTATTCAGAAACGCACTGGTATATTTTAAAATGCAGATGTTCCTGTTCGTGCAGTCGCCAAAGTGAAGTCGTGTATGTGAATGTATGGTTATCTACAGATAAAGAATTAAAGGGTCCATTGGATAGCATTTTTTTTTTACGACAGCGGCACTTCCTTTGTACCTTCTTCTTCTTCTTCTTCTTCTATGGAGCAGGTGTAGTCTTCTTCCCCACTTATACTCGAGAAAGCAGTGTTGTGTGTGCCATTTATTTATGCTATTTGAAAGTGAATTCATTGTTAGTGTTATTATCCGTAATGATACGCCCATGGACGACCAGGCGGCACCACTTAAAAAGCCATTAAGTGTTTTCGTTGCCGTTCCAACTCTGACTGGACAAAGTATAACTTAGTAAATTCCGCTTTTTCAGTCATTATGTAAATTTGCAGGTGCGCATTATAGTACGGAGGTACAAGGTGTAAACAAATGAGCACAATGTATTCCCTAAGTTATTACAGGTATATATTCTTTCATTTGCCTAAGATAATACTAAAATATTTAAGAAACTGAGCTACCTAACTTTGTTCACAAAATTAACTGAAATATTTAAAATCTAATTGTTTTTATTATACTAATATTAGATTCGTCGTAATAAGCCCTACCAAAATCTTTAGCTCAGGTCAAAAACTCAAAGTAACCTTTGAATAAGATCAGCTTATGGTCGGAGCGGGACCCGGCTTACCTTCATCATACTTACTATGAGTTGTACTGTATTAGAATATGAGGTACAGTTTCGTATAACGGTCATGCAAAAATAGTGCATTTAAAATTTGTTTGCTAACAATTTTATTGATTTTTGACATCTGAGTGTTTACTAGCACTAACTTTTAGGTTAGTAGTAGTGAATTAAGTTATTTAAGGTAATTTAAGTCAGTGCCAGTGCATTAGCACCACTGAAATGGTAATTTATACATTCTACATCCAGGAAACTAAATCTAAATTGCTTCAAAAGGGATCTTACCTACAACTGGTTTCAGTTTTTGGGAAAATTTCTATTACTGGTATTAAAAGGTAATGGGGTTTTAATATTACATCACAAACGTAATGAGAAAAGTTATAGAATAGAACTTTATTCATTCTCTAAGTCTTCACGGGACTTCCCGGACAATTCGAGTCATAGAGATTTCGAATTACAGTAAATATTCGTGAGTCGCAAACGAAACCTCGAGTTATAAAAAAATGCAGGTCTAATTTAAAAAAAAAATCAGGATGTATTATAGTAACAACTTTCTAATGACTATAATTTAAGTATATTCTAATAGTCTTAATTAATAAATTTGGAGAAATGTGGACTAACAGCATAGAGAGTTACGGGGTATTCCAATGATAAATTTCACCGTCCTTATTACGGTACAGACAAATTAGCTTTACATCCTCATAATTTCACACTGTTCTGAGTACATAACCGGGAATATTGCTGATCTAGCATAAATCTACATAATATTGTCAGGTAGTAAAATGTGATACAGTGTCTATTAATTATTTTTTGAAATTTTGGAGGCTCAATTAAGTCATTCTCCTGAAAATCCTAGAAGTACTCATACCTATGCACTTCGGAATCAGAATGTACGCCGAATATCATCAGAGTTCAGGAAAATTGTCAATAACTTCAGAAATGATAATGTTTCCCAAATATGTAAAGAAGATGAGAACACAAAATGTTTTAGAGCATTTTTATTTGAAAAGTATAATACTGCACAAGCTAAGTTGATACGACAATCAATGCGCCAATTAGGGCGACTGACTTTTCAATTAAGAGAACAAGGCGCTGTATTTCGAAATTTACGTTAAATGCTTGTCCCGAAAAATTTCGATTCCATTGTAGCTGTGACTCGTGTAATTATGAAATTTTAAACTTTTTTTCTATTCATAATGTTGCAGTCAATTTCATTTCAAAGGTGAATATCTTCAGTTTCGAAATTTGTTTAATACAATTTTACACTTGTAGGCCATTTGCAAGACATACAGGGCAGATTGTACGAAAAGACCGGAATTCACTACACCATCCTTGGCGCTGAAGATTGGGTACGGAATCCAGAAGTGTGCGGCAATTGAAAGAGGACAATGCTTGAGGAAAGGGAACTTACTCAAAAATAAAAAAAAGGATTTATCAGTGTACTAGAATAAAAATGGAGTGTGCGAATTTCATCTAATGCTTTGTCGACGATGTACTCTCGAAAAAAAAAAAAATGCCGAAGACCTTTTACGCATAACTAGCGATTTAGTTAGTCAAATTGAATACATTTTTGGATAGTGAAATAAAACGAATACGAGAAAATTTTATAACACAAAATTATTGTAAATTACAATCTTTGACCAAAGAATAGGGAAATAACAAGAAGGGAAACAGAGAGAGAGGTCCGATGGTCGCGCAGATCTGTCCGCGCAGGTTAACATTGGGGGAAAATGCACCAGTGGCGTAGGTGTGCAATACATATTTACCTCAATATCATTATGGTAACCACAGGCGTAGGAAGCGAATTTTGTATAAGCATTAGAGTCTTCGCGGTTTTTATTCTAATTTTCATAATGGAATTTAAAAAAAAACATCAGGACATCACGGCACATAGCTGTTTCGTGTGATCACGTTTGTTACACATATATTTAAACATGTTTGAATTAATACCCGTTCGACACTTATTACGGACCTGTGCGCCGACCCTTGCTGTCGCCGCAATAGTTGACTGTCCGGCGTGGTCCGGCCCTGATTTTCCCCCAATATAAGTCTTCAAGGTCATTGAAAACGATTTGCTCAAAACAATAGAGAGGGTCGGGACTTTCCCTTCTTGTTATTTCTCTATTCTTTGCTTTGACATTGTCCTGACTCATAATGTTTAACAAAAGACGTTCCGGGGAAACAGCGAGAATGACGTTTGTAACGAGGCAAATCCGTGGCTAGGCAACCAAACCTGCTTTCTCATAATTAACTTAGAGGTCTCTCGCTCGGAGCGTTAGCTTCGCTGTCCGGTATTTAAGATTAAACGAATTTTCTTAAGATGGTGAGAGATACAACCCGCCAAGGGGTGGTCATTCAGTACCGCGAAATATAGGTCTATGGAGGGAACTCAGATCAGTCTTAGCCGGACGAGTCCTCGAACGGTAAGAACTCACATTCCTCTCCGGAGTTCCGTCATTTTGGAATCCGCTTTATTTCCCGACTTCACATTAGCGTCCCGTCATTGTCGTATCTGTCTAGGTATACGTAGAGTTAGAGACCGTTTTATTCCACATTGGCGTCCCGTCACTGAGGGATCCGTTTTATTTCCCGATCTCGCATTGGCGTCCCGTCATTGTGAAATCCGTGTAGTGTTCCTAGTTACTGCAAGATTGCGTCATTGGCGTATCAGTCTAGGATTCTAGTGGTAGGGACCGTTTTATTCCTCATTGGCGTCCCGTCATTGGGGAATCCGTTTCATTTTCCCGCCTGATCTCGCATTGGCGTCCCGTCGTTGTGTGATCATTAATGGCCACCCGTGTTAGACGTAGGGACTGTTAAGTGTATCCACAGACTGCTGGAATACGACATTGGCGTCCCGTCGCTGTCGTATCAGTCTAGGGGTACGTCGCTGTTAGGACTATTTCCCTGTCTGATTTCGCACGGGCGTTCCGTCACTGAGAAATCAGTCCGGGAAATCCGCTACTCATTTTCCTATCACGTTACCACCGCTACCGATTTAGGTGTTAGGGTTTGCGTTTGCCTCCGCCGCAATACTAACGTATCCTTTACTGATTGCTTTATTCCGCTCTCTTGCCTCTGCTCAAACTACACCGCTTTACCGACGCTTTAAACTGCACGTTTTCCTCGCTTTTCCGAACCTAGCTAGTTTAATTTTCGCTACTCTCCTCGCCTTGTAGAATAATCATTTTTCGCATTTTCTATACTTGTAAATTGTTTTTTTATTTTCAATATTTAGATTAAGTTGGCATTCTCCGTAGTTTCACAGCTTATTTCCTTATTTTTCAATACTTAGAGTAATTTAGCATTTTTCGTAATTTCAATAGTTGTAAATAATTTATATTTCCCGTATTTAGAATAATTCCATATAATTTTATAATTTTCCGTATTTTCGATAATTAGAGTAATGTATATTTTCTTTATTTTTGATACTTAGAATAAATAGGCATTTTCCGTACTTTGTAACAATTAAATTATTATATATTTTTCCTATTTCGTAAATTTCTGTTAAATTGTTTCATTCTCACTTCGGATCTTTCGTCCGAAAATAAACGCCTGCGAACAATAGTTTTTGCGCTTTAATCTTTCTCTCCGTTTAACCCGGAGATGTACATATCGTATTAATTATACAGTGTTGCCGTTCCGATTTAAAATAATTTAATCTAAGTAATTCCCGTTTAGTGGTTTTATTTTTACGGACAGCCCTGGCATTTCTCCTGAGTTTAAACTCACCCTTGGCTTTAGGGAGTAAACCCTTAAAAAATCTGGCGCCTGAGGTAAACCGACTTTAAAACCGTTTGCCGAATTCCAGAACTCCGTCTCAGCGCCCAATTCTACACGTAACTCATTTTCCTCTCATCGTAGTCGTGCCGCCGACTACGACTAACGAGAGGAAACACGACACCAATCAAAACGCGTTACACGTTGAATCAATATTCATGTAGGCCTAATTGGAACGACAACACTACACAAGAATTGTAAAATTCATTAACCCCTCTGGAAAATAAGTTGGCTTCAACTCTCACTATTTTAAAAATTGTTGGGTAACGAGGAACGGTTCCTATTATTCTGACCAAGGAAATGAAAGAAGCACTCGAGTTCATTATTTTAAAACATGTTCAAATTGACATTTTAAATGAAAACCCTTTTGTGTTTGCTGTTCCAATCACAAATTCCAGCCATATCAGAGAATACGCTTGTTTAAAAAAGTGGTGTGCGGAAGCTGAATTACAGTCACCAGATTTGGTTACTAGTACAAAACTTAGAAAATATGTAGCAATTAACGGTGTTCCAAATATTCAACGTAAGCGAAAATGAGTATGATTGGTTGGCTCGTCACCTTGGTCATGACGTTCGGGTCCACAGAGAATTCTATCGTTCGCAAGAAAATGCAGTTGAACTTACCAAAGTTAGTCGTTTACTTTTGGCTGTCGATCAAGGAGAAGCTCATAAATATACTGGAAAACAGCTCAAAGATATACATATTAAAAGTAAGTGGGACGCATGAATGTCAAAATCACAATTCCATTATATTGTATTGTTGTTACATATAGATTGTTTGGAGCCTGAAAAGATTATTCGGCGAATGAAGTGGAATCGGTTGAAGATGAAGGAGAAAAGGCAGACACAAATTATAAGGCAACAAATGGTAAATGAAAGTTATAAAAAATATTCTCTCATTAGTCTCAATCCCATATTATCAAATTACCTCGTGATCATTATAAGTACTAGTAGTAATGAGCTTAGATATAATATTTAATAAATAATTCTATAATATTTTACAAAGTCTAACATTTTCAAATGTTCGAATTTCTTTGCTACAAACGATTCGTTCATTCCACAAATTTTCCTTACATTATTCACAGTTAAGTACAATTCTACAGCATCTTTCACTATGGAAATGATTTTGATGTCTGTATTGGTAACATTAGAAATCACGATGGTGTTCGCGCACACGAATCTCAAATCGGGTATTTCACACTAGAAATATTTCGCCAACCAACACAAATGGTCTATGAACTTCCTCCACTCATCACAGGTGAACAGCATGAAAGTCGTATCATTTATCCTTATTTTAAAGTGAACATCGAAATTTCTCGAAGGTAACAGCCCCACTTCTAAGGAGAATCCGCCCTCGTCACAAGAAAATGTTGAATTCAAGCAAAACCTTCTCCTCTGGTCATGTGAGCCCGAGTGAACGGTGATGGGTGATTGGATCGATGTATTAGAAGCTTCAATTAAAAATTTGTTCAATGCCTCCTCATCTATGGATGGTAATTGGAATTCTGCGGGGGACGGCGGGGGAGGCGGTGGCGGTGGGGGCGGTAGGTCTTCTTTCTTCTTCTTCTTATTCTTTGGGTTGAGCGATGAGGGAGACGGTTTACGTTTAGGAGGTTTATTCATTCTTTACTCGTCGCTGGCTTCTCAGACTGGTGGAAATTGGTTTTCTACTATAGAGGGAGAGGGGGAAGTGTCGGTGGTGGGGAAATCTGTTTTGATTTCATCCTTCATCAATTTTCTTTCAATTGCAATGTTACATACATCTAATAGAATACCTTCCAAATCTTTTACCACAAACATGTAAGGAGGTGTCTGATTTTTTTCGTCGTCGTCGCCCTCCTTCTCATCTTTTTAAGGTTTGACGACGACGATGACGCTTACACAGTTTAATGATTAATTTGTAGCACATCCCGTAATACACCTCGATCAGTAGTGGTATTGGTATCGGAAAAAAGACGCTTCATTTCTACGGTAAAACTGAAGGTGAAAATCAAGTTCCTAGTTCTTTTAAGGGTGTGAACCTCCCACCCACAGAGTCATCAAATTTATGCTTGTTGTTATAATCGCTTTGACGCATCTATCCAACTATTGTAAGAGTTATCGAAATCGAGCTATTTCACATAGACTTTATTTCCCTTTTTTCGTAAAACTTTTTCGACAAGATAAACGTCTGGTTGTTTTGTTTTCTGCAGTTCCTGCTCGTAAAATCCCCCTCTATTGATCGGCCTTCTACATCTTCCAAGAGATATGTGGTTGGGTTAGTTATTCGGATTTTGGAAATTTTAAAATGTTCCGTCGACCAATCAGGTGTGTAATCCTTTTCAAACAAATGCTTTACTTTACTTATTCGAACCACGTCACCAACATTAAATTTTCGTTGAGCCGTGCTGTTAATATGACTATATACACGACTAAGCAATTTTTTTTCTTTGTCTACGCCCACGTCACAGAGTCTCGTGCGAGTAGTACGATGTTGTCATTCATTGTAATTTTTCACGATATCAGGTAAAATGTCGATCCATCTATAGGTTCCGTTTAAGCAGAAATATTTTTATAGCTTCTCTTTTAGGGTACGAATCATTCGTTCGGCAATGGCGGCTTTCAGATGAGTATGAGTGTGATAGTGATTACTGGTGTACTTTCTCATTAACTGTCGAAAATGTGAATTATAAAATTCTTTTCCTTGATCCGTTTGAAGGTATTTCGGGCGTCTACCTCCACTACCGCTGAGAATGTCAGCAAAAGCATCGCTAACTTATTGCCCAGATTTCGTTTGAACGCTCAAGCCTATGCGGATTTGGAAAAACAATCGATCACAACCAATATGTATTTAAACTTTTTGTTTTGGGTCACATACACATCCATTTGGCCGAGATCGGCTTGCTATAAATCATCTATTCTTTTCATGATAGTACGTCGTCGAGGGAAATGTTTTCTTATCGGTTTGTGAAATTCATTGACGAGCTGTATTTTCTCTTTGGACGACTGCTGCTGATGCATCTTCAGATTTGTCTAACTTCTAATATATAACTCGGGACTCGCGAAGTTCTTCTACAATTGAAGATATCTCGTTGTCTTGCGATGTATTTCCAGCTTGTTTCGATGCTACCAATAATCTCAATCTATCGACTAATTCATTGACATCATTCCAATATACATATTCGATTGGTTTAGTATTGTATATTTTTCCGCCACTGTGTTCAAGGGTTGAATCGGAGAAATCGAGTAACTTTCTTGTACTCGTACTTAATAAAGGTTTAACAATATGTGTATATTTAATACTTCCACTGGCTGCTATTCCACCAATTTTGCTGTAACCCCTTCGGAATAAATTTGATGCATCCAAAATTCGTCTAAAATTTTCAAGATCGTTTTGTGAATAGCTTTCTGGCTCTCTGTAAAAAATCAGGCTGTATAGGCCTTTGGAACCGTTATACTGCTCACCGTTCACTATAATATCCCCACTAAGCTTATCGATATCTAGGGTGGCCTTTCCGAGGTACCATTTCGATTTAGCAGGGTCATACTTTGGACCTCGGGCTTTGTCTAAATGTGGAGGACCATTAAAATAACTTGTAATGTACCGTTGGCTGATCTCAGGACACTGAGATATGTAATCCTATATCACACTAATATCACCTGTGTCCTTAATTTCACGTTATCATCAATGGACATCTCATTATAAATTTTGGAAATCCCATCATAATGTTCATCTTCCTCACCCTCCTCCTCATTATAGGATTATGTGATTTCAGGAAGTGGTAAAAATTGTGTTTCGTCTAATTTCGATGTAGGTGATGATAATTCCTCGGATTCCTTCTTTATTTGCAGTAGTTCTTTCTTTTCTGGTTTTAGTTGTTGTTGTTGTTGTTGTTGTTGTTGTTGTTTGTTGAACTAATTGTGTAAGTGGTTTGACGACTGGAGTAAAAAGTTTATTGAAAGTTTCATCCTCTTCAAATCGACCCAACTTTAAAGCGAGATATTTTTTTCGCACATCTCTATTTGATCTCTGAATTTTTCCTTTAAGTCTCACCTCGGAGCTACTTAATGGCGGCTTCATGACGAATGTGGGTTGTGTACTTATCGAAACCTTTGCGATACCGTCCCTTATTTATATCAAAATATCACTTGGCTATTACCAACATACCGAATTTCTCCTGCCAACATTCTGCACGCGAACGCTTAAAAGTGTCATATGTCATGTCTGGACTTACGTGCTCGTTATATACATGTTTTAAATTAATATCATCATAAGTCTTGGCGCCATTAGTCAGGCCGCCAAAAAAAAAATTATCAGCTTTCCTGACCAAAAAAATTAGGAGCGTAGCTGGATTCGATACAAAACTTTTCAGCCCAAACAAAAGTTAGCCAGACCTAAGGGCTCCGAGAAAAAAAATGGTTTTCAGGTTCAGCTTCAAGACCAAAAATTTTCAACCATCCATAACTTGTAAAAATACCCATTTTTATAAAAAAAAGTTGTTTGCAATACTTTAAACTTTTGGAAACTGCTAAAAAAAGTTCATCCAGCACGGTTCACTGTTGACGGGTCTGGGCGCCATTATACGTGAGGCCGCCAAAAGGAAACATTATCAGCTTTCCTGACTAAAAAAATGAGGAGCGTAGCTGGATCCGAGACAAAACTTTTAAGCCCAAACAGAAGTTAGCCAGACCAAAGGGCTCCGAGAAAAAAATGGTAAAATCCGGCAAAAATCCCTTGATATCAAAAAAATTCCATTGAGCCCCAGAAATCCACTGTTTGCCAGTCAATATCAAACCATGAGCGACATTTTTTCTAGAAGTTGACTGGGGATCAACATCACTAAGGTTGGCATGCTATTTTCATATAAATAGAGCATTTTCCAAGTCACCGGCGGGTCAAAAACTCAAAATTCCTCAAAATACTTGAATTTTGAGCCCAGACGACTTCGCTTGACGCATACTTTTTATCCAAGAAGCGACTCTTACCCAAATTGTTGCTCTTGTTGATGTTTTTGAAGGTCCACAACGGTTGATGACAACGCTGAAGCAACCTTCCACAAGAATTGTTCTGGAAATTTGAATTTTCAACACAAATCTTCAAATTTGGGACCAGCCCTTAAGTCTGGCGAACTTCTGTGTGGGCTTAAAAGTTTTGTATCGGATCCACCTACGTTCCTGATTTTTTTGGTCAGGAACGCTGAATATGTTTTTTTTTGCGGCCTGACGAATAATGGCGCCCAGACCCGTCAACAGTGAACCGTGCTGAATGAACTTTTTTTTAGCAGTTTCCAAAAGTCTAAGGCATTGCAAACACCTTTTGTTTAAAACTTTTTTCATAAAAATGGGTATTTTTACAAGTTATGGATTGTTGAAAATTTTTGGTTTTGAAGCTGAACCTGAAAATAATTTTTTTCTCGGAGCCCTTAGGTCTGGCTAACTTTTGTTTGGGCTGAAAAGCTTTGTATGGAATCCAGCTACGCTCATGATTTTTTTGGTCAAGAAAGCTGATAATGTTTATTTTTTGGCGGCCTGGCGACTAATGGCGCCAAGACTCGTGAATAGTGAACCATGTCGGATGAATTTTTATAGCAGTTTCCAAAAGTTTAAAGCATTGCAAACAACTTTTGTTTGACACTTGTTTCATAAAAATGGGTATTTTTACAAGTTATGGATGGTTGAAAATTTTTGGTTTTGGAGCCGATCCTGAAAATTTCAATTTTCAATTCTCCATAACATGAGTTCTATTCCACTTGAGGCCCTAAAAATTTAGGGGGAGTTTCGGGGGCCCAAAAGGACCCCGAAATATATATATATATATATATATATATATATATATATATATATATTATATGTGTGGTACGTTCCACTCCGAATTTAATTTTTTTTTAGATCTGGCCCAAAATCAACTAAAACGGTACATTTGGGCCCCCGAAACTACCCCTAAATTTTTAGGGTCCAAAGTGGAATAGTACTCAAGTTATGGACAATTGAAAATTGAAATTTTCAGGTTTGGCTCCAAAGCCAAAAATTTTCAACCATCCATAACTTGTAAAAATACCCATTTTTATGAAACAAGTGTCAAACAAAAGTTGTTTGCCATGCTTTAAACTTTTGGAAACTGCTAAAAAAAAATTCATCCGACGTGTTTCACTGTTGACAAGTCTGGGCGCCATTATTCGTCAGGTCGTCAAAAAAATACATATGCAGCGTTCCGGACCAAAAAAATCAGGAGCATAGCTAGATCCGACACAAAGCTTTTGAGCCCCAACAGAAGTTCGCCAGACCTAAGGCTTGACCCCAAATTTCAAGAGTTGTGTTGTAAATTCAAATTTCCAGCACAATTCTCGTGGAAGGTTGCTTCAACGTTGTCTTCAACCGTTGTGGACCTTCAAAAACATCAACAAAACCAACAATTTGGGTGACAGTCGCTTCTTGGATAAAAAAAGCGCGTCTAACGAAGTCGTCTGGGCTCCAAATTTAAGTATTTTAGTGAATTTTATGTTTTTAAGCCGCCGGGGACTTGGGAAATGCTCTACTTATACGAAAATAGCATACCAACCTTATTGACAGTGATCCCCAGTCAAATTGAAGAAAAAATGTCGCTCATGGTTTGATATTGACTGGCAAACAGTGGATTTCTGGGGGCTCAATGGAATTTTTTTGATATCAAGGGATTTTTGTCGGATTTTACCATTTTTTTTCTTGGAGCCCTTTGGTCTGGCTAACTTCTGTTTGGGCTCAAAAGTTTTGTATCAGATCCAGCTACGCTCCTGGTTTTTTTGGTCAGAAACGCTGAATTTGTTTTTAATGGGCGACCTGACGAATAATGGCGCCCAGACCCATCAACAGTGAACCGTGCTGTATGAACTATTTTTTAGCAGTTTCCAAAAGTTTAAAGCATTGCAAACAACTTTTGTTTCAAACTTTTTTCATAAAAATGGGTACTTTTACAAGTTATGGATTGTTGAAAATTTTTGGTTTTGAAGCTGAACCTGAAAACAATTTTTTTTCTCGGAGCCCTTAGGTCTGGCTAACTTTTGTTTGGGCTGAAAAGTTTTGTATCGAATCCAGCTACGCTCCTGATTTTTTTGGTCAGGAAAGCTGATAAGGTTTTTTTTGGCGGCCTGACGAATAATGGCGCCAAGACTCGTGAATAGTGAACCATGTCGGATGAATTTTTTTAGCAGTTTCCAAAAGTTTAAAGCATTGCAAATAACTTTTGTTTGACACTTGTTTCATAAAAATGGGTATTTTTACAAGTTATGGATGGTTGAAAATTTTTGGCTTTGGAGCCGAACCTGAAAATTTCAATTTTCAATTGTCCATAGCTTGAGTGCTATTCCGCTTGGGGCCCTAAAAATTTAGGGGGAGTTTCGGGGGCCCAAAAGGACCGTTTTAGTTGATTCTGGGCCAAATCTAAAAAAAATCTAAATTCGGCGTGGAACGCATATATACAACGTGATCAAGAATGACTGTTTGAGTTGGCAATACTGAATTTCATTTTTAAATGGTACAACTGGAGTAATATCCGGTTGGTGACATTGACAGCGGTCATTGACAGATCCCATTTGCTATTTCAATATCAAATTTCTGGTATTCTTTTCAAATTTAGTTATTTAAAATGGTTTTCACGTTACAGCACGATATTTTCATTGGAATGGCGTACTTTCGAAGCGGGATTTATAACCCAATTACTGGTTGGCAGTTGGCAGTACTCCCTTGAAGCGACATACCAGCAATTTCAAGAGTTGTTTCCTGAGACTTTGGTCACTTTTGCTGTCTTTCTGCAACATTGCATGCGAGTAGTTGAACGTTATTTAAACATAGGGAGCGTAAGCAAACAAAAATCAACTGGTAGACCTTCTACTCTAAACGAGGAAGTTGTCGAGGATATCAGAACTCGAATGCAAATAAGTCCTCGCAAATCCTTAAGAAAGCTCTCCCTTCAAACAGGTTGGGTCCTTATGCTTCCTATTCAACCAATTTTCATTCTTATCTATAAGACTTCCACTTTTCCATGTTGTTCTAGTTCACGGTTTTACAGGCTTAACATATGGACGTTGCTCCACTGTGCTTAAAAAGAAATTAAAGTACCACACTTACAAAATTTCCATCGTCCAGTCATTAACCCCTCCTGATCACCCGCAGAGAGTTTTATTTTGCAATTGGTTCAATGACATATTAAATAATAATGATATCCTTGACAATACCTTCTATTCCGACGAAGCCTGGTTTTATCTCAACGGCTATGTGAATAACCAAATTACAGAATATGGTCAGGTGAAAATCCTTACGCTATCAGAGAGACACATTTACACCCGGTTAAAGTTTGTGTTTGGATGGCAGTGTCAAGTACGCGGGTGTATGGGCCAATATTTTTTAATTTTACCGTCAATTCGGAGAGATATATCCAACACCTTTTGAGGCCTTTTATAAACCAATTAACAGACGAAGAGCGTCAAATTGGATATTTCTAACAATACTCTGCAAGGGCACATACGGCTCGTGCTACTATGGGATATTTAAGAGAGAATTTTGGCGACAGAGTACGGTATTAGTCGGTGCATTTGGTGAAGCAGGTCACCAGATCTCACTCCATTAGATTTTTCGTTATTTGGACTCTTGAAGGACAATGTCTTTAGGAACGTATTGCATACTGAAAAGAGCTGCAATAGGCAATAGTTCAGGAAGTGGCAAACATTACCCCCAATATGCTGGTGAATATCTTCGAGAGCCTAAAAAGAAGAGTTAATTTATGTCTGGACCAAAATGGGGGGCATTTTGAGCATTACCTTTAGCCGGTTTAATTAAATCTTTGTTCTGTATTTCGAGTTTCATTTTTAAGCGTTAATTTTTATTCACATAACCTACAATCTTATCGCTGATTGTTCTTCTTCTTCTTTTATTTGGCCTTCGCTGCTTTGGCGATCCAGCCACTTAAATAACGCTGATTGTTTTGTCAAATAAATGAAATAAACATATCTGGTTGTCAAGGCCTATCAACTTTAAAAAAGTTACCTCATTGAACAGCTTCTGGCGAGGGGGTCGCGCAGGGGAGGCGGAGTTCGTGACGTAGACTGGCGACACAGGTCTGAGTTTTATTACCTGTGTTTAATCTAACTCTGGTTTCATCTATGCTCTGTATTACTCTGACAATTCGGCGTTTGGCTGGCGTTTTCGTTTGTAATTGACAACAGTTTTGAGTTTTTCAAAGTATTTTTTGCATCGCCGGTCACCGTGTGACGTAGATGACGTTGTGGTAGGTCAGGATCGCTTGAGGCAACCTATTTAAAGTTGATACGCCTTGTCTGGTTGTAGCATTGCAAACCCTTAGGCAAAAAAATCCTCCAGGTAGGATTGCCAACTCAAACAGTCATTCTTGATCACCCTGTATATATATATATATATATATATATATATATATGAGGTAAAAATACCTCCTCTGGTCGGGTGTATCGTCAATAATGGACACCACGCACTTCAATGTCAACTTTTGATAATCGACCATAAAAGATTTATATCAGAAGAATCAATGTAGCTGAACACATTTTCGTAATCCTCTTGACCCCCCTCGGGGAAGCCCCTATTAACAGCACGGACCGTTTGCGTTGTTGCCAAGGATTGTAAAAAATACGCCTCAATAACGGCGACGCTCACACGGCCAGACTGACAATCACTCTGTCCCGGAGTAACCTGCGTTTGAGTCCACCGAAGTCTTCCTGAGATCAAAAGTTCTTCAGACATCTGATCTTATGTCAAGAACATTCATTAATTCCTAACTCTCGTAGGAATTCAAAAAAGTATTGACTTAGCATGATAACTCTCTAACTCAACATGTTCAAATACTATAAATTTACACTTCGTTACATTATATCTTGAAATATCTTGTAGTCAGTTTACACATTGTTCTGTGATGACTCCACTACCTCTCAAACATTAAATAAAATATCAACTTAATCACTCCTCAAAATCTACTGCGATAGCGTGTCTAGTACTGCTCAGGTCAGATGCTATTTCTCAAATATAGCGTGTCTAGCATTGCTCAGCTCAGGGGCTATTTCTCAAATATAGCGTGTCTAGTAGTACTCAGCTCAGAGGCTACTTCTTAAATTCTAACATCTTTCAAAAATAAATATCCGTACACATCTAACACGGCCATCGTCAAACATTAAATAAAGTATCAAGTAACAATCAAGCTAAACACACGCCTTCGGTGTAAGCATTTCAGCGATCAATTCGTAGTCAAATCTTTGACCACCTTGTGCGCGTAAGCATAATTTCTCTTCAAAATATTTTTTTGTATGTTATTGTAATCAGTCATCACTATTTTTCCATTTTATCACAATGTTCTGCTCATACGCTCACATGGCTGTCCTGGTAAACAAATTACCAAAGAAGTTAGTATTACTTACTTACTTAATAACATTTCGGATTCCTCGGAAAATTCACCCGCTCAAAGCCTCAGCATGTCGTGTGCAACCAAACGCTTTCGATTCGTCAGCAGATTTTTCAATTCGAAGCGGTCGTTTGGTAGAATTTGAACTACTTCGAATGAACCTTCATATTTCTTGCCGAGTTTCGCCGAGTGAGAATTCCCGGACGGATAAAAGACAAAGTCGCCAACGCCAACAGTTTTGATATTTCTTCTCGTTTCGTCAAATAGGTTCTTTGACAGATCAGCTTGCTTCTTAATTCGTTCGTATGCCAGGTTACGATCTTTTTCTAAATTACTTTCACATGTTATTGCCGAAAAAGATGCCGTTAGTGCCCTAACATCTGGATCGTTGTCATTTCGACCCATTAGAAGATAAAGAGGTGAAAAACCTGTGTTTTTTGAATACTTGTGTTAAGTGAAGTTTGTAATTTAACAACATTGCTCGTTCATTCTGATTTATTTGTAATAATTGTCCTTAAATGATCTAAAACAGTTGGCACATATCTTTCCACCTGGCCGTTGCCACGCGGTCTGCCTTTTATAATAAGATGCTGTTGAATCTTTAATTTAGATAACAATTCTTTTACGCAACTGTCCGCAAAATTCGTACCTCTATCGCCAATTAATCGTTCAGTGGTACCAAAAATCATAAAATATATATTTTTTTTAATTTTCGCACATTTCCGAACCTGAAAGTGTTCTTAATGGAATCAAAAACAAATATTTTGTGAACGCATCCACTAGGAGTAGAATGTATTTGTAACCCTCCTGTGAAAGCGGAAAAGGGCCCACACAGTCAGCATACACTGTATGAAAAGGAATCGGTTTTTTGTCAATAGGGAATGTAAAAACCTATGTTTCGGACCAGTGTGTTTTTTGCCTGCAATACACTTTAAGCAGTGATCACAGTATTTTTTAACAAATGTCGCCATTTTTGGAAACCAGAAATAATGGTTTATTTTAGCCAGAGTTTTATCCGGACCGAGATGGCATTGTTCGTCATGGAACATGCGGAGTAATCCGATACGACTTCATTTAGGTACGAAAGCGCGGTACATCGGAGGGTATTGTCCCGGATTAATTTTTCTAAATAGAATATCATTTTGGCAGAAATATTCGGTGGTTAATTTTCCTTCGTTTGATTTTGATACAATTTCGTGAGTCTCTGGATCCTTCCGCTGATTAAGTTTCAACCAATTATTTGTTGTAACGATATTTACTGATTTTATAGATGTTGAAGTATCGAGGGTTTCGACTAAGATAGACGACGTGGGTGAGATGTGTTCCTTTTCCTTTCCGATATTCGATTGTAAAGTCAAAAGACTGAAAGTTCATCCACCAACGAGCAACTCGTAGAAGTAAATCTTTCTTGTTTTGTGTTGATTTTAATGAATTGCAGTCTGTCACCAATTTAAAGTAATTCCGGACAAATAAACACGAAAATGTTTTAAAGCGTAGAACAGCGCCTAGTATTTCCAACTCATAAGAGTGATATTGTGCTTCGACAGGTGTTGTTCGTTTGGAATAATAAGATACAGCTTTCAAAAGTTTATTGTACCGCTGAAACAAAATAGCACCGAAACCGATAGAACTTGCATCCGTGTGCAATTCAGTTTCTAAAGTCGGATCGAAAATCCGTATCTATCGGATACGGATCCGTATATATAAAAACGAATTGCTGTTCGTTTGTCTCGCTTGAACTCGAGAATAGCTGGATGGATTTTGCTAATTTTGATCTTGAAATATTTGTGGAAGTTCAGGAAAGATTTATGCGGCGAGAAACATAAATAATAAGTAACGGAAATACTAAAAAAGGTACATTTTGTAATTTGACATTTGTAATCAAACAAATCAAAGTATAATGTCAGTTGATTGTCAAATAAATAAATGTCAAATGATTATTAAAACCTATCATCAGTTTGTCAGTGCAAGAAAACTTTATTGATTTTAAAATGCCAAGAAGAAGACGATCTGACTTAGGTCGTCGAAGTCAATCAAATGTGCGACGAGCTAGAGGTAGTTCCAAATGAGATGAACCTTCAGTGACACTTGATATGCGCAAACTTTTAGCGGGACCGTTCAAATATGTATGAAGTAAAGTGATGGTAAAAACGTTGGTCGAGTAGTCAAAAACGAGAGACCCACGACGGGAAGTTTAAATTGGGGACTGAAATCGATGATTAGTCTTGAAAAAAAATATTTTATAATGAATCGCAGAGAAAACGTACAGAAAGACACAAAGGTAACAGGAAAAACACAAGCCAAATGCAAACACGTGGAGCCATCAAAATCCAACCTCAAATTATGTTTGTGAGTGTGTGAGAGTAGTTTGTAATGAATCCCATTTTTAGAGAGTTGAGAGTAGACTACTCACTATACAATTGATCGCGGAAACAAACCTATCTCGGATAGATGGCAGCCGATAAGGCACTGTTCAATCTACCATCGTTTAAATGCCAAGACTAAGTAAATATAAACCACTCGCCCCCTACGGCGTTCTCTGCCCGAGTTAATCCAAGGTGAGAACCACTACTTGTTTCCGTTATTCGTATTTATTCGTTGTTGTCTGTTTCCGTCCGACCGACCGATATTTGTAATCGTCCGACTGTGAACGTACGGCCGACCGCCGCTATATGTACCTATTTGTTATTCGTTACGTAATCGTCCATAATTTGTGCTCGTCACCGCCGTTAATTTTAAGACCGCCGAATTTTGTGTTATATGTAATTGTGTGCATATCACCGCCCGATAAATGAAATCGTGAACGTTACCGCCGTTATATGTTAGACCGACTGAACTATTTGTTATCTGTTATGTAATCGTCCATTACCGACCGCTAATAGCAAATGTTTTGCTATTCCGTCTGTATGTGTTAGCTTGTACGTCGAACCATTAACACCCGTCTCTCTCAGAACCGCTACGAATTAATTTTGCCCTTCGTTGTAGGGGAAAATTAATTTGCCGCTGCCCTCCGCTTGCTCTCTCTCACACTCTCGCTCTCTCGTAATAGCCGCACTACCGAATATTAGCCACTGCACGTTTTTCCTATCGTCTCCGTATTTCGCTATTTCTCTTTCAATGTGAAATTGTTAGTACTATTTTCCGTTTCCGCATTTTCGCTTAGTTAAATAGTTTTCGACCTTTCCGATTTCAATTAGAATAAAATTTTATTTCTCTCCAACTGTGATACTTTTATATTTTCGCATTTGTGTGTTTCCTTTCCGAGATTAATAAATAACTGTAAATAAGTTTTTGTATTTGCCCGGTCTCCGTTCGACGACCTCGCAGGTGTTAGTCGAACGAATTGTTTTCACGGCCAATTGGGAATAAAATAATTTTGGGATTTTCTGCTTTTGAACGTGTGTTTCATTTCTACGGACAACCCTGGTATTCTCCTGAGTTCGTAAAATTACCCAGGCACATTCCCGAGGGAGAAAACCCTTAAAAATCTGGCGCCCGAGCAAAACCGTAAAACCGACTCCTAAAACCGATTAACCGAAGTCCCGAACTCCGTCCCAGCGCCAAATCTCACAAGTAACCGCACTAAGCCCGTTACAAGTTAACGTCTCCTTTTTACTGCAAGGCTAATCTGGACGGGACCTGCAGTTTAACGTGGGCTCCGAACCACGGTCATCGAGCAGGGTTGTACCCACTAAGGCTCTCACCCCAGTAACCTCAAACTATGTGTGTGAGAGTAACGCCCTGTATATCAACAGTTGTTGTCGTTACCAATTTACCAAGAGTCGTTACTGCTTTGTAGAGTTCCCGATCACAACGTAATTTTGTATCTTAAGAGATACTCCTGTCAGGATAATCCGAAACTGATTGAATCTCAAATTTACCGGTGCGAAGAAAAATTCGAAACAATCGGTCACATGGTAGGACGTGAGGAAAACCTTAACGCCACCCGAAAGAAACGCGGTATATTTTAATGAAACAACAAGTAAACATAATGTCGCAAGCCTTATCAAATTACAATACCATTATCAAAAATTTACTACTAAATGAAAAGTCACTCAACAAAAATCTTGAAGAGTTTGACGCATTTGCAAATAAGACTGCGAATCAAGTGAATTTTCTCACTTACGCCCAATCAGTAACAGATCATTTAAACCTATTGTCTCAGTTAGCTAATGAACTGAACGAAGAACTCGACGTCACTATTTCGTCCATGCTTTTATCGAAGCAGAATACCCTACATCCATCAATAATTACCCCAAAACATCTAAGTCAATCTAAGGGATGAACTTGTAAAAATAAAATGAACTCCCAACTTGCAATTCCCAGTCGATCTAAGCAATTACGGAGATATTTACAAAGTTTTAGAGATATGCGATTTGTCAACCGTTTACGTTAGTAAATTAATTATCTACGCTATTAAAATCCCATTAGTATCGTACCAATTATATGACGTGATACCTCTCCCGATCGCGTCATATAACACGAAAGTCTATTCCTACATAAACTCAACATTTCAATACGTTCTCCTAAGCACTACACGCATCTACTACGGCGAGCTGAAAGACTTGACCGAATGCAAGGAGATGCCACCCGACAACTACATTTGCACTAACGTGATGGTCCACCTATCTTGCGAAACCGACCTGCGACTCCGGGATCCTGCAACCATCCCCAAAAGCTGTGACACCAGGACCGTCCTCTCCGAATTAGAAGTCTGGCACCCTTTATCGACAAACCAGTGGCTGTTCGTCCTCACTAAACCGACTGTTGGAACAATAAACTGCATCGGAAACAAAATTCACATCGTGGACGTAACCCTCCAGGGAAACGTGATTTTTACGCTTATATCAAGGTGTAAATGTTACACCCTATCACCGCTGCTGACAGCTACGTCAAACCAGACTGCCACCTACGCCAACCAGACTACCACCTACGCCAACTACGTACCTTCAGTGGACAAAACTCTGGACGACTACTGCACCGAAAAACAGAACTACCTGCATATGGAAGATATGATACCTTAGGACAATGTCAACCTGTATGACCTCCAGCACTCACAACACAAGTTAAAGGAGTTCGAAAAGGAATTGGACCAAAGGATCAACCAACCGTTCATCATACAACATTCGAGATAGTACAACGTACTCTTTGAGAACCTTGCCAGTCTTGCCTCATTACTAATACTATACGTCTGTTGTTGCAAACGTTGCAGATTCATAAAATTCCCTTTGTTAAGGAAGTACTTTAATCCTAACCGATGTTAACATCTAGTCTGCATAAATAGCCACAATTCTGTGAGTAACAGCAGTATCCAGTCGCATCACCTTCAACCTCGCCATCACTCGGGGTCGCTGACTTCCGCCGAGCACCTATCTGAAGGAGATGAATCCATCGCCCTTCGAGAAATCGAGCAACTCTACTAGGAGATACACTCTACTGAAACGAGATCGACGACCGTAGGAAGAAGGCTCTTTAAAATATGATCGATTTACCTGCTCAGTGCTCAGTGTTCAGTGTTCATTGCCCAGTGTTCGATGACCAAACAGCATGTTTTGACTTACATACTTCCATTTTTTTTCCAGTTATGTTTTGCAATGTATAATCTTAGTTATAGCCTCAATTACTCTTTCATCTGTATTCCCTTATATACTCACTCTATTTTATTTTATATTTTATCTGATTTAATCACCTACATGTGTCCACAAGTAATGTTTTTATATGGTGTAATCTACTTTTGATTATAATGATGATATTTACATTTTAAATGCTGTCATATTCAATTTTAAAATTATTCCTCGATATAATTTCGATGATTTTACACTCATCAAAACTCTTACCGAGGAAGGTGTGTAACGCCCTATATATCAACAGTTGTTGTTTTCGTAAACGTGTTATGCGGGCTTTGTCTCCTCATTAATCAAACAATTAAGTAATTCTTCAACAGGAAATTGATTCCAAAAAGGCGTCTAATGAGATCATAACCTTTCCAAATTTATTGGTTTGTTTTTCCTACTTATAGGAAAATAATTTCAAAAGTGTCTAATGAGATCATAACCCTTCTAAATTTATTATTTTGTTTTTTTTTACTTATAGGAAATTAATTCAAGAAAAGCGTTTAATGAGATCATAGCCCTTCTAAATTTATTACTTAGTTTTTTACTTTTAAGTTGTTTTTCATCTGAAGACAACTACAGCTTCATTCATAGAGAATTAGTTAACTTGTTTTTCTCTTCTAATTGGATAAAACGTTTATGTACAATGAAAGCCCATTCATAATAATGTCCCACGCCTGGGAGCCTAGGGCCCAAAGGGAGTGCTCTGGTTGGGGGCTATGGGGTATGGGTATTGTTACCATCTCAGTAGAGATGGTAACAATACAGGGTAATGCCAATAAGGTTTATTTAACAATAACATACAGGGGAGAGAGAGGGTGGACACTTAATAAAGGGCGATAAGATAAGGAGAAATATAAGAGTTAACAATACAAAAAAGGGCAGAATTAGAATGGTGTAAAGATAAACTGCTTACATTAATCCCTAGCGGATCTGGAAAGGGACGAGGGTCTTCCAATGGCGAACACCACGGGGGATAACCCCCCCAGTAGGGGTAGCTGGCAGGGCCACAGGCGGAGGCACGGGCTGCGGGTGCTTGATGGACTCAACCTCGATTGGTACGATCATCTCGTATTTATTAGATCTCCGCATGCTATGTTTTGAATTACGTGCCCTGTCCGAAGGTTGTCGGAGCCGTTCCGTGCTGACTTGTATTAAAATGGATACGACCCGACCTGGTTTCGCCTAATTGGGGTCACTTTATGACAATAGGGACTTATTGGAAGTTTCAAAATACTGACAGCAGTAATAACAACAACCGTATATTAATACTGCGGGGTCGTTTACGCGGCCAAAAAAATAGAGTTATTGGAAATGCTTTTTGGTTCTGTGCTATTCATTCTCCTTCTTATTTCTAACCTTACTTTTAAACTTCGAAGAGTCAGATAATTTCTGTGATTGTCAGTTGGCGGATGACCCGGTTCCCGGTTGTTGTTATTTGTTTGAGTGTGAGGTGACGACAGACAAAAATGGAAGAAGACTTGTGTGCTGCGATTTTCGCAGATGCAGACGATGGCGATATAGAGCATATTATTTTGGACCATTGATTAGTTGACAGAGAAGTTGTTGGGGATAATCCTAAATTATTTTTTATTTGCAAAATAAAACGCTTAAATCAATGTCAAAATGTACATTTTGTCTAGTGAGTAGGTGTACACCTAGTCACTTATTCTATTTAAAATTTTAATAATTTTGCTCTAGATTTAGTAACTTATTCTACGGTGATCGAAAGAGAGATTGTAACAGAGATACCTAATGAAAATGACCACCCGCTTAAATAGCAGGTACAGTTATATTGTCATATATTTGTTGCCACCAACCAGTTTGCAGGTGGGATTTTCCATATGATCAATATATCTCCTTGCTAACACTTTTGAATCCTAAAGACTTGTTTACCCAGGAACACAAACATAATACACATCTGTAATGGATAACTATCCTTTTTTGGCAAATGGCGATAGATGTACGATGTACATATAAAATTATGTAACAATATAAAAAAATGGAACGAGGATGTGGATTGTGTTTCTATGTAAACCTAGCCCGAGACCTGTCCAATTTATACCTTAATTAAGTCTTACCTTATTTCTTCATCTTTAATTTTCTTTAAAAACATTTCAATCAGTAATAAAAGATGGCTTTTAAGGGTTTTAGTTTGAAACAACTTTTTTGTTGCTAAACATAAATGTTGAATTTGGTTCCAGCCTTCTGGATTTGTTATAGGGTTTACATTCAAAAATTCCCGCAGCAGTAGCAGGTCGTCGTCGTACGTAAACCTCAGTCTAACTTTTTTGTCATTCATTGTTTTTTTAAAACACAAATTCACAACTACTCGTTAAAAAAATCCGGGAATTGAAAACAAAAAACTAAAGACGTAAACAAACCAAAGAGAATGCAAAACGGTTAGTTATAAAAACGACAGATCAGCTGACAAATGTCAAAAGTGTAAAAATACGGGAAAATTCTAGGAAATAGTGCACTCCTTAATTGTTCAATAATAAAGTCTAGCACTATCAAAATTACTGGTAGCAGTATTTATTGGGCCACTGCGCATGCGTATATGTCAAAATAGTGCTATCAGTATTACTGCTACACTTTATTACACTTCCAATAACTCCCTAATAACAATACATTACATTCTCCCCAACGTCAACTATCGCTCGCCGAACAATTTTTCGTTCTCGACTTTTAAACGAGACGTACGTATTTCTCTAATCAAGTAAACCCAATCTTTGTAAAATAATTTAAACAGTTAAAATGAAGTTATTAAATCATCTAAAAGTGTTTCTCCGCCGGAATCCCAACAGTAGTTACGTCTCCTTTTTGCTGCAAGGCTAATCAACCTCAAACTAAATAATGTTTAAAAGTGAATAATTATGAAGTAGATAGACTTAGAATGGAACGAGTTCGAGCACATCAAATACAACAACAGCGAGCACGACATAATGAAATAGGGCGATTCCTGTAACCTGGAACGTGTAGCATTCCGCTACGACCCTTAAATAGATTATTGGGTGTGCCGACCGTGTGGGTGTAACGATTGGAGAAATGACAATATTTTATTAATATTGTAAAGAGTTAAAATACAGCGGTGAATCTACTGGATTATGTTGTGCTGGTGGTAAATAAAATTGCCACAATTGTTCCCACCACTAGATCCATTACGCTTATTAGTTTCTGGGGTGGGAAATGACTCTAAACATTTCTTGGCCAACATCCAAAAATATAATAATTGCTTTCAAACGACGTCGTTTGGTGCAACGCATATTGTACAGGAAAATTTCATACCTTCTTTCAAGGTAGTTTTTGATAAATTATTTATAGAGATTTATTTTGAGTTATTCTCGAAATAAAAGAAAAGAAACACGAAATAATTAAAGTTTATTCGGGTTCCTAATCTTCAATTATATTTCGTAATCTCTCGCGTCACGTCTCGATCACCGTCTCTTCGCTTCTCTCCCGTCCGCCGTTCGCTCTCGCGGTACCGAGACCTCCTGCCTCGTTCCCCCGCGCTACCCCGGGTCTTCTCCACAGGACTAGTGCAGACGAAGCATTATGCTAACACGGCCTTTCCTGACGAAGTAGAGTGTCCTCACTCGACCAGTCCATTGTACTCCTATTGACCAATTCTATCTGAAACTCAAATGTTGGACTAAGTACTTGTCGTGCAACATTATGATAAAATTAAAATTTGTTGATGTCTCCACTGACAGGAACAATCGAACATCCTGAAAATTTTCGGAACTTGGGCCCAAGTTTTAAAAGTATTAATACAACTAGCCTAATTAATAATATAATTTGAGAACGATACCATACCATAATCGATAAACCTTAATTCTAAAGGAACTTAACTCGGGATGAGGGGCTTAACCTACGTGGTCACGTTGTCCCCAACCTCGGTGCGGACCCGTGTGACCTGGGTCAGACACCCGCGTTACCAGCTGGTCAACACCTCATAAGGAGGTGGAAATTTCAGGACCACCTGCACCAGCCAGTGCACCAACACCAGCCAGTGCCGCTAGCGCACCAACACCAGCCAGCGGTCCCTCCGTCCGCTGGTCGCCCAGGGCTGACCCCCAGGGAAGAGCCTTACTCTCCACTCTTCCCTAGCCATGCCTCCCTCGCATGGCCATTACTCTCCGTAATGTATCCACGGCTTCAGGTTCTCGGACGCCCCCCCCCCTTGATATCGTACTCTGGCTCGAGTGCTGCCGGGTATCTCAGCCACCTTGTATCGGTCATGGTCCAACACTGCCATCACTCTGAATGGGCCTCGCCATCTGGGAAGTAATTTCCGGCTGACACCAGTTGCGGGTTGATTGCCAATACGGGTCATCACTAGGTCTCCGACAATATATGGTTGGGGATGAGACCGTTTCTGATCGAACCGTTCTTTCTGCCTGGTCTGGTAGACGACAGTCTCCCTTTCCGTACGTGTCCGTGCTGCCGTTACGTCAATTACTTCACCTCCCTCTGGTTGTAATAATATCTGTGAAACAACACGGTACCCCATTAGTAGTTGGCTCGGCGTAACCCCAATAGCCTTATTCAACGTGCCATTCAGCCCTAACTGAATATTGGTTAAATTATTGTCCCAACGATCATCATCTGTGTTCGCGCCCATTGTGGCAAGCGAGTCAAGTATGGTTCGGTTATATCTCTCAACTTGTCCGTTACCCCTTGGCATACCTGTGGCGTTTAAGTGATGCGTTATATTTTTCTCGTGACAGAATTTGTTAAAGGTTGTACTAGTGAATGCTGTACCCCTATCGCTAATAATACGACGAGGTATGCCAAATGTTTTTATGACATCGGATAGCGCTTGTATTGTATGTTTACTTTTGGTAGTTTTAACCGCATATAACAGAATAAACTTCGTAAAAGCGTCTATTACTACAAGAATATACATGTTACCTTTCTTTGTTTTAATAAAAGGACCTAAGTGATCCACGTGAATTGTGTGAAATGGTATTGGTGTTTTCTTTATTGGATGCAATTCCCCAGGTAATTTTCCGCCAGGTGATTTGAAATAAATGCAATTTAGACAGTTTTTAACCTACTTTTTGATAAAATGTCATGTTTTTAAACCAATATTGACTTGATATTAATTCAAAAGTCTTTTCGAATGCAAAATGTCCAGTCTCGTCATGTGCCTATCGTAACAACTGTTAACGACCTAATTCTGGTACCACCCATCGGAGACCATAATGTGTAATTTTATAAATCTTACCACCTTTTAGCGCAAAACTTTTAAAAATCTGTTTATTTCCGTCATAATCTCCGGATTATAATATTGTTTTTATATTCTGAATATATTTATCTTGTTGTTGTGCGGTCAATAACCAGTATCCGGTCGCACCAATATTCCTGTCAGGATACCCACTGACTAGCGTCGGTGTACAATAAAATGCCCTTTCCTGGGTCAAATAAGGCTAACACCGGCGCTGAGATCAAACTCTCCCTCAACGTTTGGAATGCCTTCTCATGGGATGCACCCCATTCCCACTTAGCGTCCTTCAGTAGCGAACCACTCAACGGCTTGGCCTTATCAGCATAGTTTGGTATGAATTTTCTGAAGTAGTCAGTCAATCCAAGAAATTGTCGCACCTGATGTACGTTTGATGGCGTCGGAAAATGTCTTACGGCAGTTAATTTACGAGGACTTGGTTGGATCGAGGAGTCACTAATTACATAACCTAAATATTCGATTTTGGTTTGTAAGAAGAAACATTTTGATAGGCGTAATGTAAGATTGTGTTCTTTGAAACAGTTTAAAACTTCACGTAATATATTATTGCAGTCAGTTGGGCTTTTTGCTGGAATTAGTACGTCATCAAGATAAACAAGAACTTTATTGAATCGTAACTGACCTAAAGCAGTATTTATCATGCGTTGAAAAACTGCCGGAACATTTGTAAGGCCGAAGGGGCAGCGTAAAAATTCATAATGGCCGTCTTGGGTGATGAACGCAGTTAATGGAATTGATTCTTCATCCATTGGAATGTGAAAATAACCCGAAAAGAGGTCAAGACTGGTAAAGTATTTAAAACCTGCTAATCATTTAATATGGTCTTCTATTAACGGTGTTGGATATTTATCAGCGATTGCAATTTTGTTTAGATCCCTATAATCAACGCATAAACGTTTATCACCGGTTTTCTTAGTTGTTAATATAACCCTGCTCGCATATGCTGATCGAGATTCACGTATAATATTATATTGCAAAAGATCGTCAATGATTTTTCGAATTTCAACACGTTCGTAATCTGAAAACTGCCGAGGTCGATGATTTATTGGAGTAATTGACGTTACCACAATTTTCATCTTTACCAGTGATGTTTGTCCTATTTCAGACATATCCCTCGCCACGCATTCAGAGTACTCATTAAAAATGCTTACGAGTTCAGTGACTGCTTCATCATCTTTCATACCGACATTAAGTTCTGTTTTCGTTAACAAGTTAACCTTTTTCACTCTTTCTGTAAATATTAACTTATCCCCAGTTTTTAAATATTCAACGTCGTACAATTCGGTAAAGTTTTGCCCTATTAATACATCCACACCTAAAACGCATTTCTCGATTATGTACAGGGTGTTAACGATTCGCGATTTAAAATAAGTTTTCAAATAAAAACCCTATAGTTAAAGAAAAAGTTATATTGCCGCCTGTATAACACGTCAATCCCCGATCGTTACGTTCAACCGAATATCTTCCTTCCCACCGCTCCGCGGTCTCGCTCGTTGGCTCGTGGTTCCCTAAGAAAGGTGACGTCAGCCCTTTTCCGTTGAGGCCTCTCGTCTCGACGTATACTGCGTATACAGGGTGGTGGCTGTAGACGCAATGGTGACTGATGCCAACATTCGGCCTTTCCTGACATCAAGTGTGCCCTCGCACTTGCCTGTCCTAGGGAACACCAAGACCTGAAATCTTCGGTTAAATAAGTTTTCCGAATAAAACAAAACAATCCTAAAAAAAAAAGAGCAAGTAACAAGCCAAAAAAAAAATAAAATAAAACTGGGACGTGTCATCACATTCAGCAGCCGCTAACCTATCCTAAACCCTAAAAGTAATGAACTTGGCCAAGTTTATTAATTAAGATAACTTATTATTAGCTAGATATATATGTAAAAACGAACGTTCTCCTTATATGCTAACCGGCCATTAGATGACCACCGATATCGATATCGCTAGGAAAGTAACCTCCCGTCCCTTACTACGGACTCAGCCCCTGAAAGCTTCCGTCAAAAACGTACCGGGACCGTCCCTTACTACGCACTCAGCCACCTGAAAGCCTCGTCATAAACGTACCGGGACTTAAGAAAGTTACCCCCTAAACCGGGAAAAGACACTCCTGCCTCACCCGCAGGGGTTGCCCCCTAACCAGGAAGGGAGGTCCACCCTATCCATAGGGTCCCATCTCAACCTTCCTGCCGACACGGAGCGCTCATGCCCGACCCAGACGTGTCCTCCATACGTCCAGCATGACAGAGCGCGGCCGGTCGTCTCCATCGGCGAGTCGGGGCTGATTACAGTTGCTTGTGCCCATAGGTGATCCAGGGCCGCATGTTGTCTACTCCAGCCACTCCAGTGTACGCTATCTGGGATCGAGTACTCCCTGGGATGTCGGTCACTTCGTAACGGTCTCGTCCCAACACCTTCACGACCCTGAACGGTCCTCTCCACTTTGGAAGTAGATTTTGGCTCCCACCAGTGGCTGGCTGGCTGGTTATGCGAAGCAGGACCAAGTCCCCTACGGCATACGGCTGTGCCCTCGTACGGTTCTGGTCAAACCGGCGCTTCTGCTCCGCCTGGTACTGACCAACACTCTCCTCAATACGCTTTCGGATATCTGTAACATCAACAGTTTTAGGTTCACCACCTTCAAGTTGGCCATGCGCAAAAACCCGATATCCTAATAAAGCTTCGCTGGGTGACGCACCAATAGCTTTGTTAAATTGTTAATGGTTCCGTTCAGTCCTAATTGAATATTTGGAATATTTTGGTCCCACTTTTTGTTGTCAATATTTGCTCCCATTGTTGCTAAACAATCAACGATTGTTCGGTTATACCGTTCTACCTGACCATTAGCGCGGGGAATAGCTACTGCATTCAAATGATGTTTTATACCTTTGGTATTGCAAAATTGCATAAATTTTTCGTTATGGAAGGATGTTCCTCTATCGAAAATTATTCGTCGTGGTACACCAAATACTTTTATTACCTCTTTCAAACATTTAATTACTAAATCAGTTTTTGTACTTCGTACTGAATACTTCGTACGTAAATACGAATTTTGTAAATGCATCTACCATGACAAGGACTTGGGTATTGCCAGATTTAGACTTAACAAATGGACCAAGATGGTCGATATGAAGAGTATGAATTGGTAACGGAACTTTTGTTATTGGATGTAAATAACCTTGGGGTTTCCCTCCTGGGACTTATAAAATAGGCAATTCTACATATTTTTTTTACAAACCGACGCATGTTTTTAAACCAATATTTTTGTGATAGTAATTCGTACGTTTTGTCAAATGCGAAGTGACCTATATCATCATGAACCATAATATGTAATATTTGAAATTTTGCAGTTTTGGGTACTACCCACCTAAGTCCATGTGAGGTGATTTTAAATAGTGGAATTACTAATTTCATAACACAAATATTCTATCTGTGTTTGGAGAAAGTAACATTTTTTAAATTTAGTGTCAAATTGTTGTGTTTTAACATGTCCAAAATTTGGCGTAATGCGAGCAAGGCATGAGGGACATCTACACTGGGAATTAATATGTCGTCCAAATATACCACAACAGTATCGAACCTTAATTGACCAAGGGCTGAATTTAACATTCGTTGGAAGACGGCGGGTGCATTGCGTAAACCAAATGGGACGCGTAAAAATTCGTAATGTCCATCCTGGGTAACAAAAGCAGTTAGATGAATCGAATCCGCAGCTACTGGGATTTGATGATATCCCGAAAAAAGATCAAGGCTGGTGAAATATTTAAAACCAGAGAGACGTTTTAATTGTTCTTCTATTAATGGTAAGGGGTATTGGTCTGGCACGGTAATTTTGTTCAGTGCTCGATAATCCACGCATAAGCGTTTTTCTCCGTTTTTCTTAGATACGAGTAAAACATTACTTGCATACGCTGATTGTGATTCCCTCACAATTCCGTGTTTTAAAAGATCATCAACAATGTCTCGAATCTGTTTACGTTCAGGGTCTGAAAATTGTCTTGGCCTAAATGCTATGGGTTTGTTACTTGTAACTGTGATATGCATCTCACAAAATGACGTCATACCTAACTCAGCCATTTCTCTAGCAACACAATTAGGATATTCGTTTAATAAGGTTAAAAGGGAATTCACGGTTTCGGGATCCTCGAGTCCTATGTTAATAACAGCAGTATCAATTAAGTTTACGTTTACAGTTTCTGAAAATACCAACCTACCACCTGTTTTACTATATTGAATGTCGTCTTGTTCCGTAAAATTCTGCCCTATTAATACGTTCACACCCATAATGGGCTCTTCTATTATAAACAGGTCGATGGCCCTACTTATACCGTCGACCGCAACGTCGGCATTATAAAAATATTTGGGTGTCATATGACCAGACAGGGTTTTTAGTATAATGTTATTTTCAATTTTCTGTAATTTGAACTGAAATTGATCCGCCGCTTGTTTTGTTAAGAGAGAACACTCACTACCCAGATCTATAAAACATTTTATTTCGTATTCATTTAATGTAATGGTTTTGAAAAATTTATCATTTGAACGGGAATATAAGAAGTTGACATTATGTCATTCTATTGCTAAAGGAGGCCGTTTGGACGAATGGGAACAGTTTCTTCGCATGTGACCCGTCTTACCACAATTATAACAACGTAACACATGTCCAAAGTTTGTTGCGCTTTTAGGAGAGCTACCAGTATTAGTTTTTTTGAAATTTACCCTTCCTTCATCAAGCATTTTTAAATGGTTGGCCAACATACTAGGATTTAAAACGTTAGCTGTTTCTATTGCAAATCGCACTTGTTCGTCGGGTATCGCACTTACAATTAAATTAATTTTATCCTCATCTGATATCGATAACTGTAACTTGTTTATTAGTGACAGTTTTTCAAACGTATACTCATACAAACGCTGATTAGGTTTAGGTTTGCAAGCCATTAAGTCAGTTAATAAATTGTGAAGATTACGTTTGGATTTGAAATTTTCGCGCAACATGTGTTTCCACTCAGACCAATTGAACAGATGGGTAGGGAGGCCATGATACCAAGTTTGAGCGGGACCACGTAGTTTACTTAAAGCTAAATGGCAAATGGTTCTATCATCCCAGCGATAGAGTTGAGAATATTCATCAATTTTATCCAGCCACTCATCGATACTCTGAGTGACAGGGTCAAACTCCCGGATGATGCCAAGGTTTAAAGAGGCAACACTTACCAAGCTATTCCGGGCACCTAAATCTTTGGCCAACTTATCTATACCTTGGATCAGCGCGTTACTCAACTCGGTGATATCGCTCGTGACTCCACTCCCATTAGAGCGCCGAGAGTCTCCACCTAAGCTATGGGGCTGCTCCCCCAATTCCAAACTTGGAGAGCGTCTCCTTGAGCCACGGGAACGTTCTGCTTTCCTGGACTGCCTCGGAACCTTTCTGACACCCTTCGACCTCCGCTCTGAGTGACGTTCCCTCTGCTGGGAACTCCTGGAAGATCCATGTGGCCTGCCCATTTTTTTTCACAACTTCACTAAACGCACAATTTGCCAAAAGGTCTTCGCGGATTCTGATCCCACTTCTGATGTTAACGATTCGCGATTTAAAATAAGTTTTCAAATAAAAACCCTATAGTTAAAGAAAAAGTTATATTGCCGCCTGTATAACACGTCAATCCCCGATCGTTACGTTCAACCGAATATCTTCCTTCCCACCGCTCCGCGGTCTCGCTCGTTGGCTCGTGGTTCCCTAAGAAAGGTGACGTCAGCCCTTTTCCGTTGAGGCCTCTCGTCTCGACGTATACTGCGTATACAGGGTGGTGGCTGTAGACGCAATGGTGACTGATGCCAACAAGGGTTATAATTTTTGTTACACTGTCAACGGAGATGGTTGCCTTAACGTAAGTATCGGGTTTCAAACCCGGCCCGCTTAGTGTATTTAAAATAATTTTCCGCTCAAGTGGACGTAAAGTTAATAATAATTTTTCTGCTGCGCTTTTTGTAATTAATGAACACTCGCTCCCAAAGTCTATGAATGCCTTTATGTTTTGAAAATTGATTAAAATGGTTTTAAAAAATTTTTCATTTGTATTGTCACCCAAAAAGTTAACGTATTTTTGGCTCAATAGCCATCATTTTTTTATTTTTCGGAGCGATTTGAGGACACGATCGCCGGTAATGGCCCTCTTGATGACAGATAAAACATCGTACCGTCTGTTTAAAATCCGTTGCTTTAGATTTTGGGAAATGTCGAGTGGTTGTTAAAGGTTGTTCAGTCATTAATGATGAAGTTGACGGCGCTGTTAATGTTTTAAAGTGACTCGCAAGTGTTTGTGGGTCACTGATACCTGCTGTTTCAATGGCAAATCTTATTTGTTGGTCTTTAATGCCCCTTAATATTAAGTTTACCTGATCCTCTGAAGAGAGGTTGATTTTTAATTGATTAATTAACGCTAATTTTTCAAATGTGTATTCGTATAGGGACTGGTTTGGTTTAGCGGTACAAAGGATCATCGCCTGTAATGCTGAATGTAAATCACGCGTTGGGACAAAATTTTTAGTCAACATTTCCTTCCACTCACCCCATGTGAATAAATGAATAGAAAGACCACGATACCAAGTCTCGGCAGGTCCCCGCAATTTGGTTAGGGCCAAATGACTCGTAGTACGATCGCTCCACCCATATAAATAAGAGTACTCATCGACTGATTTAATCCAGTCATTAACATTCATCGATATTGGGTCAAACTCCTGAATAATGGTCTGTGAAATAGGGCCGGCACTTACCTCCTCCCTCCGGGGTGTTACATATCTTACTACCTCTGATATTCCTTTTGATATCGCCTCACTCAATTGGGTGACTGTCTCCTCTGTGCGCCTCGAGTGGTGTTTAGATTTCCTCGACTTGCGTCCAGACTTGCAGCTTGACCCTTCGTGACGGTGGTGTCGCCTTCCCTTGGTCGTCCTGCGACGCATCTCACGGGATCCTGACCTGGATCTGTTGTGATGCCTGCGATCCCTCGTGGCTGTTTCGTCGCCATCGGAACCAGATCCCGAATCTCATCCTCGCTGACGCCCCTCGTACGATCTCGACCTGGATCTGCTTCGATCCATGGTTATTTCGTCAGAACCAGAATTCCAACAACACCACACCTCACTAATACTAATCGTTTTTATGGATCTTCGAATCCCACTTCTGATTTTGAGTTATTCTCGAAATAAAAGAAAAGAAACACGAAATAATTAAAAGCATATTCGGGTTCCTAATCGTCAATTATATTTCGTAATCTCTCGCGTCACGTCTTGATCACCGTCTCTTCGCTTCTCTCCCGTCCGCCGTTCGCTCTCGCGGTACCGAAACCTCCTGCCTCGTTCCCTCCGCGCTTCCCCGGGTCTTCCCCGCAGGACTAGTGCAGACGAAGCATTATGCTATCATTTAAAAAGATAATATACCATTGCAAATACAAGGACAGTTTGCGGAATCAACTTGGAGTTTCGGTTTCGAGATGCGGTGTCGCGCATGGGCAATTATACGTCAGGTGTTGGCGAGTCGTAAAACCATCATCTTTATATATTTACGCACCGCAAAAAAAGACAAAAAATATAGTACCTACATCAGAAAGCCTTAAATTGATTATGATGTGTATTGTCACCTACTAGTGGCAATTACCCCAAGAACGTGCAATGAGTACTAAGGGAGAGACGTGCGAAGTACCCTGCCTTGAGATAAAAGGCGGCACCGTGCTAACGGTGACTGACTAATAATGTTTGGAATACCAAATAGAGACAACTACGATTATTTCTTATTTCTAAATATCGATGGTTAATTAATTAAAGAGTTAGTTAGTTAATCAACAGTAGAAGAATGAATGGCTCAGTGATAAACTCACCAATTAGTAGTTTCTTCCAATTACTCTGCTCAATACGAATGTCTTTTGCACAGTTAAATAAATATCACGTACTTAACAACACCAACTCTCATGAGCGATGATATAAGACTAACACGCCTTTTTAAAACTGTAACCGTTGAGTGTAACCTCTACACTCAACGCTGTAACGCACTCAGAATCTTCCCTTTTCCCGTTCTTAAGGATGGGCCCGACACTTGAGTCGTGTTTCGATAATATTCCACTTTAAGAACGGAATTTCGAGCTTATCTCATATAAGGCGAACCACGTGTTGTTTTCTCTAGGCGAAATATAAATACAAATTCAAAAAAGCAGATGGAATGGAAGTAAAAGAGGTAGAAAGTAATAGCTAAATAAAATCAGTCTTACAAATCTGATGTTGAAAACTTGAAAATAAGAATTCTGATTAAATTCCCTAAAAGATGGCGCAAGTCGCTACCTCCTTAGAATTTTGTCACAAACGGGTATGTTTTTGAGGTCTAATGTTTGGTGTACTTCCTTAAAAATCAATTGTCCCAAGTATTGGATTTGTGAATCAAAAAAGCGATATTTTTTATGTTTAGTGAAAATCCTGTTAGCGGTAGTGTTTCGTATACACCCCGTATGTGCGGCCCGTTTCAAGTTTCCGCCGGTTCCTTGCGCCGCCGGCCGAGATTGTTTACGAGATACGTAACAGCGAGAGAGGCCCGGGGCTGACTAAGGAAAAACGCGGAGAAGAGGATTATTCAGGCTTGAGCTTTGTTAAAACTAAGATGTTTAATAATTACGAGTTTTGTTTAAATAGATACACTGATTGTATCCAGAATTATTATTTCTAATGAGCCCTTCGTGCTAATAATCCTGTAGTAGAAAGAGCTACGAGCTACGAGGATGCGTTCCAATTTTTCTATACCTTCAGATATTGTTTTCGATGGACTCAAAATACCATCTAAATAGATTAACGCGTCCTTATTTCTCAAATTACCCATTGCGTTATAGACCAAGAGCTGGGCACGAGATTTCAACATCATCAGTAATATGGAATTCGTAAACAGGAATAAATTCTATTACCATCAGTTATTAAAGTTCCGAGCAGGCGGACAGCTTACTTGTTGCGGAGGGTAGTTATAAGGGGTGAAAGTGATTAATTTGTAGGGGAAATTTCGGCATCGATAATAAGCTTAAAACTGTATGTCAAGATAGGTCTTACCATACCTAAACTAAATTCCAAGCGGCGGACACATAAGTAGGTACAAAGGGGGTGGCGGACAATAGTAAGGGGGTGAAAACGCGAAGAGCTAGAGCCGAAATTTCAACGTCACCGTCATCAGTAATATGGAATTCATAAACAGGAATAAACTCTATTACCATCAGTTATTAAAGTTCCGAGCAGGCGGACAGCTTACTCGTTGCGGAGGGTAGTTAAAGGGGTGAAATTTGTTAATTTTTCGGGAAAATTTCAGCATCGATCAGAAGCTTCAAAATTTATGTAATGATAGATCTTACCATAAATGAACGAAATTCCAAGCGGCGGACACATGAGTGGGTGCAGAGGGGGCGGCGGACAAGGGTAAAGGGGGTGAAAATTGGAATGGCAAAATTAGTGAGTTTATTCCTGTTTACGAATTCCATATTACTGATGACTTTGAAATTTCGGCTCTAGCTTTCCGCCTTTTCACCCGCTTAACCCTTGTCTGCCGCCCCCTTTGCACCAACTCATGTGTCCGCCACTTGGATTTTTTTTCAGTTATCGTAAGACCTATCATTCCATAAATTTTGAAGCTTCTGATCGAAGCCAAAATTTTTTCGAAAAATTAACCAATTTCACCCCTTATAACTACCCTCCGCAACGAGTAATCTGTCCGCCTGCTCGAGACTTTAATAACTGATGGTAATAGAGTTTATTCCTGTTTACGAATTCCATATTACTGATGACTTTGAAATTTCGGCTCTATATAGCTTTCCGCCTTTTCACCGTGTGTCCGACGCTTGGAATTTCGTTTAGGTATGGTGAGACCTATCATTACATACATTTTTAAGAGTATTATCGATACCGAAATTTTCCTGAAAAATTATCAACTTTCACCCCTTATAACTACCCTCCGCAACAAGTAAGCTGTCCGCCTGCTCGGAACTTCAATAACTGATGGTAATAGAGTTTATTCCTGTGTACGAATTCCATATTACTGATGACGATGACGTTGAAATTTCGGCTCTAGCTCTCCGCATTTTCACCCCCTTTACCCTTGTCCGCCCCCCTTTGCACCTACTCATGTGTCCGCCGCTTGGAATTTCGTTTAGATATAGTAAGACCTATCTTGACATACAAATTTAAGCTTATTATCGATGCCGAAATTTCCCCTACAAATTAATCACTTTCACCCCTTATAACTTCCCTCCGCAACAAGTAAGCTGTCCGCCTGCTCGGAACTTTAATAACTGATGGTAATAGAGTTTATTCCTGTGTACGAATTCCATATTATTGATGACGATGACGTTGAAATTTCGGCTCTAGCTCTTCGCGTTTTCACCCCCTTACTATTGTCCGCCACCCCCTTTGCACCTACTTATGTGTCCGCCGCTTGGAATTTAGTTTAGGTATGGTAAGAACTATCATTACATAGGTTTTTAAGCTTATTATCTATGCCGAGACTTCCCCTAAAAATTAATCACTTTCACCCCTTATAACTACCCTTCGCAACCAGTAAGCTGTCCGCCTGCTCGGAACTTTAATAACTGATGGTAATAGAATTTATTCCTGTTTACGAATTCCATATTACTGATGATGTTGAAATCTCGTGCCCAGCTCTTGGTCTATTACAAATAGCTCGTTGAAATACTGCGGGTGCGTTTGATAAGCCAAACGGAACGCGAAGATATTCATAGTGTAATGCGAGAAGTAAACAAAGCGACACATGTTTACTCGCTCCGAGTGAAACTCTACTTCAAAAGAACTACTACGACGCATAAAAGACAGCTGCATGAATTCTGCCGGATTGTTGTTTACGAAAAGTAATTTGTGACCTTCTGAACATTTCCTGCGTAGGCGTTGTTAAAGGAACAATCGTACTTCTAGAATGTACAAGAACATTCTCGATCATGGTTGGGGTGTATATATAAGGGGGCTTGTGATCGAGGGAGTTAGTTAGAAGTAGAGAAGCAGACGTGAACGCGACATACGATGCGAAAGCGGAGCAGTATAAATAAATTATATAGTGTCTAGTCTAGTGTACAAGTAGTTAAGTGTGTTAAATGAATTAGTGTTCAATTAATGTAAATAAATTATAAAATAAACGTTACATTGGTGTCAGAAGAGCGGATCATGAAGAAGTTACGCGAATTAAAAGTGGCCGAGTTAAAAAAAGAACTCGAGGAACGGGAATGGAAACAGGAGGGAAGAAGACCGAACTCCAGGACCGACTCTCGGCATTTTTGAAAGAAAATGGCCAGGACCCGGAAGTTTTCGATTTCGAAGACGACGACATAACGAAGCAGTTCGCCGCCCAGAAGGAAGATATCACTGCACAAATCGCCGCCCAGAGGGAAGAAATCGCCGCCCAGAAGGAAGATATTTCTGCTCAAATCGCCGACCAGAGGGAAGAAAGCGCCGCCGAGAGGGAAGACATCACTGCTTAAATCGCCGCCCAGAGGGAAGACATCACTGCTCAAATCGCTGCCCAGAGGGAAGAAATCACCGCCCAGATGAAGAAGGGTCCAGACACACTCCGCAGGACTTGAAACAAATTCTTTCCCAGACCAGTGCGTTTCTCTCGCCCACACAGAAACAAAAGGCCCACGAATTAATAAATAAGTACCAGGACATATTTACCACCGAGAATGGAAAGCTGGGAAAGACCAAGGTCGTGACACATAAAATTGACACGGGCGAGACACGACCGATTCGACAAACAGCAAGACGACTACCATTGGCCAAACGGGAAGAAGCCGAGAAAATTATCAGGGACCTAGAGCGGGACGGGGTCATCGAGCCGTCAAGTAGTCCATGGGCCTCGCCGGTAGTACTGGTGAAGAAAAAGGATGGGACTACTCGATTCTGTGTAGACTACCGGCAGGTGAACAGCGTCACCAAAAAGGACAGCTACCCGCTACCACGTATCGACGACACACTCGATACCCTTGCTGGATCCACGATATTTTCGACCTTGGATTTAAAAAGCGGCTATTGGCAAGTCGAAATGGACCCTGCCGATAAAGAAAAGACGGCATTTACCTTCGGTAACGGCCTGTGGCATTTTACAGTGATGCCATTCGGACTTTGTAATGCCACAGCGACGTTTGAGAGGCTGATGGAGAGCGTGCTAATGGATTTGACGTGGAAAACGTGCCTAGTCTATTTGGACGATGTCATCGTGATGGGCAAGACCTTCGAAGGACATCTGAAAAACTTAGAGGACGTCTTCCAGAGACTGCGAGGTGCGGGGCTGAAACTGAACCCGAAGAAATGTCAGCTCTTCAAAAGGAAGGTCTCTTACTTAGGGCACGTAGTGAGCAGAGAGGGCGTCGCCGTTGATCCGGACAAGACAAGTACGGTGAAGGAGTGGCCAATACCGGCAGATAAACACCAGTTGAGGAGTTTTCTAGGACTCTGCACGTACTACCGACGCTATGTCCGGATGTTCTCCGACGTCGCTAAGCCGTTGACAAGGCTCACGGAAGAAGGACGAAACTTCTGTTGGGATGAGGAATGCCAGTCTGCCTTCGACGAGCTGAAGAGGAAGTTGACCAGTGCCCCAGTGTTGAGTTTTCCTCTGCCAGAAGGACAGTTCATCCTGGACACCGACGCGAGCAATGTGGGAATTGGAAGTGTTCTGTCGCAGCGTCAGGAGGGACAAGAACGTGTCCTTGGATACTTCAGCAAGGTACTCTCCAAACCAGAAAGGAATTACTGCGTCACCCGACGTGAATTATTGGCCATCGTCAAGTCCATCGAGCACTTCCATAAATATTTGTGTGGAAGGAGGTTTTTGATCCGGACCGATCATGCTGCTCTTAAATGGCTCCTCCAGTTTAAGAATCCCGAAGGACGGATCGCTCGCTGGATCGAGAGGCTCCAGGAGTATGACTTTGTCATAGAACATCGGCCAGGACAGAGTCATGGAAACGCAGACGCACTCTCGAGAAGACCATGCCCTGATGAGTGTCCTCATTGTCATAGAGCTGAGAAAAAGTCCGAGAAAGTCTATCGAACGACCGTGGTCGCCGAGGAATGGACACCATCCTCGTTACGACAAGAGCAAGGAAAAGACCCGGTTCTCAAAGAAATCCTGGTTTGGAAAGAGGGAGGAGAGCGTCCTGAGTGGCAAAAGGTATCACCTGGCTCGCCAAAACTCAAGAGCTATTGGGCACAGTGGGACTCGTTAGTGGTTGAGGATGGACTACTAAAACGCGTACTGGAGAGCCAAGACGGGACGGAGGGAGACGGCAGTTGGTAATTCCCTCCAGTAAAATCCCGGAGGTCTTGCGGCACCTTCACGACGAGTCGTCTGGTGGACATTTAGGGATCAAGAAAACCCTGCAGAAAGTACGAGAGCGATTCTACTGGATCAATTGTTCAGACGACGTGAAGGACTGGTGCAAGAAATGTACTACATGTTTCGCAAGTAATGGGCCACAAAGACGACCGAAAGCTCCCATGAAACAATATAACGTCGGGAGCCCCTTCGAAAGGATCGCTATTGATATAGCAGGACCCTTCCCTGAGACCGAAAAGGGGAATAAATACATCCTGGTCGTAATGGACTATTTTACGAAGTGGGTAGAAGCGTACGCTCTCCCTAATCAGGAGGCAGAGACAGTGGCCGATGTGCTCGTGAAGGAGCTGATATGCCGGTTTGGAGTACCCATGGAATTACACCCGGATCAAGGAAGAAACTTTGAGAGTTGCCTATTCCGGAGGATATGTGAGAAGTTTGGGATACGAAAAACAAGAACCACGGCCCTTCACCCTCAGTCTGACGGCATGGTAGAACGGATGAATCGCACCCTCAACCGCTATCTGGCGAAAATGGTCTCGTCACATCAACGAGACTGGGACGAACACGTGCCGTTCTTCCTGATGGCCTACCGCTCGGCCGTTCATGAGTCGACAGGACAAACTCCAGCCAAAGTCCTGTTCGGGCGAGAACTTAAACTGCCCTGTGACCTAATCTTTGGCGCTAGACCGGACGAGGACGTTTCGGGGAAAGATTACGTCTCCCGGATGCGGCAAAGGATGAACGAGATTCACGATCAAGTCCCGTACCAACTAAATATCGCCAGTGATCGCATCAAAGAGCGTTACGACATCAACGCTAAAGAGGGTGGCTACCAAATGGGAGATCGAGTTTGGTTGTACAACCCACAGAAGAAACGTGGTTTGTCCCCTAAGTTACAGACCAATTGGGAAGGTCCCTATGTTGTGAAGAAACGAATCAATGACGTGGTCTACCGGGTAAGCAAACTACCAAATGGCAAGCCGAGAGTGGTGCACTTCAATCGGTTGGCACCCTATGAGGGATCGCACGATGAGGCGGAGGTTCCCCGAGTAAGAAACACGTTGGCGCAGGAGAACGAACTTTCGTTCGAAGAATTTATGAGCGCCTACGGGGATACCGGAAAAGCACGGTATGGGGTAACCTGTGAAAAACAACAGGATTTGTTCAGCGTACCTGAAGAATACTCGTTGGCTCATTGTGTGTCCGCCGACCTGGTAATGTCACGAGGTATCGCCACGGTTTTCAAGAAGAAGTACGGGCGCTTGGAACAACTCAGAGCGAAACTCCCGGAAATTGGCAAGGTTCTGGAACTACGTGACAACGTAAGACACATCTTTTATCTGGTTACGAAGGAGATCGGGTCCCTTAAACCATGTTATCACGATGTATGGCGAACCTTGCATAGGCTACGAGACCGACTGCTGGAGCTCGACATCAGGAAGCTAGCTGTCCCCAAATTAGGTGCTGGACGAGATCAGCTGGACTGGAGGGTAGTCCGGAATATGCTGGAAGTAGTGTTGAAGAATACCGGAGTGGAAGTTTTAGTCTGCTGTTTTGGGCCTGCACCATGTCGACTGGGGAAGACGGTCCCCTGTTATTTTGACGCCACGTCTCGCTGTAAGCGGGGGGCTAATTGCAGGTTCCTGCATGGGCCTACCAGGGATACGTTCCGAGACGAAACGTCTCTAAGGCGGGGGCAGTGTAAAGCGAGAAGTAAACAAAGCAACACATGTTTACTCGCTCCGAGTGAAACTCTACTTCAAAAGAACTACTACGACGCATAAAAGACAGCTGCATGAATTCTGCCGGATTGTTGTTTACGAAAAGTAATTTGTGACCTTCTGAACATTTCCTGCGTAGGCGTTGTTAAAGGAACAATCGTACTTCTAGAATGTACGAGAACATTCTCGATCATGGTTGGGGTGTACATATAAGGGGACTTGTGATCGAGGGAGTTAGTTAGAAGTAGAGAAGTAGACGTGAACGTGACATACGATGCGAAAGCGGAGCAGTACAAATAAATTATGTAGTGTCTAGTCTAGTGAACAAGTAGTTAAGTGTGTGAAATAAATTAGTGTTCAATTAATGTAAATAAATTATAAAATAAACGTTACAATAGTGACCGTCAGGTGTTACAAACACGGTTTTTTGTATCAAATCTTTAGCGATTGGGATATGATGGAACCCCGCTGCCATGTCAGTGATTTTATTGAGTCCACGCATAGTCGGCTGCTTTTTTCGGCCGTCACTTTTCTGTACCAAAAGTACAGGGTTGGCATACGGAGAACTATTTTCGCGGATAATATTATTTTTCATCAGATCATTAATTTTAATTCTAACTTTTTCTCTTTCCGAAAAAGCCATTCGATAAGGATTACAGTAAATAATTTTATCCTCCTTTAGTTTAATTGTGAACTCAGCGGTTTTGATCGGAGTGACTGAATTTCCACTTGTAATGAAGCATATTTTTCCCGTTACTAGAACCCTTGTCTCCCTCTGTTACCGATTTCGGAAAACCCGCAAATTCAAATTAATAACCATCTTCTCTCCGTCGTGACACCTGCAAATTTCCAAGGCCGGGTTTAAAATGAAAGGCCGCCAGTTGTCTCCGTAATTGCAAGCAGCAAACTACCCCTCCCTGTTTATACGAGAGCTCTAAATATGAACGGAAAATATCAAGTGTATCTGGTAGTCGCCGCTCTTGAGAGTAGTCCTGGAGCGCCCTACAGTGATAACCAAACCAAGTGCCGGGCGATCGTTTACAAGTTCATCTCCGTTGCCCGATCCGTCTCTCGCGAAGTGAGTTTCCAATACCAGTCAGTGTAAGTGTCTCCGCCGCCGGTTCCATCTACCAGTGTGAGTACTCAAAATCCGCTTCTATTGTCTCTTTTTGGCTTAGGCTTTTCCTTCTCTCGCATAAAGTAGTTCGTAGTAAAACCTTCTCGGTGAAGTATTCCCAGGACGTCTTTATTACGATAATTAACCGCCATTCCGCAAGGCCTAATTCTAACTACGAGCCGCACGCTAGTTTTCCGCTTCCGCCCTAGAGCCCGCCCTATAGGGCCTGCACTTCACCCTCGCTTGTTTGCTCCGCTCTCACCTTCGCGTACTCTCCCTTCCGCTTGCATCTAACCACTTCTACCGACTCTGCACGCTTAATTATCTATTATCTCTTAGTAACTACATTTTTCCGATTTGTAAATAGATTATTAGTATTGTGAATAGAAACGTTTAATTCTCGTATTCCCTCAGTACGTATTTCCTTTCCTTTTGTAAAGTAGTTATTCATATTTCACTTCATTTATTCGATTTTGTATTTTCCGTAATACCAAATAATAAATAAACCGTTTTTATCGTACCACCTGTTCTCCGCACACTCCCGTCCGACCGTGGAGCGCAACGTTGCCGGTTTCTCTGCGAAATCCGACTTTCCGGATTTCGCACAGTTGCCAAAACTTCCGAACGTTTAGTAACCGGCAAATCGTTGTCTCCGCTGCCGAAACGGCCCTAACTACTGTATATATTGTAAAAACGACCTTCCGCTTATTACTAATGCTCCGATATCCTAATTCTTGCTTACTTTAAATCCTTTTTCTGTAAACGACTTAATAGAAGTAATATAGATCAACCGTATTTTCCCCGTACTGTGTGTTTTATTTTCACGGACCCCCTGGCATTCTCCTGAGTTTAAACTCACCCGTGGCTATAGGGAGTTAACCCTTAAAAATCTGGCACCCGAGGTAAACCGACTTTAAACCTTTTTCCGTAATCCCGAACTCCGCAATCCTGCGCCAATCCAAATAAGTGACGTAACTTTCCGCCAGAGTCGTTGTGCCGCCAGCGACTCTGCCCTACCGACCAAAGTACGTTACACACTGGTGATATGATCCTTGGATTTTAAAGGCCGCCGCGCACTTAGGCGAAGCGAAGAGAAGCGCGCCGAGTCGAAGCGCCGCGAAAAAATGCTGTGTAACGCGCACTTAGGCGAAGAAAACGACGGCGTCCGAATCGAACAGCAGAAACCAGTGCGTATGCTCGGATGAAAAACAGTGTTGAAGATGGATTCGGAGGAGGAGGATATTGTTTTGATTTCAGTATTATGCGAAGCTGAAGAAAAAAAAACAAAAAAAAGTGGGTGTATCCGATATGCCGAAAGAGGCAACAGACTGGTGAATTCCACACTTTATTTAAAGATTTAATAAGCGATCGTGACAAATTCTATCAGTATTTTCGAATGAGCTACGAGAAATTTTTGGAATTACTAGAAATATTAAAACCGGAAATAGTAAAACAAAACACTAGTCTTCGCCGAGCTATAGAGGCAGAAGAACGGTTAGCTGTTTGCTTAAGGTAAGTACACTTTATGTGGGTATCATTCATTTATGTCGGTAGGTTTGAAAGAAAAAGTATTTAGGTATAAATTTATTGAGTGTAAACAAACGAAATACATTTAGAAACAGAAATAACATTGAGTATAGATAAGTTCAAATGTAACTAAAATAATGGACCAACACTTTTTATTTCGATCAAAAGCAAAAATAGCCTAGTTACCTATACAACATACAACTAATTTCTTTTCGTAAGAATCAGATAAACGTGGATTATCTATATTAGGTGAACACTGAGAAATATTAGAAGCATTTTCTGATACAACCTCTCTGTTCATCGAAAAGCGCTGTGGTGTGAAATTATCAAGCCGTGGCTGAACGATTTCTTGATGTGATTGAGCCGAATACATTTGTGGGTACAAATTCGATGCACATTGAGGAATTTGAGATATGGTATCTAATAGTGGGATTACTTGAGAATTATTTGTGTTAGAAGGAATTGAATGAAACTGACGTTTTAAATTTGATTGAATATGCAACTGCTGTTGATGAAATGGAATATTATTTGAAAATTGAGTGGATGTTCCTGCTAATGATTGCATTTGAGAAGCATTTGCTTCAGTTTGAGAAGAAACTGTAGGTACTGCGGAATCAATAACAGCAGCTTTTTCTGCTTCATTTACTATATTAAAAATTTTTGCTTTAACTTTAATTTGTAATGGTAAAGGCAAATTTCGTACAGTTTCCTCCATACTTGAAAAAAAAACTTGAAATTGAATCAGGACGTTCAGTTTTTTTACCCCTTTGGGTGTCAATATATTCCTGTAATACTTCTGCCACGCAAGGAGCCTTTTTTTTGTGATGAACCAGGACTGGGTAAAGCGGATGATGGACTGAGCATGTCAAATGAATTTTCGTCACATTGTGTACTTCTTTCTGTTTGTGTTTCTTCCTCATCTGAAGTGGACGGTAAATTTTTAATTTGTTGTCTCTCTTCTATAAATGGTAAAATGAAGCTCATTTGTTTCTCCAGTTTCCATAACTTAATCTTCTTCGCTGCACTGCCACTTCTTGAAGGACGATTTTTCATCGCTTTCCTGTAGCAGTCACGTAGCTTTTTCCATTTGCTTCTGCAAGCGGCTGCTGCAAACCGTAAAATTAAAAAATCTATTGCACCTGCATTTTACTAGGGCATTTTAGAATACCTTTTTCATTTATTCTTTTTTTTTTCAGATTCCTTGCAACTGGAGATTCTTTCCGGTCAATAGCATTTAGTTACAGATTGGTTGAAACTACTGTTCGTGAAATCGTTTACGATACGTGTGATACAATTGTAAAAAAATTATGTCCTGAGTTCATGCCTACGCCATCAGTGGATATGTGGAAAGTGGACAGGACTGGAATATCACCGTCTGGCGATATGGTAGACACTGGTGATAGATGAACGATGATCGAGGAAAGTTTGCCCTTTGGTGGAACGACTCCTTTCGACCCATTAACCATATTCCGACATTTGCATACGATTCCCGAGGGGGCATCTCGATTTATGCCAGCATCAACAAGAAGTGGAGGTCATAACAGGTGCTAGGACTGGTCACAGACGCTCGGAGTTACTTTTTCCCGGTTTCCCGGGCTGTCTGAGTATGTCCCTAAAAGGGCATCCGAACATAGATTATCGACACTTTTGGTGTTATGGGCCCACGGTTTATTATGAGAGGTGGGTGTCAGGTTATTTCCTATACCGCGTAACATGAGTAGACATGGTTCTAAATTACATTGTAACTTCTTTGTGATGCGACTGGAAATTAAGCTACACTCAGCTCCTGTATCAATTAATCATTTTACTCGGAGGTCTTGAATTTTAAATTCAGTCTTAATATCATTATTTAATTTAGTACAAAAATGAGTTATGTTAGATTTCGGAAGATTATCTCGTTACCTTTTGATAAAGTACTGGTCAATGGTATGTCCGGGTTTAGGACAAAAATCACAGACGCTTTTCGGTGCAGATATCTTGGGAGTTGTTGCAGAAGTACCTTGACGGTCTTTTAGTTAGACAATTTTTACTCAAATGTCCCGGATCATTGCAGTTATACTATGCGATCGAATAAAAAAATAGTCAAAGCAGGCCATGAGCTAAAATACGCATGTCTCTTCCTAAAATTCTTCTTCTCCTTCTTCAGATTATTAATTACAAATGTCAAGTTGACGTACATTGACACGAGACGATGTTCTCGAAGCAAATCAAAAGTTCTCTTTTAGAATCATATTTTAGAAATGGAGTGAAGCTGGAAAACGGTGAACGGCAATATTCGTATGTTGCCTGTTACGAAGAATTCCACGAACATTTTCACGCCGAAGCTGCCAATCACTCGTATGACGATGTTTACCAGATAATAAAAAGAACTGTGGAATTATTTAGAGAAAATTGTGTTCAAAGGAAAACATGTAGTGGAAGACCCAGAAGAAGACCAGATGAGGTCTGAATAATGCGAGGGAGATTATGGAAGCAACTCCATCTACAACCATTAGAAAACTGGGCCAACAGTTAAATTTATCATTTGATACTACACAGCTAATTTTAAAAAAGGATGTAAAAATGTGTCCATATAAAGTTCAAGTCTACCATCAGATTCTACCCCGTGAATTTCAACTTAGAATAAATTATGTTAATTGGTTTATGATGACTCTCAATAATGACGAAATTTTGGATATAACGTTCTTCACTGATGAAGCTTAATTCCATCTTGATGGGTACGTGAATTCCCCAAATATGAGGCATTGGTGTACAGAAAATCCTCATGTGTTTGTTGAGGCGCCCCTTCATCCAGTTAAACTTGGACTTTGGGTTGCAATTTCAAGAAGGCGGATCATACCGATTTTTTTTTCATCAAAACGTTTCAAATGCGAACTTTTACGTTAATAAAATTCTTACACCATTCATCGAACAGTTGGACGATGTGGAACTACAAAATGGATTTCTCCAGCACGACAACGCTACTGCTCATACAGCAAATCAAGCTTTGAATTTTTTAAATCAATATCTTTTGGGAGAGATTAATTAGCAGAAATTTATGGCCACCGAGATCTCCAGATTTGACAAGCCTCGATTTTTTTAAATTTTTTCCTATTTAAAAAATAATGTCTATAAAAATCGACCTCAAAACTTGCATGAATAGTCGAGGCAATGAAGCACTAAAAAGGCCAAAAGCTAGGAATTTTTGAGTCTAAGTCGGATAGGAATGCGGTTTTTGCATTCGCTTCCAAAAATTTTTTAGAAAAAAATGTGATTACTTTTTTTTGTACAAACTGGAAATTGCATTGCTGCAGCCAAAAATGCGTAAAAAAATGTATTATTTGGGAGGGCGAAACCTGGGTGCGATTCCGGTGCACCAGGTGTCCGGAGGTACATTTTCGGGGTGAAATGATGATTCAGCGCCCCAAAAAACACCCCATAACGATTTTCGGTGTGTCTTTAGCGATCATGTCTGGAAAGCTCTCGGAGACGACGTTCAGGCCGAGATTCCGGTGCACCAGGTATCTGGAGGTATATATATAAAAAAAATGTTTTAAAAATAATGTGCGCGAATTGCACGCTGGAACCCGCGAGTGTGTTCTTAAGAAAATTGAAGATTGGTACCTAGTTAAATGTAGCAGATATTGTAAATGCATATTGTACCATTGAGATTGTTTATGAGAGCGCGCGTGATTTAATTTAAATAAATTGGTTGTGGATTTCGAAAAAGTAAAATAAAGCAAATATTATTTGAATATGATTTTATTTAAGTAGCTAACTCCTGGAGAGTTCCATTCACAATATATAATTTTTAAAAACTACTTTACAATATAGTGCGTATATGTAAAAATATGAAGGATTGCAGTAATTTGGTAAATAATTAGCCGCGGAGTCGTTTATATCATGATCATTTACATCTCTGATCTATTGAATTGTAAACCATTATGTAAAACATCATAGCACTCCATATTCATTCCATAAAGTAAATAATAACTTGCTGTAGCAACTTTGGCACCAAAAGTACTGGTTTTTATAGACATTTGTTATTATATGTGAGGTTATACCCATATCATGGTAATGATCATTTACAGCGATTATGCTCTTATTTATATGTCGATATGCCAATCTTAATTTTAACATACAATCTAAATATTCTAAATAAACTAATAAATTATATTCATCAATTCTATAATGGTTTACCCATACACAACATCTATAAAAAGCAAAAATATTTTTCCAACCGGAAGTGGCGAGAATTACATTTCGCAAGGGCGGATCTACATTACATTACTGGATATAGGTAACGACCCTAAGCATGTTAACATGGGGGATTCATCTTCTTGTGCTTTTTTTATTTATAAAGCCCCATTTAATCCCCCAATTTTTGACGTGACAACGTCTTAAATTAGGTTGCGGCTGGGAGTCACTTATGAAAAAGTGTAACGCTCGGTAACGTTACGATGAGTGCCTTGCGTCTCTCTCCCACTCAACTATGATCGGTCTGCCGCGCGCGCAGCACTAGAGAATTAGGCGCATTGAATCGGCGCATGCTTGTGTCTCTGTCTTTGTCTTTCTCGAACGTTCTTGGCGTTGGAAAAACAAGAAAGCGTCATAATACAAGTTCACACGTGTGGTTAAAGTATCGTCAGCTGTGTCTGTAGTGAAAATGTGGAGTGCTTAGATTCGTCATTTACAACAACTACAACAATAAAGGTAAATAATTGTACACTGATATTTCATTATCGTAAACTATTATTGATTGATTAATTGTTAGATTGACACAAAAGTTGAGAAACTGAGTTTATAGGTTATGTCATACTATTGATAAATGTTGATAGTGTTAAGTAAATTATTAGTTTAAAATTAATTAATTAATTAATTATTATTTTACAAATTTTTATTAATTTCAAATTTATTTAGCAAAAATTTGAACCTTCGATCTGAATAAATGTTTTGATTTTCGAATTGATTCTTTAAAATTACAAATATTAAGAAAAAGTGGCAGATATAAGAAAACTTGATTTAAACTGTGTTGAGCAAGAATTTTAACATCTAATTTAAGTAAATGTTTTAATTTTCAACTTCACCATTTACAATTACAAATTTTAATTAATTTCAAATTTATTTAGCAAAAATTTGAACCTTCGATCTGAATAAGTGTTTTGGTTTTCAAATTGATTCTTTAAAATTAAAAATTCATCCATTCAATTTCAAATGTTCAACAGGAATCACCACTCTCAAAACAATGGAAACGGACGAGCAAATGCCTTCAACTTCCAGTACATCAATGGAGACGGAGGATATCGTGCCGTCAACGTCTGCAGTACCTTTCGTTGTTCCACACACCACCTCTACCGCCAGAACGAATGCTCAGCGACAACGTGAGTACAGACTACGTCAAGCATTGACCAGAACTCCTGAACAAGTAAGAGCCTTTGCAAAAGCGGCAGCGGAGAGGCAACGCAGGTTCAAGCTACGTAAATCTGCTAACATAGCCCTCACCAGCGGTACGTCAGAGTCACCTGCTTCAACGTCTTGTTCTGTGGTGGAGAGAACAAGCGTTCCTGTCGTGGCGGAGAGAACGAGCGTTCCCCTAACTAACGCTCAACGGCAACGTGCATTCCGACAACGTAGAGCAGCATCTTCTCGGACTGATGTACAACCGAATACTTCTTCAACCCAAACAGCAATACAACTGGAACAATCCACCTGGTATACCAAATGGTCATCGTCAATACGGAGATTTCAATCTACTTTCCTGAACAACGATTTTGGCCATGCTTGCTCGGTTTGTGACAGATTGTGTTTCAAGAATGACCTTAAAACCATCACTGCACTACAACTGAGGGTAATCTCGGATTGGTACGTTAAGGAAAATCGGCAGCTACGCAAGGAGGATTATACAAAGTCTTGCAACACCTGTAGACAATCACTGAATAAGCGTAAGCTTCCTACTCTCGCAAAGGTCAACGGCTTCTCATATCCTGACATACCTCCAGGTCTACCGCCTCTGGATCCTATCAGTGAACGTTTGGTCTCACCACGCCTTCCATTTATGCAAGTGCGTCGACTGCGTCATGATTTCTCTTATGGAATTATTGGACAAGTGATAAACGTCCCAGTCAACGTACAAGACATGGTAAAATGCTTGCCTCGCCATCTAGAAGAGGACGATGTTATCAACGTTAACATCAAAAGGAATCTTGCACACAAAACAAATTACATCAGCGGGTACATGTCTAAGCGTACGGTCAAGGAATGGTTAGATGTACTTCAAAATTCAAGTCTATATCGTTTGTACGATATCAAAATAGATTTGTCAAGACTGCAGCCTGCATTGCCATCAGATGAAGGCCTTCAAGATGATCCTGCTAATCGGATCGAAGCAATCTCCGCCGAATATACGCCCGAGTCTGAAGTTCTTGCTGCGAGACAGCACACACTACTGTGGAATGAAGAGGATTGTCTTGACATCGCACCAGGACATCGGGCAACGCCTCTTAACATCATTTATGACCGTCATGCAGAAGAACTATCATTTCCTGCGATATACTTCGGAGAGCCCCGCCGTTTCAACATGAACATTTCAGTGACACCGTACATGATGGCGACCAGTGAAATACGACGGAGTGACAGGCGTGGAGCCACGCCTCAAAAAGTCTTATACGATGCAATGAAGATTCTACGTCTGCGAATGGTCGATGGGATTTACAGCACATTCCGAAGTGTTTCGATCACAGAGAGCGTAACTCGACGCATGTTAGAGGATCCGGAGTTTCTCAAAGAATTCGTTGTGCAGAATCTCGCCTTTATGAAGTCGGTGCCAAACTCTGTCCAGTACTGGGCCTCTCGTAAACGAGATCTCTTCGCTATGCTCCGTCAACTTGGTAAGCCGACCATCTTTCTCACTCTTAGTGCAAACGAGGTACGCTGGTTAGTATTGCTGAATTTACTGCTCAAGTTGAGCAACAAATATCCTGGCAAAGTCGCCGAAGATCTCAACACATCAGAGCGGTGCAACTTGGTGAGTGACGATCCAATTACATGTTGCATATATTTCCACAAACTCGTTGGTACATTGATGAAAATGCTGAAATCAAAACAGTCATACAATCCGTTTGGCCAGTACTACGTGGAGGATTATTTCCTTCGCATTGAGTTTCAACATAGAGGAAGTCCGCACGCTCACATTTTACTGTGGTTACACGATGATCCACATGAGACTGTGTCAGAAAATATGCCGAAGACCATCGAGCTCGTGGAGAAGCTGAGTTCCGTCGCCAAAGAAGATGTGCCCAACGATACCATCTACGCCAATCAAATCCACAAGCACACTTTCACCTGCACGAAGCGAGGCGAAACGACTTGTAGATTTGGGATCCCGTACTGGCCAATGCTCACTACCCGTGTATTGATCCCAATGCCTCAAACTGATGGACGCCGCATAGCATTCCAAAAAAAGGCCAAGGAGCTACGCAACTGTCTCAGCGAACGTACATACGCTAGCATGGACGACTTTCTTAGGGAGCATAGTTTGACATTCGATGCATATCTTGACGTAGTGCGTTCAACTTTGCGCAGGCCATCTATGTTGTTCAAACGCAACTTCGACCAACTTATGACGAACACATTCAACCCTTACCTCGCTGGTGAAATCAAATCCAACATCGATATCCAGTTTATCTTGGATGAATACAGCTGCGCACAGTATGTCGTGGAATATGTGAACAAATCAGCTCGTGGAATGGGTAACTTGAATCGTGAGCTGACTAAGATGATGGAAGAGCATCCTGACCGGGACTACACGGGCCAATTGAAAGCGTTGAGTGTCAAACTTCTTAATGCAGTTGAAATGTCAGCTCAAGAAGCAGCATGGTATTTACTACGGCAACCGATGAGCGAAACGAGCCGTCAAATTATGTACATACCAACAGTTTGGCCATCGGAAAGACAACGCTGTCGCAAACGTCGGAAACAAATGGATCGCGAAAACATCGAAGCAGACAGTACAGATGTATTTACCAAGAACATCATTCAGCGATATGAAGAGCGACCTCCCTCTCTGGAATCTTCATATTTGGCCGAGTTTGCTTCGTATTACGCTGATTTTCATGATTTCATCGACAATGAAGATGACGTAGATGTGCAAGAAGACGAAATTGAAGAACCGGTGACCGAGGAAAGGACAACTGTGGGAAGGACGACATCAAATGAACACCGCAGACGAAAAATTGGACGAATAATTCGATACAGACGCTACGAAATAGATGAAACTGTTAATTATCAACGTGAAATGGTATTGCTGTTCTTGCCTTTCCGCAATGAAATAGCTGACATTGTTGATAGCAATAAATTTCTACAACTGTTCGATGATAACAAGGATACCATCATGGAACGCCGCCAGCTGTTCGAAAACAATCTCAACATCGACAGTGTGATGCAAGAGCTTGAAGCTATGATGATTCTACAAAATTCAGACAGCAGAGAACCACCTGAAATTGAGGAAAGGAGAGTGTTTGTCGAGCAGGTGTTAGGAGGAGAAGGTTCCGAGAACAACGATGATGTCAATCAAATCGTCCCGCGAGAAGGCTTATTATCGGTCGTAAAAAAACGTAGCAACGTGATGCCAAAACAGCAATTTTGTGAGCTGATACGAACGACGAACCCTGAACAACGTGAGCTGATTCATGAGGTCATACATCGTTTACATGGCTGCGGAGATGAGGTCGTCGTCACACTACAAGTTTTCTTCACAGGACCGGCCGGCTGTGGGAAAACTTATTCAGTTAAGTGCCTGATAAAGACGTACAATCGTTACACACAGGAACACAACTCACTGAACAACGCATACGTTGCTTGTGCAAGCACAGGCAAAGCAGCTGTCCCTATTGGCGGAACGACAGTTCACTCAGCGTTTCGTCTCACAAATTCTCGAGTGACAAAACTTCTTTCTGCTGAGAACTTGCAAGCCTACAGAAACATGTTTGTCGGCGTGAAAGTTGTTTTCATTGATGAAATCAGCATGTTGAGTGCAGCTATACTTGGAAAAATCAATTATCGACTACAGCAGATTACCGGTATTTACGATCAACCATTCGGAGGCATTCACATGATCTTATGCGGCGATTTCAGACAGCTGCCACCTGTGCGCGCTAGTCCGTGTTACACAGTACCACACAACCAACTCGGAGGACCTGTACTCTGGCAAAGCATCAACTACTTCCCATTAGTCCGTGTTGTCCGACAAACTGACGAGCTGTTTTCGACGATTCTCACCAAAATTGGAGATGGACTCAAACTAAGTGTCAATAATATCGCACTTATTGAGTCCAGGCACAAATCTGAAGTCTGGTGCAAAGAGAACGTACCCGACGCTGTCAGATTGTATTACAGCAACCATGAAGTAGATTCATACAATCGAAACGCAATTCAAAACACACACAACTGTATCGCCACTGATATTATGCTTGGGTATTCCAGCAATTCTGAAAAGAGCCGGGAGCAAGGGAAACTTCACAAGATGTCGGTTGCAGAAACCGACGGATTGCCATACATGTTGCCATTAGCAGTAGGATATCCGTACATGATTACATCTAACATAGACGTCGCCGATGGATTGGTAAATGGGGCTATTGGAGTTTTGCTATACATCGAACGTCAGCCAGCCAATGCAGATGACCGTTCTGCTCCAGGAGGACCATCGACCAGCACAAGTTTGCCGCCAGCTAAAGATGAAATCGCCACTCTATGGTTCCAGTTTGAAGACAAAAATACGGGTACCAAAGCAAAAATCAAATGTCGACCACATGTGCACAGCAAACCAAACACCTTATCCGTCGATTGGGTGCCAGTGCACAAGAAAGTGGTAAACATTTCGTTGACAAAAACAGTGAAGTGCAAGCGAAAACAATTTCCTTGCGTGCCTGCTTGTGCAATTACGATCCACAAGGCCCAGGGTGGGACGTTTACTACAATTGTTTACAAGTACTCCTCAAAACAACCACAGCAATTGGTATATGTAGCCATGAGCCGCGTCACAAGTATCGACGGATTGTACATCATAACAGAAAAGGACTCTCCATTGGTTTTCAAACATGGCCGAGATGGAAACGACTCACAGACTACTCGAGATATTCGCAATGAATACTTACGACTCCGTGGACACACTCTAGACACAATTACCAAACAAGCCGTAAAATTCTGTGACGACGCAACCGACGCTGGACAACTTATTGTAACGAACATCAACTGTCAAAGTTTAAGTGCCCATGCCGCGGACATTGAAACAGATACAGTGATACCACGATCCGACTATTTAGTATTGACTGAAACGTGGATGCGCGACACTTGTGAACCAACTCCAATCAAGGGTTATGAGTGCGTATCCAGGGAAAATAATCGAACTAACTCAGATACCAACGCGGCTGGTGGAGTGGCGATCTATCGTAAATTATCATCGATATCTACGGCGGAAGTGGTCCAAGTTGCGATTACAGACGTAACTCGTGTCATTAAAACCAAGGGTGACATGTGCATGACTGAAGTTACTTGCTTCGCCGCTAATACTAGCTTCAAGTTTATACTCGGTGCTGTATATATTCATCCAGGAGCTAGTATGCAGGATATTGGAATGTTGCTATGGCAAGGACTCGGTCCGTACACTCACAACAGCCAGTACGTGCCACCGTTCGTGCAAGTTGATTCTAGTATACCGATTCTTCTGTGTGGTGATTTTAACAAAAACGTAAAGCCTGACAACTCGTTTCTTAATTTCATGAAAAATACGTATAATCTTGATTGCGTATCAAACGTTTCTAAGTCAACTACGTTAAAAGGAACAACTATCGACTTGACTTTCGCAAGACACATTACAGCAGAAACACTTCCTTTCATTTCATATTTCTCCTATCATCGTCCTATCCTCAACAAAATCACTCAAATAGGAATTAGTTAAGTTTAAGTTTACATGTACAATGTTTTAGTAAACAAAATATATTTCTATAGTTAAAATTTGTGCAATTCTTATTTTCATTCAATTCCTCGTTCCTATTGTGCAATTTAATTATATTCATATCAATAAATATTCTACCGAGAAAAAGACGTTGTCACGTAAAATCTTCGTCCGTAAAACCGACTTTACAGGCAACCAGTTTTTTTTTATAATTTCTAACGTTAGAACCCAAGGAAGCGGAATTTCTATAAAGTCTGCAATACACTTGATATTTTCACACACAACCTTTACACAGATCTATCGTAGCGAATTGACTCTACACATTTCTATAATTACAACCTAGTGTGTGAGCGAGTAAGAGAAGAGATTGGCGATCTGAGAAAAAAATCAATCATTAATTTTGTATTGGTCCCGTGGAAGAGCGTCATAACTGTTTGGTAGCAAATAATGTTTATTGTCATAAGGACTTTTTGTATTTTTCCACACCAAACACCTGGTGAGCAACGAACCCTTTGAAATTATGTGAACAATTAAAGGAATAATATTTTATTGCCAGACAGGTTTATTGTCAGGATTCTGCTTGCCATGTCCCCAATATGTAACATACCTAATATTTTCTATCGCATATTTCAAAATTAGTAAAATCCGATTGAACTTACATAAATCGTTGATGCTTTCACTCGGCTGTCGACGTGAAAGAGGCGGCGGCGGCTTTAGGCCAGGCTACAAAAAAATAAAGTTGATATATTTTCTACAGATATCTGAAAGTTTTAAATGGTAGGGGGGACCTATAGGAAGATCACTGTATGACCATATACAGCTGAATGTCCCTGTTTTTTAATAAACAATAGGTTAAGGTGTGAAAATCGATTTTTTCCTCATAGAATTTTCCGGTTGCATTTTAGAGAAAAGTGGTCAACAGGAAAGTTGTAGAGAATAAAAACACGGTTAATTTGGTTTTTTATTAATTAAAATTGTTAAATAAACGATTGAGTTATTAGCAAAAAAACATCAATTTTTCAATATATTATAAATGTTAATAACTTTTGCAATAATAGTGATAAGTGAAATGTAATACACGAATTATGAAGCCTTTAGGGGTCTTTATAAGTGTGCAAAATTTCAGCCAGAGCGGTGTTTTAGTTTACGAGATATCGTATTTGTTTATTCCAGAGACTCAATGTTTAAACAATTGAGCTTGCCCAGACTGCAATCCTACAGATATTTAATAAGGTGGAATAGTTTCCTTGAATGCCCAATATTAACAAGTTAAGTTACCAACTCATTTTTAATGAAATTGTTGTTAAAAATATCATTTTAAATAGGGGCTAATTTTTTGCTTATAAACAAATTGAATAACTTTTTTGTCTATCTCTTTTTGTCTATTGTGAAAAAAGTTAGTCGAAAAAAGTAGGTATTACGAAGTAATCGAAATACCAATTTTCAAAATTTTTAATGTAAACGGATACTTATCAAAAATTTCATGTTTTCAAATTTAGTAATGAATATGATGGAATTATTGGTACGAATATGTTAGAAAAAAGCCAAGCTTCCATTGATTTCAGTAAAGGATTAATAATCACTCCATATGCGAATGTCTGTATATTTCGGAAACGAAACACCAAAATTAAATTATACCATAAAATTACCACTTCGAACAGAAATAATTCAAAAAATTCCTGTCAGTATTCCCCAAGGAATAGGTTATATAGACTATATTAAATTTGCAGAAAATTTATAAACACCAAGAGCAGTTGTTAACATTTCTAATTATTTCGCTATTACGACAATTATCAAGTCTAGTGAGTCCGAACGAATTTTAACATTCAATGAACCAGTCTTGGTTTGAATTAACCTTCGGACACACAAATGCAAGAAAGCCTAATGGAATATTTTTACCTAGCTTATTTTATGCCGATTACGCCGTAAATCACAAAAATAAATTAGAACAAGTATACAAAACCGTTAGAGAAACTCAAGAAACTCAAAAAGAAAAAACAATTTCAAAATTAAATACAGAAGGAGATAAAAGTGAAGAATTTTGAAAACAGAATCCAAAAGTAAGAAATAAAAAGTTCAACAACTTTTTAGGACCTTACAAGATAATAAAATTATTAGAGAGGAATAGAGTCAAAATCGCAGAAAAACGGAATCCAAAAATCTCAGAAGTCATTCATATAAGTTACACGATTTAAATGATAACCCTGGTTTATTACTTCTTAAATTAGATAATGCCCAAAACAAAATTGATTTTTGGTCTTTTGTACAAATCTTTGACATTTCCAAAGTCGTTGATGAATTCTACAATATAAAAATTCAATTTCAAAATATTCAGAATATTTTCGATCATAATCAAACGAAAGACGGTTATAAGGAAGAATTTTATAATTCATATCACCTAATCTCTAATTTAGAAACAAAAATACATAATCAGCTTAGCCAATTAAATCCAAATGTATTAACCAGAACAAAAAGAGGATTGATTAATGGATTAGGATTAATAATAAAATCTATAACTGGAAATCTGGACCAAAACGATGCCGAAAAATATGAAATTGCAATAAAAATACTTTCCAATGACGAAATGAAAATGAAAACATTATTAAAAGAGCGAATTATGTTGCTTGAAAAATCTATTCACACCTTTAATAATAGTGTTCAAACAATTGCACATTGTTTTGTGTGAGCAAAAATGTAGCTGGGGTTGAAAGTTTGTAAGAGTTTCTGGTATACCCACGTCGCACATCAACGGTAATGACGAACGACCAAGTTCAATAATAGTACACACGTTGGAATACTATCTTTAATTAATATACAAATTTACAAGTTAACGATAAAACGGTAAAAAAGGTCTGAATGGTTTGACAGACTAGAGAGAGTATTTTTTCGAGGCACGGTTTCTTAGTCAGAACCTTCCCTCTCGTACGAATGGCGCGAGAGGGATCCGAGAAATCAGCCTTGCTCGCATATGGTCTCAACATGTCAAGTACCGACTTATTTCCAAAAAAAGGTAGCTTAGGCCACCCTCGTAATTTATTACTGCAATATAAATAAATTGACAATTTTTTTTTTGTAACTTTAAACTATTGTTAATTCTCGAGAGTGACCATAACAGTCCCATTTCCTTTTTTCTTGACAAGAGAGATTTATAAAATACGAGCTTTAGCGTCTCAACATCCTCCCCGCCTTGAATTGCCCCGTGATTCAAAAAGAGATCAATTGTAAATTACCACATAAAACATTTAAACTCATAAACATAATCAAATTATACAATATATAGAAACAAATTGGAAAATATACCCTACATGTTAATAATATGGTAATAGTGGTTATAACATAAACACATAAAATAAAATTTCATTGTCTCGTTAAATTGGTCTTTGTTTTCTGTTCGGAACTTCACACACACCATGATTCTACCGGTAATGGCCGTAAGTGGGCAAGAGTGAGAACATTTAAATCATTGGGATCAGAGGAAAGTGGTGTTAGGAGTCTTGAATTTAAAATTGCTTCTATTTCAATGATACAAGTATTGAATTGCTGGTAGGTGAATAATGTAGTTCTATAGAGATGGTGTTTGAAAGATTTAACTGCCGCTTCCCATAAACCACCGAAATGCGGTGATCGCGGCGGGACAAAATGCCAATTCACACTTGTGATGGATTTGCTAATTAAAGTTTTTAGAGTTTAGAATTGCTTTGGTTTTTAAAATTTTTGCTCTTGTTCCAAGAAAATTCGAGGCGTTATCCGTATAAATATTTGATGATTTACCTCTTCTAGCGAAAAACCGAATAATTCCAGCAAGACACGCTTCTGTTGTCAAATCCGTAATTAGTTGTAATTAGTTCTAAATGAACGGCCTTGGTGGAAAAACAGACGAAAATCGCAACATATGATTTAATTTTAATTTTGTTTCTTAATTTCTTCTCCTTTATAAAGAATGGACCACAATAATCAATTCCCACATTGGTAAATGGGCGAGACTCAATCAAACGATTTTCCGGTAAATGTGCCATAATATAATTTGGTATCTTGGGGTCCAGTAAATGAAAGCCGATAAACTCCCAAACCTGGGATAAATTCTGCAAAAGGATGAAACTGGGGACAATTGTAGGTCTCAACTGAGTGTTTCAAAATACGGAAAGTGGTAGATTCTCCGGGTCACGGAACATGGTAAAAAATGGTCCTCAAGTCCTTAAGTCCCCTTAGAGAATTTTTGTTTAGATACAAAAGGACGATCAGTTCATTAGCTACAAAAATGGTCCTTATAACTTTTTCCGAAAACTCGTTTTCGAGATAACGGCCCCGAAACGAGCCCATTACTTGTTGCACCTGCCCTGAATCAAGGAGAACAAATTCGAGAAATAGAAACATAAGCGGGCGGACAAATTGTCCAATAACTCGGGTAAAAATGGATATTTTTTGACATTTGTGGCATCAATCGGGCATTAAAAAATTATGAATCATCGTATCGGTTCGTAATGCACATCACTGGAATGCTTGAAATGTCCTCTTTCCAATAGTTTCTTCGTTTTTTGTGCCAACTTCAACTTTCTTACCAACTAATTTTCAAAACTCCGGAAATGTCAAAATTCAACATAATCAAAGTTACTTTTTATTGGGATGCAAAAGAAAGAAAATGAAACAACCTTGATGGGCTCATTCGATAGGTTTTGTGGACCCATTATCAAGAAAGACCCGACTAAATTACGATTATTCATTAAAATATGGATGAATTTTCTAAAAGTCGAGAAATATCGAAGAAGAAAAAATTTAACCTGGGTTTACAATATTCAAGAAAAATAAAAACGAAGCGCGAGACCCAGTATACCATAGCTATGGGTTTTCTCTTTCACGTGAATTTTGAATCATCAAAAAATATCCATTTTTACTCGAGTTATTGGACAATTTGTCCGCCCGCTTATGTTTCTATTTCTCGAATTTGTTCTCCTTGATTCAGGGCAGGTGTAACAAGTAATGGGCTCGTTTCGGGGCCATTATCTCGAAAACTGTCGAGTTTTCGGAAAAAGTTATAAGGACCATTTTTGTAGCTAATGAACTGATCGTCCTTTTGTAACTAAACAAAAATTCTCTAAATGCCATATTCTTGGAGATATTGGCTGAAAACCGATTTTTGGAACTTGAGGACCATTTTTTACCATGTTCCGTGACCCGGAGAATCTACAACTTTCCGTATTTTGAAACACCCAATTGAGACCTACAATTGCCCCCAGTTTCATCCTTTTGCAGAATTTAACCTAGGTTTTTTCCTTCATTTACCGGCCTATTAAATTTACAACAACGAATACATTTTCGAATCATGTGCCGTACGGTATTTTTACCGTCAATAATCCAATATCTTAATTTAATATTATTTAAAGTAGCTTGCACTCCTGTGTGCCAATGGATCTCGTACACGCGATTTGCGATAAATGTTTTTAATGTGTGTGGGGAGGTAATATGTGGTGACTTTGACGAATTTTGCAAATCATTTATTATTGCGGGATTGTTTGACGACCATTGACGTATATTAAAACCTAATTTTAAAATATTGATTAACTCGTTTTTTGATTGAACTGCTTCTTCTACGGTATTACTGCCTGTAATCAAATCGTCCATATAGAAGTCTCTGTTGAGAATGGTTGCTGCAAGTGGAAAGTTTTTCCCTTCATCTATTGATAATTGTTTCAAACATCGTACCGCTAGAAATGGTGCGCATGCAGTACCATATGTGACTGTATTCAATTTATAAGTTTTAATAGGTAATTGTTTTGATTCTTGCCAAATAATTTTTTGATACATTGTGTCGTTTTGATTGATTTTAACTTGGCGGAACATTTTTTCGATGTAGGCTGTCAATACGAATTTATGAAAACGAAACCTTAAAATTATGGAGATTAATTCATTTTGAATTGTGGGACCAATTAATAACGTATTGGTTAAAGAGATATTAGTGGAAGTTTCATTTGAACCATCGAATACTACTCGGAGTTTCGTGGTTAATTTGTTTTCATTTAGCACTGCAAAATGTGGTACGTAGTAACCTTCTTGCTGGTTGTCGTTTTTAACTTGCGACATATGTCCAAGTTGTTCATATTCATTTAAAAATGCTGTGTACCTACTTGAGTTTCAATTCTTGATCTTTTCCTAATTTGTTCTCCAACGAATAGAATCTTTTGAGGGCTGAATAATACGAGCAGCCTAACGTAGATTTTTTGTCATTAAAAGGCAGATTAACAACGGGTGTGAAGATAGCCACATCCACAAATTTTGTAGTACGGTAAAATAGGTGCTATTTTTTAGTATCCAAATTTGTGATAAAAACGTACTAGGAGAGACTGTTTATTACAAATGAAATGTATCCGATACGATTTACCGCCCTATCTATCGTTTGGGGGTTGATAGATAGGGTTAATATACAAAAAATCGAAACAACAATTATTTTAACCACCCCAACCAATTTTTACACTGAAAATTTTTATCGGAAAATATTCATTTTTACATAATGCATCCCCCTGAAACAGTTTCAACTCGAAAATCAGGGGATGTAATGGTCAACAAGGGGTTAATACATTCCATATGAAAAAAAATATTTAAGTATCTAAACCAATTTGTACATCGGAAATTTTTATCTGGAAGCATTCCTTTGTACATAGACTACCCCCCTGAAACAGTTTCAAGTCAAAAATCAGGGGATGCGATAGTCATTCGGGGGTTGATACGAGACTTCACCTCGAAATTTCGTACTCTGACGTATGGAAAAAAATATTTAGGTATCTAAACCAATTTGTACATCAAAAATTTTTGTCTGGAAATATTGCTTTATACATAGACTACCGCCCTGGAACAGTTTCAAGTCGAAAATCAGGGGATGCGATAGTCATTCGGGAGTTGATACGACACTTCACCTCGAAATTTCGTACTTTGACGTATGGAAAAAAATATTTAAGTATCTAAACCAATTTGTACATCAAAAATTTTTGTCTGGAAATATTGCTTTATACATAGACTACCGCCCTGGAACAGTTTCAAGTCGAAAATCAGGGGATGCGATAGTCATTCGGGGGTTGATACGAGACTTCACCTCGAAATTTCGTACTCTGACGTATGGAAAACAATATTTAAGTATCGAAACCAATTTGTACATCGAAAATTTTTATCTAGAAGCATTCCTTTGTACATAGACTACCCCCCTGAAACAACTTCAAGTCAAAAATCAGGGGATGCGATAGTCATTCGGGGGTGCATATGACACTTACCTCGAACCCCCGAATGACTATGGCGTTCCCTAATTTCCGACTTGAAACTATCTCAGGGGGGTATTCTATGTACAAAGCAATATTTCCAGACAAAAATCTTTGATATACAAATTGGTTTAGATACTTAAATATTTTTTTCCATTCGTAAGAGTACGATATTTCGAGGTGAAGTCTCGTATCAACCCCCGAATGACTATCGCGTCCCCCGATTTTCGACTTGAAGCTATATCAGGGGGGTTATCTATGTATAAAGCTATATTTCCAGACAAAAATTTTCTATGTACAAATTGGTTTAGATACTAAAGTATTTTCTTCCATACGTCAGAGTACGATATTTCGAGGTGAAGTCTCGTATCAACCCCCGAATGATTATCGCGTCCCCTGATTTTCGACTTGCAACTATTTCAGGGGGGTAGTCTATGTATAAAACTATATTTCCAAACAAAAATTTCCGATGTACAAATTGGTTTAGATAGTACAATATTTTTTTCCATACGTCAGAGTACGATATTTCGAGGTGAAGTCTCGTATCAACCCCCGAATGACTATCGCATCCCCTTATTCTCGACTTGAAACTATTTCAGAGGGGTAGTCTATGTATAAAGCTATATTTCCAGACAAAAATTTTCGATGTACAAATTGGTTTAGATAGTAAAATATTTTTTTTCCATACGTCAGAGTACGATATTTCGAGGTGAAGTCTCGTATCAACCCCCGAATGACTATCGCATCCTCTGATTTTCGACTTGAAACTGTTACAGGGTGGTATTCTATGTACAAATGAATACTTCCAGATAAAAATTTTCGATGTACAAGTTGGTTTAGATACTAAAGTATTTTCTTCCATACGTCAGAGTACGATATTTCGAGGTGAAGTCTCGTATCAACCCCCGAATGACTATCGCATCCTCTGATTTTCGACTTGAAACTGTTACAGGGTGGTATTCTATGTACAAATGAATACTTCCAGATAAAAATTTTCGATGTACAAGTTGGTTTAGATACTAAAGTATTTTCTTCCATACGTCAGAGTACGATATTTCGAGGTGAAGTCTCGTATCAACCCCCGAATGACTATCGCATCCTCTGATTTTCGACTTGAAACTGTTACAGGGTGGTATTCTATGTACAAATGAATACTTCCAGACAAAAATTTTCTATGTACAAATTGGTTTAGATACTAAAGTATTTTCTTCCATACGTCAGAGTACGATATTTCGAGGTGAAGTCTCGTATCAACCCCCGAATGATTATCGCGTCCCCTGATTTTCGACTTGCAACTATTTCAGGGGGGTAGTCTATGTATAAAACTATATTTCCAAACAAAAATTTCCGATGTACAAATTGGTTTAGATAGTACAATATTTTTTTCCATACGTCAGAGTACGATATTTCGAGGTGAAGTCTCGTATCAACCCCCGAATGACTATCGCATCCCCTGATTTTCGACTTGAAACTATTTCAGGGGGGTAGTCTATGTATAAAGCTATATTTCCAGACAAAAATTTTCGATGTACAAATTGGTTTAGATAATAAAATATTTTTTTTCCATACGTCAGAGTACGATATTTCGAGGTGAAGTCTCGTATCAACCCCCGAATGACTATCGCGTCCCCTGATTTTCGACTTGCAACTATTTCAGGGGGGTAGTCTATGTATAAAGCTATATTTCCAGACAAAAATTTTCGATGTACAAATTGGTTTAGATACTAAAGTATTTCCTTCCATACGTCAGAGTACGATATTTCGAGGTGAAGTCTCGTATCAACCCCCGAATGATTATCGCGTCCCCTGATTTTCGACTTGCAACTATTTCAGGGGGGTAGTCTATGTATAAAGCTATATTTCCAGACAAAAATTTTCGATGTACAAATTGGTTTAGATAATAAAATATTTTTTTTCCATACGTCAGAGTACGATATTTCGAGGTGAAGTCTCGTATCAACCCCCGAATGACTATCGCGTCCCCTGATTTTCGACTTGCAACTATTTCAGGGGGGTAGTCTATGTATAAAGCTATATTTCCAGACAAAAATTTTCGATGTACAAATTGGTTTAGATACTAAAGTATTTCCTTCCATACGTCAGAGTACGATATTTCGAGGTGAAGTCTCGTATCAACCCCCGAATGACTATCGCGTCCCCTGATTCTCGACTTGAAACTATTTCAGAGGGGTAGTCTATGTATAAAGCTATATTTCCAGACAAAAATTTTCGATGTACAAATTGGTTTAGATAATAAAATAATTTTTTCCATACGTCAGAGTACGATATTTCGAGATGAAGTCTCGTATCAACCCCCGAATGAGTATCGCATCCCCTGATTTTCGACTTGATACTATTTCAGGGGGGTAGTCTATGTATAAATCTATATTTCCAAAGAAAAATTTTCGATGTACAAATTGGTTTAGATAGTAAAATATTTTTTTCCATACGTCAGAGTACGATATTTCGAGGTGAAGTCTCGTATCAACCCCCGAATGACTATCGCATCCCCTGATTCTCGACTTGAAACTATTTCAGAGGGGTAGTCTATGTATAAAGCTATATTTCCAGACAAAAATTTTCGATGTACAAATTGGTTTAGATAATAAAATAATTTTTTCCATACGTCAGAGTACGATATTTCGAGGTGAAGTCTCGTATCAACCCCCGAATGACTATCGCATCCCCTGATTCTCGACTTGAAACTACTTCAGGGGGGTAGTCTATGTACAAAGCTATATTTCCAGACAAAAATTTTCGATGTACAAATTGGTTTAGATACTAAAGTATTTTCTTCCATACGTCAGAGTACGATATTTCGAGATGAAGTCTCGTATCAACCCCCGAATGACTATCGCATCCCCTGATTCTCGACTTGAAACTATTTCAGGGGGGTAGTCTATGTATAAAGCTATATTTCCAGACAAAAATTTTCGATGTACAAATTGGTTTAGATAATAAAATATTTTTTTCCATACGTCAGAGTACGATATTTCGAGGTGAAGTCTCGTATCAACCCCCGAATGACTATCGCATCCCCTGATTCTCGACTTGAAACTATTTCAGGGGGGTAGTCTATGTATAAAGCTATATTTCCAGACAAAAATTTTCGATGTACAAATTGGTTTAGATAATAAAATAATTTTTTCCATACGTCAGAGTACGATATTTCGAGATGAAGTCTCGTATCAACCCCCGAATGAGTATCGCATCCCCTGATTTTCGACTTGATACTATTTCAGGGGGGTAGTCTATGTAAATCTATATTTCCAAAGAAAAATTTTCGATGTACAAATTGGTTTAGATAGTAAAATATTTTTTTTCCATACGTCAGAGTACGATATTTCGAGGTGAAGTCTCGTATCAACCCCCGAATGACTATCGCATCCCCTGATTTTCGACTTGAAGCTATTTCAGGGGGGTAGTCTATGTATAAAGCTATATTTCCAGACAAAAATTTTCGATGTACAAATTGGTTTAGATAATAAAATATTTTTTTCCATACGTCAGAATACGATATTTCGAGGTGAAGTCTCATATCAACCCCCGAATGACTATCGCGTCCCCTGATTTTCGACTTGCAACTATTTCAGGGGGGTAGTCTATGTATAAAGCTATATTTCCAGACAAAAATTTTCGATGTACAAATTGGTTTAGATACTAAAGTATTTCCTTCCATACGTCAGAGTACGATATTTCGAGGTGAAGTCTCGTATCAACTCCCGAATGATTATCGCATCCCCTGATTCTCGACTTGAAACTATTTCAGAGGGGTAGTCTATGTATAAAGCTATATTTCCAGACAAAAATTTTCGATGTACAAATTGGTTTAGATACTAAAGTATTTCCTTCCATACGTCAGAGTACGATATTTCGAGGTGAAGTCTCGTATCAACCCCCGAATGACTATCGCGTCCCCTGATTTTCGACTTGCAACTATTTCAGGGGGGTAGTCTATGTATAAAACTATATTTCCAAACAAAAATTTCCGATGTACAAATTGGTTTAGATAGTACAATATTTTTTTCCATACGTCAGAGTACGATATTTCGAGATGAAGTCTCGTATCAACCCCCGAATGACTATCGCATCCCCTGATTCTCGACTTGAAACTATTTCAGAGGGGTAGTCTATGTATAAAGCTATATTTCCAGACAAAAATTTTCGATGTACAAATTGGTTTAGATAGTAAAATATTTTTTTTCCATACGTCAGAGTACGATATTTCGAGGTGAAGTCTCGTATCAACCCCCGAATGACTATCGCATCCTCTGATTTTCGACTTGAAACTGTTACAGGGTGGTATTCTATGTACAAATGAATACTTCCAGATAAAAATTTTCGATGTACAAGTTGGTTTAGATACTAAAGTATTTTCTTCCATACGTCAGAGTACGATATTTCGAGGTGAAGTCTCGTATCAACCCCCGAATGACTATCGCATCCTCTGATTTTCGACTTGAAACTGTTACAGGGTGGTATTCTATGTACAAATGAATACTTCCAGATAAAAATTTTCGATGTACAAGTTGGTTTAGATACTAAAGTATTTTCTTCCATACGTCAGAGTACGATATTTCGAGGTGAAGTCTCGTATCAACCCCCGAATGATTATCGCGTCCCCTGATTTTCGACTTGCAACTATTTCAGGGGGGTAGTCTATGTATAAAACTATATTTCCAAACAAAAATTTCCGATGTACAAATTGGTTTAGATAGTACAATATTTTTTTCCATACGTCAGAGTACGATATTTCGAGGTGAAGTCTCGTATCAACCCCCGAATGACTATCGCATCCCCTGATTTTCGACTTGAAACTATTTCAGGGGGGTAGTCTATGTATAAAGCTATATTTCCAGACAAAAATTTTCGATGTACAAATTGGTTTAGATAGTACAATATTTTTTTCCATACGTCAGAGTACGATATTTCGAGGTGAAGTCTCGTATCAACCCCCGAATGACTATCGCGTCCCCTGATTTTCGACTTGCAACTATTTCAGGGGGGGGGGTAGTCTATGTATAAAGCTATATTTCCAATCAAAAATTTTCGATGTACAAATTGGTTTAGATAGTACAATATTTTTTTCCATACGTCAGAGTACGATATTTCGAGGTGAAGTCTCGTATCAACCCCCGAATGACTATCGCATCCCCTGATTTTCGACTTGCAACTATTTCAGGGGGGTAGTCTATGTATAAAACTATATTTCCAAACAAAAATTTCCGATGTACAAATTGGTTTAGATAGTACAATATTTTTTTCCATACGTCAGAGTACGATATTTCGAGGTGAAGTCTCGTATCAACCCCCGAATGACTATCGCGTCCCCTGATTTTCGACTTGCAACTATTTCAGGGGGGTAGTCTATGTATAAAACTATATTTCCAAGCAAAAATTTCCGATGTACAAATTGGTTTAGATAGTACAATATTTTTTTCCATACGTCAGAGTACGATATTTCGAGATGAAGTCTCGTATCAACCCCCGAATGACTATCGCATCCCCTGATTCTCGACTTGAAACTATTTCAGAGGGGTAGTCTATGTATAAAGCTATATTTCCAGACAAAAATTTTCGATGTACAAATTGGTTTAGATAGTAAAATATTTTTTTTCCATACGTCAGAGTACGATATTTCGAGGTGAAGTCTCGTATCAACCCCCGAATGACTATCGCATCCTCTGATTTTCGACTTGAAACTGTTACAGGGTGGTATTCTATGTACAAATGAATACTTCCAGATAAAAATTTTCGATGTACAAGTTGGTTTAGATACTAAAGTATTTTCTTCCATACGTCAGAGTACGATATTTCGAGGTGAAGTCTCGTATCAACCCCCGAATGACTATCGCATCCTCTGATTTTCGACTTGAAACTGTTACAGGGTGGTATTCTATGTACAAATGAATACTTCCAGACAAAAATTTTCTATGTACAAATTGGTTTAGATACTAAAGTATTTTCTTCCATACGTCAGAGTACGATATTTCGAGGTGAAGTCTCGTATCAACCCCCGAATGATTATCGCGTCCCCTGATTTTCGACTTGCAACTATTTCAGGGGGGTAGTCTATGTATAAAGCTATATTTCCAGACAAAAATTTTCGATGTACAAATTGGTTTAGATAATAAAATATTTTTTTTCCATACGTCAGAGTACGATATTTCGAGGTGAAGTCTCGTATCAACCCCCGAATGACTATCGCATCCCCTGATTTTCGACTTGAAACTATTTCAGGGGGGTAGTCTATGTATAAAGCTATATTTCCAGACAAAAATTTTCGATGTACAAATTGGTTTAGATAATAAAATATTTTTTTTCCATACGTCAGAGTACGATATTTCGAGGTGAAGTCTCGTATCAACCCCCGAATGACTATCGCGTCCCCTGATTTTCGACTTGCAACTATTTCAGGGGGGTAGTCTATGTATAAAGCTATATTTCCAGACAAAAATTTTCGATGTACAAATTGGTTTAGATACTAAAGTATTTCCTTCCATACGTCAGAGTACGATATTTCGAGATGAAGTCTCGTATCAACCCCCGAATGACTATCGCGTCCCCTGATTTTCGACTTGCAACTATTTCAGGGGGGTAGTCTATGTATAAAACTATATTTCCAAACAAAAATTTCCGATGTACAAATTGGTTTAGATAGTACAATATTTTTTTCCATACGTCAGAGTACGATATTTCGAGGTGAAGTCTCGTTTCAACCCCCGAATGACTATCGCGTCCCCTGATTTTCGACTTGCAACTATTTCAGGGGGGTAGTCTATGTATAAAACTATATTTCCAAACAAAAATTTCCGATGTACAAATTGGTTTAGATAGTACAATATTTTTTTCCATACGTCAGAGTACGATATTTCGAGGTGAAGTCTCGTATCAACCCCCGAATGACTATCGCATCCCCTGATTTTCGACTTGAAACTATTTCAGGGGGGTAGTCTATGTATAAAGCTATATTTCCAGACAAAAATTTTCGATGTACAAATTGGTTTAGATAATAAAATATTTTTTTTCCATACGTCAGAGTACGATATTTCGAGGTGAAGTCTCGTATCAACCCCCGAATGACTATCGCGTCCCCTGATTTTCGACTTGCAACTATTTCAGGGGGGTAGTCTATGTATAAAGCTATATTTCCAGACAAAAATTTTCGATGTACAAATTGGTTTAGATACTAAAGTATTTCCTTCCATACGTCAGAGTACGATATTTCGAGGTGAAGTCTCGTATCAACCCCCGAATGATTATCGCGTCCCCTGATTTTCGACTTGCAACTATTTCAGGGGGGTAGTCTATGTATAAAGCTATATTTCCAGACAAAAATTTTCGATGTACAAATTGGTTTAGATACTAAAGTATTTCCTTCCATACGTCAGAGTACGATATTTCGAGGTGAAGTCTCGTATCAACCCCCGAATGACTATCGCGTCCCCTGATTTTCGACTTGCAACTATTTCAGGGGGGTAGTCTATGTATAAAGCTATATTTCCAGACAAAAATTTTCGATGTACAAATTGGTTTAGATACTAAAGTATTTCCTTCCATACGTCAGAGTACGATATTTCGAGGTGAAGTCTCGTATCAACTCCCGAATGACTATCGCATCCCCTGATTCTCGACTTGAAACTATTTCAGAGGGGTAGTCTATGTATAAAGCTATATTTCCAGACAAAAATTTTCGATGTACAAATTGGTTTAGATAATAAAATAATTTTTTCCATACGTCAGAGTACGATATTTCGAGATGAAGTCTCGTATCAACCCCCGAATGAGTATCGCATCCCCTGATTTTCGACTTGATACTATTTCAGGGGGGTAGTCTATGTATAAATCTATATTTCCAAAGAAAAATTTTCGATGTACAAATTGGTTTAGATAGTAAAATATTTTTTTTCCATACGTCAGAGTACGATATTTCGAGGTGAAGTCTCGTATCAACCCCCGAATGACTATCGCATCCCCTGATTCTCGACTTGAAACTATTTCAGAGGGGTAGTCTATGTATAAAGCTATATTTCCAGACAAAAATTTTCGATGTACAAATTGGTTTAGATACTAAAATCTTTTTTTCCATACGTCAGAGTACGATATTTCGAGGTGAAGTCTCGTATCAACCCCCGAATGACTATCGCATCCCCTGATTCTCGACTTGAAACTATTTCAGAGGGGTAGTCTATGTATAAAGCTATATTTCCAGACAAAAATTTTCGATGTACAAATTGGTTTAGATACTAAAATCTTTTTTTCCATACGTCAGAGTACGATATTTCGAGGTGAAGTCTCGTATCAACCCCCGAATGACTATCGCATCCCCTGATTCTCGACTTGAAACTATTTCAGGGGGGTAGTCTATGTATAAAGCTATATTTCCAGACAAAAATTTTCGATGTACAAATTGGTTTAGATACTAAAGTATTTTCTTCCATACGTCAGAGTACGATATTTCGAGGTGAAGTCTCGTATCAACCCCCGAATGACTATCGCATCCCCTGATTCTCGACTTGAAACTATTTCAGAGGGGTAGTCTATGTATAAAGCTATATTTCCAGACAAAAATTTTCGATGTACAAATTGGTTTAGATAGTAAAATATTTTTTTTCCATACGTCAGAGTACGATATTTCGAGGTGAAGTCTCGTATCAACCCCCGAATGACTATCGCATCCTCTGATTTTCGACTTGAAACTGTTACAGGGTGGTATTCTATGTACAAATGAATACTTCCAGACAAAAATTTTCGATGTACAAATTGGTTTAGTTACTAAAGTATTTTCTTCCATACGTCAGAGTACGATATTTCGAGGTGAAGTCTCGTATCAACCCCCGAATGACTATCGCATCCCCTGATTCTCGACTTGAAACTATTTCAGGGGGGTAGTCTATGTATAAAGCTATATTTCCAGACAAAAATTTTCGATGTACAAATTGGTTTAGATAGTAAAATATTTTTTTTCCATACGTCAGAGTACGATATTTCGAGGTGAAGTCTCGTATCAACCCCCGAATGACTATCGCATCCTCTGATTTTCGACTTGAAACTGTTACAGGGTGGTATTCTATGTACAAATGAATACTTCCAGATAAAAATTTTCGATGTACAAGTTGGTTTAGATACTAAAGTATTTTCTTCCATACGTCAGAGTACGATATTTCGAGGTGAAGTCTCGTATCAACCCCCGAATGACTATCGCGTCCCCTGATTTTCGACTTGCAACTATTTCAGGGGGGGTAGTCTATGTATAAAGCTATATTTCCAATCAAAAATTTTCGATGTACAAATTGGTTTAGATACTAAAATCTTTTTTTCCATACGTCAGAGTACGATATTTCGAGGTGAAGTCTCGTATCAACCCCCGAATGACTATCGCATCCCCTGATTCTCGACTTAAAACTATTTCAGGGGGGTAGTCTATGTATAAAGCTATATTTCCAGACAAAAATTTTCGATGTACAAATTGGTTTAGATACTAAAGTATTTTCTTCCATACGTCAGAGTACGATATTTCGAGGTGAAGTCTCGTATCAACCCCCGAATGACTATCGCATCCCCTGATTCTCGACTTGAAACTATTTCAGGGGGGTAGTCTATGTATAAAGCTATATTTCCAGACAAAAATTTTCGATGTACAAATTGGTTTAGATAATAAAATATTTTTTTCCATACGTCAGAGTACGATATTTCGAGGTGAAGTCTCGTATCAACCCCCGAATGACTATCGCGTCCCCTGATTTTCGACTTGAAACTATTTCAGGGGGGTAGTCTATGTATAAAGCTATATTTCCAGACAAAAATTTTCGATGTACAAATTGGTTTAGATAATAAAATATTTTTTTCCATACGTCAGAGTACGATATTTCGAGGTGAAGTCTCGTATCAACCCCCGAATGACTATCGCATCCCCTGATTCTCGACTTGAAACTATTTCAGGGGGGGTAGTCTATGTATAAAGCTATATTTCCAATCAAAAATTTTCGATGTACAAATTGGGTTAGATACTAAAATATTTTTTTCCATACGTCAGAGTACGATATTTCGAGGTGAAGTCTCGTATCAACCCCCGAATGATTATCGCATCCCCTGATTTTCGACTTGACACTATTTCAGGGGGGTAGTCTATGTATAAAACTATATTTCCAGACAAAAATTTTCGATGTACAAATTGGTTTAGATAATAAAATATTTTTTTCCATACGTCAGAGTACGATATTTCGAGGTGAAGTCTCGTATCAACCCCCGAATGACTATCGCGTCCCCTGATTTTCGACTTGAAACTATTTCAGGGGGGTAGTCTATGTATAAAGCTATATTTCCAGACAAAAATTTTCGATGTACAAATTGGTTTAGATAATAAAATATTTTTTTCCATACGTCAGAGTACGATATTTCGAGGTGAAGTCTCGTATCAACCCCCGAATGACTATCGCATCCCCTGATTCTCGACTTGAAACTATTTCAGGGGGGGTAGTCTATGTATAAAGCTATATTTCCAATCAAAAATTTTCGATGTACAAATTGGGTTAGATACTAAAATATTTTTTTCCATACGTCAGAGTACGATATTTCGAGGTGAAGTCTCGTATCAACCCCCGAATGATTATCGCATCCCCTGATTTTCGACTTGACACTATTTCAGGGGGGTAGTCTATGTATAAAACTATATTTCCAAACAAAAATTTCCGATGTACAAATTGGTTTAGATAGTACAATATTTTTTTCCATACGTCAGAGTACGATATTTCGAGGTGAAGTCTCGTATCAACCCCCGAATGATTATCGCGTCCCCTGATTTTCGACTTGCAACTATTTCAGGGGGGTAGTCTATGTATAAAACTATATTTCCAAACAAAAATTTCCGATGTACAAATTGGTTTAGATAGTACAATATTTTTTTCCATACGTCAGAGTACGATATTTCGAGGTGAAGTCTCGTATCAACCCCCGAATGACTATCGCATCCCCTGATTTTCGACTTGAAACTATTTCAGGGGGGTAGTCTATGTGTAAAGCTATATTTCCAGACAAAAATTTTCGATGTACAAATTGGTTTAGATAATAAAATATTTTTTTCCATACGTCAGAGTACGATATTTCGAGGTGAAGTCTCGTATCAACCCCCGAATGACAATCGCGTCCCCTGATTTTCGACTTGCAACTATTTCAGGGGGGTAGTCTATGTATAAAGCTATATTTCCAGACAAAAATTTTCGATGGTTTAGATACTAAAGTATTTCCTTCCATACGTCAGAGTACGATATTTCGAGGTGAAGTCTCGTATCAACCCCCGAATGGCTATCGCATCCCCTGATTTTCGACTTGACACTATTTCAGGGGGGTAGTCTATGTATAAAGCTATATTTCCAGACAAAAATTTTCGATGTACAAATTGGTTTAGATAATAAAATATTTTTTTCCATACGTCAGAGTACGATATTTCGAGGTGAAGTCTCGTATCAACCCCCGAATGACTATCGCATCCCCTGATTCTCGACTTGAAACTATTTCAGAGGGGTAGTCTATGTATAAAGCTATATTTCCAGACAAAAATTTTCGATGTACAAATTGGTTTAGATAATAAAATATTTTTTTCCATACGTCAGAGTACGATATTTCGAGGTGAAGTCTCGTATCAACCCCCGAATGGCTATCGCATCCCCTGATTTTCGACTTGACACTATTTCAGGGGGGTAGTCTATGTATAAAGCTATATTTCCAGACAAAAATTTTCGATGTACAAATTGGTTTAGATAATAAAATATTTTTTTCCATACGTCAGAGTACGATATTTCGAGGTGAAGTCTCGTATCAACCCCCGAATGACTATCGCATCCCCTGATTCTCGACTTGAAACTATTTCAGAGGGGTAGTCTATGTATAAAGCTATATTTCCAGACAAAAATTTTCGATGTACAAATTGGTTTAGATAATAAAATATTTTTTTCCATACGTCAGAGTACGATATTTCGAGGTGAAGTCTCGTATCAACCCCCGAATGACTATCGCATCCCCTGATTCTCGACTTGAAACTATTTCAGGGGGGGTAGTCTATGTATAAAGCTATATTTCCAATCAAAAATTTTCGATGTACAAATTGGGTTAGATACTAAAATATTTTTTTCCATACGTCAGAGTACGATATTTCGAGGTGAAGTCTCGTATCAACCCCCGAATGGCTATCGCATCCCCTGATTTTCGACTTGACACTATTTCAGGGGGGTAGTCTATGTATAAAGCTATATTTCCAGACAAAAATTTTCGATGTACAAATTGGTTTAGATAATAAAATATTTTTTTCCATACGTCAGAGTACGATATTTCGAGGTGAAGTCTCGTATCAACCCCCGAATGACTATCGCATCCCCTGATTTTCGACTTGAAACTATTTCAGGGGGGGTAGTCTATGTATAAAGCTATATTTCCAATCAAAAATTTTCGATGTACAAATTGGGTTAGATACTAAAATATTTTTTTCCATACGTCAGAGTACGATATTTCGAGGTGAAGTCTCGTATCAACCCCCGAATGGCTATCGCATCCCCTGATTTTCGACTTGACACTATTTCAGGGGGGTAGTCTATGTATAAAGCTATATTTCCAGACAAAAATTTTCGATGTACAAATTGGTTTAGATAATAAAATATTTTTTTCCATACGTCAGAGTACGATATTTCGAGGTGAAGTCTCGTATCAACCCCCGAATGACTATCGCATCCCCTGATTTTCGACTTGAAACTATTTCAGGGGGGGTAGTCTATGTATAAAGCTATATTTCCAATCAAAAATTTTCGATGTACAAATTGGGTTAGATACTAAAATATTTTTTTCCATACGTCAGAGTACGATATTTCGAGGTGAAGTCTCGTATCAACCCCCGAATGGCTATCGCATCCCCTGATTTTCGACTTGACACTATTTCAGGGGGGTAGTCTATGTATAAAGCTATATTTCCAGACAAAAATTTTCGATGTACAAATTGGTTTAGATAATAAAATATTTTTTTCCATACGTCAGAGTACGATATTTCGAGGTGAAGTCTCGTATCAACCCCCGAATGACTATCGCATCCCCTGATTCTCGACTTGAAACTATTTCAGGGGGGGTAGTCTATGTATAAAGCTATATTTCCAATCAAAAATTTTCGATGTACAAATTGGGTTAGATACTAAAATATTTTTTTCCATACGTCAGAGTACGATATTTCGAGGTGAAGTCTCGTATCAACCCCCGAATGATTATCGCATCCCCTGATTTTCGACTTGACACTATTTCAGGGGGGTAGTCTATGTATAAAACTATATTTCCAAACAAAAATTTCCGATGTACAAATTGGTTTAGATAGTACAATATTTTTTTCCATACGTCAGAGTACGATATTTCGAGGTGAAGTCTCGTATCAACCCCCGAATGATTATCGCGTCCCCTGATTTTCGACTTGCAACTATTTCAGGGGGGTAGTCTATGTATAAAACTATATTTCCAAACAAAAATTTCCGATGTACAAATTGGTTTAGATAGTACAATATTTTTTTCCATACGTCAGAGTACGATATTTCGAGGTGAAGTCTCGTATCAACCCCCGAATGACTATCGCATCCCCTGATTCTCGACTTGAAACTATTTCAGGGGGGGTAGTCTATGTATAAAGCTATATTTCCAATCAAAAATTTTCGATGTACAAATTGGGTTAGATACTAAAATATTTTTTTCCATACGTCAGAGTACGATATTTCGAGGTGAAGTCTCGTATCAACCCCCGAATGATTATCGCATCCCCTGATTTTCGACTTGACACTATTTCAGGGGGGTAGTCTATGTATAAAACTATATTTCCAAACAAAAATTTCCGATGTACAAATTGGTTTAGATAGTACAATATTTTTTTCCATACGTCAGAGTACGATATTTCGAGGTGAAGTCTCGTATCAACCCCCGAATGACAATCGCGTCCCCTGATTTTCGACTTGCAACTATTTCAGGGGGGTAGTCTATGTATAAAGCTATATTTCCAGACAAAAATTTTCGATGGTTTAGATACTAAAGTATTTCCTTCCATACGTCAGAGTACGATATTTCGAGGTGAAGTCTCGTATCAACCCCCGAATGGCTATCGCATCCCCTGATTTTCGACTTGACACTATTTCAGGGGGGTAGTCTATGTATAAAGCTATATTTCCAGACAAAAATTTTCGATGTACAAATTGGTTTAGATAATAAAATATTTTTTTCCATACGTCAGAGTACGATATTTCGAGGTGAAGTCTCGTATCAACCCCCGAATGACTATCGCATCCCCTGATTCTCGACTTGAAACTATTTCAGAGGGGTAGTCTATGTATAAAGCTATATTTCCAGACAAAAATTTTCGATGTACAAATTGGTTTAGATAATAAAATAATTTTTTCCATACGTCAGAGTACGATATTTCGAGGTGAAGTCTCGTATCAACCCCCGAATGACTATCGCATCCTCTGATTTTCGACTTGAAACTGTTACAGGGTGGTATTCTATGTACAAATGAATACTTCCAGACAAAAATTTTCGATGTACAAATTGGTTTAGAGACTTAAATGTTTTTTTCCATATTGAACGTATTTACCCCCGAATGACCATTTCATCCCCTGATTTTCGACTTGAAACTATTTCAGGGGATACACGATGTAAAAATGAATATTTTCCAATAAAAATTTTCAATGTACAAATTGATTGGGGTGGTTAAAATAATTTTTGTTTCGATTTTTTGTACATTTACCCCATCTATCAACCCCCAAACGATAGCTAGGGCGGTAAATCGTATCGGATATATTTCATTAGTAATAAACGGTCTCTCCTAGTACGTTTTTGTTACAAATTTTGATACTAAAAAATAGCAACTATTTTACCGTACTACAAAATTTGTGGATGTGGCTATCTTCACACCCGTGATTAACACTATATCGTCCGTCGCTGTCGCGACAGGTGTTTTGTGTGAAATGATGATCACATGCATGTACATCTTTTGAATAGTGCCTTTTAAACGGAATTTCTTCAATGTTCCAAATTTTTCTAAAATTTATTATTGGACGTTTTATTAACTACTTTAACATTTCCCGTTACTATCCACCCTAACTGAGTTTTTTGTAATATCGTTTCTCGAGTTAATTTGATTTGACCTATACTTAACAGAGTAAAAAATAACTAATTTCCTAATAGAGCATCGATTTTTGATGGTTTGTCAAATTCAGGATCTGCTAACTTAATATTTTGATATTTAGCAATATTGATCTCCCCTCTGTCAGTTACTTGAGAGGGTAAATTTCCTGTAAGTTGTGGTAAGTCGATTAAAGTGATTTCGGTTTGAAATGGAGTATTTCTTGATTTGATAGTAGTTTTTACTCTATAATTTGCTCGCGTGGTAAGTTGGTCCAGTCCTGAAAATGGTAAATTTATTTCTTCCTTTTTAAGTTCAGTTTTTCTGCTAATTCCTCAGTTATGAAATTACTTTGCGAACCACTGTCCAGCAATATACGACAGTAATGTTCGTTTTTCAAATTGTCCAGTATTTTTACCCTCGCCGTTCCCAACAATACTTCCGAAACGGCAAGTTTAAATGTTTAAAGGTTAAATTTCTTTACCGCTCAAAATACCTGTACAATAAAACCACCTTTTCCTTCATGCCGCCCAAAATCCCCATCAGCCCATCGTCCCCACCTGGTCGCGGCCCAAACTTCCTCCGCCCGTTTCACCGATACTCGAATGTTATGTCACAGACAATTCATTGACAATGACATTCAATGAATTGTCTGTGGTTATGTTTATTACATGCAATAAAATAATTATGAATCGTTTATTACAATAATATGCATTTTTGTTTTTACATAAACCTCCAAATACTTGTACTAATAAATAAGCAACTACAAAATTTATACTTAAAAATATAATTTTTATAAAAATGTTTTAATAAATTTATAATACATAATATATATAAATATGATACATATATATGAATAACGCAATATTGTTTTTTTGTGGTGCACATAAGTCATTTCTATGTTTTCCGTAGCAGTAAATATTCAAAAAAACAAATTATTTAAAAAAATATGTGAACAATGTTTAAACAAATTACTTTGTTTATTTAAAAGGTAATTAATTAACAAGTTGCATATTTGTAATGTACTCGAAGAGGTACCCCAAATTAAAAAAAAATCATCAACAACCATTAATAATTGCCAGAGATATTTATTAATTACTTGCTGCTTCGACTTGAAGTTACCTTTTCATTTTTTGCGCTCGCAGATTTCAAGTTTCCCCCACCACTGACTCCGAGCCGTCTTCAGTCGAGCTGCATATTTGAAGCTTCACCAAAGTCGATGTTGAAGTTCAATACTTTCCAAATGTTTTTAACAAATAGTTTTACTCTTTAAAATGGCGTCAATTAGGTTTCTTAATTTGTTATAAACAAATTAGCTGTGAAGGGTTAAAAAAATTGCTATCTTGGCCCCAAACTGATTTAGGACGAATTTTTTATATAAAAGAAAGGTAAAAATGCCAGCTTCTCAAATATGTAAAAATATTTTTACTACAAATAACATCAACAATTTTATTCTAATTGTTTATAAGCTAAAGTCTACCATTTTTGTTGTGATTTTTAACATTAGTGATAATACTGATAATTAATTTTTTCGATATTATATAATCAATTTTGATAAAATAACCCTTCCTCTTTCTCTAGGTTACCCGTAGAATTATTTTATCATCATTATTTTAGCCATGATATTAGTGCGAAGAAAAGTCCTCTGGGATAAAAATTTACAAATTTGCAAAACTATTCGATGCATTCTTTTGAAATTTTCAAATCACATATTCATTCACATATTCATATTCAAATTATATTTGAAATCACATATTAAGTACTAGAAGACACAATTTTTTGCATCATTTCAAAGTTGTAAGTTGATTTTTGCGATAGTTATTGTTAATTAAAAATAATGCATATTTTTACCTTTATTTACATTTATCTAAGTAACAAAATATTGAATCAACCGTCATTTTGACGTTTTTTCAATTCCCTTAAAGATGGTTTTGAGTTATTCTCGAAATAAAAGAAAAGAAACACGAAATAATTAAGAGTTTTTTCGAGTTCTCAATCTTCCATGAAATCTTAGTAACGCGTCAAGTCCCGATCGTCGTCTCTTCGCTCCTCCCTTCCGCCGTCCGTTCTCGCGGTACCGAGACCTCCTACCTCGTCTTCCCTCCGCGGTTCCCGGGTCTTCACCGCAGGACTAGTGCAGACGAAGCATTACGTGCGAACAATGGTAACCTTGAATTATTCATCAGTTCATCAGATACTAAGATTTTTTCAGGGAAACCAAAATGGAAAAATTATCACATTTTTCGACCTTTAATTGTTAATTATTAAACAATAAAACAAAATTTTTGGTCGATAATGTATAGGTTTTACTCTCGTAAACCCGTCATACATGAATAACTGCTTGATTACATGGATGAGTGAAAGTGACGGAAATATCTTATTTCCCCATGCTATAAGGATATTAAGGTTGTTCAGTACAATGTTACGCCGTATGCTTTTCAATGCAAAATGAGAGAAGTTCTAACTCAAAATCTGCTCATTTGATTTGAAATGTTATGGTACCATTCGATTAAGTAAAGTCTTCGATTTGCAATTCGCAGAAGGTCGCGATTGGTAATTTATCAATAATTTATATTCCAATCAGATGTAGTTTATTAGCTGCAGTGACGATGTTACATCTTCAAAAGTTAATCGAATAATCCCCAATCCCGGGTTCCTCCGTCGCATCTCGCTCGGAGGTCCCGAAAACCGCATCCTCAGCATATCGGATGTCTTCCGCCCAAACCTCCGAAAGAAGTCATCGCCCCTTCCGAAAGTGCTGACTACATTCGGCCTTCCTGATTTTTCGGAGTGTCTTCACTCCGATCGGATTCGTCATCCTAATCAAAAGCAAATCGAAATTACTTCACTTTGCACATTGGATCGTTTTCTTTATATCTGAGTGGTCAAGCACTCCAACACATCAGAGTTCTACTTATCCCCTTCTTTTGATATGCATTGATGGCTCAAACATCAAACTCATTGCTATTACACAATTACACAGAGTTCTACATATCCCCTTCTTTTGATATGCATTGATGGCGCAAACATCAAACTCATCTCTATTACACAGAGTCCTACATATCCCATTCTTTTGATATGCATTGATGGCTCAAACATCAAACTCATTTCTATTTCACAGAGTCCTACATATCCCCTTCTTTTGATATGCATTGATGGCTCAAACATCAAGCTCATTTCTATTACACAGAGTTCTACATATCCCCTTCTTTTGATATGCATTGATGGCTCAAACATCAAACTCATTTCTATTACACAGAGTCCTACATATCCCCCTCTTTTGATATGCATTGATGGCTCAAACATCAAACTCATGTTACGCAAATTCAAGCGTGCTGACATACCCTTGACATGTATTCTTTAAAACTTCCACAAGTCCTGGTATGTCAACATACTTCTGTCACATGTATGTAATAAGCAAGATTCTCACCTCTTCTCTCATGATTACCCATCGTTTCATCTTATCAACGCTAATGACAACTGGACATTTACGATACCTTTCTGACACTTTCAGAACTGCATATCGGTCATTTGGTAACTTAGTGGTAACTCGATAATGTCCCTTGAACTTGGGTAGAAGCTTCTTACTACTACCTGTAGCTGGAAAGTCAGTCTTCTCGATCAGTACCAAATCCCCAATTTGATACTCCTTGGCTCCAGAACGTTTTGCATCAAAACGTCTTTTCTGGTTGTCTTGGTCGCGAGAAACTCTCTCTGCTACTTCCCGTCTCAAGTTCTGTAAATTGACTCGATTAAACTTATCTTGAAATTCACTGAACAAAATCGATTCGGAAACAGTTCGAGGTTTACTTCCAAATAGTACTTCCGACGGTGTTGTCCCAAGAACTCTATGGACAGTACTATGTAACCCTCTCTGAACAGTCTTTACATGGTGATTCCATTGATCATCTTCGTACCCCCCATTTATTGCAGCGAGCGAACTGAGAATTGTTCGATTAAAACGTTCACACTGGCCATTCGCTCGTGGGGTAGCAACGGCATTGAGTACGTGTTTTATTCCGTACTCTGAATAAAATGTCTTGAAACTCCGAGAGGTGAAAGCACTACCACTGTCAGTAATAATTCGAACAGGTACTCCGAATATATTGATCAGGTCTTCTATGGCTCGTATGGCATACTTTGCTTTAGTGCTTCGTACAGGCTCGATTACAGTAAATTTTGAAAAACCATCAACTATTACAATCATTTGAGTATTTCCTTTTCGTGATTTAACAAAAGGCCCTAAATGATCCATATGAACTGTGTGAAACGGCACCGACACTTTCTCAATGGGATGCAACTGTCCTGGTTTCTTACCAGATGGAGTTTTGTAATACAAACAATTCAAACATGAATTTATATATTTACAGACAAATCTACGCATTCCAGCAAACCAGTAATTTTCCCTTATCTTATTTAAAGTCTTTTCAAGACCAAAATGGCCCATATCGTCATGGCACAGTTTACAAATTTGCCAACGATTTGCTCGTGGTACTACCCACTTAGTTACCTCGCCTAGCTTACGATGTACTTTACCATCTTTAATTATGTAATTGTCAAAATAAGATTTTAAACTGGGGTCTCGGTCTTTTGATAATAAAATCTGCTTTATTTTTAATATACTATCATCTTGTAATTGTGCAGCTTGTAACCAATCAGCCTCTGTTATATTAATTACATTTTGAACCATTTTTATTTCTACTGGTGGATTTCTACTAAGACAATCTACGTGATTCATTCGAGTTCCAGGCCTATATTCAATTTCAAATTCATAATCTTGTAATTCTATCCACCAATGACCGATTCGAGGGATAATATCTCTTTTAACAGCCGTGTAGCGGATAGCACTACAATCTGTAACCAACTTAAATTTAATGCCTATTAAGTAAACACGAAAATATCGGAGTGAGTCGAGAATAGCTAATGTTTCAAGTTCGTAAGAATGATACTTTTGTTCGAAACTATTAGTTTGTCTACTATAATAAGCAACGACTCGTTTATTATTATCTGTGTCAAATTGTAACAATATTCCAGCTAAGCCAATTTTTGATGCATCTGTATGAACTTCAGTTCTTAAATTTGGGTCGAAAACAGCCAAAATTGGTTGATTAATCAATTTTTCTTTAACGGTGTTTAGTGCTTTTTGTTGTTCACTGCCCCATTTCCATACAATATCTTTCTTTAATAGTTTTGAGAGAGGTTGAGTTATAACTGCATAATTTTGTATAAACTTTCTAAAAAATCCGGCTAAACCTAAAAATTGGCGCACCTGTTTCACATTTTTAGGCATAGGCATATTCTGAATAGCCAAGATCTTTTTGATTCCAGGTTGTACACCATCACAAGATATTTGATGGCCTAAATACTCTAATTTTGTTTGGAAGAAGAAACACTTAGATAATTTTAAAGTTAAGTTGTGTTCTTCAAATTTTTGCAAAACTAATTTTAATTTGTTTAAACCTTCTTTAGCAGTCCTTGCAGGTATAATAACGTCATCAATATAAACCAAAGCATTTTCATATAGTAGGTCTCCTAGTACCGAATTCATAAGTCTCTGAAATACTGACGGCGCATTTGCTAATCCAAATGGCATTCTCAAAAATTCATAATGTCCATCTGGAGTCACAAATGCCGTTTTCTCTATAGATTCCTCACTCATCGGCACTTGGTAAAAACCTGAAGCCAAATCCAAAGTAATAAAATAGGAGTACCCACCTAGTCTATCCAGTTGATCCTCAATGCGAGGTAAAGGATACCTATCTTTTTTTGTTATCTGGTTGAGTGCTCGAAAATCGACGCACATTCTATGACCACCATCCTTTTTTGACACTAAAAGTATGGGGCTAGAATAAGGCGACTTTGATTCCCTTATTATATTATGAACTAATAAATCATTAATAATACTTTTTACAATGTTTGTTTGAAATAAAGATAACCTATACAAGTATATACAATTGGTTTTTCGGTAACACACTCTATTTGCATTGTTGCAGTTTGTGTTTTACCCAAATCACCCAGACTAAAACTAAACCTATTTTTAAATTTATTTAATAGCTTGTTTAACTTTTCTTTTTGTCTTGAAGTAATATCGCCACAATGTAAATTTTGCTGAATTGTCGTTTCTTTCTCAGTTGTAAGGCAATTAACATTAAAGCGATCGCCCAGCTGAAGTGTTTCTCGTGTCGGAAGACGTGTGATACGTAAACAGTTTTAAGTTTTTATAATTAAAACCAAAGACTGTTCCGTAAAAGTGTGGCCCACTAATAAATCATAATAAAGCTCACTATCGTCTACGATATATATTTGAGTGTTAAGCGTTACGGAATCTATTGTTAATGAGACATTACATTCAAATTTAGGCACTACAGGTTTAAAACTATTGAAACCACGGAGCTGTATTATATTTTTCAATGGATATTTAACTATTTTAAATTTGTTAGCTACTGATTCACGAAGCAGAGTACTCTCGCTTCCCAGATCGACAAAACACATTACGATATAGTTGTTTATTTTAGCCTGTTTACAGTAAATGCTTCCTTCTTGTTTATTAATTATATTTATTTGTCATTTTTTATGGGACTTTTTAGTCGTTACTGCGCGTTGGATTTTCAAATTTTGAGTACGATTGGATGGACAATCTGGTTTTTTATGTCCAACTTCTCCACAGGTGTAACAATTACCAGTAAAACCTTTTGAACGTTTTACATTGTTATAATGACAGGAATCTTGGTAATAACGTTTATTATTTTTTGTTAGATTGACTTGATGAACCTCTGGAAGTGCTAGGACCAGGTGTAAAATCCACAGTTTGAAAATTTGTTACATATTGTACCAAACTGACAAAATTCTTACAATTTGCCGCTCTGAGTGACAAATTTATTTGTCTGTTAGCAACCCCTGCTATGACACAATCTACTACCTGCGCGTCAGACAAATTTAATTTTAGATTGTTCAATTTTGTCAATTTATTGAAACAATATTCCATTAAATTTTGACCAGTTGCCATTTTGTAAACGGCCGCTTCATAAAATAATTTAGAAAATTGCTCTTCAGCTGGAAAGGTATTTCTCAACTGGTCTTGCCACTCGGCCCAGGTAAAATGGTTACTACTTAACCCATCATACCACACTTTTGCCAGACCTTTTAATTTTCCCAGTGCCAAGTATATAATTGTGAGTTCATCCCAGTGATAAAGGCGGGCACAATCATTAATTTTCCACAACCAATCATCAATGGTTAAATCACCACGGGATGGATCAAACTCAGATAAAAGTCTGTCATCTCTGAACAACGTCCAGTTAGTTTGGCTTCTACTTGAGGAGTCTACTACGTTCACTGAGCCTGTACTTACAGCACGACGCAACTCTTGCAATTCTTGAGCCATACTCGCCAACCTGTCAGCCGTAATTGGAGGTGTCCCAGATCGAGAGCCCAGGGAAGATGTGCTAGGGGGCTCCATCTTCAGCTTCCAATGCTGCTGGACCTCTTGGATGTTCGGCGTTCGCGCTGCTGGACCTCTAGGATGTTCGGCGTTAGCAGAAATGTCTCGTGGGTCGTGTCACTAATTGTTCACGTCACGGCACTGTCTGATAACCGATTTTTGCACGGCGCGAGGGACTAAAATTAAGTTTTATTATCCCACTTCTGAACTAAAGTCTTCGATTTGCAATTCGCAGAAGGTCGCGATTGGTAATTTATCAATAATTTATATTCAAATCAAATGTAGTTTATTAGCTGCAGTGACGATGTTACATCTTCAAAAGTTAATATTTTAACATGGCTGGTGTTCCGGGACCTTCACGAATCCATCCAGATGACCCAAAGTTTCAAGAATGGGCAGAAAATCTTTTGAATAAGCCAGCAGATTTTCATGAACTTGAGGATAGCGAAGACGACTTAGAAAACGCTAATTACTTGGAAACGCATGAACATTTTAAAACATTTAGCGAAGACATTAGTATTTCCATTCATGGAAAGACGATTGCAAAATAAAACGATACCCAGAGAACTAAACACTTACTTTGGAACGAATTCTAAACAAGACAACTGCACATATGGAAATAGCATCTGAAGAAGAGCGTCTGGAAACTCGACGGTTATGCCATATTTGTCCATCAAAATTGAAAAGAAAGACTCAGTATTTATGCGTTACTTGTTAAAAACCGATTTGTTTGCAATGTTCCCGAAAAATTTGTTTAGAATGTAATGAAAACAAAAATGTTTAAAAAATATTTTATTATATTCTTGATGATTTTGGAAATAAAGCTATGATTTTTTTTTGTTTGAAACAGGGTTTCTAAAGTTTTTAGTTTTATTTAAACCAAATTCTAAGTATTATTCGAGGTTAATTTGAATTTTAACACGAATTCTAGTGGAGCATCTGTGAGACCACGCTATAGCGGTTAAAGGAATTTTTTTTACCGTAGCCTTTGAAGGTTAATTTAGCACCGTTGTTGAATGGAATTTTGTATGTAAGGAGATAGATTTTCGGAGAGAATCGCCTACAAAAATAAACTTTCTGGTTATGTATGATGTATGCATATGCATGGATATTTGAAATATAATGTACTGTACCCAGGTTCTTACGTAATCTACTTTATTATATAAAATCAATTAATGAAATATACGAAAACTATCCGAACCGTAATGATTAATTAAAAATCGTGATATGATCATCGCAATTACTTTTTCATACACAGGGCGTTGCACTATACGTGTGGTTATAGATCCAAACGGGGAGTATATAGTACCTATGTTGTTAATTTGAGCAAAAAAATTTTTTTCCAATATTTTTAAATAGTTAAACTAGCTATTGAGTGGCATAATTATTAAAAAAAAATTGGGTTTCCCATAAAAAAAGTTGAAATAGATATTTCATTTCGAAGTGCTAATTGGTTTAGAAAACCATTAGATATTTTAGGGTATTAGCTTAGGAACATGAACATTGGATCAAAAAAAAATTTTTTTTAATAAAAATACCCTAATACGAAAAGTCCGGCTCTAGATTCATAATATGTCCTTCTAATAAATAAGACCATTAGTAATAACAAAATACAAAAGCCTTATTATTCGCACCGTCATAATTATTAAAAAATCGTGATATCGCACATTTACCTCTAAATTGGTAATTTAGTAAAAGACTAAACGATCTTTTGCATCAGTAACCAGACCACAGAGCCAGAACTTCACAAACTGGCATAACAGCCTTAACTATAAAGATCTATTATTTCCGTCTACCTCAAGAATAAATCACCCTAATCCAAAACAACCAAGAATAGAATCTGACCAAACTTTTAAAGAGAATAATTCAAATTACGATATTATCATCTTCGAAGCCTTAAAGAACACAGTAAAGGAACACATAAATGAAGAATCGCCTGAAAGTGCCCTGAATAAATTCAAAGAATATTTGACAATGATAACCAAACTCAAAATAACAGACAGACAACATGAATCTAACCTCCTCAGCGCATACAAAACCAAATTGAGACTGGATCGTCAAGGTCGGGACCTAGACGACCCCAACAAATAAAACCTAAACACTTTTATCTCCCAAATGTTTAAAATAATACAATGGAACATCAGAAGTGCAGTTAAAAATAAACCCAATCTAATAGGGTTAATAAAAGGAGAAGATCCAGATATAGTTATATTAAATGAAACCTGGCTCAAGAATGTTACAATTTTTCGAATTCAAAATTATCAAATAATGCGTATTGATAGAGATGATGGCAAAGGAGGGATAGCCACACTAATTAAAAACAAATATAACTATCAAAAGTTAAAGGTGGAATCAAAAATTCAAACCAAGGATTTTCACATGGATATTATTAAAGTCAACAATATTAACTTTATTAACGTTTATTGTACAGCAAAAAAACAGAATAAATAAAAGTGATTTCAATAAAATAGTCAACAAATTAGATGATGAAATCATACTAATGGGAGATTTAAATGCTCATAATGCCATTTGGAATTGCACATCAACAAACAAAAATGGTGAAATTATGGAAGAAATCATTGATGAGAACAATTGGATAATCATGAACGACGGGACAAGTACAAGATTTAACTTATCACAAAAGAAGAGTGTCATTGACTTATGCCTGGCTACCCCAAATATCAGCCAAAAAATGGAATGGAAAGTTGTAAATGATTGTGGTTATAGCGACCATTTTCCAACGATTGCCATGATAGAAAATCTAGATACAAACATTTCAAAATTCACCTATGACTTCAGAAAGATACCCATAGACTGGCAAAAGTATTACATTGGAATAGAGCAACGGACGGAAATAGAAAATCCAAGGAATTATGGACAATGGGAGAACATAATTAAACAAACCATAGAATCGACAAAAAAGAAACAAAAACCACCAAAAGACCCGAACAAACCAAAAAATATATGGTGGGACAATGAATGCAAAATCCTATTGAAAGAAAGAAAAGACTCCTTAGACAGATTAAAAGAAAATTTCACGCTGGAACATTACCTGGAAGCGAAGAAAAAAATAGCTGAAACCAGAAGGTTATTTCAAATCAAGAGGAAAGAAAGTTTCCAGAATTTCTGCCACACGCTGAATAGTGAATCCAACATAAAGGATGTATGGAATAGTATAAAGCGGTTCAAAATAGGCACAAGGCCACCTGTAGACAAATCCCTTCCTAATGATCAAATCTGTCAACAGATACGTAATAATTTAGTGAAATGCAACGTTGACCCTGGTTTTGTTCTAGTTCCTCCCAATAATAATGCAAGCCTTATACTTTTAGAAGAATTAGAAAACACGTTCCTCCCAAAAAAAGATCTGCTCCTGGTCCAGACAAAATTACGTATGAGATGATAAGCAAAACCCCTAAATTTTTCAAACAAAAACTAGTCGAAATCTTCAATAGCATCCTTACCAAGGGACACATCCCAATGAACTGGAAAAATCATACAATAATAACTCTCTTAAAACCCGGCAGAGACCCAGACATTCCACAGAGTTACAGACCCATCTCGTTGTTATCATGTGTAGCCAAAACTCTTGAAAAAATAATCAAAACAAGAATAGAATGGTTTCTAGAAAATAAACAAATTCTCAATGACAATATAACCGGTTTCAGGAAAAACATGAGTACATATAATAACATTTCTGCTCTCATGTGTTTCAAATTTTATTTTTCAACTTTACCACAATAGAAACCTTTTCATTGCCTCGAATAAATCACCTTCTCCGCTTGGTCCTTTTCACTCGACAACGGGCATACCCCAGGGATCCCCACTTAGCCCTATGCTTTTCAATATATATATATATATATAAACGATCTCCTTGAAGTGATTCCTAAAAACCAACAACTTTTATCATACGCAGATGACTTAGCTTTACTGGTGAAAGGCGAGAATTCAGAAAATGCAGTAAATTATGCTAATGAAACCCTAGAACGCATAAATGAATGGCTTCTCCAAAATCATTTAGAACTTTCTATAAACAAATGTGAGAGCATTGTCTTTTCAAAAAAAGGTTCAAAAACATAGACATATAATATTAGGGAACCAAATTATACAGTATAAAGATCAAATAAAATATTTAGGTTTCACTTTACATAAACATCTCAATTGGAATAATCATATAAACGAAATGATCACGAAAGCTAATAAAGGAGTTAATATAATGCGGAGCATTACCAAAACGTATTGGGGTGCGGACCCACAAATCCTACATTTGATTTACAATGCAATTGTTAAATCGCACCTAGACTATGGATCAATCTTCTTTAAAACCTCTACAATAGGTAACCTAAATAAAATCAACTCCACTCAATACAAAGCGTTAGGAGTTATCACCGGATGTATGAAATCTACCCCAATAAACGTACTATTGGCCGAAACAGGAGAAACCATGATGGAGTTTCGAAGAAGATGGTTAAGCTTTAAATTTATCTCAAAACTATACAGAAAGGCTAATCATCCAATTATTAAGTCATTAGAAATAATTAGCCAACACAACTAAAGAAACAATTCAAATATGAAGTCTTACTTATTAGAAGCCTTTCTCACAATGATTAAGTATAGAGATAAAATACAGATAACCAAACTCTTACCCTGTTTTGAATGCCCCATAGATACCCAAATAAACAAAATCAATACAATACACTTAAACATAAATAAAAATAATGCTGCAATAGAATTTCTCGAAAAAACGCAACATTTGAGCCAGTCACATAACTTCATTTTCACTGACGCAGCCAAAAACAATGAGGGAGTAGGAATAGGGATTCTTATTACTCCGGGAAATAAAACTTTTTCAGCAAGATTACCTAACGAAACCAGTATTAACAATGCGGAACTCATCGCAATCAAACTGGCAACAGAACTTACCAAAGACAGCAACATCAAAAACGCAATTTTTTTCTCGGACTCCAAATCCTCGATAGATAAATTAAAAAATACAAGCATAGACACCCAGAGAGATACCCTAACCCTTGCAACTAGAAAATTCTTCCTAAACTCCAACACTGAATAAAATTATTATCTGTCTTGGATGCCGGCTCATGTTGGTATTAAAGGTAATGAAACAGCAGATCAATTAGCTAGAAAAGGATCTTCAAATCATACGATATTAGATAGAAAATTAGAAATTAGGGAAATTCAAAATATCGAAAAAATGGAAATTCGCCGTCATTTTGAAACGTATTGGAAAACAGTATTCGGAAATAAAGGGGCCTCTTATAGAGAATTACAAAAAACTTTCCCGAAAAGACCATGGTACAAAACTATCCCCTTTATAGATCGACAACACTCAACGATGAGTATTAGATTAAGAACAGGTCATTGTCGCACAAAACAAAACTTAAGTAGATTTAATATTGTGGAGAGTGATCGGTGCGACTGCGGGAATATCGAGACTTTAGATCATCTCCTTTGGGAATGTCCGCCTTACATAACACAAAGAAATATATTTAAAACAGACTTATCTAACGCAGGTCTAAACCTGCCCTTTGAATCAAAAAATCTCCTGTCAAACTTAAACTTAGACTTCCTTAAAGCAATTATCAAATTTTTTAGAGGAATTAAGAAAAATATTTAGTTTACCAAGATTCAAAAGAAGACCCAAATGTCATGAACCCGCCTATGTTGCCCAAGTCTTTCCCACCAGTAATTCACTCAACATCTTTCTAATTGATCTTAATATATTTTCTTAAAAGCGCTGTTTATCCCTAAATTACCAAAATTCTGTTTAAAGTCACTTCTGAATTATTTCAATCATTAACTCAAGTAGAGTAATGGAACAACGCGTGGGTAAATTATATATTAGTTTCAAAACCCTTTGCGGCATCTCTTCTAGATGTTTATAATAACAATTTTATCATAAGCTTTTCTAATATTTCGATCATCACAAGCTTTTAGCCCTTAACATCGCAGCGCCTGAATGCATTAATTTTGTTTACATTAACTTCGTGGTAACCTCGCTTACCCCGCTATCGCGAGGTAAAGTAGCGTATAATGTAACCCTAGATCACACAGTACGTATTCAATCTTCGACACGAAAACTTCTCTGTACGACAACTCTTTGTACAGTACGACGATCACTGAATAAAGTTACAAGTCTACCGCATTGTATTATTGTGCCAAACAAAGTCCTCCAACACAAATAACCCCCCCCCCTCCTTCCTAAGAAATCACAACTTGGTTGGTAGCTAATATTTTAGAAAGAAGAGGTTATGAGCCATGACTCAGACTCACGCAAGTGGACCTCGACTCTAGAAAAAATTGCACTGGCTAACTTCCCAAAGGAAAAAGCCATTTTGGATAGAAGAAGAAGAAGAATTAAATAAGTTTACTAAAAACGAATCCGGCTTTTCCTACAATTGTGATTTGGGGGATCTTGCGGGAACGGGTAGTTCTCTTCGCGGGATCTGTACATTTAGTGGCGACCGTGACAGGACGTGCGAAAAGTCGTTCGTTCGCAATCCACGCGCGCGTTCGTAGATAGTTTCCCAGCTACAGGGGAGAATTTTCCAAACATCGTAGAAAGTTTAAGATCACGCTTCGGTAGAGATGACTTGCAAATTGAAGTCTTTGTGAGAGAATTATTGAAGCTTATCCTGAATAATGCCATGCATAAGACAAAGATAGATGTTTCGGGTTTGTACGACAATATCGAGACTCAACTAAGGTATCTCGAAACTTTAAAGATTTCAAGCGATAGATATTCTGCCATACTGTATCCTTTAATTGAGTCATGTTTGCCTGAGGACTTACTCCGTGTATGGCAACGTAGTTCTGCTGTGCTATGTGCAGAAACTGCGCTTCGTGATCCCACAGGAAATGTGTCGTCGGCTGAAGAGGGCGAAACAAGCATTACGCTGGAAAATCGGTTAAAAGCGTTGCTCCAATTTTTGCGCAACGAAGTAGAAAATGAGCAGCGGATTACACTCGCGTCTGAAGGTTTTGGATTGTACGATGCAAAGAAGGGCAGCCCGAACTCGACTAATGAAAATGTCAAGAGGAAGGCGAATATAGGGAATCAACAAATAGCCACTGCCGCGGATTTGTTAAATGGGGAAGGTCATAAATGTATCTTTTGTAGTGGAACGCATGAGAGCGTCGCGTGTTACAATGCCAAAGGTCTAACGCTAGAGAAGAAAAGACAATCAATTAACGAAAAGAAGGCGTGCTATCGTTGCTTGAAGGTGGGGCACCAGTCAAAGAAGTGTCGCAGCCGTATTACCTGTCTAGTTTGTAACAAAAACCACCACTTTGATGTGTCCTGATATCAAGATAAATAGCAGGAGGCCGGAGCTCTTCCCACTCGAACGGACGAAGGAAAAGTCAAGGAAGAGTTAAATGCGGCAAACTGTACCAGTACGCATGTTTTCCTACAAACCTTAAGAGTCATGCTGATTGGGAAAAATAGCACCTTGTCAGTTCGTGCCTTGATTGACACGGGATCTCAGCGGTCCTACATTTTGAGAGCGACGGCTAGAAAACTGAACATGTCCTCTATAGCATGGCCATCTTTACTACAGGCCGGAACATTAGATGTGGCAACAGCGCTCCAAAGGCAAATAGAAGGCTGATGGTAATGGCCGTGTTTTTAAAGTGTTCGAACAGCGGTTCGAGTACTCGAACAGGAAAATCGCGTTTTAAAATGCAGTTCGAGCAAACAGTCGAGCGTTTTAAAATTAACAAACTTGCTCGAACACCTGCTCGAACACAATTTTCATGCACCGGGTCGTGAGACGGTGCATCGGTGTGTGAAGCGACAGAACAAGGAATATACAGAAAATGGGACATCGAATTGAATGTTTTGTAATTTAAGCTAAAAATTATAGGTCAAAAGAAACTAAAATTATGGAAGTGACCAAAATATGGAAATGTTTTCTTAAATAGCAAGTGTAAAACTGGAGTTCTTGGATAAAAAATTCATATTAATCAAATCCAAATACATTAAGAGTAATTAAATAAGGATTTAACATTTTGTTTTGTATGTTTTTAAGATGTATGATGTATACAAATCGTTAGAAGTCAAAACATTACAACTTGTACCTTAGACTTGCATAGGTACCGTTTTTAAATGTCACTGATCGAGCAATTGCTCAAGTGTTCGGTTGACTGTTCGAGCACATTGTGTTCGAGCAGCTGGTACACTTTAAAAACACGGCCATAAGTTAGAACATTTTGATGCGTGTGTGCACATTGCAAGCGTGACCGAACGAGTCGTTGCGAGTCGAAACCTAGCGATGCGAGTAAAGACAAATCAGTTTGTGTTTATAAGCGAGTGGTACACATATTGAAGCTGAAAATGATGGATATAGAAAAACTAATTCATGAAGTATATATGCGATCCCCTATCACAATCGTGATGTAATTTTAAAATTATGACAGAAAGTGGCGGATTCATGTGAAATAACTAGTAAGTATTTAGATTTAAGTAAACATTTATTTACAAGACATTGTATTGAAATGGTACAGCTCCTTCATTATTAAAATATCGCATGAAATTATTTCTTATATCTCTAGCTTGGTCTGTGGCACTATTATCCTCTTGTTTTTATTTAAATCTGCATTTAAAATTGCGGTTTCTGCTGGGACAACACCTTTTTTGTCGATTGATATATTGTGCAACACGCAAACACAGTTAACAATTTTTTCTGCATTTTCTGGAGATGTTTCTATTGCTTTTGTTAATATGCGCCATTTGGCTACGAGAATTCCAAATGCACATTCGAAAACTCGTCGTGCTCTTGAATGTCTGTAATTAAAAATAGTTTTTTCTTCATCCAAGTTTTTTTCGCGGAAATGGTTTTAACAGGTGATTTAAAAGTGGATAGGCTTGGTCTCCTAATAAAACATATGGCGACTTTATATTGGAGTGTGGTAAGTTTTGATCTGAGGGCACATTTAGGTTTCCAGAAATCAAATGCTGATATAAAGTACTTTCTCGAAATATTCCACCATCAGATTGTTTACCAAAGGCACCCGTGTCGATAAATACAAATCTGCAGTTGGCATCAGCTACTGATTGTAAAACAATAGAAAAATACTGTTTATAATTGTAATAATTTGTTCCTGTGTTTGATGGACACTTTATTCTTATGTGCTTTCAATCAATACATCCAAAACAATTGGGAAAGTTCCATTTGGTATAAAAATTCCTTGACATTTCTATTAAATCCTGCTCTGAGGGTATTCCGAGATGAATTGGCTGCAATTCCTCCCATATTGCTTCACAAACTTCTTTGACTATACCAGCTATGGTGGAAAATCCCATCCTAAAAGAGTCTGCCAAAGCCCTGTATGATAATCCAGTGGCTAAAAACCTAAAATATTCTTTCATCCAATATAATCCTTTTCTACAAATACCCATTTTGAAAATGAGTTTATATCAAAAAACATTTTTAAAATAACCTTTCATGAAATGTAACGTAATAAAAATAAAATGAAAGATTTTTTAAAATAACAACTTTTACAATTAATGCAGTAATAGTATATAGAAAAAATATTTTTAGCCAAAAAAAGAATTCATGATTTTAGTGAGTAGATTTAGAAAATTAGTTTTTGAACACACCTAATTTTAGTTATGCTAATATACCTTGCGGCAAGCTAATAAAAAATACATGTTGAAAACACTCGCAGCATTTTTTTTATTTTCAGGCTATGGTGCTAAAACAAAATGGAAGAATCTGCGCGACAATTTTCGTGTAGAATGGAAGAAGAGGAGCAAAGGGAAATCAGGGGATGCTGGCGCTAGTCCGACAGACCATGAATCCAAGTGAATATGGTTTAAAAGCTTACTCTTTTTAAAAGATCAGGTAGCTTCAAGAAAAATGAGCACCAGTCTTCGACAGAGTGTCGCTATGGCATCACCTGGTACATCATGCACAGAATCTATAATTTTACAAGTGGACACAGAACATGGCAGTTTAGATAGTGAAGTGAACGAAACTGAAGAAAATAGGAACACTAAAAGTCAATCTTCAATAGCAGTTCTTCAAATTACACCAATACATTCAAAAAATACCAGGTCTACGAAAAGAAAGATAAATGCGACTGATACAGAATTGTTAAACTTAGAAAGAAAGAAAATTGAACTTATCGAATCCCATCTATTGCAATCGAGCAATACGCAAACTTCAAAACCGGATGATGATTTATATCACTTTTTAATGAGTCTTCATAAGTCTATAAGTAGTCTCCCGATAGAGCGACAGATGTTTATGCGATTAAAAATACAGCAATTAACGTATAACGAGATAGTCACCACAAATCAATATAGGCAAACTTTTACATACAACCAACTGGGACAAAATTCTGCAATGCAAAATACGAATAACCCATTCCCTGACCAAAATACTCAGTATTTGAATTTACCATCTGTATCTTCAGTGCATTCTTACGTATCAACAAGCAGTAGTAATGATAATGTATATTTCAGAGAGTAATATATAAAAAATACTAAGAGTTAGTAATTGTCATTTTTATTACATTACTAATCTTCTATATTAGGTAAAATAATTAAAAAATATTTAATTTTAAACAAAAATCATTTTACGGGCATATTTTCTCGCTCTTCACATTTTTTTACAAGCACGTAAATTTAGTACTAACCTTCAAGTTACAGCTAGTTTTTCAATTGGAGAGATTGCTTCACGGAAATTTGTGTTTTGCTTCTGTATGCGTCCCTCAATTTTTATCAAAATGTAGTTAAAAGTATCTTCCTTCATTCGAAAGTATCTATAGAATCTTTCGGGATCGTCTTTCAAATCTTTAAATAAATTACCAAATTCGCCAAGTTGTTTTCTTTGTAAATTGATGCTGTGTGTCAAAATATTCTTTTCTTGCGAAAGCATCTTGTTAACGGATTTTCTAATAATAACAATAAAGTTACATAAGATTTTCATTCATACCGAAAATGAGGTACATTGTATTGTTTATATAAATATATATATATATATATATATATATATTTAGAATTTTCAATAATAAACAATACAATGTACCTCATTTTCCTCAATGTACCTATATATATATATATATATATATATAATATATTATATAGAGTTATATTTTCAAAATAATTCATTTCAGGAATCTATTCAAGAGGGAAGAAGATTGGTGGACATTCAGTATTTCTTGGATTGTCTTGTAAATCTGAACAACCACGCGCCAAGCTTTGGGTGTACTTTAAATAACATGAATGTCGTAAAGAAAATTAGAGATGGATACGTCTCAACATTTCAATTTAAATGTAATATGTGCAATGGAACATATATAATCTGCAAACGACAGTGACAAATCCGAATCAGGATGTTGTTCTGGCAGTGATGATGATAGGAGCAGGTTACAGTGCCCTAGACCAGTTCTCAACATGTCTTAAAATCCCTTATCCATCGCAGCGATCATATCAAATTGAAGAAAGTGTTCTTGGGGAAGCTTTTCAAAATATTTCTTTCGAAAGTATGAAGCAAGCTGGTGAGATGGAAAAAACATTGGCTATAGATGCGGGTGATCTCTCGCATGGGGCTCCTATGATTACTGTCGTAGCGGATGGATGTTGGGCCAAAAGATCATATAAAACCAATTATAATTCGCTTTCAGGAGCTGCAGCAATTATAGGCTGTCGAACTAAACAGGTAATTTAAAATATTATGTTTAAGTTCTGAGTGCAAAGTAAGTTGTAATTTTTAGGTGCTCTTTATCGGCATAAAAAACAAATATTGCACCATTTGCCAGCTGTCCAAAAATCAAGGAGAACTGATGCCTAAAAAACACAAATGTTTTAAAAATTTTGAAGGTTCTTCCACCAGTATGGAAGGGGATATTCTCAGAGAAGGATTTCTCTATGGTATAGAGCAACATGGATTCATATACCATAAATTAATAGCTGACGGAGACAGCAATTCCCTCAAAAAAATTTTAGATGCTCATCCGTATGAAAATTTTGTTGTCATAAATATGGCATAAATATTGACGAATTACGATATATGTTAATTATATGTATATGTAAAGGATAGTATTAGCAGTTAAGGATAATGTTAAGTTAGTTGATTATATGTATGAATATGAAAATGGCATAAAGTATGCGCGGTGGTTGATGTAATTAATAATAAAAGTCGCTTGTGGTTCGCTCGAAATAAACATAATACGAAAAGACTCATTCGTATTTTCCAGTTTTGTCCAATCACTCCAGTCCAGTCATGTGCTGTGACTTCTACCGCTCCAGGAAGGTGGTTGTTGTCGTGGTGAGAGGGCTGTGCAGGGATGCCTCTAGCGGGAGTTGTTCTCTTGGCCGGGCGGCTGGTTGGCCAGGTTGGCTGGGCTGCAGGACCTGCTGCGGAGCCAATGAGTAGACGGACCTTACCAGATTACGCTGAGCGTTGTTCTCCATTCTAAGCTTGAAATTTCTCCACAATTTCGTCAGGATCGAAGCTACCAGGAGTCCAAGGATAACGTATTAGATGATCTTGATGTCCAAGTTGATGGTTACCTCGCTAACTTCTACGTTCGAATTTACAGCACCGTTTTGACTGCTGCTTTTGGTGTTTCCAATGGTGAATTATGTAGCTGTTTGCAGGATCGCCGCCATGTGGTGTTTACCCATAGGTCCCAATGAGTAAAACGAGTTCTGGTTGGAATACTTCTATTGGTTAACGGCTTACATGTATTACCTTAACTAAAAGTGAAGCGAGCTGAATGAAGGTGAATACATGACTCCTTCGATGATCATTTTTTTTATGAGAACAATGGGAGTTATGTGGCGTTGTTGTCAAGAAACCTAATTGGAACAATAACAATTACAAGTATCGCTGGTGGAGTAATACTACATCAGCGATATTCGTATTGTGAGCTCAACAGCTCAACATACTTAAGTATTATTTAAAATGAAAGGCGAGCGAAGTGATGAGTCGTGACAATGGAAGTAGGTGATAATGATTAATGTTGATAATTAAGTTATTGCTTTACGCAATCTGCTACACTGTCAACACAACTATTGAACGAAGTGTGAAGTGGTCTCTGTTGTAAGTGGACTGTATAGATCTCTCTCGTAGCTCGTGGGCGGCTGCGGAGATGAATCTTGTCTCCAGGTTGTAAGGCTGGAAACTGTAGTAGTAGTTGGAGATCAGGGCGTGACGTGATCTCTTGAAGTTCTAGTTGTGTGGAGAGAGGGCGTGACGTACTTCTCCGGGTTTGGATCTGAGGGCGTATTGTGCAGATCCGGAGTTGAAGTTCTAGTCGTTTGGAGAGAGGGCGTGTCGTGCTCTCCGGTGTGGACCTGAGGGCGTAACGTGCAGGTCCGGATTGAAGTTCTTGGAGGTTTGGAGAGAGGGCGTAACGTGCTCTCCGGGTTTGAAGATCTTGGAGTTATATGTTGTATCTTGAAGATCTCGTAGAACTCTCAGGGCGTAACGTGAGAGCTTGTAGGTTGGGGTGATGTAAATCAAGACCAACAACACACGTCGTTTTGAGCATACAAGTATACTGGTTTATTACCAAAAATTCACAAGCTTTTATACATCTTCAAATTACATTGGTTAAATGGCAAATTAAGTTTTGTTATCTTTTGGCGTCCTAGATTTTATTTCTCCTGACCTAAAGTCAAAATCCACCCACCGTGAGACTAAACCATGTTGCCATATCAATTTCCCCCAGCCAGAGATGATAGAGCTGCGCGGCGGACAGGGGAAAGGGGAAACCGATTCCAGTGGCGGGTAAAAATTGCTTATTCTGAATGAAAATTATTACAAAATTTATCGTCGAAAACCAATGAAAGAAATTGGAATCATTCCGATTATGGGTATATAGAAGAATCCTTAAGAAGAAGGTTAACTGGTAAATTTCCACACCACCTATGAGGTATTACCCTGGCGCGTTATCATTTTTAAAAGGGACGACTCGCCTGGAGCCATACAACCTAAATAAAATAAATTCTTAACAGAACATATTATAACAAATTATAAAACAAACAAATTTATAAATAAACAAATTAACAAAATAAATAAATGATCAATAAAATAAATAAATTCTCAAAAAAATAAATAGAATATTTATAAAATTAATAACTACACTGCGTTCTCATGTAAAACGAAAAACAAAATAAATTAAACATGAAACATATAAGGTAAATTGGAGGTGACAAAAACATTTTAAAGTACGTTGTCTGTGTACGTAGTTGTTTTAAGATAAATCATTTTCCAGAGAAGACCCTTGAAACTTGAAGTTTCATCAGAACTGCTGTCATCACCAAGAGTAATGATAAGCGGTTCTATTACTCTTTAGGTACGATCAGAGTGCGAGCGACCGGCGACGCGACGCGATAGCGATGAGACAGCGACGTTCGGCTGTCGCTAAGCTCGTCGTTGCCACGTCGCATCGCTGGTCGCTATCACTCTGAACGTTTGCATTTGGTTACACAATATTGATCCGTTCTGCGGCGTCGCACGTCGCATCGCTATCGCGTCGCGTCGCCGGTCGCTCGCTCTCTAATCGTACCTTTTCTATTCGTGGGTCCAATTCCCAGAATTTTTCTTCTTCTTTAACAACGTGTTGGATACATTTTGTCCAAGCATCAGCTGTAACAGCACTTACTGCATTCTGTTTTTACTTACTTATGTACTACTGTTTTACTGTACCTTACTGTTTTTTCTAGCGACTTCACCTTTTATCTGCGCCCAAATTAATTCGATCGGATTTAACTCACAGTGATACGGTGGTAATCTTAAAACCATAAACCCTCTTTCCCTTGCGATTTCATCCACGACTAATTTCAAATAATTTTGTTTATGTTGTCGAGCGATTCGAAGCAATTCCGGTTTAAGCAAGTTAGCGTCGCAAGCTAAATTTTTTGATCGCAACCAATCGAATATTTCACCTTTTTTCCACGCCCATGTAGGAAGTGGTTCTGCGCGACGACTGTGATAAGGCGCATTATCCATTACAATAACCGAACCAGGTTCCAAGCGCGGAAGAACAGATTTGAACCACGTTTCAAATACGCCCGAATTCATGTCCTCGTAATAATCACCGGTTTTTCGTGATTCGAAAACGTTTAGCCCGCCCGACACAAAACCCGAGTCACTTCCGATATGCGTTATTATCAACGTGACTTTATTATCAACCTGCGCCCTTTACCCGACGGTGATTTAATCCCGGTAGAAAGCCCTTCAATTAGAGCTGTTCTGTGATTTGTCACGGATAAATCTTGGAAAATTTTGGAACCCGCCAATGTCATTCACGAGGGAGAAGGACGTAGCCACAGCGTTGCCACCTGTACCGACGTCACGTCGTTTGAGCATTCGTTAACAGCGAGATGAATAGAGAGAGAGAATAAGGCATGGCAACGTTCTGAGATTTGACAGAGGGAAAGAATGAATTTGTAGGATGTTGCCAAAAGCACAACAAAAACCCTGGCATGGTTACAATTACAAACCGTATTGCAAGGTTGCATTTGTTTCGGTATACTATTTTGTGCGTTGTATATGGCAACATGGATTATTCTCACCGTAGGTGGATTTCAACTGTAGCTGTGTGCTTGACCTTACCGAGCGCGTTTATTATCATATTATGACGACTGGTGTTATGCTTACGTGATTAATTATTGTTGTAAGATTTTAAAATTATCACTTTGATCCGCGCCTTTTCAGTTGTTTTAATTCCCTATTTAATAGTTATTAATTACTTAATAATTGATTACTTTATCACCACGCACACTAAATTATTTCCCTGACTAAGTTTGTTCTAATTAATTTTGATTACTTAATTTGCAAGAGGAAATTTTCACCTAAGATGTTTTTAATAACAAGTTGCTCTAGTTCCCTATTTAATGGTTATTAATCCCTAATTGATGAATCTGTTCCCTAAATCCCTATTAAATCCCTACAACCCTACTTAGCTCTCTTTTATGTTGATCGTAGAGTCAACACCTATAATAGCTCAATTTATTCACTTCTCTACGTTCCATGTCATTATATAATAGAAACGCACGGCTGCCATAAAAGAACCATAGGATTATAATAGAAACGCAAGGCTATATAATGAAATGCACGGGAGAACAACAATTTGACAACATCATTTCGTTCGGAATTTTGTATATTAGTGCAGTTTCAGTTAAATAACATCGTTCTTATTAAAGAGCCGTAGATAAAATAGTGTATGTAACTCGCATATAAGGCTCGTTACATAAACTACTATTTTCTCCTCCGATACAAGTCATAAATTATATTTTTCTCATTCCAGGTGGACCAACAGCATGTAAAAAAAGTGGATCCACGTCCGTGATCAATTTCGCAAAATTTTGAAACAGGAAATTTGCAACGGGTATGGCTGCCGGCAACGCGAGAAAATACAAATATGAGGATCTGTTGCAATTCATCTTGCCTCAAATGACGGAACGTGAAATATTGATTAATATATCCGTGTCGCAAGGAGAAGAAACCGAAGATGCTGAAGATAATCTGGAACAAACTCAAGAAGATGATGATGCATCTAATGATGCATCTAATGAATATAGAGGAGCAAATAATGAATCGTACAAAGAAATAACATATGATGAAGAGCAAAGCACATCTGTCCGTGGTCAGAAAATACCTAAAAGGGATTTATTCATGACGCCTGCGCAGAACAAAAAGAAGAAGCTTGCAATTAGTAGCCAGGTCGATAATAGTCCTTCAGCTCAGGTGACGTCCTACATATTAGAAGAAAAAAAAGCAAAGCAGCAACAACTTCCATCTGAGCCGCTTCACCCAGTTGATACATTCTTAAATGGCATTTCGCACCCTTGAAAAACTCTAAATCTTTTGCAACTAAACGAAGCGAAAACAAAAATTTTTGGAATTGCCCAAGAAATAGAAAAGTCACAATTACTCGGAAGCCACCCAACAGCCATGGTACATCATCAAGTCCAACCCTTTCAAATATCTCAAGCATCACTTTCAGGTTCCACATATTCTACAGTTAGACCTACTTCTTCTTACACACCGCTTCCTTCCCCTACTTACAGTTCCCCGCCACCTACTCCTGCTCCTGCACCCCCAAACAACCCCACTGACTTCAAACTACTTCAGCAAGCACAACAAAACACCAAACAGTGGTATTAATTTTTTTTATAATAAATGTTGGAAACAAATAGCTAAGTTGTTCATTTCACCACTTAGTAAATATAAATAGTAACTCACCTCAAACATACTGCTAATCGCTGTTTAGGTTCAATTGCAGGTCTCCAAAATGTGTCCTTTTTGTTAAGATGCTTTTCAACTTTTGCTACTAGTTCGTGAAATGTTGTCTGGGTCATTCTAAAGGGCGTTATGTACCTATATTTTCTTTTTCGGTTTTTTTCATTCTTCTGCTTTTTTCCTCTTCATCTGACGCTAATACTACTATGGCTAAATCAGTGTTTGTAAAATTTGAAAACATATTCACATATGACACTATAGGCGCGGAAATGAAGCACTCAGCGACCGAAATTTTTGCAGTAAGATGGATCGAGATGCGGATTTTTGCATTCGGTTCGTGGAAGCGTCTACAAATTTTGTGAACATTTGTTATGAACGAGAAATGCAAAATTGAAGAGGTGCAGAAGAAAAATGCTTTTTTATATGTGCATGTGAAGGTGTCGGTTGTTAAAAAATTTACAACTCTGTAAATAATGACGGAAATGAGATCAATTTTGTTACTCGGAGGTTTTTGGGGTCGCTGAAAACGAATATGACATCGCCAGTGGTCTCCGAAGTACCTGGTGCTCAGTACCCCTCGAACCAACGTCGTCTTCGGGAGTTTTAGGGGAATTGATTATATAATTAGCCGAAAGGTATGAACTCGGGGGTTTTTGGGGTCGCTGAAAACGAATATGACATCGCCAGTGGCCTCCGAAGTACCTGGTGCTCGGTACCCCTCGAACCAACGTCGTCTTCGGGAGTTTTAGGGGAATTGATTATATAATTAGCCGAAAGGTCTGAACTCGGGGGTTTTTGGGGTCGCTGAAAACGAATATGACATCACCAGTGGTTCCCGAAGTACCTGGTGCTCGGTACCCCTCGAACCAACGTCGTCTTCGGGAGTTTTAGGGGAATTGATTATATAATTAGCAGAAAGGTCTAATCTCTGGGGTTTTTGGGGTCGCTGAAAACGAATATGACATCACCAGTGGTCCCCGAAATACCTGGTGCTCGGTACCCCTCGAACCAACGTCGTCTTCGGGAGTTTTAGGGGAATTGATTATATAATTAGCCGAAAGGTCTGAACTCGCGGGTTTTTGGGGTCGCTGAAAACGAATATGACATCACCAGTGGTCCCCGAAGTACCTGGTGCTCGATACCCCTCGAACCAACGTCGCCTTCGGGAGTTTTAGGGGAATTGATTATATAATTAGCAGAAAGGTCTAATCTCTGGGGTTTTTGGGGTCGCTGAAAACGAATATGACATCACCAGTGGTCCCCGAAGTACCTGGTGCTCGGTACCCCTCGAACCAACGTCGTCTTCGGGAGTTTTAGGGGAATTTATTATATAATTAACCGAAAGGTCTGAACTCGGGGGTTTTTGGGGTCGCTGAAAACGAATATGACATCACCAGTGGTCCCCGAAGTACCTGGTGCTCGGTACCCCTCGAACCAACGTCGTCTTCGGGAGTTTTAGGGGAATTGATTATATAATTAGCAGAAAGGTCTAATCTCTGGGGTTTTTGGGGTCGCTGAAAACGAATATGACATCACCAGTGGTCCCCGAAGTACCTGGTGCTCGGTACCCCTCGAACCAACGTCGTCTTCGGGAGTTTTAGGGAAATTTATTATATAATTAACCGAAAGGTCTGAACTCGGGGGTTTTTGGGGTCGCTGAAAACGAATATGACATCACCAGTGGTCCCCGAAGTACCTGGTGCTCGGTACCCCTCGAACCAACGTCGTCTTCGGGAGTTTTAGGGGAATTGATTATATAATTAGCCGAAAGGTCTAATCTCGGGGGTTTTTGGGGTCGCTGAATGTGAATATGACATCGCCAGTGGTCTCCGAAGTACCTGCTGCTCAGGGCCGCTCGAACCAACGTCGTCTTCGGGGAAGTTTTAGGGTAATTTCTTCAAAAATTGATCCTAACTCGGCACCTATACATTTCTTTGACATTGTAGATAAATCGTATTTTACCGAAAACGTTTTTACAGTTTGAATATTGAAATATTGAAGTTTGTATTAAAAAAATCTCTAAAGTACACTCATATTCAAAATTTTATTTCAACTATTTCTTTAGAAAATATGTATCCTACAAATTATTTCAAAACAACAAATTAACACAAATGTTAATAACGTATATTAATCTGTAATAAGGCTGTATATTAATCTTTATTTATATTATTATTTTCTTCATTTTCTTCTTCTCTCACTTGAAGTTCTGCCAAGGAAATTGCCTCTCTTGAGTATTTTTCGATATTTGTGCAATTAGCACCGGCACATGTTTTACATGCAATGCTGCAAATTAGCCCATGCTTTCTGCAGCCGCATGAGTTACCGCAATTTGTTTTGCAAGCACAAAATATTAAATTTAATATACTGGGTGGTCCTGGTTGCTGTGTCATTTTTATGGGGGTTAATAAATTTTCTTTAACTTCCCATCCCCAGTCAATTGGATTTAGACCATTTTGGTCCTCTCCATGCAGCCAGTTCTGTACTTGTAAATACACCCTTTTTAATTGCTGAGAAAATGCATCTACCGTAGATAGAATTTTGCCAAGGACAACTTTGCGATTTTTAGCAATAGCCATTAAGTACATCCTGTAGCGAAACGTTTCTGCTAACTGAATATTGGTCGGCTTGAATTCAGCAGGAATATGTGGCTTTCTAAAACTGAGTGGAGCATTGTACATTGCCAGAAGTAGTTGGCAGCCGTTTTCAATTACTTCTTCAATGGTTAAGCCTACTTCCTTAAATTTTTGCGCGTGAATCGCTAGATCAGGAAAATTTTGGAAAGTATTCACAAACTTCAATTTTCCTTGGTTTAAAGTAGCTGATACCGTATCACATCCTGTTATCGCATGAAGCAATAAAATGTTTTCTAAAACAGATGGAAGGTGGTCCAAACTTTTTGACGAGTATAACTCTTCTGGCTTATTTGGTCGAGCGGGTTTCAAAAAAAAATTTCTGAATCATGCGGAGTGAGAGCAGTCACGAGTACAAGAATATCTGTGTCTTCTGATACAATAACTACTTCTTTATTCTCAGTATTCTTTATATCTAGTGCAGTAGTGACAATCGTTCTATCCGCATCAGCTGCACATTGAACAGAAGTAATACCCATTTCAGCCAATTTATTTCGCAACGTTTTGATAATATTAGTTTTATTCTTACTGTTGTGAAGGAATTTTTCTTGACTTATTTTCAAAGCCATATTTTCGTTAAAATAAACATCGGCTGAGGTTACATGCTTTGCACGTCTATTTCTTTCTGATGCTTTTGTTGTTATACCTTCATAACCATCAAAAATAACTGTGGAATTGCTACTATAATGATATTGAATATATTTTATATAGTTACGAATTATAGTCGAGAAAGCCTGACCAATTGTCCATTTTACTTTATGAATTAAAAAACCTCCGTCTATTACAAAATGTGTCTTCAACGGATCGCGTACATTAATAGACACTTTTCGGAATAGTGAGTAAAAATCCGATTTAGTATTTTTAAGCATTCCAAATGAATTGAAGTAGGCTTGCGGAAAGGGTGATAATTCCCATTTTAAGTAGTCTTGCATTTCTTCGTCTGTCTTTTTAATAACGCAAATTCTGTGAAATAGAACATCTGGATCAATTTCTACTGTATTTTCATTAATTGTAACTTTTGAATTTGCGGAAGCTATTGTTTTGACAATTTTTGATCTGGACAATTTTAAATCTTTAAAATTTGTTTCAGAAATTTCTTTCATTATTTGAATGCCTTGCTCAAATGCCTTGTGGCAATTGCATTCCTTGCTTGCACTCATACCATTAGCAATATTGATTACAGTTTCAACTGCGTCAGGAAATGGATTATACTGCTGAAAGAATTCTTCAATGAGTGTTAAAGATTTTAGATCTGATTTTAGTCTACTATCAGTTGAGTCTTTGTGCTGATAATTTTTGTCAAATGAGCACTTAGTAAATTTTTCCATTCCTTCTATGATGTCTTTAGTAAAAATAAAATTTTTAATCCACTGGTAAGCAACACTTTCTGTAACTCCTCTTCTGAATAAGCCTCCTTCAAATTTTAATAGTCTCATTAACGTTTGCTCAATTGTTTGATCAGTAAAAATCCCAGAAAAAAATCTGTCGCTTCTTCTTGCTGTCCAAAAGCCACCCTTCGTAAATTGTTCATACTCAGCAGCATCCATTTTCGTTTTTAGAGTTGTCATGTCTTTCAAATACAGTTGAGTTGATTTTGCATAAGGGAAATGTCCAGTAGCATGAAAAAACGGTATCATACGTTCCAATGTCTTTAAATGCAATTCCCAATTTCCTGATTTTTCAGCATATATAAAGTCTTTGACAATAAAAACCATTCTACAATATTGAACCCATAGCTTGCACGTTGGGTTTTGCTTTTCCACACTTTCCAATTCTTTTTCAAAATCAGCTGTGACTTCTTTAAAAATTTCATTTGTCAACAATTCTTCAATATTCTCTGGATCCATGAAAGAATAATTTTTCAAAAAAACAACATTTTCCGAAAATTGAGATTTTTTTCTTTCAATACCAGTATATATTTTTTTGACTAAAGCCAAAAGCACAAGCGTGTGAGCTCTTAAAGCTCGAGAATAATGATGTCCACTAAGAATTTTATTTACGGTAGTTTCCCCATATATAGATAACAGAACTTCCACAAGTCCGCTATCTTTCATAATAAACCCTATGCTTCCTAAGAAGGACATCAACGCGTGGAAACCACCAAGTCTAATAACAATAGTAATGTCATCGTCCACTGTTAATGCACCTATAATATCTCGAGTTTTGAAATACAATGGTTGATCGAAAGTAATAATACATGTCTTCATTTTCAAACGTCGTGCTTCCGACACCGATTGGTTAACGGCTGTGAATAAGGTGCTATACTCAGATGGAATCGCATGGATGAATGGCAAAAAATTTATTGCAGACATTTCATAATTAGTGTTATTCACTGTTAAATTTTCTATATAACCATTCCACCCTTTTTCAAAAGTTGGGTTAACATATTTTGTAAACATCCAAAAACAATTAATTTTCGAAGCTTCTGTTAATGTGAGGTCCAAATTTTCACTAGGTTTCGGGAATAAAAAATATTTTATTCCCTCCAATGGCGCATATTGATAAGGTTTTATTTCAATTTTACTCTCAGCTGCTATTTCTGCTTCTGATATTGATTTTAAACGGGGGAAAGGTTTCTTAGGCAAAACATATGAAGCAGGTGTAATAATTTCACAACCACCCAAGCTGTGAAAAGTTCCTTTACCGTCCAAAGTCTCTACGTTCCAATCTGCATTATCATGCACGAATTGGATAAATGCACCACCTTGTATACCAATTTCTCCTTGCATTGCAGATGATATTTCATAATTACGAACTTCACTGTACGAACAGCTGAAACCCATAGCATAACACATATCAACTAATTCTCTTGACCCAAATTTTCTGTGCAAAGCAACACCTACAGCAATGTGAAGAGGTGAAAGCATCAATCGCGGGAACATTGCCGACATAATAGCATGAGCAATAGAGATAATTAGTGAGTCGTAAAATTCAGATTTTTGTTCTTTTCTGTATTGGTTCATAATAAGCTTTTCCAAGAGGTATTTAAGTTTATCTGGTATGTTCTTAGCTTTATCAAACATAGTATCACTTGCTGGGTATACATCAAAGTCATCAGTAGTGTGCTCTTTAATTTCATTGATAAGAATTTTTACAACTTTGTCAATGAGTTGATAATGAAAAGAATCTTCTTCAGATTCACCTCGAGATTCACTATAACTTTTATTCAGAACGTCGTATCCTTTTGCAGTTAGACAACAACAACCATTATACCCCTTCTTATTAATAATCATAATATCTTCTTGATAGTGGTTTTTCAATTTGTTCCATATAGTCTCATAATTTGGTACGTACATTTCATTTTCTCGCAAAACATCAACGAAATCTTGAATATTAAACTGATTATTTTCATTGTCATCAATGTAATTAAATATAACTTCCATTGAAGTTTGAATTTTTTTTCGTAATTCTGCTTCCGTTTGCGAGTGAACTTTCCTTAATTTTGCTGAACAGGATTTTCTGTGGTATTTGGCATTCAGAAGAGTCAAATCGTTCTCGCATAAAAGCTTACCTATAATTAATATAGTTCATTTTATTAATATCATTATTATACTCATTAAGTACCCTATAGCTAATTATAAACTTACCTATAATTTCTTCACGGACCGTTGAATTTAAAGATTCATCACTTGAAAGGTAATTAATAGCGAGCTGTCTGGTCTCAGTATTACTCAAAACAGAAAAACTGTCTTGAATGAGAATCCTCTTGCTACAAATTATACAATGCTTTCCAAAGTCGAATTCGTAGTTTTGTGCTTCACTTTCATCTGAGCTGCTAGGATTATCTGAAGTTTCTATTAATCTTCGTCTTTTTGTGGCAGTGCATGATATAATTGTCTTAATGTAATTTAAACGACATTTTTCATGTACTTTGATAGATGTTTCTTTTTCAATATGCCTATGGAGTCCGTCTTTACGTGATTCAGAAGAAATCTTGCATATGCTAGCAATTCCTTTTTTTTTCACAGTACTTAGTGTATCATCATGACATTGCTTTTCCCAATTTTCAACGTAATTGCAAATCGCACAACAGTTCTCGTTTTCTGTATCCATTGTTCTAAAAAATTAAAATTACCATTTAAATTGAATTAAAATTATTTAACAAGAGAACGTATTTATATAAATTATAATACTTATTTACATATATACATATATATAAATATATATATATATATACATATATATATATATATATATATATATAGTAAATGATTTTAATTACTAACGAAAGTCTTGTTAATGAAAAAACCGTAAATTATTGAGTAATCAAAATATTGACATAATTTATCTATCCTGCAAAAATTGAATTGAATAAGCTTAAAATAAATTATTGTTTACCTTATTAAATGATAAATGTAGGGTTCCTTGTATTCTGCGGCGTGCCACGTGAAAAATCGACCGAACTGATCAATCACGTTTTATTACTAAAAGTTTAGTACAACTGTTCCTTGCAGAGTCGGAAAGGCGAGTGTCAGAAAGCACGTATTATTAACAAACGTGAAGTACAGTGCTATTTCAAGGCGACACATATGACATTCGCCGTCATATTCACTTGCACCCCTACCACTGACCATAGCGGGAAATTTGAAATTGGCGGGAAAATTTGAAAATTTGGTTGTACTTACAAATTCGAATAAATGAAACACGTGCATAATATAAATATTTGGAATGTATCCGTATATTTATACGTAAAGAAACTTGTAAAAGAGAAAGGTAAAGAATTATATCTGAAGTTCGTAAGAAGTTAGATCTTTGCTACCAAAAGCATATTCACGTGATATTCACATACAGCGACCCCAAAAACCCCAGAGATTAGACCTTTCTGCTAATTATATAATCAATTCCCCTAAAACTCCCGAAGACGACGTTGGTTCGAGGGGTACCGAGCACCAGGTACTTCGGGAACCACTGGTGATGTCATTCGTTTTCAGCGACCCCAAAAACCCCCGAGTTCAGACCTTTCGGCTAATTATATAATCAATTCCCCTAAAACTCCCGAAGACGACGTTGGTTCGAGGGGTACCGAGCACCAGGTACTTCGGAGGCCACTGGCGATGTCATATTCGTTTTCAGCGACCCCAAAAACCCCCGAGTTCAGACCTTTCGGCTAATTATATAATCAATTCCCCTAAAACTCCCGAAGACGACGTTGGTTCGAGGGGTACCGAGCACCAGGTACTTCGGAGACCACTGGCGATGTCATATTCGTTTTCAGCGACCCCAAAAACCCCCGGGTTCAGACCTTTCGGCTAATTATATAATCAATTCCCCTAAAACTCCCGAAGACGACGTTGGTTCGAGGGGTACCGAGCACCAGGTACTTCGGAGACCACTGGCGATGTCATATTCGTTTTCAGCGACCCCAAAAACCCCCGGGTTCAGACCTTTCGGCTAATTATATAATCAATTCCCCTAAAACTCCCGAAGACGACGTTGGTTCGAGGGGTACCGAGCACCAGGTACTTCGGAGGCCACTGGCGATGTCATATTCGTTTTCAGCGACCCCAAAAACCCCCGGGTTCAGACCTTTCGGCTAATTATATAATCAATTCCCCTAAAACTCCCGAAGACGACGTTGGTTCGAGGGGTACCGAGCACCAGGTACTTCGGAGACCACTGGCGATGTCATATTCGTTTTCAGCGACCCCAAAAACTCCCGGGTTTAGACCTTTCGGCTAATTATATAATCAATTCCCCTAAAACTCCCGAAGACGACGTTGGTTCGAGGGGTACCGAGCACCAGGTACTTCGGGGACCACTGGTGATGTCATATTCGTTTTCAGCGACCCCAAAAACCCCCGAGTTCAGACCTTTCGGCTAATTATATAATCAATTCCCCTAAAACTCCCGAAGACGACGTTGGTTCGAGGGGTACCGAGCACCAGGTACTTCGGAGACCACTGGCGATGTCATATTCGCTTTCAGCGACCCCAAAAACCCCCGAGTAACAAAATTGAACTCATTTCCGTAATTATTTACAGAGTTGTAAATTTTTTAACAACCGACACCTTCACATGCACATATAAAAAAGCATTTTTCTTCTGCACCTCTTCAATTTTGCATTTCTCGTTCATAACAAATGTTCACAAAATTTGTAGATGCTTCCACGAACCGAATGCAAAAAACCGCATCTCGATCCATCTTACTGCAAAAATTTCGATCGTTATGCCGATTTTAGTGCTTCATTTCCGCGCCTACTAACAAATACACATTTCTACCGCGAAGAGTCGCGTGCCGTATGCACCAACGCACAAGTCTCGTTATTGTGTGATATATTGTCGCGTCCAGGGGATGAAGTCACCCTGAGAGCGTGCTAGGTGGTAGCTCGAGATGGAGAAAAGACATCAGTTAGGGAAATATAAATTTATTTTCAGCGGTTAAATACAGGGGATGTGGAAAAAAAAGAATGAATGAAAACAAAACGAAAACAAATAAAAATGAAAATAATTAAACAAGTTACCTAAGGCAAGAGAAATGTTACATAAAAGAAGGGGCTCTTACATGGTTATTTCGGGGAGACGAGGACAGACGTCGGACGTGCGACCCTTGGCGAACCACTCACTAACTGGCGACCAAAAAGCCAAAAAGCCCCGATCGATAACGCTCTTTGAATTTATAATTTTCAAATCGCGTATTCGGCGGTCTGTTGAACTCGTAGAGATTGCCGAATAGACGATTTACCTTGTATGTACTTGATTAACTCGTAAACCTGTCGCTAAGGTCGATATCCGAGAAGCGGAAATGACTTGTATGAAAATTTGCAATTACAGGTGAACTAAAGTTTGATAACCGCGGAGCGGATATTAATTATTGAAAGACTTGCAACTGCAGATCGGTAACTCGCGGAAATTACAATGACCTCGGCTGCTTAATTAGGTCGCGGCAATATGTGACACGGAACCGGACAAGGTACCGTATCTTGTAACGAAACTCATCTCGGGCTCGTCCCGTGCTCGTCTCGTCCATGTGTGGCCAGACCTTATAGACCAAGAGCTGGGCACGAGATTTCAACATCATCAGTAATATGGAATTCGTAAACAGGAATAAATTCTATTACCATCAGTTATTAAAGTTCCGAGCAGGCGGACAGCTTACTGGTTGCGAAGGGTAGTTATTAGGGGTGAAACTGATTAATTTTTAGGGGAAGTTTCGGCATAGATAATAAGCTCAAAAATCTATGTAATGATAGTTCTTACCATACCTAAACTAAATTCCAAGCGGCGGACACATAAGTAGGTGCAAAGGGGGTGGCGGACAATGGTAAAGGGGGTGAAAACGCGGAGAGCTAGAGCCAAAATTTCAACGTCACCGTCATCAGTAATATGGAATTCGTAAACAGGAATAAACTCTATTACCACCTCTTATTGAAGTTCCGAGCAGGCGGACAGCTTACTTGTTGCGGAGGGTAGTTATAAGGGGTGGAATTGGTTAATTTTTCGAAAACATTTCGGCTTCGATCAGAAGCTTCAAAATTTATGGAATAATAGATCTTACGATAACTGAAAAAAAATCCAAGCGGCGGACACATGAGTGGGTGCAAAGGGGGCGGCAGGCAATGGTTAAGGGGGTGAAAAGGTGGAGAGCTAGAGCCGAAATTTCAACGTCATCAGTAATATGGAATTCGTAAACAGGAATAAGCTCACTAATTTTGCCATTCCAATTTTCATCCCCTTTACCCTTATCCGCCGCCCCCTCTGCACCCACTCATGTGTCCGCCGCTTGGAATTTCGTTTATTTATGGTAAGATATATCATTACATAAATTTTGAAGCTTCTGATCGATGCTGAAATTTTCTCGAAAAATTAACAACTTTCACCCCTTATAACTACCCTCCGCAGCGAGTAATCTGTCCGCCTGCTCGAGACTTCAATAACTGATGGTTTAATAGAGTTTATTCCTGTTTCCGAATTCCATATTACTGATGACCTTGAAATTTCGGCTCTAGCTCTCCGCATTTTCACCCCCTTTACCCTTGTCCGCCCCCCCTTTGCACCTACTCATGTGTGCGCCGCTTGGAATTTCGTTTAGGTATGGTAAGACCTATTATTACATACATTTTTAAGTGTATTATCGATGCCGAAACTTCCCCTAAAAATTAATCAGTTTCACCCCTAATAACTACCCTTCGCAACCAGTAAGCTGTCCGCCTGCTCGGAACTTCAACAACAGATGGTAATAGAGTTTATACCTGTTTAGAATTCCATACTACTGATGACGATGACGTTGAAATTTCGGCTCTAGCTCTCCGCGTTTTCACCCCCTTTACCCTTGTCCGCCCCCCCTTTGCACCTACTCATGTGTGCGCCGCTTGGAATTTCGTTTAGGTATGGTAAGACCTATCATTACATACATTTTTAAGTGTATTATCGATGCCGAAATTTCCCCTAAAAATTAATCACTTTCACCCCTTATAACTACCCTCCGCAACAAGTAAGCTGTCCGCCTGCTCGGAACTTCAATAACAGATGGTAATAGAGTTTATTCCTGTTTACGAATTCCATATTACTGATGACGGTGACGTTGAAATTTCGGCTCTAGCTCTCCGCGTTTTCACCCCTTTACCATTGTCCGCCACCCCCTTTGCACATACTTATGTGTCCGCCGCTTGGAATTTCGTTTAGATATGGTAAGACATATCTTGACATACAATTTTAAGCTTATTATCGATGCCGAAATTTCCCCTACAAATTAATCACTTTCACCCCTTATAACTACCCTCCGCAACAAGTAAGCTGTCCGCCTGCTCGGAACTTTAATAACTGATGGTAATAGAGTTTATTCCTGTGTACGAATTCCATATTATTGATGACGATGACGTTGAAATTTCGGCTCTAGCTCACAGTCGACGTCACGTACTCTGTTCAATTTGGTTTGATCTTAAAAGCGGCCTGAACTTCGCATAACAACCGAACTCGAAGTGGAGCGGTCGCTTATTTACTCAAGAGGATGTGTAGAATAGACAATTTTTTTGTTGAAAGTTTGCGCCACCTTGTCGCCACTGCTCTAATTCAAAAGCTACGTAAGATAGGCGAGTGAGAATTTGAATAAATGAAGGAATGATGTGTGTGGTAGGTCTCGTGAATTTCAGCACAATCCTCCAATCAGTTTGGTTGTTATATATCTGTGTAATAATTGTAAACGGGAGGTTCTGTCTCACAATTTACTTTTCGATAATTGTTCTGAGTATCGGCCAAACCGGTTATAGCCCAGTCTGTGTTAATTTTTCACGACATTAATTCATAACCGGATGGGAGTGGTCAATTGTTGTAGGCTCTGATTAGTTGATCATGCCTATATAGTTTTAAATATTCAAAAAGTGTGCATTAACAAATGGGAGGGGTCCAAAATTAGCAAAAACAAGTTTTTTGATTCTACAAGCCAAAGTATGCATTTTGACGAGAAAAGTTTCAAATATAAGTTGTAGAGAATTTAAAACCCTAAAATTGGAGCTGGAGCACGATTAATTATGTTAAATATTTATTGCAAAAATGCCAAAAACCACTGAAAATGGTAATTTTTTGCATATTGATTATTTATTGCAAAAATAATATGATTTAGGTTTTTACTACTTTAAAAGCTAGCTTTTTAAAATTCCAAACCTAAACAGCTTTTATAAAAGTAAATTGGTTGATTTGTTGCTGAGATATTGCTATTTGTTTATCTCAAGACGCATAATGTTCATTGCTGTTACGTCTTTTTGGATAAACATTTCGAGGTACACAAAGGCTTATTCTCTCCATAAATAACCAAATTTTCATATCCCGTTAAGAAAATATGGTAAAAACAATTGTCAGCCCGTTATTTATCGCTTTAAGAAAGGGGCTGATTTTTTTTATAAAGAAATAGACCTGAAGCCATTTTCATAACTTGTACAAATTTCTGACTTACAAATTCGGATAGCTGGATTCAAAACGGAGAATTGAAAGAAAACAACAACTTTTTTCGACTATTAGAATAGGAGCCGAGATAGGAATTTTTTTTGAGACTGAGATACGGATATTTTGTCCGCGCTCTGCGGATTTAAACGCTTCAATTCAGTCGTCTCAGCGCGAGCGATTGCCAACTGCCATCCCCACCACTCGCATTATCGCGTAGTCCGAGAGTACCTATACACCTTTATTCTGCATATACTGCATCATACAGCTTTTTTAACAATAACAATCGGTTTTTTCTTATCTAATAAACATTTAAAAAAATATAAATATTTAACTATCGAATAGGGCAAAATTCATTTCTTAATTATCATAAAAAAAGGGGTGCGAATTAAAAAAAATCCTACTTCCTGACTACTCTCATCCGGTTCTGAATTAATGTCATGAAAAATCTACACAGACTGGGCGTAGCCGTCGTTAAATGTACTAGCCATGGTGAGATAATGGCAACGTTGCAACTCTCACTGCTAGCGGACCGGCCGACCGGCGTGACATATCAGTGGGTTACAATTACACAAAGCGGAACTCTCAAAAGCTGCATATTTTTTACAATACAAAAAGAAAATACGAAAAAAGACAAATATTTATTAAAACAAACAAAACGATACGTAACCTAATCTCATTTTACAAAGGAAGAAAAGTTATAAGTAATAGGAATAATTATTTATGAAACGTGTTTAATTTTCCTGTTTTGTTACTTTTGCTTGGTCCACTATTATCGTTATTTTTCTTTTTAGTAGCCGATTGATTTTTTTTATTTTTTACATAATTGTTTAAACATACGTTGGCAAAAATGGAACATATGGAATTTAGAAGAGTTTTATAATTCTTTCCGCAATGGTTAAACCCGCATAAAATCGTGGTAATAGTAATCTACAATACTAAGAACTGTTAACTTACACAAAAGCGTTTTTTGTTCTGTACAATGTAAAAATTTTGCTAAACACGTTTCGTCATTTATGATATATTCCAAAATTGAACACATATGTACAAAAATAAACATTACAGACTCAGTTGCATCAGATAAACCATTTCTCTGTAAATTATCAAAATAAACATCCTCCAAGTATTTTCCCTTTTCTGCTCTAATTACAGCAATGCATTTAGGATATTTTAATTTTTTTGAGACAGCATGAGCGGTATATCCAGTGACATATAATTTTGCAGAGTAATCTACTTCAAAGGTTTGGAGATAATCTGTCTCTAATATAAAAAGAAAATCGTTAATGTTTGGAAAATTACAGTCAATGTAATTGTTCAAATCTTCTGTGCCTTTGCCGATATCAAAATTTTGCTTCAATTCTGTTATCGAAAAATTATTTGGGTCAATTTTTTTAAATAATTTTTTAAGTCTATTTTTTTTCAGCCCCCAACACATCGTCATAAGAAACATTATAATTACAGCCAGAAAGAGATCGATAAAGCCCAAATCGTTTTTCTAAATTGTCGGTACTGAATTTTCCGCCTAATATATATTTTAAATCATCGTAGGTCTTAAAACTGTAGTCAATTAAACTAATTAAAACCAAAGTGCTCTGGCGTAAAGCTTGAAAAGTCTCACTGGTTAATTTCCCGTTAAAATCTTTTAAACCATGCCACTTATCAATCCAATTAACAAATTTTCTCAAAAACTGCAACTTTTCGTCTAACTCGGGGTATAATTTCTTTTTCAAATGGGGTACACCATTTATTCCTTTTTATCTTTCCTTTAATAGTGGAGGTGTTATTAACGATATCCCACGAATTTCTGATAATTTCAATGAATTGTGCGGTATCGTGAATTCCTTTGGATTTTAGACAAGCTGTTGTTGAATTGTGAAAAATATTGTCTGCTAGTATAACCTTCTGGAACTGATGGATACAGTGCCTTATAACACAGTTTGAAAGCCTGCTTAACTAAATAATTTTGTTCTTCCTGATAAATATCCCTAATATTTTGAAATTTTGCGTAACGGTTTGTCTCTAGATCATTCCAGTCGCAAAAAACAAAAGTCTGATGAACATTTTTTAGATTAAGCCAGTTCTTCCATATGTTTTTAAAAATGTGCACAAAAACATATGTTAAAAAGATTGTCTTTCTCGCATCTTTGGGATTATTAATTTCAAAAGACTTAGAACTGAAAGTTTTAAACATAGATCTATTGATAGAATGATTATCTGTTGTAAACCCACAGTTTTGAACAAATTCTATTATTTTTGTTGTTATCGTAGCAGTCTCTGTTCCCTTGATATTCCACAGGCAGTAGTTTAACCACTTCCTTAAAATTTCCAAAAGCAGAACTAATCGTGTATGTCAAAATAGTTTTGGCTGATTCATCGGAAGTTACATTGGCAGCAGAACCTATTATACTTTTTGATCATAATCTAAACGAGGAGTGATGTAAATTTCATCAATTAAGAGGACAACTACACATTCCAATGAAGACAGAGGTCGGGCTACATTCATAAGATAATTTGTATGATGTAGATCCGAATTTGCCGTTAATTCGAGTGAAGATGAGATTACTTGTAAATACCTTTTATGAGGTTGTGACGTACTTTCCTCGGGATGCAGTGTCGTCGGCGGCACGACTCTGTTGTACAGGTTACGTCACTTGTTGAATTGGCGCTTAGACGGGGTTCGGGAATTCGGGTAAACGGTTTTAAAGTCGGTTTTCTCGGGCGCCAGATTTTAAAGGGTTTACTCCCTAGAGCCACGGGTGAGTTTATACTCAGGAGAATGCCAGGGGGTCCGTGGAAATAAAACACACAATTCGGGACAAATACGGATGGTCTATATTACAAATGAATCATATTTACAAATGGGCAGTCAACGGTATTTATGTACAAATGAAAGATTTACGGTATTTGAAAGAATTCGGCAATTATGTACAAAATAGCGGTTTTGCGATATTATGAAGAAGCGGAAATCATGCTTTACATTATTTACAGTGCTAACGGGCGGTTCGGCAACATAGTGCAATAATTTTCCGATTCCCAGAAATATTGACAACAATGTACATTCGGATTTTCCGGAATATCGGCGGGAACCGGCAACGTTGCGCTACACTTTGGAACGGACCGTTCGGACGCAGGTGTTTGGACAAAAACGATTCAATTATTATCTACATTTACGGAAAATATTCTGTTTGAATAAATGAGCGGAAATATGAATGGAGAAGCTACATGTAGGAAAGAACGTATCTATTTCAATCTATTTACATTACGGGAGATCGCAAGCTAGCTAATCTTAGGCGTGCAAATTCGGTTTAAAGCGGTTAGAAGGAGGCGGAAGAAGAAATGAATAAAGCGAGAGCAGAGCAAATAGTGAAGGGCGGTTTTAGGTGCCCTATAGTTTTGTTTTATCGAAGTCTTGTTCTGTCGCCAATTCTGCAGCTTTTATTAATAAATTCAGCCCCCTTTTCAAAACACTTGAAGTGGACTTGGACTCCGAATAAATTTCACTCGGGTCCTTATATCGTGACAAGAAATTTGTTAACTGTGACCATCTAGAAATTTTAAGATCAAAAGGGAGTACCCACTCTAAGTCATTGGATGTAAGCTTTTGATTTTTTATGAAAACACTTGCATTAAGACTTTGACTGATATGAATAGATTTGCAAACATTCCTCAATATGCAAATTATAGAAGTAAATCTCACTTTCAAAAACTTTACTTTCCCACCCTGACAAGTTCAGTTCATTGGGAAAGTTTTGTTTTAAATCGTAAAAGACAACTATAATATCACATTTTAAAAAATTATTAATTTCGTTTGTTTGTCTTTCAACAATTGCTTGTCGTCTACCCTGTGGGTCAGTTCTCTCCTTAATAACTGTTTTGATAAATATCCCGGTAAATTTGAAAATACGCTGGGGACTGCATCTTTTAAGCGTGGTCTACTTAAAATAATTTTCGTACAAGTGCCATCTGCCTGTCTGAATTTATCATGTGTAATCACATCAGTGTCATTAAAATGTAATTGACAAACCACACTTGAAGTTGATGGGATAAAGTGTTTCCTAGGGATTGCTATGAGTCAACTTCGCTTGCGTTCTTCGTTTTTTGGAAACTTAAAGACACTAATGCCGCGATAGTTTTGGTTAGTTTTTAAAGACGACTCATAATTGCTTTTGCAGCCTGTCACACAACACCGACTGGGCATTTTGAAACTGAATGGCAGCCTTTCTGAAACATGATGAGAGACAGTGAAAATTAGGAAATTATTCTAATAAAACAATAATTCTAACCTCAAAGTTGCGTTCACCATTCAAACCTTGTTCGAACTAAGAACAACACCAACCAGATACTGTCAGGGGTGAACCGTAGCCGTCCAGGAACAGTCGGGAACGTGTCGAACACTGCATCATCTTCTCACTTGGAAAAACAGAACAATTTTGCCAAAAAAACATGTAACCAAACGATGTTTAGATGGAATATGTTCTCGAAATTAATTATTTATTATTTTCAGATTCTCTTACATTTGTTTCAAACGATATTTACTTCACATTGCTGTGACTCGCTATCTCGCTGACTCGCTATACAAAATGGTATGGAGACGGCGAACGAATAGGTCTGCTTGCCGTGTTGCCAAGTTTCTTTGTACACGGCTAGTATAATTTAAAGGAGGCTGTGGACTGGGCTAACAGTAAACAGAAACGACTATCTAGAAGTACATAATAGTCTAAAGTTATAGACCAATAAATTAGGGATTACGCCAGGACATCGAGTCCTGGGCAGGAGACCCAGATGTTCAGGTAATATAGGCCTACAGAAACAAAACGTATCTAATTTGTTTAGAATTTTTTTTTCGCGAAAAATATATTTTTTTAGGTACGGTTTTCATTGTTAGGCCCGGTTGTTCAGTGTGTAGTGCGCCGGTATGTATTTAGCAAGTGTGCGGTGGGTGGAACAAGCGCGCGCGGTCGCCACGGGAACAAAAAAAACAAGAGGAGAGAGTTTTCGGGTTTGAGAGAACGGGGTTTTTTTGGGCTGGCAGCACGAGGAAGGAGGAGCGGCGCCTGGATGTAGGTGCGAGGTCCTGAGTGCTGTGTAGGGATTGTTTCCTTGTTGGAGACACGAGGGCGACCAAGGGACCTTCTCGACCATTGGCGGGATCACCGAGTGGTGGAGCCGGAGCCTGTGCCACGGAAGGCGCACAGCGGGCAGCGGAGGACCGGAGTCCATGGTGTTTAAGGAGTTGTGAGCGTATTATATTGTGTTAATCGAGACGCGGCCTGTGTTTTTTTTTTTTTAATAGAAGTATAGACCAACACTCCTGCGTATTTGTACCCCCCCTAAAACTTATTAATTTGGAACTCTCGGACAACGCAGTGTGTCGTTGCCAAAGAAAGACCACTACAAATTGGCGCCCAACTTGACGGCTCGATTGAATGCTTATTTGTTTGAAATTTAGCCTTGGCCAAATACATCAGGAGTGTTGAGTTGAAAGGGGTTGGACATTATTGCGTATCTCCCCGTTATTAAGTTTTTTTTTGCGATTATCGCCTAATAGACAATAATATTAAAAGTGCGGGAATAAAACTATTAAAATGGTGAATCGGAAGAAAAAAAATAGATGAGTCACCCGAAAAGGGAGGACAAAATGCTCAATTAACTGATGCGATTGCGATGTTAACCTCATTAATGCAGAACGTTCATACGACTTTGAATAAAAATAACGAAATGATGGAAAATTTGTCTACGGTTTATGAGTCAGGTCAGGGAAGAGAATAAGTCAGTATCAGAAATTGTAAATGAACCCTTAGAGAATGATCAGAAAAAGGAGAAGGAGATTAGAATAGGATAGGAGTTACATTTCGAATTGGAAGGATCTGGGGGGTAATAACATTCATTTTTCACCTGAGGGGGGTTTACACCCCATGTTGTTTATTAAGAAAATGGAGCGAAGTTTTGAAGATGCCGGTGTGCCCGAGTCAAAGAGAGTTGCGTTTGCTCTTTCTGGTTTGAGGGGTTCGGCACAGCATTGGGGGCAAATTAAGGAAGATCAATTCAACAGTTTTGAACATTTTAAAGAAATGTTTATGGGAAGATATTGGGGTGCTTCTCATGAAAGGGAACTATTCCAGAGAATTAAATTTGGGATTTATCAGCGGGGATCTATGGCTGATTATTTTCTCAAAGTTACCGGGGAGGCGCAATATTTGTCATCCATTAATTTGTCGGAACAGGAAATAGTTAAAATGATAATTTCTCATTTTCCAGTGGAAATTAGGCGAGGAATGGTAGTTGCCGGTTTGAGAACAGCCGATGAGGACGAGGAACATTTACGGGAAATCGACAATGCAAAGCTTGAGGAGCAGAGTGTAGGCAGGTCACAAAATGCAAATTGGCGGAATGAAAGAGTACAACGGGAGCGCAACAGCCAAGGGCTAGCGTCTAGGAGGGAAAATCAAGGAATGAATGATAATAGGGAGGTAAGAGAGAGAAACAGTCGTAGGGTTGACGGACGGCAGTCTAATACTGGTCCAACTCAGAGAAATTCAGTGGATGAACGTCAGGAACGTATGGCTGGTGAGCAGGTCTCGTCGATCTGTGATGATATGTCTGATTTGCTGCATGAGGAAAATACTGAGGATATGGTATCGCTCGGAAGTGTACCCATGGTATGGTTTCAAGTTGAAGGTGTAGAGGTTCAAGTATTGATAGATTGTGGTAGTCGGGTTTCCTGTATCTCCCGAAATTTCTTAGATGTGTTGTTGGGACGAAATTCAAAGCTGTTAACTTTACCGGTAAATCAAACAATATTAAAAGGTGCTTGGGGTGGAAATGAGAAAAAGGTGGTCAAGGAGCAGGTTTACTTGAACTTTAAAACTGATATGGTTCAGTTTGATCACGCTTGTGTCGTTGTTACAGGTTTGTCGCAGGATATTTTATTGGGAGGAGATTGGTTGGATGATTTTGCAGGAATCATAAACCACCGGGATAGAATAATATCGGGATATCATGGGAAGGAATTTAGTTTACCTTTCTTGGAAAAGAGTGAGAGAATGATCGGTGCAAACGTCAGTGAGATTGAGGCTGATGAGGGTTTTCGCGAGGTTGGGCTGAAACAAGAGAGTTGTCACGGAGTGGAAGAATTTCGTGAAATTGTGAGCAAGTCACAAGCTTTTGATTCTGTGCAGAAGGAGAAATTGTTGAATCTTTTGTGGGAGTTTCGAACCAATTTTTCAAATAAACCGGGTTTGATTAATGCGTACTATCATCGAATTGAGCTCCATGATTACACCCCTTTTTACAAGCGATCGTATCCAATTCCACACTGTTATAGGAGTGAGGTAAAGCGACAAATTGAGGAAATGATAGAGTGGGGGGTCATCGAGGCGGTATCAACTGAGTTTGTAAGTCCACTCGTTACCGTTGGAAAGAAAGATGGTACTGTTCGGGTATGTTTGGATGCAAGGTTTCTGAATAGACGGATGGTCCAAGATCATGCCACTCCGCCTAATCCTAGTGAGCTTATTCATGAGTTCTCCCAAAACCAGATAATGTCTACTTTGGACTTGACGGCATCGTATTGGCAGATCCCGATTTATCAGGAGGATCAGAAGTATACAGGATTTTCATATGATGGAAGGACTTATGTTTTTAAGGTCTTACCTTTTGGTTTGTCGACATCGGTAGGGAGCTTCGTACGTGGATTATCCCAAATTTTAGGACCAGAGGTTGATGGGTTTGTCATACCTTATGTTGACGATGTGGTAGTATATTCTTCGAGTGTAGAATTACACCTCGAGCATCTTCAGAAAGTTTTTGAGAGATTTCGAAAGGCTAACTTGACTGTAAAGCTGAAGAAGTGTAGTTTCGGTTGTAAGACTATCAAATTTTTAGGCCATCTGATTACTCCAAATGGAGTAAGAATGGATCCAGATCGGATTGCCGCGATCCAGGAATTTCCGAGACCTCGAAATTTGAGGGAACTTCGTTCTTTTCTGGGTTTTGTGAATTATGATAGGCGGTTTTGTGAATCGTTTTCAAGCAAGACATTTCCCTTGTCGAGACTTTTAAAAAAAGGCGTTGTTTGGAAGTGGGGGGTTGTTGAAGATGAAGCTTTTGAAGAAATTAAACGAGGATTTTTGGGGGTCACGATGTTGTGTCATCCATACCCTAATCGTAGGTTTTATATTCAGTCTGATGCATCAGGATATGGTATAGGTGGTTGTCTGTTTCAGAAGGATGAGTTTCAGAACCGGTTGGTTATCGCGTATGCCAGTAGAACGTTGACACCAGCTGAAAGTCGTTATAGTGTTACTGAAAAGGAGGGTTTAGGAGTAGTGTTTTTACTTCGTCAGTGGCGTATTTATGTATTAGGGCGACCATTAACATTGGTTACGGACCACAAGGCTTTGTGTTTTATCATGAACTGTCGTTTAGTGGGAGCTAGGCTTACTCGATGGATTTTGTTTATTCAAGAATACAATCTAGATATCGAATATTGTCGTGGTTCAGAGAATGTAATCGTTGATACGCTATCGCGATTTCCCAGAAAGTCTACCGACTACCAGGAAGTTCCTGAGGGGAGAGAGGTTGAAGTGTGTTTGATAATGTCAGCAGAGTTTAAATCTCTACAAAAGGAACTCAAGGAGATAGTTCGCTTACAGGAAGAGGACAAGTATTGTCAGAAGATTTTGAGTGGTTTAGTTAAATCAGAGGAAAGGTATACTCGTTGGTTTGTAAGGGAGGAAGGAAAGCTGTTTCGTAGAGGTGTGAAAGAAGTTCCGGGATTCAAATTAGTTGTTCCTAAATCATGTATCGTTAAATTGGTTAAACTAGAACATGAAGAGAATGGTCATTTTGGTGGGAAAAAGTGTTGGATGAGTTTGATTGATTGTTTGATGAAGGTATTACTATATTCCAAAATTGCGAGAGATAGTCAGGAAAGTTGTAAGTGGTTGTGAACTGTGTCAGAAGACAAAGTGCTCTCCGAAGTTAGTAGGCAGAATGCACTCGGTGGAGACTTCGAAATGTGGGGAACTGATTTGTTTGGATTTGATGGGACCATTGCCTATGTCAAGGGGAGGAGTTACACAGCTACTTGTGGTCATCGATAATTTCTGTAAATATATAAAGCTGTATGCTCTCAAGCGAGCAACGTCGCGCTTGATCTTAAACGTTTTGGTTAAGAAATATATTGCGGAGATGGGACAGTTCACATCGGTCCTAACTGATAATGCCACCCAGTTCCATAGTAAGATTTGGTTTCAGTCACTTAGCGAATTAGGTGTTAGTGTAATTCATACCTCAGCCTATTATCCACAGGGAAATCCGACAGAAAGAGTGAACCGTGAGATTGAAAGAATTTTAAGGGCTTTCTGTCATGATCAGCATACAAAATGGAGTTACTACCTACCTCAGGTGGAACAATGGATAAATTATGCGATTCATGAAAGCACGGGATTTAGTCCGAGTGAGATACATTTTGGGATAAGTAGGGAACCCGCTTTTAGAAATTTGGTCCAGTATCCTGAACTTTTCCAGGTTCCAGAAAGGGGGGAAATTGTTGTATTAGTTACAGAGAACGTGACGCGCAATATGAAAAAAACGACAGGGAAAGCATAATTCTCGGGCAAAGTTTGATTTACTGGAGGTGGGAGAACAGGTTTTAGTTCGATCACATAAGTTGTCATCTGCAGAAAAGAGGGAAATAAAGAAGTTTATTCCTTTGTTTGAGGGACCATTTCTGATCAGAGAACAGAAGGGACCAAACTCCTATGAAGTTATGGATCCTGTTTCTGGTTCTTCTCTGGGGGTTCATAACATTGTTAATCTGCGAAGATATAAGCAACCCACACATTATCTGTAACTCATGTTTAAGTATTTGACGTTCCGCAGATTTCAGTGTGAATTCTTTTGTAAGTTAGTTAAGAAGTTAGTAGTTTGTGTAGAAATATTTAAGGTGGATCCAGTATTGTTAATTTTGGCCACCAAAACTTGATTGTAACTTAGTTAAGAAGTTAGTAGTCTGTGTAGAAATATTCAAGGTGGTTCCAGCATTGTTAGTTTTGGCCACCAAAAACCTGATTGTAACTTAGGTAAGAAATTAGTAGTTTGTGTAGAACCGTCTGGGATCTGTGTTAGTTCCCCAAAAGGACGAGCTTTTTGATTGTTTAGTTAAGGAAAGTCTCTCATTTTGTGAACCTAACAGGGGGGTGATGTAGTGCGCCGGTATGTATTTTGCAAGTGTGCGGTGGGTGGAACAAGCGCGCGCGGTCGCCACGGGAACAAAAAAACAAGAGGAGAGAGTTTTCGGGTTTAAGAGAACGGGGTTTTTTTTTGGGCTGGCAGCACGAGGAAGGAGGAGCGGCGCCTGGATGTAGGTGCGAGGTCCTGAGTGCTGTGTAGGGATTGTTTCCTTGTTGGAGACACGAGGGCGACCAAGGGACCTTCTCGACCATTGGCGGGATCACCGAGTGGTGGAGCCGGAGCCTGTGCCACGGAAGGCGCACAGTGGGCAGCGGAGGACCGGAGTTCATGGTGTTTAAGGAGTTGTGAGCGTATCACATTGTGTTAATCGAGACGCGGCCTGTGTTTTTTTTTTATAGGAGTATAGACCAACACTCCTGCGTATTTGTACCCCCCCTAAAACTTATTAATTTGGAACTCTCGGACAACGCAGTGTGTCGTTGCCAAAGAAAGACCACTACAAGTGTCGGGTTAAACCAAATAACAACAGTTAAATTTTGGGTTTCAGGTTACCGCGTTGCACAGTACGCGGTTAAGGCTTAAACGGGTTTAATTCAATCCAAAAGTTAACCTGTGTCCGTATGGCGGGTTAATCCAAAAGTGTCAGTTTAATGTGACGGCTGTGACAGTAGGTTTGTTGACGTTTGTAGTTTAGCGTTAAGAAAAATGGAAATGGATACTTCAAGTAGTAGCAGTAGCAGTAGTAGTAGCGAGGACGACGAGGATAATATGTGGTTATCGAGTAGTGAGTCATCTGATGAAAAGCTGGTCGTCGAAGTTGTGGCAAATCTGGACAGACGAGAAGGTCGACCTAGAAAAATTCCTCGAGTCCAAATGAGACGGGATCTCTTTAATTATTATAACGACGAAGAGTTTTATCAACGTTTCCATCTTTCAAAAAATGTTGTTACTCTATTATTAGACAAAATTGGGAGTGATATCAAGTCACCAACTGATGGTAACTGATAGTTTGTTACATACTATATGTATATTTATATAGGCACTAGATACTTTATGGTAGACATATGTATAAAAGTAGAGTGATTGGGGCATTACACTGTACCCATGTGAAGATTCAAAGTCCTGGTATTTACAATTTTTTGATACTTTGAAATAATACAATTAGTGTGTTATAGGTGGTAATAACCGTAATACTGGAACTGTGTAAGGCCATATTCTGAAGACCTAATTAAAAGCCAATTACATCATATATTTCAATTATTTAAATATTATCGTAATCAGTTGCTAAGCGAATAATTATTACTATTGCATTTACACTTCGATATGTTCGAACGCAGACTCAGCAGAATCGTGTAACACATTCAGTATGCTTCATCGGTCAACGTACGAATATATCACGTGACTACGAGGTATTAAATATAGGTGTATCGGCGGATTAAAGAGAACTCATTTTCAGTTCATCAATTCATCCAATACCATACGTTCGAAATGATGTATCCGTTGCTATCCACTAGTAAGAAGAAATAAAGTGTATTGAAGCTGAACTCCGAGTTTTCATGTTCCTCGAAAGGGAACATTACAACTGTACTCAAACTCATTTTTAAGTTTCAAGTAAATTTTGAAAACAACGCGCAAAACTGACTTCACACATAAACAAATATATTAATTTCTCAAAACAAAAATTGTTTAAACAGGTATAGAACGACACTACGTAGCGTAAAGCGGTCGCAGAACATAACCGGGAAATAACAACTTTAAAAAAATGGGTTAGCAGATCCCGATTAACGTCACCTGGATTTGTACACTGAACAACACCTGCAAGATTAACCCAGGTCTATTTTGCGGGTTAAAGTAAAACCCGTTTTACTAACCCAAAAGTTAACCGTCAACTGAACAACCGGGCCTAAAACATGGAAAGTACTTTTTTATGAACGAAAGTGTGAAGTGATCTCTATAGAGTGCTCTCGTAGTTCGTGGGTGGCTGCGGAGATGAATCTTGTCTCCAGGTTGTAAGGCTGAAGACGGTCTCGTGGGTTAGAGATCAGGGCGTGACGTGATCTCTTGAAGTTCTTGAAGTTGAAGTTCTAGTAGAGTGGAGAGAGGGCGTAACATGCTCTCCGATGTGACCTGAGGGCGTAACGTGCAAGTCTGGGGTTGAAGTTCTTAAAGGTTGGAGAGAAGGCGTAACGTGCTCTCCGATGTGACCTGAGGGCGTAACGTGCAGGTCCCGGGTTGAAGTTCTTGAAGTTTGGAGTGTTTATGTAAAAAATTTTCTAGAGTTATATTTTATGTCACGCTATTTATTGCCAAATGATAAGGTACCTGCATTAATGTCAACGAGGTAATAATTTTTTTTTACAAATGGAACTATCAAAAGTCACGTCAACAAAATTAATAATATTAATTATATCATTTATAAAAACATCATGTTTTATAATAAGAAACTGAATGTTTATGTTTAATTTCATCTCAAACTGTGCATTAACTCTGCTAGTATTTGATAGATTATAATTCGACCCTTTACGAATAAATCTTATATTATGATCTCTTAATTTACGAAAAATTGAATACCAGCTGGAACCGTAAATATGTATATCTATATATCAATAAGTTGAAGTATAGCCTAGAAAATGGCTTGAAAATCCTCCCGCAATAAAGTATGTGACAGTCTCCAAGAATAAGGTAATATTTTTGAGTAATTTCAACACAGTTGCTAAATCGCCGAAGTCAGGTGAATCGCTGACGAATTTTGACAATGCCCCTCAAAGACCGAATAGAGCATATGATATCTGGTCACACTCAACTTTTGTTTGAGACATAGCTTTAAATAATATTTCTAATTAATTGAGATAATTGAAAGAAAAAGCATTTACCTTCACTCGATTCTTGAAATCTGCACATCTCGTGTCTTGTGCACCTACTGAGCTATGGAAAAATAGATACTGCACTCGACACATAACTAAAATCGTTTCTGGATAAATATCCGAGTCCCGATAACATCCCCTCCCATCAACGATACTAACAAACGAGTGTGAGACGTTCAAAGAAAGTTGCCAGTTTTTCTGCTTCAGGGGCAGACAGAGTCATGGGAATTTACTTTTCAAACAAAGAAGTCGCTTCATTCTGTGTAATAATTGTCAGACATTCTCAAGTTCTCAAGGACAACTCTCATCTTTTATTGGAAAGAGGGATAGTGTCGTGCATAAAAGAAGGGTAAAATGGACTTGATATTTAGTATTGATTCTACGACGCCTTACAGTAATTCACCAGATAAGTAATAGTACTACTACTTAATAGAAACCCTCTCAATATTAGGTGCTTGTGGTAATTGAAAACATTTTCTTTTTGTGCTCAACATACCAAAATTCATTTTGAGAGCGATGTTTTACCTGATATGTGAACAAAATATCTGCAAACACTTTTGTAAATTGTATTGTTGAGGTAATTACTCCAAAAGTTTTCGGAATCACTTTTAAACTTTGAATTTGAACGTGGTAAATATCCTAAATCTTTTATTCATTTTTTAATTTCTTCATTCTCTCTTTGGTAAATCCCTACGTCACTATTGTAACGTTTTTACTGTCTACTAAGACTAAACACAACGCGAATTGTCCTAATTTCTTTATTTATAAGAAGAACTCTAACTTAATTTAATTTATTTCACACATAGATTTTTATTTATTTAGCGCGCGGTCTCGTGGCCCGAATATTTACACTTCGATTCTTCAACTAACTTTCTCAGCTGTCGATATCACTTTTATGTCTAGGACCTCCCTTACGAGAACATTTCAGATGATTGTTGGAACGTTCTGGTCGTTTCGGGAGAAGACGGTCGAATTCGAGGAACTCGTTATCACATCGAACCGCCTCGACTCTTCTCGTCTGTTCAAACCGTCTTTCTCGGGATGACGAATTCGGCGAACTTTGGTAGCTCGAAGCGTGTTTATCTCGTGGCAAGCCGTTTCTCTCTCTCTCTCTCTCTCTCTCTCTCTCTCTCTCTCTCTCTCTCTCTCTCTCTCACACACACCCATAGTATTGCAGAGTATTGCACATCCTAAATTTTTAACGTACTTTATTTAATGTCGATAGAAGAAATATTTTTAAACATGTTCAATGAAGTAGCACTAAGTAAATGTGTAGGGCACAGGTTAAGTAGCGAGTTTATGAAGGTTCCTTTTCATCACCCTTGTCGCTCTTTCCCATATGAATATTTGGTTTCTTTATATACTAGAGTCAGAATATATTATACGCTAAAATTTGCAAATAGACACATTAAAACGTTCAGAACCAATAAGGAGTGTCCTAAATTAAAGATACTAAAAAATTTGTAAATATTATTAAACAACAAAAAATATCATTTACTTGCCTATTCCGTTTTCGAATAAAAATAATAGGCAATAGCTTACGTAACAGTTCAATTTTCGGGGTGTCATAAACTTTACGTAGACCAGGTAAGAAAATTAAAACTTAGGATTAGAAAGTTTATTGGTTACCACTAAATTCGCCATCGTCCGCGCCGAGGCATTTAGTCCGGTGAATAGACAGGGGGTGCATGTTTATTGCTTGCATCGATGTCGTGCGTGTGCATCCTTATAATGCCAAGGCTATAAAAGAACAAAAAACCCAGGTAGGTACCGTAACATTCGAATTTCAGATTTTTTAAAGCTCCGTTGAGAAGTAGCAGTTTATAAAGATAAATTACTAAATACACCGTTGCCACCAGAGCCTGTTCTTACTCGTTGGTGCACTTGGATTGCAGTTTACACATCTTATGTAGATAATTTCGAAAAAATTCGGGAGATAAGTCTTTTTGTAGGCACTTTAAATAAACTTTTAAGAGTTTAAATTTAAGGTCGGCGAAAGCAGCAGCTGTTTGGCGATATAAACGTTAGAATTTGTAGGAAGATATCTAACACCTGAAAATATTGAAAAATTGTTAATTTATTCTTAGGAAAATAAATAAGTTTTAAAAAATTATGCATTCTATGTGTTGTGGTAAAATATAGCAGAAGAACTAATTTTTAGTTTTAAAGGTTTTCACCTTTTCTTCGACCTTTTCCAATGTTTTATTTTACCTTTTTGAATAACTTTATTTTACCTAAAATCCACTTTTTAGTTATGAGTTATCAACATATTATATAACAAAATATAATATATCTTATATTTTAAAACACAAATTATCTGGCACAATTACATTTATATCATTATTTTTTTTTCCATCTAAGATGTTTGGAATTACTAATACATTTAGCCAGATAATAAAAAAGAAATAGTTCAACTTTGCGTACATAACACTTGTGAAACAAATTATTAAACGTTCCCCGTATAGTGACTTAACCATTTTCAATAGTAATCCTCCCTCGTATTGGCAAACTTTACCTGCCAATGGTTCAGCCATAAAAACTGCCGGCGTTTCGGACTCTACAAAGGAGTGGTCCAAGTGTATATTTCTAAACTGTGGTAAAAGGTACCTCCTACCTAATTCTCATGACACACTACCTTGGGGGCATTGATATTATGGACTTAGGTTAAAGGTTTACGTGTAAGACACGAAGTACATGCAGGTGGATCTGCTACAAATTGAAACCAGTTTTTTAATACGATCTCACGAAACGATTTCTCTTCAAGGTCTTAAAGCGAATTCATTTTGCTGTATTTTATAAATCAAGATGTTCGCAGTAGATTTGAAAGTGTTTATTGATTGTAAAAGATTTAAAAATTTACGAATTGTAAGCTATCAAAGGATTATTCCAGTTAGCTTAAAACTTTTAACCACCACCACCACCACCACCACCACCACCACCAATGTGACACGATGTGAAATCAACAACATGCTCGATGACGTGGAATCAACAACAACCGGAACTTACCAGACAGTAGGATAGCTTAGAATGTAACTTTTATAAAAATAAATTTCTGGAACATCATTGTTTTCTGTATTTAGTTAACCCAACTTCAAGTAAACAACAAATATTTTAAAAATCAATTCCTATTTTTTCGGTAGGTGTCTTACATTGAAGCATCTAAAAAAATACTTCTTGTACTACATCTACCGAAACTAGGAATCGAATTTAGGACCTTGAGATCCACAGTGTCCCGCTCTTCCAACTGAGCTATTTCGGTGTACAAAGATATGTTCTAATAGGCGCCTTAAAAAATAAACGATCTCTAGAATTCGAAGCTGACGTGTAAAGGTTTGCACCATACAAACATGAAGTGTAAATGTGTACAAGCGGTATAAGTACGTCATGTTTGTATGGCTGTGTATACATTTAAGCAATAGCCCAAGTAAAAAATCTCTTCAGAAGCGTAGTTACAAGAAAACACACAAGGAATATTATACAGATTATTTAAATCATTCAAGACCTTATCTTTATTAAAATACAATGTTTCCTTAATTAAGACACAAAATAGCTACACTATTAGCAATATCACAATATGCTATAAGTGCATCTTCACTATTCGAAATATTTCTCAACTTACTAATTAAATCTAAAACATTGCTGTAATATTGCAAAAAATTGATTTTTTCTAAACTATTTACTTGATTAGTGAGAAATTTTTGAAAAAAAAAAATTAAAGCACACAGTTCGCGTACATTGTTCTCGGTTAAATACAACGAAATTGAATATTTAGAAACAAGGATCATACGCACTTCGTTATATTGTTGATTCATAATTACGATATTATCACCACAGATGCATATCAGATGTGAAATTTTGTCAGAGCTTCTGAAATATCCATCGAGAAGCCAAGTGAGTTGATTAATAAACATCTTCCACTTATTAACGCTGAACTGAAGATGAAGACTGAAGTCCACATAGGTGAAAATTATTGAAATTGGATGGTGTTGGTGGTAATGGTGGTGGTGGGGGATAACCTACTAGGGCCCCCTAAGTTGAGAAATTGGTGTCGGTCGTTTTGGGGGGAATTTAAAAAAATTATCATTGTGTGAGGCGTGTAATGTCCTCTTATTACCGAGGACATTCTTGAAAGAAACTCGGAGAATAATTTGAAGTAACGATGATTTATTGTTGATTTCATATAACTCGGTTTGCGGTCTTTTACATACTGTAGTTTAAATGATACTTTTTGAATCGATCACTGCGACTGTTAACATTACTCAGCGTTCAACTGACGATCGCATATCTACAGGTGAACTGCCTTTCGTTCAGTCACCTGTTGACAAAGCATAATTGGAAATATGGTATTGAACGGATGTGCGATTGTCGTTGTCCGCGTAGGTATTGCTAACTTCGATAATGCGTACTTAGCTATTTGTGCAATAAACGATAGGTTAATGTACTTAATTAAGTGTCTTTTACTTGAGGTCATAGAAGGGCATTACACCACCCCTCCTAAATGAGCGGACTCCGATATTGACGCGGAGTCTGCGAGAGCTACTTGACCTCGAGTAAAGAGCTGCAATAAGCCATAAAAATGCGTGATTATCCTATATAAAATATGGTAGATATATTAAGTATAAACACATGTTAAAATATTGAGTTATATACATCATGAAATTGTTAAAAATTATTAAATCTATTATTATATTATATGAAATGTAGATTAAAATTATTAAAAAGAAAAAAAAAAAAGGGAGAATTGACAACAATCGAAATAAGATTGTTGTTTTATTGCGAGACTTCGTAACATTGTACGTGTTAAACGACGTTCGTCTCGGGTTGAGAACGAATTCTGCGTTCTGCACTTTTTGCTCTCCATGCTTTAATAATTGCGTTGCTTTGGGGTACAGCACTTTTAGAGGTTATCTTAACAACTGGGTCAATGAATACTAATGGTGTTAAGTGCAAAGTGCAGTGTTATTGTACTAATTATATTTGCAAAGGAGGTTGTAACTATTACTTAGGTATGTATGCTATAATGCTATGTCGAAACTTAACTTATATCAGATTGTTTTTGTGTTTGATAAATGTAGATAAAAATTCGTTCGAGTCAGCGTTCCTTATTCGTCGGTTATAATGCTTACGTTAAGGATAGGAGAGAGAGAAAAGGAGAGAAAATGGAATGGTAGGTAGATTTATATATTATATTATTAGCTTATTAGTTAAATTAATTTTTATTACATATATATTTATTTTTTTTTATAGTGGTTAAGCTTCTTGAGCGTCCGTCGGGGCCGTATGGACGCACACGGTTTTTGTGAACCTTCGCTGTTTTTCCTTCATCATTCGAGATGACGCAATTCGGATCCTCTACTGTGGTAACTACAAATGGTCCTTTATACCATGGATCAAATTTACGTCTTCCTTCGTTTGTCAAGGTTACTAGGTCTCCGGGATTTATATTTAATGGTTTCGAATTTATGTTTACTTTTGAGTTTCTTTTTCGTTTTTCCATTTCAAGATGTTGCGCTACTCGTAAGTGAGCGTACTGTAATCTGTATCGGAGTTCCTGTTCGAACGCATCGATATTGTAACATGGTTCTATTTTACTGTTTCGAAGAGTATCTGGCAGATGAACCTGTCGGCCATATACTAATTCGAAAGGTGTGTAATTATGGTACGTGCTTGGTGTTGTATTATAGCAAAATGCGTAGTAGTGTATCCAGTTATCCCAGTCATTGTGAAATTCATTGATATACATTCGAAGGAATTCATTCAGTACTCTGTGATTACGTTCACAGCCTCCGATTGTTTGGCTGTGGTATGCTGTAGATATTTTGTAGGATATACCGAGTAATCGAGTCAGGTTCTCGAGCACCTGGTTCTTATACTCGGTTCCCATGTCTGTCCGAATTTCTTTCATTGGTCCGTATATTAGGATGAAATGCTTTACTAAGTTTTCCGCGATTGTATTGGCTTCTTTATTGGGTATAGGGATAACTACTACGTATTTTGTTAGTTCGCATTGAACCGTAATAGCATATTTGTTATCTTGTATGGTTGTTGGGAGTTTACCGATTGTATCTATACACACAATATCGAACGGTTGCTGTGGGGTTGGTGTTAATATTAATGGTTCGGGTTTTCTTATTTTACTTTTATTTATTTTACATTGGTGGCATTGTTGTGTAAAGTTTGCAACGTCTCGTGACATGCCTTTCCAAATGTAAGTAGATCTAAGCTTCTTCAGAAGTCTTTTTTGACCGTTATGACCACCCAGCAGCGGATCATTATGATGCTGTTTTATTAGGTGTTGTTTTTCCGCATTAGTCTCTACTTTTTGCCTAGCCCTGATGAGTATGATGCTGACTTTTGTTAAATAATGATTACTTTCCTCTTTCAGTATATTTGGAGTGCACTCCTTGAAAATTTGGTCGTTAAGACACAGTTTAACTTTTTTTATTTTCATATCGCTGGCTATTTTATTTAGCTCAGGCAGAACTAGCGCTAGAGCTGTTCTGCCATTAGCGACTGGGATGGTTCTGCGCGCGATGAACCTACCCTTATGCCTCAGTGACATCCTTAGATGTGTGGGCGTTAACTGAAAGCTTAATAGTGGTATTTTTATTACCTCAGCATTATTAAGGGCCTCATAAACTTTGGGCTCTGTGATTGCATTATTTACGGGGTTGTTACTCTTTTGGGGCTGGTCGGAAGATCGAGACTTTGATCGAGTTACTACTAGTACATTACTGACATTTTTTGCTATGGACTTAAGCTCGTCGATTGTGATGCGTGACAAGGCGTCTGCACATACGTTTTGTTCGCCTTTTACATATTGGATGTCGAAGTTGTATTCTTCGAGGTCCAATCTCATACGCGTTAACTTAGATGTTGGGTCTTTCATGGAAAATAAGTAGATAAGTGGTCGGTGATCTGTTTTGACTGTAAATTTAGTTCCGAAAATGTAGCAATGAAAATATTTTATTGCCCAATGTACTGCGGTCAGTTCTTTGAGGATTGTGGGCTTGTGTGATTCGCCTTTAGTAAATGATCTGGATGCGTAGGCTATAGGTAGATCGTTTCCATTGAAATTTTGAGAGAGAATAGCACCGCATGCATAGCCTGAGGCGTCTGTTGTTATTGTGAATGGTTTCGAAAAGTCGGGGTATTGCAGGATTTGCGGTGATGTTAGTGCTGCTTTTAATTTGATGAAAGAATCTTGACATTCCTTGGTCCATTCAAACTTCACGTTTTTTCTCGTAAGATGATTTAAAGGTGCTGTTAACTCTGCAAAATTTCTGATAAACCTGCGGTAATAATTTACAAACGCGACGAACCGTTTAACCTCGCCCGCTGCAGTCGGTACGGGGTATTTTTTGATGGTGTCATATTTCGTTTCGTCGGGTAGAATACCTTTATCGGTTATCTTGTGGCCTAAATATGTAACTTCATTACGAAAAAATTGACATTTGCGCGGGTTAAGTTTTAAATTGAATTTTCGACACGTTGCGAACACCTTTTGCAAATTTGACAAGTGGTGGTCTGTTGAACAGCCAATAACAATCAGATCATCCATGTATAAAAATGCTCTTTCTGGAGTAATGCCTGCGAAAGCTATTGACATCATCCTCTGAAAGCTATTTGGGCTAACTGACAAACCAAAAGGCAATCTCTTAAATCGGAAAGATCCAGCATCTACGCTAAATGAAGTTACGTCTCTAGATTTTTCGTCGAGTGGGATTTGGTGAAAACCAGATATCAAATCTAGCACTGAGAACCATTTGGCTCTTCCTAGTTGATCTAGAATATCTTCTATTCGTGGTAAAGGAAATTTATCGGCTAATAATTTTTTATTAAGCTGTCTGTAATCAATAACTAAACGCCACGCTTTTTCGCCATTTTGTGATTTTTTAGGTACTAGAAGAACTGGACTATTATACTCCGAGACTGATGGTTCTATAATGTCGTGTTGCAAAAGTTTGTCTACCTGCCTGTTTAATTCGTCTTTTTGAGTGTGCGGTGATCTATAGTTCTTTACATATACTGGTTTTTTGTCTGTAAGTCGTAATTTTTGTTTGTAGAAATTGTTGACAGTAACGTAATCAGAATCTAATGTAAAAACGTCCGTGTATTGTTCGCAAAGTGACATCACTTTGTCCTTCACGTAATCCGGTATTCCCTCGGTGTTGATTTCTTTACGGAATTTGTCTAAACGGTCGACGTTATCGTCTGTTAGTTTGTATATGTGAAAGTTGCGTAGGTCAGTTGTGTTGACTTTAATATTTTTTATTGTCACTGGGTTGTCGTTTGTATTTAGTAGTTTAATGAGTGGAGATTTGTTTGAGACTATCGTTCGAGCTATGAATACACCTGGATGTATTTCGTCATTAGTTACTACCGCGTCGTTTGTTAATGTTTTAAGTTTAGGGACAGGTCTAACAACTTCACATCTTGGTGGTAAGATTATTGTCTCGTCGTCGGGTCCACTAGAAATTGGGAGTTGTAACTTCTTGCGTCCTACTTGAACTGTCATGCACCAATTATCGTAATCTAATATACACTTGTACTTAGTAATAAAATCTCGACCTAGTATTGCATCTGATGGTATGGGAAAATCGGATGGGACTATCTGAAAAGTGTGTTTTACTTCATGTCCCTTGAGAAAAATTTTTGTACTCATTGTACCTAATGATTGTACTGCGCCACCTGTTACTCCTTTAATATTTGTTTTATTTGACTCATCTAAAATTTGATTGGGGTCTAATTTTGATTGTTTAAATATGGATATATCTGCCCCCGTGTCAATTAGAAATGAACAGTCTAAATGGGACATAGCAGTAGTAAGTACGATTGAATTTGAAAATGAGAGATCAAAATGATAAATATTCGCATCAGATTTTCCCTTAACCTCCGTTACTGGGGGTCTCGGCCGTTTCCCTGGTCGGGTTCCATTTCATCGTTGTTTTCCGATGAAAGGTTATATACCCGGGTCGCGTTTCTGTGACCTCGTGAACGATTTCCACTGCCGCGGATTCGTTGACTGCCGCGATAGTTATAATAGGATCTATTTAAATTCCCTTGACCTTGGCTTTGGCGGCCTCTCGAGCTTATCGCACCACGATTATTGCGAGTATTATTATTGTTATGATTACCTCGACCACGATAATTATTACGATAAAAAGATGGTTGATTTCGTGTATAGAAAATACTAGACGAAGATGTTGGCTGTGTTGGACTAACGCTTATGAATTTAGTGAGAGCGTCTTGGATGGTGGAGAAATTTCCAGCTTCCATTACTATACTAGCTCTCTCTGATGTTGTATTTTTGATTATGGTTCGTACTGTATGTTCAGTGGCGTATTTGGTCGCCACCGCAACTGGTACACCCTCAGCTATATAGGCTTTTTGAAGTTTTTCCGCCAATATCTCCATTTCTGCCGCGTATGCATTAATGTCTTTGTGGTTCTGTTTGCAGTTAGATAATTTAGTTGCAAGCGACTGAGAACTTTCAGTTTGAATTCCTGATTGCAGTTTAAGAATTATATTGTCTAAGGTATTTTCATTTGTAATAAGGTCCCTCGCCTTGCCCGTTAAGCGAGTCTTAACGAACGCAATGGCATTGGGGCCATGATCATTGGAGATTGTTTTCAGCAATTCTAGTGCATCTATGAATGCACGGAGTTTGTTTGGTGAGCCATCAAATTCTGCTGGAAGAATTTGACTGGCGAGCTTGAAGAATTCAATGATTGATAGAGACATATTTGAGGTTTAGTTTTCTTCGTCTGAATTGTTTGCTAGTTGTTGAAATGTTTCTAGAGTAATATTACGGGAGTAAAGGGTGGGAAACGTAAAATTGTCGCATAATCGCTTAACTCGTAATAGCAATTAGTGAGCAGCAAAGTCAAAGTAGTTATAAATTTTACGATAATTCAAGATTCAAGTTTATATCTTAGTTCTTAGCATAATTAAGTTGTAATTAATCCTTAGTCTAGATGATTTTTATTTAATTTTAGCTTAGATTTACGTGGGATAAGATAGTATATTAAAGTGCTTGTATATACGCAATTTGCAATTATTATACTCGCTAAGCATGGGAGAGAATAAAATGCAAAACTTACATTATTGTCCATTCCTTTTAGCGATAGGGGTACGGGTGTCATATCGGCGGACTACACTGTCACTGACAGTGTAGTCCGCTGAACACTGACCACTGACGCACTGACTTGTAAGTTCCTGAGGTGCAGCTAATGTCTGGGTTGTTGTGCTGGCCTAAAGGTCTTGGAGCGGGTCCTGGTACTGCCTGGGAGCTGGTGCCGGTGCAGGTGCTGGAGCTGGTGCCAGTGGGAAACGTTGGATGCCTTGGAGTGCCGGTACAGCTTGCGGTATGGTCATTGTGGAAATCGCGTATCCTCTTTGTATGTTCCTTTTGACGTTTCTGCGGTACATTTGGAACATTTTTAGCAGGAACAGGGCAGTTAGGAGTCCTAGGATCGCGTACAGTACGAATTTCACATCCTTGGTGACGTTGTACTCCTGGTTCTCAACAATGAAGTTGGAGTTTACTACGCCGCTTTCGTGTAAGTCTTGAGTGCTCGACTTGGTGTTGCCCATCTCTTCTAATGGTCAGGATACTTCCACTTAACGTCCACTATGATTCCACTGGCAGGATCGCCATGTAATGTCCTCTTATTACCGAGGACATTCTTGAAAGAAACTCGGAGAATAATTTGAAGTAACGATGATTTATTGTTGATTTCATATAACTCGGTTTGCGGTCTTTTACATACTGTAGTTTAAATGATACTTTTTGAATCGATCACTGCGACTGTTAACATGAGTACTCAGCGTTCAACTGACGATCGCATATCTACAGGTGAACTGCCTTTCGTTCAGTCACCTGTTGACAAAGCATAATTGGAAATATGGTATTGAACGGATGTGCGATTGTCGTTGTCCGCGTAGGTATTGCTAACTTCGATAATGCGTACTTAGCTATTTGTGCAATAAACGATAGGTTAATGTACTTAATTAAGTGTCTTTTACTTGAGGTCATAGAAGGGCATTACAGGCGGAAATTTTTGGAACACAGGCCCGGAGCTGGGTTAATGCGCCACTGGTAAACCCCACCTTTTTACCTGAGGTCGGCCGGTTTGCGCCCCAATAAGTTGGTAGCTACCAGATTTCGTAAAAATAGGATATTCCGAGTATTTGAGCAGGTGGAAGAGAAAATAAATTCGAATTTATGGTAAACAGTGTGGTGAACTGGTTATTGTCGTAAAGTGGTAAGTACATTTATTTAAATAATTTTTAAGACATTAACAGTAAATCTGTAAATTTGCATTTGCGTAATTTTTTATTATGGAAGAATACCCATGTCTTGGATATACATTAAAGAAAAAAACTGAAAAATGTAGGAGTAGTACAATAACAAAATATTCAAAAATAATTAATGAGAGGGAACATAGCAAGCTTAGTATTGCAGCAATGGAAGTTAGAAAATGTTTGTTCAATGTTAATCTTATTATTTACAAATTTTGACACGTACTAGTTAAGGCAACAATTTTTTAGGCATACATAAGTTTATCATAAACATGATTAGATTATATATAATCTCTGCCAATCCTAAGTCTGAAGAAAGTGTGAAGGAAAGATTGTTTGTCAATAAAATTACAATAAAAGTAGTGAGATTACTTACTACATTTATAAAAAGTTGTTTGTATTTCGTTTTTACGAAAATATAATTAATCTAGTAGCTACCTACTTATTGGGGCGCAAACCGGCCGACCTCAGGTAAAAGGGTAGAGTTTACTTTAGGAGGGAAATTAGAGGAGCGCAAAACTGTCGATTTCTGGTAGGAGCGCAACACGGCCGAGCGCAAAACGGTCGGATCCGAGAAATTTGTTCGTGTTTTCCATAAGAAACAATGTTAATTGACACTCGAACATCTTTTTGTCATTGATTTCAACGTACAATACGAACAGATTCTAAAGCGATTTGAAGCATCGATCCAAGAATCGCGTGTACTGTCGAAACCTAACCAGCGGACGAGCACTTTGTCACCTTTTCGTCTCAAAACTTTTTCAACTAAATATACGTCTGGAGTTTTCGTTTTTTGTAATTCCTCCGTATAGAAACCACCTTTGACGGGTCGCCCATCGAGATCTTCCAACCAATACGTTACAGGGTTGGTTATTTGAACTTTTTTAACTTTAAATAATTCAGTCGTCCAATTAGGTGTATATCCTTTCTCGAAGACGTGCTTCGCCTTGCTAATACGTACGAGGTTACCGATCTTAAACTTGCGAGAACCTGTCGCAACCTTGAGGTGAGTATACACCTTACCCAATAGATATTTCTCATTTTTTGTGGTCAGAACGTCAGACGGTCTCATTTTCGTAATCGAATGTGTTTGATTATTGTAAGTTTGTACGATCGTCGGTATGATATCGATCCATTTGTAGGTGCCATTCAAACTAAAGTATTTAAACAGTTTTTCTTTAATCGTACGTATGGCTCGTCCAGCCATCGCAGCCTTCATATCAGTATAGGAATTGTAATGGTTGATTCCATGTCGTTCTATTAAACGTCGAAAGTGCATATTGAAGAATTCAGTTCCACGATCCGATTGCACATTACGTGGTTTTGCTTCTTGTGGGATATTTTCGAAAGCTTTTCTCACATCCTCGCCAGATTTCGATTTTAACGCTTTAACCCAGATGTATTTAGAGAAGGAATCGATGACTAGTAAAATATATTTAAAAATTTTATTTACTTTCACATACAGGTCTAGCTGTCCGAGATCTGCTTGCCACAAGTCGAGTAAACCTTTAATTATCGTGCGACGTCTAGGATATAGTTTCCTGGCCGGTTTGTGTAACTCGTTAACCAATTGAATTTTTTCAGCTGACATTATCAGGTTTTTAACGAATCTCCTTTCTCCTTTGTCTATTTGCTTGGTGAACTGCCGGACTGATGTTGATTACTGGGATCGATATTGCTTTGAGAAGATGGTAGAGGAGTCGCAGGCCGCTTCGGAGCTTTTTTACTAGTAGTAGTAGTAGTAGTTGGCGATGCTGTCGGTAGCAGTACAATGGCATAAGTAGTATCGAATGTGGCGAGAAATTTATTCTATTTTCTTAGAAAATGAATCGGCAACAAGTTGAATCTCGCTTCGAAGTAAGTCGATGAATTTTTTGGTGGAGTCATCTATATACTTTTTACACGTTGAAATTGAGACGAGACCCTCTGCAAGGGCGGCTTCAGTTTTACTAAATCTTTTATCTAGAGTGCCAGTTTTTTCGCTAAGGACACCTATGAATGTAGCTTCAACTTCATTAAATCGTCTATCGAATTCAGTTTTCTGTTCTAGAATCACACGATCCACATAACCTTCAGTACTAGGGTCGGTATCTTCCCTAGGACTTTTCAGATTGCTGATATTAACGTGTTCGATATTAATATCACCCTCTGATGTACGAGATACAATCTCGTATATAAATCTATAAAATAAATCTCTCATATAAAAATAGATTCTTCTTTGGACGATAGACATACGGCCGATCGAGAATTGGAACATCGTGCTTGGGAACGCGTGAAAAGCAAAGACGCATCTTTGGGTGAGAAGACTACAGCGTGGTTCGTTACGACCGGCATGAAGGCTAAAAGGAAACTCGGGATGGGACACCGTCCGGTGGCGTTTAGGCGAAACATTCTGAAACATGTGACTGACATTTGAAAAACATCAATGAAAACAAATTCGCGTATTAAAGAATCTTGTTTGAAACCTTCTGCAGCTATCGCTCTACGAGTAGCTCAGGTTGCCGTTAGAAGGGCAGGAGGTCGTAAAAGGATCCGTATTCCACGCATCATACCATATGATATGGAGTACTGGAAATTTGAAAAATGCCGTGCGCAAATGATCGCCGAAAATGACACAATTGTGTCACCACCGAGAGCTCACAACCACAGTGCCTGTGCTGCTAGCGTACAAGTTAGCAAATACTTGAATAAAGTGAAAGAAGCCTCCAAAAACCCTAATGATGTGCCGCATGTAATAATTTCCAACACAATTCAAGATTTGGGTAATGCCGCTATAGGTAAATTGCCAAAAATTACCAGTATTAAGAGGACTATTAGGCAAGTGCCATGCAGGAATGACTGCGTTCCAGCAGTACCTTCGACTTTATCAGAATAAAATTCTGTCAGATAAATTGAAAAAAAAACGTTCAATGGGAACAATTTTCTATTATTCGATGGCGGTCAAAACGAAGATCGTATTTTTCTATTTGGGGCACAAATGAGTTTAGATTTTCTGGGGTCATCTGAGTATATATTCTTAGATGGAACTTTTAAAACAGTTCCAACGTTATTTAGTAAAAAGTAAAAAATCTGTGGTATATGAGAGAGTATTTGAGATCATTAAGGAAATGAAATCCCAGATGAAACCAACCAGTGTTCTAATCGATTTTGAATCAGCGGCGATAAAGGCGCTTCGACAAACATTTTCGGAGACGGATTCGTGGATGTTATTTCCATTTTAACCAATGCATTTACCGATGTGTTCAAGAAAACGGTCCAAAACGACAATACGACACCGATTCCGACTTCGCCTTAAAAATCAAACAGTTATCTGCCTTGGCCTTCGTACCGGTTAGATATGTAACTGAAACCTACGAGCTTTTAACAGAAGAGGATATTTCTTTCAAGAGGAAGCAGAAGCCATGGCCAATTATTTCGAAGACACCTGGATTATTTCGGTAAAAACGTGCGAATCGTGTACAATCAAACACGACATCAAAATTTTAATTCCAATAACTGTGAACATCTCTGCATCGACTTTCTATATAAAAATTGTTGATTTGTGTGTCTGAAGTGTCAGTCATGAGTAACATTTTTACGTTAAACGGTCGATTTTCAACGCTCTCTATAGACTTCGCGAATCCCATTCCGCTGGGCGCACATGCGCGATACGGACTCGCGCTCAATCGGATTCCATTCCTACAACAGTATTCCTTACGTGGACACAAATTGTTATTATTTGGACAAGGGACAACCACATTCCATCCCGCTACCTCCGGGTGCTTATGAATTAACCGATATTTATAGGTATCTCAAGGAGTTTCTAGGCCCTCGCCAAGAACGGAGTAAGAGATTTTTCTTGCAACCCAATAATAACACGCTAAAGTGTACGGTTTACCATCGTCATTACGACATTGCTTTCACACAGAAAGACTCCCTAGCCGAACTCCTGAGATTCTCAAATACTCTTTTGAGTGCCGGTACGGTGCACAAATCCAATCTGCTTGTTAATATAGTTAAAGTGCGAACTATTCACGTAGAATACAACATTACAGGAGGGTCATACTACAACGAAAATCCATCTCACACCATTTACTAATTCGCTATCAAAGTGAATTCGGGTATTGCTATCGACGAAACACCCCAGAATTTGACATATCTGCCGGTAATTGAAAATAACATAATAACACATATTAATCTTGAAGTTTTAGATCAAGAGTTTAATTTGGTTGATTTTGGTGGCAAGCAAGGTCTCATTCGATTAGATCTCAAGAGATGGCCCTAGTGATCACTCAACACGACGACGGCGGCGGCACCTATAAAAGCACTAACCATTTGGGAGGTGCGCCAGTCTCTAAGCGAGAGTTACGTGGCAAATTGACATAGAAGAAATGACATGGCATAGAAGATAATTCGATCATTGACAAGGAAGTTCGAATCTATTTACCCTACGTTAAATCGTTTGAGAACAACGGTGTCGTGGAGATCACCATCATTCGAACCGACGTTTAGCTTCTCATTGATGAGGCGGCATTAGTCATCAAAGGCAAACTAACAAACACCGGAGCCGAAAACGTCACTTTAATACATAACGCGAAAACATTCCTATTCGACTCAGTTTCTTATCAGTTAACGGTATAGAAATGGAACATGTAAAGTACCCCGGAATAGTGAGTCTAATACGAGTTTATTTGTCACACAAGTGAGTATCTCTCAGTCAACACTCCATCGAATTGAAACACTTTGTCAAAGGTCGATTTTATTATTAACAAGAGACATGTTTCGGGTCCCTAAGACCCATCATCAGTCGAACCCTGCTCAAAGAAATAAACCGTTGGTCAAAAAACCTTAATTTTTTTTATATATTGCTATAATTAAGCTAAAAAACCACCTACCGCCCTACAATGAAACATCCCCCTATAAACCTAATACCGAATACCCCGGACGAACAACCTGGAAGACCTGTCACCGAACCCATTCTACGGTCGAACCGAAGTCCCATACAATGAAGGCGGACCACAACCCAGGGAAAAAGGAACCTGGATCAGCTGGGATGAAACTCCCACCGCCAACGATAGGTCAGGAGGACCGAACGAGGCCGACCCCGTACTACAAGTCGACAGGAGGAGTAGCGGCCCGCAATGAGGACCCTGGACAAGAATCGCCGAGGGAGGCAGATCCAGGACAATGAAGCAGGGACACATCGACACAGGACGACTTCGAGAGGACAGGAGCGCCGCATCAGAGGACTTCGGCCACACACGCAGGACGAGACAGGCCCAGGGCGACTACAAGGATGGATGTGAGCGACCAGGACGGCTGGGACTCCTAGAACTTCCCCTAGGACGTCTCCGAGCGCGTGGGACGCCGGCAGTAAAGATCGTGGACCAGGGCACGTCGAGGCAGCGTCAAGGTGAAGCTGACACCAGGGACGACTCGGCGAAGCTTCTGCAATTCCGGCCACATGGGAGCATCCAGGCCTCCAGACCACGGCGCCAGCAGCAGAGTCCAGGACGCAGAACGCTGCGGAAGGACCTCCGGCTCCCTCGACACGCACACCTACAAGCGGGGCGAATATTAGTATCGTTTAATTAGGAAATCATTTTTAATGTTAATTTTGTTCATTTTTCTTGGGATTGTTAGTTTTAAAAGGGGAGAGTACCTCAGTAATTCCTTTAGTTCAATTAAAAAGGTGAGGGTAGGGGTTTTCGTTCCACAAGGTAGGAGGTAAATATTAAATAAATAGCCTTACGCTTATTTTTCCAGGTGTGGCGGCAGTAAGATTTTCACACAACCCTCCGAACGATTCCCGGGTAGTAATTCAATGCCCGGCGTAGCACGTAGCCAGGGGAGTAGTTGTTTACTCTGGAATCGTCCTTGGAGCGGTTGGTCCTCGACGTATATACCCCCTTACACAAGCGTTCCTCGATTATCAAGGAAGTAATCAGGGAGGGGTGGTTGGAAGAAGCTTCCGGAGAGGGTGAAAACTACCCTCCCTGGAAATGAAGTAAATACAGAGCAGGGGTGCTTGGGAGACGCCTCCAGGGGGAGGTGAAAGCACCCTTCTCTGCCAAGTAGCCTGCAAGGTTAGGAGAGTTCGGAGGATACCTGAACACAGGTGAGATCTCTCCTCACCAGGCAGAAGGGCCGTCCGAAGTTACCCCAGAAGCATGGAATTATGAATGAGTGAGAACGGAAACAGCCCTAGGGAACGAAAGTGTGAGTGCATGAAACGAATGATAAGGATCGAAGGGGATTTCAGCGACCAGATAATTCAAAAGAGGTAAATAAAATAAACAAATGAGAAATGTAATTTCGGCACGCCTATGGAGGCGCAGCCGTCGGAAGCGACGGATGCGAGAAGGAACGAGGGAGGGGGCAGAAAGGAGGACAACCGAGGACTTTGAAGGGAAAATGGGGGCCGCACACCCTGACGGACGGGACCCCCCGTAGGGCCCAACTGGCATAATACATAATTATATAGGAATACACCACCTACCTTTTCTACCGACTACACCTCTTTCTCATCCCTAGATTACTTCCACGTGTAGACGCGCGCTGGCTCTCCTACAGGAACCCCGCTCCCCCGGAAGAGCTGTCGAACGTCGACCGACAACCCGACAGCTGTCACCCACGGAACGTCGAGCGAGTCATCAACGCCATCAACGGGCCACAGCGAGGGCCGAGGCGTCCTTAACGTTCCACGCGAAACCGCCGCAGTCAATGAGCCAGTGGCGTGCTACACGATGGAAAATTAGGGACACATTTACAACATTGTTATATTTCCTTCCTCTTTTCACATTATACGTTGGAGTTGTGGTTGTTTTACTACACCCCGTTTTTACTTTTCTCCTTATGTTGTGGAAAAATGGGGGCCATTTTTTGTGGGACGGGTGTAATGTCGCGATACGGCCCCAATCAGCGCAACCGGGTCACCATCCAAGCTAAATCAGCGCGGAGGTGACCTAAAACCGAAGGACAATACGTGACTCTCGGACAGGTACGACATCACGTTCATAAACATCCCGCACGTATTTATACGGATCGATCACAACGATCGGGAATTGAGTCATCGAGTACCACGTCACGCTGCCCGTCTGAGAGTCCGTCTTTCGACATGACGCTGATTGGAGGAGCTTCGTGTCTGCTGCCCTTCGTCACATACCAGTAAGCAACCACTTCTACATTCTCTTTTCACCCTCTAATCACTATTTTTTGCCCTTTGTCAAATGTTCTCTCCCCTGTCATACTTAATGCTTGAATAAATATTTGTCAAATCGTACAACCGTCAGTTGTACAAAGAGTTCATAACTCTAGAACAAGTAGATCTTATTTATGGACGCTTGATAGATCTAAAATATCTAATAACGAGTGGCTGTCATGAGACTAAGATTTTTTCAAGAAATACTACCAAAATTTTCAAATTTTAAACCCAGAGATACATTGTCGGTTTAAAATCTCCTTCAAAATCGACAACCACGAACTCGCGTTACTCCAGTTCTGTTGACGCTAAAGTCAACATTATTTTATGTTAAGAAATTGTAATTTATTGTGAAATAATTTTGGGAACTTTTCAACACGTTTTGTTTTACAAACAGATAATAGTCATTGACGCATCTTAGGTAACAACGTTTTTGGGATGGCTAAATCAACTAATAAGCACGTCTTATTTTATTACGAAGAATAACAACGCTGACCGAACGTGAACAAGTCAAGTTCGGATCACAATAATTAACCGAGTAAGCATAACAAAAACGTTTACGGAACGTGATAAGGAGCGCTCCGGTTAAGGTCAGTTTCTGCAATGCTAGGTCATTGTAAGAAAAGAAAATAATGTACCATTTACCTCATGTAATTGAATGTGTATAAAAGAGCCCAAAAGTTGTCAATAAATTAGTATACTTTGTATGCTCAAAACAACAGTGTGTTATGGTCTTGATTCAAGTCACCCCTTATGGCCCTTATCTTAAACCGAACTGTGAGACTGTAGTTTCGGGAGCCTAACTTCACCCCAACCTACAAGCTCTCACGTTACGCCCTGAGAGTTCTACGAAATCTTCAAGCTACGACAACCTCTAACTTCGAGAACTTCAACCCCGGACCTGCACGTTACGCCCTCAGGCCCACACCGGAGAGCACGTTACGCCGTCTCTCCATACTTCGAGAACTTCAACCCAGAGATCACGTCATGCTCTGATCTCTAAACAACGAGACCGTCTACAGCCTTACAACCTGGAGACAAGATTCATCCCCGCAGCCGCCACGAGCTACGAGAGAGATCATATACAGTCCACTCTACAGAGATCACTTCACACTTTCGTTCATGGTCCTTCGAGAAAAGTAACAAGCGACGATAGAAGAGGACTTCTACGCCACTACAAACCAGCAAAACTCCTGAGTATGTCACAGCAACTTCACCAGGACAACGAATCTATAATAATACAAGTTCGAAACGACGGACACAGCGAGTCACTGCAGTCGGAAGAAAATACCGCGGGTGACCACAACTTCAGAACTTCAAGAACTTCAACGCCACCATAAAGCGGGAAGTCGAGAAAACATAGAAGACTCCTGAGTAAGTCATAGCCACTGTACCAGGACTTCGATTCTACAAGTTCGATACGACGGACACATCGAGTCACTGCAGCCGGAGAAAAAACCGCCAGAGTTGAACTTTGAAAACTTCAAGAACTTCATCGCCAACACAAGCGGGAAGTCGAGAAACCAAGAACAATCCTGATGAGTCACTGCAGCCGGAGAAAAAGCCGCCAGTGATTAAAACTTCAAAACCTCAAAAACCTCTACGCCACGCAGCTAGAAGTCACGAGGCCAATTCAGGAACCGAGAAACAAAGAGAACAATGCAACGCACAGAGCAACAATTCCGACAGGCCAAGCTAAAAGTAAAAATAACCAACCTGAGAAAATTACTTAGACAAGCAGAAGACGATTTGACAAAGGCAACACCGAGATGCTCGTAAGGTTATCATCTCCAAAAAATATCCAAAGTATGAGGGTTCCTGACGGTAAATCGAGACAATGTCATTTGAATGTATCTTATTCGTTCGTTGTAACATTAACGCATGGACAACTTAATTTCGTTACATTCCTTTTAAATTTATTTTATTTTGGGCTTAAGTATTTAAGGGTTGTTAAGAGTTTTGAGAAAGGTTATTTTGTGCGAGGATGAAAGAATGTTTATTTGACCCAAGAATTTGGACTTGATTATTTTATTTTTATTTATTTTTGTGTGAAGGTTTCACGTTTTGCGGAAGTTTAGTCACTGATTGGATACTTCATTTGACTAGGGAGGTATGTCGAAAGAGCGGACGAAATAAGTTTCGTTGTCCGTAATTTACGGAAGTAATCTTATAAAGATTAGGGGTGGAGTGCTGTTCTTCATACTTCATACTACTTAATATATATAGCCGAAAAATCGAAAAGGGCCAAACTAACCCCGTTCTCAAAAACGCATGGCTATGTTTAGTAGCACTATTGGACTTTATTTCTTTAGAGGTCAATTGACCGTATGAAACAATAAAATACCTTGAACGCGTTAGTTCCTTATTAAATGACATAGTCAATAGCCTATTTATTTGCCTCTCATTCCCACCGGGCACATCGCACCTTATTGTAATCCGTAGCCTATACGTCTTATGTCTATGGTCAAAACTCGAACAAAAAAATTAAACCAATTCTAAATCGGCTGTCTCCAAAACGTTTAAATATAGTTGAAATTTTCCTCTGAACTATTTTACCATCCCTAAATTTGATCCCAATTTTGAAAATTAAATACACATGTTTAGAATGGCTAGCAATTTAGATCTCCCTCTAATTCCTCTTTTGCTAGTTTATCCTGTTTATATTGAATGTAAGATCAATCTTGCCCATTCCTCTCAAAATATTTTTCCAAGAGTCGTCTTTTAGGATCGTGTGCTAGTTGCCTTCGGAAAACGGGAGAGTATGATTAGATTTGATAGAATTATATACCTCGACTCAGATTCTGTATAGAAGTGATAGGTTAAATGAAGATTGGACCAATTACCATTTTTTTACTTTATGTATGACGACTAAATTTTGCAATGTAACTTACTTTTGGTAATCGTATGTTCAACAAAACTTTTTGGACAAATACGTCGGGAAAACTATCAGTTCACTGATAGTAAAATGATATTTTATTAGAGAGATATCATCCAACTCTAGTTTCATTCAAACCGTTTTTGTAACATACACAAGAATATTATGTAAGGTAAGAATTGTAGATTAAAAAAAACCTCTGACTTTTGAGGAGAAAGCACATAACCAACCTCCTTTATATACCAACACCAACTCAGACACTTTTGATTTTTTGCTACACTCTAACAGATAAGGGTATGATGACTTGGCTGAAACTTTCGGCAAGCTCAAAAAATATATGGAATAACCGGATATTGAACTAGACCTGATTGAAGTTGACAGCACGAATGAAGCTATGGGGTTCAATTATAAGGCACCAAACTATGAAACCATCTGATCTTGGAGAAGATTCATTTTATTTCTGTTGCCTCCAACTGAGAGAGTGGAGATAAACGAGTCTCCTATAAAATAAATGCATTTATTAAATTAAAACTGACTAGAAACCGCTATGGTACAGTTATCTAATGAAGACATACAATGTCGGGTTCAGTATTCGTAGTACATATTGTGACCGCGAATACAGACGGCATAATCGATTTGGGCAAGGTGTCGATACTAAAACAGAATTGTTACTGAATTTTCAGAAATCCCAAAATTAACAGTAAAGTGGAATTTAATTCTAGACACATTTTAATGTGTGGGGATGGCCGGTAAATAAGTAGATTTTCGTTACTTTAGAACATAAGCTTAATTAGATCATTAATTGTTCCAATCTGGTCTAATCCAAAAAGCAATTCACTGGATGTCTTACCAGTTGAACGACACGTCGTATTATTCATGGCATACTCTACATCGGTCAGTACCTGGTCCCATTTTGATGGTGTATCCGTTAATTTCGCCAACATAGGTGTCAATAATCGATTGAATCGTTCAATTTGCCCATTAGCGCGAGGTGTGTGTGTCGCAATTTGTACCAACTCAACCATCTCTTCTTCTAGAAAGTTTTTAAACAAATGTGACGTAAAGGTAGTACCTCTGTCTGAAATTAACCGTCTTGGCTTACTATAAGCCCTAAAATACTCATTTAAGTGTTTGATGACTTCTGTCCTTATGGATTTACACGGAAATAGGCGAATGAACTTTGTAAAGGCATCTATTACTGCAAATACATACTTATAGCCCCTGGAAGACTTCTAGTGGACCATAGTGGTCAACATGTACGGTACCAAAGGGTACGTTTCCTTTATCTGGACTATGCAAATATCCTTCCCGTTTACCACTCTTCGGTGAATATTCTATACACTTGAGACAGTTTGATATGTAGCCCTTGACAGCGTTGGTCATGTTGGGAAACCAGTATATCTTTGTTATACTGTCGATTACCTTGTTAGTCCCTACATGTCCTAAATCGTCGTGGCATGTCCGTATGATGTTTGGAACTAAACATGGTGGTACATAAAATAGTGCTTTACCTTTATGCTTTCTATAGACTAACCCATCCCGTAATTCGAAGAACTTACTTTCTTTCTCTTCTAACTCGTTACGAATTTTTTCTATTTCAGGATCTTGATCATGTTTGAGACTAAGAACTCGTTCGAACGTATTTCCTTCAACTAGTGATATCTGACATCTACTTAACGCGTCAACATGGTTCATACGTTTGTTAGGTCTATGTTCAATAGTGTAATCGTAGTTCTGTAAGAAAAGCGCCCACCTGGCAATTCTAGGGTTTATCGTCTGTTTACTCATCGTTAGTCTAAAACTGTCGCAGTCAGTTATAATCTTAAATGATATTCCAAATAGATATACATGAAATCGTTTTATAGCATAAACTACAGCAAGAGTCTCTAGTTCGAAACTGTGATACTTGGATTCCGTAGGAGTTGTACGATGACTAAAGTAGGAAACTGGTTTGAAACATCCTGATGATTGTTTCTGCAGCAATATCGCACCAAACCCGAAAGCACTGGCATCGCAATGCAATTCTGTTTCCAGTTTCGGAGAATAAATAGATAAGATGGGGTATGAGGCTAGATGACTTTTCAGCTTTTCAAAACACTGGAGGTTTTGTTCTCCAAACACGAAAAGAGCATCTTTCCTTACCAAAGCATACAAAAGTTTTGCTTCACGTGCAAAATTAGGTATAAAACGTCTGAAATAGCTAGCTAAGCTAACAAATCGATGTACTTCCTTGATGTTCCTGGGTATAGGATAATTAATTACTGTTTTAACATTAGAAATACTTGGTCTAATATCATGTTCGTTAACTAAATAACCCAAATAGGTGAGTTCGCAATAGATAAATTTACATGTGTCTAACCTAAGCTTAAGACCGTATTCCTTGCATAAATTGAGTACTTCGCGCAAAATTACAAAATGTTCGCAAAGTGATTCGGTCGCGATCAACAAGTCGTCTCGGTAAATCAAAAGTTTGTTCTCTCGAATCATATCTTTAAATATGCTCTGCGTAAACTTACTGAAAAATCGAGGTGCATCGGTTAATCCGAATGGGACACGGAGAAATTCGAATTGACCTAATGGGGTTACAAACGAAGTGTATTTAACTGAAGGTCCTGCTACTTTAACATGGTAAAATCCATTCTTAAGGTCCAGAGAAGTAAAGTACTTTTTACCTTTCAGTTGGTCTAGTAAATCAACAATCACTGGAGTAGGGAAATTGCACTTGACTGTAGCCTTATTTACTTCTCTATAGTCAACGCATAGTCGTAAGTCACCGGTCTTTTTCTTAATCAAAACAATAGGACTAGCATAAGGGGAGTTACTTGGTCTAATAATTTTCCCTTTTAATAAATCATCAAGAATATTCTGGAGATTCTGCTTTTCATAAAATGATATTCTTCTTGGTCGAAAACAAATTGGGTTATTATGTTTTAATGAAATCGTCATTTCAAAATCATGTTCCTTGGTATTCTTACCGAAATCTTGCAAATAGTGGGAATTATAAACCTTCTGCACCTTTTCTATTGTTTCATAAGATAAGTTTGGATTAATATCTAAAGTTTCAAGAATGTTCTCCGGTTGTTTTACATATTCAATATTCATAAGCTCTTGGGTGAAATCAACTTCTTTTGCAGGTTGTTGACATTCTTCGACTGGATGAAAATCTCTTGTCTCGGAATCAATGGTCCTCTCATGTATACTTAAACTATCACCAAAAGATATTACTAAATTTGGATGAGAAATAAAGTCACACCCCAGGATCGATGCAAATGACATGGTGCTATTGGGAACTACATAAAATTTGAGCTTAACCTTAATGTCATTTACAAAGACTTCCTTTTGAATAACCCCTAAAATTTCTGATCGTGAATCATTTATCCCTGTAAAAATATATGAACGGTTGTCTTGTTCGATCAAAATTGATTTATCAGATACATAATTCTTCTTAATTAAACAAATTGGAGAACCACTATCAATCAAAGCAAGTAGGCTATATTTACAATACTCATTTCCCTCACTTGCTGTGAAATCAAGTGTGGCTGTAAATGGCTTACTCAACCTTTGGTCTTGAATAATATTTGTGGTGCTATCAGGTGTTGTCTATGTGATTGATCCGGTAGTTTTAACTTCTGGACAATCCTTGTAGCGGTGGTCCATCTTCCCACACTGGAAGCATGATCCTCTCGCTCGACGAGGCTTCGGACAATCCTTTAGCCGGTGCCCATCCTGGTTGCAATTAAAACATCTAATTGGTTGGGATCGTGAACTTGCAGTACTTGAGACCGTTGGCGTCTGCTGCCTGTTTTGGTTCCTTACTGGCCCTCTACTCGCTGCTATGTTGTATGTGTCGTCTTTAGTTACATTGCTCATAATCTGGAACAGGTCCTCCAAGGTTGTGATATCGTGCATCATCATTCGTGCTTGGCTCTGTAGAATCCTGTTGTCAAACCCATCAATGATGTACTGGATCATTTCGGCCTCAGGGACAGAAGCATTGTTCCCTAGTAACACCTTCTCATGAAAGTAGGTCGTAAAGCTTTCGTCTGCTTTCCACCTCCTTTGCTCAAAAGTTTTCCGCAAACCCACTAAATTGTGTTGTAGTGTGAACATTTTCTTCAGTGCCTCCTTCAATTGCGTCCAATTCATCGTAATAAAGTCTATCTTGGAATTGTACTAATCCTTGGCTGTGCCGGTTAACTTTCCGATGGCTAGAATCTGCATCACCTCATCTGATACTCCATAAACTGCCTGGACTGCACCCAGCCTCTCTAGCCACGAGTTAACATCTTGCGATCCGCCCATAAACTCTGGTAACATTGAAGATAGTTCTTTGTTCGTAACACGAGGAATGATAGATGTTTGAGAACTTGGATTACTGTTCTGGGTCACTCCTAACTGCTGTTGACATAACATCATTGCTCGTACTGTCGACTGGATAAGGTCTTCCAGCGAAATAATGTTCAGGTTTGAACGGTTCTCGTTTTCCTCGGTGTTCTCGTCCGCTCCTTCTGGGCCGCCATTTTCTTCTTTTCGACCCTCGCGTCCCTCACTCATTTCGCCGTAAATATTAAGTTACAACACTAAATCAAGGCTTACGCTGATGCTTGGATACTCCCACTTCTGAAATCTGTGGGGATGGCCGGCAAATAAGTAGATTTTCGTTACTTTAGGTTTAATTTAAATTCCTCCATTTTCTAACAAGCGTGCTCTTGTAACATCCGGGGGATGTTACTAAATTTATTTAAGAGATATTTTAGAAATTGATTAGGTAAATGGGAAAAGGCTCCACCCTGTATAATTGGTTTCGAAACTAAACGATTGAAACTATAACGAAATTTGTTTTGAAACGTAAAAAGTTTTATAATTGAAACTATAACAAAAGGTCAAACGCCCGAAATTACAAATAATTTACGCGACGAAAGAGACGAAAACCCCGTCGTAATCAGAAATGAGCTTTCAGGGAAATGATACCTAAAGCACAGATTTCATAGGGGAGAGGTTTGCTCTGGAAAAATTCTTTTTTGAGGGTTCTTGACATTATTATAGGCCATGGGTGACGAAATAAATATTCCGCTGCAGTTCGTAACTGGGCGAAAATTGATGACTTTGAAAAATACACAGCTCGCATTGAGGACGAAAGAACTTCACTTCGGTCCGGGGAACAGAGGTGTTGAGACGAGGTCATAGCAACGGGGTTGCTACGCGTCGGGGGCGCGATTTCGAGTCAGTGTTTTGTTTTTGGTACTTATTGGTACCGAGGGTGTAAAGTAAAGTAAAGGAATTCAGTGTGGGAATTTGCTTTAACGTCAGTCAATTATTCAAGTTTGATTTTAACCTTTGTTAATATTTTTCGTATCGTTGGTTTTGGGGCTGATTCCAAATTTTTTGCTATTTGGCCGTATCGAGTGTAGAGTCACGTTTCCGAGTGTCATACCAGAGCCGAAGCGACGAATCTTAGGGTGGAAGTCAGCGCAGAACTCCAAGGTGGTGAGTCGGAAATAAGTTACGGGTTTTACTAATTTTCCAGAGACGGAGAACAGACGAGGCGATCATTTCTATTGTCGAATCGTATTTATATTTATTTCTTTGACTGGGTTTCGTGTGTGTGGGTTCTGTTCGAATTTCGACGACCCGGGACAGAGGCGTATCCAGGTTAAAACTCTGAAATCTAACGCGCAATTACGTAAATTCCTTGATCAGTTCACAGTTTGGTAATTTTGGTTAGTTCAGTCACAAGTAAGAACTAGAGCTTTGGAAGTAAGAATAGTATAGAATCAAATATTGATCTAGGTACAGGGTAGAGGATTTTCCCAAATAGGGTGGAGTTTATTATATTTTTTGATTGTTGGGGAAATATCTTGTACGCATTCTTGTAATGGTAGCATGCGTAATTTTATGTCTATTTGAATTCGGTTATTTTTTTTATGTGAACGATTACCTGGTTATTTTAACTTCTTTTATTTAATTGATTCATTTTTTTTGTTCACTGTATAGTCATAAATTTTATTTAGTCAATATAAACTTTAATTTCATTCAATCGTAACACTTGGGTATTATTTTGCTACCGAATCCCCACTGAAATCGACAGGCATTTGCGAAGCCCTGGGGCTCGCGTTCCTGTAGAGGTTGGTCAGAAACCTTGTCTCCGCTGGGCCAAAAACAGTGTCGTCCGTTCAGAGCGACATTTTAAATAAATAATTTCTGGGCTGGTGGCAGACGCTACCATTTCTTAGTACGTCCCTGTATGAAATACGGTGCGGCGTTACACTCTCTCCGGGACGTAGCACAGAACAGTCCTGTCACCTGTCAACGCGACACGCTTCCAACTTCCAACTTAAAATGACATAAAGCATAAAACATAATTCACGTAATTACTACAAATGTTAAATCATCATCACCTTGTTACTCTGTTACTCTGAGAGTCTAACTCAAAATTTTTATTTCATACCGTGTAAGGATTAATTAGGGTTATAAAAATATGGCATAAATTGATTACTTAATACTTTATTAAGAAAATGGTGGAGCTGATAAATGATGAGGAGCTTATTCGCGACCTCCATTCCATAGATAGAGCAATATTTTTTTTATTCCAAAAAGGAACATTTAAGAAGAAATATCTTAATAAAAATTATGCCTGTCGTAATGACTGAAAGGACTTATTCCCACTTTTTTGTAATCGAGTTTAAATAACTGTAGATTAAGCAATATTTTTTATAACTTTTATTGTAAATAATAATTCCGTAACTCTCCCTTGAGTTGTCCACGTCATGTAGACATTCCTGAAGACCTTTTTCGATGGGCTCGTGTTTCATAGCGTCTACTCGGGTAGTATATTTCACATGCACCCCCCCCCCCCCCCCCCCGGTCGATCCGATGTAGAGCATGAGCACAAACAGCACTAATAATGGTGAAAATGAACATCTTGTTTTGTCTTGCTCCCTGCCGAAAATTAAAATGATTGTTGATGAATTCAAATATAATATTAAAATAGTAGGTACACCCCATCCCCAAGTTTCGCACATATTTAACTTTTTAAACCACTTTTTTGCTACTTTTGCAGAAGAGCTGTTTATGACGAAATTGTTAACCAAAATCGTTTTATATATTTACCGGTTTTTAAATAAAATACATTATTGTGCATACCTACTAACCATTTTCGTTTGTATTTTACAATAATAATAGTATATTATTATTCTAGTTTAATAAGACGGAGTATTGTCACACGATTTAATAGAACGAGTGTAAGACAATACGTCTTATTAAACGGGTGTAATATACTATTTTATCTACTTTGCTTTATTCATTCATTCAATTTTGGCTGTTCAAGTTTTCGTCTTACACTAGGGAATTTTGCGTGGGTTGGTTACACTGACGTCACTGACATTGACATTTCGTATTTGAATTTCAAAATCTAGTAGCTCTAGGACAAATTTAATAACTACTTACTCACGTGCGCGAAATGGAAGACAAACATGTAGACAAAAATGTAGAATTGACTTGTACACGCCCAGAAAAAAACGCAAAGCTGCTCAAGATGCTATTGAAAATTTGTTGCCAGCAAAATCCAAGCCAGCATATGACAAAGAGTACGCAGCTTTTTGCCAATGGTGCCAGAAAGAAAGCGTAGTGAATGTTTCTGAAAACGTTCTTCTCGCGTATTTTCAGGAGAAAGGCAAGACAAAAAGTCTTGGACGCTCTAAACTATTAAAATAATACCAAATAATACATTTTTCGTGAAAATTTTAAAGGTTATGTTTATTGAAATTGAAATACTAATAATTTTACCTTGACATTGACGCACGTCTACGTGACAGGCTGATGTACCAACTTAACAAAACTAAGTTACCAAAAGTTGTGTCATAATGCGTTCTATAACACAATGCTCTGTATACAGTTGTCTTTTTGAAAAATGACAATATTTCTTTAGCTGTCCCGTGTGAGTGAAGCCTATTTGTTTATTTGAGCCTCGAGGGAATGTAGCACAAGTGAAACTATTCTGTAAGTCAATAGATGTATTGCACATGTAGGCCGTGAGCCGAGTCCAAAAAAGTGTCTCATAGGAAACAACTTCAAATTTTAAACATAGATTGCCCTTCACGCGAATTACCAAAATGTGCAAGTCTGGCAGCTTTGAAGTGAGGCGTTTAATGGGGGTGTAATGTCAAAGTTACCCCTAATTGTGGGTCCCAAATTGCGTTAAGAAACCAAATAAAATTTGATGGGTTGCTTTGTTCGTGATGCACAGTTCACTGAAAAAAAATTATGCCAGACGCATAGGGTGTTTGAGCCGGTTTCCTATCAGTCAAAGGGGGTCGCTAAAATTGCTCTGTTTGGTGATGTCTGGCGGGGTGACCGACCCACCCTATGTGTCTGGCATAGTTTTTTTAGTGAATTGTGCATCACGAACAAACCAACCCATCAAATTTTATTTGGTTTCTTATCACCAAAGGGCGGATAAAATGCAAAATGCATTTTTTGCATTATTTGCATTTTCTTCGTTTTTTTCTTCAAATTTGCATTTTTTTTTTCAATCGTGCATATTTTGCATTTTTCTTTACAATCTGCTGGATATTTAGAAAAACAATGTACTGATGAGTGACAAATCAACTTATTGACAATATAAGTTATAACTGGAACTGTAATCAAGTACCTTTACTATCTGGCAGTGGTTCCTGTCATAAGGGTTGTTTTTACCTGGGTAGTCTAATAGGAGGAGGATGTACTTAATGACATATTATACTTAAAATTCGTAGAAAGGCTTATTTTGATCGCGGGGCAGGGTTAGCTGTTAGTGTTAGTGTGTTTCTTAATCCTCTCCGGCCATTGTACCGGTTTTAGGACCAGGTTGATGTTCTTCCAATTTGTCACTACCTTTAGAGAAGTTAAATTCAACGGTTGTTCTGTAAAGTTAAAAATGCCCAAGACAAATTTAATTGAAGTGTGGATTAAACCTTATAGTGAGCTGAAGTGGGATGGTGACAAATTATTTTGCACAGCATGTTCGAAAATAGTATGTACATAGAAAGCAATAACTACCTAGATTAATTTAACTGAATTAATACTGAATAACTTAGTATCTTTATAACTTAATTTAATTAACTGAATTAGTAATTCATTTACTTGCTTACAATATTCCAATTATGGCAATTATTTTGAGTGGATATCTACGTAGATATCAATTAATGTGGCCATTCATAAATTACCTGACGCATTTTTGCACTTTTTACTTTATCAAAGAATTGTGAATGGCCCCTATATATGTCAAAGCTGCTGAATTTATTTTACTTTCAATTTTAAGTCCTATTCTTCTTTTAAAATTAAGAAACAAAACATATTTTAACAGTACCTTCTTCATATTTAGATCCATGCTGCAAAAAAATTCATAGTGGAGCAACATGTGAAGAGTGGAAAGCATATCGCAAGTTTGAATAAATCGAAACAAGGCGCTAAACAACATCAAACTCTAACGTCCTGTTTACAGAAAAAGTTAAAAAATTATCCACAGAAGCAGTTCAATGAAAAACTTTGCAAGGCTATGGTGGCGGCCAATATTCCATTGAAAAAATTATATAATTTTCATTTAAAATCATTTCTGAAAGAATTTTGTTCATTTAATATTCCGGATGAATCTGCTTTAAGGAAATCGAGTGTTGATGTAATCTACACCGACACGATAGCGACTATAAAAAATATTATATGCGAGAATTACTTCTATGTTATTGTTGATGAAACGATTGATTCGACTGGAAGATATATTGCACATTTATTAATAGGAGTTTTAGAAGAAAACACTCCATCCAAATCATTTTTAATTTCTTCAAAACAACTTGACAAATACTTAACAATCACCAGATTTGTTCAAGATTCTTTGAGTAATTTGTTTTTACCAAATACTGTTCCATTTGAGAAACTCATTTTGTTTTTATCTGATGCTGCCCCATATATGACTAAGGCTGGTAAAAATTTAAATTTTTTTTACCCAAATCTAATTCACGTTACTTGTTTAGCCCATGCCATTAACAGAGTCGCAGAATTAATAAGAAACCAATTTTCTATTGTTAACGACTTGATAGGTTATATGAAGAAAGTATTTATTAAGTGTCCATCGCGAATTCAGTTTTATAGAGAAAGACTTCCGGGAGTTCAACTGCCGCCAAGACCTGTCATAACTAGATGGGGAACATGGCTTGATGCAGCAATGTTTTATGCCGAACACTACGATGAAATAAAGGAAGTTATTACCGATTTGCATGATTCCTCTTCTGCGGCTCTTTTAAAATGTCAAGAAATATTTACAAATTCGACTCTCCACAATAAACTCTTATTTATAAAACTAATTATTCTTTTGTTTCTAAAACTATGGTTCAATTGCAAAATACATGTATGACTCTGGTTCAAGCAGTTCAATTATTAAATGTTTTTGAAGCGGAATGTAAAAAGGTACATGGAAACATTGGAAAGTTAGTTTTGTCCAAATTTTCCAGTACTATACAAGCTAACGGAGGATTTTCTGTGTTAAAAACTGTTGCAATAATGTTTACGGGCGACTTTAATTGTATAACTGATGTAGAACCAAATATTTTACATACATTAAAATACGCTCCTCTTACGTCAGTAGATGTAGAACGAACTTTTTCTATTTTCAAACATATGTTTACTGATAGAAGACAATCTTTTCTTATTGAAAACTTTGAAAAACATATAATTATAAATGCATTTTGTGCCAGCATTAATGAATGAAAAATGAATTATTATTTTACAGTCTGTTTTTTTTTCCTATTTCTTTTGTATATCTATGTACCTATACATAATATAATATAATATAATATGTAGTATTGAAACTAAATTGTGGTTTGTAATAAAATCAGATACATTTTAAACAAGAGTATTCTTTTTCCTTAATCCAGGACGATCCAAACGAAAAAAAAAACGTTTTTTAAGCATTTGCATTTTTTACCAAATTTTATGCATTCCTTGCATTATTTTGAAATTTTCGTGCATTTTTTTGAAATTTTCGTGCATTTTAATGCGCATTTTTTTAAACTATTCACGTGCATTTTTTCCGCCCTTTGCTTATCACCCTCAATTAGGGGTGACTTTTAAACTATACCCCCATTAAACGCCCCACTTCAAAGTTGCCAGACTTGCACATTTTGGTCATTCGCGTGAAGGGCAATCTATGTTTTAAATTTGAAGTGGTTTCCTATGAGACACTCTTTTGGACTCGGCTCACGGCCTAATACTAAACTAGAATGCCCGAGAAATGATGAACTATCTTAAGACGTCGCGATCCTTCCTTCTCCCTAGTTCCCGTAACTCCCGTCTCCTCCCGGCACGGCTGACGCCTCCCGTCAATAGATGGCGTTTGAATGTGAACCGCCACATTTCTACCTCTCTCTAGTCACTTAAAATACTCCCATATTACACAAGTAGAATAATCGAAGCACAACACAAAATATTATTAGTCATCCTCTTCCCCACGACGTTATCACAGGGGATGAGAGCCATAGCTAATGGCTAACACCCGAGATAAGACACAAAAATGATGTTTACATTTACAAATGTCGTCGGGAGGCAACATAAATTATAACAACTGTTGAATGAAAACTGCTGGCTTGTCCGTTCCCAAACATTACATTTGCACACAAAGCGTCCATTTGCACGCATACCTGTACATCCCTCGAAAAATCATTAAGGAAACAGCGAGAAAAAACAGTTTCGTGGTGGAAATGTTTATTTTTCAGTCACTTATTTCTATTACAAAATAAGGAACGTAGCCAAGTACCTAGATAGTTATTTCTTCAAAACGTCGGTTTAAACCCATATTATTCATTATTAAACCAACCAAGGATTCAATATGAATCCTACAAAAATATAAATATGCACATACCTATAACGATATATAAACGAAAACGTAAGTCACTTAACATTAAATAAACGCGTAACATCACTGGTCAAACTTCCATTCAAGAGTCACTTTAGTTCCCAAACATCTTTAACCCTAATTGCCCCAGGGGGCATCACAGTAGAAGTCGGCACTTTGGGCGCCTCACTAACAGCCTTTTGGTAAGCAACCGGTGTATCCTCCGAGGTGGCACTGACCCCTGTACCAGCAACGCTCATGTTACACGCCATCACTTCATCCTGCGCGGCAGTACCGCTGATATCAGCAGCAACAGACCCATTAAGCACGAACGGTAAAATGCTGGTAGTCGTCGACGTTGTGGTGGTACAGTTCGGTGTCTTCCTGTACACGCGTAAGGTAGTATTGTCGACGGATTTATTCGGATTGGTAAATTGGTTCAAGTATGTCCGGTACTTGAGTTGGTCTTGCGTACTGGAGTAGTGATGAATGGTGGTGACAGGCGAAGATAGATCGGCAACACGCCTAAGCGTTCCACTTGGAAGCGGAACCACTTTGTCCACGGGGGGCATCTTAATAAGACTGTTCAACACAATCTGACGGGTTTCAGGAGAGGGAGCGCTGGTCTTCAGTAAGCGGTAAGACGATTGAGGAAGTTGGACGCCGTTTTTGTATTTCTCTTTGTCTGTGACGAGATTCAGTCCATTAGATGGCATCGGTTGCATTTTGGTAAACGTCGCCTTGATCGAATCGTTATTGTTGGATTTCGGGATTCCAACGGCCTCTGCTGTTTTCGGAATTGTAGCCTCTGTTGTTTTCGGAATTGGAGGCACTACGGTGACGGTTGACTTGGTGACGGTAGATGTGGTGACGATATTGTGATCCCTGTGACTGGAAAGCGATATGAGCGGGGGAAGTTTTCCGGCGATAGAAGCTTCATAGGAAGGAGAAACTAGCGCCTGTGTGGGCACTGGAAGACTCTCTTTGGCCGTAGGACACCGAGCAACTGCTGATGTAGCTTCTGTATTAGGTGCAGTACTAGGTTTCTCAACTGCAACACTATTAAAAGGCGGGTTGTTGAATGTAGCGACGATGACGCTGTTGAGCACTGGAGCAGTCGGCATCGGATTGGTCGATGATTTAGTCGACGAGTTGACTATAACCGAAGGAATGTAAGTTGGAGCTAATATAGTCTGAGCTGCATTTGCAGCAGTCGGGGACGGTACTTTTGCCGGCGCATCTAAGACCATTCGTTTTCCGGCCTTCTCCATGGGGGTGAGAGCGTTGGTAGCCAAAGAACTGGGCGTAGTGGCCGTTTCCACTATGTCGCAAGGCGTCAAGTCGTCCCACTTCATCAGCTGGGGGCACGGATTTGGTTTTGGCAGCGACTTCCGCAGCTTAAGAAAGAAAGGTCCGTTCCTGATCGTCAGCGGGATTTTGTTCACGTGCAGTTGTGCCTTCAGGCCTATCAGTCTTATGTGGTTGCTCTCTTTGTTACTGATAACGTCACCGGGCATGAACGTTTGGGTGGAGCTGGACACATCGTTCCGCCTACTCCTGGAGAGTAATGCCTTTAACATCTGCTGTTCGGTCCTGCTGTCCCTCGATAGCAGGTTTAGCGAAGGATCGTTGTGTCTCGAGTTCTTCAACCCGATAGATGGCGTGATGATACTGCAAGACCCCACGTTAACCGGCTGCTTGACTTGGGAGATGTCGACGACTTTCATGACATTTTGGGGAGTTTTCGACGTGGCGTCTTCGTCGTCAGATAAAATTTCGATCACGTCGCCGGTCTTTACAAACTTTTCTGGATTCTGTTCTTTCGTTTCGGCTATAATTACTTCGTTGTCAACATTTTCAAGTTTTGGAGGAAAGAATTCCTCGAACGCGAGCGGATACTTTCTACGCAAGTCGTCATCCAATTCGACTCGGCTCAGGCAGACGTCGGGAAGATTCTTCATACTGGTGGAGATTGGGCACACCTTCCTGATGTGCTCATCGGCAGACTCAAACGACTTAAACTTCTTCTTGCAGAAAGGGCAGCGCATGTGGCCGAGCATATGCCGCTTGAGGCCCCTCCGGTCGAATTCGGTCGCGTTGCATACATGACACATGTAGCACTGCTCCTGTTTCTCGATCGTGAGTTCAATCGGTCCGTCGAAGTTCTTGGGCGACTCGGCGGTTTCGGGTGGTGGTGTCGAGATTATTGGCTCGTCGACCTTTTGAAGATCTTTCTTGTTTTCTTGTGCTTCAGCACTGTCTAATTTTGACTCGTCATAACTAGCCTCCGCCAGCTTTGCGATGTTGGTGGATTTTTCGCCATTCTGTTCCATAGGTTGAATTACCTCGCCGCCCTGTTCGGTTTCTTTCATATTTGCTGCCGTCGCCGGGTTCTCGATCTTTTGCTTTTTTGCGGGAGGTTCGCAGGACCCGGGCCTCTTCATCGACTGCTGCATTCGGTTCAGCAACTGCAAGCTTTTTTCAAACAAGGTTTCCTTTTTCTTTTTCCTCTTAATCCCAGGTTTGTCTTTGCGTGAGACATCGGCGGGTATCGTTCGTTGAACGCTCTCTTTTTTCTCGTGTGTAGGAGCAATCTTGTTCGATTTTATCGGCAACAAACCCAGTGACTCGGTGAAGTCCTCCTTCTCAGTTATTTTCGGTTGTTTTCCGTTTTTGTCGGGGTGCTTTTTAACAATCTCGTAGCTAGGTTCGGTACTGTTCACTTTGATGTTGATCGGCGAAATGAGACCCGGTTTACTGTCGATTCCCTCAGGTTTCGGGGATTTCTCATTTCTGTCCTTAGCCTTAATGGGTTTAGGTACAGACGGGTTCTTCGGCCGTTTTGTTCTCATGGACCTCAAAGCACACCGGACGGCCTCGTCCATATCGAGGTTCCTTGTTCGAAAGTAATCTTCCACGTAGTTCATCGGTAGGCTGATCAAAGGCGACAGATTTTTCTTCAGTATGCTGGAAGGGACGTTTATGGTCGGATATATGTTTAACAAGGCAGTAACGCTGGGATGGATCTTCACTTGGGCCGTTTGCGACACCGGGGGCGTCGCAAGCTTCTTCGAACGCTCCTCGTATTGGTCCTGGAAGAGAAAAGTTACTATTATGTATAGAAAATCGTACAAATTACCGAAATGAAAAAAATGTTAAAAATCACACCGCCGATGTCAAATAGATAGTGTGTGTCGGGTGAACGGACGTCGTTATTATTCGAATAAAAATTGAACTGATATCTTAGGCTGTAATATATTTTTCACTGATGATGGCGACTTAACATCTTAAACACGTCGTATATTAGAGCAATGCCGAAAGCGACGGTTACGGAATGACAAAAATGCCTCTCCGTCACCAAAGTTGACAATGCTTTTCAGAAATAAAACTGAAGTCTTGCCAACAAGTTTAATGATAACTAAAATGCCGCGAGGTAGACTATACAAATATAAAAAGAGTTACTGCCATTATAGTGAATTAAAGTTAAACACATACCTAAAAAGTCGTGACCTACCGATAAATTGTTAGAAACTATTTCTTAGGTAACCTTTAATTCAAGATAATGTTAGTAACTCTCTTTTAATATTTGCATAGTCCGCCTGAAAATGACTGATAAGTAGTCGAAATCGGTCGCGGCATTTCAGTTATTAAACTTGTTGGCAAGACTGAGTTAATATCACAAAAGTGAAAGGACAACCAATTTTATTATGGCACGGTACAACGGTTCTCAGAGTTCCTACAAAAGAATATAACCCCATCGAGAGACAACCCTTAACGTTTGAAGTTGAAAATCTTAAGATTATTTTCGGATAGTTCCAAAGCAAGTAAAGCCGTGGAGAAAGGATGTCTAATATGAAAAGCTGTCTTCCAATTGATTGAAATGACTTGGTAGCGAATCTAACTAGGACGACGAACATCATTCCGCAAATCTTTATCACAAGTAACATTACCTTCAAAGGTCAAATTGTCTCGCCGAGAACCAAATATTTCACATTCAAAAAAAAGCTAATTATAAAACCTTATAAAAGGCCGTCACAAATCTCTGTTAAATAACAAAACCGAACACTATACCGAAAATCCACTTCTCTCTAGACTAAAGGTTTTAATATCGCGGTGCCATATACAATATGTCAATATGGTTAATGACAATAGGTCACAAAAACGTAATTATTGCATAACAATAAACCTATATTTATATATGCGAATTTATTTTATTTTGAAGTTTTAATGCAACCTAATGTGAAACGTTTTAAGATTATAAGGAAACTCTGAGAAATGTCCTCTGTTTCCCGACGAAAGGGTCGGGAGTTCTAGAAATAGAACTCAGCTCTACTACCAAATAGGCCTACATGGAGAAGATGTATGTAACGAAAATTTAGAGGGCAAGATATCGGATCAGACCATTTCTTACTAATATCAACAATTGATACATATACAAAATGGAAAAGACCAAATAACGCTACTAAAGAACAACAAACAGAAGAAGTTTATAAAACATAGGAAAATAGGAAAAATAGGAAAGCAACGGGGCTGGATTGCATAAACTGGGAGTTGTGGAAATATGGGGGCCTCGTTTTAAACTTACAATTATTGCACCTTTTCAACATGTGCTGTAAAAAAGCTGCAGTACCAGAGGACTGGAAAAAGGTCAAACTAACATCGATATTTAAAAAAGGAGACAGAACAAACTGCAATAACAACAGAGAAATAAGTGTCCTCGACAATGCTTAAAAGATATACGCTAAAATATTAAATAATAGAACCAAGAACGTCATGGAAAACATAATAGGAGCAGAACAGATAGGTTTCCGTACGGACAGATCAACTATAGATGGGATATTCATCCTCAACCAGATAATAGAAAAACGACGAGAATTTAATAGAGAGACACACATATTATGTTTTGTTGACTTGGAAAAGGTTTTCGACAACGTAAATAGAAAGATCATTTTATGGAATATTACGGAAAGAAGAGGCTACCCAAGACACCTGACGAATGCGATTAAAAGCTTGTATGTTAACACCAGAATCATCCTGGATATAAACGGACAACTATTAAAAGAGATAAGAACAAACACGAGACTAAGACAAGGATGCCGTATATCACCAACACTTTTTAATATTCACATAGACAACATAATGCGGGAATAAAAACAAAAATACGACAAAGGAATCTATCTCGATAAAAACACCATCTTTATCGCTCTTTTATATGCTGACGATTTAATAGTAATTGCCGAAACTGAAGATAAGATGCAAAGTGGACTATACCAGCTACAAAGAATCTGTGAAGCATATGGAATGAAAAAACAAACACATAAAACGAAAGTAATGGCTTTCTCTGGCGCAGATCCAGTAAGATCCAAAATTGTCATAGACAACATAAATATAGAACTCATAAGACATTTCAACTACCTTGGAAGTGACGTGACATATGACTACAACAAAGATATTGAACAAAAATTAAACAAATTCAGTAGCGTATGTGGAGTTATCAATAGAAACTTAAGGAATAAAACACGAAAAGAGACACAGCTAAAATTCTATAAGACAATCGCTGTACCAACCCTGACATATGGAAGTGAGGTATGGACGACTACGAACAAGCAAGAAAGCCGAATACAAATACAAAAAATGAAATTTTTAAGGCGAGTCAAAGGATGTACAAAACGTGGTAGGATAAGAAATGAAGACATAAGAACTGAATTAAAGATATATAATCTAAACGAGAAAATACAAGAATACAGAAGTAACTGGAATGCACACTTACAAAGAATGGACGTAAACAGATTACCGTAAAAAGGTTTCAGATATAGATGTGCAGGAAAGAGAAGTATAGGTCGTCCAAAAAAAGATGGGTACGATAACAGGCCATAGAGCCTCATACGTGAAGCGAAGAAGAAGATCATAAAGAGACGTAACTAAGCTAGGCTTTTATTCTACTAGCGGCAACAAATACCAAACGTAACGAAAGTTCTCTTAGAGTTGCCAACGATATTCTTTTTCTTTTCCTCCGGTTGAAAGTAATCTACACATAATATCCACAACAGTGTTGTGGAGTACATTGTCAGGTCATGTGTTATCTCGGGGTAATTCCGGCGTATTCATATCAGGAAACAACTAGTAATAAAATGAACGGACACTACTTTTAAAGTTAAAAGTGAACCCAATTGTAACAAAACTCCTACCAAAAAGTAGAGTTGCGTATTTTAACTCTCGGTGAAAGGATAATGGTATAAAACGTGTATGCCGGGATTCGCTGTATGAGAGCCACTGTATTCTATCTACCACCTGGAATCGGATTCCGCTTTCCACTTGACACCGCAAAGGTCTATAAACTCACGTTCGTTGTAGTGTTGATGTCAGTCTCAAGAGACGTGAATTTAGGTACAGTTCATCATTTACTGCAGTTTTATGTTCAGGTGATATCCGATTTCATTTGAACAGCGTTTAAAGCCTCTTTAACTGCGGTTAAAAAGTTAGTGACACGGTCCCTAAGCGACAAAAATTGGTATAGTGTAAGAGTCAAATAAAAGGAAGTGTACAATCAATTAAGGATCAATAAATTAAGTAAACCTATGTATCCCCCAGAGGGAAGATTTATGACGGTATGTCGTTATGAATGAACATGGAATCAAGATAGCTTTAGATAGTTTGGATTTTCAAACCATAAAACTTGATAATGAGCCGATACGGTTGTTTACATCCATACCGCTTCTTCCTTCATTAATCCTTCAATTCAATACTCCAAGTATAATTGATCTAAATTTGACTCGTGGTAGGCTCTTCTACGTTCGCACAAAAAAAATGAACTCTTACGAAAATAATTTCAGAGTACGAGGGAAGAACCACAAGAACTATAAAAAAATGTCGCCTGACATTTCGAATAACACTTAGTACAAAACGAGTAGAGCGTGCAAATTCTAAAACCGTGGACATGGATGAACGTTTTGTATTATCCAAGTAAAAGTAAACGAAGATGTTGGAACATTTCAATCATACTTACTATTGAATGGTGTACATTGACTCTATATATATATATATATATATATATATATATATCTGCGATTTATATACAACTTAGAGTCGTTTCTCGCATCCCAGTCGCCAGCGCTTTCTATCTCTCCAGTCTTCTTCTTGTAGATTTCTTTGGGTCATTGCGCTTCTGATACCATCTCTCCATGTATTTCTAGGGCGTCCTCTTTTCCTCCGCTCTGGAGGAATCCATGTCATCATTTTCTTTGGCCATCTATCATCCGGCATTCGACATACGTGGCCATACCATCTCAGACGTTTTGCTTCAACAGTATCAACGATAGTGGTGTCTATCTTCATTTTTTGCTTTATCTCACCGTTACTTATTCTATCTAGCAGTGTCAGTCTACAACACCGTCTCCAGTAATCCATTTCCACTGTCATCAACTTCCTTTGCAAATGTCCAGTCATTTCCCAGACTTCGGCCCCATAGGTTGTAATACTCTCTACGATGGTCTTATAGATTCTGATCTTAGTATCTGGTGTAATCTGTGAACTCCACAAGATTCCATTTAGTTGTTTTGTTGCTTGTTTCCCCTGTCTGATACGGTTCTTAATTTCAGTTTCACTAGTAATATTTTTAGTAATATTTATTCCCAAGTATTTTATGAATCAACACATTTAAAAGTTCCCTTTTCTAAGACCAAATCCCTGTTTATGCCTCCCGCGACTAGATATTCTGTTTTTTCTACATCAATTGATAAACCCCATGCCTTGTATTCCTCTGCTAGTTTCCTGACCATATAGCTTATATCATCCTCATCTTCAGCAAAAATGACCTGATCATCGGCAAAGTGTAACGTGAAAAGTTTATCATTTCCAACTGTAATTCCCATATTTCGGCAGCTGCGCCTCCAATGTTTTAACGTGGAGTTCAAGTATATCTTGAATAAGGTTGGGGCAATTGTGCAGCCCTGTGGTAAACCTTTGGATATTGGAAATTCCTCCGATAGTTTTGTTCCCAACTTAATACTACTAGTCATATTTGTATATAAATTTTTCACAGCTTGAATATTAAGGTCACTCACGCCATTTTCTGACCACACTCTACTGAGGGGTATACTATCGTAGGCCTTTTTTAAATCGATAAATATCATATGTGTTTCTAAGTTTCGGGTCATCCTTTTCTCCAGGAGTTGTTTTAAGCAGAATAAATTATCAGAGCATGATCTGCCAGCACGGAAGCCATTTTGTTCGTCGATATCATGAATTTGCTGTTCTATTCGTTCTTTAATAATTTTTCCATATAATCTTGAGATGGAGTTTGTCACACTAAGTCCTCTATAATTTGAACATAATTTTCTGTCGCCTTTTTTGTGTAAATTAGATATGTAGGCCGTTTTCCATTCGGGGGGTAATTGTTCGCCTCTCAAAAAGCAGTTGAAGACAAATGTAAGTAGTTGGAATAGTAAGTTTGGTCCATTTTTCAAAAGTTCTATGGGAATTCCTTTTGGCCCGGGAGCTCGTCCATTTTTCATAGTGCGGAGAGCCTTTCTCACTTCTTCTTCTGTAATTAGATCTTCTTCTGTGAATGACAGTTCTAACTTATCACTTTCATCGTCATTCTCTCCTATAAATTCTGAACGATCTTCAGTGTACAAATTCCTATAATGGTGTATCCACTCACTTGGTGGTATGAGGCTGATAGGGGCTCGTTCTTTTCTATCCGTTCTCAGTGATTTTAGAGTTCTCCATGCTTCACTGGATCTACTGTATCCTATATTCTGGTCTATTTGCATGCATCTGTTGTCCCACGCATCATTTTTTGCTTTTACATTGACTCTATCCTCTTTTAAAACTGGATCCATACAAAAATATATGGCGTCTTCTGTGTGGCATAATACATAGAATCGATGTTCTACGAATTATTCAAAAGAGTAAGTAAGCAAAAGAGTAGGCAGTAAGAGCAGTAAGAAATATAATTGAGCCCTTACTTCCTTTTTAACGCATAAACTTGATGCCCAAGTTAACTGAATAAGAAATAACAGTAATATGAATAATATGGAATGAGAAAAAAGGCATACTCTAGTTGAAAAAGTTTATTATACATTTAATTGATTAAAATTTATTTATTGAAATTTATGTAATTAAATATATGTACAAATTACATAACATAAAATTAAATTTAAATACATGAAACTTTATTCGTTTCCCAGGATAAAATTATATATATTTCAATATTTTCAGATAAGAGGTTTTGTCTTTTATCTGATAAAATATCTTTGTATGGGAAAAAGGACGTTCGACGTCACAGGATGTCAGCGGGGCAAATTTTAGATCCGAATTTTCTTTGATTCCTATTGGTGTTGATTCAGGGGTAATTCCCTGATATATTTCTACAATATCCATAATTATTACAAATCCTGGATTTTTCAATATTACCGAATTTATTTTTGTTGCAATTTTTTCACCTACATCGCCGGAAACATTGTCGATTTATATTGTAGTCACATTAAAGAGCTCCGCTGACTTCGATAGGCTTAGACCGCTCTCCTCCAATTGATTAATTGCATCTGGTAAATGTGAATAATTATTTCTAATGAAAGCAATCCAGTTTTTACACCGGAATTCCTAAATTCATCTTGCGATTTTGCTATTGATAAAGCCTCAAAACTGTCAACCACCTAATATTGTTTGCATAATTGTAATTAATGAGATGTGACATAACTCGTTCTAAATACCACTATAATGCCATCAATATGAGTGGCGTAAAACAAACATGCAGGAATCCAAGAGTCCCATTTAGTTATAATCGGTTCCAGTGGCAAAGGCAAACCAGGAAGTTTAACCTGAAAACCTGTTAAACCAGAAAATTTAATATTCATGATAGAATTATTCTAGTATATAAAATACGACTTCTTACCTTTTTCGTAGACGAAATCAATTTATTGACCACCGCAAGTTCTTCGCGAATAAATTCACAAATACAATGTAATCCGTGCGCCGCGCCGTACATATCAAGTGAACCATATTATTATAAAAAAATTGCAAAATTTTACCGGCTTTGACAGTGTAATAAAAGTACATTTTCTTTTTTTTTGTTCCTTCAGGATATAAACTTTCTAGAAAATAAAACAAATTAAATACATCAATTATGTCAAATATAATTATTTCAGAACTTACTCATACTGTCGTCAACAAAGTTGGCAAACTGTCTTTTGATTTATTTTATTTATGCCCGGTTTCTGGTACACTCCCTTATCGGTTCAATAACTATAGGTTCCATAAAGTTATTGAACACATAAAGTCTAGTGCCGTTTCTAAAAGCATTCGTTCTGTATGTTTTAGATTTAATATGTATTGGTTCGACAAGCCATTTTTCTATTGTAACACAGATGGCGATAATTGTGGAACGTCATATTTGAGTAGAAATGCGCGTTTTTTGAATGACAGAAAACACGCTTACTGTCAAAAAGTGATGGCGGTGTCTCAAAGTTTAAAGCGTTCTCGCAATTTTACGGAAAACGAAAAACACCTACTGTTTAAATTAATCGCTGGAAGATTTTTAAATGTGACAGAGAACAAGAGAACTGACGCTGTCACAGTGGCTGAAAAGTTTGGGAGGAAGTCGTCTTCATTTGAAGAAGTGCTACTCCCACTTGAATAATTCATATGTGTCGCTAATTTTCACAACTATTTTGCGTGTCACTTATGGCAAGCGGCACAGATGAAGGTTAGCGAGCAGTTATTATTCTAACCTACTATTTTTTATTCTTTCCTCTTTAATGAGCTTTACTGCTGCGGTCATTTACCCAGTGTAGAAATTCCCTCTTACAGGATATCCGACCCTATCCGGCCTGGTTACCGGCGTGAATAGGGGAACTTTCTTCTTGATGCAGGTGGTATTCAAGTTTTTAACATTTAACGAAAATATGGGTAACACTACACAAATAACGTTTACTACATTTACTTTTCCATTTAAAATTGGATTAACTGTTACGGATTGGTTTTAAATAATTGGATTTTAATACCTACAAATTTTTGAGGTTATGTCTCCTGACCTGCACACTACGCTTGACAGATCGGGAATAGTATTCTAACCTAAAATGATGCCGGTTGACGTTCCACACTCCTCAGTGCGCCTGCGTCACATAATTTATAGCACCGTAATGGTCCGATAACTTGTGTGAGCACTTATTGAATCGATAACCCCTGTCGAACGTTTCAGAAACTGTTTTTGGTACTCTATGGAACCAATAGCCTTATTGGTTCCATATCTATGCTTTCAGAAAACGGGCATAAATCCTTTAGACGTCAACCAATGTGGAATTCCAGGTTGATTTTCAGTAAGTTTACCTACTATGAAATTGGCAATGTTGCGCCTTTTACAGTCAGTCGTTTCATCTATCGAAATCCAAACATAATTGTCTCCTATGTCGTTTCGAATATTTTCCAGCTTCTGTAAATATGTAGGTATATGTTATTTAAAATTATACTTACCACATTATATATATATATATATATATATATATATATATATTTATCTCGGTTAGTAGTCACTAACCGACTGGTACATATGTCAAGGTAATTCTTGCGAAGCATCGATTCGACTGGAATTATTTGTTTTGTAATTGTTTCCAAAAACTCTTTCAGTGTTGGATTGTTTAATTTTTTTAAAGGGATTGAAGCTGCAATAAAGGCTTCGCATACTGTTAACCAAAAACGTCGATTTAGAAGGACCTGTATCATTAGGGCCATCACTCCAAACTGACCTTAATAACGGCTGACTACTCCTATTATTGATTTTGAGATTTTTCCAGTGAATACCACTAATTAAATGCTGCGTCACGTGGGATTTTCTTTGTAACATGTAGTCTAAGAATAAAAATAAAAGAATATTGAAAGTAAATTATATTAAACATAAAATAAATAAATAAGATGGTACTTACAGATTTTGAGCATATCTGGCAAAAAGCACATTTCCATCCACAATTACATTTTTGTCTAGTCGAATCCACTGTTCCATTTGGGAGTACTTTACCGGTGGCATCGTATAAATTTTCTGATCTTTCGAAACCCAACGCTCACAATGATTTCAAATCAAACGGTCACTATTGAAACACTGCTCAAAACTTTTACGTACTGTCTTTCACATGAATTCCAAGAAACACAGTAATTTTTATAGTTTATACACTCACCCTCCTTAATATTCCCAGAAATTCCCAGTTCCAAACGGTTAGTAAACATAGGTAATAATTATAGGATCAACCGGATGCCCTTAACGAGCTTATTATGAAACCGTTTGTTGAAAGGATTAAGATAGGTAATGATTAAGAGATTTTAAACTATGAAATATTGCAGAAAAATGGACATGATTTTAGAAAAAGATATATGATTTTGGAAAAGGTAAATATTTAAAAAAAACACTAAAAAGGAAAAAAGGCATTTTCCTAACTATCTGCTCTTTACTTATTACAATAGTGCAGAGTGCAGGGAAATTTGCAAAATAGGAGAAGTGCACGAACTAGACATTTACCCAAGTTCATTGGAAATTCCGTAAAAATTGGGTGGCGTAAAATTCAATCATTATTTTCACCAAATTCTAAATAAACTGTCAACAATGTTCTTTGCTCATTTTCGGTACATTTATTGTCAAATTTCTTTCATTCCCTAGTAAGATTCGGTGATCCGATCGCACGCCCGTAAATGTCCTTCGTTTGCACATAACCATTTCTAGGATTACTTTAGCTGTCGGGATTCCAACTCGGTCGAAGTCGGAAAATGTATCTTTTAAATCATTTTTCCTGTTATTTCCTCATATTTATAGAGTGAAATTTGAAAGTTGATGGGTAATTGGTTAGTCAAAGTTTTATTATTATCGCTAAATTCATAAGAATGACTTATAGAACATTAAAAAAATGAACGTCAAAACTGACCAATCTTAGCAAAATTTTTGTTTTTTTACAAAAACTGCAGATTTCCTAAAGTTAATATTACGTTTCCCAATATACTGATAGTGTTCCCTTTCACTAAAAAAAAATTCGTCAAAAATGCCTGTGTTCGATAGGAGCAACATTTACCCGTTGCCGAATAAAATAGAGATATTGAAGGTGTGGTGAGTGGTGAGAGAAAGGAATACGGGACAATATTCTCTCACCGAACGGCGTTCACTTGCGCGCCGCGGTCTCAAAATATTTAGGTCACTATAAAAGCACCGGACAGTTGCGCGTAAGGTTGACTTGGCTCTTTTGCAAATTAATCACTTGCGCGCCACAGATAGAAAGTTGCGACCACATAATTTAAATTAGAAATCAAGTGCGCTGTACAGTCAAACTTAATTTTATTCATCTTTTTTCATAATGCACACAAACACTTTTAACAAAATCAATCCTACAAATAGAATTATTATTATATAAATCAATTAAATTATTGATGTAGTCACGCCGGTTGTTACTTCTATTGTTTTTACTTTTTTTGGTAATATTAACGATATTTATTTTAATATAAGTATTCAACTGAATATCTTTCAAGACATCCATAAATTTAAAAATATCAGGATGCGGTACATAAAAATTACTATTAAATTGATTGTGAAAAGATTCACATGCATTGGTAGTACGTTCAGTACTACTGGTACAAGATGCCCATATTTGTGGTGCAAAAACAGAATCACTCGAAATATAATTTTCAACTAAGTAATCCGCATATTGGATCACTCGTTGATCATTCGGAATTACTGAATATAAATCATCGACAAAACAGTCTTCGACATCTGCGGCATTTAAAAATATTAAACCAAATGTCCATTTCAGCCATTGTTCTATCTCTGAATTAATATTTTTATATTCAGTTACCAACCCCAAACTTTGAATTTTTCTATACCAAGACTGAGATAAATGGAATCTACAACCAATTATATCATTCTCAGGATAAATATTTTTGATTCTTATATGAATGGCTCTTTCAAAATCGCAAACTACTTCTTTGGGGTTGAAATTTAAATTAATATCTTGGCAATAATTTTTTAAAAACTCAAATGCTTTTTCATAAGTTTTTACATTCTTATTTGGTAATATCCGTTCACGAGTAGTTGATAGCACGAATTTTTACCTGCATACAATTATCAGTCCTAAGCCATAGGCGCAGCATTTCATATAAAAAAAATCTAAAGCTGTAGTAAACGTTTAAATATGGTACTACATTGTTCTTAGAAAATCACTATTGATAATTAATGTCATTCTCATTCCAACATCTTAACGAGTTTATTTTCAAAGGTGGATACTTCGGATAATCTCAGGTAGATAATAGGAACCTACTTAGGGCCGATATTATATTAATTACAATTACCGAGCTCTCTTCGGAAAAAACCATTAGGCTGGTAAGCCACTTTGCCATAATATAGGTATAAAACCTCTGCTACAGTGCCACCAAATTAGTTGTGTTGTAATATTTCTAGTACATGTTAACGTATTTTGTTGTGTGCCGGTGTGAAATTTAAGTTTTATGAGGCCAACCACAACTTTTAAACCGAAGAAACTGGCACTGGTAAGTAAAGGTACTTTTCCTCTACGTGAAAAACCCCATGTATTGAATGTCCACGATATATTAGTCCACAAAACTACAAACAAAAATGTTTGGAAAATCTTGAGTAATTGTTCGAATATGACAGGAGTTGGGGAAGCAACAGTTTATCGTTTTCTAAAAGAAAGAAAAAATAAAGGGGTTGCCGAGCCACAGAAACATCCAGGACAAAAACAATCGACAATTTTGGTAAAACTGCCATACGTCGAAAAGTTCATTCCTTTTATTTAAATAAAGAAATACCTACCTTAGACAAAATACGAAATGTTATTATGAAAGATGACGATTTGTCGCATATTGGTCGTGCAACATTATGAAAGTGTCTAAAAGAAATGGGTTTTTCGTGGGAAGCATCTGACAGAAGGGCGTTGCTTCTTGATAAAGATTATATTGTTTGTTGGAGGATGGAAAATTTAAAAGCGATTAAAAGGTTTCGAACCGAGGGAAAAACTATTTTTTACTTATATGAAACGTGGTTAAATAACGGGCACACTGTTTGGAAAATTTGTGTTGATAAGAATATTACTGATTCGCGGCAGGCTTTCATGGAAGGTTATTCTACTGGATTGAATCCACCAGTGAGAAAAGGTCGTAGATTGATAATTACGCATATCGGTGGTGAAAATGGTTTTTGAAATAACGGTTTATTAAAATTCATTTCTAAATCTACCAAAGATTATCATGAGGAAATGACTGCTGACGCATTTGAAGACTATTTTGTGCAGATGTTAACTGTCATACCACAAAATTCAATAATAGTAATAGATGACGCCAGTTACCACTCGCGTTTACTAGAAAAAAGACCGACTACGTTTTGGAGAAAGGACCACATAACTAACTGGCTAGATGATAAAAAGACCACGTTTGACGGTACGATGGTTAAAAATTAACGTTTGCAAATCGTTAGAGCAAATAAACAGAAACACAAAAAATACGTAATCGACGAAATGGCCAAAGATCGCAGGATAATTGTGCATCGTTTACCTCCATACCATTGCCAACTGAACCCCATAGAACTTATATGGGCACAAGTAAAGCGCGAAGTAGAGAGATCGAACACTACGTTCAAATTAGAGGATGTAAGAAGACTTTTGCACGAAGCGTTATCTAAAGTAACTGCAGACCATTGGAGAAAATGTATTAAGCACGCTATAGAAGAAGAAGACAAGTTATGGGAAGTAGATCACATTATTGATGAAATAGAACCCATTAACATTAGACTAAATGACGACACATCGGATTCCGATTATGAGGATGTTGATATGTAATTAGTATATTAGTCAGTAGTTGTAGTGTAGCGACAAATTGCTTCTTTGTGAATTTATTTAATTAATTATGTATTATCACTTATTTGGTAGGTATACATTAATTTATGTTTTAGTTACTAGTATTGACAAATTGCTTTTAGGCAAAATTTTAACAATGCCAAATATTAAACTTCATTTCTAAGCCTGACGAAAATTTTGCCTAACCTAATTAAAAAATTGTTAGGTATAATTTAAACCCGTTTAAATAAAATTTATGTCTTAAACACTATAGAAGAAATTCTCATTTATACCCAATCGGGCGACACTGTCCCAAAAGTGTTTTCGTTTTGCTTTGGTCTATCATTCGGTTTCTATTGTATAAGAAGGGTACTTGCTACCTGCTTGTCACTCAACAGGGAGGACAAACCGAAAGTTATTATACAAACACACACTGCATATGAAGAAACGATTACGAATTTCTTTACTTTTTTGAACCACCCAACAGTGCTTCGGACACCCTTTTGAATGTATAATTAGGTGGTCTGCTATCAACTACTCGTGAACGGATAATAGTAACATAAAAACTAATGGAATATAATGCCCATTTTCGATGGTATGTATGGAAAACATTTGGGTGAAAAATTTCGGACACTAGTTAAATGTACCATCAAGATAAATTTTTTCACGGGAACATAAATAACCTAAATTGGAATGGCAGGAAAAAATAATGATGTTTGAAAGTTTATCGTTTATCAATAAAAGATTTTCTTCCTTATTTGTTATCCAGTGACAACATTCAAGAGCTTCATGGACATCTCCTGTTGTACGTGGCAGCGGTGGTAATACACTTCTTCGTGCTCTATAAATTGATTGCCTTATATTGGTGACATTTTTTTGTTTGAAATTAACTTGGGAAGCTTCTTGATGTTTACTAAGATTAATTATTTTTGAAGGACGCTGTGTTAGGTCTTCAGTTGCTTTTCTTTTTACTGCATTTTGTAACTTCTGTAAGAAAGTGAGTACACAATTACTAAGTTGCTAACACACTATGCCTGTATACTCATATTGTACCAACTATATTTATTAGGATGCTCTAAGTGATCGTACACTTGAAAGTGAAATGAATACCTTACCTTTACTTCCAAATTTTCGTCAGCAGGATGTTCATGATGCCCTCGCGATTGTAGTAAAACACTTTCACTTTTATCCACGTTTATCGAAGCCTTGCAATTTTTTTTCGTACATCTATACGTAACTCCTAATGTAGTCTCTTTGTCTCTCCGGAATGTATAATTTTCAATAATTATTAATTTTTTACCCCGAACACTCAACATAGTCTCCATTGTGAATCGAATGAGAGAACTAATAAGAATGTGTTTAAAATTTTGGGATTCGGTGGTGTCAATCAAAGTGAAGCAATGAAAACTTTTGAATTCCTTGAATTTAGCGGTTCTTTCTATGAAAAGTACGTGATTATCACTGCGAGCCATTATCCCTTCGATAAATGCAGAAATTGACCATGGCGCGCAAGTGATTGGCGACCTTTTCATCCCTTTGGTTGTAAGCAGGTAATAAGTAACCGCGGCGCGCAACTGATTTCCCCTGCTCTCACCACACCTTCAATGCCCGTTTTTGAATCACCAAAGATCGACCCCTTTCGGTCACGCATAATAGGGTAATAAGTACATTACATTACACTTAAGCAGGGTGTCATTTATATTGTGGTACATGTTTATGCTTGCACAATACCGTTCGTTTAGTTTTTTTTTTAGCAGAAGGCTCAAACTGATTTACGCTAGGTACAAAATTTCGGCACTACTAATTAGATTTTTATTTTATTTTATCTTGTTTGAAATTTCTTCTAAAGCAGCGGAATCGACCTAGAAGCTATATCGACTTACTATTACGAGCTTATTCGAATTCTGCGCCTTAATCCTAAACTGGTACATGCGTATCGCGCACTCCAGGCATTTCTTGCAGACGAACTGGGACGGGCCGTCGTCTTTGTTGATCTAAAACAAATAGAAAAATATTACAGCAAGCTTATTGCGATATTAATTTCTGAAATTTGGTTTTAATTAGGTTTCATCCAAGAAATCAGGTATAACTTTCATTTAGAACAAACGGTTAAGAATTTGGCATTAAACACTTTTGATAATCTTAACTTTCTAGGTTTCTAGTACCTCGTGCAAGCTCGTCATTACGTGATCATTGTGGGGATAGATTTAAAGCTGGATTTATAAACTCGACCGTTGAGATTCTGTCGAGTTGAGTTTCAGTTGAGGTTCAGTTGACGTTGACAAGATTGAGTATGAGCATGATTTATAATCGTCGTTCCATTCGCGATGTCGTTGCGTTTACAGGGTGCCCACAAAATTTTTCTTTCGAAATTCCCTAACTTTTCCCCGACTTATCCCGACAAATTTTAAAATTGTCCCGACCTTATTTTTGTAATCAGCGGTCTTTCACGCGTGCTTTCAGGAAGTCTATTCTTAGGAAAGGATCATAGGATCGTAGGAAAAGTATCATTGAAAAGTTGTGAAAACGGGAGAACTGAAGTTTCTTAATATTTATTGTGATTCATAAATAATATTTGAAATTATCAATGTTACGTCGAAGTACAAAACATTTAGAATATTTTTGCTGCATTATGCCTTGTGAATTTCTCAATTAAACTGCCTTAGCTTATCAGGCCTCATTTGGGTTGGTTTCTTTTCATTTTTGAGGGTCAGTCTTGCGTGTGAGTTAATATCTCGCACTTTTCTCCCAATAGCCCCAAAATCCCCGAAATTTTTTCCAAAATCCCTGACTTGTCCCGATTTCCCTGATTAAATTTAGAATTCCCTGATTTCCCGACTGTGTGGGTACCCCGGTATACCTAACACCATAGACTCCTAACACATGTCACTCGATGTAACATAAAATATTGTATGTTTTTTAAATGTATATAAATATATATGCACATTTTATTTACCCCCTATTAGTCTAGTGAGGATGTGTGTTTGTTGCGGAAAATAGTTAGAAGGCTCGGAAAAATATGAGCTCATATTTATGCAATAATAGCTCATTCGACGCTGAATGCAAATCTGAGAAAGCCGTTTTGAGAATTTTTGACGTGACAACGTCTTAAATTAGGTTGCGGCTGGGAGTCACTTATGAAAAAGTGTAACGCTCGGTAACGTTACGATGAGTGCCTTGCGTCTCTCTCCCACTCAACTATGATCGGTCTGCCGCGCGCGCAGCACTAGAGAATTAGGCGCATTGAATCGGCGCATGCTTGTGTCTCTGTCTTTGTCTTTCTCGAACGTTCTTGGCGTTGGAAAAACAAGAAAGCGTCATAATACAAGTTCACACGTGTGGTTAAAGTATCGTCAGCTGTGTCTGTAGTGAAAATGTGGAGTGCTTAGATTCGTCATTTACAACAACTACAACAATAAAGGTAAATAATTGTACACTGATATTTCATTATCGTAAACTATTATTGATTGATTAATTGTTAGATTGACACAAAAGTTGAGAAACTGAGTTTATAGGTTATGTCATACTATTGATAAATGTTGATAGTGTTAAGTAAATTATTAGTTTAAAATTAATTAATTAATTAATTATTATTTTACAAATTTTTATTAATTTCAAATTTATTTAGCAAAAATTTGAACCTTCGATCTGAATAAATGTTTTGATTTTCGAATTGATTCTTTAAAATTACAAATATTAAGAAAAAGTGGCAGATATAAGAAAACTTGATTTAAACTGTGTTGAGCAAGAATTTTAACATCTAATTTAAGTAAATGTTTTAATTTTCAACTTCACCATTTACAATTACAAATTTTAATTAATTTCAAATTTATTTAGCAAAAATTTGAACCTTCGATCTGAATAAGTGTTTTGGTTTTCAAATTGATTCTTTAAAATTAAAAATTCATCCATTCAATTTCAAATGTTCAACAGGAATCACCACTCTCAAAACAATGGAAACGGACGAGCAAATGCCTTCAACTTCCAGTACATCAATGGAGACGGAGGATATCGTGCCGTCAACGTCTGCAGTACCTTTCGTTGTTCCACACACCACCTCTACCGCCAGAACGAATGCTCAGCGACAACGTGAGTACAGACTACGTCAAGCATTGACCAGAACTCCTGAACAAGTAAGAGCCTTTGCAAAAGCGGCAGCGGAGAGGCAACGCAGGTTCAAGCTACGTAAATCTGCTAACATAGCCCTCACCAGCGGTACGTCAGAGTCACCTGCTTCAACGTCTTGTTCTGTGGTGGAGAGAACAAGCGTTCCTGTCGTGGCGGAGAGAACGAGCGTTCCCCTAACTAACGCTCAACGGCAACGTGCATTCCGACAACGTAGAGCAGCATCTTCTCGGACTGATGTACAACCGAATACTTCTTCAACCCAAACAGCAATACAACTGGAACAATCCACCTGGTATACCAAATGGTCATCGTCAATACGGAGATTTCAATCTACTTTCCTGAACAACGATTTTGGCCATGCTTGCTCGGTTTGTGACAGATTGTGGTTCAAGAATGACCTTAAAACCATCACTGCACTACAACTGAGGGTAATCTCGGATTGGTACGTTAAGGAAAATCGGCAGCTACGCAAGGAGGATTATACAAAGTCTTGCAACACCTGTAGACAATCACTGAATAAGCGTAAGCTTCCTACTCTCGCAAAGGTCAACGGCTTCTCATATCCTGACATACCTCCAGGTCTACCGCCTCTGGATCCTATCAGTGAACGTTTGGTCTCACCACGCCTTCCATTTATGCAAGTGCGTCGACTGCGTCATGATTTCTCTTATGGAATTATTGGACAAGTGATAAACGTCCCAGTCAACGTACAAGACATGGTAAAATGCTTGCCTCGCCATCTAGAAGAGGACGATGTTATCAACGTTAACATCAAAAGGAATCTTGCACACAAAACAAATTACATCAGCGGGTACATGTCTAAGCGTACGGTCAAGGAATGGTTAGATGTACTTCAAAATTCAAGTCTATATCGTTTGTACGATATCAAAATAGATTTGTCAAGACTGCAGCCTGCATTTCCATCAGATGAAGGCCTTCAAGATGATCCTGCTAATCGGATCGAAGCAATCTCCGCCGAATATACGCCCGAGTCTGAAGTTCTTGCTGCGAGACAGCACACACTACTGTGGAATGAAGAGGATTGTCTTGACATCGCACCAGGACATCGGGCAACGCCTCTTAACATCATTTATGACCGTCATGCAGAAGAACTATCATTTCCTGCGATATACTTCGGAGAGCCCCGCCGTTTCAACATGAACATTTCAGTGACACCGTACATGATGGCGACCAGTGAAATACGACGGAGTGACAGGCGTGGAGCCACGCCTCAAAAAGTCTTATACGATGCAATGAAGATTCTACGTCTGCGAATGGTCGATGGGATTTACAGCACATTCCGAAGTGTTTCGATCACAGAGAGCGTAACTCGACGCATGTTAGAGGATCCGGAGTTTCTCAAAGAATTCGTTGTGCAGAATCTCGCCTTTATGAAGTCGGTGCCAAACTCTGTCCAGTACTGGGCCTCTCGTAAACGAGATCTCTTCGCTATGCTCCGTCAACTTGGTAAGCCGACCATCTTTCTCACTCTTAGTGCAAACGAGGTACGCTGGTTAGTATTGCTGAATTTACTGCTCAAGTTGAGCAACAAATATCCTGGCAAAGTCGCCGAAGATCTCAACACATCAGAGCGGTGCAACTTGGTGAGTGACGATCCAATTACATGTTGCATATATTTCCACAAACTCGTTGGTACATTGATGAAAATGCTGAAATCAAAACAGTCATACAATCCGTTTGGCCAGTACTACGTGGAGGATTATTTCCTTCGCATTGAGTTTCAACATAGAGGAAGTCCGCACGCTCACATTTTACTGTGGTTACACGATGATCCACATGAGACTGTGTCAGAAAATATGCCGAAGACCATCGAGCTCGTGGAGAAGCTGAGTTCCGTCGCCAAAGAAGATGTGCCCAACGATACCATCTACGCCAATCAAATCCACAAGCACACTTTCACCTGCACGAAGCGAGGCGAAACGACTTGTAGATTTGGGATCCCGTACTGGCCAATGCTCACTACCCGTGTATTGATCCCAATGCCTCAAACTGATGGACGCCGCATAGCATTCCAAAAAAAGGCCAAGGAGCTACGCAACTGTCTCAGCGAACGTACATACGCTAGCATGGACGACTTTCTTAGGGAGCATAGTTTGACATTCGATGCATATCTTGACGTAGTGCGTTCAACTTTGCGCAGGCCATCTATGTTGTTCAAACGCAACTTCGACCAACTTATGACGAACACATTCAACCCTTACCTCGCTGGTGAAATCAAATCCAACATCGATATCCAGTTTATCTTGGATGAATACAGCTGCGCACAGTATGTCGTGGAATATGTGAACAAATCAGCTCGTGGAATGGGTAACTTGAATCGTGAGCTGACTAAGATGATGGAAGAGCATCCTGACCGGGACTACACGGGCCAATTGAAAGCGTTGAGTGTCAAACTTCTTAATGCAGTTGAAATGTCAGCTCAAGAAGCAGCATGGTATTTACTACGGCAACCGATGAGCGAAACGAGCCGTCAAATTATGTACATACCAACAGTTTGGCCATCGGAAAGACAACGCTGTCGCAAACGTCGGAAACAAATGGATCGCGAAAACATCGAAGCAGACAGTACAGATGTATTTACCAAGAACATCATTCAGCGATATGAAGAGCGACCTCCCTCTCTGGAATCTTCATATTTGGCCGAGTTTGCTTCGTATTACGCTGATTTTCATGATTTCATCGACAATGAAGATGACGTAGATGTGCAAGAAGACGAAATTGAAGAACCGGTGACCGAGGAAAGGACAACTGTGGGAAGGACGACATCAAATGAACACCGCAGACGAAAAATTGGACGAATAATTCGATACAGACGCTACGAAATAGATGAAACTGTTAATTATCAACGTGAAATGGTATTGCTGTTCTTGCCTTTCCGCAATGAAATAGCTGACATTGTTGATAGCAATAAATTTCTACAACTGTTCGATGATAACAAGGATACCATCATGGAACGCCGCCAGCTGTTCGAAAACAATCTCAACATCGACAGTGTGATGCAAGAGCTTGAAGCTATGATGATTCTACAAAATTCAGACAGCAGAGAACCACCTGAAATTGAGGAAAGGAGAGTGTTTGTCGAGCAGGTGTTAGGAGGAGAAGGTTCCGAGAACAACGATGATGTCAATCAAATCGTCCCGCGAGAAGGCTTATTATCGGTCGTAAAAAAACGTAGCAACGTGATGCCAAAACAGCAATTTTGTGAGCTGATACGAACGACGAACCCTGAACAACGTGAGCTGATTCATGAGGTCATACATCGTTTACATGGCTGCGGAGATGAGGTCGTCGTCACACTACAAGTTTTCTTCACAGGACCGGCCGGCTGTGGGAAAACTTATTCAGTTAAGTGCCTGATGGAGACGTACAATCGTTACACACAGGAACACAACTCACTGAACAACGCATACGTTGCTTGTGCAAGCACAGGCAAAGCAGCTGTCCCTATTGGCGGAACGACAGTTCACTCAGCGTTTCGTCTCACAAATTCTCGAGTGACAAAACTTCTTTCTGCTGAGAACTTGCAAGCCTACAGAAACATGTTTGTCGGCGTGAAAGTTGTTTTCATTGATGAAATCAGCATGTTGAGTGCAGCTATACTTGGAAAAATCAATTATCGACTACAGCAGATTACCGGTATTTACGATCAACCATTCGGAGGCATTCACATGATCTTATGCGGCGATTTCAGACAGCTGCCACCTGTGCGCGCTAGTCCGTGTTACACAGTACCACACAACCAACTCGGAGGACCTGTACTCTGGCAAAGCATCAACTACTTCCCATTAGTCCGTGTTGTCCGACAAACTGACGAGCTGTTTTCGACGATTCTCACCAAAATTGGAGATGGACTCAAACTAAGTGTCAATAATATCGCACTTATTGAGTCCAGGCACAAATCTGAAGTCTGGTGCAAAGAGAACGTACCCGACGCTGTCAGATTGTATTACAGCAACCATGAAGTAGATTCATACAATCGAAACGCAATTCAAAACACACACAACTGTATCGCCACTGATATTATGCTTGGGTATTCCAGCAATTCTGAAAAGAGCCGGGAGCAAGGGAAACTTCACAAGATGTCGGTTGCAGAAACCGACGGATTGCCATACATGTTGCCATTAGCAGTAGGATATCCGTACATGATTACATCTAACATAGACGTCGCCGATGGATTGGTAAATGGGGCTATTGGAGTTTTGCTATACATCGAACGTCAGCCAGCCAATGCAGATGACCGTTCTGCTCCAGGAGGACCATCGACCAGCACAAGTTTGCCGCCAGCTAAAGATGAAATCGCCACTCTATGGTTCCAGTTTGAAGACAAAAATACGGGTACCAAAGCAAAAATCAAATGTCGACCACATGTGCACAGCAAACCAAACACCTTATCCGTCGATTGGGTGCCAGTGCACAAGAAAGTGGTAAACATTTCGTTGACAAAAACAGTGAAGTGCAAGCGAAAACAATTTCCTTGCGTGCCTGCTTGTGCAATTACGATCCACAAGGCCCAGGGTGGGACGTTTACTACAATTGTTTACAAGTACTCCTCAAAACAACCACAGCAATTGGTATATGTAGCCATGAGCCGCGTCACAAGTATCGACGGATTGTACATCATAACAGAAAAGGACTCTCCATTGGTTTTCAAACATGGCCGAGATGGAAACGACTCACAGACTACTCGAGATATTCGCAATGAATACTTACGACTCCGTGGACACACTCTAGACACAATTACCAAACAAGCCGTAAAATTCTGTGACGACGCAACCGACGCTGGACAACTTATTGTAACGAACATCAACTGTCAAAGTTTAAGTGCCCATGCCGCGGACATTGAAACAGATACAGTGATACCACGATCCGACTATTTAGTATTGACTGAAACGTGGATGCGCGACACTTGTGAACCAACTCCAATCAAGGGTTATGAGTGCGTATCCAGGGAAAATAATCGAACTAACTCAGATACCAACGCGGCTGGTGGAGTGGCGATCTATCGTAAATTATCATCGATATCTACGGCGGAAGTGGTCCAAGTTGCGATTACAGACGTAACTCGTGTCATTAAAACCAAGGGTGACATGTGCATGACTGAAGTTACTTGCTTCGCCGCTAATACTAGCTTCAAGTTTATACTCGGTGCTGTATATATTCATCCAGGAGCTAGTATGCAGGATATTGGAATGTTGCTATGGCAAGGACTCGGTCCGTACACTCACAACAGCCAGTACGTGCCACCGTTCGTGCAAGTTGATTCTAGTATACCGATTCTTCTGTGTGGTGATTTTAACAAAAACGTAAAGCCTGACAACTCGTTTCTTAATTTCATGAAAAATACGTATAATCTTGATTGCGTATCAAACGTTTCTAAGTCAACTACGTTAAAAGGAACAACTATCGACTTGACTTTCGCAAGACACATTACAGCAGAAACACTTCCTTTCATTTCATATTTCTCCTATCATCGTCCTATCCTCAACAAAATCACTCAAATAGGAATTAGTTAAGTTTAAGTTTACATGTACAATGTTTTAGTAAACAAAATATATTTCTATAGTTAAAATTTGTGCAATTCTTATTTTCATTCAATTCCTCGTTCCTATTGTGCAATTTAATTATATTCATATCAATAAATATTCTACCGAGAAAAAGACGTTGTCACGTAAAATCTTCGTCCGTAAAACCGACTTTATTTCTGCTAAGAAAAATTGCAATTGTTATTAACAAAAAACGAAACATAAAAACGCTTTTTCGATTTTTTGATGACAACTCAAAAACCATAAGAGATAGAGGAATTCGCAAAAAAGATCCTTAAAGAGGAGGAAATTTCCGATAAAAAAGTCCCGTCTCCCGGATTTTTATCTCTAATATTTATAATTTTAATTTGTTGCTGAAAGTAACAAGTTAACAAATTAAAATTGTAAATATTGGAGATAGAAATCCGGGAGTAGGGACATTTTTATCGGAAATTTCCTCCTCTTTAAGGATCTTTTTTGGGAATTCCTCTATCTCTTATGGTTTTTGAATTGTCATAAAAAAATCGAACGAGCGTTTTTATTTCGTTTTTTGTTAATAACAGTTGCAATTTCTTTAACAGAAAAAATCCTCAAAAAGACATATTTGCATTCAGCGTCGAATGAGCTATCGCTCATATTTTTCCAAGCCTTCTAACTATTTTTCGCAGCAAACACACATCTTGACTAGACTATATGTTAGGGTGTTTAATTGTTTGGTGGTTAGCGCTTTGCTTCAGTGGTTTCGATATAAACAACACTTTTGTGTTAATTGTGAAAAAAAATTCTTTTTCCTATTCTATTAAGAGATTTTTATAATGATTTTTGAACACAAAATTATAACCGTAACTAATTATTTCAATAATAAAAACATTAAAAAAACGATTATAAACTATAACAAAATTTTTAAGGACTTTTTTTTGTTTTAAAAATCATAATTAATCCTAAACAATAGAATGGTAAAAAAAGAATTTCCAAAAATATTAAACTAAGCCGTTTGTTTATAAACAATTCTTAAACAAATAGCCGTAAAAAAATTTTTCCACAATGATTTAATCCTTAGTTTGAATATAAAAACAGCCATGCCATAATATATAAGAGAAAACACATTTTTAGCAACAATTTCGGGGTTTTGCGTTTTTTGTTGATTTTAAAAATTCGTTGTAAACTAAATAAGATAATTTTAAATAATTTTATAACATTATTAAACTTATGACGCCATCTTATTGAGGACACTAATAGAAAGGACTCCGAGAAGCAAAATATTTATGGTGAATTTATTTAATCATTTAGCCTGCTTTCAATGAAGACGGAAGTACGAAAATAATTAGTTTATTAACAATAGGCTAGCTTTTTGAAAAATGCATTTAAAATTTTTTTTCCGACGGGACATTGTTCTTTTAAGTGTGTAGAATACAATAAAGTTTGTTTTAAATTTTAAACTAATACTTAGTACCTTAAAAAGATTATTTTCTATGACGTAGTCGCTTCAGAGGCGGCGAGCGCACGCCGTATCGGTCGCGTGGAGTCTTACTTTCAGCAACAAATTAAAAATATAAATATTAGAGATAGAAATCCGGGAGTGGGGACTTTTTTGTCGGAAATTTCCTCCTCTTTAAGGATCTTTTTTGCGAATTCCTCTTTCTCTTATGGTTTTTGAGTTGTCATCAAAAAATCGAAAGAGCGTTTTTATTTTTCGTTTTTTGTTAATAACAATTGCAATTTTTCTTAGCAGAAAAAATCCTCAAAACCCATTTCTCAGATTTGCATTCCACGTCGAATGAGCTATCGCTCATATTTTTCCGAGTCTTCTAACTATTTTTCGCAGCAAACACACATCTTGACTAGACTACATATGTTCTTCTCAACCGATATATCAACTCACAGAGATGTCATTCGTTTTTTATGTTTTGTTTGCGACACCATGTGACTTGATGCGATAATTATTATACATTGCTTTATTAACAGTTCATTAACCGAGTACGAGAGAGCGAGAGGAAAAGAGGGAGTTTCTCTCCTATCCGTTTCTTTCTTTCTCTCTCTCCTTCTCTCTCTCTCTCTCTCTCTCTCTCTCTCTCTCTCTCACACACACACACACACACTCTCTCTCTCTCACTCTCTCTCTCTCACTCTCTCTCTCACTCTCTCTCTTACGCGCGCGCGTGCTCTCTCTCTCTCTCTCTCTCTCTCTCTTCCCCCCCCCTCTCTCCATTTCTCTCTTTCCCCCTTTCTATCTCTCTCCACCGTGCTATGTCGTATGTCTTGCACACGTGCTTTTCCTTTCGTGCACGCGCGTTTTCTCTCTCCGGTATAATACGCATTGAATATCTGCACATAATTAACCCAGAAGCCAGGTAAAAAACGAAATGAGGCACTCTGGGAATGACCGAGAGGGGTCTTATATATGTATATGTTACCGTAAAAACCCGATTTCAGTTAAAACCCGAATTTCCTAGGAAAAACTAGTTTTAACTATTGCTCACAGTCAATTCTAGATTTAACTAGTTAGAACTAGAATTAACAAATATTTTAAGTTAATACTAGTTTTAACTAAATAGTCTGTAGTTAAAACTAGTTTTTGCTAAACCTGTCGGTAAAATCTGTGTAACCTATAAACATTTTATTTTGAACGAAATCTTATGGGTTCACCTATACCAAAAATAATCTAACATACATACGTCATGTAATAATGCTTTTATTACTACATAAATTATAAAAAATACATGAAATGAGTTACATAAATGGGTGCGTTGGGTAATCGAACAGGCAGGAAAGAAAAACAAAGGTAAAAAATAGAAAAAAGAACTTAAAAAACTTCGCATAAATCATTTATAATACTTTACTCGTACTTTACGTCCTTAAGTCAGCCCCAGATATTAGGAACATGTTTCCTACTTGTTCCTACATGGCTGACTATCATGACATTTAGAATTGCAGAGTTTTCCCTTCTTTTTACAAAAGCATCTATTAGTGTTGCAAGTCTTCTTGCAGACGCAACGTGCAAACCCTTGGCCTTCTTCTAAAGCAGCATGTCTAGCAGCGGTTCTCAAGGACAGATTAGCTTCCGGAACTTCTTCAAATTTTAGGAATTTTTCTTTTGAAATGTCAAATTCTGATCTGGAAAAAATAATTAGTATAAAATATCTACAAAACATAAAATTTTATTACGTTTTAAAAAAAATATTTTTTAAGAAGTTTAGGGTGACTGTAATAATAATTTCTCCCTGATTTAAAAAATAAAATATATGTATAATGTACCTGCAATACAATTTCTCCAGTATCCCATATTTAGTGCCAACTTTGTATAAACCATCTTCGTTTTTCTCAAGTACAACACCTATGATGTTCATTAGATCTGCTTTTGACCTGTCGACATCCGGTATCGGGATTATTATATTGTCACCCCTTTCCGCGGGTGGATGAAGAGCGTCGGAAACTAATTTCATTTTTTTAACCTGTTTTTTTAAACCTTCATGTGCTTCTTGTCTAGCTAATAAAATTGAAGACTCTGTACTAGGACCGTCCTCTTCAACATCAGACAGAGATTCACTATTCTGCTGATCAAAAATGTTTTGGAGGTCTTCTTCATCATGCACGTCTTGAACAACTTCCAGTGGTAAAGACGATGTCGCAAGTCCTACTCTGGGTTCAATACCAAACATCGCTTGATATGGCGACTGTTTTATACCACAATGCAGGGCTCTATTTTTCATAAACTGTACAAATGGAAGGCCTTTGGACCAGTGTGTGGTATCATTATCCTGCATCCAGGCAGCTAACATTTTTTCTATATCCTGGTTGGCACGCTCTACAGACCCTTGGCTTTGGCTATGCCTTGGTTTTCCACGAACCAACTTTACTTCGGGCCAGTATGTCATTACCTCATTAATCACTGCATTAACGAACTCTCTGCCATTATCTGAGTGTAAAATACACGGAGCACCAAAAGTCAAAAATATATCTGTTAATTGCAAAGCAACTTCTTCAGCCCTTTTGCTTTGCAATGATCTTAACAAAACAAATTTTGTCAAATGATCTTGGTACACCATAATAAACTTAAAACCTTTATCTTGTTGTGACTGCATATCTATGAGGTCTACTTGGCAGCGACTATTCATTTCTGAATGTATTATGGGTTTGGAAACAAGACCCCTCTTCTTCTTTTTCTTTTTGCGCTGGCAAACCTCACACATGGATATGAAAATATTTATCATATCAATAGTTGTATTTGCATATTTCCTTGAAGTTTCAGCTTTTAACCTATCTCGCCCTCCATGACCAACGGCAACATGTGCTGCTTCAATGATATCAAAAATATCCTCAGCAGGTAAATAATATTTAATTGGTTCACTTCTAGATGCCAGTTTTTTTCGTTTCGCTAACCTCGACAACTCTAAACCTTTTAAATCTTCTATATTGTAATGGGGTTTTCTTTACAGCCAATTCAGCTTCCTGCACTTCAGTCAATAGTTTATAATAAGCGTCTCCTGTCATAACAGTGTAGTGATTTTCTTTCTTTTCGTTTTCTTTTTTTTTCAAAATCCGTTCCAAAAATTGCTGTTCCCATAAACCTCCATTTCTAGACAAATTTTCAGCAATATCCGTCATTTTTAGAATCAAAAAGGTATATCTGGAGTTGGTTATAATAATGCTGAAATGATTTATTTTACAAAATTACTCAAAAATTACAATTTAAAAATCACTTACCAGACAAAAAGTTGAAACTAACAATTTTAACCAGAAACTACAAAGTAAATCGTGCTGAATAATTTTTAAACGCGTTCACCAAAAGAAAACAAGTCGCAACGTCCATTACGCATAAGCTTACACCACCAACTAAATTATACCCTACCTACAATCAGACCACAGATCAGATCATACGACTTATTTTGGCCAATCAAAGAATAGAGACTCCGACCGACAGCACGTAACAGTTTTTACTGTTTTAGTCGAAACTAGTTTTGACTAGTAAAAACCGTTTTGAATTTAATATCCTTAGAATGTTTAGTTTTTACTGAAATTATTAGATAATTCTAGTTTCAACTAGTTAAATCTAGAATTGACTGTGAGCAATAGTTAAAACTAGTTTTTCCTAGGAAATTCGGGTTTTAACTGAAATCGAGTTTTTACGGTAACATATATACAGACAGTTTCTAAAGAGTCGCAGGATGGGAGAAACGTAAGAGCGAAAGAGAGGCCATATATTTTTTCTATTAGCTAAACAGGGAACGACCTTTTGCGATGTTGCTAGCTCGCGAAACATTACAGTCATCCGCTCCGCACACTGTAGCGCACACATCCGAAAGTGTAAAGCGATACGCAACCGCGATACGCGTTGACTTGGACTGCCTGCTCGGCCGGCAACGTTGCAAAACATCCGTCTCTGTCATACTAACGAACTACTATTAGCTTCTCGTTTGCTGTTGTTGATTTCCCATCATGCGTTTCAATAGAAAAGCTCCGTGTATATATATATATATATATATATTAAATAATATAATAATAATATAATAATAAATAATATATATTTAGTTATCTAAAAACACCATTGACATGCAAAGAAATCACAGGGGTAGTGTATAACATACCTTGTGGGAATTGTAATAAGTCATACATTGGGCAAACTTCTCGATCCCTGCCAAATAGAATTACGTTACACAAAAGTGATTTAAGATGTCAAAAAAAGTCATGTGCGTTAGTCGAGCATTCCATTAATTCAGACCACTTTTTTAACTTTAATGATGCTTCTATCTTGGTCAGAGAAGACAATTCGGTTAAACGAAATTTCCTTGAAATGGTACAAATTAAAAAACATGGCCAAACGTGCATCAATAAAAGATCTGATATTAACAACCTAAGTGTACTCTATGAATATCTATTGTCGTTATAATGTGGACTTCATGTTTTATAATTATGAACCCTGCCTCATACAGTGGAAACATGCGATAAACTAATATAGGAAGAAGGATATAGAACACGGTTCCCCCCTTATTGTAAATTAAGATTATACAAGTGCCTTAAATTCAGAATAGACAAGAATTGTTAGTATAACGGGTGAGCATGTTACTGTTATTGCTTTTTGCCTAGATGCACACCAAAGAGGTATGGTGGTTGCATACATAAATGGATGTTCGATGAACCATCTTGCCGTTCTGTAATTACCTAAGGTTACTGTTATTATTCATTTCGCATGTGATAGTTGGGGTTCCATGGTATGTGGTATGTTTCCCAGTGGTTTTATAACCTTAAAAGATTCTCGTGCCGAATAGCGTGGCGTTCGGAGCGAAGTTGACAGCATAGTAAAATCTACATATATCGTGGCGAATTCAGAGACATCATCTTTCCAAATCAGGTGAATAGTCCCTTATTAACATCTGTTCTTCATTGTTAATCATATTTTTTAAATTTGTTGAGGATTGTAAGAGAATACAAACGTCTAGGTTAGGTCCCCAAAATGGGTGTAGGGGATGGGGGTCCCGGACCCCCAAACTCTATTATAACATCAATAGAGAAAAACAACCCTAAAGTTATCGTAGAATATATTGATGTTGAAATGAATGCACCAAATTCAAGTAATAGTGTCATACAAATAAAAGATAGTAATAAAACATCAAAGGCTGATAACCTTAAGTATAAATTAAATGATAAGGGTCCTTTCGAAGTATATATAGAAAGCACGAATGGCCAAAACATAGGTAATTATAATACATTAGGGATAGCTAAAAATTTATATCAATTAAAATTATCCCATGTGTTAGATATTCAAAGAAAAGGAAAAAATAGGCTCGGGGTTAGATTTTCCAATCCAAATGCAGCAAATTCATTGCTAGAGGATGAAAGACTCATCCAATGGGGATATAAAATATACATACCGTATAATAGAGTAACCTGTAAATTCTTGATCCGTCACGTAGACTTAGGGTATTCAGTAGAAGAGCTAAAAGAAGCTTTGACCATCCCGTCGATTAAAGGTGGAACAATTATTAACTTAATGCGTCTCACAACACGTGATAGACGTTCAAAAGATGTTAAATTCATACATACACCATCTGTGGTATGTACCATCACAGGAACAAGTATCCCGCGAGAAGTAAAAATATATGACCATCCATTCCAAACATGCCCTTATATTTCACCGATGATACAATGCGGAAAATGCTTAGTTTTTGGCCACATAAAAGCCCAGTGCAGGGGCAGAGAAAAATGCTCTAAATGCGCTAAAAACCCCCATGAAGGGGAATGTAATAAATTTTGTCTTTACTGCAAATCGGAAGATCATTATTCCACTAGTAAATCCTGCCCTGAATTTCAAAGACAAAAAAACATTAGATGATACTCTATGGCAATGGATGGGATCTCGTTTTTTGAAGCAAATCAACTCTTTCCTAAGAGGGGACCAAACAAAATTCAAGAGCCATTCGTCCCTCACCCAGGTGACTTCCCACCTTTAAGAAGTAATACAGATCACCCAAATATCGATCAACATCAAAGAAGATCAATCATCCCCCCCAGTCCTGGCCCATACTCATATAATATAGCCTCAAAAGTAGGCGACAGAATTAAAAGAAAAAGACTAAATGATCAATCAGACGACCAAAATCAACCCTCAACCTCTTCATCCCCGGCATTCACCTTCAACTCACCAATGGTGTTCACGCGCCACAGTCCGCCCTCAACGGAGGGAATTAATGTTCGTGATGGAAGGAATCTTCCATCTTACGAAAATCCAAAAGACATGTTAAATCATATCCACTAAATTATATAAGTCACACAATTAATAAGACTAACATCAGGGATTTCAATATCAATGTAAAACCCTGATACATGCATAAAACTCAGTTAAGTATCATACAATGGAATATGAACAGCTACAAAAATAACTTCCTAGATCTTAAAATACTGATAAATCAATATAACCCAGATATAGTCTTACTTAACGAAACACACTTGACCGTATCATATACAGTAACACATCCGTTATATAAAGTTTATCGACAGGATAGACAGGACGGATTTGGTGGGATAGTCACACTCATCAAATCACACATCCTACATCATCCAGTTACATTAGTTAACCCAGGTATGGCATATTACACCCAATTTCAAGCTTTCATCTTAGATAAGTTAAACATCGCAGTGATGAATGTTTATAATCCTCCACAGATAAATCTAAACCTTTTGGAATGGGAAGATTTGATAACACAAGTCAAAGTGCCGATAATAATAATGGGCGATTTAAATGCACATCATCCAGCGTGGGGATCCTACAAAACAAATCATAATGGCACTATTATATATAATTCATTAGATGATCTGCAGCTTTCTTTTCTGAACAATGGGGAACCGACAAGATTAACCAAACCTAATGAAAACAAGTCCGTCATGGACTTAACACTAACTTCAAATAATATAGCCTCTAAATGCGACTTCCAGGTAATCAACTTCGCTACCAACAGTGACCATTTACCTACAATATGTATATTTCATAGCTCTCATACACAAATCCCATCAGGAAATAGGTTTATTAAATATAAGTTTTCGAAAGGAGATTGGCGAAAATATAATAAACTAACGGAAGAGGCCTTCATACAGACAGGAGCTACTACCTATCAGGAATTTATTAGTATCATAGAAACGGCCAGAGATGAGACAGTTCCAAAATGTAATAGTGCAAGTCACCCCAATGCTAAAAGTATCCCATGGTGGGATGATGAATGTCTGATGGCACTTAAACAAAAACAAATCCAACTCAAAAAATTCAAATCGTTCCCTAGCATGGAAAACTATATCCTTCTCAGGGAAAATATAGCAAGGGCAAAAAGGATTTTTAAACTTAAAAAGAGAAACAGTTTTATAAACTTTTGCAGTACAATAAATAGGTTAACACCGATTAAAAAAATTTGGGAAATGATCCATAGATTCGAATATGGTCAGGAAATAAGATTTAAAAAATGCCTACCACCGGAAAAGATAGCAACAGAGATATTAAATAGACTTTCTGGATCAGATGTATCACCTTATATTGTGGTAACCCGCAATGAGAATAGTCCTAATAAGATAGAATATTATGAGTTATTATATGTCATAAATAATAAGGTTAAAAATACGGCCCCTGGTAAGGATGATATAGTGTACTCAATGTTAAAACATCTTGGAGTGAAAGGGAAACATGTATTACTATACCTCTTTAATGAAATCCTAGCAAAAGGAAATATTCCAATGGATTGGAAGATAACAACCATTCTCCCCTTCTTAAAACCTAAAAGGGATCCAACTGTGAGTAACAATTACCGGCCCATAGCACTAACCTCATGTATCTCAAAAGTATTTCAATCGATTATTAAAAATAGGTTAGAGTGGTATGTGGAAAAAAACGCATTACTACCCAATACACAATTTGGATTCAGGAAAGGGCGAAGCTGTACAGATGCTATTTCATATCTGTATCATCATGTAGAAAGGGGACTAAAAAATAACCATTATACTCTTGGGGTATTTGTAGATATCAAATCTGCCTATGATAGTGTTGATATAGACATATTATATAAAAAATTAATTAACATAGGAATCGCAGCATACGAAGCAGGGGAAATCAGTTGCGCGCCGCGGTTACTTATTACCTGCTTACAACCAAAGGGATGAAAAGGTCGCCAATCACTTGCGCACGATGGTCAATTTCTGCATTTATCGAAGGGATAAATATCGAAGAGCATCCTAATAAATATAGTTGGTACGATATGAGTATACGTGTGTTACGGCATAGTGTGTTAGCAACTTAGTAATTGTGTACTCACTTTCTTACAGAAGTTACAAAATGCAGTAAAAAGAAAAGCAACTGAAGACCTAACACAGCATCCTTCAAAAATAATTAATCTTGGTATACATCAAGAAGCTTCCCAAGTTAATTTCAACATTAAAAATGTCACCAATATAAGGCAATCAATTTATAGAGCACGAAGAAGTGTATTACCACCGCTGCCACGTACAACAGGAGATGTCCATGAAGCTCTTGAATGTTGTCACTGGATAACAGATAAGGAAGAAAAAGTACAAAAAAGTAAAAACAATAGAAGTAACAACCGGCGTGACTACATCAATAATTTAATTGATTTATATAATAATAATTCTATTTGTAGGATTGATTTTGTTAAAAGTGTTTGTGTGCATTATGTAAAAAGATGAATAAAATTAAGTTTGACTGTACAGCGCACTTGATTTCTAATTTAAATTATGTGGTCGCAACTTTCTATCTGTGGCGCGCAAGTGATTAATTTGCAAAAGGGCCAAGTCAACCTTACGCGCAACTGTCCGGTGCTTTTATAGTAACCTAAATATTTTGAGACCGCTGCGCGCAAGTGAACGCCGTTCATACGAAGCAAGGGTGATCTATAATCTCCTTAAAAACAGGACCTTAATCATTAAAGACAATGAATATAATCTTATACAAAATAATAAATACACTAGTAAGGGACTACCACAAGGTTCACCCCTAAGTCCTCTACTCTTCAATATATATACTATTTCTATATTTAATAAGGTGGAAGACACAATCCTTGTCCAATATGCAGATGATATTATGCTAATGAGTCAAGGCACACAATTCCAGCAATATTTCATTCAATGCAAACAAATCTAGATAATCTGGCTATAAACATTAGTGATCTTAAACTAGAATTCGCTCAAGAAAAATCAGAGTATATCGTTTTTAGAAAAGGCAAGGCAAAAAAGCTCTATCCTAATCTCTTCTTGAATAATCATCCGCTCAATAACTCGGACAGCATTAAATATTTGGGAATTCACTTCACATATAATCTTAAATGGAGCAAACTTTGTGGTACAAGTTGGGGAGCAGACCCAACCACACTATTAATGATCTATAAAAGTGCAATTAGATCACAGATCGACTGTGCATGCCCAGTGTTCAACGTACATAATAAGTCAATTTTTAATAAACTGGAGACAATTCAAAATAGTTCATTAAGAATCATTTTGGGATGTCTTAAAACAACCCCAATCATGTCCCTCCAAGGCATTGGTGGCATCACTGATCTAAAAACAAGGCGGATCCTTCTAACGAATAATTTCATTTTGAAATGTAAATCAATAGAAAAACACCCTCTCATAGAATTATTAAAAAATCCACAGAGAGAACCTGCCCCGCACATAGTAGATACCGAGAGCCTCATTCAAGAATCCAATAACTTAATATCACAACGGATCCCAGAATTCTGCACAAAACAAAATTATGCTCCTTTTTTAGTTCATTACAGATATCTTATGGAATCAATCAGAGCATATATTCCAGATTACAATAAATTAAAGATACAAAGTCAAAAAGACTTCATAGAATATTTCCAAAAATCATTCTCGGGATATATACACATCTTTACAGACGCCTCAAAAAACAGTAATTCCGGTAATACAGGTATGGGCATATATATATACCTTCGAAAAATATAAAATTTAGCGCAAAACTAAGTGATCAACTACAAAAATGCACAGCAGAAATTGCGGCAATACACAAAGCCATTCAGTTAATACATATGTATAAGCTCAAATCCTCTATCATCTTCTCCGATTCACAAAGTGCGATTCAAAAAATACAAAATCAGAAATTCCATTTAATGACCTCAGAGATCCTACAAATCAAGAAGGATATCATATTACTCAAAGATGTGGGCATATCAATAGTTTTACATTGGATACCTGGGCATAAGGGATTCTCAGGTAATGAAAAGGCCGATAAGCTGGCTAGAATTGGGGCGAATTTAAATGTACCATATCAATACACATTAGACTATCAAGAATATATTACAAGTATCAGAAATCATAGCCTTGACATTTTTAAAAGAAGTTGGGCTCACTTGCTCAAAGAATCGCATACCTTTTATAGTAATATACAAGACACCTTCTCAAATACACCTTGGTTTACAGTATTTAGTAATCTTCCAAGAAAACTTATTACACTTATAAACAGACTCATGACTCATCTATTTAGAATCAACCTAAAAGATGATCCATATTGTGACTGTGGAGAAGTGGGGAGTCTAACACACGTCCTATTTGAATGTCAAAAGTACGACACTAATACTTTTTATAGAGATTTATCACATATAGTAGAAGCTCCTATATCAATAATCTCCTTATTGAGGGGACTGAACCTAGACGTTTTAAAAATAATAAATAAACACATAAATAAACACAACATTAAACTGTAGATGTCCGCGAGGGGGCTATTTCCAATTTGGTTTGATATTTATAATATTATTTTCTTCCAAAGTTAGAAAAATACATAGAACTCCGATACCCACAATTCTGGCCTCTACGAGAATTGTAAAAGGATAGGTAATACTATCAGCTCTGGGTAAATGACCTCAGTAGTCGAGCCCATCAAGCAAGAAAGAAGAAGAAGAAGATAACCTTAAAAAACGATACTTACGCAACGTGGTTCATTATTGTTGTTCATTGTATAATATTTCCTAATCTACGCTGCTCACCTTCAATAATTTTGTTTAGACTCAACTAGTAAGTTAATACCTTTGTATATATAATAAGAAACTGTATGTAAAATTTTTGTAGTATTATCCTGAGGAAGAGAGCGAGGACTCTCGAAAGCTCGATAAATATAACCCAGAGTGAACTAAAACTGGCCAACTAAATTCAATTTCCTTCCATACTGACTACATCCCCACGAACAGAGACTTCAGTCTTCTAAGAACGACGTATATATATATATATATATATATATATATATATATATATACACGTCATACGCTAGAGCAGGCAACCTACAACACAAACAATTGTAACACGAGTTACCACCAAACAGTTAGCGCGACTCCGAAATAAATCACTTTTTGCTTTCTTCCTCCATAACATATCATGTATTCTTTTATATACAAGAAAACTACATACTTCAATGTTTCTCATTTTTTACAGCTGATAGTTTGCTGAAGAAATTTCGTTTACGTAAATTACCACCTCTTTGAAAATTTTCCCATGATAATCTCTCTTAAGAAAAAAATTGTGTAGAAACAGTTGCCATGGTTACAAAATTCTGACCTACACTTTCCTCACGTATAACGTGACATGTACAACGATATTGTGAACGGACCGCAGGAGCTTTTTAGTAATTAACGTTATATGTCTGGGAACTCATACTTTACAGTACGAATGAGATGTTTAATCTCGAAATGAGTACTGTAAAAAGAGTTCCCGGACAAATATCGTAATGTATTTTATTTCATCCTGTCTCAAATCTCGTTAGAAGAATAAAAAAAATCTATTTGTTTCTTTCTTTTTTTCAAAAGATTATTATGTTGCTAGTATGACTTTTATACTAAAATTTAGCGTTAATTACCATCTATAAAAGAAATGAAATCAAATCAACATTGGCAAGTATACATTTTAACTTTTAAAACTTTAACTTTTTTAAATTTCTGAGGTAGACTGACCAGTTTTAGTACTACAGGTTTAAAGTAAGTCAAGTGTATAAGCATCTATACACCGGAAGCACACATACTTCATTTATCAGATATATATGGAAATGAATGACATGACAAGTCTTAAAGAGCATAAGATTTAGCTCATGCCTCTGAGGCATAAGCTCATCTCTATTATCGCCAGAGTGACGGATCTTTTGTCTCTCATGCATCTATAGAAGACATACTTTCTTGAATTCCTTATACTGTTTATTAACTGAGCGGACATTTAATAAGTCTATCGATCGACAGATTTATGCATAGAATAGTTATTTATATGTTAAAGGCATAATTAGGAGCTTATGGCACGAGAGAATGTGTGGAGGGCTTTTCATTTCACGACATTGCAACTATATGCAACGTTTTATATTATTTTGCTTCATAAGAAATGAAATAAATATTCGAAATTTCCTGGAGGTTATCCCGTCGCGATTTGTAATACGAATTTCAGTGTTTTATCATAGTCCGCTATTTTGCTGTTGCTAGGGTTGACAATTGTTCATCAAAATGACATTGATCAAAAAGACGACAAAATGGATATTAAAGAAGCCGGAAACGTTTATTTAAAAGGAAATTCAATAAGAATTTGAAGCTGCGCAAGGAAAATTGAGCTAGATAAGTCAAAAGACTTATATATGAAGAAAAATGACATTCTTGACAGTTCCGTGTCATAAAGGCCAAATTATGCCTCCATTTGAGGGCGTTTAAAAGCGATTATAGGGCCAAAATAAAATAAATAATTCTTCGGATTATCTGCACCGTTTAAGTCTCACCGAGCTATACAGTAATTTACTTAAATTAAATATATTGTAACGTTTTTACTGTTTACTAAAACTAAAACACTACGCGATTATCCTAATTAATTTATTTCTTACACTACACTTATAAACTTAACTTAACAATCACCTAATTCTAGGGTTGTGCCCGGCCAATTGACCACGGTCAAATTCCCGAGAATTTGACAGAATTTGACCGAAAAGAATTTGACTGGTCAAAATCTTTAAAACTCCTTCTAAATAAAAAGTGTTTATTCTTTCTTGCTTTTGTTTGTCGGTTTTTATTGGAAAAACTATAATTTGTACTGCCGCAAAATCTATTATGTCTATATGTAGAGCCACATTACATGTAACACCAGCTACTTGGTGGAAAAACTGGTTAGCTGACTGTGCCTCATATGTTGCAGCTGCAAAATTATTAAGTATGGCAGCTTCTTCAGCTTCATGTGAGAGAAACTGGTCTACTTGGGGCATGACACATACGAAATTGCGCAATACACTGAAGACAACCAGGTCATTATCTATCGGCCTTTGTCTAATATATTTACCTCATGAGTCTACTGTTTCCTTATTTTTTTCCTGTTTATTGTTTCATATTAGTTTTATCAAATAAACCCTATAGGGCTTATTTCATAAAAAACAAGATTTTGACCAAATTTTGGTCAATTGACCGGTCAAATTCCCGGCCAATTGACCAAAAAGATTTTAACCGGTCAAAAACCCAACCCTACCTAATTCATATTCGTACACGGAGATGTTTATTTATTTTAGCGCGCGCGGTATCTCGCTCGAATGTTTACGCACCGGTTCTTCAACTAACTTGCCTCGGGTCCGACATTCCTTTTTTATGGCAGGTAGAAGCTTCTCGTACTTTCGGGATAATTACTAGAATGTTCGATTTTCCAGGAACCCGTTATCGCATCGAAGTCTCTCGACTGTTCCCGTCGTCCTTCCCGGAATCGCAATAAGGCGAACTTCTGTAGCTCCCAGCGTGTTTATGTCGCGGCCGGCGAGCCATTTCGTTACAATATGATGAACCATTAATTTACTTAATTGGAAACATTTAAAGTTAGCTAATTATAGCTATTATTTAATTTTTACGCTTAGAAATTTAAAACCGGGCTAGTATTGCTCATAGTGTTAAAATGTATACTTGCCAATGTTCATTTGATTTCATTTCTTTCATAGACGGTAATTAAAGCTAAAATTCAGTATAAGTCATACTAGTCACATAATAATCTTTTGAAAAAAAAGAACGATAAAAAATTAAATTTCATTCCCTTCATAGAAATATTAATTAATGTAATAAAAAGTATTACTCCTGTTCCTATTGAATAGTTCATTTTATTAAACAAACTCAGAAACTAATTCTTCTTCTCTATTTAAATTATTAATGTGTATCGAGTTATAAACTAAAATATACTTAGTATCAAAATAAATACAGATCCAATGAGCAGTTGAGTGAATTACTTGCAAATGATGTTGGTCAGAAGGAACTGGAGTAACGCGAGGTCGTGTTTGTCGATTTTGAAGGAGATTTAAAACCGACAATGTATCCCTGGGTTTAAAATTTGAAAATGTTGATAGCATTTCGTGAAAAAATCTTACAGTCTCATCAGACAGCCACTCGTTATTAAGTATTTTAAATCAAACAAGCGTCCGTAAATGAGATCTACTTGTTCTAGAGTTTCGAACTCTTTGTACAACTGACGTTTTACCTTTATGAGTGAGTAAGTGTCTATTCAAATGCTCCGACCGAGCAAAAGTCTTATTGCATAATGAACATTTAAAAGACTTCTCACTTTTATGAGTGGACAAGTGAATCCTCAATTGAGCAGGGTAATCGAACGCTTTATCGCAATATGAACATATGAAGTTAGGGTGAGCTGTTTTTTGAGAAAAAATAGGGCCCGGTAACATTTTATGTGTTATGATGGTTCCTAAAACCAAATCACGTTTTCCTTTCCCAGCATACACTGTATGATTGTCGGAATCTGTCAATCCTTCTGTACAAACTTTTTCCTCAATAATGTTGTCTTCAATGTCGAGCGAAGGGTCCTCTTTGATCTTCCGGAATGCCAGTACCTTCTCATTGCTGGTAAACTTCTTAGGTTGATCTAGAAAATTCAAACAGCCTGGTAGACCGTGGGGTTAAAAAACAACTTCTGATACTGTAGCACGGTTGGAATCTGATTCTTCCTCTTTTAAAATCTCTCCTTTAACCAAAGGGTGATATTCGATATCGATCGATGGTACTTCTTCGACGTTCCTGCCAAACTGTACCCAGTATATTAAGGACGCGTGGATCTTACACCCTTCGATGTATATCGAGAAGTCCTCGTCACACGACTTAAATCTCTCGCAAATGTTCCTGTGAGATGCCATAATCGGATCCTGAAAGATGAGACATCGATCACATTTTATGGGCAAGCGAAATGGTGTAAGACAGATCGCGATGAATAACAGTTCAACAACCAAACGGCGCCGTGGACGAGGCATACTCCAGCGCTTCCATTATTTTCCAAAAGTCCCATAGTAACTTCTCTACGATCGTTTGTACTAGTCCTTCTTCTAGATATTCAGCTATTATGTATCTTGTTTACATCGGTTCTAGTTTGTTTTTGTCTGTTAATCTTTTTTTTTTGCTGCCAGGGCTAATTTGACCGGGCCACAGATCATGGTCAATGGTCTATAGACTACGGATTGCAATAAGGCGCGATGTGCCCGGTAGGAGCGAGAGGAAAATAAATAAGGCGACTTGTTTCTCATTCTAAATTGGCGGAGCTAACAACTTCGTAATCATGACCATTTACCCTTTTGCCTTGTCAGTTACGTCACGTTCTTTTATTTTGGAGGTCGCGGGTTCTAAACTCCAAGAAAACGAACTTTTTCTGCTCAATTCCAATTTTTCCCGTTATATTTACAGATTTATTTAATTTCTTATATTTCCCAAATAGTTTTCGAAGATAAGTGATAACAAATTCTTGATTCTATTGACACATGATTGACATGAGGCTGTAGAGGTTATGACCTGACACATCGGTTATATGGCACGGAACGTCGATTTAAGAAACAATATTAGGCACAGGAACCGATATACCTCCATACCTCCTGGCCCTTCTGCTATCCTGGTACGCGAAATCCAATTTTCAGAAAAGAAACATCAGTGTAATTCCAACGGAACTAGAACGGCGTCTTAGGGCAACGATTATAGACTAACCAGGATTGCTTTTAGGATTGCTCACTTACATTTGATAAATGTTGGACAGTTTTGTGACGTCACCACCGGTGCTGAAGTGCATTTACGTGTTGATCTGTGGATGACGTGATATGGATATCGTACGTAAATATGGATTACGTAGAGTACGTATGTAAACCGTACAGTTTGCAATGATAAATCTTACTGTTTACTACAGTAAAATGAATAAATCTCTATCTTCTGAACAGCACCGGTGGTGACGTCACAGAGTTTTTGCCAGGCAGATTCGGCGAACTGAGCAATCCTGGTAGTCTATAATCGTTGGTCTTAGGGCCGGTTGTACTGTGCATATTTTAAATACTGTACCCGATTTAAGTCAGTGTTCTGTGAAATTATGTTGCAATCCTGAATAATCTGTTAAGACCAGAAATCACCATACTTTAATAAGAATATCCAACCGACCAGCTGCGTCACTGAAAAATTAATTGAAAACGAAATTGTAATAATTTAAAAGTATAAATTTCGTTACACTTCTCAAAATAACTCAAGGAAGAAATAACGATCAACTCAAAGCCAGGTTGAAAAATAATAATATGGTAAAACTCTCAATAATCATATTAACGCGCTGGTCAAGCGTAAATAGAAAACACTATTAATACGCCACTGGCAGAGAATTGACAAAACGTTAAAACTGTCAATTTTGAAAACACGTTGCTAACCAAAATTTAGTTGCAACCACGCATACCAACAAAATTCGGGTACAGGAATTAAAAACGCACTTTAGATGCGCAGTTCCATTTAGGTTCTAGATAGCAGCTTCTATTTTGAACCAGGTTCAATTAGGTATAAATTTGTGTTGTAGATGAGTCACTCACTGTTAAACCTAGGTTTAAACCAAGTTCAATTTGATGGAAAGACCACCACCGTTTAACGAGGGTTCAAGTAAGGTTCAAGAAATTTGCCAGTTGCCAGTTAGATATAATGTCTATCTGGAAGTTGGGTTGGGTAAAGATTTGCTGATACCGAAATGAACGCGTTATTAGAAGAATTAACAGATGATGAAGACGTTGGAAATTGTGATTGGTGTCTTGCATCTTAGAAGACCGCAAACGTTGCGAACCAGGCCCACTCATTTCGAAATATGGTCTGACCATAGTTATACACCAAAATAGCCTCTTCGCGAGATCTAAAATTGGTTGATCTGTTTTTTTAGCCTTTGCATGCCTCCATCACCCACACCAAAGTTACCAACACCTTTATTTTAACTTAATTACCACGTGCTCCCTACAGCATTTAAATAACTTAATAGTCCAGGACATTTAGATCAAAATCAACCTAAATAACTAAATTTTTAGGGACAGCAGATATCGAGATGCGGTTTTCTGCATTGTGTTCAGAAGGCTCCCGGGAAAAAAGTCTATATCGTCTGGTTGTGCCATTTTTCGAAAAATGCATTTTGGTGCAATAAATGCATTTTGCAATTGCATAATTACTTGCAACATTATAAGAACGACTGAAAACTTGGAAAAATAGCTCGAAAATCGTTACGCGGGGGTTTTCGGGGATGCCGAATTCAATTCTGGCATTAGAATTATCCGGGAGGGGCTCGCGGGTGGCTCTGCGGTGGTGATTGGGGCGGGGGGAAATTGCAGCATTCATGAAAATCGCTGGAAAATCTTTACTCGGGGATTTTCGGGGATGCCAAATTCTATTCTGACATTAGAATTGCCCATTATAAAATTTTTAATTTAATATTAAATTATATTACACATATTATAAAAATATTTGCTTTGGAAATCTTTTCTGATTTAAACTGGATTTGAAAAGGCGCCAAATCTATCAAGAGAGTGGAGTATCGTTGGCACAAGGTGCGGGTGCCGCCGAAGTGGGTTGGAGTGATGGCAATTGCTCCAACCAAAAAGGCACTTCCAACGAGGCCGAGGATAGTGAGGAGGAAGGAGATGAAGGAGGGGAAGAAGAAGAGTTTGAAGATGTTTAGCATTTAAGGTAAAAATTAAACTTTATGATTAATAATTCAATATTAATAAACAGTGCTATTTATTATTTAAATAAAGTATTATTTTATAAATGGTGATTTTTCACTTTCTTCATTACCTTTTTCAGCAGAGCCCCCCCGAATAATTCTAATGCCAGAATAGAATTTGGCATCCCCGAAAACCTCCGAGTAAAGATTTTCCAGCGATTTTCATGAATGCTGCAATTTGTAATTCCAATGCCAGAATTGAAATCGGCATCCCAGAAAACCCCCGAGTAACGATTTTCGGCTGATTTTCATGTACGCTGCAATTTCCCCTCTAATCACCCCCCCGGGCACCCCCCAAGAGCCACCCCCGAGCGCCCCCGGGTAATTCTAATTCCAGAATTGAATTCGGCATCCCCGAATACCCCCGTGTAACGATTTTCGAGCTATTTTTCCAAGTTTTCAGTCGTTCTTATAATGTTGCAAGTAATTATGCAATTGCAAAATGCATTTATTGCACCAAAATGCATTTTTCGAAAAATGGCACAACCAGACGATATAGACTTTTTTCCCGGGAGCCTTCTGAACACAATGCAGAAAACCGCATCTCGATATCTGCTGTCCCTAAAAATTTCGGATTTATTTTCTAACTTCCCTGGACCATAATGGGAATTCTGCTGAAATACCAAAATACAGTACCAAACCAAAATAAATTATGTGTATCTATCTATCACATACGTTTGGCACAACAAAAACAAAGAAAATATAAACTTTAACACACTGAAAAGTCAGGTTCTGTCTTCAGAATTTTATAGGTTATAACACCAAATGTTTCCCACCGAAACGTTCATTTTGCACAAAACCATAATTTTTATATCGATCCGTGAACTTTAAAGTGGTTTAACAGATTCCATTTTATGAAATAAGGTTGGCCAACACCAACGATTATAGACTACCAGGATTGCTCAGTTCGCCGAATCTGCCTGGCAAAAACTCTGTGACGTCACCACCGGTGCTGGACAGAAGATAGAAATTTATTCATTTTACTGTAGTAAACAGTAAGATTTATCATCGTAAACTGTACGGTTTACGTACGAATCCATATTTACGTACGATATCCACATCACGTCATCCATAGATCAACACGTAAACGCACTTCAGCACCGGTGGTGACGTCACAAAACTGTCCAACATTGGTCAAATGTAAGTGAGCAATCCTGGTTAGTATATATTCGATGGGCTAACACAACTTGAACATCGTTTTACAGAACCACCGTTGAACTGCTGTTCTACAACAAAAATTTTATTGAACTCGGTTCAAAGTTGAACGTTTGTTCAGTTGAACTTACGTTGAACTACATCTACAACCGGGCCTTAATAACCAGAATATTGAAAATATCGACGTGAAATTAGATGACGAAAAGTTAATGACAAAAAAAATAATGAAAAATGAATCGTTTTGCGGAGTATAATGATTCAACGTAAAGCTTATCGCATAAGCTTTCTAAATATGCCACATTTTTTTTAAAACAAAGTGTGATAATGGTAAAATCGCGAAATGAAAAAAACCACCAACACCGAAAACACGATACAAAGTATCGGGTGTTTTTTTAAATTTCACCTCATGTGGCTGTGGATAGTGTTTGTGAATGCACCTTACTAAAAAGTATCTAAATTGACATAACCTCTTTTTTAATAAAAATTGAAACTGCTCCAATCGGTTAATAGTATCTTGGAAAAGACAGCTCACTCATCTACGCCTAATTAATAGAGCCAAGCTGTCTTTTTCAAGACACTAGTAACTGATTGGAGCAGTTTCCATTTTTATTAAAAAAGTGAGGTTATGTCAATTTTGACATTTTTTAGTAAGGCGCATAAAATAATAAAGAGTTATAGAACAGAAACTGCAATGTTCGGTAGGGGGAACTTTTTGCAGCGCTGTCGGTGACTGACCAATGCAACTAAAACGATGATAACAGATTTTACAGGTTTCTTCCTTCCAGCTGTTGGTAATCAGGTTTGTTTCTGCAGCGATTGGAATTGGTCTCAAACTGTCAGAGACATGTGTAGTAGAAATTATTCTGACAGTTCGAAACCATTTCCAATCGCTGCAGAAACAAGCCAATTATTATTAAAGATATCAACGTTTCCGTCTCATAATCATACATTAAATGTGTAACAAACGATATATTACGCTGCATTTTGCACTTGTTACACTTTGAAAATGTGTCTAATAATGGTACGAAGAAGTTGATATCTTTACTGATGAATGAAAATGTGTAAAGAAATCAACTTTAATGTATTGTATTTATTTATTTATTATTTAAATTTCTAGAATTACACTAGAACATTTTACATGAAATACAAAAAAGAGCAATGTAAACAGACAGCAGACCAGCAATAAAAATAACAATAATTACTAATAGAATGAGGTACATTTTTACTAAACACATTTATCATAGAGAAATATGGATGTTACTTACCATTTGTCTCTTGAGGCAAATGTAGAGCAGGAAAGGCGGGATATACTTAATACCTTTCTTGCCAATCGGGACAATCTCTTCAGGCATGAAGTGTATTTGACACACCATGTGATTCCTGTAGATAGTGTAGATAGTTTGTCTATCCATAGTCTGCAGTTTAGGATTCCTGATCTGGTGTACCGCTGGGAACCGATGAGATGAGACATTCGCAGCTGCAGGACATCCTGACACAGCACTTTTTTTGCAGGTCTTTTCCCTTTCCTCACAAGGCCTCACTTCCATTATTAAATAAGCCGCACAATTTATTCACCACAAACGAATTTCACTTATATTCAAAAGGTAATGTCACGTTTATGTAATTACTGTGTGGTTGTGGTTAGGTTCGATCAGCCGATAAGCACACAGGGCGCACAGAATACAGGATTAGGTTACGTTGGCTGCCAAACTTTTGAAATTTTCTACTCAAACATAATTTAAGAAAATACAACAGCGCCATCCTTTGAACAAGTCAGAAAACACATCTCAAGGTCGCCCATAAGACTTTCTGTTCTATAAACCTTTATTATTTTATGGTAAGGCGCATTCACAAACACTATCCACAGCCTACTATGAGGTGAAATTTAAAAAAACACCCGATATATAAATAGTAGCAGCGGTCGTGACGTCATACTAGCCACGGCCACGCTACCTGATTCAAAATTATTTTGCTAAATGTTTCAAATCTAGTTGCGTTTGGGGAGTTCGTTAGCAACGGCGGTTTGACAATTATTTAATTTGTTAATTTGCGGCGTGTCTTTGTCAAAATGAATTCTGATGCAAATTCTTCGGAAATTTTACGGAAATCTGCAGAAGCATGTGCAAAATTAATACCGAAGAAGTCTAGCGAAAGATATCAAACCAGTTTTTTTCCAGCCCTTTTTCCGAAAGAAATAATTGTCACTGTGATGATTAATTACTATTGTTTCCATAGCAACACTTTACAGGTCAAGTCCGTTTTTTTTGCGTTTTTCCGGACTGAAACCGCGCCGGAAAGTCGTCAAATTTGACACAGGATGAAATAAAAGTAGTTACAAGCACAGCTGCGAGATATGTACGGAAGTAGTGAATGCGCAGTGACTGACAAGTGACGGTCGTCTTCGATTGTTTGGATCGCGGTAGAAAATAGGTAGTTAGCGTCACCACGGAGCAGACAACCGACAATACAAAAACAATTAACACGAGTTGTCAGTAAACAACTAGCGCGGCGCGATAATTGGCAGTTCGGGTCGATGGGTTTTTCGGCGATCATACCTCTCACAGATTCAGCGCTACGAGCGAAGTCCGCCATAAGAAAGCTATGCTTCCAAAAAAAACGTAAAAAAGTTTAACAGCGTAACTAATTCGTGCAATTATTTAAAATGTTAATAATTTATGAATGAATCAACTGAAATTATCTTTAGAGCAGTTTCCAAAGGTCTCTATGTGATCTATCAATGTGTGCAAAATTTCAGCACGATCGATTGAATAGTTTGTTAAATATTCTGAATGTTAATCCCACGTGTTATTTAAGGTTTGTTTAAGGTTGTTCGATACTTTGGTACTTCGACACGAATTCCGGTAGATGTCGTCAAAAGTGAATATGCAAAAAGAGAAGATAAATTGTTCGAGTCCCGCCCTCAGGCCGAGCGAACCCTCACAGCAATAAAATTTATGACCATATGGTCTGGATACTCTGGGTCGATCGATGTCAGAGGGTCGAGGTCGATGTCGAGGTAGCGCCCGTTCGAGGGGCGTGTCAGTTAGTCTAATTTCAACAATAACTACCAAGATACTTTTACAAGCTCATAATATTTTAATAGGCATCGTACAATACTTCATTCTCCACGTTATTAAGATGTCAAACTTTACTATTGTACGATTGAATAGGTTTTAGAATTTTTTTTTCGATTTTTTTTAATGTTCAAAACGATATTTCCAGAAATGTAATAAGTTTCAAACAAAAGTAATCTCTTAAAAACATACATTTGTATTTTCTTAATCGATCGGTGCAATAAACATTCAATTCTTATGATCCAATCTTGATTATCATAGAAATCAGATTGCATTGTAAAGCATACGGCGTTATATTGTATCGCACAACCTTAAACAAATGTGTGGCTTTAGGAAGTGCTCCTAGAGGTATTTATATTAACCCTAATAACACCCCCAACGACCGTGCGGACAATATTTCCTGTAGCATATAATAACAGTTATTTATTATACAAGCGAATAAAATGAACGTTTAACGAGCGATATGTTTAAACGCGCGCGCGGCGCAGCCGCAAGCGCGTTAATATCGCGAGTTAAACGTTCATTGTATCCGCGAGTGTATTACAACGTTTTATTCAATTTTGCCATATATAAACTGACGTTTAGTGAAGTAAGTCTAACTTTGAAGAGAAAATTTGACAAGGTGACAACTTCAGTGCCGCAACCTTGACAACGACGAAACCAATTTTAAACATATAAAACGTCACTTTATACGGCACAATTGAATAGGCAGCTGATTAAAACATTTTAATCAGCTGCCAAAATAAACAAAATAAACAATAACTTTATAGGTTCGATTTGACGTCAATAAACGTCAGTTTATATGGCAATATTGAATAAAATGATATAATAAAAAAAAAATTTTGCCATATAAACTGACGTTTATTGACGTCAAATCGAACCTATAAAGTCACTGTTTATTTTGTTTACTTAGACAGCGGATTAAAATGTTTTAATTCGCTGCCTATTCAATTTTGCCGTATTAAGTGACATTTTATATGTGTAAAATTGTTTTCGTCGTTGTCAAGGTTGCGGCACTGAAGTTCTCATCGTTGTCATCTTGTCAAATTTTCTCTTCAAAATTGGACTTACTCCGCTAAACGTCAGTTTATATATGGAAAAATTGAATAAAACGTTGTATACACTCGCGGATAAAAGTCGCAATATTAACGCGCTTGCGGCTGCGCCGCGCGAGCATTTAAACATATCGCTCGTTAAACGTTCATTTTATCGGCTTGTATAATAAATAACTATTAACCACCTAAACAAATTCTTACATTGAAAATTTTTATCGAGAAATGTAAGTTATATATTGTCACACGCCTGTGGGCCTAGACCCCAAAGGGAGTGCTCTGGTTGGGGGTGTAGCTAGGTAGAGACTAAAAGAAGACATGGCAACACGGACAATATTTATTTAAACATTAAATATTATAGGGGAGAGAACATTGACAAAGGGCAAAAAATAATGATTAGAGGGTGAAAAGAGAATATAAAAGTGGAAGAAGTGGTTGCTTACTGTGGTGTGACGAAGGGCTGCAGGCGCGAGGCTCCTCCAATTAGCGTCATGTCGAAGGGCGGACTCTCAGACGGGCAGCGTGACGGGGTGCTCGATGACTAATCCTCTGATCGATTTAATTGATCAGTATAAATGCTTGTCGTTTGTTGATAAACGTGTCCGCCGCCCGTCCGCGAGTCACGTATGTGGTCTTCGGTCTGGGTCACCTCAGTGCTGAATTGGGTTAGACGGTGACCCAGTTTCGCTAATTGGGGCCGAACTGCGACAATATTACAAGCCGTACCCGGCATGCGTTGCAATGCCACGTAAAGTATAAAGAAATAAACGGTATAACAAATAAACAAATAATATATATAAAATTTAATGTTTGTCCACTATGCATTCCGAAAATATTGATCAGATTGTGATGAAACTTTGGTAGGGTATTATGGGAACGCCCGAGATGGTTCCTGGTCCAAAAAATCTGTATACAAATGGCAAACATGTAAATGATGAAACCACTAAGCTATCAGGCAACTCAAAATGCTTTAAAAAAAGTGATTTTGAATAAAGACTAAAAAGTATTGAATAAACTTGTCCAACTTAACCAACAATTCGATACTAAGTTGTTACTCACATTAAACACAATAAGCGTAAATATCTTCTATATATATATAAATGAATCGTTGTCCGTTTGTATCGCTTAAACTCGAGAATGACTGGACGGATTTTGATAATTTTCATCTTGAAATATTTGTGGAAGTTCAGGGAAGGTTTAACGGTGAGAAACATAAATAATAAGTAAAGAAAATACTAAAAAAGTACGTTTTGTAATTTTGGGTATAAATCGCCAAGGCAACCAATCGAACAAATGAAAGTATAGTGTCAGTTGGTTGTCAAATTAATAAATAGCAAGACGATTATTAAAATCTATCATCAGTTAGATCATAGGCGCGAGAACTTTATTGATTTTAAAATGCCAAGGAGAAGACGACCTGTCTTAGGTCGTCGAAGTCATCAAAACGTGCGACGAGCTATCTCACGTGCAAATCGTACTGACGACCAGCGAGAGACAGATAATGATAACATTCGTATTGGTATGACAGAATTGCGTTCAACAGTATATAATTATGAAGTACCTAGATAGGCTTAGAATGGAACGAGTTCGGGCACATCAAACACAACAGCAGCGAGCACGACACATTGAAACGACGATTCCGCAGACGCAGTGATCCTGTAAATCTGGAACAAGTAGCAATCGACTACGACCCGGAAATGGATTATTGGGTGTGCCGACCAATCCGTAACGATTGGAGAAATGACAATAATTTATCAATATTGTAAAGCGTTAAAATACAGCTGTGAATCTACTGGATTATGTTGTGCTGGTGGTAAAGTAAAATTACTACAATTGTTCCCACCATCAGATCCATTACGCTCTTTAGTTTCTAGGGAGGGAAATGACTCTAAACATTTCTCGGTCAATATCCAAAAATATAATAATTGTTTTCAAATGACGTCGTTTGGCGCAACGCATATTGTACAGGAAAATTCTATGCCCACTCTCAAGGTAGTTTTTGATAAATTATTTATTAAAAATTTGAACAGATAATATACAATTGCAGATACAAGGACAGTTTCCGGAATCAACTTGGAGTTTCCCTGTTTGGCGCATGTGCATTTATACGTCGCGTGTTCGCGAGTCGTAAAACCATCATCTTTATATATTTACGCACCGCAAAAAAGACAAAATATAGTACATCAGAAAGCCTTAAATTGGTTATGTCTGTGTTGCATTTAATTTAATGTAGATAAAAATTTTGAATTAAGTCTTTCTATTTTTTAAACTTTACGTGGCATTGCAACGCATGCCGGGTACGGCTTGTATAGTAATAAACTCTAGAACGCCAATAGTTACAAAATTCTATTGTTTTTTGGGACAGAGTTGCGGAGTAAACTTACCCCGTAGTAACTGTATTATCATGCTATTGACATTCCCTGAAAGTTTGACCTTAACAGCTCAACTGATCTTGATTGTTAGACGAAAGATTTTACGCAAAACATTAAAAACCAAGTCGCGCATGCCATCCAACGCAACGCATTCCAATTCTTAGTTCATATTGCGTCATATTCCCGTGATATCGGTCACCGGTTACCAACTATAGCGACCTGAAATGGTGATTTATCCGTTAACCTGAGCCATGAAATCGTCCTAAAATATCGAAAAGTAACTAACTTGCAAATAATTTTAAACCGAATGACATAAACGGCCGTCATAGTACCAATCTTAAACTCCCGTCAGTTAGATGGCGTTAGATACTCCTAGACTACATCTACTTCCCATTACTAGATGGCGCCAACTAACCTCTACTCCAGTTGTAATAGCGATGACGTCTTTGAAGTTCTCGCTGGTTTTGATCTTGTCATTAAACACCCACAGCAGTTCGCTCGTCTTCGTACACAGACGGCACACAGCACCGACTTCACTCGGCGTCATGTTCGCACACAAACCGAAAAATGTTCGCGACCGAAACACACCACGGCGGCTCCAACGACAGAGCGTCAACGAACTCAAGCGACCTAATGAGCGGAACACGGAACGAGAACGAACGAACGAACTGAACGAAGTCCGACGGGGCGGGGGGAGGGGTAGGACCGAGAGTGGGTAGCTGCGTGCGCACCCGCCGAGAGATCACTAGCACACCCTCTCGGCCCTGTTCGGTCGCTATCGCGGAAGAGCGGAGCGTGAAAAGTCCGCTTTTGAAATTGACACACACAACTATCGACTGCCGGGATACGAGGGGGCCTCGAAAATTAATATATGTCGATGCGTCTGGTCGTTGGTTCAAGGGCGCAGTCGTGGGAAGGCCAATGAGACGCACGTTCCGAAAGTGAGAAACGGAGAGAGTGATGTCATGACGTACACGGGGTGAATTGTATTCGTGTAATCGCCATTTGCACTTGTCCAAACTGTCGGTCTTTGAATGTCGATAGCAATTTAACTTTTTAATTTGAAAAAAGTGGCCAATATGTCGATATTTGGCGCAAATATTCTTATACATAATACTAGGTAAAGGTTCGCCCTATAGGACACGGTCAATTTTGATTAATTTCCCCCTTTTTCCGCGAAGAAGGGTAAAGTTTGCTTAAAACCGTTATTAAAAGGTAGGCATTACGACTGCGAATGTTATGAACTCAGGTACGCTTCCATTTTTACTTGGTTTGTTGTTAACTCGTCATTAATATAATATATTATAATATCGGAACTCGGTATTTATTTATAATATTTTACGGTAATATTTTTTATATCTCCAAATCATAACGTGGTGGATTTTTGACGTCTAACTAGCAAATTTGACGATTCCGATATTGGGCAATTGTTGTTCAAATCAATTTTCATTCATTCACTCATTTTTGGAAGCACCGCTTTCTTATCGCGGGCTTCGCTGGAAGCGCTGTATCGGTGAGAGGTGTTATCGTCGAAAAAACGAACCAGTCGGGCGGCCTATTATCGCGCCACGCTAGCTGTTTGGTGGCAACTCATGTTGCAATTGTTTGTATTATCGGTTGCCTGTTCCAGGGGAGGCGACCTTTCTGTGCATGACATATACCATTACATTGTATATACCATTAGTAACTAATGATATATATAATCGGGGTATAACGTGAAACCGGGTATAACGTCAAAATTCTTAAGTTCCGGGAATTTTCCGATGCACTCAATGTTAAAAAAATCGCTTATAACCAGTGTTGTTAAAATTACTTCGCAATAAGTAATTAATTACAATTTCAATTACTTTGAGTAAATTGTAATTAATTACAATTACAATTACAAAGTATGCGATTGTAATTGCAATTAAAATTACATTTGCTTTTCAATTCAAAAAATCAAAAAACTTTTATTTCGCGTCTGGGAGAAAAATGTTACTTAGGTTTTTTGTTGCCCTTGTAGAGGCGAACGACTTTTAAAAAAAAAAGTATTTTTTAGAAATGTACATAAAAATAGTTATATGCAAAAAGATAGAAATTTTGACGTTTGTATTTTTTTAACACCTAGTTTAACGTATCGATACAAAATTAGGAACAAAAATCAGTAGGTCGAGTTCGTTAATGGGCCAAATCGGTCTAGCGGTTTCAAAATGGCGGCTTGTTACTTAAAAAAAAATCAAAAAAACATTTATTTCGCGTCTGAGAGAAAAATGTTACTCAGGTTTTTTGTTGCCCTTATAGAGGCGAACAACTTTTGTAGAAAACATATCTTTGAGAAAAATACACAGAATAAGTTATTTGCAAATATTTTAAAATTTTGACGTTTGTATTTTTTCACACCTCGTATGCATTTTTTTGACACATCGTGTTATATTACTATATATCCTACCCACTACCCATAAATCTACCTTTCAGCCTTTCATTCCATGGGTTTCTTTTTTATGTAAATTCGTAAAAAAGTGTAAATTTACCCTTCTTTTTACGAAATTTTGTAAAAAAGTGTAAATCTCTGCTTTTCCGTAACAAAAGTGTGAATTTAAACTTTTTCGTAAAAAAGTGTAGACTCACTTTTTTACGGAAAAGTTGAAATTTATACCTTTTTTACAAAAAAGTGTGAATTCAAAATGAAAAAAAAAAGGTTGTAGTTGATGTGCCCCATCTACGCTACAAACTGCTCCAACAAATAATACTTGTTAAAATTATAATAGATAATTATGATTATGCCATAAAGTCAAAAAACGAAGAGTTACAAAAAAGTTCGTGGTTTAGGATTAATAATAGGATAGTTAAAAATAATCGTTACTGCTAATCACTGGTTGGGACAGTGATAGAGTTGCGTTAAAGAAACCAGGTAGTCAGAACCCGCAATCAGCAATTTTAAGCTACTTACATATTACCTACTAAGAATATTAAAAGCACTTTTGTAGAATGTAATTGTGAAAAGTAATTGTAATTGTACCGAAACGAGTAATTGAATTACTAGTCAATAACAATTGGAAAGCAAGTAATTTATTACTGCTTCAATTACAATGAAAGTAATTCAATTATACTTTTTTAAGTAAGTGTAATTAATTACATAACAACACTGCTTATAACGACTAAAAAACCTATTATAATGTCGCCTTATATCCGTGGTTCATAAAAATCATAAAACATCCTCGTCGGTAGCTTGAATCCAACTTAAGTCGAGACGTCGAGAGTCGAGAGTCGAGACGTCGCATTTGTCATCTATATAACGTGTCATAACCACAGTCATAACAACATAATACTCATAAGTCATAAGTCATAACGATTCGTTCTATGGTTCTGTTCTGACTTCGCGTGATTTATGATTGTTGGGGGCTCATCCTTTTTCGTAAAGACGTAATCTCTCGTTGAAAATCGGGAAATTTCTTTCTCCTATAAACGTATCGTTGTTGGTATAATACGTTCTCAAGCTTAGAGGATTTCTGGAGAAGTTACCTACACTCCGGTTGTTGAAACTCGGTGTCCGTCATTGTGGATGGTTCTGGATTCCCGTTTTCGAAGAGGTTACTTGAAGCGCACCTGTAAGTTGAATTACGAACATTATCGTTGGCAAATTGTGTCGTTTTCGTGTGACCATTTTGTTCCTCATATCAGGTTTTCTTAGTTCACGTTATTCTAGCCTCGTCCCTACTGGTCGTTCCTGTGAGTTCGTTAATATGTGTTCGAACGTGGTAGTTTGTTGAGATTAGGACGACAAGTCTTGCTTAGGACTTCAGGTCAGCAGTCACTAGTTCCTGAAGACTTTAGCTTTGGTGCAGCCATTCTTCTGTCGAAGCGGTCAGTGGAGCCAGTCTGTTATTGAAACTATTAACAATGCGGTGTTCCTGTCGCCTGTTGCCTGGTCATTCCTGTCAGTGTCGGACAGCCGTGCCGTTGCTGTCGAGGTGAGCTGATCGGAGAGCGCACCGGAGTGCCACCGTTGGAGACTACCGCCCTGAGAAGCGTATTGTCACACGCCAGACTGGCCAGACTGTATCACGATAAGTTCTTTCCTTTTTTTTTTCGTTTTTGTCTTACCTTTTGTCTTACTGTGTCCTTCCTCGAGACTACTGATTTTTGACGTTCGGTTACTACTCATTTCAGATTCTATCAGTTCTCACGTGTTGCTACCGTTACGTTAGGTTATGTTTCTTATTCTTTCGTTAGGTACATATCTATTTCACGTTAAGTGTTGGTTACAGTAATCACGATACTACTTCGGTAGAATATTTTTAAGTTAGAACGTTGGACACCATCCTAGATAGGTTAATTAACTTGTGAATTATTTGCTACCTTACTGTGTAACTGGAATATGCAGATTGTAAACCTATTATGATATTACAAAAGGCCAAGACGCCTGTATTTGAATTGAATTAGTAATTGTGTTAGTATTTGTTAGAACATCAGGGTTCTTGGTCAATTACCACAGCTTCACAACATGAAAGTAAACCGGCTGACATTTTAACCTTAACTTTTTTTATTAAGCGTACCTAACCTAGTTAGTATTCGACTTTCCAGGCAGTTGATATTGCTGCCGTGAGTGATTTTCTTTGATCCAACACAAGATAAGGAAGCTCAAGGTGGGTTCTCACTTCTCACCCAGGTACCACTAGAGTTACATCGTTTCTCGTAACCGGATACGATCAAGCATAATGGGGGCTGTTTTAAGGTTACTGGCTCCCATTAATTTACATCCTAAAAATTTACTGCATGATCACTCTCCTAATTTGCAGTTTAGCTGAGGCACCCCCTTATTACCTGGACGCTTATGACAAGCTGGTGGCAAATTAATTGTAAAATGTAAGTCATTGCCTGGCAATGAAATATCATTCAAATTATCGACACTGTTGTCCATCCTGACGAAGTTGTCAACTATCCTCTTGAATTTTTGAATTCACTGGATTTACCTGGAATGCCACCACATAACTTGCTAATTAAGATTGGTTCACCAATCATTTTGCTTCCAAATTTGAATACACCAAATAGTCTAGTCGAGAAGTGTGTTTCCTGCAAAAAATAGTTAGAAGGCTCCGAAAAATATGAGCAGTAGCTCATTCGACGCGGAATGCAAATTCCGCAAAAGTCGTTTTGAGGATTTTTTCTGCCTTTAAAAATTGCAATTGTTATTAACAAAAAACGAAAAAAAATAGCTATTTCGATTTTTTGATAACAACTCCAAAACCATAAGAGATAGCGGAAAATGCAAAAAGGGTCCTTTTTTGTATTAAAATTTTTTTACGTCACTTTGTTGCGTATGGTTGTTTTCGTAATTTTTAGTAGTGCATATTATAAAAAAAATATTTTGACACTCAAAAATTGTTTATAACAAATTGTTTACTTAATATACAATGAAATTATCAATTTAAAAAATGTGTTTTTCCTCCTATTCTATTAAGAACCATTAATAATTATTTTTAAAGACATGATTATTCCTTAACTAATCATTTAAATAATGCAAACATTAAAAAACGATTATAAGTAATAACACATTTTTTAAGAACATTTTTATATTTGAAAAATCATAATTAGGTAATCCTAAACAATCGAATTGTAAAAAATTTTAGAAATACTAAACTAAACCGTTTATTTATGAACCATTCATAATCAAATAGCAGTAAATAAATTTATCCACAATCATTTAATCAATAGTTTGAATATAAAAACAGCCATACCATAATATATGAGAATTTTTTTAACAATTTCTGAATTTTTCGTTTTTTGTCGACTTTAAAAATCCGTAAACAAAATAGAGAAATTTTAAATAAACTTATGACGCCATCTTATTGAGTACACTCATAGAAAGGACTCCAAGAAGCAAAAAATTTATAGGGAATTTATTTAAACATTTAGCCTGCTTTCAATGAAGACGGAAGTACGAAAAAAATAGTTCATTAACAATAGGCTAGCTTTTTGAAAAACGCATTTAAATTTTTTTCCAACAGGACATTATTCTTTCAAGTGTATATATATATATATATATATATATATATATATATATTCATCAAAACGGTTTAAACAATTATAATCTATTTTAAAAAAACTTGAAATATTCATTTAAAAAGTTTGAATAGTTAATACTGAAAGTGAAAGTTAGATACTTAAGATGATCATTCAGAAATACGTTTCCTTTTTTTCGTTTTTAATTTGTTTAAACATTTTCAATAGCTTTTAATAAATGCAAAAAACTATTAAAAAATCGTATTGAAAATGAGAGTAGAGCCTGTGAGGTCGGCTAGATGCAAGTATCACATATTTGAGCTCTAACTTTTTAAATAAGTAGCGAGCGAAGCCGCGACGGGTCACGGCTAGTAATATGTATATAAAACTGTCTCCCCTCTAGGCCATTCCCAGAGTGCCTCATTTCGTTTTTAATAATCAATATTGAACGAAAGTGTGAAATGATCTCTGCAGAGTGGACTGTATAGAATCTCTCGTATCTCGTGTGTGGCTGCGGAGATGAATCTTGTCTCCAGGTTGTAAGGCTGAAGACAGTCTCGTGAGTTGGAGATCAGGGCGTGACGTGATGTCTAGGTTGAAGGTTCTCGTAGAATGTAGAGAGGGCGTAACGTGCTCTCCGGGGTAGATCTGAGGGCGTAACGTGCAGATCCGGGATGAGGTTCTTGTAGACTGGGAGAGAGGGCGTGACGTGCTCTCTGGTGTGGGCCTGAGGGCGTAACGTGCAGGTCCGGGGTTGAAGGTCTCGAAGTATGGAGAGGAGGCGTATCGTACTCTCCAGGGTAGATCTGAGGGCGTAACGTGCAGATCCGGGGTTGAAGTTCTCGAAGTTAGAGGTTCTCGTAGCTTGAAGATCTCGTAGAACTCTCCTGGCGTAACGTGAGAGCTTGTAAGTTAGGGTGAAGTTAGGCCTCCCGAAACTGCAGTCTCACAGTTCGGTTTAAGATAAGGGGTGACTTGAATCAAGACCACAACACACCGTCGTTTTTGAGTTATACAAAGTATACTAATTTATTGGCATAAATTCACGAGCTTTTAACACAGTCATTTTGAGTTACATTACCCTTTGGTTCCAATTATTTGATAACGTTGTTAAATTTTGTTGAATGTTGTTTTCGAATGTCCGAGAATTGCTCCACTGACCTTACCGATGCGGATTTGCGATCACGTTGCCAGTGAGTATTATGCTGACATCCACAATCCGTACCTTAATACACTGTTGACCTCATTACCTTGGACCAGTGTTATGCTTCGTTTCGTAAAACAAAACGTATTTTTATTAAATGATGTAACAGGCTGCCTGAATTAGTTCGCAATAAATTACAATTTCTTAACCCTAAAAATTTCCTAAAATAATGTTAGCGTCAACAAATATGCATGGAGAGATTTGCATGAACTATTTTGTGCAAATGCGTAAACTTGTATTACATAAAAAATTACTTATTTATTAATTACTTACTAATTACTTTCACAACGAAATACTATCAACTTGTAATGAAGCCCATTTTCGAGAGTTGAGGGTAGACCACACACCATACAGTTAATCGCGAAATCAAACCTATATTGGATAGAGGCGGCCGATACGGCAATGCTCAATCTACCCTTCCTTACATATTCAGGCTATACTATATTTATTTCCAAGATAGACACGACATAAACAATGGTATTCGCATGATAACCACGTGGGCAGTCGCTTATTGGCCGGTCGATCGTAAAAATTCAAAACGCCAAACACCTGCAGTCGACGTATCGTTTTACAGGGTTGAAATTAGTTTTACGGTGGTCATCGTGTTCATCGCTTCCTTGGTTATTAGTTATTACTTTCGTTGTTGTTCTATATACGTATAGTTAATTGTTGTTTATTATTTTTGTGATTTTTGCTACTGTTGTGCATGAACTGTGTATTTTTAAATTGGCTGTAAAATGTCTAGCACAGAAACAGGACAGAGGTTATAAAGTGCGGTCCTGTTCAAACCCTACGCTTTGGCTAATCACGCGCGTATGTTTGTTTTCTTCGTATGTATCTTGAAAATAAATAGACTATAAACTTGGGTAGGTCAACCTCCCCCATCTAATCGTTCTGCACCCGAGTTAATCCAAGGTGAGAACCAAGACTTGTTTATAGCAAGTCGATACGTCTGTCTGTCTATTGTAAACGTCACCGCCGTTAGATATAAGCCGCCGAATTATTTGTTATTTGTGAGTATGCGTAAATTGTGCATTGTCTCCGACCGATAGTTTTAAGCCGTCCGAACTATTCGTTAAATGTAGTTATTCGTCTATTGTGAAAGCGTCCCCGACCGCTAGCTATTAAGCTGTATTAAGCCGACCGCTAAGCACAAGTTATCTTGGATGAACGTTTGCTACATGTTAAACCGGCGGTTGTGAAAACGTCCGTTTTTCCAACCGCCCTAAATTACTCTCTCTCCCTCTCTCGCTCTCTCTCATAACGTAAGTGGCCGTATTACCGCACATTTAGACACTGCACGTTTTCCTATCGTCTCCGCATTTAGTTATTTCTCTTTCATTGTGAAATCGTTAGGATAATTTTCCGTTTTTCGCATTTTTCAGTATTAAGTGGGGTTTTCTCATCTCTAAGAATATCTTTAGGTATTATCTAGGTAATATCTAAGGTAATCTCCTGAGTTCGTAAATTACCCAGGCATTATCCCGAGGGAGAAAACCCTTAAAAATCTGGCGTCCGAGCATAACCGTAAGCCGACCCTAAAACCCTTTGCCGAATTCCCGAACTCCGTCTCAGCGCCAAATCTACCTAGTAACCGCAACAAGCGCGTTACAAATTTGGCGCCTACGAGCAAGGACTTTAAATTTCACTTTCGTGTAATTGTCCGTAGAAACAAACATCAGAATTCCCCTTAAAGAAAATGCGGAAAATAAAACCATCGAAATTCCGAATACTGAAACCAACGACCTTCGCGTAGGTTGGATATATCTTCTTCTTTCGGTTCCGTCTTCACCTTAGTGAAGGTTGGCAACGATCTCGGCGAAATGGGTCCGGTTTTGAGCAGCTCGGAATAAGGAATGTGAGTCTAGTCCGGTCCAGTCTCTTATGTTTTTCAACCACGAATGTTGGCGTCTTCCTATACCTCGCCTGCCTTCTATTTTGCCTTCCATTATTATTTTCAGCAGCTTCATTCTATCACTCCTGATTACATGTCCCAAGTACGCGGTTTTTCTCTTCTTTATGTCGACAACTAAGTCTCTGTCCTTACCTATTCTTCTCAGAACTTCTTCATTACTGATGTGGTCTGTCCAGGGTATTTTTAAGAGCCTTCTATATACCCACATTTCAAAAGCTTCCAGCCGCCTTAGTGTTTCGGCCTTTAGGGTCCAGACTTCAGATCCGTACAGCAAGACGGAATAGATGTAACAATTAACAAATCTAAGGCGTAATTTCAAGTTCAGTGATCGGTTACAAAGCACTGGTCGCATTTTATTGAATACTGATCTGGCCTGTTCTATGCGCGATCTGATTTCTGTACTAGGATTCAGATCAGATGTTATCCAGGTACCTAAATACTTGAACTTGGTTACGTTTTCGATCGGTAGTCCATTTATATATATATATATATATATCTGGTGCTGGATTTGTTCTTCTAGTGATGGCCATTACTTTGGTCTTCTTTTTATTAATTTTAAAGCCTAGGGTCTCTCCTACTCTGTCGATTCGATTTAATAGTTGTTGGAGTCCTTCTAATCCATCGGCTATGATGGCGGTATCATCTGCAAAGCGTAAGTTGTTAATCAGTTGTCCGTTTATTCTAATGCCGTGCTCCATACCCTGTAGAGCTTCATCGAATATATAGCCAGAATGTATATTAAATAGTAAGGGCGATAAGACACATCCCTGTCGCACTCCCCTATGAATGGGTACATCATCTGTTTTGTCCCCTTCGACCCTGATGGCCGCTGTTTGGTCCCAGTATAAATTTTTCAGGAACTGGATATCATATTATCGAGACCCTTTTCTTTTAAAATGTTAAACAGGGTTGTGTGTTCGACTCTGTCGAACGCCTTCTCATAGTCGATAAAACAGATGAAAGCTTCTTTTTGTTAGTCTCGACATTTCTGTAACAATACAGATAGGCTGAACAGTGCTTCCCTCGTGCCCATTCCTTCTCTAAAACCGAATTGTGCGTCGTCCAGATCTATTTCGCATTTTTTGAATACTCGTTGGTGTATGATTTTTAAAAGAAGTTTCAATACATGACTCATTAGGCTAATTAATCTGAAATCTTCACATTTATGTGCATTTGCTTTCTTCGGTATGGGAATGAAGTCGGACTTTAACTAGTCGCGTGGGATGTTTCCGCTTTTGTATATTTGATTTAGAAGCTTAGTCAAAACCTTTGTATTCTGCTCGTTCAAGAGTTTGAAAGTCTCAATGTGGATTCCATCTGGCCCAGCAGCCTTTCCTGTTTTGCAGGTTTTGAGTGCCCTTTCAACCTCCGATGTTAGAATATCTGGTGCTTCTTCTGAATCTTCTTTCCTGTTAAAGTGACGTGGATCTTGAGCAGAAAATAATTGTCGAATATAATTTATCCAATGGTTTTTCAGTTCTTTTTCATCTAATATGGGTTTGTTGTCATGTCCAACTATTCTGTTTGGGATGTTCTTTCTTCCACGGTCTGCCAATTCTTTAACTTTCCTATGAATTGCTGAGTGATCGTGTTTTTGTTGTAATTCTTCAATCTCATAACATTTCTGGGCCATCCAGTATTCTTTTGCTTCCTTTATTTTCTTTTTTATTTGTTTGTTAAGTGTTTCGTACATAGTCGCATATCTATTCTTGTATGTTCTCCTTTTATCCATCATATTTAATATTTCTTCAGTCATCCATTCTTTTTTCTTGTTTGTACGTGTTGGTCCAATTACTTCCTTCTCAATTCTATGTATTTGATCCTTCATATTATTCCAATCTTCCTCGATGTTCTTTCCAAATTCTGGGTTGTTTATATTCGATATAAATATAAATTGGATATATAAATTAAACAAATTCGATCTACAAACGAAGCCGCGAAATTCCGATTAAATACGCAAGGTACCGTCGACGAATTAAGGAAACGTGTAGTGCGATTTTTACGAGATGGAATTAGTTCCCCATGTCCTCAGGAAAATTCACAGCCGTTCTTCACGACCGAAAATACCTTGCCCCCACCGATTCCCACAGTGTCTAATGTGTTGCCTCCCGAAACCGTGCCTAGTTTTACACCACTCAGGGTAAGTGAGTGGCGAATCATTTTTGACTGCCGAACCGATCCTGTAACCTTCATCGAGCGACTCCAGGAAATATGTTCCTCGCAGAACATTCACACCGACCGACTTCTTCCTGTAATGCCTGAATAACTACGAGGGGACCCCGCTCTTTGGTACCGCAACAACCGACAACGTATCCATACGTGGGAAGACTTCCTTAAGAACTTCAGGACGTTCTACTACCCGGTCAACTACCAGATCGACCTAGAAGCCGAAATCAGCCGCCGAGTCCAGAGGCAAGATGAACCAGTCTCCAAATATATTACTGATCTGCAAACCCTCGTACAGAGACACGGACAGGTGTCTCCAGAACAAGAACTCCAGTGGCTGTACCCAAACCTGAGACCCTCGTACCGTCAGCAAATTAGCCGTACCGACTTCAAAGACATCCCGTCGTTCTGTGATGTAACTAGGGATTTCGAGTTGCTGATTAAAGTATTGAAGAGAGAGACAGCCGCCTTGCCGAAGTCAAAACCGATTCCCGCGCCGAGAACGCTAACTACGACACACAGCTCCGCGTCGTTCGTAAGCGCGCCGTTGCCACTTCCGCCCAGAACGAATCCATCTCCTATACGAACCGACCCGTCGCCGCCGCCGCCGCCCTTGTCTAGGGCGAATCCTCCATCTCATCCCAGGGCATCCGAGAGGAGCACCACCCTGAGATGTTGGAGATGCGGAGAAATAGGACACGCCAGGACTGAGTGCCGACGTCCTGCCAAGCTTACCGGCGCCGAAGGGGTGTTATCTCGAGACAATTTGACTTTCAAAATAAAGACCTCAGGAAACCATTAGTCCTGTATCTTTTCTTTGTATCTTTGAAGTACGGAGATACATATTGGAGTATGGAGAATTTAACGCGACCATGGAAACGTTCACAATTAGCGCCATTCTCAGTTAATGAGAAAGTTTTAATTTTGAATTGTTTCGATTCCACTAAGAATCAAAATTCCGATGCGAGGGTGGGTGAAACCTCTGAATTAACCGCTGCGATGCTGGGAGCTGGAAACACGTCAGTGTACAACTTATTAAAAGAAAGGAATAGTGGGTGGACCCGTTCAACTGGGGAAGAAGCCAGACGTCTGATTTTCCCATTAGACGAATTCTTAAAAAGGGGAATACTTCGAAAAGTGTACGCTTTCTCGTTCCGTAACCGACTTCCCACAGTGAATAAAATTCTACTCTCTGTACAAGAAAATGAGGACTTTCCACAAAATGAGCCTAAGTTCATTATGGACGATTTTTAAGGATTTGGGATCTCGATGGAAGAAGTACACTAGAAAACCTACATCGAAGGAAAGAGATGACATTGTAGTGTGGAGAAGTTACCCACGCGATTTTCGAAGGAGTAGGCAAGAAATGAAATTTTTTTTTCTATCTGGACGAAATTGTGGGAAGGTACCAGTGTAACGAGCCGAATACAAGCTTTCCGAGAAGGTTGGTCCACCGGTCTAATGCCTTGTAAAGAGTTGGGTAAAGGAAGACTGCTTATTATTACCCACAATAGAAGTGAGGATGGTATTGTCGAAGGGAGAGAACTAATTTTTGAATCTACTATGACAGGAAACTACCGGGTGACTCCGGATGTGTTTGAGGAATGATTTGGACAAATGTTAGATCTAATTCCGAACGAATGGTTCAATAATAGTTATGGACATCGCTAGTTATCATTCCCGATTAGGAGAAATATTACCAAATGACTCTTGACGAAAACAAAGGATTGCAGAATGGTTAAGCTCGAAAAAGATCGAGTTTGGGTAAAACCAAATTAAAAGTAGACCTTTTGTGTTTAGGTTCACAAAGGTCAAAGGTGATTTCAAAGCATGTCATCGAATGATTAGCCAAGGCGAAAGGAATATCAGTGGTTCGACTTTCTCCGTACCAAGCCACCTAGACCCATATTGAGCTAATATGGGCACAAACAAAGGGGGGCGTGGCGGAAAGCAATACACAGTTTAAATTAAAAATTAAATTAAATTAAATTTTCAGTGCCGCGAAATTTCATATATTGTTAAACGAACATACATGTACTGAAGCGTTACCTATCTTTCTCCCTCTATCTCTCTCTCTCTCTCTCTCTCTCTCTCTCTCTCTCTCTCACACACACACACACACACACACACACACACACACACACACACAAACACACACACACACACACGCACAATTTTTCCAGTTACCGAGTATTGCGCATTTTCTCATTTTCCCCGGCCATACGCCAGTGAATGTTTCTTCCTTCATTCGTTCCGATAGCCGGACGCACAATGTACACACGTGCTCAGGGTAAACGTAAACCACTCGCAATAGAAAGGTATTCTGGTACTGGTAAATGTCTAGTTTAGGCTCTTCGCGTATTTTACAAATTTTCACGGACTATAGTTATAAGTAATAAGTAATGATTATATACCCATATACCCATATATATACCCATAATAATTAATCAATGCTGCAATGGGTCAATGGAGTAAAGAGGGGTGTTGGGTGGGGTGACATGCCGCACTGTAATTCTACCCGCAACGAGTCGCGTAAATACGCGTGTTGTAGGAAAGGTGATCAGGTGATGAACGTTCGAAAAAACCGGAATGTCTTCGTAGACATTCGTAGAACGCTTGCGACGTAGCCAAGCGTTCTGAAAACTAAGATGAGTTGTGATTAGCTTTTGTTTTGATATGGGACGCACAACTGAAGGAGTGACGTAATTGATAACGTAGTATGTATGGTTTGGACGCTTTTCGACACGTAAAATGCATGAGTTATGGTGGAATGTGTCTTCTACGCGCAATATGGCAAGGGTAAACCATGTGCTTAGGAAGCCTAATAGGTTGGTGGATGCAATTCTCTGGCAAGCGGAGCACGGTACATCGCGGACATGACACAATGGCGGCAATAAAAGCTAAACAGAGCGTTGACTTCTTGGCGAAATTCGTGTAGTACCGTTACCGACTGTAATCAATGTTAGATCCATCGTACGTAGGGGCAGTTTGCTGCAAGCCCGATGCATGGTGATGGAAAACGCGACCTAAATGTGGCACTAACTGTGAATTGCGATGGCTCTCAACGCGTAAATTAGGCAAATGGTTTTAATGGTTAGTGTTGCAGTATTTATATTACGTGACCAATGGGAACCGACCGGGACAGCGTAGAGGTATGAGACGTCTGTCTCATATTATTGGTATATATATCGTCATAAATTATTGGTAGGTGTCAATGACTGCAGGCAAAAAGAGCCTTATCTCGACATTCACCGGGATTCCATAACGCAGCGTGCAAGACATTGTAAAACTTAATGGATGCCACCTTGTATCGGTTTTGCGTTTATAATGAGATTTTATTATTTCGCCGGTCTTTTTGACAGGGTATATCAGCATATTGGAAAATAGTTATTTAAGTAACAAGGAATGTAAAGGCATGTCGAGATTCGAGGCAAGTGTGTAAAATGTATGCACATTACATGTATGTAAGTGTGTATGCAAAATTTCCTCAAAATTCCTCAAAAAATGAAATGTTTGCTTTAGTTTGAACGGTCGTCACTCTGACATAAGTTGCCTGTATATATGTTACTAGGGTTACCCGATGCGACAAATTGACAATAGACTGTTAATATCCTCGACAGGATATTAAATCAACTTGCTTTACTCTTTTTTATCTTCCTAGTAATGTAAATGACAGTATTTACATTCAGTCGTCAAGGAAAAATAATACACGAATGTTACGTGCCATTTTCATGTTTTGTATCTAAGGGGCAAATTTATAAACGTCGCTACACTTAATTTCTCCCTTAATTTTAAGTGGCCAGGCCCACTTCCCTCAAAACGGAATTTATAAATGTCACTACCCCTAGAATCGTCCTAGAAATATAGGAAAATTGTAGTGGTCATTAATGGTCCCTTAAATTTGTGTAGTGTCACAACATAACCTATATTTCGATTTATCTTTTTATTTGAATTGTTTGTTGTGGTTTGGAGTCATTTCTATTAACGTGTGTTTCGATTTGGTGTATATTTTACCTATGATGGATAAGGATTTTGATGAATTTGTGCAATACGTTCAAGACGAAGTATAAGTATATGTAGCAGTTCCACGGTAAGGAGATTAATATTGTCGCGACCTAATTAAGCAGCCGAGGTTATTGTAATTTCCGCGAGTTACCGACCTGCAATTACAAGTCTTGCAATAATCATTATCCGCTCCGCGGTTATCAAACTTTAGTTCACCTGTAATTGCAAATTTTCATACAAGTCATTTCCGCTTCTCGGATATCGACCTTAGCGACAGGTTCACGAGTTAATCAAGTAAATACAAGGTAAATCGTCTATTCGGCAATCTCTACGAGTTCAACAGACCGCCGAATACGCGATTGGAAAAATATAAATTCAAAGAGCGTTATCGATCGGGGCTTTTTTGGGCTTTTTGGTCGCCAGTTAGTGAGTGGTTCGCCAAGGGTCGCACGTCCGACGTCTGTCCTCGCCTCCCCGAAAATAACCATGTAAGAGCCCCTTCTTTTATCTAACATTTTTCTTGCCTTAACTTGTTTAATTATTTTCATTTTTATTTGGTTTCGTTTTGTTTTCATTTATTCCTTTTTTTCTTCTTTTATTACTTTTTTCCACATCCCCTGTATTTAACCGCTGAAAATGAATTTATATTTCCCAAAGTGATTTCTTTTCTCCACCTCGAGCTACCCCCTAGCACGCTCTCAGGGTGACTTCATCTCCTGGACGCGACAATATAATTATTAGATGGAAACGTTGAAGTTAGTGTAATATTTACATAACTGTGTGATAGTACATACAAACATGTAATTAAAATTATATTACATTTCAGTAACTACCTGAGGGATAGAAATAATCCTCTCGAAACGTTGACTAATGATGAAATGAAACAAAGGTTTCGATTCGATGGAGACATTATTAGAAATGTATTTCCAATGGTTTATGGAAATAATGTGGATAGAGACTATCGAGGACTACCAATCCCACAACAAAACATACATATATATCCCACCTATAGTTTAATTCGGAGCAGCTGATTTCAGCCAGGAACCTTTTTCAGCGTAAGCGAAGGATTATGGTACGATGATAAGTACGCCGACTTCGGCCACCAATCTACCTGAATTGCTTAGGGCTTAGCTTTGGGTTTCAATGGGTCGGTAGAACCGAAATGCGTCCCGCTGTCAACTTGTAAGTGAACCAATAAACCAATGAAATTGCAATGATTTTGAGAACGGACATTAGAAAATTTTTAGTATTAACCAATCATCCGCTAATTAATAACTTGGCTTTGTGTAGAAGGCGAATGTTTCTTTTTTCAATATCTACATTTGCAACATAAATACATTCAAGAAAAATTAAAGTTATCGATAAATAAATTTGTAGTACTCGGACCTCATCATACTACAATTGCACGAGTGACATACTTTGCTAGTGATTTCGGACACCAGTGATTTAAACGGGAATTTTCTAAGCAGGTATTAATGGTAACCGGAAAAAAGTCCCCGGAAAAAGGTACCGGAAAAAAGTCTAAGGAAAAAAGTACCAAGGAAAAAAGTCGCGGAAAAAGTATACCAATGAAAGTCCCAGAAAAAAGTCACAAGGAAAAAAGTTCACCGGAAAGTAAAAGTCTCACATAAAATGCATTAAATATTAAATACCTAAAATACCTATGTATCTACAAATATATACTACGTAAATACATTTTAATCATGTAATTTTGAGGGATGGAACAATAGATTTTCTAATCTAGTGGGGCAAAAACAGCCTTCGATTTAGATTCTAGAAACTTTGAAATTATTGTGTACAGAATTTCTAAACGAAGAAAGAGGTATTCCTAATTTCTTAGGTGCGATAAATCATAATATTAGGTTTAGACATTTATAAAATCATAATATAATAAAATGTATGTAAGGTATAGATTATATATAAGTATGTATATATATATGTTAGCATATAATTTGCTGTCTTCACTTATAGTTGTAATGAAATATTTGCTGTGGTTTCGAATTTTATTTGGGCTTTTACCTTCCGGGGAACGATTTTCCTTGTGACTTTTTCTGGGACATTCTTTTTCGGGCACTTTTTTTCCGGGGACTTTCTTTCCGGGATTTTTAAATGGACTGGTAAGTATATATGAATATAACACCACTTTTCGTACGTGCCATGACTACCGGGTAACGTACGCGACCGTAGGTAAACAAACGAGCAAACGAGATAGGGAAACGGAAATACGACTCGACTCGAATGCGTACCCAAAAATTGAAACGTAACAGTGTCTGGCATGATTTTTTCAGTGAATTATGCATCACGAACAAACAAACCAATTTAATTTTATTTGGTTTCTTATCTCACTTTGGGACCCTCAATTTGATTTTGACAGTATGCCCAGATTCAACGCCCTACTTCAAGCTGCTAGACTTGCACATTTTGGTTATTCTCCTGAAGGGCCAATCTATGTTTAAAATTTAAAGTGGATTCCTATGAAACAATTTTTTTAAGATCGGCTCACGGCCTATTATAAATGTTTGCTTATAACGGCGAATATAATGTTCGATTACCCAGCGCAGATTTGTCACTATTTTGTGAATGAAATTGAGGCTTCTCTTTAAATACTTAAACAATCTAATTTTCCTTAGTATCTTCAATACTACACTCTCATAAGCCATCTAAGTATAAAAATATAATTATATAAACAATTCAAATAATTGCTAAGGAGCCGTCAACTATTTTTTTATGTTCCATGTAAAATGTATATATGGATTTGATCAGAATATGCGACCATAAGAAATACATAATATTTTATCGCAAAATGTCCTATGGGATGTAGTGAAAATCGTATAAACGACGCTTTAAAGGTATTGAAGAAAATAAATTAGGGTCCGCCCATAACTGCAGTAACATATGGACTTCTTCGAATGTGTGACAGAAAGAAAAGTGCTAATTCCCGTAAAACATTTTTACTAAAAAATCAAAAGTTTATGTGAAAAAAGAAGTTTCCCATTATTTTCAATGTCTTTCGATTGACTAATGACGTTTTTTTGTGAGTTTTACATTTCAATCCCATAACATCCTAGTTAATGGCAATTTCAAGAAACCATATCTCTTAAACGAATTATCTCCTAAACTAATAATTAGTATTTTAAAGTGCTTTCTAGTAAAATCAGAAAACCCGTCAAAAATCCGTGTCGAACAAAACGAACCTCAGCACTAGTTGTTACGTGTCGCAGCTTCGTCCTCAGAAATTTTAATTATAAAGTTTATAAAGTGACCAATTAATTCATCCGTGTTAAGGATTTGGTACATATTAATAGTTTAATGGTGTATGAAAAAAATAATTTTGAACACTGAACAAGTATATCTTCCATGACAATAAATGCATGCTACAGACATATATTTTATAGAAGGACAAATTATCACAAATAGCATTTACCGGTGTTTAATTTACATTAGATTTCAGGTCTCGAAAATTATGTATATAAGAATGAAGTTACCTCAAATTAATTCCTTTTTGACAGAGATTGTCAGAATATTACTTTAGTTTTATGTTAGTAATTAAAAAACTAAGATAAATTTCGAAAGAAAAAAATCGAGGTGTAAAAGTTCGCAACCAAAGCAATCTTCGTGCAAAATTTTATGTTTCAACATGTCTTCATTTACGGGTACTGCGACCGTTATACATACATACGCACACCTTGCTTCATTATAATAGACAGCAATAACGGGATTACAGTTAAAAGTGAAAGGATCAATAAAACTATTTTATGTGGTGAGGAAAACTTTCGGTGAGCTATTTTAACTCAGCGAATCATCACTGTATCTTCCTGATAAAGGGCTAAATGCGCCCTTATAATAATTCTTTAATGAAATTGGTACTAGAATAGTTAGCGTAGATAATAATTGCACATCAAATAATGATACTGATTTTATGATTGTTCAAATAGTATTGGTTAATTAATGTAACTTAATCTTATTGGATACAAGTGTGCGCTACTGTTATACTTTAATCAGTTATAACCTTCATTTCTATTGGTCATATGATGCAAACTAATAAATGATCCTAAGTAACATTTGGTCAGGTATAGGTCAAATAAGACAAACATAGCTATACCATGCCCTATGTGATGTCATTACATTTCAAATACTGACTGAAATACTGAAAGATGTATCCTAATTCCCTCCAAACAACTCCAACCGATGATACGAAAGCATCTTTAGTAATCTGTGACGTCATGTTCCGTAAATGAAATCATGTCCAATAGATTTCTATCACCAACGAATTAATTTGTGGGTATTTTAGTTTTTTTATTAATTAGGAAACTAAGCCAGGTTTGGGAAAACTTTGAGAAACAAAGAATGGGAGAATGTTCTCGGGGAGCTGAGATAAAATCAGGAATGTTCTTGATAATCCCCAAATAATAAAAACAACTAATTGTTGAGATTTTTCACACTGCCGACGTTTTGTTCATGATTATGAATATATTCATGGTTCTATAATTATATATATGTTAAGTATCTCTTTAAAAATTATCACTTACATGTTATCAGGAAAGAAAATTTGACATGTTTGACATTTGATAACTGTATATCGATTGTTTAAAAAAAATTATTAGAAGGCCATTATAAATAATAGAAACCTTCAAAATTGTGAGTGCTAAACTAGTGTCAAAAAATGAAAAGAAGAAGGATAGGATCTGTAATATTTGTGTTGAAAATGTGATAGTTTTCATATGTTCAATTTATTTGAATAATTTGTAATATGCTTGAGCAAAGTTTTGAAAATCTTGTTGCCTATTTACAATATTATCTGATGTTTTAATATGTACCGCCTCTTTGAATAATCTTTCAAGCCAAATTGATTCACGCTCTAATATCGAAACATTTTCAAAATCGAAATTGTGATTGTTCTCTATGGCATGTTCCACTAAACCGGAATGTGCTGAATTATTCTTAGTGATATTCAATTGTTGTTGTTGTAATCTCTTTTTTATATATCGTTGTGTTTCATTAATATACACCTTAGGAGGGTTACAGTCAGAACAAATGGACCTGATATACTACGCAACTCTGGTTTTTTATAAGTGTCGGGTCTTTAATTTTGGAGAAAATGAAATTATTGAAAGAAGACAACGAATACCAAGCTGGATATATGTTTAGGGCATTCAGGGTTTTGAAAGTGAAATTTTCTATATTGTTATGGAATGGGAATCTTATAAAAAGTGTATCTTTTGTTATTTGTGTTGTGTTATGTGGAGAAGTTAGGGTATTTATATTATTATTATTATTAAGACTGTTTATTAATTGATCAATTCTTTTATGTATGTTGTGAAATATAAACTGTATGGGATACATGTTCTTAACAAAAGTTTCAATTATGAATTTAATGTGTTGTGCTCTAAAAGATTCATGAGATATTAGAAATGCCCTGTCGACCAAGTTAATAATGGCGGCTCTCTTGTACCTCGTGGGTACAAGATTTCTTCCAGAAGATGTAGTCTTCCTGTACCAATTTGTGGTGCAACATCCGTTACTGAAAGAGATACAGACGTCCAGATATGGTAGGTTGTTATTGTTAGAAAGCTCACATGTGAACTGAATCTTCGGATTAAAACTATTAAATTTTTTAATTATTTCATGAATGTTATTATTGGGTACTAGGAGCAAAGTATCATCCACGTATCTGAAATATAGTGGTAATTCAGGGTTAATACTCTTAAGAAACTTTTCTTCGAGTGTCACCAAAACTAGATTGGCAATAATCGTAGGCAGAGGACCTCCCATGGGACAACCAAAAATCCGTTTATACGTTTTTCCTCTGAAGGAGAAAACGGAGGAATCTAAGATGAAATTGATGATGTCAAACAATGGGTCTAGAGTGATAGAGGTAGTCAATTCGTCGAGTCTTGAAGAGATATAATCTAATGCAACTTCAATGGGAGTGTTTGTATATAAGGATACCACATCTAATTCTATTGATATGAATGTGTGGTCCATGTAAGGTATGAAATCAAAGTTGTTTATTGCGTTGACTAGATCGAACGAATTTTTTAGGTTGCGAAGATTATCTCCTAGGGGACTCAGAATGTTATAAATGAACCTAGAGAGGTTGTTGATGTTGGTGATCCACAATTGGATACAACAGGACGAACTGGATAACCTGCTTTATGAAATTGATGTTCCTGTATGTTTTTAGGTCAATGTGATCGTTGTCTAAAAGATTTTTGGCTATGACGTTATTTTTCCTTTGGATGCTGGGTATAGGATCTTTGTAAAGTTCTACATATGTATTAACATCTTGAAGTAGGGATGTAAGTTTGTCGTTGTACTCATCCTGATTGATTAATACGGATGTATTGCGTTTATCTGCTTTTACGAGGATGACATCAAAATTCATTTTTAGAAACTTTTTGCATCTAGAAATGTCAATTGCTCAATGTCAAATGTCAATTTGTTATAAAATATGTTTAATTCTATGTTGGATAGGTTAGTTTTGAAATCGGATAGCATATGTATTAGACTATTTCTAACTTTGGAGATTTGGTCTAATGATTGAGACCAGGAATCAAGCTGGTGTAGTGTGTGTTCAAGTGAGGCAATGAATGAGATGATGTAATGTTTTTTTTCTTTTGTAAATTTTGGACCTAACGCTAAGATGTATTTAACATCGTCCGGTATATCAATATTTGAAAGGTTTACAAACCAGGATGAACAATTGTTAGAGATCATGGATTTAAATCTCTTGTATAATGTTGGTTGCTTATCAAGTAATCTATTAAATTTTGAGATGTTCTGAAAAGTATCACATTTTCAACAAAACTATTACAGATCTTATCCTTCATCTTTTCATTTTTTGACACTATTTTAGCACTCACAATTTTAAGGGTTTCTATTATTTATAATTGCCTTCTAATAAATTTTTTAAACAATCGATATACAGTTATCCAATGTTAAACATGTCAATTTTTCTACCCTGATAACATGTAAGTTATACTTTTTTAGTTACATAAGAGATACTTAACATATATATAATTATAGAGCCAATAATCATGAACGAAACATCGTCAGTGTGAAACATCTCAACAATTAGTTTTTTTATTATTTGGGGATTATCAAGAACATTCCTTATTTGAGAAACAAAAGTTCGTAATCAAAGAAAACATTGTGCAAAATTTCGTAGCTTAAGATCTCTTCTTTTTTGCGTACAGCGATCGACCCACGTGTAAACTTTAACCACTAGCAATTGGAACACTCAATAAAATCTGAATTTACCGAGGGTATTCGAAAAGAGCCCGTTGCCTCTATACAAAACCATGGGACTTATCTTTTTGCTTATTCAGAAACGCCCTGGTATTTTTAAAATGCAGGTGTTCAGTTACCCAAGTGAAATCATATATGTGAATGTATGGATATGTACAGATAAAGAACTAGAGGGTCCATTGGACCGCAAATTTTTTTTTATTGCAGCGGCACTCCGTTTATATTTTCTTTTTCTTCCAAGGTACAGGTGTACAGTCGATCAGTGAAATCGTGTACGAGGAAGTACGCGAGACTCTACTGATACTGGATGGTCCACTGGACCATATACAGCGGCACACGTGTGCTTTCCTTGTGATCTCTTCTTCCGCACTTATACTCGAGAAAGCAGTGGTGTGTGAATGTGTGTGCCATTTGTTTGTGCGATGTGGAAGTGAATTCATTGTTAGAGTTATTATCCGTAATGATACGCCCATGGAGGACCGGGCGGCATGGCTTTTCACCACTTAAAAAGCCATTAAGTGTTTTTTTTGCCGTTCCAACTCGGGCTGGACAAAGTATACTTACACAGAGCTACACAACTCTTATATGATGGTTGAAACTCGAGACTCGGTTGAGACGCGCATATTTTGTTGGCAGCAAAAAGCAGTGTTGTCTTACCGTCCTAAGATCGGTCACAATAATCGAACAGCAGATCTGTAGTTTGGTTTAAATACAATCGGAAAAAGTGTTAGGTTTACATTGTTCTTTTAAACATTCTTATGAATGTTAGCTGTCGACCGCTTTTTAAATGATTAGTAGATGGTAAATAATGCGCGGGTTAACTTTTTATCGGGTTTTATCCAGGGCTTTGTATCAGAGACGGATCTAAAGACAAAACTGTTCTCTTCCGAATCATCCTCCTACGTTGCCCGTCCCTTTCAAGTGGTTTTTGTTTATGTTATCCTGCCCTGGCGAGATTGCCTAATAATTGACTTCTGGTCTCTAAGCAGAGCTGGTTGTTGTTAAATCTAAGATGCACGTATCTAACATGAATTAATTACTGAATATGAATGTTATATAACAAAACAACTTATCATCGGGTGTTAGGAATTGATCGTAACGCTGAAAGGATTAAATGTCGAAGAATCTACTACATATAACTATTTATTACCACAATTGATATTTACTAGCCCCATTATAGACCAAGAGCTGGGCACGAGATTTCAACATCATCAGTAATATGGAATTCGTAAACAGAAATAAATTCTATTGCCATCAGTTATTAAAGTTCCGAGCAGGCGGACAGCTTACTGGTTGCGAAGGGTAGTTATAAGGGGTGAAAGTGATTAATTTTTAGGGGAAGTTTCGGCATCGATAATAAGCTTAAAAATCTATGTAATGATAGTTCTTACCATACCTAAACTAAATTCCAAGCGGCGGACACATAAGTAGGTGCAAAGGGGGTGGCGGACAATAGTAAGGGGGTGAAAACGCGAAAAGCTAGAGCCGAAATTTCAACGTCATCGTCATCAATAATGTGGAATTCGTACACAGGAATAAACTCTATTACCATCAGTTATTAAAGTTCCGAGCAGGCGGACAGCTTACTTGTTGCGGAGGGTAGTTATAAGGGGCGAAAGTGATTAATTTGTAGGGGAAATTTCGGCATCGATAATAAGCTTAAAATTGTATGTCAAGATAGGTCTTACTATATCTAAACGAAATTCCAAGCGGCGGACACATAAGTAGGTGCAAAGGGGGTGGCGGACAATGGTAAGGGGGTGAAAACGCGGAGAGCTAGAGCCGAAATTTCAACGTCACCGTCATCAGTAATATGGAATTCGTACACAGGAATAAACTCTATTACCATCAGTTATTAAAGTTCCGAGCAGGCGGACAGCTTACTTGTTGCGGAGGGTAGTTATAAGGGGTGAAAGTGATTAATTTGTAGGGGAAATTTCGGCATCGATAATAAGCTTAAAATTGTATGTCAAGATAGGTCTTACCATATCTAAACGAAATTCCAAGCGGCGGACACATAAGTAGGTGCCAAAGGGGTGGCGGACAATGGTAAAGGGGGTGAAAACGCGGAGAGCTAGAGCCGAAATTTCAACGTGACCGTCATCAGTAATATGGAATTCGTAAACAGGAATAAATTCTATTACCATCAGTTATTGAAGTTCCGAGCAGGCGGACAGCTTACTCGTTGCGGATATAAGGGGTGAAAATGGTTAATTTTTTGGGAAGATGTCGCTTTCGATAATACGCTTAAACATGTATGTAATGATAGGTCTTACCATAACTAAACGAAATTCCAAGCGTCGGACACATGAGCGGGTGCAAAGGGGGTGGCGGACATGGGTGACGGGGGTGAAAAGGCTCGGAATTTCGTTTTTTTGTGGTACGATCTATCATTACATGCATTATCAAGCGTATTATCGATGCCGAAATTTCCTCGACCAACTAACCATTTTCTCACTTTATAACTACCCTCCGCCCCAAGTAATCAGTCCGCCTGCTCGGAACTTTAATAACTGATGGTGATAGAGTTTATTCCTGTTTACGAATTCCATATTACTGATGACTTTGAAATTTCAGCTCTATATAGCTTTCCGCCTTTTCACCCCCTTTACCCTTGTCCGCCGCCCCCTTTACACCTACTCATGTGTCCGACGCTTGGAATTTCGTTTAGGTATGGTAAGACCTATCATTACATACATTTTTAAGCGTATTATCGATACCGAAATTTTCCCGAAAAATTATCAACTTTCACCCCTTATAACTACCCTCCGCAACAAGTAAGCTGTCCGCCTGCTCGGAACTTCAATAACTGATGGTAATAGAGTTTATTCCTGTGTACGAATTCCATATTATTGATGACGATGACGTTGAAATTTCGGCTCTAGCTCTTCGCGTTTTCACCCCCTTACTATTGTCCGCCACCCCCTTTGCACCTACTTATGTGTCCGCCGCTTGGAATTTAGTTTAGGTATGGTAAGAACTATCATTACATAGATTTTTAAGCTTATTATCGATGCCGAAACTTCCCCTAAAAATTAATCACTTTCACCCCTTATAACTACCCTTCGCAACCAGTAAGCTGTCCGCCTGCTCGGAACTTTAATAACTGATGGTAATAGAATTTATTCCTGTTTACGAATTCCATATTACTGATGATGTTGAAATCTCGTGCCCAGCTCTTGGTCTATTACGTAATTTGTTAAGCGAAATAGAATTTGAAAAATAATATGCAAGACGAAAACTAATGGAATTGAACAATATCGCAGTAAAACTTGTCACATTTCTGAGATTGAAGTAAGCGATAGAGGGTGAAAACTTGTACCAATTCGTTTTACTTCATGAAACATGGATATTCCGGAATAGTACAATAAGTCACTCTTGGGAAGACGCTAATAAGCAAAGTGTCAAAACCAACAAGGTGAAACGGAAAAACGTTATAACGCAATAATTTAAACCAAAATGATATTGATTAAAGCTGGATTACTTGCAAAATATGTAGTGCTTCATGTTGGCAACGAAAATGGAGGTGATATTCAATTGGAGAAAATTTTTTCAGTTAATTAACTAAAACGTATGGGTTTGAAAACCCTTACTCAACACTGAACTTTTGGAATTGAATTGATTACCATGGAATTTACACTGGGTTATAATTTAAACACCAGACACGTCGAGTTCTGTCATATGTCCTTGAGGTAAAAAGTCGAATTTCTCGTCATCAACATGCTCGTCTACCGAAGAGAAACTGTATGTAACTGTTTTTTTTTTAATCGAAAACAGTGTCATATCTACCGAGTGTGCCATGTGTGCGAAGCACACGGGCCCGGCGTCAAAAGGGGCCCTGGAACCGGGATCACACACAAAAATTGCTTTTTTTATTTAGCATTCTTATCACAAGGGCTATGTGGATAGCGGTATATTGTTGTGCGGCTCGCAAATTAATCTCAAACAGATAGTGTAATTTTATTGTTGGTGAAGCCATCTACGAATCATTCGAATCAAACGCCGCCGCCTTCGCGGCATTTCTTTTAAAAAGTTTTTAAGTTGATGTTATATGTATTCTTACTTGGAATGATTGCTAAAGTCTACGTCTACATATTTATTTTGTCAGTCGTATGCTGGACACTTGGACACCAAAGACACATGAATTTTAAAAAAATTTAAAACAGAAAATCCATTCGAGTATTAATTTAAAGTCATTAGATTAGTGTTAGTTAAAATTTGTTTTTGCTTGGCTAGTCATTTTAAAAATTTCTACCTTGCATATTGATTTAAAATATCTAGAATGAATAGTTATAGTACATATAAACAAATCCGGTGCTCAAAAACGCAAAGAGCTTGAAAAGGCAGAAGTTAAAAAGAGGAAGCTCCCAAAAATTACTGCTTTTTTTCGGTCCGAAGGCTTCTAGTAGTAATCAAAGTAGGTGGAGATAATAAAATTTAAATTTTGTGTTTCAGTTTTATTTATTTTAGATGAAATTGAGGAATATGATACTCCACCTGAAGGACGTAGTACTCCAGAACCAGGATTGGGCTCCGAGACTGCTAGTGACAGTGTTAGTGTAAATGTTCAAGTTGAGGGAATAAGTAAAATCTTTGAAGATAATATTACCTACTGCTGATAGTGCTGAGACAGGGGATCTAGAAGTTTTAAAAACCGATAAAGGGTATTATGATGCAAGAAACCCGTTGAGAGATGAACAAAAAAGATTTTGAATTTCTAACGATCCCTGTTAAACTAAATGATTCAGGACCTTCCATCACTACAGATGAAGTACAAATAACGATACAACAACTAAAGGAGGGAAGAGCACCTGGGCCAGATAACTTCAGAGCCGAATTTCTCAAACTTCTTGATGGACCGGGAATCAAACAAATAACAAGTATTTTTAACCGCATCTATGAATCTGGAGAAATTCCAAAAGAATGGCTTGTGTCAGAATTTGTCATTATACCTAAGAAAGCAGGTGCAAAGCGATGCGAAGAACACAGAACTATTAGTCTCACGAGTCATCTACTAAAGCTATTTCTAAAGATAATACACAGAAGAACATATAAAAAATGTGAAGAGTATATGTCTGAGACTCAGTTCGGATTTCGTGATGTAGTGAGCACTAGGGAGGCTCTGTTCAGTATACAGGTATTGTTCCAAAGGTGTAGAGATGTGAGCTGCGACGTATATGCTTGTTTTGTCGATTATAGCAAGGCTTTTGACCGAGTACAACACCACAAACTCATGGAAATATTAAGAAACATCGGAATCGACGGAAAAGATCTAGAAATTATATCGAGATTATACTGGGACCAATCAGCATATATAACCGTAGAGGGAGAACGATCAAAGACGATAAATATTTCACGGGGCGTAAGGCAAGGATGTGTATTGTCTCCACTTCTTTTCAATGTATACTCAGAACACATATTTAGAAAAGCTCTCGAAGATGTGGAAGAGGGGATAATTGTGAATGAGAAGAGACTGAACAACATCCGATACGCTGACGATACAGTCATTATGGCTGATAGCTTAGAAGGATTACAACGATTGATGACCCTAGTGAAGGAGGTCAGCGCAGAATACGGGCTCGATATAAATACCAACAAAACAAAATACATGGTAATAAGTAAAGAGCAAATCCCACACGAACATCTCACACTAAATCAAAAACAAATCGAGAGGGTCAGTAAATACACATATTTAGGGACAGTGCTTAATGACCAATGGGATCACTCACAGGAGATCCGCTGCAGGATAGAGAAAGCAAGAGCCGTGTTCCTTAAAATGGCATCAGTATTCAAAAGCCACTATCTCACTATAACTACAAAAATTAGACTCCTCCGCTGCTATGTCTTCTCAACTCTACTATACGGAGTAGAATCATAGACCTTGACAGAAGCAACCACCAAGAAACTTGCAGCTTTCGAAATGTGGCTTTATCGCAGAATCCTAAGAGTTTCATGGATGGACCACGTGTCCAATGAAGAAATCATTCAAAGAATAGGGAAAAATGCCGAGCTAATAACAACGATAAAGACTCGCAAACTCGAATATCTTGGTCACATAATGAGGAACGAAAATAGATATGGCCTACTGCAAAACATACTGCAAGGAAAAATTCCAAGGAGACGTGGGCCAGGTCGACGGAGAAATTCTTGGCTCAAAAATCTTAGAACATGGTTTTCTACAACAACAACAGGACTATTCCGTGCCGCAACTAATAAAGTAATAATTGCCAGAATGATCGCCAACATCCGGACCGGATAGGCACTACGAGAAGAAGAAGAACGATCCCTGTAGACCATTGGGACCTTTCCCTAAAGATGCTAAAGGTAGGAGTTTCTCGATTTTTTATTATACCAAGGCAAGTAATTCGGGAATTAAAACTGAGCGTTTCTGGCTTTGTTATTCAAAAATCCTGGATAAATGCTATTGCTTGCCATGTTTGTTGTTCGGAGAGGTTAATGATACCTTTGGGAGCGGTTACAATAATTGGAAACATCTTCAACAAGCAATCAGTAGGCATGAACAAAAGCTTAAGCACAATGAATCTTGCGCCATTTTTGATCGCCGGAGATTAAATAAGATCGTTGAGATGGAACTTGAATCAAAAATTTGACAGGAAATAAATATTTGGAAACAAATTCTGGAACGCGTCATAGAAGTTAACCTTACATTAGCTTCTTGTAATATGCCATTTAGAGGACACGACGAGTCTGAAAATTCAAAAAAATCCTGGTGTTTTTTTGTCTGCCATCAAATTACTGTCCAAATTTGACCCAGTTTTAAACAGCTTATGAGATCATTGAAATGTTAGGCAACACTATTAAACAAAATTTAATGAAAAAAATGAAAAGTTCTCCCTTTTCGGTTATTATTGATACCACCCAGGACATTGCTAAGATTGACCAATTAAGTGTTATTGTACGATATGTATCCACAAATTATACGGAAAATAATCCTTCAGAAATTATAATCGACGAATCTTTTTTGGGGTTTGTTCCAGTGATAATCCAAACTGGCTCGGCTTTAAGTAGTATGTTGTTAGACATTCTAAGGCTAAGGGAAAATGAACTGCCCTTAGAAAAGCTTCGTGGACAAGGTTATGACGGTGCTGCCAATATGAGTGGCATTTATAATGGTGTTCAAGCCGAAATATTAAAGGTATCTCCTAATGCCGTATATGTCCACTGAGCAGCGCTTAATTTAAATTTAATCCTAGACGAGTCTGTAAAGAACGTTGAAGAAATAAGAAATTTCTACGATTTGGTTCAGAATGTCTATGTTTTCTTTGGGCAAAGCATTAAACGGTGGGCACTTTTACAAAGTGTTACGCAAGGTAAAACTACATTAAAAAGATTGACACCCACCCGATGGTCCTCAAGACACGACGCACTAGTAGCTCTCCGTTTTAGTTACGTGAACATCTTAAAAACACTAACAAAAATAACTTTAACCTCTACCAGTAGACCGGAAGTTACTGAAGCAAGGTCTTTAAGAACCAATTTGGACAAATTTGAGATAGTTTTTCTTATTGTTTTTGAAACAAAAATTTTGAAAAACATTGATACTCTGTCAAAACTTTTACAAAAGAAAAGAGCAACATATTGAAATTGCTTCTAATTTGTTCACCACAGCCAATGAAACAGTAAATGAAATGAGGGATGGTTTTGATGTAATTAAAACGGAAGCTATTGATTTGGCCGGGCAATGGGGTACTAACACTGAATTTAAAAATAAAAGGACATGTAGACCAAAAGTATTTTTTGGTGATAGTAACAATAACTATCAAGCCCAAACCATTGATGATTGGTTTAGAATAAACGTATTCTATAAAAACATAGATATAATTACAATGCAATTAAAAAATCGGAGTTCTGGCCTACGCGAAATTTGTTCTTACTTTCGCGTTTTATTCCCAAACGTTTTACGAGATCCCTCTCTTTCTGATAAGGATATTTTCGAAATGGGTCATGCCCTGCATCTTAAGTATTTCGAAGATATTGCTGATACAATTTGTTTTCAACTGCTTTCGCTTAGAGAATGTTTCAAGAATGACTTAGATAAATTAAACTCCGTTTTCGATTTATTAGATTTTGTTTTAGTTAAAAATTATTGTTCGTGTTCCAGCTTTAGCGAAATTATACCTGCATGTAATATTTTTTTTGACCATTCCGGTTTCGGTGGCCTCAGCTGAACGTTCATTTTCCAAATTAAGATTAATCAAAACTTACTTAAGAAATCGTATGTTCGAAGAAAAATTGTCAGCTTTGGTAACAATATCTATTGAAAATGAGGAAGCTCGAAAACTAGACATTGGTAGTTTAACTTCAACTTTTGCGCATTCAAAAGCAAGAAAACAAAGATTTTATTAGTGCTATATAAATATTTAAGATGCCTTTTTTAGTTGTTTTTATTTTGTTATATTATTTTTAATACTATGTTAACTTTAAGATTATTTTCCGTTTTTTTTTTTGTTACATGAATTGGTATATTGTTTTTGCTTTATGTTTGGTAAATAATTTTAAATCTGAGAAATTAAATGTTAAATATTTGCAAACGAACTTTGATCATTTTTTGTACCTACTTACCTACAATTAAACAGTTATCCTGACACACATATATCCATTATGAATTATGATATTATTTAACTTGGGGCCCGGCCCACGTCGCTACGCCACTTGCGAAAATGCTAATAAAATTATATGATAGGTTATGCTAAATTACAGTGGTTCTAACAGTCCAAAGAAAAAATTACGTATTATTGATTCTCTTTGATTTTTGATTCTCTTAATTCTCGAAATAAACTGTCGTTTTATGTATTTACAACGTTTCGTCCACTTAGTTTGGGACATCTTCATGGAGTGTTTTAATATCTATTTTTCTACAAGAACATATCTGTCATATATAATTTAAACAAGCAATTCTTTAACTTACAATAGTAGCACAGTATATTAAATTCTAACAGTACGGTGACTTGTTTGATGTCTAGGAAAAAGTCGACGTTTTTTGCGAGAGGTCGTAAAGTAATAAAAACCTGCAAGTTCGTAGACTGAGGGTGTTGGGACGACGAGAGGTGGGCCCGCTCGGTGGGCAAGTTTGTACACCGAGGGGGATGCGACGACAAGAGGATGACAGGGCAAGGGACGCTCGAGGACAGGAGGGGACGATTTTAGTCGCTGGCGAGAGTTACCGGACTTATTAGAATATCTATGGACGATCGGACGATGACAGTAGTGTCGAGGGTCTAGTACGATTCGCCTCGGCCGTTTCGACGCCGCCGATTCGCCGTGGCTCTTTTGCCGCCGGCCTTTTTGTCGCCGGTCGCTTTGCCGCCGGCTGTATCGGCGAGCTGCAGTTGCGGTCCCGTTTATAATTCTTACCTGATAATTTTGGGGTGCATTAATCCCTTACTGGTGTTGCGGTCCGGCCGATTTCGATCTTACCTGCTATATGAAAATGAAATAAGTATTTCAATATTATTAACAAAAAATCACACTGATATTAATTAAATTTCGTTGTGAAGTTTGTCATAACCTATGGATTGTCTTTAATAATTCCGGGTGAATTACTTTTCTTGGTCGATCCTATTCCTGTTCTGCCTTTCTTTTAACTGCATTACTGACCTGTTGTCTGTTTAAAATATGAGTTGACATAGCCTCGTGGTTATGATCTCCAGTTTTTCTTGTTAGCACAAATTCTGGACCGACAGTATGCAATTTGGCAGTATTGTCATCAGCCATCAACTATAAACCATAGAATCTCTATGTATATATAAAAATTGATTGCTGTTCGTTTGTCTAGCTTGAACTCGAGAACGGCTGGACGGATTTTGCTAATTTTGATCTTTAAATATTTGTGGAAGTTCAGGGAAGGTTTTTCGGTGAGAAACAAATAATAAGTAAGGGAAATACTGAAAAAGGTACGTTTTGTAATTTGACATTCATAATCAAACAAATGAAAGTATAGTGTCAGTTGGTTGTCAAATAAATAAATGTCAAGACGATTATTACAATCTATCATCAGTTTGTCAGTGCGCGAGAACTTTATTGATTTTATAATGCCAAGGAGAAGATGGACTTAGGTCGTCGAAGTCAATCAAATGTGCAACGAGACGAGCTCTCACGCCAAAATCGCACTGACGACTGACGACCGGTGAGAGACAAATAACATTCGTATTGGTATGACAGAATTACGTTCAACAGTAAATAATGGAATCGAACGAGTTCGGGCACATCTTACACAACAGCATTTAGATCGACAGGGCACCGAGTCTACAAAGTCTACACGATCCCAACACAAAAGCGGAAAGTCAAGAAACCAAGAAGAGCCCTGAGTAAGTCAAAGCAACTTCACCAGGACACCAAGTCTACAAATTCTACAAATTTGAAACGACGGACATATCCAGTCACTGCAGCCGGAGGAAAAGCCGCCAGTGATTACAACTCCAAAACTTCAAGAACTTCGACGCCAACACAACGGCGGGAAGTCAAGAAGACAAGCAAAGTCCTGAGTAAGTCTCAACCACCTTTTCCAGAGAATTAAGTTAAAAAATTCACAATTTCAACTACGACAAGATATAACAAGCAGATGAGTTGATTCAAGAACAAGAAAAAATAGCCCAAGAAATCATATAACTACAAAATAATTGCAAGAAAAACGGAAGTGCAAGAAAAACCAAGGAATACTTACAAAAAAGGATTGATCACCTAGAAGCACTATGGGGGAACAAGAGAACAACGAGGCGTTTCATGAACTTGGGTTTGACGATCAGCACACTTATATAAGATCACACTATTTCAAAAGGATCGAGGAAAACTACAATACAATTCGACTGTACCTGACGTCAAATGAATAAAACACCCAAGAAACAAGTCTATGAGGTACAAATACAAGACCCAAAACCGGAAGTGAAGAAACCCAAACAACAGACAAAACAGAATTACCGACGAATCGAACTAAAGGTAAAAATAACAAACAAACAAAAACCTACTTAGACAAGCTGAAAAAGACATGGCAGAATCAACACCAAGATGGTCATGCACGTACTACGAGCAACAAATGCCCAAAACATGGAGCGCACTTCAAGACACAATGAAATAGAGCGATTCCGCAGACGCAGTGTTCCTGTAAACTTGGAACGAGTAGCATTCCACTACGACCCGGAAATAGCTTATTGTGCCGAAGAATCCGTAACGATTGGAGAAATGACAATCGTTTGTCAATATTGTAAAGCGTTAAAATTCAGCGGTGAAGCTACTGGATTATGTTGTGCTGGTGGTAAAGTAAAATTGCCGTAATTGTTCCCACCACCAGATCCATTACCTTCTTTAGTCTCTGGGGTGGGAAATGACTCTAAATATTTCTTGGCCAACATCCAAACGTATACTATTTGTTCAAACTGTGATGAGGTAAAATTCCAAGAAAACGTGTAGCTACCTTTGTCGGTATCCGACAATCGCGGGAGTATTAGCAGCGTTAGAAAGTCATTGACGGCGCGGTCGTAGCACTTACCATATTAGCTTTTACGTGCATTCGACATTGACAATAATGTCGAAATTTTTAAGGCACGCCTTTGTCGCGGTATATTATTACAGTGGTTCCGATAAGAAGGGGTTTATTGGCTTAGCAAGTTCTTGGAATTCTAGCTCATCAGATATCGTACGCGCTGTAATAATTGCTTTTAAATGACGTCGTTTGGTGCAACGCATATTGTACAGGAAAATTTCGTACCTAATTTCAGGGTAGTTTTTCATAAATTATTTATTAAAAATTTAAAAAGATAATATACAATTGCTAATACAAGGACAGTTTTCGGAATAAACTTGGAGTTTCCCGGTTTCGCGCATGAACAATTATACGTTGCGTGTTCGCGAGTCGTAAAACCATCATCTTTATAAATTTACGCACCGCAAAAAAAGACGGAAAATATAGGTAGATCAAAAATATATGTAGATGATAGGAATTTCACCGGGTCATCTATAATTTTTATTTATCTTTTTTCTTTAAACTTTACGTGGCATTGCGACGCATGCCGGGTACGGCTTGTTTAAATGACCAAAAACTAAAAAGAGAAAAATAAATAATTATGAGAAATTGTGTTCTCTTGGCCCAACAGGTGTATGGATCCCAACATTTATCCCCATAAAGACAGACCTATTTTTGGGAGGACACAGCAGGTAAAGACGAATAATTCGGGTAATGGAAACCCGGTTGTGCATTCTTAGAAAAGATTAGGTCGTTTAAGCACTTACTGGCGATTTTAAAATAAAACAATGTATATATCAGTTGTCCTAAAATACTGCTGAAGATCTGTACGTGCTGCATCTGTAATTATTATGGAACGTGTTTGGTGCAGTAAACGCGGAAAAGCGAAGTTCACCTATGATGGTTTTATTTATCATTTTGATGTATTAAGCCAAAACCAAGTGACACTATTTTACCGTTGAAAGCAAAGAAGTAGATGCAAAGCGAGAATTCATGTTGAAAATGGGAAAGTGACAAAGTGTGTAAATAAGCATTCCCATTATGCAACACCGGCAAAAATTGAGGTGGGCAGTACCATAAGTGAAATGAAGACACGTACCAAGGATACCCAGGAACAAACTGCTCAAGTAATAAATGCCACCGTTATTAATTTAACACAGGCTTCACAAGCAGTAATACCCAGCCACGCGGCCCTTAGGAAAATGATAAGAAGACAGCGAAATCAAATTGACGCTTCCACCTCCCCCCCCCACGCTTTCACTCGAGCAGTTGATTATTCCTGTGAAGTACCAACATATTACAGAGAACAACATAGATTAAAGATTTCTTTTAAGTGGCCCAGGAGAAAACCGAATTTTATTGTTTGAAAAAAATGGCATTTTTAGGTATTTGGAACAGGCTTCTTGTTTGTATATCGACGGTATCTTTAAATCAGCACCGCCGTTATTTTCGCAAGTACACGTAATTTTAGCAACCATATATGCTGCCTATTTTGTCTGCCTTACTTCCAAATAAAAGAAGAGAAACGTACACAAATCTATGGAGATTAATTGTGAACGTGGCCTCCAATCTCAATCCGACTAGAATCCTTTGTGATTTCGACATGGCTGCTTTTACTGCTGCTCAAGAGCAGTTCCCGTACGCAACGATTTGCGGTTGTTTTTTGTTTCATTTGTGACAATGTTTGCAAAAAAAAAATAACATTGGCTGGTCTAAGGCGAAGGTACAACAATGATGCTGATTTTGCAGCTGATCAGCTCAAATGATACTCAGCTTAGCTTTCGTACCAGAGGAAAGCATAGATGTCGCAGATGATGAGCTTTCAACTGACTTACCCCGCGAACTGCAAGAAATCCTTAATTGGTTCGAGGATAATTACATTGGCCGACCGGGAAGAGGAGGAAACGCTAGACGTCCTCCACTGTTGCCCATACGAATGTGGAATGTTTATAATAGAGGTCTTCAAGGAGTTGATCCTAATAACAATCATGCGGAAGCTGCCAATAGAAGGTTGCAAAATGAATTGGCAATGAACTTCCTCAATATGGAAATTTGTGGAGACACTGCAAACCATTCAGCGAGGACGAGACATGTTTTAGCAACAAATAATAGCAGAGGGGTACAGGACATAATCCGGCGAATCACAGCATTAAAGTGGAAATGGCGGGACATGTTGCGAGATTTAAGGACGACAGGTGGACCATAAGAATAACAAATTGGAGACCCAGAGAAGATAAAAGAAGCAGGGGTAGACCACCAACAAGATGGAGTGACGATATAAAGAGGACTGGAGGACACTGGATGAGAACAGCTCAAGAGAGATCCCAGTGGAGCAGTTTAATGGAGGCCTATGTCCAGCAGTAGACTCAACATCAGGCTGGATGATGATGATGATGAATAGCAGGGCATGAACCTCCTCAAAAGTTAAGGAAGTACATGCAGGCGGACTAAAGGATTTTAAGAATAGTCAAAAGTTGTGATGGCAGACATGTATTAGATTTTTTGGGAGGAATAGCCTCTAATTTTGATGTAGGACATTAAACACAATTGTATTGTTTTTTTTTTATTTGACGAACATTTTAAAAAGTGGAAAAAATTTTTTTAATACCAATTGTTTTATACCTACTTAATTTACACTAATAATAAATATTGTTATATACAGCATATTTATAATAATTTAAAGAAAAGTAATAAATAATTGTAGAATAATTTTATTTTTTAATTATATCGTAACTTTTTAATTTACATGGACATTATTTTTAATTTTTCTCGGCAACTTCACAAGAAGAGTATTTAAATGCAGTTTAATCTCCATCATTAATCAACATATAGTATATGACATGTATCTTTTTTCCTCTATATGGACTAAATATTTTTGAAAGTTTCATTCTTGGATATGTATAGCTTATAATGTGATGCCGTACTTTTTTAAAAATTATTTTTTTTGTAATGGTTATAAGTAAACATTTCCTCTTTGTTGCCAGCTTTTAAAGTCATACTCTGTAGTATTAGTCGAGTCAATTTAGCATGGAAAAAGTGAAAACTGGCAACTTTTTCCGTAGAGATCCGATTGAGGTGCGGTTTTTTGCAAAATGTTCAGGAAAACGTCTATAACAAAAGGTACATCTAACCTCTTTACGCTCGCACTTTTTTAATTGTTTATTTAACATATGACCCAATTTTGTTACAGTATTGATGAACATATGGTATATATCACAAACGGTTCAACGAAAATGCCTCGAAATTGTTTTCTCGGGCGTTCTAAAGATCCCTCTTTATCACTTGAGTGTTAAATTTATTATTTATTGCTAAACTGTTGTAACTTGGACAATTAACAAATTAATAACTCATCGCCCGAAATCGCTGGAGAACCGAATTTTTTTCCGATACTATCTCTCGTTTCTTAAGGCGAACCATCGGCAGAAGATTGTTGCAAATATATAATTGTTTATTGCTATATAATATATTATATATATATATAATTGCTAATTAACAAATGAATAACTCTACGGCCAAAATCATTAGAGAATCAGAATTTTTGCCTATAACTCAGGGTTTTTAAGGCGAAACATAAGGTTGTTGCAAATATGATTGTATGCGTTTTGTGACTCTCACAACATTGCGGTTATCTCTCTCGTCGGTCGGCAAACATGAAAGATTCGTAGGTACTGCCACGTTTTTTCTCGAATTCAACCTTCTATTACCTACACAGTTGCATTACAAGGATAATTTGAAGCCCTTAGCTACGAATTCTGAATAACCCCCATTCCATTACAGAAAAAAACACCAGTGTTCTGACATTTATCGGATAAGAGTTATTAATTTTTAATTAGTCAGGTTGCAACAATTAAACAATAAACAATTACGGGCAATAACCTTGTGCCGATGGTTCCCCTCGTGATCTTAAAGATATTGAAAAAAAATCTGGTTTTCTAACTGTTCCGGGAGTAGAGTTATTAATTTGTTAATTAGCGAGGTTGCAACAATCGAACAATAAACAATTATATTTGCAACAATCTTGTGCCGATGGTTCGTCTTAAGAAGCACGATATAGTATCGGAAAAAAATTCGGTTCTCTAGCGATTTCGGGCGTTAAGTTATTAATTTGTTAATCACCCAAGTTACAACAATCTAGCAATAATTAATAACTTTAACATTCAAGTGATAAAGAGGGACCTTTAAAACGCCCGAGAAAACAATTCCGAGATATTTTTGTTGAACCGTTTGTGATATATACCATATGTTCATCAAAACTGTAACAAAATTGGGTCATTTGTTAAATAAACAATTAAAAAAGTGCGAGCGTAAAGAGGTTAGATGTACCTTTTGTTATAGACGTCTTCCTGAACATTTTGCAAAAAACCGCATCTCAATCGGATCTCTACGGAAAAGGTTGTCAGTGAAACGCTAATTTGACTCGACTATATAGGGGATCTTAGCATTTATACAAAGAAAAGTGTAAAGTTTGTTGAAGGAGTGGAACTTGAAAATTAAAAAGCAAATCACATAATATGAACTTGTGTTTTATGTTTTAAAGTTTCGTTTTCAAGACGCAGTGCCAATGTGTTAAGATTATTTAAAAAAATACATTTCCGTTTCAAATGTCTAACAAATTGCTTCACCGAATTTGAAAGTAATTACATTACCTTTTTTGCTTTGAAGAAAGAAAAAATAATTTTTAAATAGGTGCCTATCTGATTTGGAAATATCAAAAGATTTACAACAGTAATAATGAACCCACTACAAACAAAAAAAAGAAACCGCAATGGAGACGAGACGGTTTAATCTTACTATAACTCCATAATATCAAACAGAAAATCCTTACAATTGGAACTCACAAATAAAAACTAATATGGCGGCAAAACGGCCACGGCGAATGGTCCCATTCCCTAGTGTCGACAAATATTTTTTTGGAATCCATAAAAACAAATAAAAGGTATGCAAATTCCGAAATCACTGCTTGTCTATACCAGGGTTTTTGTTTTATTTTATTAATAACCTAAATATCAATTTTGGGAACTTTTTATTTTATTAATAGCCTAAATATCAGTTTAGGGACCTTTTCATTTTATTTATAGTCTAAATACCAATTCAGTGACCTTTTTATTTTATTTATAGCCTAAATATCAGTTTAGGGACCTTTTTATTTTATTAATAGCTTAAATATTAGTTTAGGGACCTTTTCATTTCATTTATAGTCTAAATACCAATTGTAATGTCCTCTTATTACCGAGGACATTGTCGAAAGAAACTCGGAGAATAATTTAAAATAACGATGATTTATTGGTGATTTCACATAACTCGGTTTGCGGTCTTTCACATATTGAAGGTTCGATTGATACTAATTGAATCGATTACTACGACTGTTAACATGAGTACTCAGCATTCAACTGACGATCGCATATCTACAGGTGAACTGCCTTTCGTTCAGTCACCTGTTGACAAAGCAGAATTGGAAATATGGTATCGAACGGATGTGCGATCGTCGTTGCTTCGCGTAGGTATTGCTAAGTTCGATAATGCGTACTTAGCTATTTGTGCAATAAACGATAGGTTAATGTTCTTAATATAATGTCTTTTACTTGAGGTCATATGGGGGCATTACACAATTCAGGGACCTTTTTATTTTATTTATAGCCCGAATATCAGTTTAGGGACCTTTTTATTTTATTAATAGCCTAAATATCAATTTAGGGACCTTTTCATTTTATTTATAGCCTAAATATCAGTTTAGGAACCTTTTTATTTTATTTATAGCCTAAATACCAATTTAGGGAACTTTTTATTTTATGACTTTTCTTTTATATGAACATGTAATGTAAATAACATTACTGACGGTAACGGTAGTTCTACGACCGCTTACATGTCTCAAAGCATACCTTTCACTTTGCAAGCAATGCGTTACTTCAAATGGACCTTCGAACCTTGACTTCAGCTTTCCTCTTACAGCCACCTGACTTTTTTGCACGGCACCTTGTTGCCGACCCTGTACGGGACTGCTGTAGTTTTTGTCCTGTTTCAATTTGTATTCCCTTGATCAACAACCTCTTGAGCCGCCTATTTACATTTTCTTCTGTCTGCTCGACATCGACGACTTCGGGATTCTTTAGCATTTCTGCAAGGAGCTCGTCGGTGGCCCTAAGCGTCTAGTCTCACCAAACATAAGGGCGTGCGGGGTGTAGCCTGTGGATTTATTTACCGTGACGCTAATGTCATCCTCGATGACAGGCAGCACTTTCGTCCACGTTTTTTTCTTCCTTACCGTTTAAAACGACGCGCATGGCATTAAATAAAGAGCGCATTTACCCCGGCCGTTACCCCGGGAAACTCCAGTTGCGATAAGATGCAATGTGATGGAACGGCTTTCTAGGAATTCCTGAAATTTGCCACACTAAAAGGGGGTATAGTTCAGCAAACGCTTTTTGGAATTTTATGGCTGCAGTAAAACATGACCGCAACCCCTCTTAACAACTTGTTTACACATAGATGCGCATTGGAGTGGTTTAACATACCTGGACAGCATATTAATGTGCCGTATTTAAGCGAATTTCAAGGAAAGGAAGGTATGAAAATCATTTAAAAGGATGAAGCGGACCATTCCACATGGCTGCAGACTTTACCAAAGCAGTACCCTCTCCCACCAGAGCGATTAAAAAGCCGTTATGTGCCATGTGTATATTGTGAATCCCGAAAAAAAAACCCGTGGAAAAAAAGCCTGGAAAAAAAAAGCTGATGGAAACAAATGCCGCGGAAATAAAAGCCGGTGAAAAAGAAACACGCAGAAACGGAAAGAGAAACCCAACGCAAGAGGGCAAGGATCAATCATGTACCTACTCACGGAGCCTAATAGGCGGGTGGATATAATTCTCCAGCAGGCGTCCAGAATCCAGACGCAACACTTGCCACCGATTCTCTGACCGTTGTTATGGGCGGCCCCGTAAACGAAAACCGTATGAAAAACCTATTTAGATATTATATATTTCCGTGTGGTTTTTCTCCGTGGGTTTTATTTCACCGGCTTTTTTTTCCATCGGTTTTTTTTCCAGGCTTTTCCCCGGCTTTTTTTTCCGCAGACCGTATATTGTATATTGGGAGACAAAATATAAAAAAAATAAAATTGAAATATAATATTCGTTTTTCTAATGCAACCCTAAATTGCAGTTGCGAAACGAAAATGTGTTGAATTCTTTTTACGAACCCATTATTTCCTTAAAATAATTTCATTAATTCATCAATTTTCTTTCTACGAAAATAATTTCAAGTCCGGTCCACTATTAGTCGCGTGTCGACATCCAAGAAATAATCCTCAGCCGGCAATATGTAAATGATTTGTTAATAAAGGTTAGAGTTCAGTTTTAGTGTAGCCATAAAATTCCAAAAAGCGTTTGCTGAACTATACCTCTGTCTGCTATTACGCGTTTGGGTGTCCCTAATCCTTCGAAAACGGCACTTAATGCTTTTATGGTGCAATCAGTAGTTTTCTGTTTGATTGGGCAAAATCGCACGTACTTTGTAAAACCATCGATGATGACAAGAATTTGAGTACATTTATTAGAGTTTACGAGTGGTCCTGCGTGATCAATATGCCAGGTATCGAGTTTTGTTGATGGTTTAGACATTTATTGGCACAATCCTCGTTTTTTACCAGTAAGGAATTCACCCAAAACACATGAGCGACAATTTGCAACATATTTACGAACAGTCTTTCCCATTCGTGGCCAAATTAAATCTTCGCGAAGTTTTGTTAACATTCCTTGTCTTCTCGTAAGTGTGATGATTTGTCGTGATTGAAAACAACCCCTATCGGGGCTGTTTGATTATGTAGGTTTTAAAATTGATTTGTAAATTCAAATTGAAATTATTTATTGTAATGATCTGAATATTTATAATGAATAATACACGCTCACTTATATGTAGCAAAAATGGGAATGAGAGTGAATCTCTATACATAAACAAACTAATTCTACATTTAAAAAATTGTCGGCGTCGGCAGTTCTCCCCGTCCGAGGCCAGACACGTACTCCGTATTCTCATCGGCGGAGACCTCCCAAAAATCGCTAACATGATATAGCCTTAAAATGTCTAAGTGCGCCGATATAGGTACGAAATTACATTGTTTTTCGCACTAAATGCCTGCTCTAAACATAAATTGTTTAATACGCTTTTGCACAGGGGGTCCTCAGCTTGATATTTCAAAATGGATTTTTGCTTGTATTCATGCGAACTCTCCTTTTTGTTGACGCGCGATACCAATACGCGATGAATTGGTAAATTACGACTAAGATAATCGACGTGTGCCATTTTACTTCCGGGTCTGTACTCAATGACTTGGAGTTTAATCCACCATGCTGTAGCGCGCACCGAATTACAGCAATTACAGCATTGCACCCAGTCCTATTGAGGTGGCATCTGTGTGAAATTCGGTTACTAAATCTGGGTTGAAGATGTGTAAAACTGGGTAATCCGTCAGCTTCTTGATAAGTTCCAATCGTACGATCTCGCACTGATCTGTCCACTCGAAGGCTTGATCCCTTTTCAAGAGCGAAGAAATGGGAGTCGTTAAGCACGCAAAGTTTTTAATAAATCGCCGAAAATAGCCAGCCAGGCCCAAGAGTTGTCGCACCCCCTTGAGGTGCGTGGCGCCGTCTGGGTAAGTGCGTCAATTTTTCGAGGACAAGGTCGTACCGTTCCACCCTCGACTAATACACCCAAATATTTAACAGATGTTTTAAAAAAACTACACTTTGATAAATTTAACACGAAACCGGCTTTAGAGAGTGTGTTTATAACTGTTCGAAGGTTTTCTATTCCTTCTTCTTTTGTTTGGGAGGGGCACAGCAGGTCTTCAATGTTAACAAACGCAATATTGGGCGCATTCAGGGAAAAATGCTGCAAAGCGCTGAGTTAATGCGCTTTGCTGCAGCGCTTTAATGTTGGCTGAACGGCAATTAAAGGCAAGGCCTATCAACTTTAATTAGGTTACCTCATAGAACAGCTTCCGGGCGAGGGGGTCGCGCGGGGGAGGTGGAGTTCGTGACGTAGACTGGCGACCCAGGTCTGAGTTTTACTACCTGTGTTTAATCTAACTCTGTGGTTTAATCTATGTTCTGTATTACTCTGACAGTTTCGCGTTTGGCTGGCGTTTTCGTTTATAATTAACAACAGTTTTGAACTGTGTATTTTGTATTTTAAAGTATTTTTTGCCTTACTTACTCAAGTAAAAGTTTAGACATAATTTTGTGTTTTGTTAAGTTTTATTTTATAATAACTCAGATCTTGAAAATTCCATTGTATTACAACGCCAAAATTTTAATTTTGAACAAAAAAATATGGTTATTAAACACAGAATTAAGCACGGAAGACAGATGGACAATTCCATGCTAAAACAAGCGGGTCGCCGAGTGACGTAGATCGGTCGCGCGCTGTTGTGGTAGGTCAGGGTCGCTCGAGGCAACCTAATTAAAGTTGATAGGCCTTGAATTAAAGGAGCTTAGTTTGACACTTGTCAGATAACCTAAAAGTGCTATTTTGTGTATTACAAATTGAGATAGGTTACCGAAATAAACAATGGAAAATATAATAGTTGAGGATAATAATATTGATATTCTATTGGGGAATATGACTGTTATAAACAAATCTCAGCTCCCCGAGGTCATTCTCTATTTCCTATGTGTTTTTAAGCCTTTTTCCTGTCTTTTTTGAAAATTTGGGAAAAAAATTCGACGTGGCGAGAATGGGACCCGACCCCCCTGTTCTTCATTTACGTTTTCCTGAAGCTGCTGTTTTAAATTTACGCAAAATGCATATGCATAATCAGGGTCTAAAAACAAGAGAAAATGTAATGAAGTAAATTATACCTGCTATAGAAATCTATTCAACACTAACCTGAATTAATGCGTACTTCTTCCTCAATATATAGGTAAATTGTCGAGTTCAAACACATCTCCTTCAAATTGCAAGCGTACCATCTTGTATTTTGTAGGTTAATTCCGTTAATTTTGCAACTTTCTTGTGCGCTGTAGCAAAGCGCTTACTTGCAGCGGAAAAAAACTACGCTTTAATAATGGCGGACTGCTGCAAAAATTGACAGTTTCAAGGGACGTTCAGCGATTTCTGGATTGAAGCGCTGCAGCGCTTTGGTTCGCTGAATGCGCCCATGTCTTTTAATTTACCCAGCGCTTCATATATTGCCCGTTGGTAGCAAGCTGGGAATTTACAAATCCGAACGGAAATCTATTGTACTCGTATAGACCGTCAGGTGTTACAAAAGCGGTAATGTGTCTAGATGTTTCTTCTATTTCTAATTGTAAAAATCCAGATTTCATGTCGAGCGTGCAAAAAAACCGCTTTTGCTAAAGCGTCAATTTGGTCTTGTATACGCGGAAGCGGATATGTGTATCGAAGAACACGTTTATTAACTGCAGCGAAAATCGACACACATTCTGACGTCACCATTACTTTCGCGAATTATCCCGTCTTTTTTAATTGTCCATCAATTATTTTTTCTGCCTGCAGTCGTTCCATGTAAGTTAGACGTTATCGCTAATTTACCTGTGGTTACAGGAGATGGCGTTTGATTTTAAGCGTTCTGCATGGTACTGTAACACCCTGCTACTGTTTAAGGGATTTTTTTTATTTATTAGATTTTGTAACATTAGGAAAGAGGACCCTGTATATGAAAAATGTACATCGCTACGTGACTTATTCCTTATTACATAATATGCATTTACTCGTAAGTGTAACATGACCCCGAAAATTGCAACTTTAGATAACAACGATGCGCTCTTTACCAGAGGTTAAGATTCCAGGTCTGTAAACACGGCCGACGCAACAGAAGTCGCAATTGCAGTATTTAATTAGTTCATGAAGGCGAACTTTATGACGTAACGCGGTTATTCATATTGTAGTACATAATCATTATGATAATAGTAATAATCCCAATTCTGATTAAATTGTAGTATATGATCCCACTTTTAATTGATTGGTAGTATAATAATATATAATAACCCATATAAATCATAATATTGATATCTAATAATAATAATAATAGTAATAATAGTAATGAACGTAAATGAATTAAGTAATTTTATTAATAATGAAATTTTAAGGCGAAAGAAAACAAAAAGGGTGTAGGCACTTGAGTTGTTTAAAATTTGTGTGACCCAGATGGCGAGAACTGAGTCTGAGGTTCGAGACGCTTAAGATCAAGACGCATTAGATCGAGACGACGGCACTTCTGGAACAAAGAAATAAAACCGACTTTAAGCAACTCATTCTCTCTGTTAATTTATAGACAATAATAAACTCTATTACTTTATACTTGGTGAAATTGTAGGATCAAATAATCAGAACAAATATCAAATCAGACATATCATATCAAATCATATCATAGTTTATCGTTTTTCTCTCTATTTTTGTCTGGCTTGTGCAATGGATATTAGGGGAGGTAGCGCGCAAGGTAGTTTGAGATAAAGGGGCGGCACTGTACCAACAGTAACTAATGTTTGGTGTACCCAAATAGGTACAACTACGATCATTACTCAGCTCTAAATATCGTTGGTTAATTAATTAAAGAGTTAGTCAGTTAATCAACAGTCTAAGAATGAATGGCTCAGTGATAAACTCACCAATTAGTGGCTACTCCCAATTACTCCGCTCAATATGAATGTCTTTGGCACAGTTAGATAAATATCTCGACACAACACGAACTCTTATGAAGGGTGATTAAGACTAACACGCCTTCTTAAAACTGTAACGAACCCAGAATCATCCCTTTTCCCGTTCTTCGGGACGGGCACAACACTTGAGTCGTGTTCAGATAATATTCCATTTTAAGAACGGAATTTCGAGCTTAGCTCATATAAGGCGAACCACGTATTGTTTTCTGTAGGCGAAATATAAATAAAAATTCAAAAAGCAGAAGGAATGGAAGTAAAAGAGGTAGAAAGTAATAGATAAATAAAATCAGTCTTACAATATGATAGTTTATTCCCCTTTTTTGACAAATTTTTGTTAAAAAATGTGAATTTTATGTTTGTTTTATGTTTTATGTTTGTGAATTTTTATTAAAAATAAAACGCTGGTTTTAAAAATACATCCGTGTTACCTACTTCGATGAAAATTCGTTAGGTAATTTACAGTTTACACTTTACAGTGCTCTTGAAAAACTCTTACATTTCAAAAAAATACTGAGATCCCTATACGGACCTCTCTTGTGACGTGACGTAAACACATAGTCAATGGCAAACCCGTCGTTTTCGTTTCTGCAATGTCGCTACTTTTCGGAAACTCCGCTCACACGGCCGTTCCTGACAATAATTCGCTCTCGAATTATCCGAAGTAGTAAACAAAGCATCACCTCGAACCTGTAACCAAATATCAAAAACCAAAATATGCCCCTTGACAGCCTTGACACATCCTATGGTTTTAAATGTGAGCATACGATGAACGAAGACTATTATTTTACTAATAACATTTATAAACTTTGAGGAAACAAGTATTTCAGAGAGTACGAAATTCAAACATTCGAAATAAAAGTCTCAGTTCTCACTGTTATCAGAGCCCACTGTAGCTCATCAGACACTCATGTACCTACTTAGACAACAACAACCCGTAACGTTTGCTCAGCTCAGAGGTTACATCTCAAAACTCCTAACGTGTCTAGCAATGCTCAACTCAGAGTTTACATCTCAAAACTCTTGTACTCAATGTACAAACTCTAACTCTTGTACTCACTGTACAAAACTCTTGACTCTATAGTCACTGTTAATCACAAAAAATTCTCGGTGCTACTATTGATCACTAGAAGATTCTCTCTAACTCTTGTACTCACTGTACAAAACTCTTGACTCTATAGTCACTGTTAATCACAAAAAATTCTCGGTGCTACCATTGATCACTAGAAGATTCTCTCTAACTCTTGTACTCACTGTACAAAACTCTGGACTCTTTAGTCACAGTTGATCAGTAAAAGTTCTCGGTGCTACTTTTGATCACTAGAAGATTCCCTCTAAATCTTGTACGCACTGTACAACACTCTGGACTCTTTAGTCAGACATACTCAATGGCAAACCCGTCGTTTTCCTTTCTGCAATGTCGCTACTTTTCGAGCGAGTTTTCGAGCACGACGGCTAGCAGTTATCCACGAATACTTTACGCTATTTTTTTATTGGTACCATTTTTTATTCCAAAACCAAATGCATACCCAATATGATTAATTTGAATGACACTTGGGACGCTTCGTGACAGCCCGTCGCACGTCGTGCGACCAATCGGCTTGTCCGGCTACGGCAAAAACCGCTCTGCTATTGGTTGATATGGCCGTTGTTGATACGTTTCCATGGCGACTTTAAAACACGCGCGTGCGATAAAGCCCGATTTACGCACGCCAAAGCATGTTATAAATGGGCAAAATAGCGTACCAATAAAAAAAATATAATATAATATAATAGGTTCAGTAAGGGATTTCGACCAATTAGAATTTTGGAGGGAAAATTCTGATCGAATTTTGTTACCGAAAGAAAGGGAAATCGAGGGCTCTTGGAAAGAAGAAAGTAAAGAGTTGGGGAGTCGGTCAGGGGCCGGACCCCAGTCCGGTCGTGTTTTATAGTGAGGGGTCATCTTTGGTCGGGGACCTTTGAGGAATAGTAGAATTTGGTTCGCGAGGACGAAGTGAGGAGTTAAGAGTTATTTTCAGTTTGGACACCTTGAGGATTATTTGAGTTTGACTCGCAAGGGCGAAGTCAATAGTTACGAGTTATTTTCAGGTCGGGGACCTTTGAAGAATATTAGAGTTGACTCGCAAGGGCGAAGTCAATAGTTACGAGTTATTTTCAAGTCGGGGACCTTTCAGGATTATTGGGGTTGACTCGCAAGGGCGAAGTCAATAGTTACGAGTTATTTTCAGGTCGGGGACCTTTGAGGGCTTTGAGGATTATTGGGGTTGACTCGCAAGGGCGAAGTCAATAGTTACGAGTTATTTTCAGGTCGGGGACATTTAAGGGATATTAGAGTTGATTCGCGAGGGCGAAGTCCAGAGTGACTTCTATTTTGGCTATCAGTGGTGGAGTAGTAGAAGCTAACATAGATATTCAATTAATTTAGTGATTAAGTACTCTGTTTTAGTTCTTATAATTTAATGTTACCGTATGACTGTTGTACTTATCTAATGTTATAAATTGGTTTGAAATGTCTCATAATATTTTAAGTGGCAGAATGGTTTTTTTAAATTATATATATAACATAAATTCTTGTAGAAACAGATATAACACTTCCTGAAGAGGTTCCAAACATAGTGGACGAAACGTTGGAAATCCAAAAAATGACCCTTTTAATTGGGGATCCAAGACAACCTTTATCCTCCCTTTTGCTTTTGTGGATTCCATCCCGTAAACCTCTAGTTGCGTTAAAACATTATAGTTTTGTAGTTTTTAATTATTACGAGTGAGCAAGCGTTGTCTTGGAGGATGCATTCGCCTTTGCTCAGCACATAGTCAGCGTCGCTCTAATTTATGAGTTGCCGTCTGAGTTTGTTCAGTTTCAGTGTGTCACAGTCCATATAGCGTTATTGTAGTGCAGCCATGCCCACGTCGACTAACAATGGACCGGTAAATACAGTTTCGTCCGAAATCCCTTTTTGAATAAATTTTGTAATACACTTTCGTCCGGCGTCTTAATTTTCAACTTTCAACTATACACTTTAGTCCGTTGGTAGTACAGGTAGTCTTAACCCGAATTTGGAAAACCCATTCCACGCAATTACAATACAAATTTCACATTCTACAGCAAATTCTGATGATGCCTATTAGGCTCAGTGAGTACATGTTTGATCCTTACCCCCTTGCGTTTCGAAACTTTTTTTTATTCCTTATTATTTCACCATTTCCAACAATTTTAATGTCTTAATACAAATTTTATAGTTAAGTTATGCGGGCGGACGAGAGTGTATGCGCCCGACCAATTTGACGTACTCATTTCATTATTCATGTAAATTTCCAAACCAGGTAGATCGGACGAAAGTGTATGTAAGCTGAGACCGTAGACTGTTCAATAAAACACCTTCTCGACGGACAAACACTACAGGTATATTTTACCTTTACAATTTACAAACGTTACAATCGTGGCATACTAATGAATTCCCCGTCCGTCCCCGATCTCGCAATTAAGCACTATGATATTTCTATAAACATTGAAATAAACCGCCCGACGTGCTGTTGCTCACATGTATATTCCCGATATTAAGCAGCGGACGGAACGTACATTTTCAGGTAAGAGTTCCTTCAAGTTTTATAGTTAAGTTATGGGAGCGGACGAAAGTGTATGCGCCCCAATGGACAGTTGGTCATGGCGGAGAGATAATACGACAGGCGCATATACAAACACTGCCGCAGCGTCTAGAAAAGATATCGACGGAAGTGGTGATTAGATTACATATAAAAATAGACAAATGTTCAACTTTTAAAATCATATAAATGTTATAGAAAATATGTCATATTCAATAAAAGGATGTTTATAATTCTAAAAAATAAGAGAACATAAACAATATGAATTTGTGTTAAATAAATATATTAAATATATTTATGTTTTGTACGTAAATCATCGAGACAATATTTTGTAAACCACATAGCGGAACAATATGGATTATGGATATAAATTTGTGGGTAATACCTATATTGCCTGTCCAATCCAATACGCGACTTAGTAATGTAATGACGTAGAACATTTGGGAGAGGGGATGGCAACTATTTTTTTTTCTTATGGGAATTAACAAGAACCTTTAAGCAGCTGGTAATCTATGCAAACCAAATTTCTTAACTACCAGCTGTGTAAAACAGTAAACATTGAAGTATGTAATTTTCTTGTATATGAAAGAATACGTTGTATGTCATAGAAGAAGAAAAAAAAAGTGATTTATTTCGGAGACTTTACTGTAATTCAAATTTGGTGCCGCCTGTCCAAAGTATGACATTGACAATTTGTTAACCAATGAGGAACCACTATACCACAATAACTGAACGTCGCTTCTCTCTTTCAAGCTATCACGCCAACGCCTCTTATTCTTGTGCTTCTGATTGGTTCACAAATTGTTATTGTTATACTCTGTGACAGATGGCATCAAATTTCAATTACAGTGAAATGTCACCTACGAAATAAATGGCTTTTTTTTCTTCCTTCCCCCATAACGTATCATCATTTTTTTTTATTCGTACGCTATTTTGCCTATTGAAAATATGCTTTGGCGTGCGTAAATCGTGATTTTTGCACGCGCGTGTTTTAAAGTCGCCATGCAAACGTATCAACAACGGCCATATCAACCAATAACAGAGCGTTTTTGGCCGTAGCGGGACAAGGCGATTGGTCGCAGGACGTGCGACAGGCCGTCACGAAGCGTCCCGAGCAGTGATGTTAAGTATTTAAATACAAGTATTTAAAAATGTATTTTAATTACATCAATTACATTGAAATACGTAATTAAATACATTTACTTTTTTGTAATTCAAAAGTCATTTAATTACAATTGTCCTCAAAATTTTAAATACTTGTAATTATACTTAAATACTTGTATTTAAAAGTTCAACTATGGCCACTATATGGGGAATCCGCAGTTAGGTATACACCTATGAGTCCCATGACTCATCATTAATACCTACACAGTAAATACTAATAACTGCAATAAGTAATAATTTTTGGGATAATGGATCATTATCCTACGTAAGTTAGGGAGATAATCTGCTTTGCCAAGGTTTTCCCTGCTTTAACCATTATTTTCGGAGAAATATTGAGAACACAAGTAAAATTTCATTTATGTTGATTTCGTATTGGTCGAAATTCCGAGTTTACCTGTTTGACAACTGGAAAATAAAGACATTCAGTTCGTTTATCACTCTCGAGTGCTGAAGACGAATAAATTTAATAAGAAATGGAAAGTTTTAAATTACCCGGTATAAATTTTTAATATGGAATGTATTTAAATTACTTTTAAATACATTGTCAATGTAATTGTAATTGTAATTAAATACATTTTCAAAAATTGTATTTAAAATACTTTTAATTACTTCGTTGAAAAAGTATTTGTATTTAAATACTTTTACAATTGTATTTTTAACAACACTGGTCCCGAGTGTCATTCAAATTAATCATATTGGGTATGCATTTGGTTTTGGTATAAAAAATGGTACCAATAAAAAAAAATCGCGTAAAGTATTCGTGGATAACTGCTCTTTCAAGCACTTGCTCTATTTCGAGCACTCCGGCTACGCCGTCGTGCTCGAAAACTCGCTCGTGTTTGAAAGAGCTCAATATCCACTCATACTTTAATATACTATTATATCTAAGAAAACTACATACTTCAATGTTTACTGTTTTATACGGATGATGATGATAGTTAAGAAATTTTGTTTACATAGATTACCAGCTGCTTGAAAATATTCCCCATGTTAATTCCCATAAAAAATAGCATAGAAACCGTTGCCATGGGTTACCATCCCATATCGAAATCCTTACGCCACATTAATGTTGCGTATTCTAGAGAAAGGCAAATATGCACATCAAACTACAATAAATATGCACATAAATATGTACATTTTTGAATAGAAATATGCAAAAAAACTAACAAATTTGCAAGAAATAAGAGATGTTATTATATGAAATTTATTATATGTATACGAAACATAAATATTAAAACAATAAACAAGAAGGGTTGTTCAAAGTTTTCAGTTATAAACTCTCCAGATTTCAACTTCTCCAGTTTAGCTGTATGGGAAGACGTTTTTATATGCTGATCAATTTGGCATTTTCTTGTGCATTGTTATGTACACGCGAAAACTGTCTTGCGAACTGTTTTGTTCGAAGTCTCGCGTATCTCACACCTTAACTTAATGCGATGTGACGATTGTTTTTTAATGTCGTTTAACTAATTTAATTAAATTAAAGCCGATGTTCGAATATAAACCATATTTAAATTAAACTGCTAAACTAAAATTACAATGCCGATAACCGAGTCAAAGAGAATGTATAAAAAAGGTGAAAGTACAACTATTAAGTTTGGTGGTAAGTTTGTAAGTCTCTGGTTTTCTTTCGAGCGTTAAAAACGGCCCTTAGGTGGCGGGGGAATGTTTCACCGATACTCGAATGTGATTGGCTCTTTTATTACAGTTAGGAAATACTGAGTACAACCAACTGACTTTCCCACGCCTGCCTTGACAATTTACTAATCCCTTTAAAAACGTAAATATCACGTGTAAAGAATCTAATGTTGTTAAGCACTATACGCCAATAAACTGGGAAATAACCGAAAATAGAGACGGGACGTTCGTTTGGCAAGTAGACCTGTAATAAAAGATTCGCCGACGCATTTATGGCCTAAAAGACGGCACCAGATGAATCAATATTTTGTAATTAAGTTGGTATTTGGAAATAATGTGAATATTAAAATAAAATACATATTGCGTCGTAACATGCATGGTATCTCAGAAGAAAACCGAACGAAAAATTAGTCATTTAGGCATAATTATCTAATAAATTGTTTTTCAATCAAAAGTGTATTATTTGTTTGATGAAAATTGATTGAGCGCAATTAATTCATTAAAATTAATTTTACTCATATTGGAATTAAATGAACCATTAAAAAGTTAGAATAGTAGGTGAATTTGTTTGATAAAAAATGTCACTGTTAACTAAAACTTCTAATAAATAATTTTACTTACAATTTTCGCGCAAAGAGAGCAGTATACTTTCTCCATATCAATACATAATTCTTTGTAAGGTTTAATCCACATGGAGACACTTGAAACTTTAGGCATTTTCACTTAATAAAATACGAATCGTGTTAGCTATTCGGAATAACATTCACAACTAATCTTAAAAATTTTCAAGTAAATTGAATTAGCCAATGTCAGTGCCATCTCTTAAATCTTTTCGCAGAAAATTTCCTCGTTCACTAATTATTACCGCGTTTTAAGGGTCGTTTAAGGGTCAGACGGACGATTATCAACTCGGTCCCGGCTACCTGTCAACACGTTAGTTGGGTCCTGGGGTTTTCAATCTTATGCTTGGAATTCCCAGGTGTTAGTACCACGTAAACTGTAATATTAACATAATTGTTATTCTTTGCTATTTTATGCATTTTATACCGTGTTATAAAAAATATGCAAATCATTTTAAAACTGCATAAAATATGCAAAATATGCACTTTGCATAAATGTCCTTCTTTACCGGTATTACACTTATTAGAAAGCTTAGAACACAATTTGTTATTAAATTTAATTATTAATTACCTCATGAACAATAAGAAGAATTGAATTATAAGCAATTCTTCATAAATTGTTAAAAAAAAATTTCAATAATTTAATAGTGTTTCAAAAGATTTTTAAAATTTTTGGTACAGCAGTTGAAAAAATACGGTGCGAGAAAAGGTACTTCGTGACATTTAAAGCGTTAAATCTTGGTTAATATAAGAAATAACTAAATCATGTCCTACCTCGAATACGTGTATTTTTCGATACCTTTCAAATGACACCACTCCCGCTACGACGTTTCAAAATTTTCCAGTATTTTTTTTACTTTTAACTTAAAATAACTAGGTGAATATGAGAAATAAATACATGTCTATCTCGAATACCTTTCGAGGTAGATACCTTTTTTAAATAACAGCGCCCACGCCCGTAACTTGTTTCCACTTTTCAAATTTTGGTACGAACAGGCAGGCGCATACCACAGTCGAACTATTAAATGGTTCGTTGTAGACAGTGTGCTTAACTGCGAATCTGCGAATGTACTCTGTATGATTGTGTTAAAACCTTCCTAAAGTAGATTTACATTATATGTTCTCCCCCAAATGAATTTAAGAAGTCATAAAACGTTTTATGGCTTTAAAGAGGGCCAAGGAATCATACGTTTCATCTAATCATCCTGGGATGATTAGATTGACTGATCTTATCTCAAATATTCCCAATCGCCCTCTGGATCTATTTTATGATTTTATGAATAAAGTTCTATTCTATAACTTTTCTCATTACACTTGTGTAAAATTTACAATATCACAACAAATCACAAGTGTAATAATTTACATTTACCTTCTGGTACCAGTAATAAATTTTTTTCCAAAAACTGAAACCAGGTAAGATCCCTTTTGAAACAATTTAGACTTAGTTTCCTGCACGTATAATGTAGAAATTACCATTTCAGTTGTGCCTAATGCACTGGCACTGACTTAAATTACCTTAAATAACTTAATTCACTACTAACCTAAAAGTTAGTGCTAGTGAACACTCAGATGTCTCCTAAAGAAATCAATAAAATTGTTAGCAAACAAATTTTAAATGTACCATTTTTGCATGACCCTTGCGAAACTGCACGTCATATTCGAATGCAGTAATAAACTCAAAGTAAGGATAATGAAAGCCGGGTCCCGCACCGACCAATCTAAGGTGACCTTATTCAAGGGGTACTGTAAGTTTTTAACCTGTGGATTTCGGCAGGTACTTATTACGACGAATATAATATTAGTATAATAAAAACAATTTAATTTTAAATATTTCAGTTAATTTTATTAATGGTTAGATATATCAGAGTTTCTTAAATATTTTAATATTGTATTTCATATATATATATATATATATATATATATATATATATATACATCATTTTATAATATTTAATATTATAAAAGAATGAATATTAACCTGCAATAATTTAGCGAATACCGTGCTATAAATTGTGCTCATTTGTTTACACCTTATACCTCCGTACTAAAATGCGCACCTGCTAATTTACATAATGACTGAAAAAGCGCAATTTACTAAGTTACTGTGGTCGTCCAAGGCAAAGCAAACTTCGGAATTTCAATATTAAAATATACCATTTATTCAACGTCGAATCGACTATTAATAGGAAACGAGGTATAATTAATTGCCTGCAAGTTTGTAGGTTCTTTTATTTATGAAATAATTATTTATAAAAAGCAAGTTATTTAAACATATATATTTGTCACATATTGCCAATCTTCTGTGTTAATATAAATGTGTAGGTGGTACACAATGAACTACTTCTTGATCTTCATTGTTTTTCTTGCCATTTTTTTTAGTTTTAATCATATATTTATTATTAAACTTTAAACTTTTAAACTTGCTGCATGACAATATCTTTGTTGTATTTTTTTTTTATTCATTGAACATAAAGTTCAAAATCGTACGAGTTTAGCACATTTTCGTCTAGTAAAATTGTTATAGCCAATAAAGCAGGCTGCAATCATCTTCAGGGCTTTACAAATCTTTAAAATATGCTGTTGTAAAAGTTACATGGTATATTTGTTGCTTAATGAAACCTGAAAGGAGTTTAAAAATGTGTTCAAATTAAATGAGTAATAACTTCACAGTATAGTGAAGTACAGCAATAATTACAATTGTACGGTGATTGTCTATTGTATTATCTACCATAATAAAGAAAGATACGGCAGCTGAGTTAGACTTACTTTCGAAGAATTGGACAACTCCAAACTACCTGGAAAAAACCTTGTAGTAATTGCCCATTATCAGAATTACCAAAATTATGGTAATTGGGTAAATAAACGTAATATACATAAATGTGTAATAAATGTATATTGAAATGTATTATGTGACAAGAAAACCGTTTTGTTAATTCTAAAGTGTATTTCAATAATCAAAACTTTACTATTTTTGTACAATACAATTGAAATAAAATAATTAAGATTTTTACAATTATGCTATGTATGCTAATGTAAATAAATTATGACTAAAAATTAAAAGCCAAAAATAAAAAAATAGACTACTTGTTTTCTTAAATACATATCACGCCGCCCTAGCCACTCACCGATTCAGCTCACAATCGCCACCCCTAGAGCAGGCAACCGACAATACAAACAATTGTAACATGAGTTGCCACCAAACAGTTAGCGCGGTTCTGAAATAAATCACGTTTATCTACTTTGCGTTACTAATTGTTAGCCTCGGCGAATTATTTAACAAAGCCTTGTCATCCGACGTTCATTGGGTTCAAAAGAGATCTAATATCAGAAGTGGGATTGTCTTGCGCGCCCTTTCTTGCGATAGTGCGTGAATTCTGCTAGTGTTTAGTATGGAAGTGACAATGAGTAAGGTTCCACAAGACAACGGGGCTGAGGGGGCCGATCCCCTGCGTATTACAGCTCATGTCCAGGTAACCTGGAGAACCTGCTTCGTGGATTTCTGGACCGAGTGGATTCCCGAGCCGTCACCACCACAGCAGTAGTTGCACCCTCTGGAGAAGGTGTAACATTGCCATCGTTTCCGCGTTTCTACCTGGACGAGACGATCCGAGGCAGTGGGTGGAGGACATAGATTAGTTGACCTCTGATTTGAGATGGAGTAATGGTGTTCTTATGTCTAAATTTTCACAATGTTTTGAAATGGAGGCAGGTGAGTGGTTTAAGGATTGGTGTCCTTTGGACCGTCGCTCGTGGGCTTCGTTGCAGAGAGATCTCTGCGAAAGTTTTGCAGGAAGTACAAATTTTGGTAAATTGTCCCATGATATAATTAATATATGAAGACCGTTATCCATTGCCACTTATTGATGTCAAAGTGATCGACTGAGCGGTAGTAAGTATTTTACTACCCTCGACATGGCTGCCGGATTCCATCAAATTAAAGTTCACTTAGATTCCGTAGAAAAGTTAGCCTTCGTAACACCTGATGGGCATTTCGAATATTTACGCATTCCGTTTGGCTTAACGAATGCACCTGCTATTTTTCAACGTGCTATTAACTTTGCTTTACATAAAGAAATCCAAAAGGGGATTGCCCTAGTTTACATGGATGACACTCTGATACCGTCAGTAACTATTCAAGAAGAAATTGACAACCTTCGTCAGGCATTCATGACTCTTCGAACTCATGAATTTTCAGTCAACCTGAAGAAATGCGTTTTCTTACAAGATCAGGTAGAATATTTAGGCCGTCTTATATCAAACGGTATCGTAAAACCTAGCCCTTCTAAAACACTAGCTTTAAAACCTTTAGCGCCTCCTTCGAACATTCGTGAGGTTCGTCAATTTCTTGGATTGGACCGTATAAAATAACACAAGTGTTGTCACCAAACAGATATGAGTTAAGAAAGGTTGGTGATGTGGCAGAGTCTACAAGAGTTACGGCGGCAGCAGCTTCGCAGATGCGTCTATGGTCCAAAGAATGGGATGCTGATGACTGCGCAGAAATTCTTGAGGCGTAGATTGACTCAGCTGACTATACACTGGTAAAAATGTATACGAGTATGGCCGTGTTAGCAGTGTTACAGTTTATTTATTTTGATATCTTGATTTCATTTCTGTAATGTTTTACTCCTGGGAAATCTCTTATCGTTGTCTGGTGGGTAATGTTTTACACCTGGGCGATCTCTTATCGTTGTTTGGTGGGTAATGTTTTACACTTGGACGGTATTAGACCGTTGTCCAGCGGTTGCACCTTTTTGGAGGTTATTTAAATGAGTATTCAAATTACGAAGTCCTTTAGATCTTAAACACTCTGTTTTACGATTACTTTGTTTCGTTTCTGCGGAACTTGTTGGTGGATGAGGAAGCTGTTTCAGGTCCAGGACGGTGTTCTACTACCACCTAGAAGGATTGTCAGGATAAGGGACGAGCGATTGGGCCGAGAGCGTCCCAACGTCAGGCTGGCCGTGTTAGCGTCAGCGAATTATTAACAAAGCACGACCGTGCGGCGCCGACATCGGTGGACAATCGGGAGTGTCCTGCCCTGTACTAGTTTTTGTTATTGTTTAATGTCAATTTAGAAGTTTAGTAAATTGTATTCATTTTTGAGAAAGCTCCGTTAAAGTTACAGGTTTGTTCCTGCTGTAGGTTCATGATGGGTACGAAACTAGTTTCTGACTTTTTACTGCGCATGCTCTGCCGTGGACTGGTTCCTAACTGATAACTGAACGTTTCCTCGAAATAATTTTCGTTTTTGGCCTTTTCCTGCTTTGAAATTCTTCATCATTAGATGAATCGGACCACTCTGCCCACTCATCGTTGGAACTTGATGTCGACGATATATCGGTCATAGTGATAAAAAAACTCGGTCAAGACGAAAGTTTACTAAACTTGATGCTTTTTTACTTTTGTGTCAATTTTCATTCGCAGCCCACAAATATCAACAACTTTGGAGGTAAAGTACAACGTACAACACCTAAATTGGCATAAATGCGCAAACTCTGCACATCTATCACGAAAGTCAGAGGAAAATCCACACACTTTTCAAACCGTCACAAATCAGTTAGCAACCGAGTACATTTCTTGCTGGAACGTAGGACTTTTGGTCAGAAATGTCAGAATCCACAAACTGGTCACTGCTGGAACGCGATATTTGTAACACGCATGCGTCTGATCGTTTCTGATGAGTTACAAACTCTGCTGGAACGAACCTTACGTTAATCTCGTCATCCGTCGTTCATTGGGTTTAAAACAGATCTAATACTAATGATCTCATTATTACATCGAAAGTTTTTTTAGTTTCTTTTAGTTTAGTTTAGAATCTTTTAGTTTTGTTAAATCGGAACATCAGACTGTCACGTAGAGGTGCGTAGACGTCAAGGTTAAATTATTAGTATTTCAATAAACTGAAAACAACCGAATCGGCGCGTAAATTAAAAGTCAATACCTCCAATTAAATTATAGATATATTGAAGTATATTAATTCTCGAGCATATTAAAGACAACCGTCTAATTCAAAGATGGTTTAAAGAATGCCCCTCTCCTCGCCGGTCCCTCGCTTTGACCTCCGATCTCCTTTCTGAAGGTGCCTAGCCGGCCGAGAGACCCATGTCACTCATCGTCCAGGCCCGTATGAACCCCTTCGGTTCAGATGCTTACAGTCGGCCTTTCCTGACCCAGGTGTGTCCTCACACCTGTCACTGTTGAGCCTCCACGGAGATCAAGACCATGACCTATGAAGAGACAAATTAAATGTTAGACTTCGACAATGTTTTTTTTTTTTTTTTGTTGACTGCATGAGATAAGGCGTCCCTCATCCCCTGCAGCCTCTCGTTTCCACAAGTTCCACTCATCTCTCAATCGAACATACTCAATTCATCAATGCATTGATTCACCATAAACGTTAATTTCATTCCTTTGTGCATACTTTCTACATACGTTTTCAGTCAATCAATGATTTATACCGTGACTTTATACAATTCAAAGTTTTTGGAGATCTCCATTGAATTTATAATAGGGTCCCAGCTATTAGATTGTCATCCCGCTCGAGCCGAGTTCCCTCAAAGGACTTGCTATCGGGGGCCCCAAAGCGCAAACTGGCGAGCCTTCATTCTACTTCGCCATTTGCCTTCTACTTCCCTTAAACAAGGAAGGATTGGTTTCTCGTGTAAGGTACTGCCTCACCGAACACCCCTGCCAAAGGCAAGCTACACTTGCGAAACTCTTACATAATCCCTCGAGCCCAATGACCAATCTCTGCCTCGGCCTAATCCCCGAGAAAGTAGATCCACTTTTACATATTCTCAGCACCAGCAACTCCGTCGTAGGGTGCTCTGGACCGAGCCACCCCAGGTATTTCCTTGACTTCGTAGCGATCCTTGCCCAGGCATTTCGTGACACGAAATGGGCCACGCCCATTTCGGTAATAACTTTTTACTGCCTCCCGTACTTGGGGACGAACCATGCCTGGGATGTCCTTAATTTCGTAACATTCTTGTCCCAGAATCTTTGCAACTCCATACGGTCCTCTCCATATCGGGAATAGATTCTGACTGGCACCTGCAGCTCCAACAGCACCAAGTCCCCTATTCGATACTCGGGAAGGGAAACAAGCTTCACACTGAAATATTTCCTCTGTGCATCCTGATAATTGGCGGTACCCCTATATCACGAACTGTTTTGCTATTAGGTACAGGGTATATCAAAATAAATTATATAAAGGCGTCTACAATTACATGTTAGATACCTACCCTTACTATTACAAGAGATGCCTACCCTTACTATAACAGTTGGTCTCTTACTCAACAAACTAAATATTGCGTAATGTACATCTGATTATTTTTCTTTTAAATTCTCTTAGCGAAACAAGTTGGTCCCTCATCCTTTGTTAATTTTATGTTTAATTGATTATTATTCTTTTAAAACCCATTTCAGCGATATTGTAAATGTTGTTATAGGACAAATTGATAGTTTATACGTAAAAGCTGCAGTTGTACAATTGTTGGGTAAATTGATACTGCATTACGGTCATTGCTGATACTGTAAAAGTTTGTGTTTTTCGGGGCAATGATTTCGGAGATGATTAAAAGAGTTTTATTCTGGACAGAAATACGTTTAAAAAAATTTGCTGTTGTGATTTTGATTTAAGTAGGTCGTATTAACTGAATTATAAGGGATCAATGCTATACTCCATTCGAAATAGGGAGAGAGTAATAAATAACTCAAAATCGGAGGTTAGGGTTGTAACAAAGGGCGTACCATCCTTATTTCCCTGATTTTTAAATATAAATTAAATTCACCCATCGAACTGTTTCCATTTTAAAATTTCTTGAAGTTGTATCGTACATATAGTGATTAAGGATTGAACCTAAAAGGAATGAATTCATATAATTACCAATTTAATCGGTGCCGTTAACGAAATATATCAATGAATGATATTACTTGTAAATATTGAATACTTTTAGACAATTCGTCAACTCGGAGACCATTTTGGAAAGGGTCTTTTTTAATGTGGACACTTAATAATTTGTTCAGGCACCTTTACTCTTCCACTAAACTACTTAGTTAACTGTTACCAGAGATTTACCTGTAGGATTAAGAATTACCTGGAAATGGGGTCGAAAGTTCTCCCTCCGTTGAAGGAGGTATAAAAGGGAAATACCTGAATTTCGGTTATTCTTATTCTAATAGTCTTACTATCAAGAATTAAATATGTCAAGTCTTATGAACTTTACCCCGTGTAAGTTACCGAATAAGCAGGCGTTATCGTGTCGTGAAAAAGTGGTTGTTTTAAATGTATTTAACGGATTGAAACATCTACATCCTAAATCCAGCGTAGATGACCTAGTTGAAATGTGTCACAAAATGACGGGATATGGAAAATCAACGATATATCGCGTCAAAAGGGAAGAGAGGAGTGGAGAGGTGAAGGCTCCAAAATCTGCACCAGGAAGACCTCAAATGCTTGTTGATGAGGATAGCAAGAGACTCATTCGTCGAACGCTTCATTCCTTTTTTTTCAAACGTGAAATCCCAACATTGGATAAAATGTTACATGAACTGCCAGAAGACTGTATGACATTGAAAAGGACCAAGTTGTGGACGATTCTGAAGGAACTAGGTATTTGTTGGGATAAGCGAATTAAAACTTCTCCTCTTCGGGAATCCGATGAAATTATTTGCTGGCGAAGAAGCTACCTCAGAGATATTAAAAAATTTCGACAAGAAGGAAGGGCTATTTTTTATCTGGATGAAACCTGGGTAAACCAAGGATATACCGTGGGAAAAGTGTGGCAGGACAAAAGTGTGGTGAATCCGCGACAAGCCTTTTTAGAAGGTTTATCAACAGGACTAAAAGCACCGGCTGGAAAAGGTAAACGACTTATTGTTACCCACATCGGCAGTACTAGTGGCTTTGTGGATGGCGGCTTACTTCTTTTTGAATCGAAGAAGACGGGAGATTATCATGAAGACATGAACGCGGACGTTTTCGAGGAGTACTTCGTTCAAATGCTCGATCTCATCCCACCTGGTTCCGTAATTGTCATGGATAATGCGAGCTATCATTCCAGACAGGTCGATAAATCCCCGGTAATTTCTTGGCGGAAGGCTGAAATTTTAAATTGGCTGATAAGAAAAAATATTCCGTATAAGGAGGACATGGTCAAATCGGAATTGATATCAATTGTAAAGACCTGCAACTTTCGTAAAAGGTATGCAGTTGATGAAATGGCACAAAATCGCCAAATAACTGTGCTTCGTCTTCCGCCCTATCACTGCGAACTCAATCCCATAGAATTAATATGGGCTCAGGTAAAAGGCTATGTTGCTCGGGAAAATAAAACATTTAAATTAAAAGATGTTAAAATTCTTCTGGAAGAATCCATTCGCAGAACCACCTCTGAAAATTGGCAAAAAGTCATAAATCATGTTATAAAAGAAGAAGAAAAATTTTGGGAGTTAGATTTTATGATTGATAACGCCGTGGAACCCTTAATCATTACTGCACAGGATATCAATGAAGAGAGTTCTTCAGATGATTCTGAATATTAATTAATTTCAACTTGAAAACATTCCTGAACATTGCGTCTTTCCAAAACCTCACGATTACTCCTTTTTCTTTTGAACGTGTACCTTTTGTATACCTGAACGGATTCTTGTACGAGAAAATGAGATTTCTGAAAATCGATTTAGGTATACTTATAGTTACCTATATTATTATTAACTTAAGATTTAAACCGTTTTGAACTGTTTAAACAAGATTTGTTATTCTTGTAAAAAAACGTTTATTTCCAATAAATATATTATTATTTTAAGCCATTTAGTTACTTCTTTTGTATAATTTGTGAAATTGTGCCACGTTCCTCGTTTTAAAATTTTTTTGTTTCTTATAAGCTTGGACAAAAGTGATGTTATGTATACTTTGTGCTTTTGATATATTAATTTAGTAAGTAATTAATTTGGATTGATGTATATTTCTATCCCTTATGGCATATGCCAGTGTTAGGTATAATATTGGGAAAAGTTCAGTTCTTTGAGTAAAAGTGAATTAATTATAGTTTCATTTCGACCTCACGGTATAAATTTATTATTTATATATAGGTTCCATAAATTCTAAATAAACAAATATTGCTTATGATTACTTTTTTTCTTTAAATAAAAAACCCCATGGCGTGACTCTGATGTGACGATTTCAAGTAAACGAAAACAGTGCGAAATAACCGAATTGGAGTAATAGAGAAAGAGCATTCAATTCTTCATAAGAAAGATAAAGACGGATTATATCCCTTGACCCGAACGCAGTTAGAAATTTGATCCGGGTGCTTTTCAATGTAATAGTTCCTAGGAACAGTACAGAGACGTATAACTAAATGCAATGTTTATACATATCTCGCCAGTACTACAGTTTTTGAGGATTTGCATTTATAATGACATTTTATTACTCTCTCGGTTTTCCGAATGGAATATAGTCATTTATTTCGAGAGTTCTTAACTGGACACTCGTTTCTCATGCGTCCCAACTGATAGCAATTAAAGCAAGAAAAAGATTTACGGCCATGTGAGGGCCGTTTGTGACGTTACGCCGTAGCCGTAGCGACACGCTGAGGTGTTTGGGAATTTTCTATGTGTTGATAGATGGTTTCAAGGGTTTGAGGATGAGCGAGTATTGCCGGACCTTTTATTTGTGCAGTTTCCATGGAAAATTTAATATTTGGATCAGTGATATTACCAATAATTAAATTTACTTCATTTTCAACGGTCAATTCAAGTTTTAATTGTTTTATTAATGCGATCTTGTTAATGACTATTCGTATAGACTTTGATTTGGAAGTGGAACACATTTTATCATATTTACAATGCCTTCTACCATTCGTCTACAGAAAGCAACCAATACCCTACCTTTGTATTAACTGGATTAAATTCAGCAATTAAATTTTGGGACAGAGACATATACCTGGTTGGAGTTCCCTTCGAGATCGACGGCTGTCGAACCTTTCTATTAAATTTTCAAATCCTTCCATTACTGCCTGACTCACTTGGCTGGACACTTTTGACCCTCGACGTCGGGACCTCGATCTTTCCCGTCGTCTATGCTTTCCAGCCTTTCTTCGATGAGTCTTACGCCGTGGCTCGGAGCTTGAACTGGATCGGCTGCTACCTGTATCAGGTGATCGACGCCTCCTCCACCGACTTCGCACGGGAGCGCCTCCCTCAGCCTCCTCTGCCAGCACATACCGCCGTCGTCGCGATAGCCGTTCCTCAGTACCTGCTTCCAGTTCAGATTGCCTTCGTTGCGACATTTTCGCACTATTTCACAATTGCACGAATTTGCAATCCCACTTCTGATGAAAACAACCGAATCGGCGCGTTGTAATATTAACTATTGGATATTCACAGAAAACCTTCAGTACAAAATATAAATCTAATGAACTGGCAGAAATAATATTCCTTCTAAGAAAACGTAGAGGTTTCAAATAACACGAAAAGTGTGACGTAACACTTTGGTAAAACTGTTTCGTTTTCAAGTAGTAAGATTTCTGCTCTCATATGAATTACTCGTTTGAGATACGCGCGCGTCTTCCATAATACCAAAAGTAATAAACAAGATAATAGTAAAACGTATTTTGTGTGTTTTATTAATAAATCTGAAAGCTCAAATCCCAATAGGTTATGGGCCCAGATTACGTGTAAATTCAAAATACGTTGGTGAACTTTCAAAAGTAGTGATTCGCACGTTATTAATTAACCGGTGATTGGTGAAATGGACGATGAAGCTGTCGCACCGACAGTTCCACGCAGTTAGCCATCAGGAAGAAACTACAGAGTGAAACAACATTGACCCAACACTTCATCGTATAAGAAGATCTATTCAGCAGCTGCATTGAATTGCAGTATCCACTGAAGATTTCAGTAGCGAAGAAGGAATCGTTCATCACAGCCACAAAGAAAGGGATAGTTCATGTCAACAGTGGGAGATATCAAGGAGTTCTTATGGATATACTCTACTGCCGGGAAGTCCCGTACAACTTGCTGTCTGTTCGAAGGATGCAACAACCTGGAATGACGATTATTTTTGATAAGGAAGGCGTAAAAAAAAAGTTAATAAGGGTGGTAAGACTGTAATGACAGGTAAGCCTTTAAATAACTTGATGTGCATTGGTTTTCAAATTATCAAACGAATGGTAAATATACGTAGAATTAACAATGCATTAAGTGCTTTAACAAAAGATTATAATCTTTGGCATAAACGTCTAGGTCACATCGGAAAATCTAAATTTAAACAATTAAAAATTCATAAAATGATTGAAGATCTACGCCAAATAGATCAAATTACACCAACAGAGAAATTATGTGAAGCATGAATAAATGGTAAATAAGTTCGATTGCCATTCGCACGTTTCAAACATAAAAATTATATTAAAAGACCTTTGTTTATTGTACATTCCGATGTTTGTGGTGGCCCAAATCACTCCTACAACTATTGACAATAAAAATTTTTTTTTTGATATCCGTTGACGACTACATTCATTATACAGTAACATATTCAATTACTTACAAATCAGATGTTTTTACTGCGTTTTAAGATTACGTGATGAAATCTGAAGCCCATTTCAATGTAAAATTAGTTGATTTGTATTTTGACAATGGAGGGGAATATTTGTCGAGAGAGATGAAAGATTTTTTCGTGTAAAATTACACGATTCAAAGTTAGAAGAGGCTTTTTGGGGTGAAGCAGTGTTAACTGTTACTTATTAAATAAAAATAAGTCCTATTAAAGCCATAAAGGAGAATAAAACACGATATGAAATTTGGCATAATAAAAAGCCATAATTAAAATATTTAAAAAGTTTTTGGTTCAACAGTACTGTAAGCGACGTTTAAGGTGCTGACGTCACAGTGCCCCAAGAGGAGCTGATCTCGCGTGCTCTCCTAAAAATTATGTTTAGAGTAGAAGTATTATGTTACCGATATGAGTATTATTCGGGATATTATTTATTCATTCCGGGCTGGTTCTCTCTCGAAGAAATGATTGTATTAAGAGGTATTATATGGTTATTTGGGAAATTGGACATTTTCATTTATGATATATTAATTTTCCTAACAGTACATACACAATAAAACAAGAAAATCAAAGTTTGATTCAAAATCTTCAAAAGGTATTCTTGTAAGGTATGAACCGAATGGTTACAATGTGTGGGATGTGGAAATTGAAATGTTAGCGACAGTGCGAGATGTTCTCGTGGATGTGATTAATTTTGTGGTATGAAGGCCAAAACAAAATTCTCGTAAATCTGATATAACTGAATCAGATAATCTGCTAGAAGCAAGCAGAAATAAAATTCCGAAATTAGGTAGTAAACTTAATGAGGGAGGAAAAGAAACTGATATAGGGAGTATACCCGGTAAATCAGTAAATAAATCAGTAGGAACAACTGATAAAGGGAAATTAGTTGTTGAGGCTGATAATGAAAAAATAAAGTCAGTAGGTGAAACTGTCAAAAGGAAATTAGAGACTGATATACTATACGCGAGAAGTTCATCTCCGAATATTTCATTTCCACAAGTCCAAAATATTGTGAAATGTAGAAGGAGTGGAAGAATTAAAAATCATCCAATTATTTCTTATAAAGAAGATGATCATAATATTTTAGATTATCGTTTATGTGTTCACTCGGTTATAAATGAAATTCCTACTTCATATGAAGAAATTCAAAACCGAGATGATAAAATTCCTTCGGAACAAGAAATAAAAGATGAAATTAAATCTCTTAACATAAATAAAACATGGTCATTGGTACGGAGACCATCGAATAAAATATAGTTGATAATAAATGGGTGTTTACACTGAAATAGAATGAATTTGGAAATCCATTAAAGTATAAAGCAAAACTCGTTGCACGTGGTTTCAGTCAGGAATATTTGGTAGAATATAATGAAACGTTTGCACCAGTAGCAAGAATATCAAGTTTCAGAATAATTTCATGGTATGGACGTGAAAACAGCCTTTTTAAATGGTATACTGACTGAAGAGATTTACATGAACGTTCCTAAAGGAGTGCAAAGTAAAAGTAATGAAGTCTGTAAATTACATAAAAGTTTATATCGATTGAAACAAGCGGCAAAAATGTTGGTTTGAATTATTTGAGAAAACTTTAAAAGAAAAAGGTTTTCAAAATTCTGCAATTGACCGCTGTATTTATATTTTGGATAAGGGAAATATCTTAATGAATATCTATGTGGTTCTTTATGTAGATGACCTTGTCATTGCAACAGCAAATGCTGTAACAATGAGTAATTTTAAAAACTTTTTTATATGTATAAGAGTTAATCGAAGTGGGAATAAAATAAATCATCTAAGGGAATTTTTGTAGGTTACGTGCTAAATGGATATAAGATTTTTTATTCAAATTCGCAAAAGTTAATAGTTGCACGTGATGTAATTGTTGACGAAATTACATGCAAAACATCAAGACATGAAATTGATGATCAAATAAAAATTGGTGGCAAAATGTATCGATAGGCACAGATAATTTATCAGCAGGTGGTAATGCTGATAGTGGTGCTGGAGATAGAATCACTCCAAATAAAACGGATAATGAAATATGCAATCAAACCCTTATATAAAAAAAGGATGTCCCTGAAAATTGCATTAAAGGTCAAACATCTCCAATATAGGATGTCCCTGAACAAATAAGGACGAACTCAAATAGTTCTGATTTCTGATAATTCCGTGAAAATTAAGAAAGTTAAATAACAATGCGCAGGACAGAAGGAGTGAGAGATAAAAGCCAAACCAATGAAATCTTACGATTGCGAAGATGATTTTTGAATTTAAAAATTACTTAATAGCTAATCAAATATTGGAAAATGAAATTCCAAAGTGTTTTCAAGATGTAGCTAAAAGTAAATTTAGAGTTGATTCGGGAAAAAGCTATAAAAGATGAGTTAAAGTCATTAGATCAAAGTGCTTTTTTAAAAATAGTATTGAACAAATTCAACATGAACAACTGTAATGCTGTTAGTATACCTTTACCAAATAAATTAGATTACCTAACTTTAAATTCTGAAGAAATGTTTGATGTATGCAATATTATGTACACGACCTGTTAAGTGCTTAAATTAATATTCTGAGTAGATATACAAATAAGAATAATAAAGAACTATGGCAATGTCTAAAAAGAGTTCTTAGGTGTATTAAAGGAACCATAGACATGAAATTGATATTTGTTCGAGAAAACTACAATGAATTGCTAAGTGGTTATGTCGACTCTGATTGGGGAGGTAATACCATAGATAGAAAAAGTACAACAGGTTATCTATTTCAAATTTTTGAAAAATGTACAATTTGTAGGAATACAAAACGGCAAAATTCTGTAGCAGCTTCATCCACAGAAGCTGAGTACATGGCGCTTTTTGAAGCGGTTAGAGAAGCACTATAGATAAAGTCATTATTAAATAGCCTAAAAAGTGACTATTAGTAAACCGATTAAAATTTATGAGGATAATAACGGTGGTATTAGTATTGCAAATAATCCCACAAATCACAAAAGGTCAAAACCATAGATATTAAATATCATTTCACAAGAGAACAAGTTATGAATGAAATACTAAAACTTGAATATATTTCACAGGTGAACAACTGGCAGCTGGCAGACAGCTAGACGAAACCATTGGCAGCATCTAAATTAGGAGAATTTAGATTGAAACATGGGTTTAGTTCGATTTGAAATATCAAATAATGTTGAATAGGTCTGATTTGGTTTTTCTGGGTTTCCCAAATCCTCGCAACAAATGTTGGACCTAAATTGTAATACTCCCAGAAAGAAAGAGAAAAGAAATGGAAGACGTAGTCGCTATAGAAATGTATAATGCTTAGAACGTAAAATCGTAAAAAGGGAATATTGTATCAACAATAATTATTATTAAATACATATGTAAGTAGATAGAGTAGCAATATATATAACTATGTAGTTCTCTAGAACATAGTATAAAGTTATTAGATTTTATTTTGAGGGGGCGTATTGGATATTCACAGAAAACCTTCAGTACAAAATATAAATCTAATGAACTGGCAGAAATAATATTCCTTCTAAGAAAACGTAGAGGTTTCAAATAACACGAAAAGTGTGACGTAACACTTTGGTAAAACTGTTTCGTTTTCAAGTAGTAAGATTTCTGCTCTCATATGAATTACTCGTTTGAGATACGCGCGCGTCTTCCATAATACCAAAAGTAATAAACAAGATAATAGTAAAACGTATTTTGTGTGTTTTATTAATAAATCTGAAAGCTCAAATCCCAATATTAACAAATTCCGTTGTATATCGAGTATGTCAGAATCGCTAAGTAAGCAGTGCAATAACCTATTGGTGCGTTTGCCGAACGACTATCCGATATGCAACGTAATGACAATTTTCATTAGTTAGGTTGTTAACAGGAAAAAGAAATGTATTTTATTCATTCACCTAATAGACTTCGAAATAAAAGCATTAATTAAGTATGTAAGACGAAATCATTTTACCAATCGCCCGACAACCACCACAGCGTGAATTAAAAGTCAATACCTCCAATTAAATTATAGATATATTGAAGTATATTAATTCTCGAGAATATTAAAGACAACCGTCTAACGTCTAATTCAAAGATGGTTTAAAGAATGCCCCTCTCCTCGCCGGTCCCTCGCTTTGACCTCCGATCTCCTTTCCGAAGGTGCCGAGCCGGCCGAGAGACCCATGTCACTCATCGTCCAGGCCCGTGTGAACCCCTTCGGTTCAGATGCTTACAAAACATAACCTTTAAAATTTCATGAATCTACAATCAAATTGAATTAACTTGGCCGGTGACCTTGCAGAACGGGAAGAGAGAAAGTAGATGATAAGAAAGAAAGAGCGATACAGCGTAATGAAGTGAGAGTGTGAGCCACATCTACATTTTGTCCGTGCACACCTCAAGGTCACATCCACATGCCAATCTAAATCAGTCTTACTGTACATTTTTGTCTTCCATTTCGCTCACGTAAGCAAGTAGTTTTCAAATTCAAATACGAAACGTCAATGTCAGTGACGATAGTGTAACCCAACGATTATAGACTACCAGGATTGCTCAGTTCGCCAAATTTGCCTGGCAAAAACTCTGTGACGTCACCACCGGTGCTGGACAGAAAACAGAGATTTATTCATTTTACTGTAATAAACAGTAAGATTTATAATTGTAAACTGTACGGTTTACGTATGTACTCTACGTAATCCATATTTACGTACGATATCCACATCACGTCATCCACAGATCAACACGTAAACGCACTTCAGCACCGGTGGTGACGTCACAAAACTGTCCAACATTGGTCAAATGTCAGTGAGCAATCCTGGTTAGTCTATAATCGTTGAGTGTAACCAACCCACGCAAAATTACCTAGTGTAATACGAAAACTTCAACAGACAAAATTTAATGAATAATAAAGTAAAGTAGATAAAATAGTATATTAGACCCGTTTAATACGACGTATTGTCATACTCGTTCTTTTAAAACTCTCGTGTGACAATACTCCGTCTTAATAAACTATTATAATAATATACCATTTTCTTTATTCCGTCATAACGTATCATGTATATATCATGTCTGTTATATACAAGACAACTACATACTTCAATGTTTCTTATTTTTCACAGCTGATAGTTTAGAAATTTCGTTTACGTTGAATACCACCTACTTTGAAAATTTTCCCATGTTAATATCCCACAAGAAAAAAAAAATATGTAGAAACAGTTTCCATGGTTACCAATTTCTGACGTCACACTTTTCTCGCGTATTGTGAGATTTATGCGGAAGAAGTGAATACGAAGTGACGTCTTTCGTTTCGTGAAGTTTTTCGTTTCGTGACGATCGCTTTTTTGTGACGGTTTTTCGGCGATCACACCTCTCACCCATTCAGCGCTTAGAGGGAAACCCGCCATAAGAAAGATATGCTTCCAATATTTCCAACAAAATCAAATTGTTTTATGGTTTTAGGTCTAAATTCGGCGAAAATAATTATTATATTATAAAAATATACAGGGTGGTCGTGATATAACCTTACAAAAAATTCTGGGTCATTAGGTGGATCCAACAATTCCGAAAAACCCATATTTGGTAGGTCCAAAATGATATTTAACATATTTAACCAAGATTTAATTGTTAGTTACCTAGTTACAGTAAATTAACAATAGACGTTTTCTTTTGCCAGTGATTTACTTGTCAGTTTGCATATGTCAATTGTCATTTATATGTCGTCGCCATTCTTGTGTTCAATGTATTTTTTCTCTTATAATCATTTTTGTACAAGAAGTCTATAAAACCAGTCTTTTTCAAGACTTCACTTGCGTTTGTGTTTGCAGTTTGTAAGTAAATAGCAAATTTCATGGATCAAGACACTAACGGATAATCATTATTGTGGTTTTAGTTTAGAATCTGCTAATGAACACAATATTCAACAAAGAACAACGATTTCAACTTTAAACGGCAAAGGCAACGTCAAGTTTATAAATCGGCTTTAATAAATAACAAAAGGAAACTAGTGTTTATTGAAAAAAAAAAACTGTAAACTAAATTAGAACAATAATTTTATAACAAATGTTCTATGTGATTTCCGTTGACATTTATGCACAGTTGAGTACGTCTGTTCCAATTGTCATAAACAGCGTTCAGTATTGCTGAATTATTGCGTATGTGGTTCGCAGCGTCTGCTATTCGTTCCCGGAGTTGGTGTTTTGTGTTTATTTCAACATCACACACTAAACTTTTCACGTGACTCCAAAAATAAAAATCCAAATGGATTAAATCAGGGGAACGGGAAGGCCACCATATTGGACCATTACGGCCAATCCAGCGATATGAATATCTGCGATTTAAAATGTCGCGTACATTTTAACTGAAATGAGGAGGTGCCCCATCATATGTAAGAACCAAATTTGGTTGCGTCTTTCCAAAACCATGTCCTCCATAACATTCAGTAGCAAGTGAGGAAGATCATTGCGCAGAAAATGAAGGTATTCTCTTCCATTCATTCTTCGGGGCAACTCAAAAGGGCCAAATAATTTTCCATCCAAGATTCCAGTCCATAAATTTATGCTGAACCTTGATTGAAATCGGCCATGACGAACTGCATGTGGATTAGCATCAGCCCATACATGTGCATTATGATAATTCATTACACCATCACGTGTAAATATTGATTCATGCAAACCAAAATGTTTCTGGAAACTAAATTATTACGGTTCTGCTGCTGTTGAATTCATTGGCAAAATTGAATACGCCTAGGATAATCTTGAGGGTCTAAATCTTGCACCCGTTGGATATGATATGGATATAATAATTGTTCTCGCAAAGTTCGCATTACAACGTATCGGCAAACACCAACTTGGGAAGCGAGTTGTCGAGTACTCGCACCAGGATTTTCTTCTGATATCTCGAATGGCTTCTTCAGCATCAATGTCGAAGTCAGGGCGGTGACGTCCACGATTGCACATTTGAGGTACCACAGAGCCAGTTTCACATAGACGTAGGTGTACCACAATGAAGGAATTACAAGAGGGAAGAACTCTTCCTGGAAAACGCTCTCTGTGAAGCCGCCTAGCCGCTGTTGCATTGCCACTTGGTTCTCCGTAGAGTAAATGCATTTCCGCATATTCTTGATTTGTAAAATTCATTTCTACCGCAAATTCAAAATTATTGAATTTGACAAATGTCATTCAGTTTACTAGTTAGTACAGGTACCGATTATCGTTACTAGATAGCCAAAATCACGTTTTTCGCCCTGATTAACTCATTGGCGTACAGCAAATTTTGAACAGATTTTCAATTATTTGTATCTCGAAAACGAAAACCTTTTACCGTTTTTTTTTGTAAGGTTATATCACGACCACCCTGTATAGGAATATATTTCTCAACATATATGAAATTATAAATGCATATCTACTCACTAATATAAAGACGAAATTGTTACATATTTGAAAAAAAGAGAAATCTTGCACTGTAATCTTTATCTTGATGAAAGGGGAACTGGTTATATTCAAATCAGTTTCTCGAAATTAATGCATTAGGTATGATTTTGTATACAAACAAATGTAAAAGAATTTATTTGAAAATGGATTGTAGCTCAGCCGGGATACGAACCCGGGTCTTCATGATTTCGCGTCAGGTATTTTTTCAACTAAACTAGTGAGTTACATACCAATTTCATTTGAGATCTTCCTATTAAGCGATTTGGGAGGAACTATAATGCGGAGGACGATATTGGTTGTACGCAACACAATGCTCTTCCTCTCACGTTAATTATGTGATCTCTTACTGGTTCTCCCAGCTGAGCTACAATCCATTTTCAAATAAATTCTCTTACATTTGTTTGGAACTAATTATACCTCCTTAATGGTGTTTACTACATAAGTAGGGTAAAGTTCTAGGAATGTGCTCTGGTTTTATCCATGAAATAGGTTTTTGATTGGCTGGTAGGAGTACAGAAAGAACGGGCTGATACATGTAAGCCTCGAACAAGCGGTACTCCTAGCGGATCAGTGAGCCTCGTCAAAATTGAAATTATCTACATATTCACAAAGCTAAGGAAATACAAAATCTCTCCAGAAAGTCAATCTAAACACACACTAAATTAATGAACGTAACATCAAACCAGAGCACATTCCTGGAACTTTACCCTACTTATCACTGTGGTAAACAACAATTTGGTTTAACCCGACACAACAACCGGGCCTAAGGAGGTATAACAAGTTCCCTTTTCATGAAGATAAAGATTACAGTTCAAGATTACTCTTTCTCAAATATGTAACAATTTCGTCTTTATATTAGTGTGTAGATACACATTTAAAACCATAAAACAATTTTATTTTCTTGGAAATATTTTGAGGTGGGTATCGATTTGTAAAGGAAAAAAACAACGATCTTAATAAAAATATATTCACGTTAATCAAAATTCGCCGAAACATAATATTGAATTACAATCAATTTTATACTGTTTCGTATTGCAGACTACCTGGGAACGGTCGACAGGTACGATCCATAACGCCACAGGGGGGTCTATAATCGGTCTGGTGAATTTCGTGCACGCCCATTATGTTCCATATCAACGACGCACGTACGCTATACATACCGATATCCGTTTAAACCTGCCAATAAGCAACTCCAATGTTGGTTCCGCGCCAGTCTAAAGCACGCGAATGCTACGTAGTGTCGATGCATTCGCAGATTCAATGACCTCTCGACAAACACGAAAGTCCGATTACAACTGAGAACGCACGAGCGGGAATTGCTTTCATTGGATTTTTCTAGAGTAGTAAAAAGTCGCACGCATACGACTCGCGGGCAGACTTTCTGCTGTGACTCGGTTTGAGTCAAGGCCGACCGCATTTGTTATAGGCTGGATATTTAAAATCATATTTAGCATTTGTAACGTTGATTATTTACTTCAGGTAATTAAGCTCTTAAGCCCGGCCAGCCAATGATCATCTCTGGGTCGGGTCGAAAGAAAAGCAATATTTTGATTATAGCGGTTTAATTAGGTAAGTCCAATAGTTCGAAAAGCACAAATATATCGATCAGATAGAGATACCAACGTTAATCCAATAAATACGGACGATCTTCCTAGATCGTACTTAACTCAATTGGAAGACGAATACGTAATTCTTACTCAACAGATCCTATAAACAACACAAATGTGTCAAGAAGTTACAGATTTCTTTAACTAATCTAAATTACAATGTCTGATAAGTAAATAGTCGATCGATTAAACGTTTTTTTAAAATGCTTTTTGTTCAATAAATACCTGTGCACTAGCGCTTATCACCAAACACTGATTACCGGTTGCCGTAGGCCCCCTGATGTTCTCTACTTCCAAGGATCTCTCTATTTCTCGGCCCTATTAGAGAGCTCGCACCGAAGTTGATCGCTTTTCTCCTTGAAGTCCGACGAACACGTTCTCGGCTCCTTCAGCTCTTGTGTCAGCGCGCATCGACGCACTGTCGGCGATAGCAGCGTATCCAAACACAATCCGTTTTAACGCTATTGACGAAGCGTACCAATCAACACACAGTTTAACGTTATTTCGGACCGAACTACCAATTCACCAAACAGAATTACAAAGGACAATTTTACTGCATGTGCCCCTCAGATTTTGGGGTTCTCCAGCCAAAAGTTTGTCAAAATTACCGATCTAAACGCTTTCAAAGTCCCGGACCGAATCCTAACTGTCTTGAATTATCAATCTGATACCAAAACTTGATAACTGGGCCAAGGTGGCCCAGCCATCCGAACCTTCTCGGGTCCCCGAGACTGGTCCTCTTTTCAGTTTCGTCTCCTCTGGAGAATAATTCCTTCCCTATGACCTGAAGTGACGTGACAGCCAATCATTGAACTTGAACCATTTCTCTTTCTAGATTTTTGACCTATCCGGGCTTTGTAAACACCCCACTTTTGCAATTTATTTTCTCCCGCCATAAGACATAATCGGTCTCGTACGCCGGTGTTCTTATTCCCCAGTTATTCTCAAAACGGAAATAGATAATAAAAGGTTTCAATGCCAAAGTGAGACAGATTTGGGCGTTTAGCATTTTGTGTACGGTGTGATATCAGTTAAACTAACCGGAGAATCTCGTTCAAACTTACACAACTTATCACCCAATAGTATAACATTCATCTTTCAAAATCCCAGATTCCCACCTATTATAGTTTTCGTCATAGTACAATGGCGACGCCGTGACGCACGTATCCCATGTAAAAGTTACCACGTGTCCTCTTAAGTAAACAAACATTCGACTCGACTCGCATACACTTTCAGATCAGGTTTTGACCAAGCCAAATGGGATAGAGAGTATTGCGCAACGTTGCGTTAATATTCGGACTTAGTTAAAATAACGACCAAGAAATAGTATTTAATTATAATACGGTTGCTAATTTGAGGTTGAAAAAAACGTAACGTAACACATTTTTAATACAATCTAAAGAAATTGTGTCCTATTTCAAAAATTATATTTAAGAGGATGATCTTTTGTCACTTTAAACATTTTTCTGGGGGAAGCACTGCTTCCCTTGCTTCCATGAACCGCACGCCGCTGCTAAACAAAAACTCACAAGAAACGTTTAACTTTAATGTTTATAACAGTGCATTCAATAAAAAATATTATGCGCTATGCCTCTTACATTATCAATTTCATCACCCTGTTCACTGTAGCCACTACAAGCCTTTGGATACACTCATCACAATCGCGACACTTCTTCTTATTTGCACCTTGGTCACTTCCACTTAAATATTTTTCAATACGCATTTCGTTAATATTTTGTTCTTTTTTAATACATTCTACAAATTTCGTGATGTTGGGATGATAAGCAGCGACTTGTTCCTAAATCATCTATATCTATACCATCCTTCTACAGAATTTCCGTTCTTGATAATCCTTCAAAAACAAGCTGGTGTACGTTCCATAATTCATGGGAATACCTTGGTGGTCGACGGAGATGTCGTCTGGTTGGGCGGCCAATCAACGTATTCTCAACATAATCAACAACTTCTTGTGATTCTGGAGAAAACACCGCTTTCACACTATTGGATATTCACAGAAAACCTTCAGTACAAAATATAAATCTAATGAATTGGCAGAAATGATATTCCTTCTAAGAAAACGTAGAGGTTTCAAATAACACGAAAAGTGTGACGTAATACTTTGGTAAAACTGTTTCGTTTTCAAGTAGTAAGATTTCTGCTCTCATATAAATTACAAGTTTGAGATACGCGCGCGTCTTCCATAATACAAAACGAATAAACAAGTAATAAACACGATAATAGTAAAACGTATTTTGTGTGTTTTATTAATAAATCTGAAAGCTCAAATCCCAATAGGTTATGGGCCAAGATTACGTGTAAATTCAAAATATGTTAGTGACCTTTTAAAAGTAGTGATTCGCGCGTTATTAACTGAACTTAACGTTATCAAAGTAATTGATGAAGAATAACCGGTGATTGGTGAAATGGACGATGAAGCTGTCGCACCGACAATTCCACGCAGTTAGCCATCAGGAAGAAACTACTAACTCTGAAACTACAGAGTGAAACAACATTGACCCAACATTTCATCGTATTTTAAGATCTATTTAGAAGCTAGCAGCTGTATTGAATTGCAGTATCCACTGAAGATTTCAGTAGCGAAGAAGGAATCATTCATCACAGCCACAAAGAAAGGGATAATTCATGTCAGCAGTGGGAGATAACGAGGAGTTCTTGAGGATGTGCTCTACTGCCTAGAAGTCCCGTACAACTTGCTGTCTGTTCGAAGGATGCAACAAACTGGAATGACGATTATTTTTGATGAAGAAGGTGTAAAAGTTAATAAGGGTGGTAAGACTGTAATGACAGGTAAGCCTTTAAATAACTTGAGGTGCATTGGTTTTCAAATTATCAAACGAATGGTAAATATACGTATAATTAACAATGCATTAAGTGCTTTAACAAAAGATTATAATCTTTGGCATAAACGTCTAGGTCACATCGGAAAATCTAAATTTATACAATTAAAAATTTATAAAATGATTGAAGATCTAGGACAAATAGATCAAATTACACCAACAGAGGATTATGTGAAGCATGCATAAATGGTAAACAAGCTCGATTGTCATTCGCACGTTTCAAACATAAAAATTATATTAAAAGACCTTTGTTTATTGTACATTCCGATGTTTGTGGTGGCCCAATCACTCCTACAACTATTGACAAAAAAATTTTTTTTTTTAATTTTGCTGACGACTACACTCATTATACAGTAACATATTTAATTACTTACAAATCAGATGGTTTTACTGTGTTTTAAGATTACGTGTTGAAATCTGAAGCCCATTTCAATTTAAAATTAATTAATTTGTATTGTGACAATGGAAGAAAATATTTGTCGAAGGAGATAAAAGATTTTTGCGTGCAAAAAGGTATCAGTTATCATTTGACCGTTCCACAACAAAATGATGTCTCAGAAAAACTGGATAGGACAATTACTGAAAAAGGCCGTGCAATGATACACGATTCAAAGTTAGAAAAAGCTTTTTGCGCCACACCGTGCCTTCGGGAGTGGGGCTGCCACACCCGGATTTTTTTTGCACTTAGTATTCTTTTTTTTATCAATATTACTTTTTTTATGTCGCGTCTTCGGGAGTGGGGCTGCCAGCCCTGTTTTTTTATATTACGCTTAATGTTCTTTTTTTTGTTCAATTAATATTACTTTTTTTTTGTATACTGCGCCTTCGGGAGTGGGGCTGCCAGACCCGGATTTATTTTTTTATTACGCCTAATATTCTCTTTTCTATTTGATCAATATTACTCTTTTTTTATGTCGCGTCTTCGGGAATGGGGCTGCCAGACCCGGATTTATTTTTTTATTACGCCTAATATTCTCTTTTTTATTTGATCAATATTACTCTTTTTTTTATGTCGCGTCTTCGGGAATGGGGCTGCCAGACCCGGATTTATATTTTTATTGCGCCTAATATTCTCTTTTTTTATTTGATCAATATTACTCTTTTTTTATGTCGCATCTTCGGGAATGGGGCTGCCAGACCCAGACTTATTTTTTTTTCATTACGCGTAATATTCTTTTTTGTTTGATTAATATTGTTTTCCTGTATACTGCGCCTTCGGGAATGGGGCTGCCAGACCCGGATTTATCTTTTTTTTATTGTGCCTAATTTTTTTGTTTGATTAATATTACTCTTTTTGTATATCGTGCCTTCGGGAGTGGGGCTGCCAGACATGGATTTATTTTTTTTATTGCACCTAATATTATTTTTTTTGTTTGATTGATTTTAATTTTTTTTTGTTATTTGCTGGACATATTATTTTTGTTTTGTTACATTGTTTTTTTTTTAGTATCATTAGGTAAATTATTATTTATGTTATTTAGTTGTACGGTCGATTTAAGTATCTTTAATCGTAGTTTGCGATATCCTAATTAACTGATAACAGGGAATTCACTTAAGAGAATGTAAACAAAACCTTCAGCGACACCTCACTCGCAGAGAGTCTTTTAACTTGTCAACGATTTCTAAAAGGAGGTTCGCTGGAAATTCCGCTTAATTAAAATATTTTTTTTATTTTTTAGGTAATTAATTATTTATGGTAATTAGTTGTGGTACTTTCAGTTGAAATACCTTTATTCGTACTTTACAATATCCTAACGAAATAGATGAGAGAGAATTCAAGAGAGGATGTAAACAAAACCTTCAGCGACACTTGACTCGGCAGGGAGTTTTTTAACTTGTCAATGACTTTTTAAAAGAAGGTTCGCTGGAAATTCCGCTTTAATTTTTTAATGTCACTTACCAGATGTGATGTAATATTCTCTCTTAGGGGTTTAGTATTTTGGATTTTTTTTCTACTTGTTTTTCAGTCCACGGTCCACCGACGAAGTTGGTCGTGGGCTGCTACTCTCGTCCTTTTCTCCTTTCTTCGTGAGAAGGCAACGCTCGTTCAATAATAGTTTCTGCACAGTGTAGGCTCCATGGTACCGCTGGCGCTGGGTTTTAATTTTCCACCACCTGCTAGCTGCGAATCCTCCATTTATCTCCGACATTGAATAGTTCTGCGGCGTATCGGGTTACATCTAACCGTTTGGCTTCCCTCTCTCAGTTCTCGCCCTTCTGCCACAATCCCGCTCTGCGACTGGTGGAGACTTTCAGGCGACACACGTTTTACAATTGCGAGTATACTTCTTGAGTACTTGTCCCATTCTCGGCCCAAATAGTTCTTCGCGTATTTTAGCAATACACTTATCCCAACCGATGTGCAGTGACGGATAGTGGTAAAGGTTCATAGTTTTTAATCGCGTATCGATAGGCACAAAGCATTTGTACGGTTTGTCTTTTGTCTTTATTAGACCGTCACACACGCGGCAGTCCAGATATTCGCCAGGCGCTTTTGCAATCTTTCGGCAAAACTCATCTTTCGCCTGAAACTCTCGAAGAGTTACGCACGTTGCGCTTTTTCTTCTCAGCACGCACACCTTTTCGACGGGGTTCCTACTTAGATAGTCCAAATGAGCCATTTTATGACCAGGCCGGTACTCTATGGAAAAGTCATAGTCTTGCAACTTAACCCACCATCGCGCGACACGCGAATGTAAATGTTTCTTTAGGGCCGCCGCACGTACCGAATTATAGTCCAGAAAATGCACCCCGTACAAATACGTACTGAAATTTTCTACCGCGCCCACTATTGCCAACGTCTCCCGATCATAATATGAATGATATCGCCTACTATAGTAAGTGATGGGGGCGGGCGACACTGTTTTCTTTTTGGAGTAAAACGGTGCCTATTCTGATGGAGTTCGCATTTGTGTGTAGCTCGCACTCCAGCACGGGATCAAAATTCTAAGCACTAGTTTGTTCGTCAGTTTACTTATGATCACTTGTCGAGCAACATTCACATTCCTCCGAAGACGTAAATGTTTGTTCCTTTGGTCGGTTTACAAATGGTTCGGCCATTCCTGTTAATTTCGTATTGTCTATGCTCCCCGACATTATACACATCATCACCTTCGGAGTGTTCCGAAGATCGTCATGAAAATTCCAGGCCATTGACACATTTATTTTATTTAACCCGTAAGGTTAACGTCCCTTCCGATAATGGTATCCCACTCAACGGGGATGCTGTCATCTGATACCACCGTAAACAAAACCACCATGGTTGCGGTCGGTAGGGCGGCTACGACCTCACAGATACCGATACTATAAACTGTCTCGAAGACGCGATATAGGGACCGTTGCCCCTTTTATCACTACACTTAATTTTGAAGCAACTGACTCATTCCGAATTGACAAATCCGCACCGCTGTCTATAAAATATTTAAAGTTCGTTGCCTTTTCCGAGTGTATCAGTGTTGCTGGCAACTGGCGTAGTGGATAGTCTGCCTGGGTCAAATTACGTTACCTGATTAGGATTTCCATGTTTGGACCAAAACTTTGCCTCGGTGTGTCGATCTTCTTGCAATAGTTGCAAGTCGGCGGTTCTCCTTTATTAACTTTAGTAAATCGGTCATCCACTTTATTCACTTTAGTGAATCTGTTCCACGTCATGGTTCTAGCGGGCTCGTGTTGTCTGTTACGGCTGCTGATTGGTGCGTAGAACTTATTGCCTCGTATCTTATCAGGGAGAGGTTTATTTTCCCGTTGACGGAATCCCGTTTGACGGTTATTGGTTGGTTCACGCCAATTGTACGAAACGTGTTGTTGGCGCGAACGAGCGTCAAACTCTGCAAGTATTTTAAGTAATTCCTGCTCAGACTTCGGGCCGGTTCACAGTTGGTGGGAGGGTGTAACCTGGCGGCCTGGCATACTGCCGGCTTCCGGGGCTAAGGAGTAGCTCACCTCCCCGTATCGTCGGGGGCCCGGAAGATGGGGTGAAAACCCCCGTGGGAAGGGCCTTCGGCACTTGATGCGGGGGGGCGTACGGTGATGAGAACGCACTAGAGAGGAGTGTGGTAAACTTCTTGTACTAACTGTTTGTTGATAAGGGTGCTTGGACAGAAACAAATTACATCCGATCGGTTTTATATAATTATCCATACTAATCTACTTTACATACGTATACCTTACTGCTACCTATTTGCTTACGCGTACAATATTAATTTAAACCTATTAAACGCTTACTAATACATATACAGTGTGGTTCTTAATTAAGCACTGCACTTACACTCACTACAGGAGTTTTGATTCGCAGGACAACACTGAAAAAGGAGAGCAAATACGGATGACACGGCGACGAACATTAGCCCCGCTAGACATCCTCAAGGACAGGAACCGATAACAATACGAGTAAGGGTTACGAAAGGACGAAAGACGAGATGTGGTGTTGACGATCCTGGCAATGACACGGACGAGAAACCCCCGCCCAGGGGATAACGGGCTACAAAGCATGATGCAGGGTAGGAAACAGAAGGATATCCCCAGGAGGGTCCTGCCTGACTGCAGGGAATCCCTCCCTGCTGGCAATTCTGCCAGCAGGCTGCCCCATGGTTACGGGGGGGGGGGCATCCATGCATCTGCGAAGGAACTTATGCTTACAACAGTTGAAGGAAGTAACGTACGGCAGGTACTTACCCATAGGGAGGAATTCACAGCGAGACTGCGTAACGCGGCCAAGAAGCTCGATGAGAGGATCGCGGGAAAATTTGGCCCGCTAAAAAACAGCGGGAACGCTGGTGGCTCAGCCCGGGAGATTCATCCAGCGCGGGCTGTACTGGTGCAGGGGAAAGAGGAAATACTGGAGCCCGAGAGGATGATAATGGAATATGAAAGGGCCTTGTTTGGCCACAGTCCTGCCACGACCGGAGGCCACTCGACCGACGGCGAGAACGTGGAAATCACCAGAAGAGAGAGCAGTCAGGAGGAGGACTCGAGTGAGGACGCTCCCCTAACAAAGTGGCTTCGCCCCCCGAAAGAGCTGACCCCGCCGCCAGTGGTCGAGGGAGTGGAACGCGGGACAGGGGAACGGCAGTCTACCTGGGAGCAAGGGGACACGGAGGGTACACCGGCTGGGAAAAGAGTACCGCCGCTGGCGCGACCTAAAAGGAAGGGCAGACTGCACAAGACGAGTCTGGCGGTGGATACGTCAGACTCAGCATCGGACACGGACAATAGAAGCAAAAAGAGGAAGCGTCTGTCGCCGAAGGTACAACAGGACTGGGAGTCGGTCCTGCACATCGTGGAAAGTCTGGTAGCGACGAATAACAGTATCGTTGCAGAGCTAAAGCCCACCAAGGCCGCAAATAAAACCAAGGCCCTCGCTTGTCAGGCGTCGAATGATGCCAGAAAAATAAGCGAGTGCATGCAGAAGTTGATGGCATGTTTAACGGGAAACGAGATCCCAAAGCTGAAGGTCTCGAAGAAGCGGGCAACATCGGAGGAAGAAGGCTCCCGACGGAGCGACGACGAGCCAGAAACACGTAGTGTTAGCATACAAACAGGCGACCTGGAACTGTGGGGAGAGCCACATGGACCAGCACAGCTAGCAGCAAACTGCGAAGGGTCCACCCAGATGAGGGACGCACACACGGTTAAATCCCCACAAGACATACGGGCGCATCAAGCCATACCTAGGACGGACAGCGAGGTTTCGGAATTTATATCCAAACAGTGGGAGGCCGAAGCCTACCGGAACACTATGGAGAAGGAAAACATCACGGACGACACCATAAACAGTGCGAAGGCACTCGCGGTTCTTTTTCACCCTCACCAGTGGGATAATCTCGGAAAAAGTAGAAAAAGTCTAAAATTCTTGCAGGAGGCACGTCAACTCTGCAATATAAGCAAAAATGGTATTACTAAGGTGAGGCACCTCATAGAGATGGAGCCAGAAGACGACCTGGAGTACACCTACGAGCACGAAAGGATACTATACACGGTCCCAGTAGTAGGGGACACGGCGGCGATAGTTATAACCCTCCGAAGACTAAGGAACGCCATGCGTAAAGACGGGCTCCTAAGGGTTATGCTTGACGGGATCAATGATGCGAGTACCATCAGGAAATGCCTCGAGTACGCATTTCACTCGGAAGACGAGGCGAGGCAATTTATAGTATTACACAGAGACAAATTCGACCTTATCAGGACCGAAAGAAACGATAGCGAACGGCGACCAGCGATCATAGCCAAGATAGCTCAAAAATCGTATGCGGATACAGCGAAAACGCTAAAAGGGAGTATCAAGGACCCGCAAATACTCAAGAAGATCCGGGGAATAAGGCAGACAAGGGAGGGGACAGCCCTCATAGAGCTGGAGAGGGGCTCCGATATCAAGAATATCCAGAGAGCAGTGGCCGAGGCCGCCGTAGACGTCCAGACCAGGGTACTAATCCCAGGAGTGAAAATCTACCATGTGTATGACTTAGACCCCTCGTCCACAAAGGACGAAGTGAGGGAAGCGATCAACGCTATAACTGGCACGAATTGCGAGGTGGGGGACTTGAGACCTTTCGGACAAGGTAAAATGGCCGCGACGGTGAGAGTGACAAAGGAAGGAGCGACCCAACTAAATTCCCACAGAAGAATTCGGGTGGGATGGATATCGTGCCGAATCAGGGAACGTCTCCAAACGAATAGATGCGGCAAGTGTTGGAGCCTGGCGCACGGTAGTAACCAGTGTCAGGCGGGAAGATGGATTCCGAAAGATGCATGCCGGAGATGTGGGAACACGGGGCACTGGGCCCGGGAGTGCGGAAGTCCGGTGTTCTGCTTCACCTGTGGGGTTTCCGGACACCGAGACGGGGCAAGATGCAAAGACAAGATGATGGGAGACCCCCAAAAGAGACAGAGCGTGGCTCCTATGGAGGGAACAGGGGACGCGGGCGGAGAGAGATGTCGGGACCAAGAAGACTATACGGAGAGACCAGAGCCCATGGACTCGTTAGCCCATCATGAGACGCGGAACGGAGACGGAGAGGAACGCCGGGAACTAGAGATACGAACGGAGAGACTCGACGATATGGATATGACGACGAGAGACCCAGGAGCCCGAACCCCTAATTTGGGAGAGATCCCAGGAGGGGGGACGTAGGGCTCCTAGAGACGTCGGACGGGGGCCTCTAACAACACCGGAGGTATACCCCACGATCCCTGCAGACCTTTGGTACCTGGAGGTGCTACGCCCCCCACAAGGGGTAATCCCTACAGGTCGCCCCATTTTGTTTAGTAGACCTGACTTGACCTGGACCTAACATGGTCCGAGCCGAGGGGGAGCCCGCAGGGTCCTCTGTCTCCCCCAGGTGAATTTACCCGGGGCGGTGTTTATTGCCCGCTTCCGAGGTAGTGCGTGGCCTCATTGGCCTAAAGTCGGGAAAAAAAAGACTTCGGGCCGGTGGATGCGTAGCGCCGCTTACGATTCGTCATTCCTCAGACAATCCTCTACCATGCTCAATTTTGTCGTCCATGGTAGATCGTCTTGAAATCGTCGTATGGCGCGAACTTTGCTTATCCCATACTCGCTCAGCTTAGCAAAGTCGTTACTGACCAAGGTTGCCGCCTGGAACGCTCGACTTCCTGATCCTTTCGCGATCAGGGAAATCAATGGTTAAATCTTCGCAAAACACTTCCCAGGTTCTGCGAAAGGGTCTCCACTCGAGGTAAAAATTGCGTCCTCTTCCTCTTAGCGCTTCGCCAGCCTTCGCTATCATGAGCACATCTGCCACATGTAGCTCCTGCTTCATCTGAGTGGCAACGTTGAGCCATTCCTCGATTGCGTGATCACTCGTGTTCGGGTTGTACTGCGCCAGATGGAATGACATCACTGATGATGGTACCGATGAATGTGCAGTAACTTCGTCAGGTGATCTGGGCGTTGGCTCGGCCGCCATGATTGAATTCCTTGACAGCAGTGCTAATTGCTCTTGCTAGGCAGCAATTAACGATACTAGAGTGTCTTGCCAACTTACGTTTGGTTGAGTTGGTGTTTCACTCTGCACCGTACTGACTTCTGGTGGGTCTGCTCGGTCCATTGTTGGAAGTACAGGTACCACTTCAGTTACTTTTATTGGTTATGTATCTTTGCAATTGTTTTTGTGTTTTCACTGGCACTAGGAACTATCCCACTTCTGATGTTAGCAATTTGGTGTCGATTCCGATTTTAAGGATGATTGGTAGGTGGTAAATAATGCGCGTGATAACTTTTTATGGGGGTTTTATTCAGAGCTTTGTATTAGAGTACGTATCGTGTCTAAAGACAAAACTTTTCTCCTCTTCTCCTCCGTTGCTCCACCCTTTCAAGTGGTTGTTTACGTTATCGTAGAGAAGACCGCGGGTTCCTTAACTGGCGAGGTTGCCAAATTGACTTCTGGTCTCTAAGCGGAGATAGTTGTTGTCAAATCTAAGATGCACGTATCTAACGTGTATATATATAGGGTGTTAGGGGTTTGACTGCGTTTATTTTAACAGGTGATAGTATTCATCAAAACAAACAAGAACACCTTCTATGACAGGGGTCCTAACACCAACCGTTTTCGAGAAAATTCGAGTTATTTTATCAAGGCATTTCACCACAACTTGGCAACACCGACAAGAAATGATCCTTATACATGTAAACAGCTCTGCGGGTTTAATGTTACGCGATAAATTCGCGGTGTTACCACACCACCTCATAGCCATTTTATCGAGTTTTATTGATTAGAATTTTTTTATTCTTTAAAGAAAACAATGCTTTGTTAAAAATTAAACATACATACATTAAAAGAATACATCTTATGGTCATTTCATGTACAAAATTATGTGAGACTCTTTGATAAAACTGAATTTTTACACCTTGAAATTAGAAGTGTGCTAATTTTTTTCTCGAAAACTGTTTGTTTTAGGACCCCTGTTATATGAGGATTTTTCTTTATTTTGGTTAATACCATCGCCTGTTAAAATAAAGGCAGTCAAACCCCTAACACCCTGTATATATATAAGAGGCTTGTATACAGCTAACTTCGCCATCTACCGCATCCCAATTTCCAAGAGATTCTAGCTCTAATTCCGTCTTCTGCTAGTCCTCTTTTTAGCATAGCTTCTTTTATTCCTTTTCCTAACATTTTCTGCTCTCTTTTCCTCCTATTTGCAGGGTTCCATTTCCAAATCTTTTGTGGTATTCCATACTGGTCCATCTCCTCATAATGATGTATCAACTTGCATTATTTCTCTTATTCCTTCACTTTTTTCATGACCCAATAATGTCTTTTTCAACATCGTCTCCAATACATCATCTCTGTTACCGATATTTTATTTTTCATGTTTTCATGTAATGTCCATACCTCACTTCCATGGGTAACGCAACCTTCGACAAATGAATTGAACATCCGTATTTTTGTTTTATTTGAAATATCGTCATTCCACAACATGGGATTGATATTATTCATAAGTGAAAAATCAATTAATACCTAAAGAAAGTTGTTACATGTCCTAAAATTTTATTTAGAAGAAATGCTAACAGGATTATAGATAAGGAATGATTCTCCCTGATCCACAAGATGTTAATTGCAAATATCGATTTTTTGTTGATCAGGATGAAAATGAGCTTCCATAGCTATGTACCATGTACAGGGTGTTCATTGCAACATTACGAAAACTGCTGACTTCGGTGGCAGGCCAGCTTTGCCACTGCAGCCCCATTTACGTCTTATAAAATCACTCAAGTCAATCCATGCCAAATTCATCAATTTCACGGGATAAACTTATACGAGTATTTTAAAGTTCTAAAATGTATTTGGGGGTGTACTAGATGAAGAATCCGTGAAGACATACAGCTAATTTTGCCTAGTTTTTAAACATTGGTCAAAAGTATATAAAATTTATTTTTGTCCATAAAACGTTTCCTGTACATTTTTAAGAACAATACTTTAGATAAAATTTGTAGCCCATTAGAAAGCCTTTAGTTTGGCGTTTTACAAGTTCAAATCGGTAACAAATGCCTGAGGTAATGGCAAAAAACGTTTATTTTTGTACTAATTTATAAATGTTAAGAAATGTATTATTAACATAAAAAACATTTAATATAACTTTTTGAAAATGAGGCATTTGATGTGTTTTTAAAGTGTGCTAAATTTCAGCCAGATTGATAAAATAGTTTATAAGTTATTCTAATTGTTTATCCCAGAAGGCAATTGTTTTCACAATAATTGTCCTTGCCTAAATAATGAATCTAGGTGAGTTTTGAAAGTTGAAATAGATTTTTTTGTGTCTTTAACCGTAAGATATACCAAGAAAACTTAGGTATATATTTATTAAATCTGTTATTAAAAATATCGTTTGAAGAGGTTACTTTTTAGCTAATAAACATTTAGAATCACTTTATTAATATTCATGGTACAAACTTGTGAGTGGGTGCATTGGATAGCTGGAGTCAAAACACACATTCTTAAAAAAACGAACGTTCTACGACCAATAGGAATCGAGATATCATAAAGTTAAGGTATTCGTGAGAAACTGCCTCGGACAAGTGGAGTGGAGAATTATTCGAGCTTCGTATTTTTTGAAAGCCGAACCAACATGAAGCGTGCTGAAAATTTTTTCAATATCTCGGCTTCTATAGCACGTAGAATCTCCATTTCTTTTTAATCTGGGGTAGCTTGGTGAAATATTAATAACTGCACTATTTTCACCCTTCCGAAAAGTCGGAAATCCCGAAAAATGTCATAAAATTTATAAAAATGTACAATTATTTTTTGAATATTACTTAAATTATATAAAATATTATGTAATATTAATAACAAGCCGTACCCGGCATGCGTCGCAATGCCACGTAAAGTTTAAAGAAAAAAGATAAATAAAAATTATTGATGACCCGGTGAAATTCCTATCATCTACATATATTTTTGAAAAATAATGTCAAAATAATACAAAATTTTTATCTACATTAAATTAAATGCAACACAGTTATACACATAATCAATTTAAGGCTTTCGGATCTACTATATTTTCCGTCTTTTTTTTTGCGGTGCGTAAATTTATAAAGATGATGGTTTTACGACTCGCGAACACGCGACGTATAATTGTCCATGCGCGAAACCGGGAAACTCCAAGTTTATTCCGCAAACTGTCCTTGTATTAGCAATTGTATATTATCTTTTTAAATTTTTAATAAATAGTTTATGAAAAACTACCCTGAAATTAGGTATGAAATTTCCCTGTACAATATGCGTTGCACCATACGACGTCATTTAAAAGCAATTATTATACGTTGGGATGTTGGCCAAGAAAAATTTAGAGTCATTTCCCACCCCAGAAACTAAAGAAGGTAATGGATCTGGTGCTGGGAACAATTTCGGCAATTTTACTTTACCACCAGCACAACATAATCCAGTAGCTTCACCGCTGCATTTTAACGCTTTACAATATTGACAAACTATTGTCATTTTTCCAATCGTTACGGATTCTTCGGCACAATAATTTATTTCCGGGTCGTAGTGGAATGCTACTCGTTCCATATTTAAAGGAACACTGCGTCTGCGGAATCGCTCTATTTCATGATGTCTTGAAATGCGCTCCATGTTTTGGGCATTTGTTGCTCGTAGTACGTGCATGACCATCTTGGTGTTTATTCTGCCATGTCTTTTTCAGATTGTCTAAGTAGATTTTTGTTTGTTTGTTATTTTTACCTTTAGTTCGATTCGTCGGTAATTCTGTTCGGTCTGTTGTTTGGGTTTCTTCACTTTCGGTTTTGGGTCTTGTATTTGTACCTCATAGACTTATTTCTTGGGTGTTTTATTCGTTTGACGTCAGGTACAGTCGAATTGTCTTGTAGTTTTCCTCGATCCTTTTGAAATAGTGTGATCTAATATAATTGCGCTGATCGTCAAACCCAAGTTCATGGAACGCCTTGTTGTTCTCTTGGGCTTTCCCCCATAGTGCTTCTAAGTGATCAATCCTTTTTTGTAAGTATTCCTTGGTTTTTCTTGCACTTCCGTTTTTCTTGCAATTATTTTGTAGTTATATGATTTCTTGGGCTATTTTTTCTTGTTCTTGAATCAACTCATCTGCTTGTTATATCTTGTCGTAGTTGAAATTGTGAAATTTTTAACTTAATTCTCTGGAAAAGGTGGTTGTGACTTACTCAGGACTTTGGTTGTCTTCTTGACTTCCCGACGTTGTGTTGGTGTCGAAGTTCTTGAAGTTTTGGAGTTGTAATCACTGGCGGCTTTTCCTCCAGCTGCAGTGACTGGATATGTCCGTCGTTTCAAATTTGTAGAATTTGTAGACTTGGTGTCCTGGTGAAGTTGCTTTGACTTACTCAGGACTCTTCTTGGTTTCTTGACTTCCCGCTTTTGTGTTGGCGTCGTGTAGACTTTGTAGAGTCGGTGCCCTGTCGATCTAAATGCTGTTGTATAAGACGTGCCCGAACTCGTTCGATTCCATTATATACTGTTAAACGTAATTCTGTCATACCAATACGAATGTTATCTGTCTCTCACCAGTCGTCAGTCGTCAGTGCCATTTGGACGTGAGAGCTCGTCTCGTTGCACATTTGATTAACTTCGACGACCTAAGTCCATCTTCTCCTTAGCATTTTAAAATCAATAAAGTTCTCGCGCACTGACAAACTGATGATAGATTGTAATAATCGTCTTGACATTTATTTATTTGACAACCAACTGACACTATACTTTCATTTGTTTGATTATAAATGTCAAATTACAAAACGCACTTTTTCAGTATTTCCCTTACTTATTATTTATGTTTCTCACAATAAAAACCTTCCCTGAACTTCCACAAATATTTCAAGATCAAAATCACCAAAATCCGTCCAGCCGTTCTCGAGTTAAAGGTAGACTAACGAACAGCAATCCATTTTTATATATATAGAGATAATAGGTCTATGACTTGCTATAAAAATGAAACACTTTTTTCAAGTTTTGAGGTAATCTTGTAGGTTTATAGAAAAAAATTCAAACAAAAAAGATAGAAAAACGTTAATTTTATATCATTTGGAATTTTATCTTTCCCATAAGAACCAATGTTCAAAAAACTGTTTTCTCAAAAATTAAAAAAAAAATTATTGATTTTTTTGGGAAGCTGCAGGTATAACAGCAATACAAATTTATACTCAAAATTAATTGTTTTTATTTAAATATAATATTAGCTTCAAATACAAAATTTAATTTCAGTATTACTGCATACATTGTATCTTTTAATGTGATTGTTGTTTTTATTTTTAGAAGTTGCTTATAATTTATAAGTATACAAATAATTATTTTTGTAATATTTCATAATTTATTTGTAATTCTAAAAAACAGAATCATCAATTTTTGTTATTTACACTGCTAGAATTTTGTTACAGAAATATATACAATTAAGCATAAAAACAAAAATTACAGTTTATTAATTGATATAGATTCCAATACTATTAAAATTCATTGTCATTTCAAAATTTCTTTTCGGTTGATTCTTGTTCTTTGTCTATAAACTGCGTTTCTCGAAATGAATCATCTGACTCGTCTTCATTATTTTTTTCAAGATCAATTGTAGCGTGGTTGCAACATTTTTTCTCTTCATGTTCCATTGCACAGTTTGTACAAAGATCTGTGCAGTTTAAACCATATTTTTTACAACCACATCTAGCAGTTTTACAGCCTGCTGTACATTTACATGTGATTTGCTTCAATGTTTCTTTCGGAATCGAACTATCGAATTAATAATCCTTCGTTAAAAATAGCTTAACCGAAATTAATCATGTACAACTAAATTTTTATGATAAAAAAATAAAATGCAGGAAAACTCTACTTGATATATTAATTTTGAAAATTATTTATTTAATGAAGATTAAAAAGGTATTTTAATAACTGATAGTTAATTAATGCTTGGATTTTGTACTTATAAATTTATTTAAAAAGTAGTATTGAAGTTTTTGAAGAAATAAGATGTTGATATTGTATATAATTAAATGTAAATTATTTAAATATAACAATATAAAATATAAAAATAGTTTTGACTTTTTAATAAAAAATAAGCCCGAACACTTTTCTCTTAGATTTTTATAATAAAAATGAAAAAAATCTACTTCAAGATCACTCTAGAATTGCTTTAGTGTAACTGAAATATTTGGCAGAAACTGTTTTGTGTTTTGGAGCACGCCAGCTGTTGATCAGATGGCCAGATGTAGCCTTTTTCAACGCACATATTAAAAAAAATATTTATTTGGTGTAGCCTTGCTTTCACTATTGCCTGTATACCGAAGCTCGAACAATAATTTTTCCTTTCACTTGTCCGAGACAGTTTCTCACGAATACTTCAAGTTTAAAAGGCTGTAGCTTTTTACACGTTACGTGAATACCAAATCTATGAATGGAATCATAAAACTAAAATATTCATTTATAATTTGTTAAAATTTCATTTCTAAATATTTATAAACAACGGAGATTTGATTTTTTTTATAAAAAAAACGCTATCTCGGTTCCTATTGGTTGTAGAAGGTCCTTTTTTTGAGAATGTGTGTTTTGACTCCAGCTATCCAATGCACCCACTCCAAGTTTGTACCATGAATATTAATAAAGTTATTCTAAATGTTTATTAGCTAAAAAGTAACCTCTTCAAACGATATTGTTAATAACAAATTTAAAAAATATATACCTAAGTTTTCTTGGTATATCTTACAGTTAAAGACACAAAAAAATCTATTTCAACTTTCAAAACTTACCTAGATTCATTATTTGGGCAAGGACAATTGTGAAAACAATTGCCTTCTGGGATAAACAATTAGGATATCTTGTAAACTATTTAATCAATCTGGCTGAAACGTAGCACTCCTTAGCACATTAAAAGCCTCATTTTGAATAAGTTATACTAAATGTGGTTAGTTAATGACGAGTTTATTAACATTTATAAATTAGTGAAAAAATAGGCGTTTTTGCCATTATCTCAGGCATTTGTTAACCGATTTGAATTTATAAAACGCCAAATGAAAGTATATTTCTAAAAAATGTGAAAGAAAGGTATGAACAAAAAGTTTTTTTTTCTTTCAATTTTGACTATTGTAAATAAAACTAAGCAAAATTAACTGTACGTCTTCACGGATTCGTCATCTAAAATACTCCCAAATACCTTTTAGGACCTTAAAATATCTATAAATTTTTTCAGGTTTTTTTTCTATCTACACTGAATTAAATACTATTAGAGGATATTGCTTACGGGGATAACAGGTACCTAAAGTGTCGATAGCGTCACAAAACGAGTCCGACAAAAATTCCGAGTTTTACAAATTTTTTTAATAAACAACACATTAGTAATCAACTTATTCCGATTCATCACTATTTAATCCTTGTGATCTATGCCTACAACCTAAAACCAACCTCAACGCTTCCCCTGGTTACAGGTAGGTAATGTAGATAAGTACATAACAATTATCAATTTATACTACTTTCCTTCTGGGACTTGCAGATTCTCGGCTCGCAATTAAGAGCTTATGAAACTCAATTAACGCAATTTATGCATTTCATTTCACCGGGGACAGAACCGGAAAGTGGCTTCAAAAACCAGCAGAGCGTACACGTCGTAGACGACCTGAATCGAAGGTCAAACGCGCTCGCTATAAAAACGAGAGGCACGCGAGGGGCCCCTTTTGGGTGCGACGCGAGTCGTCACGTTACGAGGGTCGATCGAAGAATACAATGAAGGTGGATCGATACCTACGTGGTGGGAGAGCGTCACTAATTCATTAGCGTCGCGACGGCGATCGTATACGGAACGATTATCCCGCCTCCAGAAATTCTCACTATTTAGACGTAGAAAAAACGCGTCTGACATCTAATAGCTCGACCGGTAGGTGGGCGAATTTCGTATTCGAATAATGCTTTCATAATAAAAATGAAAACGAAGGCTGTGTGCACGTTCCTCAGATGATTAATACAAAGGCCGTGTTTTTAAAGTGTACCAGCTGCTCGAACACAATGTGCTCGAACAGTCAACCGAACACTCGAGCACTTGCTCGATCAGTGACATTTAAAAACGGTACCTATACAAGTCTAAGGTACAAGTTGTAATGTTTTGACTTCTAACGATTTGTATACATCTCAAAAACATACAAAACGAAATGTTAAATCCTTATTTAATTACTCTTCTCGTTATAATGTATTTCGATTTGATTAATATGAATTTTTTACTCAAGGACTCCATTTTTATACTCACTATTTAAGAGAACATTTCCATATTTTGGTCACTTCCATAATTTTAGTTTCTTTTGACCTATAATTTTTAGCTTAAATTACAAAACATTCAATTCGATTTCCCATTTTCTGTATATTCTTTTATTATTCTATTATTTCCTGTTCGAGTACTCGAACCGCTGTTCGAACACTTTAAAAACACGGCCAAAACGTCTCTTATCCTAATCATTCTATACCTAATACCCAAACATTTCAAATAAATTTTTTGAGTCTGCGATATTTTTTCAAGTTATTCAATATATATATATATTTCTTCCTTAATTATATTGTAACGCGCTTGTTGCGGTTACTGGAGTGATTTGGCGCTGGGACGGAGTTCGGGAGTTCGGTTAATCGGTTTTAGGGTCGGTTTTACGGTTTTGCTCGGGCGCCAGATTTTTAAGGGTTTTCTCCCTCGGGATTATGCCTGGGTAGTTTACGAACTCAGGAGATTACCAGGGTTGCCCGTAGAAATGAAACACACTCAAAATAGAAAATCCTAAATTATTTTATTCGCAAACGGCAGTGAAAAACAATTCGTACGAGAATATCGTACGAATAAATACGAAATCGTTCGGAGAGACGGATATTTGACGGTACTACAGATCCCTCACGTATATCGATCGGTAACGGACAATTACATTACATATAACGGCGGAACGTATAGTTCGGTCGGCGATACGTTCACAATTGGACAGTGGCGGTCTGTCTAGATCTAACGGTCGGTAACGTTCACAATTACATGTATTGGTCGGTAGTACGTTCACAATCGGACAGTCATGTAACAAATAACGAATAGTTTGGTCGGTTAAAACTATCGGTCGGTAACGTTCACAATTACATATATCGGCCAGTAGAACGGAAACGGAAATCATACGCAACGGAAAATACGAATAACGTACGGCTTGTCACAGACAAGTATTGGTTCTCACCTTGGATTAACTTAGGCACAGAACAGCTGGAGGGGGCGGTTGGCTTATCTAAATTTTGTCTGGATGTTTAAGCGATGGTAGATTGAACAGTGCTTTATCTGCCGCCATCTATCCGCGATAGGTTTGATTTCGCGATTAACTGTATGGTGGGTGGTCTACCCTCAACTCTCGAAAATCGGCTTCGTTACAATATATAAAGGTAATTATTGATATGGAAGTGACTTTAGTATTATACTATACACCTATATATTATGATTATCAGTAATTTCTTCTATAATCATTATTTCATCATGGTCACGTTGTGGTTGGTCATTAGAAATGGTACCGTATTCCAAAAAAAGAGAGAAAGAAGACAGATTAACAAATTTTAGAGACATGATGTAAAAATAATTTTCGTTTAAAATCGATGGTTACTCCGTTGCTAAGGGAGCGACGTGCCAGTCATACTCCCCAAAGACGCCGTTTGCTTTTTGTAGATATTCACGCACATATAGGGAATCCACACATACTTAAAATAGATATATGTGAATTTTGTGTATAAATCGGTTTGATAAATACCCTGTACAAAAGACAAAAACCTGCTGCATGAATAGTCGCACTAAAGCAGAACGAAGTGCGTAAAATACCTCCTTTAATATTAAAAACGGAATGAGGCATTCTGGGAACAACCGAGAGGAGAAGCATAGCTTTATATATATATTTATATATATATATATATATATATATATATATATATATATATTACGGACCCTGCATTCCGAAATCAACAAGAGCAAAAGAGAAACTAATAGTAGTTCGTTAGTATGACATAGAAGGAAGTTTTGCAACGTTGCCGGCCGACCAGGCAGTCCAGGCATCTAAGCTAAGACGTATCGCTTTCGGATTTCAGTAGAATGCAGAGTGCATGCACTCCACAGAGTGGAGTAAAACCACTATACAATAAATACCTTTTCATTCGGTCCGTAACCCATTCCAAATATTCCCGTCGCAGGCTATACCTATACAGCGAATGATCACCACAGAATACAGATGATCACATTCGTACGTGTGTTCCTCATATTATCATAATGCCCGCCGGTAGAGCATGGCGATGACTGATGTTTCGCGAGCTAGCAAAGTGGCAAAAGTTCTTTCTCTGTTTAGCCAACGAGAAATATATGGCCTTTCTTTCGCTCTTATGTTTATACCATACTGCGACTTTGTAGAAAAGGTCTGTATATGTCATGTACAGAAACGATTGGTAACTAGCGCCGCACTCGCTTTCGATAACCGACTAGTCCGGCTCCATTGCTTTTTCAATGTTAATACCTCTCACCCATCCAGCGCTTCGAGCGAAGCCCGCGATAAGAAAACTTTGCCTCCAAAAATTATTTCAAAATAGCAATTTAGTTACATTATCTGAATTGTGTCATCAAACATAACTTCACATCTCCATCGTCCATCTAAAGCAACTCTAATTTACTCCGTTGTATCCTCGCATGTTTCGCACTAAATCATACCACAAAATGGCGTGTGTAAAAGAGCTAATTTTCCCACATTTTTTGAAAGGAAATACCGTGTTGGTTATATCTGCCCCAACTTCACGTCGCTGCAACCTTCAAAAGATGCGATGTAAAGTTAGCCACAGTGGCGGGGCAATCAGAGGCAATCAAAATGATAATAGTTGATAAGAGTCGATTAAAGTTTTTAATCAAGATTAAATACACGGACAATTTAACCATGGTCATACCGTCATGATTACATAGTTATATGCTTAACGGCCCTTTGTATACCTTAATATGAGTGTGGATCAGATATAAATACCTGATCCATCGATTGATGTCGCACCGTTCATACGATGGATATTTGGTTGGATTGTTAGCGAAGCGCTCATTCCGACCGGTTACGATTCCTGTGTATTTAGACACGATACTAAAGGTCAAAAGATAGATGATTCCGATCTATTTTTAAACTCAGCGTTACACATCTTAACCTTCAGATTTATGGTTTGAAGGAGGAATCAAGCACATAACAGTAAACGTCGCCATCTATTGTAGCTCGCCAAGAAATACTTACAAAAAAATACGTAGATGTCTCGACGTCTGTGGAGTGTTTAGTTACGTTACCAAAACTTTTAAAAAGTAGGTACACATACTAACACGTACATTTATATTTTTACAATAAAAAATTTCACCGTTGATGTTGGTTCGGTGCATTAGTCATAAACTAAACATGACTATGTATTTTGGTTCTCTGCAATGCCACGAACAATAATCGATTCGTCGAAAACGGTCTGCTCCCGACTTGTGGAAAGTCCCGAGACTTTCAGTTACTATAACTTTCAATGCACCTTACCAGATGACGTCCTATATATGCGAAATGTAACGGGTCGAGATTAGGCAAAGGTGGCTAAAACAGCGTGCTCAAATAAAAATGTGCATTATTTATACTTTACATATTGAATGAAAACCCTACTTTTTGTTATTTGATTCTTGTAATGATGTCCCACCCATAGTCATAATTCATAAATAAGGCCCGGATTTTATGCAAAATTGCATATTTTGCATATTGCGGGTCTCATCGGCATATCTAGTGCCAATACGCATATTTCTGCATATTTCTGTAATTTTCCATTTTTTTCAATTTTCATATTTAACCTTGTTTTTCATAGCCTCTAAATATTTCGAAAATTACTTAAACATGTGGCGATAAAATAGACGTGAAAACATGGCTTCTACCTGCTTGTCAATTACGGACCAATAATCCCCTCGTTAAGAAGGACACTTACGACTATGATCTGTGTATAACATCTCTGATTTTTTTAATTTCGCGATTTTACCATTATTACACATTGTTTTCAAAGAAACGTGGCATATTTAGAAAGCTTATGCGATATGCTTCACGTTGTATCTTTATACTCAGCAAAATAATTCATTCAAGGACAGAATGAGAAAACATTTACTTGTTATGTTAGAGGAGAACACGTTGACTCGCTTTCCGATTATTGAAAATAAGGTAAATAACATTACAATCAATCAAGTAAGCTATTTACGCAAACTAACGAATATCGACGGCGTTTCTTGTTACGCAAACTCAGTTGTTCAAAGTACATTTCAATGCTTATCTGTTAAATATGAACAGTAGTAACACTTTTTATTACATTAATTACTATTTCTAGGAAGGAAATGAAATCTATTTTTTTATGTTTCTTTTTGACTTGATATACGTCTTATAAATCGATGTGCCGGCTACCTGCCCGTTCGCAAATCATTGTAACGTTACGCCAGACCCATGCTTGCGAGTTAGAGTGAGAGCGACAACAATAGACAGAGATCGACCTTGGCGGTTGCCTTGCGACGCATCTATATCTTTTACACGACAGCGTCCGAGTGAAAGCTCGATTTGGCGATTGGCTCGGTTCCTGAGCGTGATGGAACTCGACGACGGCGACAGCAGTCAGCACACTATTATTTATAAAGTTATCTTAATATTTACCGTGCATACCGCTATTATAATAACAATTGCGGCAATAAGGTATTCAATTCTTGCATTCTAAGAGTTCGATTAGCTATACAATCTCATATATTTGTTCTTGCATCAGTCAATGAGTACAGTAATAATAGGTTATGTTACAATTTCGACTAAAATATTATGATGAATGATATAAATGATCGTGTAAAAAGTCGACCGCTTTCATTTAGTGTTCAATGAAAACAATTATCCTGCGTAGCAATTCATATAAGGTTCAAGATTAATGTTCAACTTCACACATGTCATAACAATGTGTCTAAAATGACCAGTTGGACCGGCCATTCATAAACGTACGTAGTCCAATTTTCATCAATGTTTTCTTATGACGTTATCACGTAAAAATTATCGTTGTATACTGTATACGTGTACACTGGATACACAATAATATTTTGAAGAAAAGAAACATTTTGTTAAAATGTATACTTGCCAGTGATGATTTGATTTAATTTCTTTCATAGACGATAATTAACGCTAAACTTCAGTATAAAAGTCATACTAGCCAAATAATAATCTTTTGAAAAAGAGAACATAAAAAAATATACTATTATACTACTATTTATACTCCTTATAAATGTAGTGGAATAATATATGTTTTGGGATAGTAGTATCTGAATCGATACACATTTGGATGTTGGGTGTCTGGCTCTTAGAATCTGCTCTTAGAATGCAGATTGTTGCTTATTCTGATAGGAGCCAGGGTCCCAGAAATTTAATTCAAGCAGTGAAACACAGGACTTTGCAGTGAAACATCCACCGCCACAAATACAAAAGTATTTTCTCGATAAAAAATTTTAAAACTTATACATTTCCACTCCTAATCTAAAAAGTTTGAAATCGTTCTGTCTCATAACACAGTTCATCAATTTATTCATCTTTATGATGAAAGCACAATAATAGAGTACTCTCGAACTGAATTAGTTTGGCCACTGACCTTGCAGAACGGGAAGAGAGAAAGTGGACGATAAGAAAAAAAGAGCGATACAGCGTAACGAAGAGAGAGAGCCAAATCTACATTTTGCCCGCGCACACACAAGGTCACAGGTCACAGGCCTTCCTAAATCAGTTGTATAGTATGTCGCTTGGTTCGCTGAAATAAACATTTGTGTGGTGTGGTCGTAATATAGTTATTTTTAAGACTTCTTGCGTTGAATTAGAAAGGGCGTATCTACTTCTACAATGGACTACCTAAGCCTGACGTCACAAATGGGCGAAGCTAAGAAACCTTTCCAAACAAACCGAGAAAGCGTGCAATTTTCTCGTAAGATTTTATTTCCAAGTTTGTTATTGGTTTTGAAATGAATAAAAGTGGCCAGGTCAATATTTGGTGAAAACTTAGGACGGTTCAAAGTTTTAACAAAGTATTTTTGATAAAAGGTGGACGAATAAGTGTGAAGTGACCTCTGTAGAGAGTGGACTGTATGTCAATTCTCTCGGAGCTCGTGGGCGGCTGCGGAGATGAATCTTGTCTCCAGGTTGTAAGGCTGGGGACTGTCGTAGTAGTTGGAGATCAGGGCGTGACGTGATCTCTTGAAGTTCTTGACGTTGAAGTTCTATTTGTGTGGAGAGAGGGCGTGACGTACTTCTCCGGGTTTGGATCTGAGGGCGTAACGTGCAGATCCGGGGTTGAAGTTCTACTCGTTTGGAGAGAGGGCGTATCGTGCTCTCCGGTGTGGACCTGAGGGCGTAACGTGCAGGTCCGGGTTGAAGTTCTTGGAGTTAAAGGCTGTAGTATGTTGAAGAGCTCGTATAACTCTCAGGGCGTAACGTCAGACCTTGTAGGTTAGGGTGAAGTAATTCAAGACCAACAACACACGTCGTTTTGAGCATACATCGTATACTGGTTTATTGTCCCAAATTTCAGAGATTTTATACATCTTGTTTTTACATTGGTTAAATGAGATATTATTGTTTTGTTACCTTGCACCCAGACTGACCTTCTCGAGGAGCGATCGGTATCACGTTACCTAAACGCTGTGTTATTCTTAGTCAGCTGAGTATGGAGAATTGAACTTGACCGGTTCACGTTTAATCGTAATTGTTTTCCTCTAGTAACGTGAAATTGTCGCTAGTGTTATTGATTCGTGTGCGAACGTTAAAACAATCCAATAATATTTTACATAACTACCCAATGAGCACCAGAACGTTTTTAAAACGTCTTTAAAACGTTCGGACGGGACGTTTCGGACGTTTTAAAGACGTCCAGAAAAACGCCGAAGGACGTTTTAAAAACGTTTTTAAAACGTTTTGTTACAAAAAAAATCATTTTTGAAAGGTCCAGAAAACGTCCATTTTATGACGAAGCAGTCGTTTATAAGACCTTCAAAGGATGTTTTTAAAACGTCCACAAAAGATCCATTTTTCGTTCGAAGCAGTCTATTATACAACCATTATTGGACGTTTCCAAAACGTCCACAAAATATCCATTTGTGGTTTCAACTAGCCCAATATAGGACTTTTATTGGATGTTTTTAAAACGTCCACAAATGATCCGTTATAGGTCTGAAGCAGCCTATTAAATGACATTTTATGGATGTTTTTAAAACGTCCACAAATATCCATTTCTGGTTTGAACTAGCCCAATATAGGACCTTAGTTGGACGTTTTTAAAACGTCCACAAATGATCCATTTTTGGTTCGGGACTCGGGACAGCCCATAATAATTATAATGGATATAAAAAAAGATATATATGTTTTTTAAAATGTATTTACAGATTAGATTTTCAAAATACAAAAAAAGAAACCATTTCACAAAATATATAAATAATATAATACAAGAGATATGCCTTATAAGAAACAATATACCAAAAACCAGCAATACTAACACACAGCTAAATAAAAAAGTACTATCTAAAACACAGAAAGACAAAATACAACATATAAAAAAATACATACAAACGACATAAGAATACACACACACACACTTAAAATACACAAAAAACAATGTACAAAGAACCAAATATACTTACAACTAATAAATAAAAAAGTACTAGTATACGAAACACAGAAAAACAAAATACAACATATAAAAAAAAACAAAGGATATAAAAATACTTAAAATATACCTATTCTAATAAAATTATTATTTTTTGCTGTTTAAGCGATCTTTCGACCTCCTCAACCAACCTTGAATACATTTTTCGGCTTCTTGCCTCGTTTTTATACTCTCGGATTTCTGCCCCGCACCTGTAATTAATAATAATACGATTTACAATATAAATATTAATAAATAATATATATATATATATGCTATTACAATAGCCATTAAAAATAAAAAAGATAGTAACTAACGTCATATACTTTTTTCATTTATTAAATTAAAGCTCATGCTGCTAACATAGAATTTAAATCTGATGTTTGGTTGTTAACATGACTCTTATTTTGATTGTTAGCGTCCAAATAATTATTATAAACAAATGATGGTGGTGATTCATTACATTCATTGTATTCGTCTATGAAATCGATACCGGATTTAGATTTGTTGGAATAATCAGAAGTATCTAATTTCTCACAATTATTCAATTTAGTATTACATAAAAATTCCTGAAATGAACTTGATTCATCATTAATATAACTTGATTCAAAATTAGGTCGCCGCCGTTTAGCACGCATGTTAAGCTTAAACATATTTATACGTTTCACTTACCTGTTGCTTACAGATGAATAATACGATGCACTCCGACGAAAAGGGAAATTAAAATAGGATTAACACCACGAACCAAGCTAAGAACGAGCAGGTGTAACGTACTCTCTCTCAGCCTCAGCTCGATAGTCGCGGTTGCAGTGAAGGGTCCATGAAGGGTCTGTTCATTTTTGGGAAGAATTCTAGTAAGGCTATTTTTAACATGTGTTGTCCATATTGACAGAGTGAAACAACCGAACAAAGAAATTTAAAAAGAGAAATTTTTCGGGTTATTCCGTCTTTACCTGATTAGTAACAATGAAGAAACGAATAATAAACACTGCCCTGTCATATTTGCTTGCCTTGCCATACAATAAGAAAATTCCCTTTTCCGACGTTTGTACCGCTTTGATATCATTATTATATGAAATACTTATTACTTCGTTTCATATAATTGGTTTCCCAGATACATGGGGCTAACTAGATTTCGTGAAAAGAATCACGATAAATAAATTTAAAGAACCGAACGATTTTTTTTGTACGTTTGGTATTTGAAAGGACTTCTTGGAACGTTTTCAAAACGTCCCGTGGAGGACATTTTTAATGCTAAATTGTACGGGACGGTTTAAAAACGTTTTTAAAATGTCCATTCAATTTCATCTTAATAATGTCTCCCACGGGACGTTTTAAACACGTCCAAAAAATGCCATGGACGTTTCGACTTAAAATGGACTTTTTCGTTTTAAAGACGTACAACAAAAGACCTATATTGGACTGTTTCAAACCACAAATGGATCTTTTGTGGACGTTTTAGAAACATCCATTAAAGGTCCGATAATGCGCTATTTCGAACCAAAAGTGGATGTTCTGTGGACGTTTTTAAAACGTACCGTTTAATGTCCCAATAATGTCCTTCTTGGGACGTTTTAAAAACGTCCAGAAAACGTCTCATACAATTTCGTTCTAATAATGTCCTCCACGGGACGTTTTAAAAACGTCCAGATAACGTCGTGGACGTTTCGACGTAAAATGAACCTTTTTGGGATGTTTTTAAAACGTCCTGTGCTATTAGGGTACCTTCGCTCTTAATTATGATTTATTTTTCTGTTTTGTAAAACAACGCGTATTAATTTCAATGATTAAATTATATAAAAAGTTCCCTAAATTCGGTTACAATAAATTATGATTTCTTCACCTAAAATTTCCTTAAATAATATTGACGTAAGCGTCAACAAAAGGGAAGTCTAATTATTATTTTTCGCCCATTTCACTTTTTTGAGATTATGTCTATTTACAAGTGTGATTTATTTTGTGTACTTTTTAGAAATAAAACCATTTAAAGTCACAATTTTAATTTAATATGGCATCCAAACATGTTTCGAAGATCTGCGACATTATTGAGTTTTTGAAGACGAGAATAAAATGATAAAAAGGGGTGAAAATGCATTGGAATCCAATCATGTAAAAAGCATGCAGTTTGATGCTGATTTTATGATTATTAGAGGGGAAATACATGCCAGCATGAAAGATAAAATATATAGAGTACAGGTAGGTATTCTGCTTCCCATAGCTTTTATAGATATTTGTCTTTTATTAAATGTTCCTATTGCAGTTTACGCTAAATAAATCAGGAGAGATTACTTCGGCTACTTGTACCTACCCGAGGGGTCCAAAATGCCACCACATTGCTGCGTTGGCTCTTTTTGGGCATTATAATATGACAACTGCAAACTAAGGAGTGCATTGAAGGTTCTCGATCTTGCCTACGAATGTAAAAAATTTACAAACTCATTGGGTAACTGTATGGTCAGGCACAAAACACATAACCATGACTATAGATATTGACCACGAGCCTAAAAACGGTCTTTAAACACAGCAGCACCACTAAACTTAACAAACATGATAAGTTTTGATGAAAATAAAATGATAACATACCTATAATATATAATATGGGCCAAAACTACATTATACTACTTACCTATCTAGAAATATTTGGTGATAACATAGGTTTGAACAAACCTTACCACAATATATAGCTGGCAACTCTTATTTACAACAAAATTAGGAATAAATGTAGAATTAAAAACTCCCTTATGGCAAATTGCTTGCTTTCTCGATTTGTTTGGAAAGGTTTATAAGCTCCGCCCCCTCGCGTGACGTTAGCTCTTAGGTAGTCTATTGATTGGCTGGACTACAAGGTCATCTACTCAGAACCAATGAGAGCAATGAGCGCTACAAGCTCGTCCTTTGTGTTGAGATCTCGTTTCGTGTCAACCTAACAAACCTAACTAGCTGTTCCATGCTATTTCTGTTCCATGTCATAGTAGGATATAGGTTATCTTCGTTTAAAGCGTTTTTTTCCAATACACATATTTCCAGAATCACAAATAAATAAGCGCAGATAAAACTGAAATCGAAACGCTATCTGTGGCGTCTTTTTCTCTTTCTAATATGATAAGTGAATGCCCGATGACGGGTAGTTGTTAGGAATGGTAACCATAAGCTTTTAAAATATAATTCATTTTTAGGGATCCTACTCATTCATCTTCTTTGCAGTCTTATCAAGATGACGAGGAGGGCGTACCATTCGACGGTACGTCGAGTTCGTTCCCTAAGGACTTCGGCTACGGCCCATTCGATGGGGATCAGGACATCCTGTCAAACTCCGGGGACCAGAAACCTAGAATACTGCTTATGGGGCTGCGGAGGTAAGGTATCTCCGCAAGACCTGTCGAAGTGGTTTTAAGCATAATACTGAAGTAACATAAAGAAGTGAAAAGTTGTTCAATGCTCTTCAAATGTTTTTATAGGAATAGAATTGTATGAAACGTGTTACAGTTAGCAGAAAATATTATTTCCAATTGACCATTTGCACATTGACAATAATGCCAGTGATACAAACAAGAGAGAATGCTATCACTGCCTAAAGATTGTGACATGATTTCCTGCTTTCTAATACTTTAAATGTTTGTCCCCCTTTTCTAATCTTGTGTTGCATTTGTTTCTTACATATATTAAATATCCTTAAAATTGGTAAGCTTTATATTTGTTGCAAGATGTCATGATATATGATTTGTTAACGAGTCTTTAGAAACATTAATTACCAGACATCAATACTTTTCTTCACAGATCTGGAAAGTCCTCGATACAGAAGGTTGTGTTCCACAAAATGTCCCCAAATGAGACTCTTTTCCTAGAGAGCACGAATAAGATCGTGAAGGATGACATAAACAACTCTAGCTTTGTCCAGTTCCAAATCTGGGACTTCCCAGGACAGATAGACTTCTTCGACTCCACTTTCGATTATGACATGATCTTCGGGGGTTGCCTGGCCTTAATCTTTGTTATTGACGCCCAAGTAAGTTGAAGGGACATCATTGAAAAGTACTAAAATAAGCACTTGGGGAAACAACAAGCTATACACAAAATCCATTTCTCTTGAAACTGACATCACACTTCAATGGGCGTGAGATCATAGATCTTCACACTGTCAAGGGGAAACTGAAATTCAATTCCAGTGGCGTATAAAATATAGAAACACAGCTTCCATATAAGGAATCTCAGCATACACGTTTTTCACTATTATCCGTTCACTGAGAGTTAAAATATGCAACTTTAACTTTTTGGTAGGAGTTTTGTTACAGCTGGGTCCACATTTTATTACTAGTGATTTCCTGACATTGATATACTGGAATTACCCTAAGATATCACATGAGGGAGAGTTTACTCCCAAACAAATTACTACCTTGAACCATGATACTATATTCCATGTATATATAGATTACTTTGAACCAGAGAAAAAGAGATAATAATGTTTGGCAATGTTAACAATACTCACGTTACATTTGGTGGTTGTTGTTGATAGTAGAATAAAAAGCTACGCCCCCATGTAAAGTTAACAGTATTAAAAATTATAAAAAAAATCAAATCTACTATTCGAATATATATATATATATATATATATATATATATATATATATATATATATATATAAAATGTGTTTCAAAATAATTGTCATCTAGCTGGTGTTGAAATTTCTGTGCATGTAATTTTTGATGTGCCGCGCTCTATTGATTCGAACCTATCCAATTCTGACAAGTGTCACTTGTTGTCACACATTGTCAAACTGGCAATCAGTACTGCTGGTAATTAGGCCAAAAATACTACAAATAGACAAATACTCAGAATTCGTTTTCTTTAACAGAGAAAACCAGAAGTTGAATGAGGTTAAGTAGGTTATTTTGAGGTTATGTATAGTTAAGTAGAGTTAGAGTAGAGTTAAGTAGAAACTCCTATTTTCGCAAGGCGGGTTTTTTTATTTTACATGGGAATTCCACAGCCGACTAGATGACAATCATTTTGAAACACATTGTACCATAAGTATTGTGAGAAGTGGATTTTGGGTATACACAAGTATTTAAAAAGTTTCACTTCACATTTAAAAAGTCTCACTTTGCTTAAGTTTATTTAAGTTATATCAGGCTTTTTATGCTTTCAAAAGGTTTCATCTCAAAATTTGAACTGTTTTCACCAAGTATACTCGGGATACTTTTTTTTCCGCAAATATGTATAATATAGGAGTTATGAAGTCTATTTTTAGTCACAGAAATGTACATTTTCCCTTGGTCCAGCGGTTCACTACTCATCACTAAGGAAGCTTCACTCCAAAAATGCGAATCAACACTACTTCTACTACACTACCAAAGTAGTTTGGACTTCTTCAAACCTAAATAAAAGTTCTTCATTTTAGGATGACTACATCGAGGCGCTGAACAAACTGAACCTGACTGTTACTAAGGCCTACAAGATAAACCCCAACATCAAGTTTGAAGTATTCATTCATAAGGTTGACGGTCTGGGTGACGACTTCAAGATGGAATCTCAGCGGGATATCCACCAGAGGGCGACGGATGACCTGAACGACTCTGGTAAAGAAAACTTATATTATCTGATTCTTAAATGAATCTGAGGGTCTTTTCAGGGTATGATCATATCCACCTGAGCTTTCATCTGACTTCGATCTATGATCATTCGATATTTGAGGCCTTCTCGAAAGTCGTGCAGAAGTTAATACTACAATTGCCTGCCTTGGAGAACTTATTGAATATTCTTAACACGGTAAGTTGAAAGAAACGAAATAATTTGAATGCTTAAGAATCAAAATTAAATGCTTTTTGGGTATATTGAATAAATATGCATATACTCCATACTAACCATAATATAAACTAAACCAAATAGGTGTTAATAATTAACAAATATAATAATAATAATAATACCTTTTTTCAATGCCTCTTTTTTCGCCTTCAGCATTTTCGTTGCCATTGGGCCTTAGTTTTTCTACATGAAGTAAATGGACCATTTTTCATAACTTTTCGCACAACATCGGAAGCAGGCAATAAACATCGCCCCGTTTTATATTTCACCAGGGGGCAGATTCCCTGCATTGCTCTCCCTGGCTCGGACGTTGTTGGGTCTCCAGACAAGCATTATACATTTTCGCGTCACCGTACTAGGTGGGTTTGTATCAGTGAGGACTTGTCACCTCCTAGTACGGTAAGTAGAGCAGGTGTTGATGCTATTCTTTAGTTGTTAGGCAACTGCTTCCCTACGTCCCCCATTTGAGGCAGGGTTCGGGATTTTCAGTCATGTAACATACATTTCTAACGTACGTCTATTTCCGATGTCTGCTTTGAACCCCAGGCTTAATCGATGCCTGTCAGGTCAGCCAGCAAGTTGATTGTGTCTGTTCGGTTCTATTATTGTTGATACAACCCTGAGGGTTCTAGGGTTCTATGATGCTGTCTTGTGACCACCCTCTCCCAGTTCTCCTTCGTGTTGTTCTCGTGTAATGCATCCAAAGTGGGCACTCGAAGACCGCTTGGAGGTGTGAAGATTTGGTTTGTCAAGAGGTGGTTCAAGACTTCCCTGATTTTCCCAGGGATCTACTCGTATATCGTTTTTAGCGTCCTAAAGGTGAACCTGTCCGGCCCTGGTGCCGCACTGTTTGTGGCCCTTTTGATACATTATGCCAACGCCAATTTCATGGTGGGGCAAACATCACCCGTCAGCGTACCCCCTTCCCATTCCGAACCATTGTATGGAAATAGTTCCACAATAATTTTCTCCCTTGCAATATGGCGTGAGTGCTAACGTTGGGCTCCTGCCCATTGCTAGTTTCGTTGCAATCTTATAACCTGAGCCCCAGTTGTCCTGATCCAATTCATGCACGATTTAACTCCACAACATTTCTGATTAGCTCTTACGACTTTCTTTTAATTCCTGTTTGAGGAGGTCTAAGAGATGCGGGTTAGGCGTGCTATGTCGTCTAGTCCGAGTTAGTCTTCTGCCCGCCTCGGTGCACTCTCTTTTCCTTGCTAGGATGTCCGTGGACCACCGATATGGTTCCCCGACTGGCGCGCGAGAGAGGTCTCTAATCAAGCACTCTTTAACAGTTTTAGCTAAGGCAACTGGGGAGTCTTCATGTTTTACCTGCAGGAGGTTTGCCCTAACAGTGGTTGTCAGTCTGCGCCAGTCAATCAATCTTTGGTTGCTCTCTGAAATAGCCCTTCCTTTTCCTATTTCTATGTGGATATGAGCATGCAAAGTCATCGGGTTTTCAAACTCTGCCCGCCATTAGTATCCCACTCTTGCTACCGATCTGGAGCTCAAGGTTATATTTATAATATGAAAATTGGATCTATACTGTTGGAAAGTATGGGTCCTGTTGTTTAACACTATCGCGTCTATCATAGCCACCCGCTCTAATAGTAGTTCACCCCGGGGGTCCTGGGTTAGGGCCCCCTATACTGGGGATTTCGCGTTGAAGTCCCCCATTAACAAGAATTTTCCCCCTCGCTAGCCACCAACGCCATAATATTTTCTAAATCCTCTCTACATTTATTTATTGTAATGTTTGGCGAGAGGTCCACAGATCCACATACCCCCGAACTTTACTCTCCTATACATCCATGGCAGCACTTCATATTAGTGGGCTTCAGTGTTTGGGTGGTATTAGTCACTATTGCCACATCTCCCCGGGGATCCATAAACCATCCGGTGTTAATCGCCTTTTTATTGTTGAGTTCCGCTATGACAGTTAATATGTTTAACATGTTAAATGTTAACATGTTACATGTAAACATGTTAACATGTTATGTTAAATATGTCTAGTTATATATGTATATTTGTCTGGAGTATATTAATTTGCGACTTAGCCGGGGCCGTTTTTTTTAAAGCACTAACCAGGTGGATGAGTCATTCATTGGATGCCCTTATGATACCCTGCACCTAGGTTGCTTGCACAATTGCCTCAGCGTATATGTACACACACAAAATAAATAACACTTATGTAAGTAATAAATTAATAATTAGGTACTGCATAAGGACGTCACATAATTATATAAATAAAAACAATGTGTATATGAAAAAATATCACAGGCATATTATCACAACAGGATAATCACAGCTCTTTCCGTTATCACTAAGTGGGGATCTACACATTAGTCTTATCACAGCAGGACTCTCGTCAACTCTCTGAACAGGCATGTTTTCACTTTACCGCGTCTAAGACAAGGTGGGAGCGAGTAGCAGCGGACCTCCACCTCTTCTGCCCTACTCTTTTGAATTGTTGGCCTCTGTCCGAGCTCAACTGGATTACTTTGCATTTGGTAATGTGCCTATGGCCCTGTTTCTTACAAGTAAAACAGAAGGGGGATTTGTATTCTCAAGCCCAATGGCCCATCTCGCATCGTTTGCACGTATCCGCGGCGATCTTTTTCTTTTTGCATTCCTTGGTGGCGTCCTTTCTGGGTCGGATGCGGCACCAGGCCCATCCGACCCATATTTTTCTATGGTTCACGGGGAGGTTACCTTTCTCTAATGGGACTCGTACCTTGGCAGCTCTCTTGTTTGAGCCGAAGGGTCTTATATTGTCGATGGTACATCCCGCCCCGCATTTGCCTCCACGGCCTTACAGATTTTATCCTTTTCTGTGGTAGGGTCCATGTCGTAAACTTGAAACACTTTTATCCTCTTCGGAGATTTTCCAACCTGAAGCCCTGTAGTGGATTCCATAATGGTTAGATGTACAATGTTCGTTGGGCACCCTTCTCCAGCTCTATTAGAGCTAGGCCCGCTCTAATCTCTCGAATACCTTTTATTTCGCTTACTACTGTGACGTTTGACGGGTTCGAAATAATTTACACTCCGCGAAGTGTCTTAATTCATTTATTTTCACTAAGAACTAACTCTTACAGCTAATTTATATCACACTTGTTTATTTACTTTACGCGCACTGCCGCTCCGGTCAGGTATTCCTCGTGTTCCGCTGTTTCTGACTGCCTCTCGGTTTTTCGGCGTCCCATTTATCTCGCCGCCTCATGCCGCTCCCGAACTTTTTCGTCGTTCTCGAAGGGTACAGAATTCTCGTCGAACAGTCACTAATTCGACAAACTGGGATCGATTCGTAGGATGTGATCATTCGAATGATGTTAGTCCTTGCTGTGGGTCACGACGGGGTGGATGGTTGTGTTGTAGAGTGTTTCTATAATTTATTATAATGGCCTCTCAACTTCTTCATACACCATAAGGACCCACCTCGTCGGTTCACCTGTAACACATTATATAATTGAATATATCTCAATTGTTCACGTAATCGTCATACTAACTTTATCGACCTTGATTGGACCTACGATAAAATGAATAGGACTTCTTCACCACCTGTTCAATTCACCATATTCATTTTTTACATATTGACTCATCAGCTCACTGGAAATGTAAGTGTCAGTCTCTCTCTCCTAACAATTACTTACCTAATCGTTGTAGATCCATGATTATGTCTACGATCGTAGAAGAAACGTCGGAATAGCTGTTGGATTAAACAGCATCCACTTTAATTGAATTGTTTTATTTGGGGGATATTGAGAACCTTCTTCGTTTAGCGTCGCTCGTGTACCCCAAGAACTTACTCTTCGTCGTATATCCTCGTTATTTAAAAGATGTAATAGATACGGGCCCAACATTGAAATTTGAGGCTATAGCTTTTTTCCAAATCCACAAGTGCAAGTCTAGTGATCAAAAAAGACTTGCAGAGTCTGGAAATCAAGATTTTTCTATATTCCTGCCATTCGACAATATACGAGGTTCACCGTAGCAACTGAAGTCACCAGTTTTTAGTGTCGTTCTCGAACAGGAAATTTTTTGCCAGTCCAAGAATTTCAGGGCTTTTTCTACTATATGAAAGGAACCTCTGTGATTTTTTTCGGATTTTTTCGTTTGGGTTCTCGGCAAAAATCCCCGTAATCGAGTTTTCAGATGGGCCTAAAAATTTGTGTATTTTAGCCATACCAAGAAAATTCTTTCTTAAAGTACGTCTTTTGGCCAACAAAAAACTCTTATAATTTTTTCCCTAGGAGGCAGCTGAAGAGAGCTACAGGAATTCTTTTTATTCGTGTTTTCGCGAAAATCTGATTTTTCCGCTCCTTCAATTCCCCGTAGCTGGAGCCTGGAATTTTTTTAGACCTCCAATATTTGGGATTAAATTATTTAATAGTTACCCTAAACATTGCCATTATCACATAAAAAAAATATTTTTGAGTCCGGTGATGTGTCAGAGAATGACCCATATACATACGGTTCATACATAGTACACGATAATTCCAGACTCTGTTAATAACTTTACTAAGTTACTATTCATCACACACATATATAAATTTTGTTATTTTTGAAGCGAAGCTTTTTACGTTAGCTTTGCCGTATATATGTTAATTCAAAAAATTCGACACGCAACACGGCAAGCGACTAAAAGTAAACGAAATAGTACATTGTTTTTCAAGGGCGGAAAACGAACATTTCAACGAGGGCGGAGTTTTTGCGGAGACACTTCCGCACGAGTTGAAATGTTCGTTTCCGCCCGTGGTAAACACAGTACTTTTTGCGCAACCCGCTAATAAGCAAATAACGAGAAACTTAGTTTTAGGCAGAAAAATACGAAAAACGACTCGGCTATGAACTGTGATCACATCACGTGTTTGTGCCACATTTGATAGCAGTGAGCAGTCGTTATCCGTGATTTTTAGATATCACTTATTAAATCACAGTTCGTGATATTTCGCTCATCTCTATGCCGGGCTTTGAAACATTCGCGTAGAAGTTTAGTTAGTATAATTAATAGTAATTATTCTGGGTTGCGGTTAATTCAAGTTCTGTATTACTTTTTTTTTCTATTCACTCCTCTTCGACCAAGCTTAAGTAGCAAGCTTCGCTTCAACATGTTTTTTTTTTAGAATTCCGCCATAGAGAAATCATTTCTATTCGATGTCGTATCAAAAATCTACATCGCCACTGATTCCACGCCGGTTGATATGCAAAGCTACGAACTCTGTTGTGATATGATAGACGTTGTAATCGATGTATCGTGGATCTACGGGTAATCAATGCACACTATTTTAATTACAACATCTACTAAATATTCATTACGCAGGACCAGGGAAGAACAAGAACCGATCGTATTCGACGAACAAAGCTCCAGCCTGATAAAATTGAACAACGGAACCGTGCTTTATCTAAGAGAGGTCAATAAATTCCTTGCGCTCGTTTGTATACTCCGAGTGGACAATTTTGAACGCAAAGGTAAGATTACAGTTTAAAATACCTTCCCCAGTTGATCTTTCTGTTCTCTATCGAAGAATGAATGAAGAAAGTATTTTTTTGTTATGGGAAATGGCTCTTACTGAGCTCCTTTAGCATCCCCGGTCGCTTTTTAGGCATCGGCCTCTTGAAGATATTGCCATAAAGCTAGATATGAGAGTTGTCCTTTCCAGTAATGTTCCCAGTGGTAAGCCAGGGGCAGACCAGTGTGGCCCTGCCTTTACGAGTGTGAAGATAGCCACATCCACAAATCCTGTAGTACGGTAAAATAGATGCTATTTTTTGACGTGATATACGTCTTATAAATCGATATGCCGGCTACCTGCCGGTTCACAAAACATTGTAACGTTACGCCAGACCCAAGCGTGCGAGCTAGAGTGAGAGCGACAACAATAGACAGAGATCGACCTTGGCGGTTGCCTTGCGACGCATCTATCTCTTTTACACGACAGCGTCCGAGTGAAAGCTCGATTCGCGCGTTCCACTGTTTCCACTCCATCGTCAGCGACGACGGTGACAGCAGTCAGCAAACTATTATTTATAATGTTATCTGAATATTTACTGTGCATAACATTGCTTATTACTATTACAATAACAATTGCGGCAGTAAGGTATTCAATTCTTGCATTCTAAGAGTTCGATTAGCTATATAATCCATATATTTGTTCTTGCATCGGTCAGTGAGTGCAGTAATAATAGGTTATGTTACGATTTTGACTAAAACATTATGATGAATGATATAAATGATCGTATAAAAAGTCGACTGCTTTCATTTAGTATTCAATGAAAACAATTATCCTGCGCAGCAATTTATGCAAGGTTCAAGATTAATGTTCAACTTTACACATGTCATAACAATGTGTCTAAAATGACCAGTTGGACCGGCCAACCGCAGTGCGAAAAAACTTCTAATAATAATTTAGTGATAATAATTCTATTCAATTCATAAATGTATTCCATTTTTCATCAATGTTTTCTTATGACGTTATCAAATATGAAATTATCGTCCGTATACCGACTTTACAGACAACCAAATTTTTAGTCTAAAAATTTGTGCAAAAAACTTCCTCAGAGAGATTGTTCATTACTAAACAAATGTATCCGATACGTTTTGCCACCCTAGCTTTCGTTTGGGGGTTGATACATGGGGAAAATTTTCTAAAAATATCGGAAAAAAATTTTTAACCACCCAAACCAATTTTTACACTAAAAATTTTTATCGGAAAATATTCATTTCTACATAAAGTATCCCCCTGAAACAGTTTCAAGTCGAAAATTAGGGGACGTAATGGTGATTCGGGGATGCATAGGTTACATATGAAAAAAAAATATTTAAGTATCTAAACAAATTTTTACATCTATAATTTTTATCTGGATATATTCGTCTATACATGTGGACGAGTGGATCTTGCAGCTCGTCAGATGTTAATAACACTTCCTTTTGTTTGGAGTATAACTTTTAATTTAATTGTAAAATTGTAATCTCAACACCCCTCCTCGATTTAACAATTTCACATTCAATACAGTTAAACTGAATACAAAGTTTAAACAAACTACAAAGTATAAATTCGAGTAATCCCAACGAGCGCCTCGACGTGATGAATGTGGCAGTTGGCAGGGCTTTGCTAAAGATGTCCGCTATCTGGTTTTCTGAACATACTTACTGGGCAGTAATCATTCGTCGGCGATGAAGTTCACGCACAAAGTTATACTTAACATTGACGTGCCTTAAACCACGGTGTTCTCACTTCTGTAGTAGTCGTATGCATTATTGATTATCCTCGAATACACAAATGAGTAAGTTGACTGTAACTCGAAGATCGTCCATCAAATATTTTAACCACAATAACTCGGCAGCGGCTGTTGCCAGAGATACATACTCTGCCTCTGTAGAAGACAAGGCAACACTAGTTTGTTTCTTCATAGCCCAACAGACAGTATTCCCATAAACTTGTAGTAGATAACCAGATGTAGATTTTGAATCTTCCTTTTGTTCCAGTTAGCGTCAGCGTAGCCGAGAAGAACATCTCCATTGCTCTTCCGATAACATAGTTTCAGATCAATGGTTCCCTTTACATATCTTAACACTCTCTTCAAATACATCCACAGTTCGTTTAATAGATTACTTTGGTATTTGCTTAGGAAATTACTGCTGCACTCAGATCCGGCCTTATTCCTATCATTACATAGTTAGACATCCAATTAATTCTCTGCATGGCTTATCCATTGCTTTTGTCGCCTTGATTTCCAACTTGACTTCCATTGGTATTTTGACTGGATTGCAATCTTGCATATTGAATCGTTTTAACAAACTCTTCAGATAGGATGAATAACTCAAATACGTTTCTCCTTCATGCGTTTCACGCAGAGCTTTGCGTTATTTTCAGCTGAAACAGCTGATAAAGCTTTGCATTGCAGAAAATTCAAAACAACTGAGTTTCATTCCTACTCGCAACAGCAATGGTTTCATCTCCTCTTTTAACTAAACCTTGAGAATTTTCAAAAATAATACGTAGGCCGTTCATAGCCAATTTTCTAACTGAGAGCAAATTGTGGGAAAGTTCAGGGACTCGTAAAACATCTTTGATTGTTATTTTATTTATTTTTCCGTTTACTGTACTGGTGACTTTAATTTCCCCTTTAACTTTAGCTTCAAGGTAAGTGCCTGTTTTAGCGACTTTAATTCTAATAGGTTTCTCCAGTGTCGTTGCTGAGAGATATGTTGCCACTGACTAAATGTTCTGTTGCTCCAGAATCCAAAAACCAGTTGATGTCTCCGTTGACTGATCTCCACATGATGTTTCGAAACAAAAACCATCTTCTTCCTTAAATCAGCCACGTTTGCTGACTTATTGTTTCCTGAGTTCTTATTTGGTAGCTTAACTTTGCATGTAGTCCTTTTGTGTCCAGGTTTTACACATCAATGACAGGTAAAGTTGAATAAATTCCCTCAATTTTCACTATTTCCTGTTTTACCAGCGTCTGTTGAATCTTTTCTTTTCCCTTGATGTTGACTCTGGAAGTCTTTCATTGAATGCGTCTCTATTGCAGTAACCACTACATCGTATTCTGCAGGCATCGTTAGTAGTAGGTGACACACAATATCAGATTCCTCGGCGGTAGCTCCAGTCGAACGTAGATCTATGATCAATTTATCAAATCTCAGAAAATGATCAACTAACTTGCCATTTGTTGCAATAAATTTCATGGTTAACAATTGTTTTCTCAATAGAAGCTGACTGGCAATTCCTTTCTTTCGAACGTGTTGCTTATTGATGACCATAAATCAAAGGAGGTGGCCTTATCTTTTGCATATTCCAGGTGACTGTCGGCGATTCGTTGAACGAGGTGAGATTTATATTTCGCTTTTGCTAGATCACCTTTTGCTAATTCCGCTTGAGCTTCTTTTCCACGCGTTGTTCATTCGTATCCGTTGTCAGAAGTTGCACTTTATTGGGATAGGGTGTTTCCACAAAAGATAACAGATCCAATTCCTTCAACAGTGTTTCCATCCTGAATTTCCAGTCATTAAAGTTGGTTCCATCGAATAATGGGATTCGATATTTATCAGCGTCGGTTGCCATTTCGATCTTTTAGGTTAGTATTCCTCGACCCAATTAATTTAACAATGAGACTTATGAGACTTACATCGAAATTTCGTTCTCTTACGTATGGAAAAAACGAATTAGCTACCTAAACCAATTTTTGCATCGAAAATTTTTATCTGGAAATATTCGTTTATACATAAATTATCCCCCTGTAATAGTTTCAAGTCGAAAAAACTTTAAAAACTTAAATTAACCATACGTAGGAGTTCGAAATTTCTAAGTAAGTGTCTTATAAATCCCCGAATGACTATTGCAACCCCTGATTTTCGACTTGAAACTGTTTTAGCGGGATAGTTTATGTAGGAATGAATATTTTCCGATAAAAATTTTTAGTGTAAAAATTGGTTTGGGTGGTTAAAATAAGTTTTGATTCGATTTTTTGTAAATTTGCCCCATGTATGTATGTATGTGTGTATGTATGTATGTATGTATGTATGTATGTATGTATGTATGTATGTATGTATGTATGTATGTATGTATGTATGTATGTATGTATGTATGTATGTATGTATGTATGTATGTATGTATGTATGTATGTATGTATGTATGTATGTATGTATGTATGTATGTATGTATGTATGTATGTATGTATGTATGTATGTATGTATGTATGTATGTATGTATGTATGTATGTATGTATGTATGTATGTATGTATGTATGTATGTATGTATGTATGTATGTATGTATGTATGTATGTATGTATGTATGTATGTATGTATGTATGTATGTATGTATGTATGTATGTATGTATGTATGTATGTATGTATGTATGTATGTATGTATGTATGTATGTAACCCCTAAACGAACGCTAGGGTGGTATATCGTATCGGATGCATTTGTGTAGTAATAAACAATCTCTGCGAGGACGTTTTTAACACAAATTTTTAGACTTCAAAACAGCACCTATTTTATCGTACTACAGGATTTGTGGATGTGGCTATCTTCACACTCGTCTGCTTTTTGCGGTTCAGCACGAGAAAGATACAGAATATATACTTCGCTGTCTCATTTTCTTCTAAGCAGAAGGGACATGCCAGGTTGTTTTCTACGCCTTCAATGTAGTTCATGGAGCGTACTTCACTGTGGTCAATAAGATTCCTCATGACGGTATTCTCTTTAGTTGGACTTTATTTGGGACAGAAAACAAAAACCCGATGTACCGAGCGCATTCAAAAAGTGCTTTTGCCCTATACTAAAGGAAATTTTATTTATGAGACTTCATGCAACGATTTTTTATACATTTAGCGTGTACTGGTGCACAGGATCACTTATAAGCAGTAGAAATTCCATATCTGTATCGAGTATTAGTGTGGGTCCACTATGGTCGTAAGACTTTTTCAACCGTTCAGCTCCATGTCGAGGTTGTGGCAAGGTAGATCATTGAGGTGGACTCATCTATACCACGGTTCTTATCATTCAGATCACCTTTGCCCTCTCGGCACTAGGTTCGTTCCGGAAACCATACTTTATGCAAACATGTTTTTGGGTGCTGGTATGGTCTATGCCCTATGGAAGGAGCGAACCCAGCCTTACTTGTCTCTTAATGCTTCCCTGTATTTGACTAGTGCCCGAACTGTTTCTGCCTTCAGAATAGGTGTGTGAAGTTAGCGACGAAATCTCCTACTACGAATTTTGTACAAGAGTCATTTCCGCCAACAGTAAAGTTGTTACTTCACCCCATTTATGAAAGATGTTTCGTAAATATTGGATGACCCCAAAAGTATAACTTTCTACATCCTTGTTCTTATTAAGATAGGGTACAAAAGGGCCTACAAAGTGGCTGTAGTGATAAATTCCAAAAAATGTCAATAACTGAGCTATTTCGTGATTTTCGAATTGGGTTCACGTGTAATAGAGTTACTTATTATTGTAACGAAACGACTTGCCGCGAGATAAACACGCCGGGAACTACCCAGGTTCTCCGTATTCGTGGTTCTGAGAATTCTGGGCGGATGGAACAGACGAGATTATTCTCGACGCTTCGATGCGATAACGGGTTCCTCGAAAATCGGGAAAGTTCTGGCAACTATCGTGAAAGTTCGAGAAGGCCTACCTGCGTATAAAAGGAATGCCGGACCCAAGGCGAGGCAGTTGAAGAATCGGAGCTTAACATTTTGGACGACGAACGAGAGACCGGTGCGCAAAATAAATAAACATCTGTGTGCGAATATAAATTAAGTGTCATTTAAGAAATAAATTAGTTAGGACAAATCGCGTAGTGTTTTAGTTTTAGTAAACAGTAAAAACTTTACAGTGGTGTCAGAAGTGGGATTAGTTAGTGAAATAAATTAGAAACCATGAAGAAATTACGCGATTTAAAAGTGACGGACCGCAAACGTGAGTTGGAAGATAGAGAACTCGAAACGACAGGGTAGAAAACAGTGCTGCAGAAACGTCTGGAGGAATATTTAACCGACAATGGAGACGACCCTGAAACTTTCGGTTTCGAGTAAGAAGGTGAGCTCATCCTTAACAAAATGGAAAAACTGCATGGCGAGCTGGACAACAAAATGGAAAAACTCCACGGTGAGCTGGATACCAACATAAGGGAACTCCACGGTGAAATGGGAAAACTGTTCGGCGAGTTGGATAACAACATAAAAGAATTCCACAGCGAAATGGGAAAACTCCACGGCGAGTTGGACGAACTCCACGGTGAGCTAGATAGCCGAATTGGAAACCTTGACAGCGCGCTTCAGACCGAGAAAATCCATCGATTGGAGCTGGAGAATCAACTACGAAAATGGGGGGAACGCTTACAATCCATGCATTTCCAGCGCAGTCCGCAAAACATGTCCAGTCCAGGTAATCCGTTTAACCACTCGGAGGAGGTAACCAGGATCCAGGCAGTCCCTACTGCGTGCCATCGAGTGAAGCCGCCAACCTTCGATGGGGAAATCCCCTGGGAGAATTACCTCCGGCAGTTCAAGGCAGCGGCCAAAGCTAACAACTGGGCGCAAAGGGACAAGGCAGTGGCTCTGACGGTCGCTCTCCGAGGAAACGCCCTCGACGTGCTGCAGACTGTTCCAGAGGGGGAGCTGGGCAACTTCGAGCTACTCGTCCAGAGACTGGAGAGGCGGTACGGGCATGCACACCTGGGGCAGGTCTACCAATCCCGAATGAAGAACCGACGACAGAAGCAGGGAGAGAGCCTTCAGGAGTTCGAAGCCGACATCGCGAAGCTAGTTAGATTCGCCTACCCGGAAGCGGCGGAGTCCATGACGGAGAGTCTCACTGTTTCGGCCTTCATCGACCGCTTGATGGATGTGGAGATGCAGCAGGAGATACGGTTGTCACGTCCCAAGAGCACATTAGAAGCCCTTTCCATGGCCCTGGAATACGAGGCTGCGACGGAAGCGTCGAGGACCTGTGGCCGCGTCCGGACGGTGGTCGGGGACGACGCATGCGCGGAAGCCGAACGAAAGGAGGACACGATGGAACAGGTTGTCAACGCCCTCAAGGGACTGCTGAAGGAAAAGAAAAAGAAACCAGCGAAGTCCTGTCCGTGTGGAGAGGTTGGCCGACTCCGAAGGGACCGCAAGCGCCCCAAGGTCGACAAATCCAAACGGGTCGACTCCCAGAGAGCAGCTCCGACCCGTTGCCCGTCCCAAGATCCCGTCATCAAGATAGCTACCCTGAGAGGTGAACGTGGCAGCCTGTACGTGGATGGCGAAATTAACGGCAGGAAGCACACCCTACTGATCGACACCAGGGCATCCAAGACGATCCTGAAGCCAGGCCTGCTGAACACACGAGGGAAGAAAGTGATGGAGTTCAAGTGGAGGTTGCGAACGGCTACGGGCGAAGCTGCCGTCGTCCACGGAGAAGTCGACGTCGAGATCAAGATCGGCACTGCGCGATTCTCGCCACACCGAGTCCTGATCACCGACATAGAAGAGGACGTCATCTTGGGAATGGACATCATGAAGATCCACGGTTTCGCGCTCAATTTGAATCGACAAGTAATGCAGGTCGGCCCAGAGGAAATTTTGCTGCACACCAAGGGTGAGACGGTCCACCAGATAAGGCTGACGGATGACACGATCCTGCCGAGTAGGAGCGAATCGATAGTGGTGACCCGACTTCAAGGCGTGACCGGAAAAGGGAATCCTGCCATAGTGGAACCATGGAACCACGACGTGGAGGTGGGCCGAGGCGTTCTAGTAGGGAAGACCTTGGTGACGCTGGGTGATGAAATTCCAGTCCGGCTCAGTAACATCAATGATTACCCAGTTACCATCGGCAAGGGGACAAAAGTGGGAACCTGCCCACCAGTGACGTCACTGATCCACCAGGTGACGGGAAGCGCTGACGGCCAAGTCGCGAAAGTGGAGGAAGCTCTAGTGGATGCCTGCGATTCTCTCGCTGGAACCGAGAAGAAGAGGCTTATTGAGGTACCCCGTAGATACCGATCGATTTTCGTGTCTGACAAGGGACCTTCTGGGAGAAGTAGTATTGTTAGACAAGATCGATACGGGGAGCGCAAGACCAATCCGCCAGTCAGCAAGGAGGCTGCCGCAGGCGAAGCGGGATAAACATGCCGGGAGCTACCCAGGTTCGCCGTATTCGTGATTCCTAGAATTCTGGGCGGGTGGAACAGGCGAGATTATTCTCGACGCTTCGATGCGATAACGGGTTCCTCGAAAATCGGGAAAGTTCTGGCAACTATCGTGAAAGTTCGAGAAGGCCTACCTGCGTATAAAAGGAATGCCGGACCTAAGGCGAGGCAGTTGAAGAATCGGAGCGTAAACATTTCGGGCGACGAACGAGAGACCGGCGCGCAAAATAAATAAACATCTGTTTGCGAATATAAATTAAGTGTCGTGTAAGAAATAAATTAGTTAGGACAAATCGCGTAGTGTTTTAGATTTAGTAAACGGTAAAAACGTTACATTATGCTGTAATTCCGAAAGTATAACTTTCTGCACTTATTTTGTTATAACAGACCATAAAAGACACGAAGACCAACAAAACAGTCATATGGTAGACCACGTCTACCATAGACCTCTCCTCTCCAAACCTATACTGCTTCTATTGCGTTGTCGCCTCTTTCGATCTGGCGACGACGGCCCTGCTCCGCTAGTTTACTTACGCTTCCTAGCAGGCAGGTCGGCCTCACCACATTGCTTTCGTCTGACTTGGACAAGAGCTTAAATCAGACCGAGGCCTGTTTTCACTCTTCAGGCAAAGATGTTCCCGCGACATTTTTTATGACCTTAGTTATGTGATCCGGGCATAACATCGCCACCACCCAAATCACCTTAACGCATACTCTATCAAGACCAGACTTTCCCGTTTTAAGCCTCGGCTAGCGCCACGATCTCTTCCTTCGTCACTCTCGGAAAGTCCTAAGGGATTCACACCACCAGTCAACTAACGCTGCCCCCTCCCCAATGTTTTTGTCTCCTACAGTTCTCTATTGTTTCTCACACCACTCTTTTGTCCTCTCCCCACTCTTCCATACCCACCTGCTCGTAAGGTTACCGCTAGTGGGCCAGCACCGTTATTTATGACTAAAGGTGATTTCGATTAGGCGGTGCAGGCTGGGAGTTACGCATCCTCGCGTACCCTCCACTCTCTCATTTTCCTCTTGGCACTTTCACATGACTGTGAAGTCCAGCCACGATTTCGGATCGTTTTTCACAAAGTAAAGAAATGGCATTTCTTCAACAACAGTTGTTACTACCTAGATTCTTGTAATCATCTGGCATTGTGTTGCAATGGTGAGGGTTGGAGGGGGGGGGATGAATTATTGAAAGTAAATCTCGCAACTTGCTATTTTCCAAACAATTTCTAATCAATCCACTTAGTCACAATATTTTAGAAGCATTTTTAATTTACCCTAAACATTTTCCCAATCTTCTTCGAACCTAAATTTAAAGTGTTTAAAAAAAAATGAAACCTTAATTGGAATATGCAATTCATGTTTCAGTCAGTTAGTGGCCACACAGTTTTCGAAGACAGTACATCACTTTTAAATGGATTTGATTTTATTGTTCACTTTACCAACCTATCAAAATTCCTCGATGGCCGTCTGAAATTGTATTATTTCCAGGCATTATCGACTACAACTTCCTGTGTTTCCGCCAAGCGATTCAGCAGGTGTTCGAGTTGAGGAACAAGTCGCAGCCGAATCCCATGACGAACTCCACCGGTAGCCCTATAGCGAACGGTAGCAATGTCGTCTCCGAGGGGCACTTGCTTTAGTGTTTGCTATATATTCTCTGTTGTTCTGTTAACGATGTGTTCAGTTTAGTTTTGTATATAATATCTAATCTAATGGGCTGTATATATTGTAATAAGTTTTGTTTTAATAAATAAATTGCATTCGATATATCGCGGTTGAGAATGGTGGAGTTGTGATGCTTGGTACTTATGGAGGGCCGTGTGGAAATTATGTTCTGAAGAGGCGTAAGAGACGTAAAAGTGGCTTTATCAGAATCAATTTTCCAATAATGTTCAACATAGCCCATGGAGGTTTCTTTTGCCTTAGTTTCATGGAGTATTATTTTTTAACTTATCTCCATGAATCCTATATACTGGATTTTCGAATGGAACGAAAAACTTAAGCGACAGATTTTTCGGACCAAAACCATCCAGGGATGAATTCTGGATTGTCAACTCGAACCCCGAAAAAGAAACACTACTGGACCACCTGACGTGCGCCAGACTTCGTAACACCACATTCAATATATTGTAACGTTTTACGGGTTCGAAATAGCTTTCACTACGCGAAGCGCCTTAACTTAATTTATTTGTTTTTGTATGTGGTAATGTATTTAGTCGGATCAATTGATGTTTAATATCTCGTCAATAAATGTTCGTGCCTCGTCAGATGATTCTTTCTGTGAGGCCAGGTCATGTTGACTTAAGAAATAGTCGACTAGTTTTAACCCTTTTTGGTGTTAACCTTTTAGTTTAGTTTGGTTTTAGCCCTTAAATAGTTTTGACCTGGTTTCGTTCTTTGAGGTCGCCCCGCGACATTACCCCCCATCCTCACAAAAAATGGACCACGCACCGGGGGTCGACTCGATTTAACAAGTGGCATCTCTCCAGGATCTCGAGGGAGCGTACCGTACGCCGCCGTTTCTGATATGCTCATATCTCAAAGTGTCTCGATTAACGTTCGTAAATAGAACGATTTTAGTGGGTTCTTTCGCCACCGTTTTAAGGGAAGCCTTTTTGAAAATATTATTGTTATCTTTTGAACTCGTGGATTCGGCCGCACCTTTAGTTGAGAGTTCTTGCACTTTTCTTAAAATATGTCGCTCGACATCAGTCAGTTCGTATGAGCGCACAGGAATCTCTATTATATGTTTATCGATATGGAATTTATTATTCTTCGTATCGACATTCGGTATGGAATTAAAAGAGACAAAATCTATGAGTGCAATCGCATAAGTTTTATCACTATTACTCAACAATATGAGAGGATTGATTTTACTCGTTAAAATTGACTCGGGCCGATAACCTAAAAATATCAGCACATATATGATGTTAACAGGTTAAAAGTTGTAACGCAAATAAACAATATATGTATAAAATATTAAAATTTATTTCCATAAAAATAATAAACATAACTTTCCACAATTTACACTATTGTAAATTTGAAATACATCTCGATTATGGTGAATGCTGCAGGAGCCGTTTGAATTAAAATAAATCAACAAATCTAAGAAATGACGCAAATTTCTATAACTATCAAAATAAATTATTTGTGGTCCGTACTTCTTGTAGGCGATCCAATGCGTCCCCGGTCCTTGTTCATCATCCAAATTAACCACACCTCTTTCACATCAATAAGTTTATGTCTCATAAAGACTCCTCTGAAATTTGGTATACGTAGAATTTTTGCAAGTCTCTTTATGTCCATATTCGTAAGCCTTCTTTTTTATGAGATTTTTACCAATCCTTTTCCTCTGCTTTTATTTTTCTCCTTCTTCATGCTCTATCGTTTGGGCGGTTGTAAAAATAATCCTAATCCTGTTGTGCGTGGTCTTAAATACATGCCTTTTTCCATAGCTATAGCTTCCATTTTTTTATTATGACGCATGACGCCGTCTCATCCAATTCCTTTCTTGCTGCTTTCGCTTCGTTTACGACCTTAGCGATACCAGCTGCATCCCCTCCCAAGGCCCCCAGGGCACCTAGCGCACTAAATATTGGAATGGATGGAAGTATTCCACGAACTCTAAGGAATCGGAATTACACGATTGTTAATTTAGTTGCTTCTTAAGCGTTTTTGATTTTCTTAACGCCACCTTAATAGCATTACCCACAGTCTTAAGCTGCTTTTGTAAAATTTCATCTCCAATTTTGCCGATAGCTTTCATTAAATACAAACCTTTAGTATTGGTTTTCTGTTTTTCTTTGTGGTTTTTGTCCTTCGTTTACGGTTTTTCATTGTTGCTGCTGCTGCTCCTACTTCTCGTTTTCTCCTTCTTCTTATTGTCTTCTGTTTGATAGTAGTTTTTATCATCATCAGCATCATCATCTCCATTCGATTTCCTTTTCTGTGATTTGGGGATAACTAATGGTTCATTTATATCAGGCTGTATGGAGCGCTTTTTAATCTCAACTTCATCATCTTCATTAGCAAGTTTTCTCTTTCTAGATTCATTATTAACATTAGGAACAACATCATTATCATCCATCTTTTTATTCCTCATAGCTTTAACTCTGATGATTTTTTTTTATTTTCTTTCAAATCTCTTTTCGTAGGTTGTCATCAGCTTGTTTTCCATCCTCCCCATCGATGAAATTAGGATCTCGTTGTTTTCTAGAATTTCGTCTTCTAACTTTTTCATTATTTCTTAATTTTCGTTTAATCTCACTTCTCATTGTACGTGTTCTACTTCGTTCGGGGGCAATGGAGTGGTGAGGGACTAGCTGGAGAATATTTAAACAATCTTGAATACATTTAAGGAGTGATAATTTGATCAAGTGATCAAAATTTAAATTGGAGAGTGATGATTATTCCTTGATCGTTGAAGAGCGAATGAATGTTTATATATCTCTGACAAACAAAATCCATTGCGTAGCAAGGGTGGAATACCACTTCTATAAAATCATAAATGAAATCAAGCTACAATGAAGTCAGGACGTCGCGTCAGCCCCCCGCGGAGACCGGAGGTCCGGCAAACGGAAACGCACGCGACGAAATTAGGCGCGTTCCCCATTATGTCCTGTGCATGGGACGAAACTGCAAGCGGGGTGGTCCTGAGCAATGAAGACAGGTTTCACACAATCAAGGCTAACGCGTCGTTCTTGACCGTTCATGAGGATGGTGGTGGTCTTGTCGTCTCTGCTGATCACTGGATGTGGACGGAATACAGCGACTGAAGGGAACGTCTTATCTTATCGTCTCGCAGAAATACGTGTAAACATGTTGATACTCCTTGAAAAATGAACGGCGTCGGGGAAGAATGACGCGTCACTGGAACCGGACGGAGGCGCAACATCTGATGACGAATTCGTACGACGAACTTGCTGATGTCTTCTCGACGATCAGGTTTAGCAGCTGGAACGATGAATTCTGCTGGTAGGCGTAAGGGCTTCCCATAGAAGAGCTCAGCTGGGGAGGCTTTAAAGTCTTCTTTAACGACACTGCGTAGGCCAAGAAGACCGAGCGGCAAAGCTTCCAGCCAGGTCACATGAGGGTGGCAACGGATGGAGCTTTCCAGGTGGCGGTGCACATTTTCTACCATTCCGTTGGCGTATGGATAGTACCCACAGGTGCGACATCGTGTAATACCAAATGTGTTGCTCAGATACCGGAAAAGCTCAGACTCGAATTGTTTGTCCTGGTCGGTCGTGATGCAGGCAGGAGAACCAAACCGCGAAATACAGTAGCGTATCAGTGCGTCGGCGACTTCCTCTGCATTTTTGGTTTGTAATGGCCCAACTTCTAGCCACCGAGTGAACCAGTCGACGGCAGTGAGGCAATATCGATAAGCTTTAGTATAGCTAAATGGGCCGATCAGGTCGATGTGAATATGTTTGAAACGTCCGGAAGGCGCGATAAAGGTGCCAGTTGGGGTGTTAGGCCAATCAATTAGGGATTTCGCCATGATATCGAATCCTCGAGCAGGAGGCCCAGATTTTTAGGTAATATAGGCCTACAGAAAAAAAAACGTATAGGAAGACCCCACGAGACTATGAACATTAGGCATTGTTATTAACAATTAAACGTCAAAAAATGCACTTTTTTGACTCTTTTTGTTCTCAATTAAAAACTAAATTACTTTTGGATAAAATGGGCTCACCATCCTCTAGGGGATTAAAATACCTTTAAAGTGATTCTAAGCCGATCTCGATATCTTCTTTTGTTGCTGAGAAAAACGGAATAGAAAGTCAAAATCGACAAATTCTTTGTTTAACAATCGTTGTTGCGAAATTGAACCTACGACTTGGTTACTTTGTAAAAAGTCGGGGATTATAGTGCTTAATATGTGGTAAAAATTTCAGATCAATTCATCAAATAGTTTATTGCAAAATTCAATTTGTTTATATTTTTGCAATAACCGTCTACACACAAATAAAAAAAAATGCGATTCTAAGGTCATGGTGCCCTAGAGAAACATTTTCTCTATCGATGTCAATTGTTGAATACGATAAAAAGCAATTTTAAGATTGTTTAAAAAATTAAAGAAGAAAAACAATTTTTTTTTATTTTTGCACGTTATGTCATAAGCATAAGCAATATCTCTGGAAATTGTTGACGAATTTTGATGTTTCTTCTTTTGATTTGGGGTACCGTTCTGAGCACATTACGAAGATGCAAATTGTTTATTAATTTATTCATTACTTTACCAAAAAAAATATTCGCGAAAAATTCATTTTTTTGTGCGGTTTTCATTGTTAAACATGGAAATTACTTGTTTAACTATAATACATGAACTATTGTCATTAAAAAAATAAATTTTAAATGTATTAACTTTTAAATTTATTTTTTGATAAAAATATTGTAACGTTTTTACTGTTTACTAAGACTAAAACACTACGCGATTATCCTAATTAATTTATTCTAACTCTTAACACTTATAAATTTATTTCACACAGAGATATTTATTTAACGCGCGCGCTCGAATGTTTACACACCGGTTCTTCAACTGTCCTGCCTCGGGTCCGACATTCCCTTTTTATGGCAGGTAGAAGGCTCTAGACGTTTGCCGGAATATTCCCGAAGTTCTGGAGATCATTCTAGAATTCGCGGAACTTGTTATCGCATCCAAGCTTCTTTGAGCCGTCGGCTTCGACCCGTCCTTCCCGGAATCGCAATAAGGCGAACTTGTGTAGCTCCTGGCGTGTTTATATCGCGGCCGGCGAGCCGTTTCGTTACACTGCCCCCGCCTTAAAGATGTTTCGTCCCGAAACGTGTCCCTGACAGGCCCATGTAGAAATCTACAGTTGGTCCCCTGTCTGCAACGCGAGGTTTGGTGGAAATAACATGCCACGGTCTTTTTGTGGGGACTCCTCTCAGGATTCCAACAACACACCAAAATGTCTACCCCGGTGAAGCGAAATAAGACCTCCAGCATATTCCTGACGACCCTCCAGTCCAAGGCGTCCAATCCGCAAGACAGTTTCGGGATAGCTAACTTAGTTAGATCTTCGCTAAGTAGGGTCTCCCTGAGGTCATGTAGTGCGTCCCACAGGTCCAAATAGGTGGGCTTGTGAAGGGACCTCCTCTTGGTAACCAGGTAGAAGAGCGGCCGTTGTGATCCATCTTCCTTAATCCTCAGCGCTCGCCCGACCGCCGGTCTCTGCTGATGGAGTTCGTCCAGTTTGCCGAACCTCGTCCGAAAATCCGCGGCAATTCCCCGGGACATCCGCAGGTCCTGGGCCACGCAATGAGCCAGCGCATATTCAGCCGGTGTTCCGAAGAGATCCCATTGTTCTTCCCTGGTCACACCGAATCGGGCCTTTCCGGTCCCACCATACGCAGCCATAAACTCTTCAAAGGAGGGCTCGTCCTCTTGGGGCCGTAGTTGGCGCACCTGTTGATCTTGGTCGTGGTCTCCCTCGAAAGGCGCTAATCGATTGTAATGCACGACCCTGGGCTTCTCATTCGGAACTTTGCTGATTCTGTAGATGACGTCATTTATTTTTGTCTTCACCGTATATGGCCCTTCCCAAGCTTTTTGAAGCTTCGGTGATAACCCTCGTCTCCTTTGTGGGTTGTACAGCCACACCAGGTCTCCTTCTTCATATATGCCGCTGTCCGCCCGAACGTCATAGTGATCCTTCATGCGGTCGCTGGCGATTTGGAGATTCGTCCGTACCATCTCGTGAACCTGGTCCATCTTTGTGCGCAGCTCGGTGACGTAGTCTTCCCCAGCCAGATCTTCTCCCGGTTTGCAACCGAAGCTCAGATCGCAGGGAAGCCTCATCTCTCGCCCGAACAGTACCCTTGCTGGTGTTTGGCCGGTGGACTCATTGATGGCAGAACGGTAGGCCATCAGGAAAAAGGGGAGATGTTGATCCCAGTCTCGTTGGTGTTGAGACACTACCTTCGAGAGGTACTTGCCCATGGTGCGGTTCATCCTCTCCTCTCCACCATTCCGTCAGACTGAGGGTGCAGCGCCGTTGTTCTAGTTTTGCGAATTCACAATTTTTCGCAAACTCCCTGGAACAGCTCGCTCTCGAAGTTACGCCCCTGATCGGAATGCAATTCCAACGGTACTCCGAAGCGGCTCACTAGCTCCTTCACCAGGACATCTGCGACAGTTGTTGCTGCTTGGTTGGGAATCGCGTAGGCCTCTACCCATTTCGTGAAGTAGTCCATCGCCACCAGGATGTACTTGTTGCCGCAATCGGTTTCAGGGAATGGTCCAGTAATGTCTAGGGCGATCCTCTCGAAAGGACTTCCCACATTGTACTGCCTCATCGGGGCTTTCGGTTTGCGGTGTGGTCCATTGCTGGCGGAGCAAACTGTACAATTCTTGCACCATTCACGAACAGCCTCAGAGCAGCCCACCCAATAGAAACACTCGCGCACTTTCTGCAGGGTCTTCTTTACTCCCAGGTGGCATCCTGAGGTTCCGTCATGGAGGTAACGTAGCACCTCCGCCACCTTGATCTTGGGCACGATGAGTTGGAATCGTCTTTCTGCGCCATTATCGGATTCCAGCACCCTCTTGAGCAGTCCATCCTGTATCACCAGGGAGTCCCACTGTGCCCAGTACGATTTCAGGGTCCTCGAGGATGGAGCCACATCCTGCCATTCCGGCCGACGTTCTTCTTCTTTCCACTTCAGGATCCGTCGAAGTTCAGGGTTGCCTTCCTGCGCTCGCCGCAGCCCGCCTGGTGACCAGTCCTCGTCGGTGACCGTCGTGCGGCAAGTAGAAGCCTCCTTTACTTCTGCACGACTGCAATGGGAACATCCCTCCAGACAGGGTCTTCTTGAAAGAGCGTCAGCATTACGGTGGCTGGTTCCTGCTCTATGTTCGATGTCGAAGTCATATTCCTGAAGACGCTCAATCCACCGAGCTACCTGGCCTTCCGGGTTCTTGAATCGCAGGAGCCATCTGATCGCCGCGTGGTCCGTTCTCAACAGGAACTTCCTCCCGTACAGGTACTTGTAGAAATGTTCTACTGACTTCACAGCGGCTAACAGCTCCCTTCTGGTGACACAGTAGTTCCTCTCGGCCTTCGAGAGGACTTTACTGAAATAGCCAACCACCCGCTCTTGCCCATCTTGCAGTTGTGACAAAACCCCTCCGATCCCGTCGTTGCTTGCATCTGTATCCAAGATGAAGCGTCCCTCTTGGGTCGGGAACCCGAGAACAGGGGCCGTCGTCAGGCGTCATTTCAGGGCGTCGAAAGCTGCCTGGCATTCTTCATCCCAAAGGAAGGCTCGTTTTTCTTCGGTTAGACGTGTCAGCGGCTTTGCGATGTCAGAGAACATTCGGACGTAACGACGGTAGTAAGTGCAAAGCCCCAGGAAACTCCGCAATTGATGCTTGTCCTTCGGTGTTGGCCATTCTTGGACTGCTCGCACTTTTTCAGGATCCACCTCGACGCCGTTACTGCTGACCACGTGACCCAGATAGTGTACTCTCGTTCTTAAAAGATGGCATTTCTTTGGGTTGAGCGTCAGGTTAGCCATTTGGAGTCTCTTGAAAACTTCCTCCAGGTTTGACAGGTGTTCGTCAAACGTCCTCCCTACGACGATTATGTCATCCAGGTACACGAGGCACATTTTCCAGGAGAGCCCTCTGAGTATGTTCTCCATGAGCCTCTCGAACGTAGCAGGCGCATTACACAACCCGAATGGCATTACGGTGAATTGCCACAGTCCAGATCCTACTGTGAAAGCCGTCTTCTCCTTGTCTGCAGGGTCCATTTCCACCTGCCAGTAGCCACTCTTCAGGTCCAAGGTGGAAAACAGCTTCGATCCAGCGAGAGTATCCAGGGTGTCGTCTATCCGGGGAAGGGGGTAGCTGTCTTTCTTCGTGACGTTGTTTAGTAGACGATAATCTACGCAAAACCTGGTGTCTCCATCCTTCTTCTTTACCAGGACTACAGGAGATGCCCAAGGACTGCTAGATGGCTCGATGAATCCCTCTTTCTCCATGTCGTGGATGATCTTCTCCACTACCTCCAGCTTGGCCTGCGGCAATCTCCTTGCTGACTGGCAGATTGGTCTCGCGTTCCCCGTATCGATCTTGTGTCTAACAATACTCGTTCTCCCAGAAGGTCCCTTGTCAGACACAAAAATCGATCGATATCTACGGAGTAGCTCAATAAGCCTCTTCTTTTCGACTCCAGCGAGAGAATCGCAGGCGTCCATTAGAGCTTCCTCCACCTTCGCGACTCTGCAGCCTGCGCTCCCCGTCACCTGGTGGATCAGTGACGTCACTGGTGAGCAGGTTCCCACTTTGGTCCCCTTGCGGATGGTAACTGGGTAGTCATTGATGTTGATGAGCCGGACTGGAATTTCATCACCCAGCGTCATCAAGGTCTTCCCTACGAGAACGCCTCTGCCCACCTCCACGTCGTGGTTCCAAGATTCCACTACGGCAGGATTCCCTTTTCCGGTGACGCCTTGAAGTCGGGTCACCACTATTGATTCGCTCCTACTCGGCAGGGTCGCGTCTTCCGTCAGCCTTATCTGGTGGACCGTCTTGCCCTTGGTGTGCAGGAAAATTTCCTCTGGGCCGACTTGCATCACTTGTCGTTTCAGATTGAGTGCGAAACCGTGGGTCTTCATGATGTCCATTCCCAAGATGGCGTCCTCTTCTATGTCGGCGATCAGGACTCGGTGTGGTGAGAATCGTGCAGTGCCGATCTTGATCTCGACGTCGACTTCTCCGTGGACGGCGGCAGCTTCGCCCGTAGCCGTTCGCAACCTCCACCTGGACTCCATCACTCTCTTCCCTCGCGTGTTCAGCAGGCCTGGTTTCAGGATCGTCTTGGATGCCCCGGTGTCGATCAGTAGGGTGTGCTTCCTGCCGTTAATTTCGCCATCCACGTACAGGCTGCCACCTTCACCTCTCAGTGTAGCTATCTTGATGAGGGGGTCTTGGGACGGGTGCCGGGTCGGAGCTGCTCCCTGGGAGTCGACCCGTTTGGATTTCACAACCCTGTGGCGCTTGCGGTCCCTTCGAAGACGGCCAACTTCTCCACACGGGCAGCACTTCGCTGGTTCCTTTTTGCTTCCCTTCAGCAATCCCTTGAGGGCGTTGACAACCTGCTCCAAGGCGTCCGCCCTCCGTTCGGCCTCCACGCCTGCGTCGTCCCCGACCACCGTCCTGACCCGGCCGCAGCTCCTCGACGCCTCCGTCGCCGCCTCGTATTCCAGGGCCATCGAGAGTGCTTCCAATGTGCTCTTGGGACGTGACAGCCGTACCGCCCGCTGCATCTCCACATCCCTCAAGCCGTCGATGAAGGCCGAGACCGCGAGACTCTCCGTCATGGACCCCGCCGAACTCCTGAAGGCTCTCTCCCTGCTTCTGTCGTCGGTTCTTCATTCGGGATTGGTAGACCTGCCCCAGGTGTGCGTGCCCGTACCGCCTCTCCAGCCTCTGGACGAGTAGCCCGAAGTTGTCCAATTCCCCCTCTGGAACCGTCTGCAGCACGTCGAGGGCGCTTCCCCGGAGAGCGACCGTCAGAGCCACTGCCTTGTCCCTTGGCGCCCAGTTGTTGGCTTTCGCCGCTGCCTCGAACTGCCGGAGGTAGTTCTCCCAGGGAATTTCCCCGTCGAAGGTAGGCGGCTTCACTCGGTGGCGCACAGTAGGGACTGCCTCGATCCTGGTTACCTCCTCGATCCTGGTTACCTCCTCCGAGTCGTTAAACGGGTTACCTGAACTGGACATGTTTTGCCGACTGGGCTGGAAATGCATGGATTCTGATCGGGTCCCCAATTCTCGTAGTTGGTTCTGCAGTTCCAGTCGTTGGATTTTCTCAGTCTGAAGTGCGCTGTCAAGATTCCCAATTCGGCTGTCCAGCTCACCGTGGAGTTCGTCCAACTCGCCGTGGAGCTTTCCTATTTTGTTGTCCAACTCGTCCTGGAGTTTTCCCAGTTTGTTGTCTAACTCGCCGTGGAGCTCTTTCATTTCGCCGTGGAGTTCTTTCATGTTGTTGTCCAACTCGCCATGGAATTCTTTCATTTGGCTATCCAACTCGCCATGGAGTTTTCCCAGTTTGTTGTCAAGAAGACGCTCACCTTCTTCCTCGAAGCAAAAAGTTTCAGGGTCCTCTCCATTGCCGATTAAATATTCCTCCAGACGTTTCTGCAGCACCGTTTTCGTCCCTGACGTTTCGAGTTTTCGTTCTTCCAACTCGCGTTTGAGGTCCACAACTTTTAAATCGCGTAATTTCTTCATTGTTCTTAATTTATTTCACTAATTAAATCCGCACTCTGACACCACTGTAACGTTTTTACTGTTTACTAAGACTAAAACACTACGCGATTATCCTAATTAATTTATTCTAACTCTTAACACTTATAAATTTATTTCACACAGAGATATTTATTTAACGCGCGCGCTCGAATGTTTACACACCGGTTCTTCAACTGTCCTGCCTCGGGTCCGACATTCCCTTTTTATGGCAGGTAGAAGGCTCTAGACGTTTGCCGGAATATTCCCGAAGTTCTGGAGATCATTCTAGAATTCGCGGAACTTGTTATCGCATCGAAGCTTCTCGATCCGTCGGCTCTTTGAGCTGTCGGCTTCGACCCGTCCTTCCCGGAATCGCAATAAGGCGAATTGTGTAGCTCCTGGCGTGTTTATATCGCGGCCGGCGAGCCGTTTCGTTACAATATGATAAAAACACACTATGTTCATACTACCATTTCATATAACAATAAAACAAAATATGTTAATAATATTATAATGTACGTTTTATTCAATCCTTCTCCATTTTTAGCAATGAAAACCGCACCAAAATAAAATGAATTTTTCGCGAAAATTTTTTTTACAAAAAATTGTTTCAACAAATTTGGTGGTAAATTAATGAATAAATATTGTAACGTTTTTACTACTTACTAAAACTAAACACTACGCGATTTATCCTAATTAATTTATTTCTAACTACACTTTAACACTTATAATTTATTTCACACAGAGGTTTTTATTTATTTAACGCGCGCGGTCTCTCGCCCGAATGTTTACACAACGATTCTTCAACTGTCCTGCCTCGAGTCCGGCATTCCCTTTTTATGGCAGGTAAACGCCTTCTCGAACTTTCTGGCAGTTTCGAGATAGTTCCACGAATTTCTCCTCGGGTTTTCGGGGAATCGAAGCGTCCCGGCCTTACGAGATTGTTCCCCTTGCTTCTAGAACGAATTCGCGGAACCCGGGCAGTCCCAGACGTGTTTATTTGGTTTCGGCGAGCCGTTCCGTTACAATATTAATAAACAAATTGCATCTTAGTAATGTGCTCAGAACGGTACCCCAAATCAAAAGAAGAAACATCAAAATTCGTCAACAATTTCCAGAGATATTGCTTATGACATAAGGTGCCAAAATAAAATAAATGTGTTTTTCTTCTTTAATTCTTTAATTAATAATCCTCCGCATTATCCTCCTAAACGTTTAACATGAACATCGAAAATGAAATTGGTACGTATCTCGGTAGTTTAGTGGTAAGAACAACCGACGCGAAATTGGGAGACCCGGGTTCAAATCTCGGCTGAGCTACAAAATCCATTTTCACAGATTCTCTTACATTTGTTTCTTTTACATACTTCACTGTTTCTTATTTTTCACAGCTGATAGTTAAGAAATTTCGTTTATGTAGATTACCACCTACTTGAAAATTTTCCCATTTTAATCTACTATAAGAAAAAAATTGTGTAGAAACAGTTGCCATGGTTACCATCCCCTCCCTCAAATCTCCTACGTCGGCTACGTCATTACTTTCCTCGCGTATCCCGGTTGATCGATCGCGTTCAAATCTATAAACGGTGCATTTGGGAGTTAGGTACACTACAACGTGTTTCAAAATGATTGTCATCTAGTCGGCTATGGATTTCCCATGTAAGATAAAAAAAATAGGAGTTTCTACTAGCTATACATAACCTCAAAATAACCTACTTAACATCTTTTAACTTCTGGTTTTTCTCTGTCAAAAGAAAACGAATTCTAAGTATTTGTCTATTTGTAGTATTTGTTTTGGCCCTGAAAAGAGCCATTAATTGCCAGCAGTACTGATTGCCAGTTTAACACTTGCACAGACCGCAAAGATCACAGGACACTTGTTGTCAGAATTAGATCGGTTCAAATCAATAGAGCGCGGCACATCAAGAATTATATACATGCACAGAAATTCCAACGCCAACTATATATGACTATAGATGACAATCATTTTGAAACACATTAGGGGTACTCACGTTATTTAGCATACTAAATCGTTAGCATGCTAAAATTAGAATTATGAGTGACCCAAGGTAAGTACTATCGTAATCTTGCTAAATAAGTGCGGTGGTGCCACTCTCGCGGAATGATTCTGAAACAGTTTTTGTAAATAACTGAAATTTTGTTTCTTTTCTTTGGTTTATTTCTTTTATCATTACTATATATAACCATACCCTACCATATAACCATAGTTATACCATATTTTACCATAAAACCTCTTTGGAAATGACAAATAAAAAAAACATGGCCGCCATTTAGTATTAGCATAGTAACATTGTATTTAGCACACAACCAGGTGTGCTAAATTGACCAACTTATTTCTATTGGAATATTTAGCATGCTATTGCTGAAACTCTACGACTAGTACAACTATCACGCTACAGCATGCTAAATGAAAGATTGTGAGTACCCCTATATAGTATTAAAACAAAATCGGAACTCATGTTCTGGAAGGTAAGGTAATTTTGTTGAAAATAGCTAGATTTTAAAGTCGGGTTTATACAGCAAATAAAATAAAATAAGGAACAAAAACCCTGAAACGTGTCGCGGGACAAGCGTTAGGAACTTTAGTTCCTTTTAATTAATAACCAATTTTTTTTTAATTATTTCTTAATAAAACTTTGTATTGTAACGTGAAACAGCGACAGTAAGACGGGCATTGCGTATAATACACAGCATTGGTTCTATAAGTAAGGCAATGAAATATCGTTCCTCGGTGCGTCAAGCGCGTGGTCTCTCTCTCTCTCTCTCTCTCTCTCTCCCCCACTCTCTCCCTCTCTCCCACTCTCTCCCTCACCACCCCCCTCTCTCCCTCACCCCCTCTCTCTCCCATTCTCTCCCACTCTCTCCCTCACCCCCCACTCTCTCCCTCACCCCTCCACTCTCTGCCCGCCACCGAGCCACTACGAACGCCTCCGAGCCGCTACGAACGCTGCCGAGGTAACGCTTTCCGGTAACGCATTCCATTTAACGGTCAGATTTTTTGCGGCGCGACCACCCTCGCTCCCCAATCCCTGGCAAAAGGATCTAAAGTTCCAAAAACAAAATAATAAAATTAAACATGCACATTTCTATAATAGGGTTTATACAAAAAATGGATGAATACGAATTATAAGGTTAGGGCCGTTGGGGCGATGATGTTGATGGCAGGCACTGCGGCTGTGGCTTTATTACGTAAGAAGCGTAATAGGTGTTTTAAAGTTCCCCCTTTGAATAGAGACAAAAAGTGCAATGTGTATAAGAATTTGTTGGAATATGCAAAAAGGCATGATAGGCAGCAATTCTTTAAATACACAAGGATGTCTCCAGAGATGTTTGACTATTTATTGAGACAAATTGAAATTCTTATTAGGTGTTTCCTCCATTATGCGTGAAATGGTCAGCCATGCATCTATATAAGCCGATGTTTTGTCCTCCTTGTTCTTAATTTATTTTCGTTAGTTCCTTATTTTATTCTATTTTCTGTATAAACTCTGTGGTCTGGTCTGTGGTGCATTTTTTCTTCTTCGGCTATTTTTGGCTATTTTTCCCTAACTATTCAGCGATTTTCGGTTCCAAGTGGTTGGCAACACTGGTCCCCGTAATATATGTTCTATGACCGTCCTTAACCAAACTTAACCTATATCATGCTGATCATTGCAAATTGCAAATGCGAATGAGGGAAAAGAAGTCAATAAACGCTGTGAACAAGTCTTTCATATCAGGTGTGGTGTGGCGGTTATAATAAAATTTGGTTTATATGATAGCCTTAAGATGCATTCGGTAATTTGTTGGTTGTGCCACAATAAACGTGATTTAATATCGTTTTGCACAGGTGAATCTCAAAACTATCAAAATTACATGAAGAAAATGATTGAGGTGGTTGCTGGAGTCAAGGTTTGTTATTTTATCTGTTGAAGCAGTGAATCTTAGTGGTCTAGGATTTAATTGTACATTAAAACTATCCAGCAATACAATTAAATTTCAATAGAAGCTGAATATTGTTAATTTTGTGAAGTGTTTTTTGCCATTTTACACTAACAAGTACAGAAGATTCTCATAAATTGTCTATACCTTAACCACATTGTAAATATGTTACGTCTTTATTGCAGTTGACCTCGACCATGTTCCAATATATTTGCGTTTACTGCAGTGTGGAGGTGTACAATTTCTATGTGTTTCGTGAGAAGTCCCTGATGAGGGCCGAGGAAATACAGGTAGAGTCTATCCATAGGGAATATAACTTGCAATGAGTAATTTTTTAATTTCTTTAAACTGGCGATGAGCAAATGGAATCTTATAGACACTACGTCAATGTTAGCCGCCATTATTCCATATTTCTGTGCTTATGCAGCCATGTGTCTCGGTAGGCTCTGTTTCGGTATCTCTCAAACTAATGTGAAGTTCAATTCAATTACTATAAGTTATTGGGATTCTAGTGATTGTATGATAGTTTTCAATTCATCAGTAGCATTTTAGGGCATTCTTTGCATATTTGTAGTACCATGATATCAAAAATTACCTTGATCAAGCATGGTCATGGATTTTAAAATGATTGTCGCAGCTCCCCAACGATTATAGACTAACCAGGATTGCTCACTTACATTTGACCAATGTTGGACAGTTTTGTGACGTCACCACCGGTGCTGAAGTGCATTTACGTATTGATCTGTGGATGACGTGATGTGGATATCTTACATAAATATAGATTACGTAGAGTGCGTACATAAACCGTACAGTTTACAATGATAAATCTTACTGTTTACTACAGTAAAATGAATAAATCTCTATCTTCTGTCCAGCACCGGTGGTGACGGCACAGAGTTTTTGCCAGACAGATTCGGCGAACTGAGCAATCCTGGTAGTCTATAATCGATGGCAGCTCCCATCCTACATTTATGACAGTCATTTTTTGAGTGTCAAAAGCTGTCGTCATTGTGCTAAAGTTTTCTAATCCTACACAGTTTTGGAATTATGGCTCTCACCACACAGCACAAAATTTGCATGATTGAAGTCTATTTTCGAATGAGTGTGAATAGCTGAAATACATTTGTAAGTTATTGGTGATGTCACTGTAGCTTGATAATGGCAGAATTATGTCAAATGGATGATTTAAGCTAAGACAACGGTTTTACATTCAGTGGCAACCCTTGACCATTATAATTTTTGATATTTTGGTATATTCATCATATTTTATTTAGAATTATGGCCCTATGAAAAAATAAACAAGAACAAATTTTGTAGGAGTTAGACAAAGATAAAGAGGAACATGAGGGTTAAACGAGATTTACACTATATATCCAGAATTATCATCTTTGTTTATCCAAATTCAGTTCAGTGGTTTCACTTTTCATACACAGTGTCACTGTTTCTTGTAGTGGGATGATGCTCTGGGGGAGATGCGTTTGGAACTGCAGGAACGTTCTTGAATAAACCACAAAAAATGAAACAACGATCCTTGTTACGGATTTAATGCCGACGTTTCGTCCGAGATGACGGACATAATCAAGGCTATTTTATGCAGGACAAAGTTGTATGAAATTACATGGATTTGACTACTACACACAACTCGAGTTGTATTTCGTCACTAGTCCAACACGCCGTCAACTTTGGAGGGTTTCTATTTTTAATAATGGCCCTCCAATAAATCTCATATTGGCGATATACAGTGGTCAAATCTATGTAGTTTCATACAACTTTGTACTGCATAAAATAGCCATGATTATGTCCGTAATCTCGGACGAAACGTCGGCATTAAATCCGTAACAACGATCCTTGTTTCATTTTTTGGGGTTTATTCAAGAACGTTCCTGCAGTTTCTGGTAGTGTTTTTTATGTGAAGTATGCTCTCCTGCTCATTTGTTTTGCTGTATTCACTGGCATTTGGTATTCCACACGCACTCGTACCGCTGATATGCTTCAACAAACAATACCATATCCTCATTTGGAATTACTCGAACTACTTGAATGACATTGAATAAAATAACTAAGGAAAATAATTTAAAAAAAGAACAGGAAATTTCACATTGTGACATAGATCTCACTAGCAGATGATCAGTTTTCACTGCTCCTTCTCTCTGGATGAATTATCAGTTCGAGGAACCATTCCTTCATCAAGAGTTGGTTGGGGAGCAATATCTTTCATCATTCATCTTTAATGTACACTTTGGGTGAAACAAAAATTAAAGGCTATTTATGATTCCTCCAGAAAGAACATCCAAAGTGATAGGTGTAAATGAGATATTGAATCAGAAAGCAGAAGTAATGTAGTAACTGATGATAAGACTATACAAGGGCAAGACCAATATAGTAATGAAGACAGAAATTGATTAACAAGAAGAGACAAATGAACAAGATAAACTATAGGCAAAGTCAGAAAGTGGAACAAAGGCGAGGAATCTAACACAGAGCAAGATAATAATGAAGCACCCAGAAATAAAAATTTTAAAGGAATAGTTGGCACAAAATAGTTAAAAGATTGCTCTTAACGGGGTTCGACCCAAGACTGAAAATAAAATGTGTTTCAAAATGATTGTCATCTAGTCGGCTGTGGAATTCCCATGTAAAATAAAAAAAGCGCCTCGCGAAAATAGTAGTTTCTACTAGCTATACATAACCTCAAAATAACCTACTAACCTCTTTTAACTTCTGGTTTTTCTCTGTCAAAAGAAAACTAATTCTGAGTATTTGTCTATTTGTAATATTTGTTTTGGCCCTGAAAAGGGCCGTTAATTACCAGCAGTACTGATTGCCAGTTTCACAATAAATGTTCGAAGTGTCACTTGTTGTCAGAATTAGATAGGTACAAATCAATAGAGAGCGGCACATCAAAAATTACATGCACAGAAATTCCAATGCCAACTAGATGACAATCATTTTGAAACACATTGTATTATAACCCACTTAACTGGTGTCAAGCAAAATGTTTTAAGACTTTAAAAAAATCATATGATTGTTGGTTCTAGTATATTTGAAACCAGATAATTTCTGGTTGCAATGGTTGCAAAGTGGAAATGAAAGCGGTGATTGGTTCATTGTATATTACAGGTACGCTTTGGACTAATCACACAAATCTAAAAGATTTTTAGAGAAATGATGGCACAGGTATGAATATATTTACAACTCTTTCTGCCAAAAAGTTCATGATTTTGTTGATCTGTCTGAGATTCGGTGATATTAAAAATATAACTGAAAGATAGGCAGAAGACAAGTTTGCTCCTAGAGCAATATTAAACTAATGACTGATTAAAACAATACTAAATAAAATAGAGTAATAAAGAGCAACATTTAACAAGGTTGTCAATAATTGCCGCTCTGTATATAGCCGTAGTGAATATGTAACCCTAGACGAATAGTAAGAATTATTCTGAGGCAGACGTTCATTCCAGCAATACATCTCAAATAAACCAGTAAAATATGGTTTTGGTTGACTTTAACATTCTGTACCTTAGACATGGCAATATATGTTGGTAAATAACCTGATACTTCATTTGAGTAATTCATGAAACAGACATTGATTGTCCTTTGAATGATTGAACCAATTTCAAATAGGTACATTCAAAAAGTTATGGGGTCCATCGGACTCCAACTGACCGAATTCATAACATTTGATTACCAATCCATTGCCAGGTTAAAAGTCATATAAGTAATAATAATACATAAATATTTCACTTTAACGACTCAATCTAATTGTTGGTAATTTCAGAAATTGATACAGGAACACAACTCCCTTCCCGATTCCGAAAATGAATCCTTGGAAGAAGTACACCTACCCGGTATCGAAGAGCTAAAGGTAGACTTTGTCCCTTGGTTGAAATCAAAACTTCCCGCTAAAGAAAACTCAACAGAAGATGCATCGACCATGATGAGGGAAAACGGACCGGGACCAAACCCCAACAACCTCAGAAGCGATAAGAGTACTCAAGTCCTCACAATTGTAACGAACGACCAGCAAATTCAGTGCAACTATCCAGAAACTGTAAGCAAAAGAGTTCAGTGTGTCGCCGTATCATTGAAAGACAAGCGAATCCAGTGCTATCCCATCACCGACAATAAAAAGACTCAGTGCTGGTTAACTAAGCCCAACAGTGACAAACAAACCGAATGCGACACAGCGATGATGGAGGACAAACAAACTGAAACTCCCACTATGGCAGACCAAAACATTCAATCCGACGGTGCAGTAAGAAAATCCACGAGCAGTACACAAGTTGATTGTGATTTAGTATTATTACAAAATAAGCAAGTCGAATGTAAACCACTTACGAGGGACCAGTCAACTCACTGCAATTATATGACAGGCACCACGCGCCACATACAAACCGAGGACGAGATCGTTTTAACAAACACCAAATGTTTTAGTACCATGACAGAAAATGAGCAGTGCTACGAATCGACTGCCAACAAGCCAATCGAGTGCGATATACCGAAAGGTGTGTTTATTAACGAAGACAAACAGGTCCAGTGTAATGGCGGCATCGACTTGGCTTACAACAAAATGAACGTAGCATCATCAAAAGGCATATGTGCCGAAGTTAATATGGCGATCGGCGATCCAGAACGTGACTCCATAGACATGCAAAAAGACTTCAAAAATAAATTTATTAAATGTTCGTTGTGCAATCTGACATTTCCAAGAAGTGGGTACTACAGACATAGGATGGTTCATTTGCAATGCTGTAAGTGTAACCTGCGTTTTAAGAGCCTCAAAAGTTATAAGCATCACTTAAGCACGGTATGTGACGATAAAATGAAATCGACAGCCGTCGTGAATATAACACGGTTGTCTTTGAATAGTTTAAAAAGAGCTTCGCCGGAGAGCTCGGCTCTGAGTAAACGCCATAAAACAGAGTAATGGCAGTTGTTTTCATTTTTTTTACGTTCTACACCAGAATTGTTGTTACTGAAATACATTATTAGTTTTTCCTCTTAAGGTGAGATTGGGAATTAAATTGCATCGCCATGAATCTCATTGTGATTTTGGTACAAAATACAGTTTATGTTATTATACTTTATGTAACAATAATCTGGATGTCAGAAGTTTTATTTTTCTGTAAAATATAATCTGTTTGTGGATCTGCCAATAAATATTTTTACAAAACAATTTTATCACAGCGTACTTCATCATATTCATGAACATTTCAATTGTTGTAGTGCTCACCTCATATCAAAATTATTTTGTTTTAAATTCCTTGGGCCAATGGACTTTAAATTCCAAACCTGTACCATGGGCTTGGTGCAGGTTTGGAAGTGGGAAGTTCATAGTGCCCGCTTTATGGTAGAACGTGGCGTGTGCGATATGGCCGATATGTGATCTGATGACTCCGAGTCCCATACGGTTCTAACATAAATCTGGTTTACAAGTAATGTTTTTGTTTTAAAATTAATAGGAAAGCAATTTTGATGCAAACATGACCATCCTGGAACGCCATGCAAAGTATATTATTAACAATTACGGTGTGACAAGTTGTGTTGTGTTCGAATGGAAATATATCGTGAAAGAAGTATTGACGGGAAATTTTACGAAAAGACGAAAGTTCATTACGATTTTCCCTTCAAAGTTATCTTCCAATGGAAAAGTACTTATATTCAAATATAAATTCTTTGGTTATTAGGTAGTTCAAAAATATGCCACAATAGTGGATGTTATCCATCATTTTCAAGATGTTAAATACCTAAAAGGTAAATTTGTTATGACAAGCACTGTGTCATTTATAGTCACCATTAAAGTTATAGTAAACACATAGACTACTAGAAATAGCATGTTTGCTACTTGCTGGAACAATGCTACCGAATACATCAACACATGAACAAGTTTTATCTCTTGTTAACAGGTCCTTTCCAACATTTGCCTAATAAGCTATTTCCGCTTAGTCTGAAGCCAGTTGTCACAATAGTTGTTAATAATAAATTTAGCAGAGGATTGTGGGTACGATAAAAAATGCTGTCATGTGGAATAACGTGCAAACTTTACTTTCAACTTTGAAATTCCCCACATTTACTTTGGAATATGTAATAAAACTCGTTCGGTTTAAGGTTTATATTTATTGTGAAATATAAATTGAAATTGATTTAGTTACTATGACTCACCGTTACAGCATCTACATGGATATTCCGTGAAATGCCCAGTTATGTCAAACTAACTTACAGAATGATTATGTATGTGATGCTATATGTGCTGTGCTTGATTTTAAGTATGTATAAACGATTGTACTACATTCATAACACCAAAAATCAGGTTAGCTAATATTTTAAATGGAGTTATGAAAATTATTACAATAAGTACTTTGATATAACCATACAAGGGGGATAAACCAAACATCTTGGAACTTGATTAATGATGAATTTGTGAGATTAGTTGTTACCAAACTTTTGAAACTTTTCAGAATTACAATTTTCGTTCCATTTTTATTTGTAAAATTATTCCATCGCCAGTCTTAAAGCATCAAATAACAAAGCTATTCCATAATTTACCTATCTCACGAGATAACTAGCTATTTCACGCCACATCAAGCTTGTATGCCTTAACGGTACCATAGGCAATCTACCGATCACACTACAAATCCTACTCGCTCTTTGACTTTCTCTCATCCTCCTTGAAGTGCAAGAAGACAAAAGAGAAGATAAATACACCGACCATCATCGAGAACGCCCCCGTGTAGTACGGGTACGCGCTCGTGATGAACCGCTCGTACTGGGTGTGCTTCAGCGGCCTAACCGACACTTGTGTTGTGCTGAACAGCCTCGTGTAACCAATGCGATCATAGTCAACCTTAAACTGATACACGCCATACACGTCGGGAATCTTAAACCTCGCCTCGTACTCCCCAGACGGCCTTCTTTGCAGGGTCGTACGGATGAACGGATCGATACGGACGAACTCCAGCTGGACATCCTCGGCCGTGAACGGCTTCCAACGGCCATTCTCCAGGATGTCAATCTCGATAGTGTAGATCTGGAAACGGATTGGATACATACAGGTTTGTGGATAAGTCAGGAAAAGGAATTTTCATTATGACCTGACAGAACTTTGATTTAGTAATAGTGAAACTTACAACATTGTCCATTATCGTATACTCCCTTGGCGTATCCTTTTCGCCCTCTTTGTGGTGCTTGACTGATCTCACCCTTAGCTGACCATGTTCTTTGAACACCCACTGTGTTATCGCTGTAGCCACAGCCTCATTGCCTGATTTAGGAACTGCCTTGTCGTCCTGGAAACAATGTTATAAAGTTTTGTAATCCACAAAAAAAAACTTATTAGAAATTATTATACATCCATTTGACACATTAGGTATATATGTAAAAGAATAAAAAAGAAGTGACTGTAGTGTACTTCACAGAACTTACCCCAGCCTTCTGTACGGAAGATGTGAAGAATTCATCTGAGAAAAACAAAATGGAACCACTGAAGACAACCCTTGCATTGTTTCTAGCTTGTAGACCTGCGATCAGCACTGTATCCTTTCCTACCGCATGTGGGTACTGAAATAAAATTATTTATCATTAGTAGTAGAAGTCGTTTGAAAGTTCAATTCAGTAATATTTTTCCACAAAACCACTTTTCTTTAACACTCCTAACAATGTTTCTTGGGCTCAAAGAATGTACATATAAGGGCAAATTGTACTACAGATGTGGCCTCATTCAATCCGTCTTACTTCTTTAATAGGTTGGTCCGGGTTGTAACTGTAAGCGGTACTATCTGCTGTCAAAAGAGGCAATACGAGTGGGTTTTCCGGATCAGCGAGCAGACCAGTACCCTGGTACAGCAAAGGGGCGATACCTTTCCTGGGGCCGACAATGACAGGAGCGTCGATCAGGTTGTCCGACGGCACCACAATTTTTGTGTGCTGGCCCTCATCAGACATGTCATAGTTTAAGTGATCAATGACGTACGTACCCTCCTCATCCACCTGAAAATGGAAGATTGAACAATTAGAGACGGTAGGTATATGAAATCTTGGTTTAGTAGGAATGAATCGGGAAGAAACGTGGTATTATCTGTTGCAGATTGTAAGGGACAGGAATGGGTAATATGGTAAAAACATTACTATGGTACCATTTTGTGAAAGTTTGTCGATAGCCCGGAAATAATTGTGATCGAAGCTTTATATTTTAAAAAAAGCTAGGTGTTAAGGACAGCTCAACAGGGGGAAGGAGGGTTTCCTTAGTACGTGGACTGTATCCTGGGGATTAGCTATGATAGTTTTTGGCCTCAGCCTCAGCAGAATTGTGCATGCTGGATATCATTTAGTGTCATACCTCAAATCCACACTCGGATGCGAGCTCCCGCAGGACGTCCCCGGTCACGCTGCTTCCGGCGACCAACACGTTGCCCCCATCGTCAATGAACTGCGTAATGGTATTGACGCTCAATGTACCCCCAAACTCCTCCACTGAGGGCGCGAATATGATAAGATTCTTGTACAGGAACTCATTATAACGGGACAGTACGAGGGAGGAGTCGTCTGCGATCTTAAATGTCAAGGTGTAGCCGCGGTCTATAGAAACACAAGAGTTAGCGATTTGCCGGGTGGCGAGTTAACCTATAGATTACCTTGCAGAGTTCTGAAAAAAATTGAATGGGTTTCCCGTATCACCTGGTTGTCCAGCAGGACCAGGGTCGGTCCCTGTGCCCTGGTCGCCAGGAAAACGGAAAATATGGACAGAATGTGGGATAATTTCATTTTTTCGGCACTTGAAGGTTTACACCAACCAAACACACAAACACACGTCACCAGAAAACACGGAGACGGATCATCAAATCTCTGTCATGTCATATGTCATAGAGATAAACGAGAGAGGAGGTAACAAATGTGGTTGGAAGTTGGAACTAGGCACTCTAGTTGGAACAAATAGACCAAAGCACAGACTAAAGTGGCTTCTGCATATCGCCGACTTCAAATAATCCAAGAGCTAGCTACATAAAACAGTATCGATAAGGTACACGACATTTGAGTTCATAACTGATTGTAAAAACATGAACTCAACACCAAATGGCTGTTCTGCCGGTTTGCATAGGCCGGATGTGTAAATGGCGAAAAACCGATAAAGTACACGGGTGAAATTTTGTTCAGGCATTGTCTAGACCTTGACTAAGAGCGGTGTAACAATGGCATAAAGATAGCAGGTCGGAAAACCCTCGGCAGAAATGATTCAAAGTCGCGGAAAATTACCATGACAAAAACCGATAAGGTACACGTGAAAAACTTTTACCGTACATTCTTTGGTCCTCAAGGAAGAGCGGTGCGATAGTGGCAGAAAATTTGCAGGTCGGAAAACCCTCGGCAGAAGGTCATGAAAAACGCCCTATAGGAATTGATGTTCATGAGTGCCATGAAAAACGCCATGTATAGTTCCTACAGGGCGTTCCATGTAGTTCCTACAGGGCGTTTTTCGTGACTTTCAGTTTCTTCTGCCGAGGGTTTTCCGACCTGCTAATTACATCGCTCTTACGCCCAGATGCACCGTACTCATTTAATCTGGATCATACTATTAATCTCGTTTATGTCCTATGTTTCTTATGCACCGTCTTATTTTTCGCAGTTTAATCTCGCTTAAAGTAATCCCTAGTCTAACGAGGGTTTAAGCGCGTGATTATAACCTATAATAAAATTGTGTTCTTTAAATTTGTTTTGTTTTTGGTGATTTCGGTTAATACATTCGATTTATATATCTGTGGTATATACCATGTACCTTACCTGCATAATATATTGTTAACAGAGTAGTAAAATAACAAAGTTTGTGAAAATAGATAGGCCGGCATTTGAGGTAAACTCTTCGAGTACTATTTACGTTTTTTTTTTTTTTGTTAAGGCTGTATTGGCTGCATACATATGTTTCAAATACTGCTTCTGTGCCTTGTAATCTGTATAAATATATCTGTACTCTGATTTCAATGCTGACGGATGCTATTGTTTTTCAGAATAGGTAATTATTTGTGTTACAATTGTTACACCTCTAGAGAATCCCTACAGATCTTTGCAAAACCCCCAATAAGTTCACTGCAAATTAATTTTAAATCTGAGCCTCTAGCACATGGTCAATTAAGATTAACACAACTAACAGGAAAGTTTTGAAAAAAGCGCTTCTCATATGTGCCTTTCGTCAACGTCAACGCCACCACATAGAATACTACATTGACTACATTCCTTGATTCCTATATACCTATATTGTTCTATGGATTCTATGACTCTCTCTAACCAACTGTGCTAACCAACATGCAATGTTGCCAAATTATTTTAGACTTGCTCGAAGGATCGCTAAATCCAAACACGGTGCATAAAGAATCTAATCCTCAAACCTAATCCCGCTTGATCGATCGCGTTCAAATATATAAACGGTGCATTTGGGGGTTAGTCAAGGTATAAACAATGCATGAACAAAATTTCACGAGTGTACCTCATCGGTTTTTATGAAAAGTGGCTTCTCAATATGGCCGGTTCCGTTTACAACATTTATTACCCCCTCTCCCTAATTGTTACCTCCTCTCTCTTTTATCTATCTGTATCATAGAGATAAAAGAGAGAGGAGGTAACAATTATGGAGAGGGGGTAATAATTTTGTAGACGGAACCGGCCATATTGAGAAGCCACTTTTCGAACGCTTGCTTGCGATTGTTATTGCTGAATTGTGCAGTGGCGAATCTATGGGGGGAGCTACAATCTACCATTGGGAACCAAAGTTTACCAATTAATAATAAATACATACATATTTTTAATATAATATACCCACTACATAACTGAATCAGCTCTTCCTTCTCTTCATGTTTTCCTGCTCGTTCTTTGTCTTCCTCGTATACCTGGATCACATTTCTTTTTCGGTAATTTTTCTTCTATTAACTGATTAATCCCAAAATCGGAAATTTTTTGTTTGTTTCCGTTTTCCAAAGAATGAACAACAGCGTAAGGTTTTAAAAACTGATGTAAGTAATTTTGTTATGAACTATTATGTAGTATAAATATGCGTTAAATTAATCAAGAAATTTAAAAAAAAAACATTCTTTATTTAATTCGTATTGAGCAACCTTTGTATTGTTTCATATGTTAGCATTTTGTGACATTTTATGGAAAATAAAACTGCTTCATACAAATTATTATTTCATAATTTTAGTTAATGTAATGCTACGCCACTGGAGAGAAAGATTTCTTACAGGAAGTCGGCCATATGCAGAAGCCACTTTGGTCTCTGCTTTGGTCTATTTGTTCCAACAACATTTGTTACCTCCTCTCTCTTTTATCTCTATGATCTGTATGGTATGCTGTTATTATTATTATTACTGTATGGTAATGTCAGTTTCCAAAAACAAAGTGTTACAAAAATTAACTATTAATATAATAAACCACAGAAAATCACGTGACCCTGTCTCCTGTCTGTGTTTTAGTTTTATTTATCATTACCTGTGATCTGTGGCCATTACTCACGTTAAAGTAAACATGTGACACACTAGAATTCGAAAAATGGTGATACCGACGTTCCCAAATCCAGGATGAAAACCTATTCTACCTTATTATGGCAGCGGAAAAGTCTCGTATTGAGAAGATAATCGAACAGATCAACTCGAGGAATTCTAAGAAGGTAGCATTAATCTTGGTGATCGGTTTTGCTTGTTACCATGGTATCCTTCACTTCAGGTTTGGTGAGTAAAATCTAGCTGTGCACTTCCTTGAGCTAACGGTATGTTTTATGTTAGGCACGAATTCCTGTAAGTGGTTACTGTCGGACGGAAGGTATAAGGGCGACCAGGAGTGGCAGCCATATGGGTGCATGCTGCATTTATACACCAAGACGTGAGGGCTTTGATTAATTTTAGGGCATAGTCAACTCTGGGGAAGAGGGAAAAATCTTTACCGTGCTGTGTACTAACAACTCATTAATGTTACTACATACAATACAGGAGGTTGTTATGCTAGTTAGTTAGGTTACTTGTAGAATTTGGCGCTTGGACTGAGTTCGGAAATTCAGTTATATGGTTTACGGATCGGTTTGCTCGGGCGCCAGATTTGAGGGGTTTTCTCCCTCAGTTATATGCCTGGGCAGTTTAATTACCCAGGAGAATGCCAGGGCTGTCTGTAAAAATAAAACACTCAAAATGGAAAATAGTTTAATTTATTTTGGATCGGTAATGACAACAGTGTACAAGCATAGTAATATTCGGTGTAAAACGGAAGGGGGAGAAGTATCAAAAACTATTTATTTACAAGTATTTATAAATTTCGGAAGAGGGATTTAAAGTAATGTCAAAACAATATGTTTCCAACAGCTGAACGGTGCGACAAAAAGTCAGAGTGAATGGCCGGCTTTATAAATACGAAGTATCATTTACAGTAGGAAACAATTATTCTAAGTATATTGTAAAAGGTGAGAAATATAAAATTACACGAAGTAGTGAAAAATGCGGAACCTGACAAATTATTCTAAGTATTAAAAATGGGAAAAATATAAAATTACTCTAAGTGACGAAAATGTTATAAAACGTAAAATTATTCTGAGTATGAAAAATAGCACTACCCGAGTGTCGATTCATTCCGGAGTAAATTTCCTAGAAACCAAGAGACCTCCATGGGATGAAGAAGTGAGGGGAAAGTAGAAACAGGGGCGTGTATGTTTCATTTTGTCTTCGAAATATAAATAAGCGAAGTTATATCATTTAATGGAATCAAACAATGTTAGTTTGCAACTATAGTATTGCAATAATTATAGCGCCATTATAGAAATCAGATGACTGGAAGAAATATTGCCTAATGAAAAGTAAAACGAATATCACACGTGTACTAACTAGCGCGTATTTTGCCAGGTGCCAACACTCTTTCCCGAACATGTGTTCGATGTGTAGACAATTTGCTCCATATTGCCATTTTACGGGCTTCGACTGATGTTTTATAGAGCGGATGTTTAAATTTTGGCAACTCCGCTTCTCTCTGTCTATCTCTTTACGTTGAAAATTTGCTAAAGCGGCGAATCGCTCGAACTAGGGATGTGATTTTATGAGTTTTGCGTGTGCCACTCGCAACTTGGTGTGGGGATGAGTCACTCGTGAAGTAAAACGAATTTTGGTGGAAAAATAGCTAAGTGCGGAAAATCTGGGAAAACGTGCAGTGTCTAATTTTCGGCATAGCGATCTTTTTCAAAGGCGAGAGAGCAGTGTCAATAAAAGCGGAAAATTCGGTGCAGTCGTTGTTTAAAATTCGTTAAGGGCTACAAGTCGGCAGTTAGTTCATTCACCCGAGATATTACTCTTAAGTCCGTGAATCTCTTATTAGAATATGTGTTCGACTGCCTCAGTAAAGTAAAATACGAATCACTTCTTACAACACCAAGTCGGGGCTCTAAGGCGGTGCGGAAACTTTCCCGAGATAGTCTCAAATCGGACGTCTCGTCAATCTTGGCAAAGCAAAGTAACGTTTCGCTCTTTGCAATCGCAGACCAGAGACAGGAGACGTCATATGGTGGTTGGGTTTGAAATGATACGACAAAGAACGATTCGCTCCTTGCAATACCAAATCAACATACGACGGCGGACAAACGGAAAATTAACAAATGACGGTCGGAGAAATGGACATCAAATAACGGTCGGAGAAACGGACAACTCACAAACAACGGATGGACAGATGCTATGAATGACACGTCCTGACTCTTACCCTGTGAAAACCTCACTATGGTAGAGAACCCAGTTGGAGGTACCTTGCTCACCCAAGCCACTTCCGTACCAACGAACGATGGTAGATTGATCAAAATTTACTTCGTTACAAGTTTATTAGATTGTAGTTTATAATAGTTATTTTAGATTAACTATGAATAGTAAGCTGATAACATACATTACATTTTTGAATTAACCATGAATCACAATATTGTTATATTAGGATACACTTTGCTTATTTGAACAAAATCTCCATTATCAGAAACCTAATACGTATTGCATTACACCTTATATTATTGCAGGGATACCCGGCTCTGCCTCCGTTACATAGCCTACAATGGACCTGCGACACATTTTGTTTTCATGGGCGACAGCCATGTACGGGACCTCTATGACGCATTTGTGCAACATTTACTATATGACGAGAATAGAAAGGCCCAGATGACAAACTCAAACTCTTCCTATATCAACGACAAATTGAAGATACGTGTTGACTTCATCTGGTCTCCGTTCATCTCCAGGCAAATGGTGGATATCTTCAGGCAGGAAATTTAAATTTTTTAAAAGTTATTTACAGTGGCAGGAGAAGTATAATTTAATTTACGTAATTTCCATATTTGGCAAATGCGGGCCATAATTACATCTGTTTTGTTTTTCAAGAACTAAGTTGGTTAAACAAAAAGTGTACTTTGATAACTTTTTATTCACTTGAATTTTTACTTGGGCGTTAATTATTGTGTGTTGCTTTTTCAGAAAATGGGAGGTTTCTCTCCATCCACCCTCGGTAGTGATAGTCAGCTGTGCCATTCAGCCGATTGTAACGTCAAACGCCTCGTTGTACGCTTTGGAGGAATATGAGATGAACCTGACCCGACTCGTGCAGCCGATAGACCGACTAAAGAACAAAATGAAAGTTCTATGGGCTTTACAGCAGCCAATAAATGAAGCGAAGGTGAAGACTGAGTATCAGGCGGTCACTAATGAGCAGATTGATCTCTACAATAAGGTTGCTATTAAGGTAACATTCAGAAGATGTTTAGAGAAAGGCTACTTAGATTGTTAAAGAAATTTTTGTAACATCTCACATGTCAGAATTTTGTCATACACATTTTAAAAGCCTGAACACTCCTTTAGGTGTATATTTTTCAACTCGTTCTTCATCTAAATCACTACATTCATTTTTGTGATCACCATATCTAACATCCTTTAAGGTCAATCTTCTAGATTCTTCTAGATTGTTAAATACACCCCTTACTTTTGAAACCTTCCTTAAATAACACTTTTTTTTTTGTTTTCTGTCGTAAGATTCTGACCCATTCTTCAGCGGAGTTGTGGTGGAGCGCTCGCCTCGTCGGCCAGGGGTTGATACAGGAGAGCCCTGACGGGTTCCATTTAGCCGAGCGCGCTTTGAAGCATGACACGCAAATCTTACTAAACATGTACTGCAATGATTACATGAACTTCAATGACGGCACTTGCTGCAGCTCCGTCGAATCCCGCACGACCCTTCAAATCGTCACATTCGCCGCATTGGTGATCTGGTAAGGGAAAGTTATTAATAATGGAAATTTTATTCATTGAGAGGAAAGAAAAGAGAAGGAAGATAGGGAAGTAATACAAAGAAATAGAATAGGTAAATATTACATGTGGTGACCAGCGTGGTGAGATTTTTTTGCCATCAAATGTGAAATAGTGATGGGAATATGGGTTCCACTCGTGTTGTGTTGCAACCGTTCGAGAAATATCGCGATTTTGGCACCCACGCGACTAGTTGCCATATGTTTTTGTATCGTGGAGTAGAAGTGGAATAATTACGAAACTGACGAGCGAGGATGGGGAAATTACTATACGGTCTGGATGTGTGTACCACACAGACCACAATAGAATCTTTCTTATAAAGCCTCCAATAAGGTATGAAATTCTCCACACTCGATACTGAGATTATTTTCTTGGCGACAGGATTTGTGAAATAAAAGGAGGTAAAAATAATTCATATCAAGTTTCATCAAGTACTTTGTATATGTTCATATGTATACAATGTGTTTCAAAAACATATAATACATTCAATTTTGATTTTCAATCGAAAAAAGGTAATGGAATTAAATAAAATGAAACTTTCATATGATAAAATATGTACAGTAGCCGACCGGTTTTCCGGAATCGGGTTATCCGAAATTCGGATTATCCGAAACGGAGTCAAAAAGCGATTTCGCCGTATTTATCCCAAATGGTTATCCGAATTTTCAAATTTGAGATATTAACATTTCTGGACGATTTGAGGTCCCCTGAGTTCGAAAAACATGTTTCTGGAAAATGTCTGTATGTGTGTGTGCGTGTGCGTGCGCGTGTGCGTGCGCGTGGGCGTGCGCGTGGGCGTGTGCGTGTGCGTGTGGCCAACGTTTTCTCAGAAACTATAAATAGTGGAGAGTTGAAATTTTGTATGTAGGCTTGTCCTCGTGAAAACTCGAGACCAATAAATTTTATCAGAATCAGCTAAGGGCAAAGGGCATTTTACTCGTAATTTTTAGGTTTTTCGGATTATCTCAAAAACTGGTCCAACGTTTTTTTTTTTTAAACTTCGTACGTTTACTTTATTATTCAATCCTTATCGACTGTCGTTATCATTATCTTGACTGATCTGCGAAGGGCCTTTTACTTTTGTGATTTTCAGTTTTTCTCCATTTTCTCCAAAACGGCCCTACCGATTCTCACCAAATTTTATACTTGAAGTGAGCTAACTAATAGCTAGAACTTTTACTTGAAACCTTTTTTTCTAAAACCTCCATAAAGGGCATTTATGAATATTTTCAATTTTTCAATTTTTTTTAATATTGCTTTTAATAAGCTTTATACTTAACATTTTAAATGTATATAATTTTTATTTCAGAAACCTTTCCCATCTAACAAACAAACAAAAGAAATATTTATTAATAAGAGAAAATGTTAATATTTAATACTAAATTATTTTATAAAACGGTGATAATGTTGTCATGAATATTTTGTTCGGCCATATGAGAAAGTCTTACGATATTACACATCGCCATTTTTTTTATCTGTATTTCATTAATAGATATAGTTTTACATCAATTTTGGAGACTGGGTGTTTTACCCCGTCGGAAAAATCTATATATTAATTTTCGTTTAAGGTAGTTCTCTACATGAGTTGGTATAGCATACTGTAACGTTTATTCTAATTTATTTTTTCAGTTCTTCACACTTAATTCATTTAGTTTATTCCTTATCTAATTAATTTATGTTATATACTTAAGGTGCTAAACATTTATTTGTACAATTATCCCTAGTCGGCTTATCGCACTTTTTCACTCACGACGACTCCTGGTCTACTCTCTCTGCCACCGAATCGGCTCGTAATTTATAGTCCCTAATAATGTTTTTCGTGGAGCTTCCGGGTTATTCTTTCTCTAATTGGACGTTGTCGATTATTCTTGTGGCTTTCGAGAAGAGAGTTTTTATGGTCGCACTCTACTAAATTCTCCGATAAGCCGATTACGCAGAAGAACTGTTTAGCGAAGCAGTCCTCTTTGAAATGCGCCGACTGCGTCAGATAAGAAAGCACGCTTCACACTGATGTTTACATTTCGCATCACACTGCCCGCGCCTTAGAGATTTTTCGTCCCGGAACGTATCCCTGGCAGGCCCAAACTCAAAAATTAAATGGATGTATTTGAAATGGTTATTAAAAAACTATGAAAATCAGCAGGCATTGGAATTCGGACACAAATATCTTCTAAACGGTTAGGGCAATCGATTAACCACGACGGACCTCTTTTGTAGAGCATTCAATTTCCTTCGAAAATATGGGTAGAGATTCGCTGAACAATTGATTAGTAATGGGGCATGTCGTTTTAAATATGAGCCTTGATTAAGAATGGTCAACTATGATGAGGAGGATCTTCCTATTGATATTAAGAGCTCATACTTGGTAAGAATTTTATATATATATATATATATATATATATATATATATGTATATGTATATATATATATATATATGTATATATATATATATATACATATATAGTATATATATATATAGTATATATATATATATATGTATATATATATATATACAGACAGTTTCTAAAGAGTCGCACGGTGGGATCAACATAAGTGCGAGAGAAAGGCCATATATTTCTCGTTAGCGAAACAGAGAACGACCCCCTGCGATGTTGCTAGCTCGCGGAACATTACAGTCATCCGCTCCGCACACTGTACCGCACACATCCGAAAGTGTGAAGCGATACACGCGCTGACTTGGACTGCGTGCTCGGCCGGCAACGTTGCAAAACTTCTCTCTCCGTCACGCCAACGAACTATTGCTGGCTTCTCTCTTGCTCCCGCTGGTTTCCCATCAAGCGTTTCGATAGGAAAGCTCCGTATATATATTTCCATGGCGTGTTAACTGGATCGTTGTGTAACTTGTGTTAAACTATATGCATCAAATCATTTTAGCTTCAGATTGGATGTAGTCCCAAGATAGAAAATAAATATTGCAATCCCCAACATTGCAATATAGGTTGAGGTAGGCACTATATTTGGCAAAAAACGACCTAAGAAATGCACACAATTTAAATTATGATTTTTGTACCATAAATTACTCCATTAACAAGAAAGATTCTACAATTGACTCCAATATTAAACTACATATTTTATAACCCTTCTGTTTGCTCAGTTAAATGAAGTGTACGTTGATTTTTATTTGTAACATAAATATAAATAAATGTAACATGAACACTTACAACAAACTTTACTTAACGTACAATCGTTTGCAAAGTGTCCGAAACTCGTGCAATTGTAGCACTAACACGCCCATATAAAAGAAGAAAATAACATAAAATCCCGGCTTCAGCTGCAATCTCTTAACCCCGTTTGTTTTTCGTTTTCAGCATGGTGACGGCCTTGGTGATGCTCTTCTGCCGTGTCTTCCTTCGTTGGCGCAGCAGGACCGTCTACGCCGATTACCAGCGCCTCCAGGATGGAGACGTCGGGGCCCCTGTTACACCAAGCCACTACTTCGACCTGTTCAAGGCGCTCTCCAAGATGGCGGCGATAATGATGTACTTCTTTGTGTGCGACCGCACCAACTTCTTCATGAAGGAGAACAAGTATTACTCGGAGTTCAGTTTCTGGATGCCGATCGGTTATGTGACCGTACTCGGCCTATTTTTTACCGAGGAGAGTAAGTTCACGAAGGTGATGCATCGCGACCAGCTGAACGAGTGGAAGGGTTGGATGTTGTTGGTGATCCTGGTGTATCATGTGACAGGAGCGAGTAGGGTTTTGGCCATAAGCATGTTCGTTAAGGTCTTGATCTCGGCTTATTTGTTTTTGTTGGGGTATGATCAGTTCTGTTACGTCTGGCATAGAAATGACGTCAGCGCGATCAGTTTCTTCAAGATGCTCTTCCAGTTGAACTTCTTGACGGTGACGTTATGTCTGTGCATGAACCGTCCGTATCAGTTCTACTACTTCGGGCCGTTGCTCTCGTTCTGGTACTTAATGGTGTACTGTTTCTTAGCTTTTCCTCCTCACATCACGGCTCAAACTTCCGAGAGCAACGTTGTTCTGTACTTCTACCTCCTCATAAAATTCATTTGCTTCTTCAGTATTATCACCATTCTGTTCATGTCCGAGGTATTTTTCGAGAAGATTTTCGTGACGCGGCCGTGGAAGGCGTTATTTGTGACGACCGACGACGATATACACGAGTGGTGGTCGCGTTGGAAGATCGACAGGTACTCGACGATGTATGGCATGCTGTTCGGGGTGGTGATGGTCTTGGCGCAACGTTACAACATATTCGACGATAACAACCACTCTAACTTATTCTCGAGGGGGATCGCGCTGAGTTCCACTTTGGCGGCGCTGACCGGCATCGGCTCCTACGTCGTTTTCTCGTTTCTGTGCCGGAGCGAACTGGATTGCGCCGAAATCCACTCGTACATAGTAGTCATACCGATCGTGAGTTACATTCTGCTCCGGAACATATCCGGGGTGTTACGGACCAGATACTCGAGTCTGTTCGCCTGGTTCGGTGAGATTTCCCTGGAGCTTTTCATCAGTCAGTACCATATATGGCTTGCAGCCGATACACACGGCGTACTGGTGCTCATCCCCGGGTATCCAGTGCTGAACGTGATAGTCACTTCATATATATACGTGTGCGCTTCACACGAGATATACTGCATCACGAAGGAGTTGCTGCCTTTTGCAGTGCCCAACGATTGGCGGCTCGTCTTGAGGAACTTTATTTTGTTTCTGGCTATTTTGGTGCCGATCGGAATCAATGATGGTATGTTCTAGTGACGTCAACCAACCTCGTAAAATTTTTCTGGGTAATGTTGAGTACTTTACAGAGGAAACGTTTTGGATACCAAAGAATTGTCTTTGTGATTTTTATCGAAGAATATTTATTTTTTTATGTTTCTCTTGTTTGTAAGAGAAGTGTTGCTTTTACACTGGTAACCCCTAGCGGTTTCGGACCACTGTATAAATACTATTTTTAAACTACATAAAATGCGTATTAAGACTGTTTTACCTTAGTATATTTGTGCAAAAATATATCGGGTGTTTTTTTAAATTTCACCTCATAGTAGGCTGTGGATAGTGTTTGTGAATGCGCCTTACTAAAAAATGTCAAAATTGACATAACCTCACTTTTTTAATAAAAATTGAAACTGCTCCAATCGGTTAATAGTGTCTTGAAAAAGACAGCTCACTCATCTACGCTTAATTAATAGAGCCAAGCTGTCTTTTTCAAGACGCTAGTAACTTATTGGAGCAGTTTTAATTTTTATTAAAAAAGTGAGGTTATGTCAATTTTGACATTTTTTAGTAAGGCGCATTCACAAACACTATCCACAGCCTACTATGAGGTAAAATTTAAAAAAACACCCGATACTAGTTTCCTACTAAGACAGTACAGTCGTCATTGGGTATTTATATCGAAATAATACCGCATTAAATACCGGTAAATTTGGGATAAATACGGTATATTTTTCTAATTACTGCAACCGTATTATTACAGTTCCGTAAGGGTATAAATCAAGTAAAAGTGCAATATTGTCGTTAAATACTTTTGTTATTTTTATAACTGTCTTACAAACTATTATTACATTGATTTCAATTATTATATTAAAAAGTATTATCATGTTATTAATCATTTTTCACAGCTCAAACTATCGAATTTTACAATTCTTCCAATTGTAAATTACTTACAATTACAACGCATTACGCATTTTACGACTTATGCAAGTCCATACTAAACAACACATTTTAACCTTCGTTCAGAAGCGAGAGGCAGGTACCAAGTACCAATTTCCCCGAAAACGTACCAACGAAAATCTCGGAAAAGTCTCTCTCGCTATCGGCCTGCACTTGACACTTTCATAACCGTCACTTTCCACTCGCGGAAACACGAAAAACTTTTATATATAACCTACCGGTACGTCCCAGGCGAGGAGGAAGAGGCGAAGTCCTAGAGTCCATTCGGTTTAAGAAGAACCGTGGCCTTGAGTTTCATGCAGGCCGCATCTCCGTCACGAAGTCGCACGATCACCATCTGGACAGTAGCGGTCTCAGTAGTAATCAATTATACACGAATTACATGAAACTATGGAAACCGAACATAGCCGACGGAGTATGTCTCTCCGTTAAAATCAAGGCCACTGTTCTTCTCAAACAGAATGGACTCTACGACAGGTGCCGAACGATCAGGCGCCGTCCGATGGGTCCGCGGAACCGGAAGTCGTACGGCATTGGTGACGAAAGTACCTGGGGCAAGGCTACAGGTGCAGTGACGTTCTGGAATCAACACTGATCAACAGGTGCAGAAACGAACTGATCCGATTGGTCCACGTGAACGGGTGGTACGTCGTAAGTCAATTGAATTTCTTAAATTCACTTTGAAGGGACGTGTAGAGAAAAGTTTAAATGATTTTAAGTAATTTGCAATGTAATACACTCGTTATTAATATAAAATTAATATCAATTTAATGTAAGTAAATAGAAATACATACTGTATTTATACGAAATTTATACCAGAATATACTGGTATAGGTATATGTGGTGTAATAATGTATAAAAAACTTACAGCAGTAGTATTTATACTGAATGTTTACTAAAATATTTTGATATGTATGTATACTATCTAATACAAGTGTAAAAAATAAAACAAAAACCGTATTTATACCAAATTTTTTCCTTAATTTATACATGAAAATGCCGCATAATACTGGTATAATACTAAGCACAAATTTGCACAATTATACGATTGTAAAACAGTGTAACTACCATTGTTATACTTATGCCGAAAATTTATACTGCAAATATACGTATTCTCGAAACCGTGAGGGACATTAAAAATGCTTATTGAAATCAGGCAGTGATCGGAAGAGCAATAAAGAATTATTTGTATTTAAACATTTCATCCTTTTGATACTTACAAACTATGTATTTTCCATCTAAATTCAATATAAGAAGCCGTAAGGTTTTGTAATGCGGGATTCTGCACAACACACACCAAAACGTATTTCGATCTCACTCTCATGTTGTAAAATTGCAAATTCTCCTAGATGTAGAGATTGTTTTGTACTATAACTTGAGTTGAGTTTGGAACGGCTGTAACCAAGTATGGAATTCCATACTGATGAGCACATTTTAATTACTTAAATTTCGAATACAGGTCATTTCTTAACAGTGTTTTATCTTACCCCTACCTTACCCATGGCGTTACACGTCAAAATTTTGGGACGTTTCTGGGGTTCTAGAAGCAGCGCGAAACGAAGCATATATGAAGCCAATGGAAGTGTCTTAATGTGAGACAAAATTAGACAAATTATTACAGTATATTAATCGGCGTTGTTGGTAGATTTATATCTAGTATTGCATTCGTTAACGAAGTCGAAAAAATAGGAATTAAAATGCTGTTTTCAGTTTTTTGGTATCTAGAGATCATACCTAATCATTTCCCAAAAGTTTATATATATATATATATATATATATATATATATATATATATAATATATATATATATATATATATATATATATATATATATATATATATATATATATCTGATATAACGAAATTTGTCGGCAGGCTACAGGTCGCATTTTTTAAAGAAATAACGAAATTTGGTACAAAAATCAGTTGGCCAAAAATCTCGGTCAAGTTCATTAATGGGCCAAATCGGTAGAGCGGTTTCAAAATGGCGGCTTATTTTCAAAAAAAAAATCAAAAAACTTTTATTTCGCGTTTGAAAGAAAAATGTTACTTAGATTTTTTGTTGCTCTTATAGAAGCGAACCACATTTGTATAAAACATTTTTTCGAGAAATGTACAGAACAAAAGTTATTAAAAAAAAAAATAAGAAAATCTTTTATTTCGCGTCTGAGAGAAAAATGTTACTAAGGTATTTTGTTGCTCTTATGGAAGTGAACAACTTTTGTATAAAACAATCTGTCGAGAAACGTACAAAAATAAAGTTATTTTTGTCAAAAAAATAAAAAAAATAAAAAATGTTTTATTTCGCGTCTGAGAGAAAAATGTAACTTAGATTTTTTGTTGCCCTTATAGAGGCGAACAACTTTTGTATAAAACATATCTTTGAGAAATGTACAGAGAAAAAGTTATTTGCAAATATTGTAAAATTTTGTCGTTTGTATTTTTTCACACCTCGTATGCATTTTTTTGACACATCGTGTGTTATATTACTATATATCCTACCCATAAATCTACCTTTCAGCCTGGCATGCCATGGGGTTTTTAATAAATGTATTGTGTAAAATACACTAATATCTAATAAAAACAGCAATATACTACTGAAGGTGCAGTTCAGGCGCTAAAGTATAAAGAAATGTTTAAATTTTAAATTCGATCAATCACCGTTCTTTATTTCGTGGTTTTCAACCAATCAATGCCAGAATTCATTGTTTAAATTATTAGGATGAAAATCACCGTCTATACCACGTTTGGAAATAATAGGAGTGACAGACAGTCCGATTTTGATGTTTCGTGGGTACTTATATGGATTCCACAGACGTGCGTAAAAGTATCGTGACTAAAGGAATTTTTTAAAAAATTACTAAAATATTTTTGCAAATAAGAAGATACAAATCAATAAGAATAATACTGTAACGTTTTTACTGTTTACTAAGACTAAACACTACGCGATTTGTACTAATTTATTTATTTCTTACACTACACTTATAAACTTAACTTAACAATCACTTACAATCTAACTCTTAATTTATATTTGCACACAGAGATGTTTATTTATTTAACGCGCGCGGTCTCTCGCCCGAATGTTTACACAACGATTCTTCAACTGTCCTGCCTCGAGTCCGGCATTCCCTTTTTATGGCAGGTAAACGCCTTCTCGAACTTTCTGGCAGTTTCGAGATAGTTCCAGGAATTTCTCCTCGGGTTTTTGGGAATCGAAGCGTCCCGGCCTTACGAGATTGTTCCCCTTGCTTCTAGAACGAATTCGCGGAACCCGGGCAGTCCCAGACGTGTTTATTTGGTTTCGGCGAGCCGTCCCGTTATAACACATATTCATGTTTTGTCAAGGTATCCACGCCAATAAGTCTTTGGAAATAAGTCTCTCGTGTTTACTACAAAAAATATGTTTCATTCTGGGAAATACAGCATCTACGTTCATGGAACGAACTTTGGCCAAAGGATTGGTGCATTGTTGCCGTTGTAAGCAATCTTCAGCAATATACTTCCATAGTGTATTTCTGGTTTCCGCCATCACCAACAATACTCTTTTCGTGGCTCGCTTAAAACCACACGTTGAACGTTGAACCATTATAGTTTTTCTTTAGTTTTATTAGAGTGTAAGTCTTTCCATAGTCAGTTTGCAACGAGAAATCTTCCGACTGCACCTGCGACAAAGAGACCGACTCCATAGGCGTGCCGTTTAAAAGTTCTTTAGAGAAATTAGTAATAATTCTAATAAATCATGTAATTACTTCCTTAGACAATGAAATTTATGAAAATAATTTTACTGCGATAAATTTATTAATTTTTCATAGATTTCATCGTCCAGCGAAGACCAACGAAGAAGTGTGAGTACTCGCTGCCAGAATATGGATAGGGACGGGATTGTTGGGAATCGGATTGGGATATCAGAAATGGAAAAGTAATTAAATGAATCTATGGAGATCATGAGTTAATTGTTCAGACGACGTGAAGGACTGGTGCAAGAAATGTACTACATGCTTCGCAAGTAATGGGCCACAAAGACGACCGAAAGCTCCCATGAAACAATATAACGTCGGAAGCCCCTTCGAAAGGATCGCTATTGATATAGCAGGACCCTTCCCTGAGACCGAAAAGGGGAATAAATACATCTTGGTCGTGATGGACTACTTTACGACGTGGGTAGAAGCGTACGCTCTCCCTAATCAGGAGGCAGAGACAGTGGCCGATGTGCTCGTGAAGGAGCTGATCTGCCGGTTTGGAGTACCCATGGAATTATACTCGGATCAAGGAAGAAACTTTGAGAGTGGCCTATTCCGGAGGATCTGTGAAAAGTTTGGGGTACGAAAAACAAGAACCACGGCCCTTCACCCTCAGTCTGACGGCATGGTAGAACGAATGAATCGCACCCTCAACCGCTATCTGGCGAAAATGGTCTCGTCACATCAACGAGACTGGGACGAACACATGCCGTTCTTCCTGATGGCCTACCGCTCGGCCGTTCATGAGTCGACAGGACAAACTACAGCCAAAGTCCTGTTCGGGCGAGAACTTAAACTGCCCTGTGATCTAATCTTTGGCGCTAGACCGGACGAGGACGTTTCGGGGGAAGATTACGTCTCCCGGATGCGGCAAAGGATGAACGAGATTCACGATCAAGTCCGATACCAACTTAATATCGCCAGTGATCGCATCAAAGAGCGTTACGACATCAACTCTAAAGAGGGTGGCTACCAAATGGGAGATCGAGTTTGGCTGTACAACCCACAGAAGAAACGTGGTTTGTCCCCTAAGTTACAGACCAATTGGGAAGGTCCCTATGTTGTGAAGAAACGAATCAATGACGTGGTCTACCGGGTAAGCAAACTACTAAACGGCAAGCCGAGAGTGGTGCACTTCAATCGGTTGGCACCCTATGAGGGGTCGCACGATGAGGCGGAGGTTCCCCGAGTAAGAAACACGTTGGCGCAGGAGAACGAACTTTCGTTCGAAGAATTTATGAGCGCCTACGGGGGTACCGGAAAAGCACGGTATGGGGTAACCTGTGAAAAACAACAGGATTTGTTCAGCGTACCTGAAGAATACTCGTTGGCCCATTGTGTGTCCGCCGACCTGGTAATGTCACGAGGTATCGCCACGGTTTTCAAGAAGAAGTACGGGCGCTTGGAACTCAGAGCGCAACTCCCGGAGATTGGCAAGGTTCTGGAACTACGTGACAACGTAAGACACATCTTTTATCTGGTTACGAAGGAGATCGGGTCCCTTAAACCATGTTATCACGATGTATGGCGAACCTTGCATAGGCTACGAGACCGACTGCTGGAGCTCGACATCAGGAAGCTAGCTGTCCCCAAGTTAGGTGCTGGACGAGATCAGCTGGACTGGAGGGTTGTCCGGAGTATGCTGGAAGTAGTGTTGAAGAATACCGGAGTGGAAGTTTTAGTCTGCTGTTTTGGGCCTGCACCATGTCGACTCGGGAAGACGGTCCCCTGTTATTTTGACGCCACGTCTCGCGGTAAGCGGGGGGCTAACTGCAGGTTCCTGCATGGGCCTACCAGGGATACGTTCCGAGACGAAACGTCTCTAAGGCGGGGGCAGTGTAATGCGAGAAGTAAACAAAGCGACACATGTTTACTCGCTCCGAGTGAAGCGGTTACTTCATGAGAATAACTACGACGCGTAAAAGACAGCTACATGAATTCTGCCGGATTGTTGTTTACGAAAAGTAATTTGTGACTTTCTGCACATTCCTGCGTAGGCGTTGTTAAAAGAACAATCGTGCCTTCTAGAAGGTACGAGACGATTCTCGATCATGGTTGGGGTGTATATATAAGGGGGCTTGTGATCGAGGGAGTTAGTTAGAAGTAGAGAAGCAGACGTGAACGCAACATACGATCCGAAAGCGGAGCAGTACAAATAAATTAAATAGTGTCTAGTCTAGTGTACAAGTAGTTAAGTGTGTTAAATAAATTAGTGTTCAATTAATGTAAATAAATTATAAAATAAACGTTACAAAATAAACCTCTTGAAAAATAAAGTAATGTTTAAGGATGAAGGTCTCATACAGATTGATAACAAGGTGATCGAAAGGGTCGAAAGCTATATTTATTTAGGACAACAAATCATGATAGGCGGGGAAAACCAATCAATTGAAAAAAAAGACGTGTGAGACAATCGTGGCCTGCTTTCGGAAAACTCAGCACAGTACTGAAAAACAAATACAATCCATTATATATAAAAACAAGTCCTTAATACGTGCATATTACCAGTATTATGCTACGGAGCCTAGATGTGGACAATGACCCAATGAAACTTAATTAAACTACAGAAAACACAACGAGCAATGGAACATGCAAGCATACCGTTGAGAGAACATAAAACGAATACTTACCTAAGAGAACGAACGAAAATAGTAGATGTAGTTCAGAAAGCTGCAAAACTTAAATGACAATTTGCAGGCCACATAACGCGGGACACATACGGTAAATGGCACAAAATAATATTAGAATGGCGACCATGTAACATATATAACTATACCCCAGACCTAAAGGACGCCCACCGATGAGATGGGTAAACGATCTCAAATTGACGACCGGTTTAAACTGGATGACCGTACCAAGAAATAGAAAACAATGGAAGGATTTAGAAGAGGCATATATCCAAAAATGGATTTAGATGCTAATGACGAAGGAGAAGAAGATTTCAAGCAAAATCTGTTTTAAAATACAAAACAATACAATACAATAAAACAATACAAAATACTTTGGTCGTTTTTCGTGTTTTTTTTTCTAAATTTTCTCGAAATTCGCCTGAAGAAAGCCGTAGGAACACTGCTACATCGCCTGAAGAAATTTTATTATCTTTATTCTATTTATTCTACTATTGAATATTTATAACAAAATATAAGAGAGTAGTCTGATGAACACATCATTTTTTATGACACTGTGAGAATTGAAAAATACAGAAACAACATTTTAAGCTCTTTCAATGAAGAATTACACGATGATAAACTACCAAATGATTTCTTTCAGCACCTACGATGGCATCCATGAAACTGGAATTTCTACGCCAATGTTATGTTAACAGCTTCGTTAGACTTCATTTTGTCCAAGGACATACCCTAGGTCTCCAAATGTCCACATTGTGGACATGGTCCACATGTGGTCCACATTTGGACATCTTTAGACTACTCATAGACAGACAAATTAGAAAATCCTTAGACTTAGACAAATCCTAAAATTTGTGTGTATATAAATTCGACATAATTCAAATATTCCTTAGTCATTACCATTTTACAATGGAAAGAGGTAATATAATTTACCTTATTCTTGATGATCTTCCTGGCGTAGAAGACCTTCGCGGCCCACCAGGACACCTTTACGGTCCAGCAGAAAGCGGTGAAGGAGGTGCGCTTCCCGGCCTGGAACACTTCGACTCAGCTTTTGTTTGGTAGACTCTTTTGTCGGAACACCTTCACAACCTAGCTCCTGCCCCCCGGTTGTAGAAGACTTCATCGGCGGAGCAGGGGGCGGTGGTGAAGGTGTTATTCCGTTTGATGTAAATCGTGTTATGGAAACTGCTGATCTGTAGAACACAATTTTTTTAAATAAGATGAATTGCAAGAACTTACATTCGTCAGTGATGCATCAAAATAAGCCCACAATGTTTCAATAACATGAAAGTCGGGATCAATGTATGTATACAAGAGGTAAACATTTTCAGAACCTTATCAAGTTTTCAATTTTATTTATTTTTTCTTGTATTTTTTCAATTAAATAAATCTGTAATTTCCGGTTGCTTTTTTTATTTAACTTAAAATAATGTACATAATATTTTGTTGGTTCTTTAGTTATATTTATTTTAATTACGCAGTCTTTAACATTACGTATAATTACGGGAATTTAGCCATACCTTATCACGCTGGCAAATGCGGGTTGATAAGGGGTCCGGGAGTGGCATGAAGAGAAAATAGATTTCGAGAGGATACTGAGAAAAAGACAATGATATCACCCGTATGGTCTTGGGAGATAAACCAAAGCTTGCGTAAGCAGGGGCGCGTCCCTCCTGAAGTAGATCTGTCGTCTATGCGTATAAAAACGCACTGCTTGCATCAGGCTGCACGAGGACACTCCAAACATCAACATATATAGGACGAGGTGTACGACGGGGAGATGTTATTTCCCCCAAGTTGTTTACAACCCTGCTTCAACGTATGTTCAAAAGTACTAACATGGACAACTTCGGCATCAATATTAACGGCGAAAAACTAAACCATCTTCAATTTGCTGATGACATAATACTGGTTACAGATTGGGTGAAGTACAAATGATGTTACAGGAGCTAGAACAAGCCTCCGAGAAGGTGGGTCTGAGTGTTAACACCAACAAAACTATGTTTATGACTAATCTGGTGGCAAGTACTTATTTAACTCGCAACAACTCAAAAATAGAACAAGTTCACTCATTTAAGTATTAGGGCCATGAGATTCGCTTAGGTAGAAACAACCAAACCTGTGAATTGTCAAGAAGAATTGGACTAACTTGAACAGTCTTCGGAAAGTTAAGCCATGTCCTAAAATCAGATATCCCGATCTGCCTCAAAAGGAAAGTCTTTAACCAATGTGTCTTGTAGAATCAGAGTTGCACAGAGAGCTATGGAATGGGAAAGGGCAATGCTGGGTCTGTCTCTGAGAGACAGGGGTTTCCAAAACAAATATAAGGGTAAGAACTAAAGTACCTAATCGACGCCATCGAGAAGATTTTGCTACTCTTAAATGGAACTGGGCCGGACACCTGGCCAGGGTCAGTGACGAAAAAGGTGACAGAGTGGAGACAGCGAGCCGATGCATTCCACAGCAGAGGACGACCACCAACCCGATGGTCGGATGATATAAAACGTATCTATATTCCAACGGGATGAATGCAGCTCAGGACAGAAGGGGAAGGAAATTACTACGGGAGGCTTATGTCCAGCAGTTGACGAGAAAAGCCGATTGATGATGATGATGATTACGGTTAGTAACCGCCGGTTACGGGACGAGTCGGGTACATCACACATCTGAACATCACCATACGTCTAAAATCTCATGGTTCTTTGCTTTTTTTGATCTAAACAATTGTTGATCACACATCACACGATATTTGGAAAAAGGGGCGATCATTCTAAATACGACCTTGTACTTATTGTTCATGTTACACCGTCACACGCTTGGAATTTTGACTTGATTGCATTCCATATGGAAATGCAGCAGATTTTTGACACCTGTCCGTGAGTAATACAACTGAACCGGTAGAGTTCATAAACAAAAATTGGTTAACGTTGCGACATAAACAACAACGTCTTGAAAATTCTCGTGAAACGTCATCGGAATCGCAATAATATAATAGTTAAATACCTTGCAACTTTTCGAAACTGAACGTATGCAATCCGTCAACCAATCGGACACGTCCGGATTGGTTGCGCCGTCATGCGCCGATTTTCCGATTGGCCGGCGCCGGACAAAGTGCGCGTGCGCTGCTGCCATCCCGGAACCTCTTCCCGGAACGGGCCCGCAGAGTTGTCCATATAACGTGCAACTGGAAACATGTTATTGAGTTTTCAGCCAGTTTCCCGACGAATTGAATGCGAAGTAGTGCCGTGCGCGAATAGTGCTGCGAGTGATCAAGGTACTTTAGGAAACAGTCTGCCGTCTTGATCGAGTGTTGAACGGTTTAGTTGTTTTTAGTTAGTCAAATTTTCGCGAAAGTGTCCGTAACGTCGTCCGCCGCCGATCGCTTCAAGGGAGGGAGGATGCCGCGCGGGAAGAGAAGAGGACGGTCGGGTGAGTGAGCCCCCTTGTCGAGCCCGAGCCCTCAACGGCAGGCCCGTCGTGGCAAGCATATGGACGGACGGTCTATAATTAGACTTACTTAATTCGAATTAAATTGACTGACGTCGCACCCGTTTATCTAAATAACCCCCTTTTGAGTTGAACAAAGGCTCCCTGAGCTTGTTTATTCCCAATGATTCGTGGTTTAGTTTTGGGTTGAGTCACATTGCGATTTGACAGTCCTTGACCCGCGTAGAATCTGCACGGTCTGCTTACGTAAGTTTGCACAACTTTCAAAATTCATCGCAAGAACAATTAAGAGCCACGGGGGATGTAACAGTTGCACGTACACTCGCCCGTTCCCAGGGTCCAAAGTGTGCCCCCAAGGCCACGTTTAATTTTAATTTTACGTATGACGTCTTGGGTGTGGTTTCCAAATTCATTCCAGAATGTTCAATCTGCTGATATTTCGCCCACAAACGTCTTTGTCTCATTTTTAGGGAAGCAATCCGGTCTATACGCGCTACGCGCTCCTTTTTTTAGGTTAGGACGAAACGAAATTGACAGACTAGCCGAAGCGCCATCTTGGCTCCACCTGAAGTTGACATTATTGCGCAAGTTTGCGAATCTGGTGAAATCGCCGGGTTACTCTGATCGATGTCAATGAATTAGTTAAATAATTAATTAATCAATGGCAGTCGAACGTTTAAAGAATCGAATTCTGTAAATTTGTAAGGTCGTTCATGCCGACAGATGGTATGCTTCATTTTCACAATAATTATTTGTTTAAATTGCATTGAAATCTACCAAAACCAGAAGACGACAGGGCTGAATTGATAAAAAATGAAATGTCTTTCGTCGAATCGATGATCGCAATCCCGTTGTACCTATTCAAATTGTTTATAAGCAGCTCTTGTGGAACAGAAGATATATGTCTTTCTTTTACTCCTGCAAAAAGATACTTGCTTTTTTTTTAAATCATACTCAACAAAGATTAGATCAGGAAGGGACCAAGTTTAGTACCAATTTGCTTTTCCATTTACCTTTTACATTAAACAAAATTTAATAAAGTATAAAAATGTAGACGTTTCGAAAAGCAAGCAAGCCCTGAAAAGTTTGTGCTTAACAAACTCAAGTCTGTAAGAGTGGAAGAACAATACCTTCCTTCGTAAATAACCATTGCAGTTTGTTTAAGATGTTTGCAGATAATTTTCTCCGGCTGCAATTTTATCAATATATGAAAGGTATAAATAGTATATTAATAATAGTACGTAAATTAAAAAAAAGCTTATCATCTTTTCTGTAAACTCTACTATGATCAAGCAATTATCGCTGATAGACGAGTAATGAATGATCGACCTGTTATGTTGCTGTTAGATAAAGAAACGAAAACAGCATACCTTATAGATGTAATTGTTCCCAAATACATAACATGTTAGACAAATACATATAAGATCCCAAAGACTAAAGTCTGGCACAGGTATCGTTCATACATGTGACATGTGACGGAGCCGTGTACTCCTCCGATAGAGCAGTAAGGTGTGTCCAGCTGACTGCTATTTCGTCCATGTCTTCACCACGAACCCCACACCAGACCACTCCAGCTTCTCAGTACCTTGTTGCTTATTGTGTGTTGCACACATTTGATGGTTCACATACATACAATGACCTGCCACCAAATTGATGTTAACTTATTTATTGGAAAAACTCATAAGTATCATAGGATTCAACACTTGTTAGATAGCAATTGAAGGAGTTATCTTTATTTGCTCTTTAATCCGCAACAGACAGAAAATCTACCCCATGATAACATTTAATCTTTGTACAAATAACGGCCTTTTTGACTACGAAAATAATTTTTATAAGCGAGGTAAGCAAAAATGACCCGCTTTTGTCTCTATGAGACATCCATCTTGGTGACTGTACTGGCATGAATGTGATTACATAAAAAATAAGGTATAGATATCATGTGTGTGTGTTCGTGGGTCATGCTGCTGCAAGAATTGGATATGAACCAATGGAAATGGATAGTCTATGTACCATGAGTTGGTCATAGAGATACCGAAAATTTGGCAACTGGATAGGGTTACATATAGTACTAAAATTTGAACAATGACATGATGACATGATATACTAAAATTGGAACCATACAGAGAAGATTAACAGTTCTACTACACTCCTGGTGTTTGCATCTGGGATGGATTATAACCCCAGTATTGCTTGAGAAATTGCTAATCCATTTTGGTAATGAAAATAATAAAGGCTGTTGTTTTGATGTCATGTACATATCCATTCTAAGTTGGGACGAAGTCTAACTAAAGGTACTCTGCTTCATCCCATAAGCATATAAATTAATTTTCACGCTGCCGCTATCGTAAATAGCTCTTATATGCATAGATATGTAGCCTGAAAATGGCACATAACATTCGTGTATTATTTTTCCTTAACGACGGAATTTAAATACTGTCATTTACATTTACATTCCTAGGAAAATCAGAAGAGTAAATCAAGTTGATTTGTCCCTAGTTACGCATATGTTATGTAAGTCTGACGTATGTCAGTCAACTTATGTCATAGTACCTCCAAACTAAGTCAAACATTTCATTTTTTGAGGAATTATGAGGAAATTTTCAATGGCAGTGTGAAAATTCTAATAAGCCACATGGAATGTATCGACTGTTAACATCCTCGGCAAGTGACAAGCCTCGGCTCGTACACACTTGCCTCGTCTTTACATTTCTTGTGGCTTAAATAACTATTAACTAAGAATACAAGTTAAAGTACAAAAATACAAGTTAATTATGCAATATTTGTTACTTTATTTAACCTTATTTAGCAATTTCCTATTTCAGTTCCACAATTTGTTCAAAAAATCTTCAACTTCTAAAAGAATTTCGAGATCTGAATCATTTGATTCAAATTTTTTTATGTAGTTAGAGAATGTAGTATCGTATGAAGGAAAATCGGCAGCAATCATTTCTCACTAGTATTAATAATAAAGGATAGGAAATAATAACGGCATGGTTGTAAATGTATAGATGTATATTTCAGTATATTTACATCGAATGTCTCATCAGTTCCATCTAACTTGAAAACCCATTTTTCAGATGGATGAGAAAGACAATAGTATATTATTATACTAGTTTAATAAGACGGAGTATTGTCACACGAGTGCTTTAATAGAACTTACTTATATACTATTCACTTTACCCAACTGGAACTGAAACAATAAATAACTAAACCATTGTTTCTTCCAGACCGTTATAAAAACGAAGGCTCCCTGAACAGCTCCGAGGATGAGTCGTATGAGAACGCGAGCGTCCAGAGCTGTGTCTCTGAGCCAACCGATGAGTGCGAGGAGGCGGAGACGCTCGCCCAGGAGCAACTCGAGGAGAAACTGTGCGAATTTATCGATGGCCTCACGCAAAAGTCGTCACAGGGCAGGGTCAACTGCTTCGAGGGGCTGACGAAAGCCTTCGTCAAGAAGTTCATGCCTGCCTTCCTCAGAGACAGGTAAGGCCATGAGTCGTAGTGAAGTTACGAAATATGATTTCACTAGTCTGTTTCTACATGAATCTTGATTCAAAGTGATTGGTTAACACTGCTTAAAGTTAACCCTTATGACTGAACCCATGATCCAGACTTCCAGACACATTTTCTAACGGGGAAGACTAGCCACTTTAAATTTTACTTATGTGTATGTAGCAAAGATAATTTTGTTGTAAGTTTTATTTTTACTTTTGTAGATACCTAACAATATGCGACTGTATAGAGAGGAGCCTGAAGAAGGGAAGCATTTCAGAAAAATCTGCCGCCGCTGAACTCGCCACCATCGTTTGTGTTCAGTTGGGTGCCGAGGAAAGGAATGCCATGATATTGGAGTCACTTAATCCTGTCTTGCTTAACATCATCTGTGATAACACTGCCTCAGCCATAGTCCGTGCAAAGGTAACCTTACCTATATAGTTACCATAGACAAGATAGACTGCTTGTTCAGACTCTAGTCAGTTCACCTTGTCAGAGGGAGAGAGAGAGGAGAGAAACAATTTTGAAATTAGAAAGAGAGGCTAACACTGCCTAATTTGTTTCTGTCTCTTGCACAGAGGGAACGGACCAGAGTCTGGACAAGCAGTCTACCTCTTAATCATAAATATATTCCATTCACCATGTGCAAGAGTGACAGAATCGACAAGCACTGTTTACCTCTAGTTATAATCATCAGAATTTGCTTCTTTCGTCCTATTACAGGGAGATAGAGGGGATGACGTGGTAGCTGAGACTCGCCAATTACCAAAGAGAGACAGGCACTGCCTACACTTCCCCCCCCCTCTCTCTCTCTCTCTCTCGTACATTGAAAATTCAGCAGATAACGGACAAGCGGTCTGTATGGTTTAATATATCTGTGCTCTTAAGGATCTTCCCTTCCTGCTATAAAATCATGAACCAATTTTTGTCTGGTGTAGTCTTAGATTTTAACCAATTTTGATGACATTTTGCAGTAATTGATAATTTATTAACCTCTACAAATTAATAGGAGTACTTTTTTGAAAAATTGTTGATAAGCATAAAAACTGAAATTTCGTTCTATGATAACCCAAAATTTAGCGCCCATCAAGCTGTAGATAATGATTTTTAAAAGTGGTTCGTTTTTGATCTATTTCTCTAGATTAAAAAATAAACAAACAAAAAATGGAAACGGAATTTGCAAAATTATAAGAAATTTACTGAATTCTGCGTTTGATATGATCTATAGGCGCGACAACGTTCATTAGCCAGCACCAGGTATTTTATATTTTCACATAGGATTGCCTAGGAAAATATGAGAAATGAAAGAAACTGTGGTTTAAAATTTCGCCCATATATCGCAACATCATGACACTGAAGTAGGCTTCATATGTAACAAGGATAGCACAGTAATCAGAGATACTCCCTGTCGAAACCGAAAAGTGATTTTTTCGCAATTCACAAAGAAAAAACAGCCTTAACGTGTTATGTCTATGTGTGTTTTATGTTTATCAACATAGCCTAACGTATAGTCACCTAATGTAACCTGTACCTTTGAATTTATGCATATATTTTTATTTTTCAGTGTTGTGCAGCCCTGGGGAATATCACGTTTTTGTCTGGAGGTGACATCGGTGCGGTGATTTTGTTAATGCAGCAGCTACAAGACATATTCTCTGGCAGTTATCTGAAGGGCGACGGTACCATACCGAATATCAACCCAGAGATGGCTGCGTTTCACTCAGCTGCAATTAACACATGGAATTTGCTCTTCACTCTAGTCTCACCTGGAAACATAGGAGCCGTCGTAGGAAATTCTAAAACTACAGTGTGAGTTACGATAAACATGCAAGTCAAATCTACTCAGACAGCAAAATCTATTGCATATCATGCCCGCTGTTACCTTCAGGATGGTACATTTCTACCCACGCATCCTGCTCCCAATATGAGGGCATGAATATGTTGCATATTGAAAATACTGCCACCCTAGCACATTGTGTGAGCAACTGTGTATGTCAAAATAGCTCACATTTGATCTGTTTAGATCCAATAGGCAGGCTATGGGGCAATTGTGGCCCTGACACAGTTCAATAACAATATGTTGGTATGAAATTATGATCATAGTAAGGTAATGTAAACATGCAGTTTAAAATTACATAGACGAAATGAGGGATTGCAACCTGTGGTCCATTTTGTGTAACGTTTCCACCATGGCAATAAAAATGTCAGTGGCTTCTTAAACTATGCCCAGAAACACTATAGGTGCCTTATTATTGAGCAATATTGAAATGAATTGTACTTTGCAAATGAAATAAAATTTATTCATGTTGCAGTTCCTTGGAAAAGCTATCGGAACTCCTTGAGTCGCCACACTTGGAGGTCCGAATGGCCGCCGGAGAGGCAATAGCCCTGATATATGAGTCCGGCAGGGACGTGCGTGATGACTATGAGGAGGACTTCTCATTGGACCTGGCCGAGTCACTCAAGCAGCTGGCGACGGACTCTCACAAGCATCGGGCGAAGAAGGACAGGAAACAGCAGAGGGCGACGTTTAGAGATATCTTACAGTTTGTGCAGAACGGTACCGTGCCCGAGGTGCAGGTCAAATTTGGTAAGGAGGTGCTGGTGTTGGACTCTTGGTCGAGGAGGAAGCAGTACGATGCCCTCTGCAACATATTGGGGCCGAGCATCAACATGCATCTCACCGATAATGATCTCCTCAGAGATATATTTGAACTCGAAGCAAATCCGTCAAACGATATACCTGCTTACGCTCAACACCAGATGGAAAGATATAGAAAGGTAAGAGAGAGGAATGTAAGGTATTTACAGTTCATGTTAATACTGTAATAAAAATGTTGTATTGTGGTTATTTGTATTGCAGAGACTCCTGAACGCAGCTAACTTTAAGGCAAGGACCATCTCGAGGGCTAAAAACAGGGACAAGCGATCAGACTTTTAAACCAATTTAATCCTGTTTTATTACTTTTATTTATTTTACTTCTAACCTATGCTCTTATCTTCAATAAGTGATTTGGTATTTGTAAATATGTTATTGTGATTACACAATTAATATCATCTAAATAAAAATATCTTGTACTGGAAATATTCTGTCATTGTAAAGGTAGCTTGGTTTACTGTACTTCAATCATTAGTTATTGTAATGATAACAAAGCTCAGGTTAAGTCACAGTGTAAGTAATATGCAGTAGCGAAGCTATTGGTCGGTGTCTTCCAACATTCTCCAAACATTTAGATCACCTTTAAGAGTAAAGGATTACTGTTATAACTTATAGCAGTAACAAGCCGGGTTTGCCCAAATATGCGAATTGGCGCTTAGAAGCTGTCTTACTTCTTTTAAATAAAAATATTTTATTTAATAAAAGTAGAATTTCAAGGTTGTTATACCTAACATTTATTAGTAAAAAAAATGATCTAAATAATAAATACACTGAAAAAATGCACTTCCATGTAATAAAATATTATCTTCTTAAATTTTGGCCCTATTAAAATTTAAATTGAAATATTTAATTTGAATAAAGAAACATGAATATTGTGTGTAATATTATAACAGTTCAGTAAAATTTAAATCAGTTAAATCCTAAAATGGAATTTGTAATTTCAATAAGTAACTTTTAGTTAGAAAAATTAGGATTAAAAATTAAGAAAAAATGAAATCTGTATATTTTAACATGTTAAAACTAAAACTTTCTGTAACAATCGGCCTTTTTGGGTAATAGAATCGACACACTGATCCACGGTATAGGTACCGATATTACGCTTGGGTGGGATTGAATGATTTAAAAAACTGGTTCCCTAGTGAAGCATGAGCATGGGCTTCGCAACTGCCCGTCTTAGTCGTTTTAAAATTAAACCACTGAATAAGAGAAAATTATATTATCTAAAATAGAATGTCCAAACAAAACAAAAATTAATTTATAGCACTAAGCTATTCAGTTCATAAAGTTAAACAGCCAGATTTTAAAGTTTACAAAAAAAAACTAAATAAACTATAAACAAGTTTTAAGCGTTCATACAGAACCAAAAGAAAAATTAAACAATAAAAGAAAATGAACAAGAAAAAAATATACTACTTTCAAAAGGAAGTTTTCCTTTACCAAACGGCACAATAGTAAAACCTATATTAAATAAGAGAGAAAAACATCTAACGTTTGATTAACATGGAAACTTAAAACCCACACAAAGACTATAATCTATACCTTATAACTTAATAAAATAGTAAAACTTCTCTTAAAACCCTTAATGCCCCTGTATCTGGAAACTTGTCGAAGTGACTTTTCAAAATTCCCTTCAACAATTTATCGAGATTGTACAACTGTCAATATATCAAAACCAACCCAAAATCTAGGACTACGCGGCCCTTAAGAATTATTATCGACTCACCCAATACCTAGGGGTTGTCGGCTACTCTGGTCTTGACTCGGCACTCGGCAACTTCGTCTTAGTTTGCTCACTAGCGTGTTTTACTCGGGCGGCAAAAATTGCCTGACTACTCCTCGTAAAAATTAACAATCCCGTTTCTAGAACTCTTAACCTGCCAAAAGTTACTACTTAAAATAAATTTACTCTGAAGAGAAAACGTTTACATCTGAACTTCAAAACTCCCAAATTGCAACCCAAAAGAAAATTACTTTGGATTTCAACACAAAAAACCACTACTCCCAAGTCTAAACTTTAAACTCTCAGCTTATTATTTAAAATGAAAGTACTCTGCAATTCAACAAAAATTACTACTCCCACATTCAAATTTTAAAACTCCCAAAGTTTCGACTCCCCTCTTAATAACTCAAAAGATGTATTTCTCCCCCGGCGAACAAATAAAACTTTAACTTTCTTAAGGTCTCAGACCTTCCCAAATAAAATGAACACAACCGTACGTGAACCCGGTTCTCTTCCGACTTCTTTTCTAACCAGTAAACCAACTTACTGTACAACCTCTAACCTTCTCAAAATTGATGCCCCCGAGCGATACTCTAAACTACAAAAAAATTACGACTTTAAGTCGAGAAGACGACCACAGTACAACAACACAACTGGACGGGAGTCTGGTCCCAGACCGACTTCTTTAGTTTACAATTTCCTCCTTCCAGGAGTACTTTCCCTTTCTCAGAGTACCAAAATTTTTCCTCCAAAATTCTGTCTGACCAAAAAGTCTGTCAAAATAACCCATGGAGTAATAAAACGATTATTTTGCCGGGGACCAGAGGCGTCCTTAAAGAAATGAACGAAAATTAATAAATGAGTTAATGGTACACACACACGCACACAATTTTTCCGGTTACCGACTATTGCGTGTAAGACATTATAAAACTCCCAAAATTTAGAGGATGCCACCTTGTATCGGTTTTGCATTTATAATGAGATTTGATTACTCCATGGGTTATTTTGACAGACTATTGTAACGCGAAATGTAAACAGCAGAGCGAAATGTGTTTACTCCTGTCGGACCTCGGCGGCTTTCCTCAAAGGAACGCGGCTACGCTTATTAAGCGCAGCGGCGAGCACTAAAAAAACCGTGCCGAGCGTTCCGGGATTATTATTTAAGGAAAAGTGATTTATAACCTTCTGGACATTTTCTACGTAAACATTAATTTGAGAAAGGAATGACCTGGAATTATCGAGCAAATACTAGTAAATTCGGGAATACATTATGGGGGGGCTATAAAAGTGAACGCTGCGGACGAAGGAGAAGATTAGTAGACGTGAAGCCGCGAGAGTAAATAGTAAACAAGCGAAATAGCGAAAGCGTTTAAATAAATTAATAATTAAGAGTGAGATAAATTAATTAGTAGGAAATTGTTGTGTTATATAAATTAATTAGTTTAGTATTAGTGTAAATAAATTAAGTAGTGTCTAGTGTACAATTGGTATTAGTGTAAATAAATTAGAAAATAAACGTTACAATATTATATATTCTTTATCTATGCTCTTTTACATCTAATAGACTCCATTTCACATAAGAAGAACCGTGGGCTAGAGTTACACGGAACAACCAGAGAAATAGAGAGGGGGAGAACGCTCATCAACCTTCTGCGCATCATATTTACCTAAAGTCACTAGATATACAAAGTACCGCAATCGTCCGCCATATTGGTTCGGTTTGTGGTGGGGGAAATAGCGCGTTATTCAAGTATGCGAACTTGAATAATTTTTGAAGGGGTGAAGTGAATGAATGGAAAAGTTACGTAGGTGATATTTCTTACAAAAATTAAATTGTTATAAATGAAGGTTATGTTGGCCTATTTTATGAAACTGCCAACAGCACTCCGTGAATATTATCATTACTAATAAATGATATGTAATATTATTCTATTATTACCAGTACTTATAATGAAAACTTGAAAGCTAAATATATGAAAATTTGTTGCATTCTCCTTCATCTACCCATTTTTTTTCAATTTAAAGAACAAAAACAAGTGATAAAAGTAACTAAAATTGAAATAGAGTAGGTAATATATGCTTAGGTAGACAGAATCAAAAACAGTAAAGAATTAACACTATTTTTTTTTAAATGTGAGTGAGTATAATAGAAACATGTTCATAACATATTTTTCTGTTTACTGGAACAAACCTATCATTTTCTTACTTGCCTATATTCAAAAGAATTTGCAAAGTTATACCCTAAACACTGTCAAATAAAACCAAGTGTATGCGTTACAAATATATATTATTCAATAATGCACGCATGATAATACTACGGCTACTTTGAACATCCGTATTCGTATTATTTGTACCAATGTTTTTTAATAAAAAATATAAACGGCTCCTTAGAAATATCTTAACTAATTTGTTACAAATATTGTGGCAATTTAAAATATGTTTAGGAGCTGGAAATTGTTTATGTATTGTATTTAAAATATCATAAAGATTTCACAACAACACCACACCATTTTTATAAGCAAATCCCAATCGAAAAATAAAAAATCTCGCCTTTATTAGAAATTACCGCGTTACCACACACCACGCGTTACCTCCTGGAAAAATGATGTTATGATGTCATTTGTCAATAATTGTCACAAATTCGACAACTGTTTAGTGTAGAAAATAAAATTCCTACTAAAATCCCTAAAAATAGCCGCCATTTTGGTTCGGAATGATTCTATCTCTCTCTTACACGTGGGGTCAATGGATTGCGGTACTTTGTATATCTAGTGACTTTAATATTTACCGAGGAACACCATGGTGGCAGCCATTTTGACCCATTGATTTGTGTATTGTGAATATATAGAATATAGATGTTCTGTGTGTGAATTTGTGTATATTTTTCACCTAACCTAACCTAACCATATAAACAAACTCTTTATCTATGATAGGTACATTTCAACCAGTTTTTAATTAATTAGTGTTTTTGAACAGTAATTATGTCGTGCGCCGCGGATGGTTGTACGAGTATAAAACGTTTTAAACTTGAAGCAATTACTTTTCATCGGTTTGTTATCTTTAGTTTTAATGATTCTTCGACTAATGATGAACCCATTACAGATTGCAGCAAGGACCTATTTTTAAAAGATGGGCAGAAATGGGGAAACCAAATACTTGGCAGTGGTCAGAGAACAAATTCATTTGTTCAAAACATTTCAAGGAGAGCGATTTTATTAAAAGCAAACAGAAACGTCGACTAAAATTTAATACCTTGCCATCATTACATCTCCAGTCAATAGTGGAATTTCCAGGACCATCTAATTTGCATGGGGACAATGAATTGCAAGTGTCGAAACTATCGTCAAGCTCTTCTTCCGATGTTTCAATAGAAAAATCTGCACTAAAAAGATCACAGAGGTAAAGAATTAGCATAACTAATAGCAAAATTGTAACAATTTTATGTTGCAGTAAGGCGTCAGGTCAGAGCAGTTCCCGCAGTACAGACAATAGTACAAAAGGAAAACAAAATTTTTACAAACGATTCATAACTACAGGTTTTTTGTTCTTTCAAAGTACTTAACATATAACATTAATTTAACTGTTTTAGCGTGTCTCCTGGGAAGTTCAAAAAAAATATACAGAACTGCGAAAAGTGCAATCCAAATCAAGAAAAATTGTATGTTATTACAACTAAAGACATTAAAAAACTAAAAAGAAAGATCACAACATTAAGAATTATGGTTGATGATTTGAAAACGAACACAAGCTTATCAGAAGCGGCCTTTTTCCATTTGGAGAAGTGCTATAAAGATATTTCCCATGTGTTAATGAGTAGATACATAAAAAATATGCAAAGATAATAATGATATGTTATACGGAGTAAATAAAGGCTAGTACATTACAAGATGAAAATAAATCAAATAGGTACTAAAGCTTTAAAGATAACTTAAAAATGCTTAATAAGTACAGTTAATATGAATAGGAATAGAATACATAAAAGAAGTAAAATAGTAATTTGCTATAAAGTGTAATTACTACCAAATAAGTGTACAATTATAAATGTAATAATTAGATTTAGTAATTAAAATGGTCTAGTTTTAAGCGCCACCCTACACACGGTTTTTGTAAAACCCCTGTAGGATACATACTATATTCGATGTATAGTTTTATTTTTGAATTTACATACAAGAATTTTGTATTTGAATCTGACTACTATATGTAAAAAAGACAATAAATAATAATAATATTGCCAATATCAATACTGTTTTCTAACAACATTAAATAAAATTAATGTTTATTGTTGTCAATATCAATAAATTACTGTTTTCTAACATTACTGTATTTTTCGTTTTTAAATTTTACCGCGCAAAATCTAAAACCAACTAGGTAAAATTAAGCAAAATCCCTAGACGGCTGTTGGCATTTCTGCCCAATGGGTCAAAATGGCGGCCTTCAATATTCCGCTGTTCGCGCAGGTTGATGAGCGTTCTCCCCCTCTCTATTTCTCTGGGAACAACATATTACGTCGGCTATGTTCGGTTTCCATAGTTTCATGTAATTCGAGTATAAGCAGTGGCGGGAGGGTGAAGGTTTAGCGTAGGCGCGTTGGTGTGTTTTTCGGCATTGTCGCTTGTAGCCCGGCGTTCGCGTATCTAACGTTAAGTAACGGTCGTTTATTTTATTATTATTACAGTTTTGTACGTTGTGCATTGTGTATTTTGACTAAAGCGAAATGATTTAGATTAAATTATTCTTGTTGTTTACACAACATAGGCAACTAACAATACACGAATTAATATTAACCCCTAATACGATTACTACTCGGACCGCTACTGTCCAGATGCCGATCGGGCGACTTCGTGACGGAGATGCGGCATGCGGCCTGCATGGAACTCAAGGCCACGGTTCTTCTTATGTGAAATGGAGTCTACCTCTCGCCACAGGCGCGTTGACGACGCAGCGACAATCGCCCCCTGGGGCAGGCAACCGACAAGACCAACGCTTGTATTAAGCGTTGCTACTATAAACACTTATCGTGCCCTTACTAATCTCCACTGTAGGTATATGATGCGCGCTCTGAACTGCTACAGAATTTTTAATCCCAGCTTGCTTACTGTTCAATCCTCGTAATTGTGGTTGTCATTACCAGAACCTAATTTGAAATGCCAAAATCTTAAACTGCAGCTACGAGGCTACGACAGAGATATTCTTACGAGGCGAAGCTATGAAATAACCTTTTGCTTTTACCAAGTTCATTTCAGTAACTTTTAAAATAGGCATTTTCTACACTTTCAATAAAACTGCTTTATCTAAATGTTTACCTTCTTTAAAAATACCATTAGATCGTTGGTCAAGACCATTTTCGAAGTCTTCTCAAACTCAGCTTCTTGGAGTAAAAAAAGTTTTGTGTAATTAAATATTTTAATGTAATAATCTCAAGGCAGTGAGTAAACAACACAATATCGATGTATAAATATTTAAAACACTTAACGATAAATTAAAGGAATGTGTTACAAGTCAACAAAACGAATATGCAAACACATGAGGTACATATACAGGTGGACCTTTGTTTAGAGAAGCGTGACGGTGCAGGATCGCGCCTACTTTGTGTTGTTCCTGAGGGCGCTCGCCTGCTGCCGGTTCAACTCATTGACGACATACTCCCACGAGTTGACGACGGCCTGATGGTAGTTTATCTGTTTGCAGACGAAGTCGAGAAGTACCTTCTTGAGGCACTGCTGCTTTTCAGCCTGCCAGCGGACGAGATCGCTGCGCAGCGACTCGTTCGCGCACTCGAGGTTGTCCTGGTCGGACTCGACCTTCTTCATCAGGTGTGGAATGTATGCGCCGAGCTTCTCTAGTTTGTCGTCGGAGTTCGGATGCTTCCAGAATGAGAAGCCGGCCGAAGACTGGGTTGGATTCTGGGCGATCGCCATCAACTGAAGGAGAAAACGACAAACATAGATTTAAATTAAAGGAACATAGCTTAAGAGTTTCAGGATGGTAAACTAGATCAGTTAGATTAGATTGCCAGGATGACATGCAAAATCGTAAAGCGTTCCATTTTTTTTTGCAAGCGTCAAAAAAATTAGGGATGGAATTAAACCAGAAGATATGGTCAAAATTAATAGTCATGAAAAGTGACAATGACCACGTAATAATTACAATTAGTTGTGATAAAGACAAGGCTAGTGCCTTTAAAAACATTGTTATGAATAATTTAAATAAATAAATAAATTTAAACGATAAAGGTAAACAATCAACTGAAATTCTAATAGAACAAGAAACCTCCGACATTTTATTAGAAAGTAATAAAATAAAAATTGGTTGGAATTCTTGTAAAGTTAGAGAAAAATTTGTATCCAAAAGATGTTTTATATGTTTAGAGTTTAGTCATTAAATCTGACTTAAGTCTAATCACCTCATCAATTCATGTTCAGACTGGGAGAAGGTACGACACTCAGAAAGTTTGTAAAAACAATAAGCTTTGCATATCATGCAAAACTGAGGATCACTGTTCCGATAGTATGACATGCCCTACTTTTGAAAATGAATATCAGAAAGGTTTGTTTTTATCTATTAAATCTAATAAATGAATTTTTTACAAGTAAACAGAGACCGTGAACATGAAACTCTTGATATTCAAAATTAACAATGTTGATATTATGTAAACAATATTGACATTATTGTCTGTTTCAAACCTTGTAAAAATATTCTTGGATGAAAAATTAATAGTGATAAAAACATGGACAATTAAAATTTTCAACAAAAATGTAGAGATTTACTTTTATATAGAGATATATAATTTCTAATTCTAATTTATCTCTATTTAATATAGAGATAAATTCAAATCTTTTGTCATTGTTACATTGAAAACTTTTAATAGTTTGGGTTATAATTTGTCACCTAATATCACGTTCGAACAATCGAAAATGATACCTGAAATCTTTACTTTCACTCAAATAGTAACGATAATTTTATAATATTTAAGCGATTTTAACTCTAAATCGGCAGCGTGGTGTTCTCTAATTAATCATAAAAGAGGTGACTATCTGATGAACTGGATCTGTCAACTAAATTTGGTAATCCATACCAATTTTTGGTTTTATACCAACATTTGAAAGAGGTCATTCAATATGAAAATATGTAACTGATTGGAGAATACATTGCATACAGGGTGAATATTTAATGTATTATATAACCATATACCTTTTAAGATTTTAGGTGACAATTATAATAGCACAGACACTTATATTGAATCGTTCTTCAACAGGGAAAAATTTAAAATAAATTTATATAATTCATTTACTAAAAACGGTAATAGTATTAACCTTCAAATTTTACTATGTACTTGTACCAAAAATAGTAGAATTATCAAATTTTGTCATTTTCATAAAATTCTATATTGATGGAATTTAGAAATCGAAAGAGTGAGCAGAAAATTAGGATGACTGAATAAATGTAAGCCCTCCATGATTAAAAAAGGTGATGATTTTACCATATATATTTCCAAGAGTGAAAGAAACTACCAAAAAATTAAAAGTTGCTATTAAGAAAATCAAAAACAAATCATTGGAAAAATATTTGTAATGACCTTAATATGAATATATGACTGTTAAAACTGACTGTAAATGATAATCTAGTGAAGATTTCATACCCGATTGAAAATCATGATTTAGTATTGGCTCCTTATAAAACAGAACCAATTATTTTAAAACGAGGTAATAAATGAGATTTCATTAAGTTTAATCTACATAGGGAGATTAATCCCTGTAAAGCTATTAAATATCTAGGTGTATACTTTGACAATAAATTAACATTTGGGTATCATTTAAAAATGACAGCGAAAAAAGCGGAGGAGAAATTAAACAAGTTAAGTAGATTGATGCGGAGGTCCATATATGAGAAACGTAAAATTATACTGCAATTCTAAATTCATTTGTTTTGTATGTGGCGCCTGTATGGATAAATGCTCTAAATATCATTAAATATAAAAATTACCTAACTATGACGTACAAAGAAAATCCTAATCTGTGTATCTTGTGCTTATAGAACAGTTTCTTCAGAAGCTGTTCAAGTCATTATATGTACTCCCCCCATGCATTTACTAGCAATAGAAAGATTTAAAAGATGTAAAGGCATCGACTCAAAAGTTATCATGAAGGTGACTTTTAAGACATGGCAAAAAAGAACGAAATGCAATTTTCAGTACGGCACAATGGACCAAGAAATAATACCAAATAATTCCATTTGATATAATTGTAAATTCAGAAATTTGGACTATTTCCTGACCCAATTTCTCACGGGCCTTAGTTCATTTAGGCGTTTTACTTTTCGTATAGGAAAAAGCTAAACATCTATGTGTCCTTGATTGTTCAGGAGAGTCAATTGAACATATACGTATTAATTTGCAAGTAAACACAACTATTTTGGCAGCCAACATCTAATGATTATGAATAGAAGATTATGTATGAATTCATAATTTATTCAGGAAATTATTTCTGGAAAGGAATCTTTCTGAATTTCTACAACTGATCTTATGTCGAAGACATTTATTCTTCTCTTAATGAAGAGTTTATCCGACTTGGATAAATGGACATAGATTGAAGGGGGGGGGGGGGTAACTCGGGTAACTGCTGCAATGTGCAGTCTCACACTATCAGATGTAATAAACAATCCATCCCAGAGTTGGAATTTACTTTGTTCTGTTTCAAAGATGTCTTTTATCTCATCTGAGGTCCATACAGGATTTCCCCTCTTTAAAAAAGATTGTTACCTTAGATTAGATTTGTACCTTAGTACAAAAGATTATACAAAATTAGATTATATAAAAGGCATGAAAGAAATCTACAACAGTTTGCAATAGCACTTATATGCTAAAAAAGTTTGGCTCCCTTTAAAATACATTCAATTACAATTTTTACTTCTCAATTAAAATGATTTCTTGAGAAACTTTTGACAACCAGTCAGTTTAAATTTAAATTAGTCAATTCACCTTGTCCTTCTCAGAATGTTTCCTATTGAGCTCCTCAGCAGAAGCCTCATAAGCATACTGAAAAGCCTCCCGTTTCCTGATGGTCTCCTGCACAACGTCGACGTAGGCGAGAAAGTCCCTTATTGGGTTGCCACATGTGGCGGCATAGCTCTGTACAAGAGCGCTCTGCGCCGCCGAACTCCTCTCGAGTGCGCCCCCGATGATCTGTAGCGTATCCGACAGCTCAGATTCACAGCCAGCCCACGTCGTGAACACCGGGTGATAGCTGTTCAACTCTGTCACGTAATCTGACCGTTCTTTGTTGATTCGGCTCGAGATTTTTTCAAAAGAGTTCAACTTTTCGCCCAGAGATGTCAGGTATGTCTTGGTCTTGTCAAACTCCAAGTGGCAACTGCGCAGGACGCTCTGCGTAGAGTTCGAGTGACTCAGGGTGCGGATTTTGCTCTCGACAGGGTAGCGCTGCTTCCTGTGGAGGGAGAAGTCCTAGAACCAGTTTAACATTAAGTGAGGCTATTCGAGCACATACCTAGGATTAAAGAGGGGCAACTTATATTAGTTTTGACAAATACGCGAAACCATACCTCACTACTAGTGGGGCACTATCACCACTAGGCACAATAAGTACGAGACAAACAAGTAGACTTACAGTATAGTTAGCAGTTAGAAACACTTTGAAATGTTCACTGCAACTCAGGATGGGATGCTGGCACACCCGAGAGATGAAAACATTCAATGCTTTCATCCTCATGAGAATGAAATCCTTGGAATACCTATCTAGTTGTCCCATCAGCGTGTGTTTGCCAGGTAATGGCTGTAAGAGACGAGAAAACGTCATTGTGATTTCTTCATGTGATAAATGGCAGTTTTATCTGCAATGCCGTCCACTATCGAGAGTCATGTTTAATTCGTTAGGTACTTACAGGAATAATGCAAAACGGATGGCACTCGATCAGTTTCTGCCGGAGCCACAAGAAATCGTTGTAGCGCCGCCTGACGACGTACTCGTTATCACTAAACTCGATCCTCGCGACCCTCGTCGTGATCCTGAAAGTAATGTACGTCTCCAGGGTCTCCAAGTGTTTCTGGGGATTGTCGATTTTCACGCACAAGTCTGAGTTCTCATCCATGTTCAACTCAGACAGGTTTTCGAGATCCTGTATCGTCGAAAAACTCTCTATGCTCGGAGACTGTACCTGAGGGAAGTAATTTAGTAGAATCGTAAATCTAATTATATAGAATTGTGGGTACCAAGGAGTTGTCGTAGTTGGAATCGCTGCAGGCGCTCAGGTCAAGCTCTTTGTGGAGCGATGGAATTTCTTTCGTTTCCACAACCACGTCCAGCACCGCCGAGGAATTGCTTGCCATTATTTTATTATTTTTGGATGATATAAAAAAGTATATTACTAGATTGAGGTTAGGTTAAAAAATTTGACTAATGACAGACCAGACTGATCGTCTTTCTTCTTCTTATTAATTGATGGGCTTGACTGCCGAGGTCATTTATCTTCGAGAGCCTAAAAAGGAGAGTTAATTTATGTCTGGACCAAAATGGCAGGCATTTTGAGCATTACCTTTAGCTGTTTAATTAAATTATTGTTCTGTATTTCGAGTTTCATTTTTTAAGCCAATCTTATACTGGGTGTGTTGTCGTATCAGCTAGATTAGACCTAGATTAGACTACTTGTCCAACTCCGATCACGACAGATTATTAAAAACGCAGACAGAAAGCGAGTACGAACTTATTATATTTTTGAAAACTGAAATTACACTGACTCTTTTTTGACATGACATTCTATCAATTTTTTCTCTAAACCTACTGTGTTTTACATTAGTAATTATTGATTTACAACATTCTCCCACCTGTGGAACAATTTTGTACAAAATAGTGACACAAGACATCAAGAAAATTTAAAAGGTAATTAATTTCACTTCACGTCCACTACGCGTAAATCTTTTTTCATAAACGGGTGCTCTGCTTTTGATGTCATCCGAGACATCAGTCACTCCCGCACTTTCACTATCCGATTTTAAACCTTCTGGAACAACGTTTGGGTCGGAAGAACAATTTTCGCCGTCTGTTCTGCAAACTCCTTTGGCTCTCTAACTAGTTTCTTCTGCGGCAGAAGGTCGACCACTTCCAGAGGGTAGAGTCGTTGAACCGGTCTTAATAACTGCCCTTTCAAAGTCCTTAATCGCACAAGCCGAATTTCGCCGTCTTTGCCTTTTAAAATTTCAATCACACGCCCAAGAGGCCAGTCCATACGTTTAGACTGTTCATTGCCGATAAGAACTATCTAAAATCTATCTTCACCTCCCGATGAGAATTCTTATTATCGCGAAACAATTTTAGTTGCCCCAGATATTCGCTATGAAATCGTTTTCGTAGGTCATCCCGCAACTTTTGTATATATTGTAATTTTTTATTATATGAATCACGATCTACTGCATCAAGATCCGGCACATGTTCACTTTCAGCTTCTCGTAAAAACATAGCTGGGGTAAGAGGAACTAAATCCTGCGGATCCTCTGAGACGTAAGTTATTGGTCTATTGTTGATTATAGATTCACAGTCACACACGACTGTTAACAAGTCTTCATAATTCAAACAAGCTCTTCCTAACACTGCGTAAAATTTGCTTCATAAGACCGATAAGACGTTCCCAGAACCCACCCCACCAAGGTGCTGAGGGAGGGTTAAATCGCCACTTGATTCGCTGAGTAGCCGTATCTCTGGTAATTTCTTGCCAGTTTAACTGCGTTAAGGCACTCTCCGCTCCAACAAAATTCGTCCCATTATCACTATATATCACCTTAGGTCTACCTCTTCTTGCGATGAATCTTCTTAGACTTTGCAAAAAACTGTAAGTTGATAATTCAGAAGTCAATTCAAGATGGACTGCTCGAAACACTGCGCAGGTGAAAAGGCATATCCAAACCTTTTCTCCCTTCTTTAGGTAGAGAGGCCCAGCCAAATCCACGCCTGTAATTTCAAAAGCAACAGCATCTTTTACCCGGTCTCTTGGCAATGGAGGTAAATTTGTTTCGAAAGATTTAACACTGTATCGTCTACATACAACACATCTTTCAATTGCCGATTTAACAGTCCTCCGGCCTCCTAAAATCCAAAACTTCTCTCTCAATATACTCAATAATCCCTGGACGCCTACATGTCCTTCTTTCTCGTGAAAGTAAAGAATTAATTTCTCTACTACGGGATGCCTCTTTCGAATTACGATCGGGAATCTAAAATCTTGACTATCTTTTCTCTCTGAAACACGAGACTTGATTCTGATTAGTCCTTGATCATATTCAAAAGGATTTAGGCACATTATGATGCTAAGCTTTTGTCCCGAGAAGACTTCAGACTGAATCGTTTTAAAAATAAAGATTTCTGCTTCATCAATTTCTTCAGCAATCAATTCTCCTGCCTTCTTTCCATGGGGGTATCGTATATTATGAATAAATCTAAACATCCAGGCAATTGTCCGAACTGTTTTTGAATATTTATTTGAATATATATTTGAATATTTTGAATAAAAATATGAGAGACGCCATTCTTCTGAGTTCAAACTGATTCCCAGAAGATTAGTTACCAGTAACTTTTTCCTCTCTTTGAGAATCTCGTTCTCGTCGCATTCATATGGTTCATGCGGCCAGCTACTTTGATCATTATATAGCCAGTTTGGCCCCTCCCACCATTTCATCTCAACCAGTCGTTTAGCTGAACATCCCCTTGAGGCTAAATCTGCCGGATTTAAAGAACCCGGTACATGCCGCCAATCATGTGGACTTGTCAAAAATCGTATTTCTCGGACACGATTAAACACGAATGCACTCCACTCTTCTTTGCGTTGAATCCAAGAGATTACGGTAGAAGAATCACTCCAGAAAAATGTCTTGACCTCACAAGACAGATTCTCCTTCACAGTTGCATATAATCTTGCACCAATTGTTGCGGCCAACAACTCGAGCCTCGGGATAGTAGTTTTACGTAAAGGAGCTACTCTAGCTTTAGTCGCCAATAAGCTAACGGCGATTCCATTATCTGTTTCCGTCCTAAGAAAAATTGCACAAGCGAAAGCTTTCTTACTGGCATCCGAAAAAATGTGTAAACTGGAGCACTGATCACTTCTCAACTTAATATTAACCCATCGTGGAATTTCAATATCAGTCAGAATTGGTAGTTGCTCCATCCAATCAGCAAAAGCTTTATTTGTTTCTTCGTCGACTGCTTGATCCCAGGACAATTTTTTCTCCCACAACTGTTGTAATAATAATTTAGGCACCAAAGTCACTGGAGAGGTAAAACCTATCGGGTCAAAAATTCTTTGGGTCATTGACAAGATAGACCTTTTCGTAACTTTCCTATCCATATTATCACATATGTCGAGGTTGATGGCCAGCGTATTCTTGTTAGGATATCATTTCAAACCTAAAAAAACCCCATGGCATGCCAGGCTGAAAGGTAGATTTATGGGTAGGAGATAAGTAATATAACACACGATGTGCCAAAAAAATGCATACGAACAAACGTCAAAATTGTAAAATATTTGCAAATAACTTTTTCTCTGTACATTTCTCAAAGATATGTTTTATACAAAAGTTGTTCGCCTCTATAAGAGCAACAAAAAATCTAAGTAACATTTTTCTCTCAGACGCGAAATAAAAGTTTTTTTAGTTTTTTTATTTTTTTGACAAAAATAACTTTATTTTTGTACGTTTCTCGACAGATTGTTTTATACAAAAGTTGTTCACCTCCATAAGAGCAACAAAATACCTTAGTAACATTTTTCTCTCAGACGCGAAATAAAAGTTTTTCTTATTTTTATTTATTTTTGGAAAAAATAACTTTTTTTCTGTACGTTTCTCGACAGATTGTTTTATACAAAAGTTATTCACCTCCATAAGAGCAACAAAATACCTTAGTAACATTTTTCTCTCAGACGCGAAATAAAAGTTTTTCTTATTTTTATTTATTTTTGAAAAAAATAACTTTTTTTCTGTACGTTTCTCGAAAGAGTGTTTTATACAAAAGTTGTTCGCCTCTATAAGATAAATAAAAAACTTAAGTAACATTTTTCTCCCAGACGCGAAATAAAAGTGTTTTGATTTTTTTTTAAATAACTTTTTTTCTGTACATTTCTCGAAAAAATGTTTTATTCAAATGTGGTTCGCTTCTATAAGAGCAACAAAAAACCTAAGTAACATTTTTCTCTCAGACGCGAAATAAAAGTTTTTTGATTTTTTTTTGAAAATAACAAGCCGCCATTTTGAAACCGCTAGACCGATTTGGCCCATTAACGAACTTGACCGAGATTTTTGGCCAACTGATTTTTGTACCAAATTTCGTTGTGATTCTTTAAAAAATGCGACCTGTAGCCTGCCGACAAATTTCGTTATATCCGATATATATATATATACATATATATATATACATATATATATAAACTTTTGGGAAATGATTAAGTATGATCTCTAGATACCAAAAAACTGAAAACCGCATTTTAATTCCTATTTTTTCGACTTCGTTAACGAATGCAATACTAGATATAAATCTACCAACAGGTACATCCTGAGAGTTGTCTTCCGTACTATACTCCCACCCTCTCAGGTCAAAGTTAGCTTTTGCCATCACAGCTTTCGCCTCTTGCATAAATTGATTGAGCTCAACGTAGTCTGACACACTCGTGACACAATTGTCTACATAAAAACTTTTCTTTAAAGTTTCAATGGTGTTTTGAGAATAATACGTTACTCCTTTTTTAACAACATCTAAACAATTTTGTAGATGATAATCAATTGTCGCTCCCAGAAGAAAAGGACTACTATTAACTCCGAATACAACTCGTTGGTGTCGGTATACTTTTACATTTTCGTCTGACCCCATCCATAAAAAACGAAGAAAGTTTCTGTCCTTAGGATGCATGCTAATTTGCAAAAAGGCTTTACGGATATCAGCAACCACACCCAATTTCTTTTCTCTGAATCGTATCAGCGCTGGAGGAATCAGCTCAATCAAATACGGTCCCTTTTCTAAACATTCATTTAATGATGGTCCATCTCTAACTTGAGCAGAAGCGTCAAACACAGGTCTTATTTTAGTAGTAGCACTATTCTGTTTTATTACAGGTCGATGAGGTAAATAATGACAGTCTAAATGTACCTCGTCGCATTTTACTACTTCAATTATCCCTTCTTCCAACCATTCTTGAAATACCTGATCATAAGGCTGAAGAAGATTATCCTTCTTTAATTTTCTTAAAGTGGATTCTAATCTATTTTTAGTTAAATTATAATTGCTCGGCAACGAAGGGTGGTCTTCATACCAGGGTAACCTAACTTCATATCTGCCTTCTTGATTAACCGTGACCGTTTCCAAAAACAACTCTTTAGCCGCAGCCGCCATCTCGGCTCTGTTTTTCTTCTCGGAGGTTTCCGTTATCCCTAAAACGTCCAATTCCCATAAGGAAGGAACTGTAGTGTCCCTGACTATCAAGTTCAAGGTTGTTACAGCGGCGTCAGTCTTACGTACACCCATCGAAGGAACCTTACCCATTATGGTCCATCCTAATCGGGTTTCTATGGCAACCAGTCCGCATTGTAAAATCTGCATTCTTCCCGTATAGATTTTACTAAATACATCAGCTCCGAGCAAGAGCTCAATAAGACCAGTCCCAGTATCGTCAAGCGTAATTCCTAGGTTCCTCAACTCTTCAGTCCAAGGTCCCCCAAAAAACGGTGATACGTCGTGGCAAATTACTACTTGATCGAGAGCCTCCATTTTGCAGAGCTGCTTCCCATAACTTACAGCAATCTCATAGCAAGAATGGACATTTTCTGTTTCTTGGCCGCCAAATAAGCAGTGTAAAAGCTTTTCTTTGTATTTCAGACTGCAACCTAATTCTTCAGCCGTCGATTTTAAAATATACGTTCTACTTGAGCCACTATCAATTAATGCCCGAACCGTACGTGTTGATTTGATGCCCACTATCTTAACTCGTAATGTCTGAAGAAACACATGGCTGCTAGAACGATTAATCAAAACTGGCTCCTCTTGTCCTACCACCTGTGCTGCATCTGCTCGTTTGTAAGCCTTTAGATTAGGACACAAAAGCAAAACATGCGATTGCATACAAATTAAACATCTCAAACGACTATAACATTTCTTAACTTGATGCCCTACTTTAAGACACCGAAAACAAGCCTTTTTTTCAGTCACTCGCTTTTTTCTTTCTTCCAAAGTTAGTTCCCGAGCTTTGAAACAAACGTCACTGGCATGATTACCATTACAGAATAAACACTTCGCTTCATTATTGACCAATCCCATAGCAGTAGGTAGAGTTACTGCAGCTGTAGGTCTCCGCACCTTGTTTAACTCTCGAGTTTTAGTTTCTGTCGATTTAAAACCAAAACTTTCTGCCGCCAAACTAATTCGCTGTACACCATCTACTTCATTTCTTAAAAACCGCATAAGATCCTGAAGACGAGATTCCAATGTTTTGGGAGCATCCGATTCTAACAAGTCTGAACAATCAACTTTAGCTACTGACGAACGCTGTCGAACGCTGACGAACTCTATTAACGGGAACAACATGGCTGAACATTTATCCGAGGTGATTCCTAAAGTTTCAAGTGCTCGTAGTTGCGTTTCTAGTTTATCGTACAAAGAACACAAATCCACACGCTGAGAGATGACATTACCTAACACCAATTTCAATAAATCTCTAACATACACTTCTATCTGCAAATCTTCTCTACCAAAGCGATCTTTCATACCTTGAATAAGTTTCGGATAATTCTCTCTCATTGGCGGGAAACTTTCCACTAAACGACGTGCTCTGCTGCCTGCTACTGTTGCTTGAATCAGATATTCAATCTTGTCGCTTTCATCTATCTCATTGTCTTCGTCTACCTTTTTAAACTGAGCCCAAAAGGACAGCCAATCCTTAATACTTCCATCATAACGTTTAAACTCGATTACAGGCAATCTAAACTTACGTTTACCTGTTTGCGTATCTATAGATGTCACTCTGGAACCCATCTCATCTCGTTCTACTGCTGCTTGCTCGCATCTAAACTTGAGATTGATGTACTTCTTCCGGTAGATATCGCAGCCGTCGACTTCTTCCACCAACTCTTCTTCAGTAGCCTCGTTCAACATCAGCTCGTAAACTTCAGTATCCATTTGCACAATTTGCTCGAATTTGGTTGCCAACATCTCGAAGGAAACCCGTATATCATGTAAACGGTCTCAGCAGTTCCTCAAGTTCACGTCACACTTTTGTAAACGACGAACGCAACACACCACGGTTTTTCCGGCTTCTCACTATTTCACTCGCCATTTTCAACACTCACAATAAATTGTCCGTCCCTCACAAATCTTCTGCAAAAAAGGTCCTGTCACGGTCGCCAAATGTTGTATCAGCTAGATTAGACTATTTGTCCAACTCCGATCACGACAGATTATTAAAAACGCAGACAGAAAGCGAGTACGAACTTATTATATTTTTGAAAACTGAAATTACACTGACTCTTTTTTTTGACATGACATTCTATCAATTTTTTATAAACCTACTGTGTTTTACATTAGTATTTGATTTACAACAGGGTGATCAAGAATGACTGTTTGAGTTGGCAATCCTACCTGAAGGATTTTTTTGCCTAAGGATAGCATAAGGATTTTCACCTGACCAAATTCTGTAATTTTGTTTATTCACATCCATGGGCGCCGCTACATAAGGACAAGAGGGGCGGTTGCCCCCCCCCCCTGGATTTTACCGTTTTCTTGGTTTTATGGAACTAAAAACAATGGATGTTAAAAGCTCAGAAGGGATCATTCCTTGCACAACCATCGTTGTGCAAGACCCATCAGGTTCTTTACGCAAGACCTTTTCTACGAATAGTCATATGCTATCCCAAAGTATGAGGTGAGTTCATAGTATTCATCCCCTAAATAATTATCTCCTATTAGTAAGTAATGGTGACTGGTGGGAAATATCTTCATTTTAATTTAATGCAACTTTTTTATTAAAAAAAAATTATGCCCCCCCCTGACTTATTTCTTAGCGGCGCCTCCATTGAGATGAAACCAGGCTTCGTCGGAAAAGAAAGTATTGTCAAGGATATCATTATTATTTAATATGTCATTGAGCCAATTGCAAAATAAAACTCTCTGCGGGTGATCAGGAGGGGTTAATGACTGGACGATGGAAATTTTGTAAGGGTGGTACTTTAATTTCTTTTTAAGCACAGTGGAGCAACTTTCATATGATAAACCTGTAAAACCGTGATTAGAACAACATGGAAAAGTGGAAGTCTTATGGGTAAGAATGAAAAGTGGTTAAATAGGAGGTATAAGGACCAAACCTGTTTGAAGGGAGAGCTTTCTTAAGGATTTGGGAGGACTTCTTTGCGTTCGAGTTCTGATATCCTCGACAACTTCCTCGTTTAGCGAACCTCAGCAGCTGAGTTGATGACATAATCAAATTCGCTAAACGGCAAAAGGCTAAGCTGCTTACTAACAGCTGATGAGCAAAACAGACAGCGGAAATAATTCACGCTGACTTTTAACAAAATGCGGAATGACAGGATGACGTACTATAATTTCGTAAGTTCAACTGTTATGTGTACACCTTATTTTGTGAATAAAGAAATATTTATACATTCATAGTTTCATACCAACATTTTTTGTTGTTAAACAATAGAGGAAATCACGATAGAAGTTTTTGATCCTGAAGATATGCGAGGTAATAGTAATAATACTTGATACTTAATAGTCAAGAGTACAATATAAATAAACTAGATGTCAAACAGTACTTGTAACTTTTGTTTCTTTTCAACGACAACATTCTTGTTTGGAAATCAGCCATATAAATAAACACATCGTCTTTTCCAATCCTATATATAAATGTCGATCTCTAATATTTGACGCTATTAGGGTGCAAAGAACCTCGAATGAAGCAGGACACATTCGAAAGTGACTCTTGAATTCGAATCCACTATAATAAGGGACAATATTCTCTATGTATCTCTCATTATATGTGGATTCTCCCCTTATGCGAGGACTTTGTAGCCTCTTTGAGGATCACATTTATAGCACTTAAATTAAAATCGTCTTCAAGAAAGTAGTCTATGACCAACGATTATAGACTAACCAGGATTGCTCACTTACATTTGAGCAATGTTGGACAGTTTTGTGACGTCACCACCGGTGCTGAAGTACGTTTACGTGTTGATCTGTGGAAGACGTGATGTGGATATCGTACGTAAATATGGATTACGTAGAGTACGTACGTAAACCGTACAGTTTACAATGATAAATCTTACTGTTTACTACAGTAAAATGAATAAATCTCTATCTTCTGTCCAGCACCGGTGGTGACGTCACAGAGTTTTTGGCAGGCAGATTCGGCGAACTGAGCAATCCTGGTAGTAGTCTATAATCGTTGGTCTATGACAGCATTATCCATTAAAAAAAACGATACAACCCCCAGCTGATGAATACCAAACCCATCAAACTGTCAATCGTACAGATGAAAACAAGCGGCGTTTCGTCGTTTAGCGAATCAAGGACTGATGAAAGTAATCAAACACAGCATCATTTGTAGATTACTCTCAGCTACTGAGTTCGCTAAACGCGCCCAATGCTGCTGAAAGACAGCAAAAGTGACCAAAGTCTCCGGAAACATTTCCTGAAATTGCTGGTATATCGCTTCGAGAGAGTACTGCCAACCAGTAATTGGGTTATAAATCCCGCTTCGAAAGTACGCCATTCCAATGAAAATTTCGTGTTGTAACGGGAAAACCATTTTAAATAAATAAATTTGAAAAGAATACCAGAAATTTGAATTTGAAATAGCAAATTCAAATTACCAGTTGTACCATTTAAAAATGAAATTCAGTATTGCCAACTCAAACAGTCATTCTTGATCACGTTGTAGCTGATCAAGTAGCTGATAACATTGTTATGTCAATTTTTTGTCAAATAAACATATCCGGTTGTAGTGTTGCAAATAGACAAGTAAAAATTTTTCTAAACGGTGTTGCCAACTTAAACAGTCATTCTTGCTCACCCAGTATTTGGAAAATGATATGACGTGGAAAAAAATTTGAAGTCGTTACCATGCACAAACCCACTATTATTTAATTGCGGTATAATTCCACTTTAGCACCCCGAACTTTGGACAGGTAAACATTACTACACAATGAAGCAAATGTAAGAGAATCTGAAAATGAAATTTGTGGCTCAGCCCGGGCCAGTATAGCCTCGTTTTCCCACCAATTGGGGAGCGCGTACGTCGATGGCACTATCGACGGGAGATCCCACGCCATGCTTGTGGACACGGGAGCTACGAAGACGATCGTACGCCCGGAAGTTGTGAGGGACCGTAGGAAGATTAGGCCAAGTAGGTGGCAATTAAGAACTGCCACTGGGGAGAAGGCAGTAATACACGGTGAAGCAACGGTTAGCATGACGTTGGGACGAGTAAAGTTTGACCATCCTGTTATCATAGCCGAATTTGAGGAAGACGTCATACTGGGGATGGACGTCATGAGGAATCATGGATTCCAGTTGAATTTCGGACAGCGAGTGTTGAGGATCGGTCAAGATCCTCACTTACTGCTACACAATCGTGACAACTTTGTGTTAGACGTAATAATGGCAGAAGATGTGATTCTCCCGGAACGAAGCGAAACGATCACCTCTACCTGTCTGAGGGGTGTTGTGGAAGAGGGAATTCCAGCCGTGATCGAACCAGAAAACGATGACAATCGACTGGCTCGGGGGGTACTGGTAGGGAAGGCGCTCGTTACTCTCTCAAGCGAGGTGCCTGTGCGGCTACTTAACATCAATCAGTACCCGGTTACCATCAAGAAGGGTACGAAGCTGGGCACGTGTATAGCCGCTTCGGCCATAGTAAGGGGCGTTAGTGAGGAAGAAAGGTCCAGACACACTCCGCAGGACTTGAAACAAATTCTTTCCCAGACCAGTGCGTTTCTCTCGCCCACACAGAAACAAAAGGCCCACGAAATAATAAATAAGTACCAGGACATATTTACCACCGAGAATGGGAAGCTGGGAAAGACTAAGGTCGTGACACATAAAATTGACACGGGCGAGACGCGACCGATTCGACAAACAGCAAGACGACTACCCTTGGCCAAACGGGAGGAAGCCGAGAAAATCATCAGGGACCTAGAGCGGGACGGGGTCATCGAGCCGTCAAGCAGTCCATGGGCCTCGCCGGTAGTACTGGTGAAGAAAAAGGATGGGACTACTCGATTCTGTGTAGACTACCGGCAGGTGAACAGTGTCACCAAATAGGACAGCTACCCGCTACCACGTATCGACGACACACTCGATACCCTTGCTGGATCCACGATATTTTCGACCTTGGATTTAAAAAGCGGCTATTGGCAAGTCGAAATGGACCCTGCCGATAAGAAAAAGACATTTACACACAGGCATTTACCTTCGGTAGCGGCCTGTGGCATTTTACAGTCATGCCATTCGGACTTTGTAATGCCCCAGCGACGTTTGAGAGGCTGATGGAGAGCGTGCTAATGGGTTTGACGTGGAAAACGTGCCTAATCTATTTGGACGATGTCATCGTGATGGGCAAGATCTTCGAAGGACTTCTGAAAAACTTAGAGGACGTCTTCCAGAGACTGCGAGGTGCGGGGCTGAAACTGAACCCGAAGAAATGTCAGCTCTTCAGAAGGAAGGTCTCTTACTTAGGGCACGTAGTGAGCAGAGAGGGCGTCGCCGTTGATCCGGACAAGACAAGTACGGTGAAGGAGTGGCCAATACCGGCAGATAAACACCAGTTGAGGAGTTTTCTGGAACTCTGCACGTACTACCGACGCTATTTCCGGATGTTCTCCGACGTCGCTAAGCCGTTGACAAGGCTCAGGGAAGAAGGACGAAACTTCTGTTGGGATGAGGAATGCCAGTCTGCCTTCGACGAGCTGAAGAAGAAGTTGACCAGTGCCCCAGTGCTGAGTTTTCCTCTGCCAGAAGGACAGTTCATCCTGGACACCGACGCGAGCAATGTGGGAATTGGAAGTGTTCTGTCGCAGCGTCAGGAGGGACAAGAACGTGTCCTTGGATACTTCAGCAAGGTACTCTCCAAACCAGAAAGGAATTACTGCGTCACCCGGCGTGAATTATTGGCCATCGTCAAGTCCATCGAGCACTTCCATAAATACTTGTGTGGAAGGAGGTTTTTGATCTGGACCGATCATGCTGCTCTTAAATGGCTCCTCCAGTTTAAGAATCCCGAAGGACAGATCGCTCGCTGGATCGAGAGGCTCCAGGAGTATGACTTTGTCATAGAACATCGGCCAGGACAGAGTCATGGAAACGCAGACGCACTCTCGAGAAGACCATGCCCTGATGAGTGTCCTCATTGTCATACAGCTGAGGAAAAGTCTGAGAAAATCTACCGAACACCGTGGTCACCGAGGAATGGACACCATCCTCGTTACGACAAGAGCAAGAAAAAGACCCGGTTCTCAAAGAAATCCTGGTTTGGAAAGAGGGAGGAGAGCGTCCTGAGTGGCAAAAGGTATCACCTGGCTCGCCAAAACTCAAGAGCTATTGGGCACAGTGGGACTCGTTAGTGGTTGAGGATGGACTACTAAAACGCGTACTGGAGAGCCAAGCCGGGACGGAGGTAAGACGGCAGTTGGTAATTCCCTCCAGTAAAATCCCGGAGGTCTTGTGACACCTTCGCGACGAATCGTCTGGTGGACATTTAGGGATCAAGAAAACGCAGCAGAAGGTACGGGAGCGATTCTACTGGATCAATTGTTCAGACGACGTGAAGGACTGATGCAAGAAATGTACTACATGCTTCACAAGTAATGGGCCACAAAGACGACCGAAAGCTCCCATGAAACAATATAACGTCGGAAGTCCCTTCGAAAGGATCGCTATTGATATAGCAGGACCCTTCCCTGAAACCGAAAAGGGGAATAAATACATCTTGGTCGTGATGGACTACTTTACGAAGTGGGTAGAAGCGTACGCTCTCCCTAATCAGGAGGCAGAGACAGTGGCTGATGTGCTAGTGAAGGAGATGATCTGCCGGTTTGGAGTACCCATGGAATTACACTCGGATCAAGGAAGAAACTTTGAGAGTGGCCTATTCCGGAGGATCTGTGAGAAGTTTGGGGTACGAAAAACAAGAACCACGGCCCTTCACCCTCAGTCTGACGGCATGGTAGAACGAATGAATCGCACCCTCAACCGCTATCTGGCGAAAATGGTCTCGTCACATCAACGAGACTGGGACGAACACGTGCCGTTCTTCCTGATGGCCTACCGCTCGGCCGTTCATGAGTCGACAGGACAAACTCCAGCCAAAGTCCTGTTCGGGCGAGAACTTAAACTGCCCTGTGATCTAATCTTTGGCGCTAGACCGGACGAGGACGTTTCGGGGGAAGATTACGTCTCCCGGATGCGGAAAAGGATGAACGAGATTCACGATCAAGTCCGGTACCAACTAAATATCGCCAGTGATCGCATCAAAGAGCGTTACGACATCAACGCTAAAGAGGGTGGCTACCAAATGGGAGATCGAGTTTGGCTGTACAACCCACAGAAGAAACGAGGTTTGTCCCCTAAGTTGCAGACCAATTGGGAAGGTCCCTATGTTGTAAAGAAACGAATCAATGACGTGGTCTACCGGGTAAGCAAACTACCAAACGGCAAGCCGAGAGTGGTGCACTTCAATCGGTTGGCACCATATGAGGGGTCGCACTATGAGGCGGAGGTTCCCCGGGTAAGAAACACGTTGGCGCAGGATTACGAACTTTCGTTCGGAGAATTTATGAGCGCCTACGGGGGTACCGGAAAAGCACGGTATGGGGTAACCTGTGAAAAACAACAGGATTTGTTCAGCGTACCTGAAGAATACTCGTTGGCCCATTGTATGTCCACCGACCTGGTAATGTCACGAGGTATCGCCACGGTTTTCAAGAAGAAGTACGGGCGCTTGGAACACCTCAGAGCGCAACTCCCGGAAATTGGCAAGGTTCTGGACGTTACAGTATATAGGAAAACCTCGCCACAAGAACTTTAAAGAGCAATGGACGAATTAGGCTAATAAAGCACTTATAACCCCATTTCAGGTTCTCTCTTCGCGGGTTTATTTTTCCGACCGTTATTATCCGTTTCATTTGAATTTACCAAACCGTTTGTTTTCCCATAGAAATATGTGGCAACATTGTGTAGTAATGGATGGAATGAGTTCTCGAAATTAATTCAAAGTTATGGTGTATATTAAACAAATGTAAGAGAATCTGAAAATGAAATTTGTACGGTGTGTTGCGTACAACCAATACGTCCTCCGTATTATCCTCTCAAAAACGTTTAACATGAACATCGAAATTAAATTGATAGGTGTCTTGGTAGTTTAGTGGTAAGAACACCTGACGCGAAATTGGGAGACCTGGGTTGGAATCCCGGCTGACCCTGGACTCTGGCCAGAAGTTTTAAATGCTACTTTGATCCAGTATCTAACAGAAAATCCGATTAAACAAATTAAACAGTATAATTTTCCGCGTGACTCTTCGGGGCGAAAATTTTCCGAGTATTATTATGAAAGGCATTTAGGAAACGGTGAAAAGTATCACAGAGAGTGGCTGCTGTATTCAGTGTCCAAAAATGCCGTTTATTGCTTCTGTTGCAAGCTATTTGAATCAAAACATAAAAATAAATTCTGCGAGGGAGTTAGTGATTGGCAACATCTAGCTTTGTATTGCAGCAGACATGAGAAAAGTTCTGCTCATTTCAATAATTATAAAAAATGGACAGATTTGTGTCACTCTCTTAAAAATAAAAACACTATTGATAGTATACAACAAAAACTTTTAGAGGTTGAAAAGCAGCGCTGGTACGATGTAATCAAAAGAATAATATATGTGGTCCAATTTCTAAGTACACAAAATATGGCCTTTCGTGGCCAAAGCAACAAATTATACAATCGTAACAATGGTAATTTTTTAAAATGTATTGAAATGTTAGGAAAATTCGATCTTTCAATGACTGAACATATACGACGCGTAACGAATGATTCTGATTTTAATAATATGCCTACTTATCTTGGAGATAAGATCCAAAATGAAATCATTTTCATACTCGGTAATCAAATTCAACAATTTATTTTAAATTTATGTAAAATTAATAAATATTTTTCAATAATACTGGATTGTACTCCTGACGTTTCACACGTAGAGCAAATTAGTATTATAATAAGATTTGTCAATTTTAACACAGAAACTAGAAAGTTGGAAATAAGGGAGCATTTCCTAGCCTTCTGTCCAATTATCGATACAACTGGCGCTGGATTAACGTCATTCATAATAGAAAAACTAGACAAAATTAATTTGGACATAAACAACTTAAGGGGACAGGGCTATGATAATGGATCAAATATGCGCGGTAAGAATAATGGTCTTCAAAAAAGATTGCTGGATCTAAATCCCCGCGCTTTCTATGTACCGTGCGCTAGCCATAGTTTAAATTTGATAGTAAACGACGCTGCCAATCTCAATCATCATACGACTGGATTTTTTAGTATTGTGCAAGAATTATATAAATATTTTTCGTCCTCTACCAAAAGGTGGGACTTATTAAAAAAATATGTCATAAATCTGACTTTAAAACCATTGTCTGAAACAAGATGGTCAAGCAGAATAGATGCTATCAAACCGCTGTTTACAAATTTACCAGAAATTTATGATGCATTATATATGAAATATCAAATGGTGTATCATATGATCAGAAGGCAAAATATGACGCTAAATGTCTTGCAGAAAAAATATGCTCCTTTTCATTCATTTGTTCACTAAATATATGGCATATAATATTGACAAAAGTAAATTTTGTGAGCAAAATTCTGCAGTCCATCGATATGAATATGCAAGTTGCTTTAGATGCTTTAACGGAATTAAAGAAGTTTTTGATAAAAATTAGAACCGACGCAAATTTTAAAGAAATTGTAAATGATGCCATGAAAATTGCCGAAAAATTAGATGTTGAGGCTGAATTTGAAACTTCCAGATCCAGACCCCTAAGACGTCGTAAGACTCCAAAGAGTTTTGATTATGAACACGAAGACCACGCTATAAATGATCCGAAAATCGCTTTTAAAATTAATGTATTTTTTTATATATTGGATCAAGCTTTATCCTCCGTAGACGAAAGATTTAATTTATTGAATAATCACAATGACGTGTTTAATTTTTTATTTAAACTAAGTGATGATCAAGAACAAAGTCAATTAAGAATAAGCTGTCATCGTTTGCAGGAAAAACTTACAGCAAATGATTCATTGGACATTAACGCCGATGATTTGTGTGAAGAAATTATGTCATGTCAGTCTTTTTTCAAAAAATTAAATAATGATGTGGCGAAAATTCTCGAATTTATATATTTAAACAATTTGACAGCTGTATGCCCTAACATCACAATAACATTACGAATTTTGCTAACTATGCCAGTTACCGTAGCAAGCGCGGAAAGGTCCTTTTCTAAATTAAAACTAATAAAAAATTACCTGCGCTCAACAATGAGCCAGGAAAGATTAACAAATTTAGCAACAATATCTATAGAGGAGGCCATATTAGACCATATCGACATACACGAAACTATTAAAGATTTCGCAAGCAAAAAAGCTAGAAGAGTGGAAATAATATAATTTAAATATGTTTATTTATATTCTTTATTCTTACACATTTAAGGCTCTTGTTTTTTTTTTAACAGATAGCATGCGTAATAGTTAAATTAGTATTATTAGAAAAAGTCAGTTATTTTGTTATTAATATATAAGTATACGATTAGGTAGAACACCATAAATAAAGTATGTAAAAATTTAATTCGCGTTTTATTTTTCATAGTAATTGGCAAGCGAAAACGAACTGGTTTTGCCTATTTAGGAAAATATTATCTAATTATATAAAACTAGAGAACATTTATTTCGGTCAAAATTAACAAATGAGAAATAAAAATAAGTTGAAAAATTAAGATTCGTGGAAAAAAAGAGGCGCTTCATAGGTTTCGCACACAGGCGCTGTGGGGGGTCGGCGCGGCCCTGGCGCGGGGGTTTCCACTGCTACGGGTCGACGTTCCCCCTTTCTTATCGACCCGCATTAGTTTTCCTGGGCCTTTGCCGGCGCCGCTGTTCTAGGCCGCTTGCAAGAACTCTTCACATGGCCCACTTCGCCACAGTTCCAACAGCGAACTACCTTCTTCTTCGCCGACAGCACCTCCATGATCTGCTGTAGGACCCTTTCCACGAGTTTTTTAGTGTCTACTTCCTCTGTAACCGCTCGAACACGGCCGTGACCACGGGAGGCTTCCATGGCTGCATCATGCTCCAGTGCGATGGCGAGCGCGTCCATTAAGGTTTTCGGTCGAGCTAGTCTCAGGGCCCTCTGCAGTTCCTGGTCCCGCAGCCCGCTCACGAGTGTCTGCACTGCGAGGCACTCCATCATCTGTTCCGGTGCCGTGGGATACGCCAACCTCACTAGTCTGGCTACGTCCGCTTCGAACTCCTGCAGGGTCTCGTTCGATCTCTGACGGCGATTGGACATCTGGGATTGATGAACTTACTCCAGATGTGTTTGGCCGAACCGCATTTCCAGTCGCCTCAGGAGCTCCTTGTAATTCTCGGCTTCCTCGGTGGATAGCGTCTGAAGAACTTCCAACGCCTCTCCACGTAAGGCTACCGTTAGGGAAACAGCTTTCTCGTGAGGGGACCAAGCATTAGCCTCCGCTGCTGCCTCAAACTGCTTCTTGTAACTGGCCCACGGAATTTTTCCGTCGAACGTTGGGGGCGTCACTCGATTGGTGGATATCGAGTTCTGTTGAACGACCGCCTTTATTTCTTCCTTCGTCTCGCCGCTACTGACTCGCTTTAGTCGTTCTTCCAACTGCTTCATCTTCTGTTCAATTTCGTCTTCTTTCCCTTCGCTGCTACTGAGTTGTTCTAGTCGTTCTTCCAACTGCTTGATCTTCTCTTCAATCTCCTTACGCTGAGCCTCAATCTGGTCGGTTATCTCTTCCCTCTGAGCGGCGATTTCTTCCCTCTGGGCAGCGATTTCATCCCTCTGGGCAGCAATTTGTGCAGTAATATCTTCCCTCTGGGCGGCGATTTGGGTAGAAATATCTTCCCTCTGAGCGGCGATTTGAGCAGTGATGTCTTTCCTCTGGGCGGCGCTTTCTTCCCTCTGGGCGGCGATTTCTTCCCTCTGGGCAGCGATTTGAGCAGTGATGTCTTCCCTCTGGGCGGCGATTTGAGCAGTGATGTCTTCCCTCTGGGCGGCGATTTGAGCAGTGATGTCTTCCCTCTGGGCGGCGCTTTCTTCCCTCTGGGTGGCGATTTGGGTAGAAATATCCTCCCTCCGGGCGGCGATTTCTTCCCTCTGGGCGGCGATTTCTTCCCTCTGGGCGGTGATTTGCTTCGTGATGTCATCGTCTTCGAACTCGAAAACTTCCGGGTCCTGGCCATTTTCTTTCAAAAATGCCGAGAGTCGGTCCTGGAGTTCGCTCTTCTTCCCTCCTGTTTCCAATTCCCGTTCCTCGAGTTCTTTTTTTAACTCGGCCACTTTTAATTCGCGTAACTTCTTCATGATCCGCTCTTCTGACACCAATGTAACGTTTATTTTATAATTTATTTACATTAATTGTACACTAATTTATTTAACACACTTAACTACTTGTTCACTAGACTAGACACTACTTAATTTATTTGTACTGCTCCGCTTTCGGATCGTATGTCGCGTTCACGTCTGCTTCTCTACTTCTAATAATCCCCTCGATCACAAGCCCCCTTATATATACACCCCAACCATGATAGAGATGCTTCTCGTACATTCTAGAAGGTACGATTGTTCCTTTAACAACGCCTACGCAGGAAATGTTCATAAGGTCACCAATTACTTTCCGTAAACAACAATGCGGTAGAATTCATGGAGCTGTCTTTTAAGCGTCGTAGTAATTCCTTTGAGGCGTCCCGCCGAGGTCAGACGGGAGTAAACGCACTTCGCCCTGCAGTTGACATTTCACGTTACAATAAATTAGACATCATTGACCTACAACTCAACAAACATGAACTAATATCCCCCATAAAATTCAGAACTTCCATAGAAAAATATGCAACTGAGAATAAAACCGATATATACCGAGATATATGAGATATCGATAGATGACAGATCTACTTCAGGGACGCGCCCCTGCCCACGCGAGCCTTGGTTTATCTCCCAATACCATACGGGGGAAACCAGTGTCCCACCCTCACCTCCTCACCAAACAAAACATTCCCTTCCTACTACCTACATTCGCCAACCCGTTTGGCCAGCGTGGCGAATTATGGCCAAATACCCCTCATTCATTCACATGGAAGATACATCTTACACACGGCCCTCAGTCCCCGGCGGCTCCAATGTCCCTGACCAAGGTGGCGGTCAGAACAGTGTTGGAGCAGAGGGTGCTAAGAATCCCCGGAAGAGATCAGGCCACCAAGGAAGACAACTTATGCATATAGCCTCATGTAATGTCCAAACTCTCTCATCAGAAGCAAAACTATTAGAAATGGAATAGAAACTTAATAACATCAAATGGGATATCGTCGGTATTAGCGAGGTGAAACCTAGAGGAGAAGATCAGATCACTCTGAGGTCCGGCCACAAATTCCACTTAAAAGGAGAGGAAGACTCATCATATGGCGGTGTGGGCTTCTTCGTTCACAAAAAAACATATACTCAACCTAGAGAAGATTGAAACTGTATCGCCCAGAGTTATTTATTTAGTTCTTAGATTAAATCCAAGATACAGGCTCAAAATTATACACGTATATGCACCAACAACGAGTCATTCAGACGAGGAGATCGAAGATTTTTATGAGTCGGTCAGAACAGCCTTGCAGACCACACAAACACACTTTGCAATGATAATTGGAGATTTCAATGCTAAGTTGAGTTTCAAGCAGGATAACGCAGAAACAGATTTAGGAAACTTTGGCTATGGAGAAAGAAACGAAAGGGGAGAAAGACTTTTGGACTTTTTACGTCAGGAGAACGGAGAACCTTTTTGCAATGAACTTCTTTTTCAAAAAGAAGCCCCAACGCAAATGGACATGGAAGAGCCCAAACGGGAGAACTAAAAACGAAATTTACTTCATGATCACAAACAGAAGGGAGGTCATTCAGGATATAGCGGTACTGAGTGAAATTTCGGTCGGAAGCGACCACAGAATGATCCGAGCGAAGGCATGCTTTAATGTTAAGAAGGAAAGAATAAAAATTATTCTTAAAAACAAGAGTAAAAAGTGGAAGTCGCCATCAGAGAGCATTGCGAAATTACAACAAGTCGTGACCCGAAATTTGGCGACACAAGATTACATGGAAGAAACAGACATAGAAGAAATGAACAAAAATATAGTAAATGCTATAAAATAGGCGGAAAAAAGTGCTGTACCGTAGTTAAAAACAGAAATAACAAATTATGTCAAAATACCAGGAACCTTTTAGACGAAAGAAGAAAACTAAAGCAAAAATACGATAAAAACTTTGACCGATTGAAACACCTAAATAAGGAAATACAAAAGGAAATTCGAAAAGACATTAGACAACACAACACTAGAGAGATAGCAAGGACAATTGAAGAAAACAAAAGCCTAAAAGTTCTTAGACAAAATATCTCCACTGGAAGAAAAACCATTCATAGATTAAAAAACAGTCAAGGGCAAATTATTTGCGACCGGGAAGGCATTCTGAACATTACAGAAGATTTTTACCGTCAGCTGTATGAAGAACAGGGGCAGCGTGCTGAAAATCACACACTGCCCCAAGTGATGAACCATGGCTCAGAAGAAATTCCAGACATAACATCGAATGAAGTAAGGAAAGCACTCCATGAAATAAAAAACAATAAATCTCCTGGTGAAGATGGAGTAGTAGTTGAGGCTATGAAATTGGCTGGGACAAAACTCCTACAGGCTCTAGTAAGACTCTTTAATAAATGTCTAATAGAAGCAATAACTCCAAACTCCAACTCAGTGGCATAGCGCAGTAATTATTCTATTGCATAAAAAATGGGACATCACAGACCTTAAAAACTACCGACCGATCAGCCTGCTTTCAAACATATACAAATTATTCACCAAAGTTCTGACAAAAAGGCTAGAAAATAAGTTGGAATTCTATCAGTCACGAGAACAGGCCGGATTTAGATCTGGATATGGAACAAGTGATCATCTATTAGCAATAAAGAATATGATAGAAAAGTGTATCGAATACAACAAGCCTCTAGTACTGATATTTGTGGTATACGAAAAGGCTTTTGATACAATCAGTCACGGAAAAATGCTGGAAGCTTTAACAGAATGTCGCATAGACCACCGATATACAAACATCATTAAACATATATATCGGAACGCCACAGCAAGTATAGACAGGACGATAGGCAAACTGAAAAATTCCCCATACAACGCGGAGTTCGACAAGGAGACACCATTTCACAAAGACTGTTCACAACAGTGTTGGAGTATGCATGCAAGAGGGCAAATCTGAGTGAAAAAGGTATCAATATAAATGGAGAAAATCTAAACCACCTTCGATTTGCGGATGATATTGTGCTAATAACGGACAGTATAGACGAAGCTAAAGACTTACTGAACAGACTCCACCGCTCCTCCCTAGAAGTAGGACTAAAAATAAATATGTCTATAACACAAATTATGACAAATCTAGTACTCAGCGAAAGCATAAACATTGCTGGAGCAGCCATCGATCAGACTACTTCTTACAAATACCTAGGACACGAGATTTGCCTTGGAAGAGATAACCAAACCATCGAACTAAACCGCCGCATTAGACTGGCCTGGGTAGCTTTCGGCAAACTTAACTATGTTTTCAAATCAGATATCCCAGTAAGCCTTAAAAGGAAAGCATTCAATCAATGCGTGCTGCTAGTTCTTACCTATGGAGCAGAGACCTTGACACTTACGAACAAAATAGTGTACAAAATTCGCGTAGCACAAAGGGCCATGGAACGCGTCATGTTGGGTATCTCTCTCAGACAACGAATTCCAAACCAAGAAATTCGACGCCGAACAGGAGTCCTGGACGCGATAGACAAGATAACAACCCTCAAGTGGAATTGGGCAGGACATGTCGCCAGAATGACGGACAACAGATGGACAAAACGTATATTAGAGTGGAGGCCGAGACAAGAAGCCTACCGAAACCGAGGCCGCCCACCAACAAGATGGACCGATGACCTGAAACGCTGCCACAGCAACTGGATACAGGCAGCACAAGACCTAGATGCATGGAGAAGAATGAGGGAGACCTACGTCCAGCAGTGGACACGAGATGGTTGACTGATGATGATATGATGAGATATACCAATCAACGGATATACTGAGATATATACCGATGCATCCAAAAGTCATTTCAAAGTGGGACTAGGCATATACTGAGTGATCAAGAAATACTGTTTAAGTTGGCAATTCTACCTGGAGGATTTTTTTGCCTAAGGGTTTGCAACGCTACACCGGAAATCTCTGCACTCTGCATGACAGCGACAGCTAAATAAAGACAAATATTTTAGGTTATGTGTATTTATTTCCGATTAAAAGACCACACCAGAAAAAACTTCAACATTTACAGGTACTGCTCGAATTGAGCACCATTATGTTCTAAACATAAATTCACTCTCCGTTTTAGGCTCTCGAAGACATTAATTTATTAACATCCTAGTAGAAATATTTGCAACTTCCTGGATAATGGTAGCTTCCAGGTCTTCATGTGTATGTAGAACATTACTGAACACCTTGTTTTTAAGGTGCCCAAAGAAACAAAAGTCTAGAGGTGTCAGGTCTGGTGACCTACTTAGCCAGATTCCCGTACTTATGACTCGATGGCCAAAAACTTCCCTCAAATGTTGCATTGTGGCACGAGCCGTATGTGCTCGAGCCGAACCTTGTTGAAAGTAGCCATTTTCGCGCTCCTCTACGGTTAATTGGGCAACGAATGGCTGGAGAATGTGCTGAATGTATCGTTCAGAAATAACTGTGAAGTTAAAAAACACAGGACCAATTACTCTCTGCCGCGATACAGCCAGCCAAACACCAATTTTAGTAGTATGTAAAGTTGTTGTTCTAACAGCATGCGGATTTTCACCAGACCAAATTCTGTAATTTTGAGAATTAACATAGCCATTGAGATGGAACCAGGCTTCATCGGAAAAAAAGGTTTTATCCAGGATGTCATCATTGTTCGTTTTGATTGAACCAGTTACAGAACAGGACGCATTGTGGACGGTCAAGAGGATTTGACTGTTAAGTGATTGTTAAGTTAAATTTATAAGTGTAAGAGTTAGAAATAAATTAGATAGGACAAATCGCGTAGTGTTTTAGTTTTAGTTAACAGTAAAAACGTTACAATATATATGTACCTATACATAGATATACATAATATCATATAATATGTAGTATTGAAACTAAATTGGGGTTTGTAATAAAATCAGATACATTTTAAACAAGAGTACCTATTTTCGTGCATATTTTTGACATTTTCCTGCATTTTAATGCGCATTTTTTTAAATTATTCAGGTGCATTTTTCCGCTCTTTGGTCATATGTCATGAATTTCACCTCGCTGGGCACAACTACTTCGAAAAATCGCGGTTTTTCGAAGAAAAAAAAAGAGAAACCCATTATCTCATTTTTCATACCTAGGAAAATATACGTCGTTGGAAAGAATAGTCTTCACTTCTGGCATCAGCAAATGGTTCTCTTACGTCCTGAACCATAATTTAAAAAAAAAACGGAAAAGACCTCGTTTTTGCAAAAAATCGCCAGGGGTTAACCTCCCTTTTTCACTATCAAAAGAAGTCTATTTTTCGATGAAATTCGCAGGGTAGGATCATATTTAATCTAAGGGCAAATCTAAGCCCTATGATGTGAATTTGAACTCCAGTGGGTTTCCAAAAGCAGTGATTTCTCTAAAGGGGAAGCACCCATTCTTCCCACGTGCATAATTTGGAAGATAAACGTTTTGATTTGATTATCAGGCAATAGGCCCCTTTCGTCTAGATTTAAAATTTTGAAAATGCTAAAATGACTAATTTGGAAAAGATCTCATGCGGTTAACTTTATTTTTTCTCGGCCAAAAAAGTTAACTTTCAAGTTTTTGAAAAATCGTCTGAATTTAAAGGAATTAAAAAAAATTGAAATGAAACCATTTTGGAAAAAAAGTTGTCAGTAACCGTTTTCTCAGTCCAAAGAAGTGAATTTTCACTTTCTCGAAGAAACTGGCAGGTTAGGTCCGTAAGACGGTTGTTAGCCCAGTGGCGTAAATTTCAGCTCAATAAGCTAAATAAATTCGAAAAAAAAATCAATAACCCCCGCCCCACTTTCTTAAAATAAGAAAAACATCTTCAAAATAATCTCGTAAATATATGTGCTGATAATATGTCTTCAATTTTCTTAGTATCACTATCGTTAACGACACTATAATTCAACAGTTATCTTTATGTTACCATGGAGAAAACGTGAGGTTCAAAAATCTTTTAATGAATATAATTGGACATCTGCATAGGAAACATGAAGTAAATTTTATCCATCATTGCCTATCTACAAGAAGTAAAATTAGACGAGCTCAATTTCCGTCGTCTACCGAATCGAAATATCAAAAATTGAATGTGTCGATTTGTCCTGGATATCCTCCAAATATATTTCGTTGAACAAAAAGTAAGAGTCGCCGTAAATCGGTATTTCCAAAAATAAATATGCCCAAAACTTATTAACCGAGCGATATGACGTGGGTAGGACGTCTAAAATCGGACCGCTTAATCTCTCGATATTTTGACAGTTCCTAACCCCTCTCTACAAGCAATAAAAGCAATATTTACGACATGTAACGTATTGTACGAGGCATTCCTCTGCAATATAGAGCGAGAGGCAAGGGGGAGAGCGACGACAGGAAACGGGGACTCTTCTTTCTTGGCGAGCGCTAGGGAAAAGAGAGGAACGGCTCACGGCCGGATGATTTATTCGTTTCGAAAATACTACACGAAACTGATAGGGTCTAAAAGGGGAAAGTATGGAATCTCGGCAAGTTCACACCTCGTATGTCGCTTGATATTACAAGTACAAAAAATATGTATGTGGAAGTTGTACGGTTTTATATGAGTGGATGCTTTTTTTCAGTTTCGAAACTCATTCAGTTAAGTTAAAGATAATCTGAATATTTTAAATGACAGACATAAGTATGTATATATTTCTGCATTTAAAAATACAATATTAAATTAGGCCATCTTAGTAACTAGCAACATATTTTACAAATATGGGGTAACAATCATATTTATTAAATATTAATGTAGTTACCTTTAGAAATAACGAAAACTAAACCTCATTGGAAGGTATAGTTTTTACAAAGCCACTTGAATTACAAAGGAAAATGCCGACATACCATTCAAAAACTGCTTTTGGCCCTATACTAAAATGCAGTAATTATGTACGTTACTTCGTGCAACCGACCCTCGTATAATTCGATGATATGCTACCGCAGTCTCCTACTACAAGCAATAATACCGCCACTCGCTCTTCGTTCATTATTAGAGTAGGGCTACTACAGTCGTAAAAAGATGAAGGGCGCAAATGATGTAGGTGCATGTTTAGGCAAGTGTGAAATCAGTTGAATGATACCGTACAACTGCTTAATAATTGTAGAAAATTATAATTTTTAATTGTGGATTAGCTCGAATCGCTGGATTATTGTCTCGAAATACGCCTAATGAAGAATCGTTTGAAAACAAATTCGATGATAATTTTGGTTCTTTGAATAAGTGCAATTAGAAAGTTATTAAAAGGCTATTAAAAAGTGTTCAGTATTCTACCAGAATTTTTAGCAGCTTTCGAGTTATTTTGGAAAAATTAGTCAACATTCGCTTTCCAAAAATTTACTGCTGCAATTTTTTAACAAATTTTTAATTTCTTTCACTAACTGGTTTCCCTATTTGCATCAAGGCTTATACTTCATATTCAAAAAGCCTGCGAATGAGCTAGATTGGTAACACTTTCGAAACGTAGCATAAATATGATGTCAATATAGTTTAAAGTTGTTTATAGGACATTTGTAGAATTTTTCTGTGTGCTTTTAGTTCTTTGTTTTATTATTGGTTATTGAGATGCTTTCGGGTACTTATTCACAGGAAGAGGTGGGAGCCTGCGTCGCGTAATCCGGACGGTGTCATGTCTTAGTCTATTTCTCAGATTCAGATATCTTTCAAGATTCCCACCTTTTGGATTGAAACACCTTGGGTTCCGATTTGTCGTTAAATGCACAGTGAATGCATACATCATCTTCTGTCTTCTCTATTTTGGTCTTAAAATTGACAAATGGGCCATATCCTGTCTGAAATGTGTAAACCAGAAATCGGTTCTCGGGTGGGCAGTCCACCCATAGACCTATCTGTGGGATCAGCCTCTTTGCCCACTGTATCGTTTCTTTGCGTTCTTCGCACCATTTTTGCCTGGCCACAATCGTTCTCCTTCTCGCCATTCTTTTTTTACCAGGTCCTCTTCCTATGTTATATAAGAAGGTCCTTTCGTTAACAAGTAGCTCTATGGACGGGATCCCTGCAATTACCTGTAGTCCCTTGGTCGCTGCAGTGTGATATGAGGCCGCAATTCGTAGCAGCGTCTTTCGTTGCATACTTTCCAAAATTCTTGCGTATTTAGCAGTGTTGACTATTTTGCCCCAGAACGGGGTTGCGTATACCAAACGAGTGCGCGACATCCGCGAGGACCTCCCGTCTGCCTTTACTGGGTCCACCGATGTTAGGCATTATACGCTCGATAGCCCCAGAGCTATTCGTAGTCCTAGTGCATATGTCACGTACGTGTGCTGCAAGATTTAGGCCCTCGTCGAGAGTCATCCCTACGTATATCACCTCTTTCGTCGTGCAAACCAATACGCCCTCGATCTGGCAAGTGAAGTTCCTACCTTTTCTAGGACCCTTCAATATTAAAATTCTCTTCTTCTTCGCAGATATTTTGAGCTCGTTTTCATTGTACCAACTCGAGTTGTTCTTACACGCTTCCATTATGCTCGTTCGTAGCGTGTCAACGGTTTCTGCGTGACAGCAGTGCCAGGTCGTCAGCGTATGCTATAATGCTATGCAAGTTACGCCTCTCGGCACCCCGTCAAACAGCACCTTCCAGAGCGTTGGCCCTAATACAGAGCCCTGTGGGACGCCTACGTTTGTACCTTCCCCTACTAGGAATATCCGCTACTGCAGGTAGTTTTCAACCATGGCCCTTAGGTACTGAGATACTCCAACCTTCCTTAGGGCCAGTAGGAGTCGGTGACAGGATCCCGAGTTAAATGCATTTTGGACGTCGATCGTTACCAGACCTACCCATCTGCTGTCACGGACAGCAGCCTCGGCCACTGCTACTGCACGCAGTACCCCTACCGTCTGGTATCACGATCTACCACGATGGAACCTAAACTGACACCAACTTATCGCTCCCTTATCACTCAGCTCCTCTTCCTTGACCACTGCCTCGAGCAATTTCCCTAGCACCGGGTGGAGACAGATTGGTCTGTAGGAGAATGCCAGCTCAAGGTTTGCGACATTTTTTACGGCTTGTTTCAGCGCTAGTCCACCCCAGCCCTTTTACAAGCTGAGGGAAACTGCTGGATTTTCAGATACCGGTTTAAAACGCTCAAAATTTTAGCCAGTATGGCTTCATAGACTATCATCAGCACATATGGGGTCATAACATCTGGACCGGGGGCCGACCATGCTTTTACGCATTTCATATAGTTTCTTAATTCAGTAAGCGTGAAGTTAGGTGCGCCTTCTGCGGGGGAAGCCTATCCCATTTCCATAGATAAAGGTATTTAACCCTGCGGTTCGGATTTCACTGGTAACCTAGACTCCAGATGCCATCTTTCAATTCTCCGAGCGTTTCCCTCAAGAACTTCATGTTTGCTGCTCTTATTCGTTTACCAACTTCCTTTTTAGCATTTCGGTATTCCCCCTGAGCCTCTCTATTTCGCCTACTGCTGCACCTGTTTCCGCAGTACTCACGCTAATCTCCTTCTTGTACAGACCGCCACCTCTCTAGCCTCCACAACATCCTCGTTCCACCAGCAAGGGAATCGGCGAGGATTTCTCGCTTATGTCTAATTCTATACTTTTCGATGGCTTTTCGAAGCTCATCATTGAAGTTATCGTCCGGGATTGCAGCTAGGTTTTCTTTAATTTCCTTTATAGTACGTCTCAAACGTGCTCCATTTTGCTCCACGTAGTCAGAGTATTACTTAACATAAGTTGGATTTATATGTCTCTGGATTCATTTCTCAAATTTCATCGTTTTCAATCAACACTTCATTACCATTATTTTGATTCAAGTTCATTCCTGGTTCCTGGTAATCAATGATAATTTAGTGATTATAATTCAATGCAATTCATAAATGTATGCAATTTTTCATTAATGTTTTTTTATGACGTTATCACGCAAAATTATCGTCCGTAAACCGACTCTACAGACAACCAAATTAAAAAAAAGCAATCTCGGTTCCTATTGGTCGTAAAAGGTTATTTTTTTTTGAGAATGTGTGTTTTGACTCCAGCTATCCAATGCACTAACCTACAAGTTTGTACCATGAATAATAATAAAGTTATTCTAAATGTTTATTAGCTAAAAAGTAACCCCTATTTTCAAACCAAATTTCTAATAACAAATTTTAAGAAAATACGTTTTCTAGGTATATCTTGCAGTTAAAGCCACAAAAAATCTATTTCAACTTTCAAAATTTACCTAGATTCATTATTTAGGCAAGGACAATTGCTTAAACAATTGCCTTCTGGGATAAACAATTAGAATAACTTATAACCTATATGATCAATCTGGCTGAAATGTAGCACACCTTAAAAACTCATCAAATGCCTCATTTTCAAACGATTATATTAAATGTTGTTATGTTAATAACAGGTTTATTAACATTTATAAATAAGTGCTAGTGCAAAAATAAGCGTTTTTTGCCATTATCTCAGGTATTTGTTAATCGATATGAATTTATAAACCGCCAAATTAAAGGCTTTTTAATGGACTACAACTTTTAACTAGAGCATTTTTCTAAAAAATATAAAGGAAACGTTGTATGCAGCGTATTTTTTCAATTTTGACAATTGTTTAAAAAAAATTAGCTGTACGTCTTCACGGATTCGTCATCTAGTACCACCCAAATACCTTTTAGACCTTAAAATATCCATAAAGTTTTTCCAGCTTTTTTTTCTATCTATACTGGACTATTAGTCGCTGATCGATTTTTCACAAGTTGGTGCAAACAAAAGCTACAATCATTTTAATTCTTTAAATCGCTATAACTCGGAACCTATCAAGTGGATCGGAAAAACTTGTTAGTAAAATTTGCGCAAAATGGAAATATATACTACTTAAAAAAGTCTGAAAAAATTTTGCCATATCTCCAAAAGGTTTATCGAGATAATTACCTGTAACTGGTAATTGTAAATAAACACGATCCTAGGGTACTGTGCTATCGAATCAAAACAAAATAGGATTCAGTGAAGAGATCAAGACTCATTCTATATCTGTTTGAGTTTTCTATGATTTTGATATAATTTTGATCGGAAAATAGAAGTAACATGGGGTAAATTTAGAGAACCTTTATAAAAATATTCAAAAAATTTATCTGTTAGGTACTATACTAACACGAATCATCCTCTGCCCTTTTATTGAAACCTGTTTCGTCTTGTTCCGATGATGTATCTCCCTAGAATCATCTTTATTTATAATTATTAATTACGTATTGGAGATAGAACAAAACTTTATGGGACTTCTTTGGAGTATATTTTCATGTTGCATAAATTTTATGAACAACTTTCTTCGGTCCACTTGATATTTCCAAGTTATACAAATTTAGACAAATAAATTGTTTATAACTTTTGTTTGCTAATAAAATACTAATTGTGTTCAACTACTGAGAAACCTCCAGAAATCGGTACGCTTTTACTTCCTAAAAAACGACCACTATAGTGTGTGGACTAAAAGACTTTTCTGCACATTTTGCGGATATGTGTAATGTACTTTGCAACATCTTTGTTCCAGCACATTTTTCCTTCATAGATTTTCACTTATTTTTCCACACAATAAAATCTCTTCTATGTCTTTGCCTTCAATCCAGTTGTGGAGACATTTTTCCCTTCTATCTTATCATTCTACAACGTGATCAAGAATGACTGTTTGAGTTGGCAATGCTGAATTTCATTTTTAAATGGTACAACTGGTAATTTAAATTTGCTATTTCAAATTTAAATTTATGGTATTCATTTCAAATTTATTTATTTAAAATGGTTTTCACGTTACAACACGAAATTTTCATTGGAATGGCGTACTTTCGAAGCGGGATTTACAACCCAATTACTGGTTGGCAGCACTCTCTCGTGGCGACATACCAGCAATTTCAGGAGTTGTTTCGGGAGACTTTTGTCACTTTTCCTGTCTTTCTGCATCATTGCATGCGAGTAGTTGAACGTTATTTAAACACAGGGAGCGTAAGCAAACAAAAATCAACTCGTAGACCTTCTACTTTAAACGAGAAAGTTGTCTAGGATATCAGAACTCGAATGCAAAGAAGTCCTCGCAATTCCTTAAGAAAGCTCTCCCTTCAAGCAGGTTTGGTCCTTATGCCTCCTATTCAACCAATTTTCATTCTTACCCATAAGACTTCCACTTTTCCATATTGTTCTGATTCACGGTTTTACAGGTTTATCACCTGTATGGAAGTTGCTCCACTTTGCTTAAAAAGAAATTAAAGTACCACCCCTACAAAATTTCCATCGTCCAGTCATTAACATCTCCTGATCACCCGCAGAGAGTTTTATTTTGCAATTGGTTCAATGACATATTAAATAATGATATCCTTGACAATACCTTCTTTTCCGACGAAGCCGGTCAGGTGAAAATCCTTATGCTATCAGAGAGACACATTTGCACTCGGTTAACGTTGGTGTTTGGTTGGCAGTCTCAAGGACGCGAGTGTATATGGGCCGATATTTTTTAATTTTACCGTCAATTCGGAGAGATGTATCCAACACCTTTTGAGGCCTTTTATAAACCAATTAACAGACGAAGAGCGTCAAATTGGATATTTCTAACAAGACTCTGCAAGGGCACATACGGCTCGTGCTACTATGGGATATTTAAGAGAGAATTTTGGCGACAGAGTAAATAGTCAAGGCATGTGGCAAAGCAGGTCAGCAGATCTCACTCCATTAGATTTTTCGTTATTTGGGCTCTGAAGGACAATGTCTTTAGGAACATATGGCATACTGAAGAAGAGCTGCAAGAGGCAATAGTTCAGGAAGTGGCAAACATTACCCCCAATATGCTGGTGAATATCTTCGAGAGCCTAAAAAGAAGAGTTAATTTATGTCTGGACCAAAATGGGGGGCATTTTGAGCATTACCTTTAGCTGTTTAATTAAATCATTGTTCTGTATTTCGAGTTTCATTTTTTAAGCGTTAATTTTTATTCACATAACCTACAATCTTATCGCTGATTGTTATGTCAAATTTTTGTCAAATAAACATATCTGGTTGTAGGGGTGGTGGTCAATTCCGCCCCGCGGTTTACCCTACGACAGGTAGACTGAATCCCAAAAAGGCCACAGGATGATTGCGCCCTAACGAGGGATTAAGACTTCTTGGGATTAGGACGGGGGAAGTATTCATTTACCGAAATCAATCAAAAACACTACTTATCAAAACCGAAATAATTATATAAAACATTTAATATCATTATTTGAATTGATTTATTTTATTTTAATTTATTTTTATTTTAAATTGCCTTATTTGAAAATAAGGCAATTAATAGGTTTCATTTTGTGAAAAGCATATGTTATGTGTATAATAAATAAGCTTAAAAAATATGGTTTCTTGTTTTGGGTAACAAATTATGAACTATTATGAGTGGTATTAGGGGGAACCCGGTATCAATTACCCGTAAGAAAAATTAGTTATCTACAGGTGGATACCGGCTCAGGTAGTGGGGCGCAATCGTCCTATGGCGTTGGGATAACCCGGGCGCAATCGTCCGGTAGGTTTAGCGTAACTGGTGAATTTTTCTGACCGCCGGGCGCAATCGTCCTCCGTCCGGTTGTAGCGTTGCAAACCCATAGGCAAAAAAAATCCTCCAGGTAGGATTGCCAACTCAAACAGTCATTCTTGATCACCCAGTAATTTAATATTACCCTATTTTGACTTTCACTTTAAATTCCTATTAATTTTTTATCCATTATTCCACCAATTTAGATATAATCCAGTCATCCACCCCCTTCTTCCCCTCCCCCGGGGGATTCCCCACACTCACCACCCACGCTCGAGATGAATCAACTCAATCGATTAATGAGCATTACGCAACGGGTCTCCCTTTTGAATGGAACGTGTCATCTGGCATAGGAGGGGGGCGACGTTGCCGCCCCGCCGAGGTAATAGGATGGATTGAAAATTCAATTAACGATTATGTAAACGTAAATTAGTAAAATGTAGTAAACGCACACGATTTCGTTGAAGTACTGACTTTCCTTTCGAAAACAAAAACAAAGGGAGTTTAACCAGTGGTGTTTAGCCGAACTTAGCGGCGCAACGTAATGTAGTTCGACGCAATTTGCGTACACACATAGGCACGCAGAGGCGCTGTATGCGCAGTAAACGTTGTGCATAGTGTCACAAATTGGTTTAAGTCGTAATTGGTCGAAAAAGCTAGAAGGCGGCACATATCTCTTCATTAAACCTATTTCATCTTTCATCTTCTGTGGTTTTGCCGAGTGTGATTAGATTGCGGCTTTTTGAAAGATAATGAAAACCATACTGTGCTATTGCACAGTTTCGAGTGTGATATCTCTTGCTGCACGAAGCTTTGATTCAGTTATTCCGCTTAAGCCGCAGTAATAAGCATTGGACCTGTCACAGTGACAAAAGGGCGGCTTTCCCTGTCGTATTTGTAACTTTGACAACGTCGCCGATTTCACCTCTCCAAGTCACTATCCCAATCCCAGAGAAACTCAACGCGTCCAACAGCAAAACATACGTCATTCGTGCGACGAACTTGGTAGTGTGTGTGTGTAGCGTTTAGGTTTTCGTTTGCTCGCTCGCACTATTATCGATCTCCTTCGCTTCGATAATTATTTTTAATCGCTTCTCCCGGTATGGTTAATTGATGTACGTAGATTTTTCACGAAATGGCGAATAACGTGATTGTGGTGAAGCTGGAAAAGGTGATACTCGATGTGTTGCTGCTAAACTGCGGTGAGTAGAATTATTGTTGTTACCTTTTCGCTTTCCCAAAAAGTCAATTGTTTGAGGTTGTATGGACTGGACCAAGTTGTCAGAGGATGTAAGAGGTGTCACTTATACAAGGAGATCAAAAATCAAGTTAAACCTTTAAATGTTGACATGCCCTATGTCATAGCTTTGCTCAATTTTTTTTAAAGGCATGTCAACTTCTACAAGTTTACAATAGCCGAAGAGAGTTAAACGAAATATTTATGTACCATAAGATTAAATAAATTCATTCAGAAAGTAACGTGTCTTCACTCCTTTATACTACAATTGCCTGAGGTTAGGTTTTCAATAAGCGAGAGGTTAGATTAAAAAAACAATGTGACATGTGTCAATTGTTTAAGGTTATGTCAACTTGTCCGAGGAGTAGATTAGAAAAAATAACATGTATCTATCATAAGTACCTACGATATATCGTATTACGATATAAAAATACGATATCAAAAGATGAAAGTATATGTCTTGTTTTTTTTTTCAGTTATTTGAGGTTATTTTGACTGGTCAAAAAATTAAGTTTAATGAAAGTAACATGACGTACGTCTTAGCTTTGCTCAGTCGTGATCTTGTTTGAGTTTCCAATAAGTAAAGAAGGTGAAAGAAAACTTTTACGTACCTTGATAATAAATAAATTTGGCTATAATAAGACACCACTTACTTGGAAACGTGATTTGTGTCTTAGCTTTGTTTAACAGCTTGCTTATTTACTTATTGGATCTCATGTTGGCTGGGTCAAGCTTATGCAATTAAAAAGGGAAAAAAATAACGTGACGTACGTTTTCAGTTTGTTCTATCATTTCACTGATATTAATTTTTGAAATATTGAATTTTCCAAAATGAAACCAATTTTATAGGTTAATCTAATAGCAAATTATTTACCATGTCTTTCTGATGAGAAAATTTAAAATGAGTTTCTAAAGTATCTTTTTCGAGGTACCTACCTACCCTTTTTTGAAATAGTGAATTTTCAAAACAAGACCAATTATTCTGATGTTAACCATTCTGGAACACAATGAGAGAGGACACTTTTCTGACTAGAAAAGTTGTAATAAGTTTTCAGACAGTTTTTTTTTTCGAAGTGTAATTTTTTAAAGTAGGTATTTAATTTCACAAACAAACCCAATTTGCTCGATTTTGAACATTTTAATACCAAATGAAAGACAAGGGAAAATAACTCTTTATATAAAAAGTGCTTTTTCCGGGATACTTACGAATTTTGGGAATATTATATTTTTTGAAACAAAACCAATTTTCCTGATTTCAAAAATTCTGCTAACTAATGATAAACAACGCCTATATATCGGAAAGGGGCAAAGAAAGATTGTAAGTATACTGATAGTATTAATCCGAATTAATCTTTGAATTATTGAATATTGTTCCAAAACTCAAAATTACTAGTTTCCCGATTTTATTAATTTTGGTTACCCAATGAAAGCGACGCCTTTGAAAAGTTGGAATAAGTTTTTAGGTAGATACATAAAATGTGTTGTTTTCGAAATACTAATTTTTTAAATATGAAATTTTCGAAGACAAAAGCCATTTCCCAATTTTAAGAATTATGGTACCGAATTACTATATAGACCTGGCGAGAAAAAAAAGTTTTGATTAAATGTTTTACTTCTGAAATATAATTTTTGAGTATGTATTGAAGTTCCCAAACAAAACCAATTTGCTCGATTGTAAACGTTTTTGTATTAAACGAGAGAGAACGTTTTTTTGATGAGAAACGTTGAAATAAGTTTTTATATAAAACTTTCCAAGATATAAATTTTCGGAATATTAAATGTTCTAAAGCAAAACCAATTTTCCTGATTTCAAAAATTCTGATACCCAAAGATAAAGGACACACTTGAATTCAAAGGGGTAAAGTAAGATTTTACATTACAACTAGGGTTTATCTGAATCATATTAGTCTTCCAAATATTGAATTATTCCAAAATTCAAAACGACCAGTTTTTTGTTTTACTAATTTTCGTTACCCAATGAAGACGAAACAAAATTGTTGTTTCCGTAACGTGAAAATTTAAAATATTTTTTCCCAAACAAAACCAGTTTTAAAATGTATATAAAGTTGGCGGACCACCTCCTCAGGCCGGCAAAACAAAATAGTGGAGATTTTGTGTCTTTTTTGTAGCTTTTTTTGTAGCGAGAAAACCAATTTTGTAGCTTTTGAATTGCCGGAGCTACAAAAGGTGGGCTAACTTAATATTAAGTTAGCGGCCACCGCTATAACTCATACACGGAATGTAATAGGATGCTCTGGTTTGCGCAGGAATTTGTGTCTTTAGAAGTACTTGAAAGTCAATGGGCCAAAAAAAAATTTTGGACACATTTGGCCAATTTTGGCCCAAAATGACAAGATGTTCAATCATCACTGGCGGTTCAATTTCATGATATAGTAGGGATCTTAAAAATCATTTGGCATTAAAAACCTTCTGTTAATTGGCCGAAAAAGCGGGCAAAAATTGCCAGAAATGGCCAAAAATTCAAAAATTACTTATTTTAGCCAAAACATGGGAAACCCTGTATATACGTCGATATGTCGAACATGTGGTACACAGAGAGCTCAGAAAAGCTAGCAGGGGGTCAATAAAAAATACCCAGAAATGGCCAAAAATTCTAAAATTACTTATTTCAGCCAAAACGTGCTAAATCCTGTATATACCTGAATTGTTTGAAAATGCGGGCCATGAGAATTCCAGCAACAATGTGGAGAATTTTATAGGAGACTCTGTCAGACACTAAAAGTCACTTTGCACAGCGAGCCTGTGGAGCTACAAATTCTAAAATGACTTATTTCGGCCACGTATGTTGTCCTCAATTTCCCGAAGTTGAGCGCCTGGCTCCTTACTTCTCCCTCTAGGTTCTTCTTCCTCCGCGTGTTGTTATTTCCTGTGTTGTCCTGGTCGTCCTGGTGGTCCTCCTATTGTGTTTTCATCTTCCTGGTATGTCCTTCGTGGTTAGTCTTCCTTCATTGCCGTCTTGGGTCGTTTCCTCTTTGATCTTGCGTCCTCGTCGTAGTCCGTTGCCTTCCTAATTAGTGGGTTCGTGTGCTCCAATGCCTTGATTATCGTCTTCCTCGTCCTCTTCCTGATGGTCTTCTTTAGCTCTTCGATGCGTAGGTCCCGTCGTAGTTGTTCATTCCTCATATACCATGGTGCGTCCGTCATCCTTCTCATCGCTTGGTTCTGTATCCTCTCCAGTTTCTCCAGGTGCGTCCTTGCTGCTTGTCCCCACGCTGCTGTTCCGTACGTCATTATAGGTCTTATTCCTGCCAGGTAGATCTTCCTCTTGGTTTCCAGTCTCAGCTTGCTCCGTCGTCCTATTAGTGGTCCCAGTCTGTTCAGTCGGTCCTTCGCCTTCTTCTCGGTCTCCTCAATGTGCCTTCTCCATGTAAGTCCTCGGTCTATGTGGATTCCTAGATATTTCACTTCTTCCTTCCATTCCAGTTCCTTCTCTCCTATTGTGATGTTGGTCGTCGGTCGTCTAGTCTTCGGTCCTATGTATATTGCTTCTGTCTTCTCCGCGTTGAGTTTGATCTTCCATTTCTTCGTCCATTCTTCCATTTGTTCCACTTCTCTCTGTAGGTACTCCGTCGCTTTGTTGGTTTGTCTCGATGTCGCCGCCTTCGCCGTGTCGTCCGCGTAGATATAGGTCCTCGTGTGGCTGTTCCCTCTTCCAATCGGTATGTCGCTAGTGTAGATGTTGTATAGGACCGGTGCCAATACCGATCCTTGTGGTGCTCCTGCTTCCATCCTCCTGCTGCTCGATCTCGTCCCTTTGTCCTTGATCCTGAAGTTCCTGTCTCGTAGGTAGTCCTGTATCATCTGGGTCGTCGCCGTCTTGAATCCTAATCCGTCCATCTTTGCTATTAGTCCGTTGTGCCAAATCCTGTCGAACGCCTTCTCCACGTCGAATAGTACCATGCATGTCGTCCTCTTCTCGTTGATGTCCTTGATCGTCTCTTCTACCATCCTCAGCGCCTGGTGCTCCGTCGAGTGCCCTTCCCTGAATCCACATTGTTCGTCCGGTATGATACGTAGCCTCTCCTCTTCCTCCTTGATCCTCCTCAGTAGTATCCTCTCCAGTAGTTTTCCTAAATTGTTTAAAAGACTTATGGGGCGGTAGTTTTGCGGGAATTTCTTGTCCTTGCCTGGCTTCTGGAACATGATGACGTCTGCCTCCTTCCATATCTGTGGGTAGTATCTCTTCTTCATCGCCGCATTGTAGATTTCCTGGATCCTCTTCTTTGCCTCCTCCGGTAGTTCCTTTATCATTTTTTATTTCGGCCAAAACGTGATAAATCCTTTATATTGTAACGGAACGGCTCGCCGAAACCAAATAAACACGTCTGGGCCTGCCCGGGTTCCGCGAATGCGTTCTAGAAACAGCGGGACCTATCTCGTAAGGCCGGGACGCTTCGATTCCCCGAAAACCCGAGGAGAAATTCGTAGAACAATCTCGAAAACTGCTGGAATGTTCGGGAACCCTTCTACCTGCATTTATAAGGATTGCCCGACCCAAGGCGAGGGACAGTTGAACCGGTGTGCGTAAACATTCGAGCGAGAGACCGCGCCCGTTAAAATAAATAAACATATCTGAGTGAAATAAATTATAAGTGTTAAAGTGTAGTTAGAAATAAATTAATTAGGATAGTCGCGTAGTGTTTTAGTTTTAGTCAATAGTAAAAAAACGTTACAGTGGTGTCAGAAGTGGGATTAATTAGTGAAATAAATTAGAAACAATGAAGAAATTACGCGATTTAAAAGTTACGGACCTCAAACGTGAGTTAGAAGATAGAGAACTCGAAACGACAGGGTCGAAAGCAGTGCTACAGAAACACCTGGAGGAATATTTAAACGACAATGGAGAGGACCCTGAAACTTTCTGCTTCGAGGAAGAAGGTGAGCGTCTCCTTGACAACATAAAAAAAGAACTCCATGGCGAAATGGGAAAACTACACGACGAGCTGGATAACAACAGGAAAGAACTCCATGGCGAAATGGGACAACTCCACGATGAGCTGAATAACCAAATGAAAGAAATGGGAAAACTACACGGGGAGTTGGATAACAACATAAAGGAACTCCACGGCGAAATAGGAAAACTCCACGGCGAGTTGGACGACAAATTAGAAGAACTCCACGGTGAGCTGGATAGCCGAATTGGAAACCTTGACAGCGCACTTCAAGCCGAGAAAATCCAACGACTGGAACTGGAGAACCAACTGCGAGAATTGGGGACCCGATTAGAATCCATGCATTTCCAGCCCAGTCGGCAAAACATGTCCAGTTCAGGTAACCCGTTTAACGACTCGGAGGAGGTAACCAGGATCGAGGAGGTAACCAGGATCGAGGCAGTTCCTACTGCGAGTCATCGAGTGAAGCCACCAACCTTCGACGGGGAAATTCCCTGGGAGAACTACCTCCGGCAGTTCGAGGCAGCTGCGAAAGCCAACAACTGGGCGCCAAGGGACAAGGCAGTGGCTCTGACGGTCGCCCTCCGAGGAAACGCCCTCGACGTGCTGCAGACTGTTCCAGAGGGGGAACTGGACAACTTCGAGCTACTCGTCCAGAGGCTGGAGAGGCGATACGGGCACGCACACTTGGGGCAGGTCTACCAATCTCGAATGAAGAACCGACGACAAAAGCAGGGAGAGAGTCTTCAGGAGTTCGAAGCCGACATCGCGAAGTTAGTCAGATTCGCCTACCCGGAAGCGGCGGAGTCCATGACGAAGAGTCTCGCGGTCTCGGCCTTCATCGACGGCTTGAGGGATGTGGAGATGCAGCGGGCGGTACGGCTGTCGCGTCCCAAGAGCACATTGGAAGCACTCTCGATGGCCCTGGAATACGAGGCTGCGACGGAGGCGTCAAGGAGCTGTGGCCGCGTTCGGGCTGTGATCGGGGACGACGCATGCGTGGAAGCCGAGCGGAAGGAGGACGCCCTGGAGCAGGTTGTGCTCAACGCCCTCAAGGGACTGCTGAAGGGAGACAAAAGGGAACCGGCGAAATGCTGGGGTTGTGGAGAGGTTGGCCATCTCCGAAGGGACTGCAAGCGCCCTAAAGTGGAGAAGCCAACAACGGCCCAGACGTCGGAAAACTAAAGCGGGTCGGCTCCAAGGGGGCAGCTCCGACCCGATACCCGTTCCAAGACCCCCTCATCAAAATAGCTACCCTGAGAGGTGAAGGTGGCAGCCTGTACGTGGATGGCGAAATTAACGGCAGGAAGCACACTCTACTGATCGACACCGGGGCATCCAAGACGATCCTGAAGCCAGGTCTGCTGAACACGCGAGGGAAGAGAGTGATGGAGTCCAGTGGAGGTTGCGAACGGCTACGGGCGAAGCTGCCGCCGTCCACGGAGAAATAGACGTCGAGATCAAGATCGGCACTGCACGATTCTCACCACACCGAGTCCTGATCGCCGACATAGAAGAGGACGCCATCTTGGGAATGGACATCATGAAGACCCACGGCTTCGCACTCAATTTGAAACGACAAGTAATGCAGGTCGGCCCAGAGGAAATATTCCTGCACACCAAGGGTGAGACGGTCCATCAGATAAAGCTGACAGAAGACACGATCCTGCCGGGTAGGAGCGAATCGATAGTGGTGACCCGACTTCAAGGCGTCACCGGAAAAGGGAATCCTGCCGTAGTGGAACCTTGGAACCACGACGTGGAGGTGGGCCGAGGCGTTCTAGTAGGGAAGACCTTGGTAACGCTGGGTGATGAAATTCCAGTCCGGCTCATCAACATCAATGACTACCCAGTTACCATCCGCAAGGGGACCAAAGTGGGAACCTGCTCACCAGTGACGTCACTGATCCACCAGGTGACGGGGAGCGCTGGCTGCAGAGTCGCGAAAGTGGAGGAAGCTCTAGTGGGCGCCTGCGATTCTCTCGCTGGATCCGAGAAGAAGAGGCTTATTGAGCTACTCCGCCGATATCGATCGATTTTCGTATCTGACAAGGGGCCTTCTGGGAGAACGAATATTGTTAGACACAAGATCGATACGGGGGACGCGAGACCAATCCGTCAATCAGCAAGGAGGTTGCCGCAGGCGAAGCGGGAGGTAGCGGAGAAGATCATCCGCGATATGGAGAAAGAGGGAGTCATCGAGCCATCTAGCAGTCCTTGGGCATCTCCTGTAGTCCTGGTAAAGAAGAAGGATGGAGATACCAGGTTCTGCGTAGATTATCGTCTACTGAACAACGTGACGAAGAAAGACAGCTACCCTCTTCCCCGGATAGACGACACCCTGGATACTCTGGCTGGATCGAAGCTGTTTTCCACCCTTGACCTGAAGAGTGGCTACTGGCAGGTAGAAATGGACCCTGCAGACAAGGAGAAGACGGCTTTCACAGTAAGATCTGGACTGTGGCAATTCACGGTTATGCCATTCGGGCTGTGTAATGCGCCTGCTACTTTCGAGAGGCTCATGGAGAACATACTCAGAGGGCTCTCCTGGAAAACGTGCCTCGTGTACCTGGATGACATAATCGTCGTAGGGAGGACGTTTGACGAACACCTGTCAAACCTGGAGGAAGTCTTCAAGAGACTCCAAATGGCTAACCTGACGCTCAACCCAAAGAAATGCCATCTGTTAAGAACGAGAGTACACTATCTGGGTCACGTGGTCAGCAGTAACGGCGTCGAGGTGGACCCTGAAAAAGTGCGAGCAGTCCAAGAATGGCCAACACCGAAGGACAAGCATCAGTTGCGGAGTTTCCTGGGGCTTTGCACTTACTATCGTCGTTATGTCCGAATGTTTTCTGACATCGCAAAGCCGCTGACACGACTAACTGAGGAGAAACGAGCCTTCCTTTGGGATGAAGAATGCCAAACCGCCTTCGACGACCTGAAAAGACGCTTGACAACAGCCCCTGTTCTCGGGTTTCCGACTCAAGAGGGACGCTTCATCTTGGATACAGATGCAAGCAACGACGGAATCGGAGGGGTTTTGTCACAACTGCAAGATGGGCAAGAGCGGGTCGTTGGCTACTTCAGTAAAGTCCTGTCGAAGCCCGAAAGGAACTACTGTGTCACCAGGAGAGAGCTGTTAGCCGCCGTGAAGTCAGTAGAACATTTCTACAAGTACCTATACGGGAGGAAGTTCTTGTTGAGAACGGATCACGCGGCGATCAGATGGCTCCTGCGGTTCAAGAATCCGGAAGGCCAGGTAGCTCGGTGGATAGAGCGCCTTCAAGAATACGACTTCGACATCGAACATAGAGCAGGAACCAGCCACCGTAATGCTGACGCTCTTTCAAGAAGACCGTGTCCAGAAGGATGCCCCCATTGTAGTCGTGCAGAGGTAAAGGAGGCTTCTGCATACCGCACGACGGTCACTGACGAAGACTGGTCACCAGACGGGCTGCGACGAGCGCAGGAAGGCGACCCTGAACTTCAACGGATCCTGGAGTGGAAAGAAGGAGGTCGTCGGCCGGAATGGCAGGAAGTGGCCCCATCCTCTAGGACCCTGAAATCGTACTGGGCACAGTGGGACTCCCTGGTGATACAGGATGGACTGCTCAAGAGGGTGCTCGAATCAGATAATGGCGCAGAAAGGCGATTCCAACTCATCGTACCCAAGATCAAGGTGGCGGAAGTGCTACGTCACCTCCATGACGGAACATCTGGAGGCCACCTGGGAGTAAAGAAGACCCTGCAGAAAGTGCGCGAGCGTTTCTATTGGGTGGGCTGCTCTGAGGCTGTTCGTGAATGGTGCAGGAAGTGTACAGTTTGCTCAGCCAGCAATGGACCGCACCGCAAGCCGAAAGCCCCGATGAGACAATACAATGTGGGAAGTCCTTTCGAGAGGATCGCCCTAGACATTACTGGACCATTTCCTGAAACCGATTGCGGCAACAAGTACATCCTGGTGGCGATGGACTATTTCACGAAATGGGTAGAGGCCTACGCGATTCCCAATCAAGCAGCCACAACTGTCGCAGATGTCCTGGTGAAGGAGCTAGTGAGCCGCTTCGGAGTACCGTTGGAGTTGCATTCCGACCAGGGGCGTAACTTCGAGAGCGAGCTGTTCCAGGGAGTTTGCGAAAAATTGGGAATTCGCAAAACTAGAACGACGGCGCTGCACCCTCAGTCTGACGGAATGGTGGAGAGGATGAACCGCACCATGGGCAAGTACCTCTCGAAGGTAGTGTCTCAACACCAACGAGACTGGGATCAACATCTCCCCTTTTTCCTGATGGCCTACCGTTCTGCCATCAACGAGTCCACCGGCCAAACACCAGCAAGGGTACTGTTCGGGCGAGAGATGAGGCTTCCCTGCGATCTGAGCTTCGGTTGCAAACCGGGAGAAGATCTGGCTGGGGAAGACTACGTCACCGAGCTGCGCAGAAAGATGGACCAGATTCACGAGATGGTACGGACGAATCTCCAAGTCGCCAGCGACCGCATGAAGGATCACTATGACGTCCGGGCGGACAGCGGCATATATGAAGAAGGAGACCTGGTGTGGCTGTACAACCCGCAAAGAAGACGAGGGTTATCACCAAAGCTTCAGAAAGCCTGGGAAGGGCCGTATGCAGTGAGGACCAAGATAAATGATGTCATCTACCGGATCAGCAAAGTCCCGAATGGGAAACCCAGGGTGGTGCATTACAACCGATTAGCGCCTTTCGAGGGAGACCACGACCAAGACCAACAGGTGCGCCAACTACGGCCCCAAGAGGAGGAGCCCTCCTTTGAAGAGTTTATGGCTGCGTATGGTGGAACCGGGAAGGCGAGATTCGGTGTGACCAGGGAAGAACAACGGGATCTCTTCGAAACACCAGCTGAGTATGCGCTGGCTCATTGCGTGGCCCAGGACCTGCGGATGTCCCGGGGAATTGCCGCGAAGTTTCGGACGAGGTTCGGCAAACTGGACGACCTCCATCAGCAGGGACCGGCGGTCGGGCGAGCGCTGAGGATTAAGGACGTTGGATCACAACGACCGCTCTTCTACTTGGTTACCAAGAGGAGGTCCTTTCACAAGCCCACCTATTTGGACCTGTGGGACGCACTACATGACCTCAGGGATACCCTACTTAGCGAAGATCTAACTAAGTTAGCAATCCCGAAACTGGCTTGCGGATTGGACGCCTTGGACTGGAGGGTCGTCAGGAATATGCTGGAGGTCTTATTTCGCTTCACCGGGGTAGACATTTTGGTGTGTTGTTGTAATCCTGAGAGGAGTCCCCACAAGAAGACCGTGGCATGTTATTTCCACCAAACCTCGCGCTGCAGACAGGGGACCAACTGTAGATTTCTACATGAGCCTGTCAGGGACACGTTTCGGGACGAAACATCTTTAAGGCGGGGGCAGTGTAACGGAACGGCTCGCCGAAACCAAATAAACACGTCTGGGACTGCCCGGGTTCCGCGAATGCGTTCTAGAGACAGCGGGACCTATCTCGTAAGGCCGGGACGCTTCGATTCCCCGAAAACCCGAGGAGAAATTCGTAGAACAATCTCGAAAACTGCTGGAATGTTCGGGAACCCTTCTACCTGCATTTATAAGGATTGCCCGACTCAAGGCGAGGGACAGTTGAACCGGTGTGCGTAAACATTCGAGCGAGAGACCGCGCCCGTTAAAATAAATAAACATATCTGAGTGAAATAAATTATAAGTGTTAAAGTGTAGTTAGAAATAAATTAATTAGGATAGTCGCGTAGTGTTTTAGTTTTAGTCAATAGTAAAAAAACGTTACAATATACTTCGACAGTTCGAAAACGTGGGTCCCGGAATTTGCAGACACACTGTCGAAGGATCCAATGGATCCTGTTAGCCACTAGAATTCACCTGAAACTGCGGGCCTCTGGAGCTACAAATTCTAAAAGTACTAATTTCGGCCAAAACTTGATAAATCCTGTATATACTTCGACAGTTCGAAAACGTGGGCCCCAGAATTTTCAGACACACTGTCGAAGGATCCAATGGATCCTTCTAGCCACTAGAATTTACCTGAAACTGCGGGCCTGTGGCGCTACAAATTCTAAAATTACTAATTTCGGCCAAAACTTGATAAATCCTGTATATACTTCGACAGTTCGAAAACGTGGGCCCCAGAATTTTCAGACACACTGTCGAAGGATCCAATGGATCCTTCTAGCCACTAGAATTCACCTGAAACTGCGGGCCTGTGGAGCTACAAATTCTAAAATGACTTATTGGATCCTTCGACAGTGTGTCTGAAAATTCCGGAGCCCACGTTTTCGAACTGTCGAAGTATATATAAGATTTATCACGTTTTGGACGAAATTAGTAATTTTAGAATTTGTAGCTCCACAGGCCCGCAGGTTCAGGTGAATTCCAGTGGCTAGAGTGTGTCTGAAAATTCCGGGACCCACGTTTTCGAACTGTCGAAGTATATAAAGGATTTATCACGTTTTGGCCGAAATAAGTCATTTTAGAATTTGTAGCTCCACAGGCCCGCTGTGCAAAGTGACTTTTAGTGTCTGACAGAGTCTCCTAAATTCTCCACATTATTGCTGGAATTCCCATGACCCGCATTTTCGAACAATTCAGGTATATACAGGATTTAGCACGTTTTGGCTGAAATAAGTAATTTTAGAATTTTTGGCCATTTCTGGGTATTTTTTATTGACCCCCTGCTAGCTTTTCTGAGCTCTCTGTGTACCACATGTTCGACATGTCGACGTATATACAGGGTTTCCCATATTTTGGCTAAAATAAGTAATTTTTGAATTTTTGGCCATTTCTGGCAATTTTTGCCCGCTTTTTCGGCCAATTAACAGAAGGTTTTTAATGCCAAATGATTTTTAAGATCCCTACTATATCATGAAATTGAACCGCCAGTGATGATTGAACATCTTGTCATTTTGGGCCAAAATTGGCCAAATGTGTCCAAAATTTTTTTTTGGCCCATTGACTTTCAAGTACTTCTAAAGACACAAATTCCTGCGCAAACCAGAGCATCCTATTACATTCCGTGTATGAGTTATAGCGGTGGCCGCTAACTTAATATTAAGTTAGCCCACCTTTTGTAGCTCCGGCAATTCAAAAGCTACAAAATTGGTTTTCTCGCTACAAAAAAAGCTACAAAAAAGACACAAAATCTCCACTATTTTGTTTTGCCGGCCTGAGGAGGTGGTCCGCCAACTTTTTATACATAGTTTTAAAATTTTTATACTCAATTATACAGGACACCTTTCTAACGAGAAAAGTTTGAATTTTAATTGAGACCATTCTGAATTACCTATATCACATTTTTCATGAAAGAATGAAGATGAGATTTTATGAAAATGCTACCTGTAGTACATGTCCTAGCCTTCTTCCGTTGTTTTGGAATTATGACAACCCTTTTTACTTTTACTCAATACTATCTACACTTTTGTTTATGTACCAGGGGATATAGGGCATAAAGCGCCCAAAAACCTAGCCTTGAAATTATTTCCACAAATTGTCAAAAACTGAAGTAATCCAAGATCGTCAATTCTCATTTTCGTGTAGTGGACCTACCTAATACCATCCCAGTGTTTCAATGAAAAGATGAGGTAAAAATCGTTTATCTATTTTCTGCCTTGAACAAGTAACGTAAATTTAGAAATGAGCATGTACATAACGTATGCCTTGGTTTGTTAAATTATTGTACTATGTAATGTCGACTGGGTTACGTTTCAATGAAAGAACAGAGATTAGGGTAAAAAATAACGTAACGTACTTGAAACAACGTAGCTTTGTTGAGACGATATCAACTTGTTCAGATTTTTAATGAAAGGAGGGTAGGAAAAACATTTATCTATTGTGAGATCAAAAATATTTGGCTGTTGTGAAAACCTAACCTGCGTTCATAAAGCAACGTCTCTCAATTTGTTCAGTTCATTGAGGTTACGTCAAGTCTGGATAAAGTTTACAATGACAGGGAACAACTAACGTATGTCTTAGTTATTGCTTACTGTACGGGCTCAGCTAAGATTTATCGTTATCGTTAACATTTTTTTCAAACAAGAAGTCATTGTTTTCTTAATTAGACGCTGTATTAACGTTAACTCACACTGAACCTTTATCCGATCATCAGAACCGATTTATCAGATCAAGATTACAGCGCTTCAATCAAATTGATGGATTCTTCGAAACGGGTAATTGACTTAATTCCGTGTATTACCGAATATGCCTTAACCGGCTTAATTAAATCAACTTGGACGTCCTTCGCTCGAAACAATCACCCAGGGAATATTTTGAATTTACAAATAAAATCGGTGTACATGAAAGTACAGCGAACAATTCCTGACACGCTCGTAACATTCTAATTGTTCATCCAATTTAAACAAAGATTACTTAAATAGTGCATACAATTACTACTTTTTCTAAGTTAATTAAACTTTAACGCGATTGGAATTGATCGAAATGAACGTTGTGACGGGTCAGTGATTTTTAATTAAAAACGTTTATCGAAAATTTAACGATGTCATTTAAATGTTGCCATCCTCCGATCAATTAACTTGATCGTAATGCTAATCGAGGCTTATTGAGAACAATTGTGGTAGATCATGTGAAATTATTTTTTCATTCAAAAGTACTTTGGCACTTTTGTTTATTACGATTTCACTTTTGTTGCAGTTTGACCCCACGTTTGTTTTATAACCAATCCCGTCCCAATTGTTAGATAAAGTTGGACATTTCCAAATTAATTTTCTTTTCCAGTCGGTTGGCCCATACTTTTCCTGTATTTATGGGGTACCGCATACAACAGAGGGTTCTTCTGTAATGATACTAGTCTTCGACATCCCTTTCATCCCTCCACGGTTCCCAGCTGGTCCCTGTATATCACAGGGATAGGTCTTAACTGTGCGGTGGTAAGCGAGTTTTTAAATATCTTTTGAAATTTTAAAATCAATTTCCGAGAGAACTTTCTGATAGAAAAGGGTGTATGACACCATTATCGTGATTTCAGGATGTTTTTACAAACGTGAAGGTTATTCAGGAATTCAAAAATTCCATTTTAGTCGGAAAAAACTGAAATCGCTTGTTTTGAAGCGAAGCATCTATACTTGCGTTATGTTATGTTTTCTGTGGAGTAAAATGCTGAGCGAGCGTCACGAGAATGTGTAACACTCTAACAACATATGTATAGTATTATTGTATACATGCTTTGTATATCAGACCGTTTCTAAAGAGTCGCACTATGGGATAAGCACGATAGCGAAGGGAAGGCCATATATTTCTCGCAAGCGAAACAGAGAACAACCTTTTGCGATATTGCTAGCTCGCGAAACATTACAGTCATTCGCTCCGCACACTGTACCGCACACATCCGAAAGTGTGAAGCGATACGTGACCACGATACGCGTTAACTTGGACTGCGTGCTCGGCCGGCAACGTTGCAAAACTTCTCTCTCTGTCATGCTAACGAACTACTGCTGGTTTCTCTTTTGCTCTTGTTGGTTTCCCACCAAGCGTTTCGATAGAAAAGCTCCGTATACCAGATATATATATAATATCGGGTGTTTTTTTAAATTTCACCTCATAGTAGGCTGTGGATAGTGTTTGTGAATGCGCCTTACTAAAAAATGTCAAAATTGACATAACCTCACTTTTTTAATATAAATTGAAACTGCTCCAATCGGTTAATAGTGTCTTGAAGAAGACAGCACACTCATCTACGCCTAATTAATAGAGCCAAGCTGTCTTTTTTAAGACACTAGTAACTAATTGGAGCAGTTTCAATTTTTATTAAAAAAGTGAGGTTATGTCAATTTTGACATTTTTTAGTAAGGCGCATTCACAAACACTATCCACAGCCTACTATGAGGTGAAATTTAAAAAAACACCCGATATAATACATACGATTCCGAGTGTGGAGGGGAGAGAATATAATTTCTCTCTCTCTCTCTCTCTCTCTCTCTCTCTCTCTCTCTCTTTCTCTCTCTTTGTCTCTCGTTTTCTGGGTAGGTACGCCACGGCGATTCGACAGCCGGTTAGCAGTTCCACGTTGAACCCGAACACGACGTTACCGCCATCGATGTAAAAACGTAAAACGGTCGTACAGAGGCGACGTTGCCGTTCTCGTGGGAAAGTCGTGAAAGTGTCGAATTGTGTTGGGAAGTGAAGATGCGTGCGTAACGCACCACAATATCGCGTAGTTTGTGAATTCACAGTTGTTTTGGTGTGGTTAATTCGAGTTCCGTATTATTTATTGTAAAAACGTAATTTCCCAATGAAAAAAAAAATAGTAAGAAGCTTTACATTGTTCTACAATACCGTCTACTGTACCCATAAAAAATCGATTTTCAAAAATTTGATGGCATATGATAAGGGATGGTTTACTAATACCAATGCAGTAATACCGAGTAAAGTCATGGAACCTTTCTTTTTTGAGACTTTTTGAATTATTGAATATTCCAAAAATATTCCAAAGTAATCTTGTCCGATTTTAAAACTGTCGCGATCAAATAATAAAGATCGCCGCTGTATCTTGAAGTCCGTTACTTTCTTTAAAGTGCAGTTTAAGCTCACACTAATGAATGAGATATGCATTTTTTAAATATTGAATTTTTCCAAAACTCAAAACGACTTAATATTCTTGTATAAAATGTATCGTTTCTTAAATATGAATTTTTAAAATGTCATAAGTTTTCATACAAAACTAAGTTGCTCGATTTTAAAGATCTTTGTACCAAATGATACAGGAAGCCCTTGTGACGGGAAAAGTTAAAATGAGCTTTTACCCGAACAGAGTTGTTTCTAAAGTGTTACTTTTTGGATATAGAATTTTTAAGAACAAGCCCAATTTTAAACATTTTAAAAAGTCTGATTCTGAAGAATATAATTTAGAAAGCTTTACACAAGAGTCAGTTCAGTTTCTCTATGAATTAAGACTAGCAAACAAATTGCAAATGATAACGTATATGAATGTGAATACAGAACAGCTATATGGACAGATTAAAGAATGCATACATTAAGCAGCGAAGGAAGGGTTATGAGAAAAACATAATAAGGGAAATCCAGAATGGTATACAGAAAAGGTAGGAAAACTCGTTAAAATAAGAAGAAAGCTTATAACACCAGACTAAGAACAAATACAGGAGAAGATAGAAGAACGTATGCTAAATGGAACAGAGGTAACAAAGAATAAAAATGAAATGTGGGAACGGAAAGGTGAGGAACTGGACAGATGTATTAGGGGAACAAAAGTGGCTGAAGCATGGTAAACTTTAAGAAGCTTAAGAAAACAGGGACGCAAAACAGCAAGCTAAATTCAATAAGTGTGAGAGAATGGGTAGACTACTACAAAACCTTGCTTATTGAAAATAGAGAAGCATATAAAATGGCGAACATAGACATTGCAACAGCCAGAAATCCGAAAATGATCGAAATTATCGTAGAAAAAATAAAGAAAGCTCTGAGAAAATCAAAGAACGGAAAGGCTGCAGGACCTTGAAACATTCCTGTTGAATTAATCAAGTATGGATCAGGTAAACTACTTGAAACTATTGCACAACTATTTAGTTAATGCTTGTTAAACGGTGACCGCATCCCAGAATACTGGAATGGTAGCATATATTAGCTCCATTTACAAAAAAGGGCTAGTGCAATGGGGAGGTTGTACGGCAGAATATTAAAGACTAGAATCGAAATGACCATAACAGATACAGAGGAGGAGTCGCGATTCCGTGCAGGACGATCATGTACTGACAACATATTTGTTCTACAACAAACATTAGATACACGAATGTCTTATAATCTGTCTATTCACATAGTATTCGTCCACTTGAAAAACGCCTACGGTGCCTTTAAAGAGACTTTTCGAAACATTGACGAAGTTTGGCCTTAGTAAAACTTACGATCATCAAACCATATGGAATGTATATAAAGAAGCAGAGTGTGGTGAACGCGAGAAATGTTCTATCAGAATGGTTCCTTACCACAAAGGGACTTAGACAAGGGTGCAGCCTGTCACCTACTTTACTTAAAATTTACATCTAAGAAGCCATTATCGACTGGAAAAGGAAAATGTATGGAATGGGGTTCAAATAGAGGATCAATACCTAACAACTCTTCTATTTGCTGATGACCAGGCAATTATAACAGGTGACGAGAACGACATAGATTACATGTTCAGAAAAATGAAAGAGAAGTATGAAAAATGGGGTTTGAATATAAACATAAATAAAACAGAATATTTGAGTATAGGGACACGCAGAAAGAAGACCCGGATTTACAAATACATAGACTTAAGAAAATGCAGAGAATTTAAATACTTGGGGAGTATCATTTCAGAGGATGGAACAATAAAAAAAGATACGAAAAATAGAACACGACGTGAAAAAGGTTATGCGTTTGTTAAACTCGTGACTGTGGTATAACAAAGTCATAAAAACAAGATCAAACTTCAAACCAAAATGACAATCTACACAGCTATTGTAGAACTTATTTTAACTTATGGCTGTGAATGCTGGCAACTTTCAGAAAAAAATGAAAATGGCGATAAAAACGGAGATGGACTTCTTAAGGAGATCGTGTAACATTTCCAGAATGCAACATATTAGAAACGAAGATATAAGAAAGGAAAACTGGGCGGGTTCTTACAACGGCAGAACGAGTAGAAACCAAACAGTTACTGTGGTGCGGGCATGTGATGAGGGTGGACGAGACACGAAGCTTTGGAGTACATACTACAAAACAGAAGAAAAAGAGGAAAACTAACAACATAATGGAGGAAAGGAATTAAGAAGAGTATGAAAGATCGAGCTATTGAGCACGATGAGTGAAAGGATTGGGAGAGACGACACGACGATCGAAATGCGGGATGCTGCATAGGCTGTAGGACCCCTGGTTATCTATATATATAAGAGAAAATTCACGACTTACCCGTCTAATCCCGTTAAGAAACGATAACCACCGACACGTGTTTCTGCTTGTTAGCTTCTTCAGGGTGGTGTAACCAAGTTTTGAATGACAGCGATGTTTGACACTTGGAAAAAAATTTAAAAAATCTATACAACTCAAAAAGAACACGAACAGTAGGCAGCAAAGCACATTTGTGCCTAACATAGGAAAGACCCTCCATTCGAGGGCAACAATCCGTCTGTGACGCGGAGGCCAGCTATAGTCAACTAATATAATATAAATAATAATAAATAATATATGTTCTATTTCTATTCTCTTTCTATAAATTCTACATATATAGTGTATTTTAATTTTTGGAGGAGTATTAAATGGTTTCAAAATTAACAGCGACCAATTTTCTTGAGTTTAAGAGACCTAGATCCAAGTAAGAAGTGACGCCCTTCTGACCAGAAAAATCTGAAAAATTTCCATTCATCTATATATATAAAAATGGATGTTTGTGTGTATGTTCCGCATAGGCTCCTATACCATTCGTCCGATTGCGACGAAATTTTGGTGAGTTGTAGGGCGCATGTCCTTGAAGGTTCCTGAAATGGTTCCGCGTCGAAAAAGGAGCCAGGGGGCCAGGGGGCCGAAACGGTTTAAAAATATATACATGACAGGCAATATGTCACCTTTATTTGACAGACGAGTGACTGACAGATGGCGCCATCTCGCGGCGAAAAGGTATCTTTTAAATGTCGAACAGTTTGTCAGCGCTTTGAGCATCGAATTGCTCAAAATCATTCTGTTAAAAGTAGAAATATTTCTGAACGTGTGTGAGTGTTAGTGGTGTTATTTGTAAACTTTGGACATTGGACAACAGAAAACAAGCGCATTTATTTTATACTTTCGCTGTGAATTATGCCTCCAAAAGAAAAGCGATTGGCAGATCCATATGTAAAGCAAAAAAATAAAAGACTACGAGCTTCGGGCAAAGGGAAGATATACTAAGGGCCAAATTCAGAAACGCCACTCACCCTACACCTACACTAAATTTTTAAGTAAAATCTTCACTACACTCAATTTGGAATTCATAGACTTTCCTCAATTGAAATGTCCCTTAAATTGAGTATTAGATTGAGTGAGATTTGAGTGGTTGAAATTCATCACTTAAAATAATTCCACACCATACTTTTACGAGTTTTGACTTTCGTGCAGATGGTCATTAGCGTCGTTAGTGACAGTTTTTTGTGCATTTCTGTTTATGTTAGATGGTGTTAGCAATATGGATATCATGGCTAATGAGTTCAACGAATTTGTAGAGTTCATACAATATATTGAGGATGAAAGATATTTACCAGTTCCTACCTATGATAAAATTGTAGATAGCACCCTAAGATGTAAATGCGTACCGAGGGAAAAATATGATTTGTTTAATAAGGCAATTAATTGTTTCAGAAATTATATCAGAGATTACAACAATCCCGTTCAGCACTTAACCAACTTGGAGATCTTACAGAGGTATAGATTTGGTGGAGACACTATTCGACATATTATTTTTCCAGTGGTATATAGCAGGCATAGAGGTGGAGACTCTTTTAATTGGAACTTTTTTCCTTGCACACATACTTTTTTGGAATGCTCTTTGCTCATTGTTTCAACGTAAACGATTTTGCAAAACGTGATTCCAAATTAGGTGACGCCTGACATGCGCCTGACAGTTGCTGCCACAAAACACATGATATATGCACAGAACACCAAATTGAACTAACACAGTCAGCAGCGAACACGACGACTTGCGATATTACCAAACATCCTTCCCTCAAATCATTCTTAAATTGAGATGTATTTGAGTAACTTGATTTACACGTTTCTGAATTCCAAAATTGAGGAGAAGGCGCACTCACCCTCATTTTGAGTTACAATTGAGTGTAGGTAGAAATGAGTGTGAGTGGCGTTTCTGAATTTGCTCCTAAGAAACCCTTAGTTTAAGAAATGCTCAAGCCCGCTTATTTGAAAAAGACGACTAAAGGGAAAATAGACTAGAAACTCTAAGATTAAGAAATGCTCAAGCCCGTTTATCTGAAACAGAGGAGCAAAAGGAAGATAGATTAGAAATGCCCAAGCCCCCTTATCTGAAACAGACGAGCAAAGAGGAGCAAGATTGGAAATCGAAGGAGTACGAATTGCTCGAGCCCGTTCGTCTGAAACGGACGAGTAAAGGGAAGCAAGATTGGAAATAGCCCAAGTACGTATTGCTCGATCAAGACGAATAACGCACGCTGATTGAAACCATTTTCATGGAGTGTGGAAAAAGGAATGAGACAGGGTCGTCCCCGCCGAAGCCGAGTACCTACATCGGTTATAAAAATTAATTGCAAAGCAATATTTTTTCCCTTTTCATAACATTCTACAACATATTCACAGAAATGCAATGCATGGTATTGAAATAAATTATGTGTTTTCTCGGTAAATCTATATTCGCTAGATTACCTATTTTTATTTAATTGTTCATTTATTTTATATCAAACTGAGCCACAGCGAAGCGTGGCCGGGTCACGGCTAGTATAGTATAAAATATGAAAAGAAACAATTTGCTCCATTCTAAAGTTTTTAGCAACGATGTAGACATTTTTCGGATGGAAAAATTTAAAATATGCTTTTATGGTCCGTTTTCGGACCAGAATACCTACTACTGATTTTTCCAAAAAAAAACTAATTTTCCTGATTTAGGGGATGCATTTCTGATGAGAAGAGTAAAAGTAAGCTTTCGTGTTAAATGTGTCGTTTCCGATTTTTTTTTTGAATATTGAAGTTTTGAAATCAAACCAGATTTTAAGAATTCTGGTATCGATTGATGGATGTCTTTCTGATATAAAAAATTAAAAGAGATTTTCATAACAAAAAATGTACTGTTCGTGTAAAAATGTCCGAGATATAATTGTTTGAAATATTGAATTTTCCCAAACAAAACCAAATTGACCAACTTTAAAAATTCAGATTAGCGTGTGCCCGTCTAATAACATTCAAATGTTTTCTGACCTATCTAAGTTTCACTGCGAAATACGAGTTTCAATTTCTTACCCAAAATGGGAGCGACCCTTGCGAATTTGCCAAAAGTGCCCTTATCTTTCAAAAAATTCCGCCAACCAACGATAACGAACTGAAATCCAAAGGTGTTCAAATTCCAAAAAAGCAAGGGCCGTTCCTGCATTAAAAAATACTATCTTAGGCCTAAAGTTTTGAAATCCCCGTAATATTTTCTTTCAAAAAAATCCCATATTAAAAATAATAAAATGCCATGAACTGTTCCATGAACTTAAGTCAAAAATCAATCCACGAATCGAACCGCTCTTAGAAGAAGCATTTGATCAAACAATCAACCCAGAACTACAAACACATCATCTGCGTCTTTATTACCTAGCGAACGGAATGCGGGACTATTAAAATCGAATTTATTAAACATTCATACTTTTGTATATGTGGATATGACCGTGGCATGAAGAGATTTTACGCTGTTATCATAATAAACATTACTGCTTGAATACATTTCCACCGTGTTGATTTAATCCGTGAAATGAATCACACCTTGGGCAGACCTCAGAGGAGACCTAAAAAGAGTAATTTTATTTAGGATTTGAATATTGGGAGCGAGTACTTCGAGAAAGCGAGAGAGGGAGCGGATAAACACATAAATCTTCCCACCGGTTTCTCGAAAATCATCGACTCTCCTCTGGGGAAAACATCTGGCGCCAGTACTCTATCTCTCTTATTAATAAAATGTACGTTACTTTTCTCTTAAACGGGTTCACGAGTTATAAATACTTAAGTGCACTTAAGAGAACCGAAAGATTCGAAGTGTCTGGTGTCCCCCAATGAGCTGCCACTTCAAACGATGTTTTGCCCCTTTCCAACTCGCTCTCGATCAAGATTCTTTAGAACGGAGGATTGCGTTATTGCGACTTACTTACGCGCCCTACTTGCTTTTATAAGACGGTGTTCATTTATCCCAAAATCGGATTTTCCCAAATCTACGGTAATTCTAACGGCTTTAAATCCAACCAACTGCCTGACGAATCCTTGCTTCAATAATTAACCGCTCATTTTTTTGTTTTGTCAAATACAATTATTTGTATTTTAGTTGCATTTTACTTTTTTTTTAAACCAAACAATCTAACCTAACACAATAGACAATACGGTGCTCATTAAAATTTTTCATTTATACCTGTTTACACCTGTTCAAACATTCCACATGATGAAGGTAGTGGTTGAGTCACATGCTTTTCTTTTAATGTGCTTCATGGCTTAGTAAATATTAGAAGGGTTGATGGTTTATAGACCTGAAATCAGCACAGGTTTTAAGGCTCGACCATACCAAATAAAGTTGGAAACTGTTGTGTGAAAACGATTGTTTTGCAATACTCTCTACTCTCTATCTATATCTATAGATAGGGTCTAGAATCTATAGATACTATATCTATTGTATATAAACTTACTAGTATTAAAATAGTAAATAGTTTGTATGCACCTTGCAGGTTTCCTTAGACTTACCTCGAGTGGTCTTCAATATTCTTATATTTTAAATAATGTCCTGGAGATTACTAAAGATTACCTTCAACGGTTTAAATCTGAATTTGAATATTATACATATGTTTGATAGAAACGAGTTCTAGGATTGAACTCTACCCAATGAAGTTGAAAACTTTTATGCTTAAAGTATATAAATTCTAAGGTTTCTAACCCATCTAAGTTTGTCTATAAACCCTATTAATATTTAGTTGAAGTTACCTTTAATATGTCATACCTTTCCTAATGTCTAGCTTCCTTACGTTTCTCATGTTTTGAAAACTGGAGAAGGCTGCCTAGAAATTTTGCAGGTTTACGAGAATTTGACGATTCTCCGACTTTAGAAATGTGCTATGAGAGTTATAAGACCCAATCGTACGAAATAAATCTGAAATCTGTGATGTAAAGTTTAATAAACAAGTTCTGCAATACCAACAACAGTGTGCCTCTAAAGAATACTGGTAGGTTTATTTTCAATTATCTCAGGTTACCTTGTGTGCTCCTAAGTGTGATTTTGTAAGAGATTATCTGGTTTCCAACATTGTTTAGAAGATGCTTGAAGCTGTAGAATACTGCATGTGAGGAGTTTTATTAAAACAGAGAAAATAATCTGTTCTAACAAATCAAATTTCGTCAGAAAACTAAATATATAAAAGTATTGGAGAAACAGTTTTATAAATCAACTTTCATCCTAAAACTACACACACACACACAAAATTGGCTTATGCTGTACATATGTTAATCAACTAGTACATTATCGGGTGTTTTTTTTTAATTTCACCTCATAGTAGGCTGTGGATAGTGTTTGTGAATGCGCCTTACTAAAAAATGTCGTTATTAAAAGTCAAATCGTTCCAAGCACTTCGAAGACTCTCGTTCTGTGGGAGAGTTAAGAGTTGTCAAGTTTGTTTTCACAGAGGTTCTCGCATTTGGATTTTTAATTCTTTAGTCTCACTCATCTACGCCTACTTAATAGAGCCAAGCTGTCTTTTTCAAGACACTAGTAACTGACTGGAGCAGTTTCAATTTTAGGTATTAAAAATGTGAGGTTATGTCAACGCACTTCAATATTGACATTTTATAGTAATAAGGCGCATTCACAAACACTATCCACATATTTTATGAGGTAAAATTAAAAAATAAACACCCGTACAATATACACATTGTACTTTTATGATGTCAACCAACTATGGGAAACAAGTGAAACTGTTTCAAAAAAGTCAACCAAATTAATATAGGTATCTACCAAATTTGGTAATTAAGTGTCAATGGGAAGGAATTTTTTGTTCAATAAAATCTACTCCAGTAATACCTATGTTCATGCTGAAGAAACATATTTTCAGGTACATATTGTAACGGAACGGCTCGCCGAAACCAAATAAACACGTCTGGGACTGCCCGGGTTCCGCGAATCCGTTCTAGAAACAGCGGGAACACTCTCGTAAGACCGAGTCGCTTCGATTCGCCGAAAACCCGTGGAGAAATTCGTGGAACAATCTCGAAAACTGCTGGAATGTTCGGGAACCCTTCCACCTGCATTTATAAGGATCGCCCGACCCAAGGCGAGGGACAGTTGAACCGGTGTGTGTAAACATTCGAGCGAGAGACCGCGCGCGCTAAAATAAATAAACATCTCCGTGAACGATTATGAATTAGGTGATTGTTAAGTTAAATTTATAAGTGTAGTGTAAGAAATAAATTAATTAGGATAATCGCGTAGTGTTTTAGTTTTAGTCAATAGTAAAAACGTTACAGTGGTGTCAGAGTGCGGATTAATTAGTGAAATAAATCAAGAACAATGAAGAAATTACGCGATTTGAAAGTGACGGACCTCAAACGTGAGTTGGAAGATAGAGAACTCGAAACGACAGGGCCGAAAACAGTCCTGCAGAAACGTCTGGGGGAATATTTAATCGCCAATGGAGACGACCCTGAAACTTTCGGTTTCGAGGAAGAAGGTGAGCGCCTCCTGGACAACAAACTAGGAAAACTCCATGGCGAGTTAGATATCCAAATGAAAGAACTTCATGGTGAGTTAGATAACAACATAAAAGAGCTCCATGGCGAAATGGGAAAACTGAACGGCGAGTTAGATAACAACATGAAAGAACTCCACGGCGAAATAGGGAAACTGGATAACAACATAAAAGAACTCCATGGCGAATTGGACAACAAACTAGAAAAACTCCACGACGAGTTGGACAACAAAATAGGAAACCTCCACGGCGAGTTGGGCGAACTCCACGGTGAGCTGGATAGTAAAATTGAAAACCTTAACAGCGCACTTCAAACCGAGAAAATCCAACGACTGGAACTGGAAAACCAACTACGAGAATTAGGGAACCGATTACAATCCACACATTTCCAGCCCACTCCGCAAAACATGTCCAGTCCAGGTAATCCGTTTAACGACTCGGTGGAGGTAACCAGGATCGAGGCAGTCCCTGCTGCGAGTCATCGAGTGAAGCCGCCAACCTTCGACGGGGAAATTCCCTGGGAGAACTACCTCCGGCAGTTCGAGGCAGCGGCGAAAGCCAACAACTGGGCGCAAAGGGACAAGGCAGTGGCTCTGACGGTCGCTCTCCGGGGAAGCGCCCTCGATGTGCTGCAGACTGTTCCAGAGGGGGAGCTGGACAACTTCGAGCTACTCGTCCAGAGGCTGGAGAGGCGATACGGGCACGCACACCTGGGGCAGGTCTACCAATCCCGAATGAAGAACCGACGACAGAAGCAGGGAGAGAGTCTTCAGGAGTTCGAAGCCAACATCGCGAAGTTAGTCAGATTCGCCTACCCGGAAGCGGCGGAATCCATGACGGAGAGTCTCGCGGTCTCGGCCTTCATCGACGGCTTGAGGGATGTGGAGATGCAGCGGGCGGTACGGCTGTCGCGTCCCAAGAGCACATTGGATGCCCTCTCCATGGCCCTGGAATACGAGGCTACGACGGAGGCGTCAAGGAGCTGTGGCCGCGTTCGGGCGGTGGTCGGGGACGACGCATGCGTGGAAGCCGAGCGGAAGGAGGACGCCCTGGAGCAGGTTGTCCTCAACGCCCTCAAGGGACTGCTGAAGGGAGACAGAAAGGAACCGGCGAAATGCTGGGGGTGTGGAGAGGTTGGCCATATCCGAAGGGACTGCAAGCGCCCTAGGGTGGAGAAGCCAAAAACGGCCCAGACGTCGGAAAACTAAAGCGGGTCGGCTCCAAGGGGGCAGCTCTGACCCGATACCCGTTCCAAGACCCCCTCATCAAGATAGCTACCCTGAGAGGTGAAGGTGGCAGCCTGTACGTGGATGGGGAAATTAACGGCAGGAAGCACACTCTACTGATCGACACCGGGGCATCCAAGACGATCCTGAAACCAGGCCTGCTGAACACGCGAGGGAAGAGAGTGATGGAGTCCAGGTGGAGGTTGCGAACGGCTACGGGCGAAGCTGCCGCCGTCCACGGAGAAGTCGACGTCAAGATCAAGATCGGCACTGCGCGATTTTCGCCACACCGAGTCCTGATAGCTGACATCGAAGAGGACGCCATCTTGGGAATGGACATCATGAAGACCCATGGCTTCGCACTCAATTTGAAACGACAAATGATGCAGGTCGGCCCAGAGGAAATATTCCTGCACACCAAGGGTGAGACGGTCCATCAGATAAAGCTGACAGAAGACACGATCCTGCCGAGTAGGAGCGAATCGATAGTGGTGACCCGACTTCAAGGCGTCACCGGAAAAGGGAATCCTGCCGTAGTGGAACCTTGGAACCACGACGTGGAGGTGGGCCGAGGCGTTCTAGTAGGGAAGACCCTGGTAACGCTGGGTGATGAAATTCCAGTCCGGCTCATTAACATCAATGACTTCCCAGTTACCATCCGCAAGGGGACCAAAGTGGGAACCTGCTCACCAGTGACCTCACTGATCCACCAGGTGACGGGGAGCGTTGGCTGCAGTGTCGCGAAAGTGGAGGAAGCTCTAGTGGACGCCTGCGATTCTCTCGTTGGAGTCGAAAAGAAGAGGCTTATTGAGCTACTCCGTCGATATCGATCGATATTTGTATCTGACAAGGGACCTTCTGGGAGAACGAGTATTGTTAGACACAAGATCGATACGGGGGGCGCGCGACCAATCCGCCAATCAGCGAGGAGGTTGCCGCAGGCGAAGCGGGAGGTAGCGGAAAAGATCATCCGCGACATGGAGAAAGAGGGAGTCATCGAGCCATCTAGCAGTCCTTGGGCATCTCCTGTAGTCCTGGTAAAAAAGAAGGATGGCGATACCCGGTTCTGCGTAGATTATCGTCTACTGAACAACGTGACGAAGAAAGACAGCTACCCTCTTCCCCGGATAGACGACACCCTGGATACTCTGGCTGGATCGAAGCTGTTCTCCACCCTTGACCTGAAGAGTGGCTACTGGCAGGTAGAAATGGACCCTGCAGACAAGGAGAAGACGGCTTTCACAGTAGGATCTGGACTGTGGCAATTCACGGTTATGCCATTCGGGTTGTGTAATGCGCCTGCTACTTTCGAGAGGCTCATGGAGAACATACTCAGAGGGCTCTCCTGGAAAACGTGCCTCGTGTACCTGGATGACATAATCGTCGTAGGGAGGACGTTTGACGAACACCTGTCAAACTTGGAGGAAGTCTTCAAGAGACTCCAAATGGCTAACCTGACGCTCAACCCAAAGAAATGCCATCTGTTAAGAACGAGGGTACACTATCTGGGTCACGTGGTCAGCAGTAACGGCGTCGAGGTGGACCCTGAAAAAGTACGAGCAGTCCAAGAATGGCCAACACCGAAGGACAAACATCAATTGCGGAGTTTCCTGGGGCTTTGCACTTACTACTGTCGTTACGTCAGAATGTTCTCTGACATCGCAAAGCCGCTGACACGACTAACTGAGGAGAAGCGAGCCTTCCTTTGGGATGAAGAATGCCAAACCGCCTTCGACGACCTGAAAAGGCGCTTGACGACGGCCCCTGTTCTCGGATTCCCGACTCAAGAGGGACGCTTCATCTTGGATACAGATGCAAGCAACGACGGAATCGGAGGGGTTTTGTCACAACTGCAAGATGGGCAAGAGCGGGTGGTTGGCTATTTCAGTAAAGTCCTGTCGAAGCCCGAGAGGAACTACTGTGTCACCAGAAGGGAGCTGTTAGCCGCCGTGAAATCAGTAGAACATTTCTACAAGTACCTATATGGGAGGAAGTTCTTGTTGAGAACGGATCACGCGGCGATCAGATGGCTCCTGCGATTCAAGAACCCGGAAGGCCAGGTAGCTCGGTGGATTGAGCGTCTTCAGGAATACGACTTCGACATCGAACATAGAGCAGGAACCAGCCACCGTAATGCTGACGCTCTTTCAAGAAGACCTTGTCCGGAGGGATGTTCCCATTGCAGTCGTGCAGAGGTAAAGGAGGCTTCTACTTGCCGCACGACGGTCACCGACGAGAACTGGTCACCAGACGGGCTGCGGCGAGCGCAGGAAGGCGACCCTGAACTCCAACGGATCCTGAGGTGGAAAGAAGAGAGACGTCGGCCGGAATGGCAGGAAGTGGCCCCATCCTCTAGGACCCTGAAATCGTACTGGGCACAGTGGGACTCCCTGGTGATACAGGATGGACTGCTCAAGAGGGTGCTCGAATCCGAAAATGGCACAGAAAGGCGATTCCAACTTATCGTACCCAAGATCAAGGTGGCGGAGGTGCTACGTTACCTCCATGACGGAACCTCAGGAGGCCACCTGGGAGTAAAGAAGACCCTGCAGAAAGTGCGCGAGCGTTTCTATTGGGTGGGCTGTTCTGAGGCTGTTCGCGAATGGTGCAGGAAGTGTACAGTTTGCTCAGCCAGCAATGGACCACACCGCAAACCGAAAGCCCCGATGAGGCAGTACAATGTGGGAAGTCCTTTCGAGAGGATCGCCCTAGACATTACTGGACCATTCCCTGAAACCGATTGCGGCAACAAGTACATCCTGGTGGCAATGGACTACTTCACGAAATGGGTAGAGGCCTACGCGATTCCCAACCAAGCAGCAACAACTGTCGCAGATGTCCTGGTGAAGGAGCTAGTGAGCCGCTTCGGAGTACCGTTGGAGTTGCATTCCGACCAGGGGCGTAACTTCGAGAGCGAGCTGTTCCAGGGAGTTTGCGAAAAGTTGGGAATTCGCAAAACTAGAACGACGGCGCTTCACCCTCAGTCTGACGGAATGGTGGAGAGGATGAACCGCACCATGGGCAAGTACCTCTCGAAGGTAGTGTCTCAACACCAACGAGACTGGGATCAACATCTCCCGTTTTTCCTGATGGCCTACCGTTCTGCCATCAACGAGTCCACCGGCCAGACACCAGCAAGGGTACTGTTCGGGCGAGAGATGAGGCTTCCCTGCGATCTGAGCTTCGGTTGCAAACCGGGAGAAGATCTGGCTGGGGAAGACTACGTCACCGAGCTGCGCAGAAAGATGGACCAGATTCACGAGATGGTACGGACGAATCTCCAAGTCGCCAGCGACCGCATGAAGGATCACTATGACGTCCGGGCGGACAGCGGCATATATGAAGAAGGAGACCTGGTGTGGCTGTACAACCCACAAAGGAGACGAGGGTTATCACCGAAGCTTCAGAAAGCTTGGGAAGGGCCATATACAGTGAAGACAAAAATAAATGACGTCATCTACCGGATCAGCAAAGTCCCGAATGGGAAGCCCAGGGTCGTGCATTACAACCGATTAGCGCCTTTCGAGGGAGACCACGACCAAGACCAACAGGTGCGCCAACTACGGCCCCAAGAGGAGGAGCCCTCCTTTGAAGAGTTTATGGCTGCGTATGGTGGAACCGGGAAGGCGAGATTCGGTGTGACCAGGGAAGAACAACGGGATCTCTTCGAAACACCGGCTGAGTATGCGCTGGCTCATTGCGTGGCCCAGGACCTGCGGATGTCCCGGGGAATTGCCGCGGAGTTTCGGACGAGGTTCGGCAAACTGGACGACCTCCATCAGCAGGGACCGGCGGTCGGGCGAGCGCTGAGGATTAAGGAAGATGGATCACAACGACCGCTCTTCTACCTGGTTACCAAGAGGAGGTCCTTTCACAAGCCCACCTATTTGGACCTGTGGGACGCACTACATGACCTCAGGGATACCCTTCTTAGCGAAGATCTAACTAAGTTAGCTATCCCGAAACTGGCTTGCGGATTGGACGCCTTGGACTGGAGGGTCGTCAGGAATATGCTGGAGGTCTTATTTCGCTTCACCGGGATAGACATTTTGGTGTGTTGTTGGAATCCTGAGAGGAGTCCCCACAAGAAGACCGTAGCATGTTATTTCTACCAAACTTCGCGGTGCAGACAGGGGACCAACTGTAGGTTCCTACATGGGCCTGTCAGAGACACGTTTCGGGACGAAACATCTTTAAGGCGGGGGCAGTGTAACGGAACGGCTCGCCGAAACCAAATAAACACGTCTGGGACTGCCCGGGTTCCGCGAATCCGTTCTAGAAACAGCGGGAACACTCTCGTAAGACCGAGTCGCTTCGATTCGCCGAAAAACCGTGGAGAAATTCGTGGAACAATCTCGAAAACTGCTGGAATGTTCGGGAACCCTTCCACCTGCATTTATAAGGATCGCCCGACCCAAGGCGAGGGACAGTTGAACCGGTGTGTGTAAACATTCGAGCGAGAGACCGCGCGCGCTAAAATAAATAAACATCTCCGTGAACGATTATGAATTAGGTGATTGTTAAGTTAAATTTATAAGTGTAGTGTAAGAAATAAATTAATTAGGATAATCGCGTAGTGTTTTAGTTTTAGTCAATAGTAAAAACGTTACAATATTCTTCTTTTTTTTTTAAAAAAAAAAAGTTTTGCTACATTTCTTGTATTTACTTGTATATTTCTTACTTGTATATTTCGCATAGGACATCTAGTAAAGCCTCAATGAACACAAATATATTTAGATTTACAGAATAAAATCTCATATCAAATTTAGAATGGAAAGCTGCACAACCATTCGTCGTTCGTATAACTGAGGAACGAAAAATAGCATAGATGACACATGGAAAAATTGTGTCATGTGTTATATGCTTTTCCAGTACATAATCAGTACTTATTTTTACACGAAATTAACCTTTCTCTCGAGGGTAGGGAGAAGGGTACCATTCCTGTAGAGAGTGTAGAGAGTTAAATCGTATCTCGGCCGCAATTCAACCCTTACCTTATTTCAAGCCCTTGACCATTTCGTGATCAACGTAATATTTTGTATGCAACTTGCCTCATTTTCACCTTCACCCCTCCTAAACACAAGTGTATTATGTACGGCTCAGTTGCTTATCTAGACACTCAATAGAGAGGATTTATCATTATTGGCATTACTCGAAGACGGGAAAAGACGAAGAACAGGAGCGTTTCAGTAAATAAGAGCCATAAAGTACCTCCTGTTTATATCCGACGAAAGGGTCGTGTGCATGTGTGCGGTTGACAAGTGAAATGAACGGAAATCGATTTCAACGGGGTGCCCGTCCTAGCCCACATATCTCCCGAAAACCCCCGCTGATGAAACGCATTGATGAAAATTGATGGAAAGTTTATTTGTCGTGCGGCTCGAGTGGATGTTTACGTGCGACAAGTATCCACGAATATAACCGGGAAATGAAATTTTTCGACTTTCCATAGCTCATAATTACGAATCGAAATGTATCACAATCTGGGATGAGAACTCAAATGATGATGGTACTTTAAGGTCAAAGTTTAAATTGTTTTTGACATCCACTTTTAGATACCATCTTTACGAGTAGCTTTAAGTTTGTTTCACTTTTCTCACGATTACAAACGGCTTCAACTTAACAGTCAAAGAAACTACAGTTTTGCTCATTTAATTGACAAAAGGCAGAACTTCTTAGGGCAACCATGACAAGGAAACGCAAACGGAAATTCAAACAAAAGCCCTCTTTTAAAATGTGATTTATTGTCTAAAACGTCAACGTTTCGCCCTTATCTGGAGCACTATCAAGACGCACGTTAAATAACACGTTGATATATTGATGTGGAGGTTTACGTACACTCCTATTTTCATTAAGTTATGTATTGAACAAAACTAAATATACAAATTAATCCAATCTAAATCCAATCATTTTCCTGGTGAAGTCACTTCACTGGGAAGTTTCCTTTGGAAAAAAAACGCAGTGCTAAAAAAAGACACTTATAATTCATAAAACTTAGACTCATCCTTAGTTGAAGTTTCAAGTATTAAGCAATTTTTATATTCAGTTTTGTTCATTACTACATTTAAAACTACCTAAAAATACCAGCATAATATAATGAAATTAGTTCATAAAGTACTGATTAGAGAAAAAATATAATTAAGATACTTTCCTGCGGTAAGTTCTTAGGACATATCGCACCTCTGGAGAAAAACTGACACAAGTGCAATAGTATAAATTATGTATCAAGCCAATTTAAAGCTTTTAACTTTATTTTTGGTGCAAAATAGGAGACCTATTTAATTATTAATTAATAAAAAAAATATGCATATTCTTGGTAAATAATTTCATTTGGAAAAAAGTTGCAAATGTGTCATTGTTTATCTACCATTTTATATAAATATGATATAGGGAGATGGTGAAAAAAGACAAATTTATTTTCTAACTTTTATTTTATAGACAATTAATTGAAAGTTACAATTATGTCTTTATTTTACCGGTTAGAGTTGAGATTTAGGCACTCTTTTTGGATACAAATTGCACTTGTGTCAGTGTTTCTCCATAGGTGCGATATGTTGGGAACAAAATGTACTAAAATGAAGCAGCTGAAAACTTGAGGAAATGTTTTTAATCGTTAAAGTCATGGAAAAGCGGTTTTTTACGATGACTCTCATTAAAAATATGTTTTTGCTGGCGAAAAAAAATTGTAGAAATGTAGATATTGAAACAAGGGTGTGAAGTTAGCCCCTCTACAAATTCAAAAAAATGAAAACATCTCACTAAAATGTTATTTTGTTCTGTAAAAATTCATCCAAAATTACATTTAACGTTATCAGCTGTCAGCTGATTGGGAAGATTCCAACCAATTATTACTGTCCAAGAAATTTTCTCTTCTACCTCTGAGGGTGGTGATAGTAGGGGTGATTCTAGGGAAAAGTAGAGAAATTCGGGATCGTGTCCCGAATCGAAAATCTCTATATATATAAAAATTAAATGCTATTCGTTTGTCTGGGCTTGAACTCGAGAACGGCTGGACCGATTTTACTAATTTTGATCTTGTAAAGATCAAAAATAAATAAATAAATAAATAAATGTCAATGTCATTTATTAATGTTATTATTATAATTATAATTATAATTGTTAATTATTAAAATCTATCATCAGTTTGTCAGTGCGGTGCGAGAGCTTTATTGATTTTAAAATGCCAAGGAGAAGACGTCGTCGAAGTCAAAATGTGCTACTAGCTCTCAGTGCAAATCGCACTGACGACTGACGACCAGCGAGAGACAGATAACGATAACATTCGTTTTGGTACGACAGAATTGCGTTCAACAGTAAATAATTATGAAATAGGTAGGCTTAGAATCGAACGAGTTCGAGTACATCTTACACGACAGCATTTAGGTCGACAGGACATCGAGTCTACAAATTCTACAAGTTCGAAAAAACGGACGCATCGAGTCACTGCAGCCGGAAGAAAAACCGCCAGTGATTTCAACCTTAAAAACTTCAAGAACTTCGACGCCAACACAAAAGCGGGAAGTCACGTAACCAAGAAGAGTCTTGCGTAAGTCAAAGCAACTTCACCAGGACACCGAGTCTACAAATTCTACAAATTCGAAACGACGGACACATCCAATCACTGCAGCCGGAGGAAAAGACGCCAGTGATTACAACTCCAAAACTTCAAGAACTCCGACGCCAGCACAACGGCAGAAAGTCAAGAAAACAAGCAAAGTCCTGATTAAGTCACAACCACTTTTTCCGGAGAACTAAGTTACAAAGTTCACAACTTCACAACTGCAGATGAATTAATCAAAAAACAAGAAAAAATAGCCCAAGAAATCATATACCTAACTACATAACAATTGCAAGAATGGCGGAAGTGCAAGAAAAACCAAGTAATACCTACAAAAAAGGATTGATCACCTAGAACCACTATGGGGGAAGGCCCAAGAGAACAACGAGGCGCTCCATGAACTTGGGTTTGGCGATCAGCACAATTATATAAAATCACACTATTTCAAAAGGATGGAGGAAAAATACAAGACAATTCGGCTGTACCTGACGTCACACGAGGAATATAAAACACCCAAGAAACAAGTATATGAGGTACAAATACAAGACCCAAAACCGGAAGTGAAGAAACCCAAACAACAGACCGAACAGGATTACCGACGAATCAAACTAAAGGTAAAAATAACAAACAAAAAAAACTACTTAGACAAACTGATTTGAAGAAGACATGGCAGAATCAACACCAAGATGGTCACACGCACTACGAGCAACAAATATCCAAACCATGGAGCGCACTTCAAGACACAAAGAAATAGAGCGATTCCGCAGACGCATTGTTCCTGTAAACCTGAAACGAGTAGCATTCCACTAAGACCCGGAAATAGATTATTGGGTGTGCCGACCAGTCCGTAACACTTGGACAATTAGAGAAATGACAATCATTTATCAATATTGTAAGGCGTTAAAATACAGCGGTGAATCCAGCACCAGATCCATTACGCTCATTAGTTTTTGGGGTGGGAAATGACTAAACATTTCTTGGCAATCTTGGCCAACATCCAAAAATATAATTGCTTTCAAATCACGTCCTTTGGTTCAACGCATATTCTACAGGAAAATTTCATACCTACTTTCAGGGTAGTTTTTGATAAATTATTCATTAAAAATTTAAAAAGATAATATACAATAATTGCAAATACAAGGACAGTTTGCGGAATCAACTTGGAGTTTCCCTGTTTCGCGCATGGGCCATTATACGTCGCGTGTTCGCGAGTCGTATATATTACGTCGTCGCGTCGCGAATCTTTATATATTTATTCACCGCAAAAAAGTCAAAATATATAGTATATCAGAAAGCCTTAAATTGATTATGTGTATAACTGTGTTGCATTTAATTTAATGCAGATAAAAATTTTGTATTACGTTTTGACCATATTTTTCAAAAATATATGTAGGTGATACTAAGTTCACTGGGTCATCTATGATTTTTATTTATCCTTCTTTTGTTAAACTTCACGTGGCATTGCAATGCATGCCGGGTACGGCTTGTTTAAAATATTTTTCCGAAACCGTCTCTGGCTTAGGTTAAGGCTCTCTTCTCTCCTGCGTACATCCCTGTAAACATTTTTCTTTTTAATAAGAGGTATTCTTTAGGAATGTTTCGGTGGATTTGCATGTAGAATACCGTCTCTTTCCTCTTGCGCGACGCCTAAAGCGTAATTTAATTTCACCGCGCGAAGAGTTGGAACGGCGCGTTAAGTGAATAGTACACCGTTTAATGATAAACTTGCCCGAGGCGAAGGCGATACTTTATAATAACGCTGGGAAAGAGAGGAATGAAAGAGAAAGAAACGTTCGGCTGAGATTGTGCTGGAATCTTATGCCCGTAGGGTGTGCTTGTGAATACAATGCGTTCAGTGAAAAATTTCGAAATGGAACCAGTTGTGATGTGACAACGTGAATAGGAATCAGATGATGAATAAGAATTTTAAATGGTGGTATCGTATAAAAAATACATGGAGTTCACATATACGATAATAGCTGATTGGTCGACTGGAGAAACACTAATTATGGTCACTCGATTTTATTGTCAAATTGAGGACGTGAATGTAAAAATTAGAGACTTAGAAAGAAATTCACTTTAGTGTGGATTTGTGTGATGCATCGCTTGGAAGAATGTTCCTCTTGGCAAACTTAAAAATCCGACCTTCAAAGATTTTCTCCAGAAATATTGCTTGAATCAAAATATACTAGACGAATCAACATTGCGTAAAAATTATATGTTCTGGAAGAAATACGCAATGCAATCGAGTATAGCATTATACGGATTTCCTTGACGAAACTACTGGTGGTTGCGGCCGTTACATTGTCAATTTAATGGTCGGTGCTTTGAAACCACAATCTTCTTTCTATTTGGTGGCCTGCAAGGAACTTGAAAACTGAAATCATTCTACAATAGTCATATTTAGAAATGAGGGTATTACAAAATATTTCCTGGATCTTCAGGAGTTAAGAGTATCCTCTCAGATGCTGCTTTTATACGATTAAGACAGCCAAAACCTTCCAAGTATTTCATCCCAACTGATTTACATATGGAGTACATTGACTCACTGAAGAAGTACCATCCACGTTTAGCAATGTAAATAAACTAATTTTATCAACACATAAAGCGTTTCTTAAGAAGAATCTTAAGGCACCTGCTTCCAACAAGACTTATGAAGAAAACTTTCCAAATGTGCCTTTACGTTTCCAAATCCTAACCATTAGCAACTCCATGGGGAAGGTGGATTGGGATTATATCGTTTTACAATGAACATTTCGAGACCTTCAAAGGTGTAAGTGACCCAATAGAGCAGAGGCTTAAGAGGCTATGACATTTTGTTAGTCCAAGGGAACATTTACCGATTGTAATAATAAAAAAGACATAGTTGTAATTATCACTTATTGTTTACATACCTTCAAGTATTAAACAGCTTGAAACTTAGGGTTTGGCGTTGGCTGAATCTGTTCAGTTAATCCGCCAGATTAAGGGTGGTATTCAGAAACGTTCCTTAAATATTTCTTAACTTAAGTGGTTCCTTAAGTCCGAATTTGTATTCAGAAACCTTCCTTAGCAGAAAGAAATCTAAACTTAAAATAATTCCTAAATATTTGTTAAGTAACGTCATTCTCCCACTTAATTCCATTCCTGAATCCTCCTTAGTAAAGTTTTGCCTTACATTTAAAAAATACTTAAGAAATATTGAGGTTAGGTCGCTGAAAGTAGAGGTTATTTCATTATTTGTTTTGAAGATGTTTGAAAATGAGAACGACGCTTTCGACGACTATCGGAGAATTGAGCGATATTATTATGAGAATGATGATTTCGAGGAGTTTCTCGAAAGAATTCTCCGCCCATTACGTGCCCAAAGGTATATTAGGGAAACGCCTTTCTATGAATTGGACGAGTTCGAATTTGAAAAGCGCTATCGATTTACGAAAGAGTGTGTGGTTATTTTTATTCTCCTTTTAATAACACAAATCCCAGAGATACAAGATCAACGAGGAATGCCCCTTACTCCTTTAGAACAACTTTCGTCACAACAGAGTCCAGAGTTTGCAATTACCACATCCAAACGTTTGCATTCAACAATGCTGCAATTCCTTGCCACCAGCTCCTTGCAACGCCTTCTCACTGAGGGTAAAATTAATCCTTCTCTTCTCTATTTCAACGTCCTACGATTAAAAATGAGTAGAAAAAGGCAGTGGGGCCTTTATACCTACTTAGAATTACCCACATCGCTACCTTCTAGAACTGGTACTGTTCTTTTAAATTTACTGTGATGACCATCGCTATCATTTAACTCGTCTTTCCCCTATTCTTCTAAAGTGGTCCTTTCTGTGTATTTCTCTCTCGTTAATGTGATTTGAACACTACCTGTTTCCTAACACTTTTTACTTTTAAATATCTTTATTACGCGTCATCTGCAATATGTGTGCATATGTTACAATATTAACTGTGCTCCATCTAATGGTCCTAGCATGCTGGTGAGGGGGAAGGCTGCGGCCCTCTCGATTCCTCCGGTGGTGGCTGCCAATTCTGGTTACGGTCACAGGAAACCGCAAAAAACCGTGACTCAGCCATGTACGTAGGCCCGTTTCGTCCTGGTGGACATGGGGCCATCGTCATCATCTTTGGGGACTGGGATCGGCAGCTGGGCTGCCGTGGAATCCGCTTGACGGTGTAGTGGGTCGTAGGCCTAGCCGCATCGGGTGCTCCTTCTCGAGTTTGTCCTGCTAGGGGCTCCTACTGGGCCCCTGCTCACTCTCGGGAAGTTTCCTAATACCTTTACCACCTGTCCCTTAAATAACCATATTCCCTTCAATACACGCCCGACGTTTCCCTATTGTTTTCCTGGAATTGCAGGTATACCGTCTCAGGTACACAGTCACAACACTCCTCAATTTTAGGACCTTTAGGACTCAACAAATTAACATTTAACCAAATATCCCAAATGTCAACAATGAAAAATATAGGTTGAAGGTTATGTTTTTGACAGAGTTTGACACGAAACGAAAAAATAGCGACTTAAAACTTGGCTTCCTCAGCCAAGATTTATTTAAGTGACGTTTCTGAATACAAATCGCTCCTTACCGTTAAGTTAAGAAAAAACTTAACTTAGCTAAGGAACACTTAAGAAATATTTAAGTGCCGTTTCTGAATACCACCCTAATCCTCATTGCCTAATTGAGTAAGCTTAAAAAAAGTGTAAAAACATTTTAAACAATAACTCACGGTTTCGAACCTTTCTGTCAAATTGGTAGTTTTCTTAATGGTGTGTTTTCCGTCTTTTATACGGATGTGAAGTTAGCCACTTTCACAAATTTTATAGTCCAGGAAAATTTCTTTTCTTTTTACACCTCAAAATTTCTACAAAAAATTTTACTCATGGAGATTGTTTATTAATAAACGATTGTATCCGATACGACTTACCACACGAGCTATCGTCGACGGGTTGATAAGGTGTCGCCCCATTCAGGCACACGTCGGCTTTCATCGCTTGCTGCAGTAGAAAGGATACTAAAAATGTTTAAGGGATTAAAGAGGTTTTTTTCTTTCTGAGGAAAGGGATCCGAAAACCTTATTGACATTTTTCAATAATCCTTCCAGTGAAGTCTATGTATGGTTTATCCATAATGAATTGCATATTTCTGAAAAAGGAATTAAAAAAAATAAAAGGTAACAAGAAATGCTGCATCGAAGTTTATTCAATATCGGAAGAAACGCTTACATTCATTACGGAAAATTCCCACGAACGTTTTCTTACAATCAATGTAAAAAATGTCTTACGAGAAAAAAAAAGGGAAATATCGCAATCGATGTCTAATTATAATCGTAAAATTGACGACTTTTACAAAACAGCGTACGAATACCTTTTTATGTGGAAGGAAACAAATGCTATTGTATCCGTATTTTCTTAAATGTTACTTTTAGAAATACCCGTTTGGAAGAAAGTTATTAAAATAAGACCACCTGTTAGTATCTCGAAGAAAGAAAGTGTTAAATTGATTGATTCACTACTCTTTAATCAACTCTAAAGTAACGTAAAGAAAATAATGATTGAAAAATTTACATAATGGGAGAATGAGAATATGCTCTGTTACGAAAAATGGATGGATTTTTTTTAATGTAGTGAACACGCTGAGGAATATTCTGAAATTTTGAAAATATATGTTTTCAATTAGGTATTTTCACATTTTTTGAAAACTGTCTAAATGAGAGATTATATGCCTATAAATCTTAGGTTGATATTAAAAAATAAAAAACATTCAAGCAAAAAAAGTCATTTGAGATTCAAACGCTAGGAATTGGCGCCAAAACTCCGTCTGACGTCACACCGCATATATCTAAACAGTGTATAGTGAAAACACTATTTTACGACGCGAACAATACAAATTACTAGATTTGGTCGCAAATTAACTCCTACACTCCAGCGGAAACAACAATAAAGTCCGAAATACTACTCGAAAAATCTATTTGTGGACAGTAGAACGGACCCGTGTGTATATTCGGAGTGACGTCACGATGAGCGGTCGTTTCGCTGGTCCTCGCACATTTACTGCTTTTTATACCTGAAATACTTGGTGCTGGGCCTATTACATGATTTTTTATGATTATAAAATTTGTCTGAGGGTTCGTCCCTATTAATGTAGATATATTTCCTTTAATTTAAAATATGGCAAATACCTAATTCCACCTCATAACGCTAATATTGAACGGATTTCATCTCTAACGAAAGTACAGTGGACAAACCAGCGAAATCGATGTGTGTGAAGTTAACGACGAATCTCCAGCAATGAATTTTGTACGAGGGTTATTTCCGCCAAAGGTTGTTCCATTTATTTCAAACTATGAAAGATGATTGTTAAATATTAGATAACCTCGAAAGTCTAACTTTCTACACTTTTGTTCTTACAACAAAGTATAGAGATAGTATAAATGATCTATGCAATGACTGTATCAAGAATTTCCAAAAAGTGTCATTTACTGAGCTATTTCGAGATTTCCGACTTCCTTTCAAGTGTAATGGAGTTACTTATAACGCTCTAACTCCGGAAGTATAACTTTCTTACAGTTTTGTTCTTATAACAAATGCAACGGCTGTAGCAAGAGTTTACAAAAAAATGTCAATAACTGAGCTACAGCCGTTGCATACGTCATAGTGGTCTCTATCTTTTGTTATAAGAACAGATGTGTAGAAAGTTATACTTGCGGAGTTAATGTTTTAAGTAACTCCATTACACATGAACGTAATTCGGAATTCTTAAAATAGCTGTTATTGACATTTTTTTGAAATTCTTGCTACAGCCGTTGCATATCTCATTATGTTCTCTATCATTTGTTATGAGAACAAAAGTGTAGAAAGTTATACTTTCGGAGTTACAACGTTTTAAGTAACTCCATTACACATAAACGGGACTCGGAAATCTCGAAATAACTCAGTTATTGCCATTTTTTTGAAATTCTTGCTACAGTCATTGCATAGATCATCATGTTCTCTATCATTTGTTATAAGAACAAAAGTGTGGAAAGTCTAACTTCCGAAGTTACAGCGTTTTAAGTAACTCCATTAAACATAAACGGGACTCGGAAATCTCGAAATAACTCAGTTATTGACATTTTTTTGAAATTCTTGCTACAGTCATTGCTACTATCATTGTATTTTCTATATTTTGCTATAAGAACAAAAGTGTAGAAAGTTAGACTTTCGAGGTTATCCAATATTTACGAATCATCTTTTAAGGTAGTTTGGAATGAATGGACCTTTGGCGGAAATGACCCTCGTACAAAATTCGTCGCTAACTTCACACATGCAAAATCGATGGGATATTTCAACGGTAGAGTCCATTCTTTAATAAGTGCTGACGAATTATGATTTGAACTGGCAAGAATTTCATGAATAAATTTTCTCCAAACCAGAAATATTGAACCAAGTCGCATCAACCAAAAAATATAAATAAGTGCCACATTATTTATAATTTATTGACGATTTATAATTTATTTCGTTTCTCATAAACCATTAGAACATTCATAACCATTTATGTATTGCATATAAACACGTGTATATATGTCGGCTTGCCTTTGAAGCGTGCCTGCCGCCGCGCCGGTTGTTTACGTTTACGGATAACTTTTTTTAAAAAAAAAATTCAGAAATGGCGATTTCTCCGTTTTGGAAAGTGCGTCGACCGTTCCGCCACGACGAATTTTCTAATCTAATTCGGCGAAGAAACAATTCACTTTCGCGAGGAAAAGAATCGAGGTTACGTGTGTGTTATAGAAATAAGTGGACTGCGATATGAAATGAAATTGCCGACATAGCGTCTCGCCGCTTTTATTGTATGCTGGTGCGTAAACATAGCGTCCATAACCTAAGTCAAGATAATATGTATATCGTACCGTAGCGGCGGAATAATCGATGATGCGTCCAGAAATAAATTACTTCGACTCGTGGGTTGAGAGGTGGAGAATAAGGGGGAAGAATTAAGTTGCCCGAATCTGATTCGAGACTTTCAAAAAGTGTGTTCAAGTTTTTCGATAGATACATAGAGGTACCTATAGGATGCCTATAGTCTAGTCAAGATGTGTGTTTGCTGCGAAAAATATGGCAAATAATAATAATAATGGTAAAAAAAGTATTTTCCAAAATATTAAACCAAGCCGTTTATTTATAAACAATTCTTAAACAAATAGCTGTAAATTTTTTTCCTCAATTATGTAATCATTAGTTTGAATATAAAAACAGCCATAACATAATATATAAGAGAAAAAAATTTAACCACAATTTCTGGATTTTGCGTTTTTTGTTGATTTTAAAAATTCGTTGTAAACTAAATAAAACAATTTTAAATAATTTTATGACGTCACCTTATGGAGTACACTCATAGAAAGGACTCCAAGAAGCAAAATATTTATGGAGAATTTATTTAAACATTTAGCCTGCTTTCAATGAAGACGGAAGTACGAAAATAACTAGTTCATTAACAATAGGCTAGCTTTTTGAAAAATACATTTAAATTTTTTTTCCAACGGGACTTTATCCCTTCAAGTGTATAGAATACACTAAAGTTTGTTTTAAATTTTTAAAACTAATACTTAGTACCTTAAAAAATTATTTTCTATGACGTAGTCGCTTCAGAGGCGGCGAGCGCATGCCGTAACGGTCGCGTGGAGCCTTACTTTCAGCAACAAATTAAAAATATAAATATAAAAGATAGAAATCCGGGAGTAAGGACTTTTTTATCAGAAATTTTCTCCTCTTTTGGGAGCTTTTTTGCGAATTCCTCTATCTCTTATGGTTTTTGAGTTATCATCAAAAAATCGAAAGAGCGTTTTTATTTTTAGTTTTTTGTTAATAACAATTGCAATTTTTCTTAACGAAAAAAATCCTCAAAACCCATTTCTCAGTTTTGCATTCCGCGTCGAATGAGCTATCGCTTATATTTTTCCGAGCTATTTTTGGCAGCAAACACGCATCTTGACTAGACTACTACACTTGCAGGTAAATAAAATGCTTAATTGTAACTGGTGCTACTTGAATGACATCACAACTAATAGGTACCAGGTACCAACAAAACTATCTATAAAGCAATAATGAAGAGTGAACGAAAACAACTCTTTAACCTTCCCTTAATTTTATTGTCCCCCCGTATTTAATCTAAATGGTAAGGAATGGGGAAAGATTCTAGGACATAACCGAATTGTAGGTGAATTTTGAGGTTAGGTTAGATAAAGACAAATTAATAATAAACTTTCTAAATAAGCGTTTCAGTATTCAAGCACTTTGGCCACCGAGTCAACCGAGTGAAAAACGGCGATTTAAATATTGTGTCAAAATGCCATATTAGTCTATTTAATACCACATTATAGTCATTAATACTCTATTTTTTTCAATACTATTCTTCTCTTTACTAATACAAAGTACACTTACTTTAATTTCGGTAGCAAATGAATGTAAAGAACATTTTCCTGATATCAAATATGAACGAATTTTACCGATATAATATTAACTTTTTTAGATATGAATATTTGAAACATGTGATACTACTGTCGAAAACTGCTGGAGTTATCGAATTAAAATTTCATTGAATAATTAAATCGCATTACTTCTACGTAAGAGTTTCCACTTTTTGACCCCCAAAACATGGCGATGCGATAGGGTAGAGGAAATATTTAATGTTTAAAAACAATTCTTCAGGTGAAGTTCGAGAAAATTTTGAAAAACGACAAGAATAAGTGCCGTTCAGAAACAATTGAGCCAAAAAACTCGACTGTCGACATTGGAATGAATATTAAAAGTTTAAAAAAAAACTAGCAAATTTCGAGAAAATTTCAAAAAATCAAAAAAATGATAGGAGTAAACTATCGCTTTATCCCTGCCGATTTTAATGAAAAACTTATTGGGTGGCCCTGGTATAGCACAAAGTCTGCATTCAAAGTTGGAACCGTAATTAAGACACACATAGATACCCCATTTTTTTTAAAAAAATTATTTTTTTTGAGTTACCTTAAAGTTACCTTAAATAAATCAAATTCGCAAAATCGACCCTATTACTACTTTCATATGTGAAAATCTCATATGAGAAAGTAAAAAAGACAGTGCTGCATGATAATGATAATGCTTCCCAAAACAGTTCATTCATTTTCAAAATTTCGGTCGCAAACTAAAGGGGAATAATAACAAATGTGAAAATATGATTTGGTTAAACGTTCACTTTCGGAGATACAATTTTTTTTGAATCATTATATTTATACATAAAAACACAATATTTCTAAAGCTATTGGAGGTATTAAATTCTTATTCGGCTAAAAAACTAAAAAAGGGTCGCAACTTTATATCCTACGAGTTTGTCTCTAAAGTTCATTTTATGACCCCCAAAAAAGGAAAGTTTAACACTGCGATTTATTCAAAAAATGACCAAATATTCTGTTTTCAAAATTTCAATCGCAAACGAATGAGGAACGTTCAGGGATACCCAATATGAACGAATTTTTATAAAATCAATTTTTACTTTTTCAAAATGTCGTAAGATTTCGAAAACCCCCGTATTTCATTAAAATTTGGCAAAACAACTAAAATACACCGCCTTGACATATCCTGCGAGTTTAATCTCAGAATTAAAAAAGTGCATTTTTGACCCCCAAAAGATAAATTAAAGTTTAATTTTAGAGTTTAATGAAAATGTTTATTGATGGAACGTTCATTTTTGGAGATTCATTTTTTTGAAAAATTCTATTTGTACTTTTGCGAGAAAATGGTGATATTTCTAAAACTAAAGTTAGTGATTTCAAATTCGGTTACATAAATAAAAGGCGTCGCCTCGACGTACCGTACGAGTTTCTTCTAAGTACAAATTCGAATGTTCTCTGTTTGACCCCAAAAAAATGAAAACATCCTTTTACGATTTATTTAGAAAATGACCCATTCTATTTTCTCAAAATTTCCGGTGGAATCGTAAGGGGTTGATTCCCCAATACCAAATATGTAGAAGAAATATGCAAAAGCGTTCATTTTTTGATACGAATTTTTTAAAAAAAATCTAGGTATTTCGAAAACCACTGTTGTTAACGAATTCATTTTCATTTTCAAATTTCGAATTTGAATATAAAACTAAAAAGCATTGCTCTGACACATCATGCAAGTTCCATCTCAAAATTTACAACTTCTTTTTTTGTAACCCCCAAAAAAGAAATGTTACCTTCAGTTTTTTTCCCAAAATGGACCTTCAGTTTTCAAAATTTCGGTTGCAAATGAATCACAAAAGTTGCTAAATGCCAAAAATGAAAGAATTTTTCGGATGAAACGGTTATTTTGGAAGATACGAATTTTTGAAAACTTAATTTTTTGTTTTTCAAAAGCTCCGATATTTCGAAAACTAGTACACTAATTAACGGATTCAAATTCAGTTAAATAAATAGAATTATCAAATTGACTTATTGTAAGAGTTTCATTTCGAAATTCAACAGTTCACTTTTCACCCTTAAAAAATGAAAAATATCTGCTTGGTGCTACTAATGATCTCATTATTACAACGAAAGTAGTGTAATAATATTCATATTATTACCCTACTTTTGGTAACTTTTAGTTTTGTTAAATTGGTACATCAGCCCGTCACGTAGACGTGCGTAGACGTCAAGGTAAAATTATTAGTATATCAATAAATTTCTTGAGCAGCTTTGCGTATTTCTGGGGGTATATACAAACAGGTCAATTCTACATTTTTGTCTTCCATTTCGCGCACGTAAGTAAGTAGTTATTGAATTTGTCCTAGGGCTGCTAGATTTTCAAATTGAAATACGAATCGTCAATGTCAGTGACGTCAGTGCAACCAACCGACGCAAAATTCCCTAGTGTAATACGAAAACTTGAACAGCCAAAATTTAATGAATTAATAAAGCAAAGTTGATAAAATAGTATATTACACTGGTTTAATGAGACGTATTGTCACACTCGTTCTATTAAACTAGTATAATAATATACTATTATTTGTTGTCATTTTCGAAAAATAGTCCTTATTTCTGTAGTGGTTGTTTACCAGCTCTCTTCCCATCGTTTGGGTCACCTTCCTTGGGGTCTTTTGCTGTATGGTTTGTTGTCCCGACATATTTTCGGTACTCTCTTCATACCCATTCTGTCTACATGTTGGTTTCATTGCTTTCGCCTGGTTTTCACGAATCGGCTAATACTTTGTATACTACATTGCTCTCGTATAGTTTAATTTTTTTGCGTATCCCTTAGTGAGACACAAGGGCGTACCCAGGATCAAAACTAGGGGGGGGGGGGCAAGCCATGATCGTTCAGGTTGAAACATTTTGTCACGGAAAAGAGGAATGAAACCAAAATTTTAAGAAAATGATGTATAATTATAGCAGTGCTTTAATTAAGGGGGGGGGGGGCAACTGCCCCCCCCCCTGCCCCTCGCCGGGTACGTCCATGGTGAGGCACCTTTTATTGTTCTAAGTACTTTCATTTAGTAATTGAATGTCATAATTTGTTCTATTGTTCTGTTGTCTAATTCCAGTTTCCATCTTCTTGGTTCTTTGCGTATTACCATGCATTTTGTTTTTTCAGATGAAATCATCATGTTAAATCTATTTGATACAATATTGAAAGTATGAAGCTGTCTTTGAATGTCGTCTTCGTTGTTCGCTATTGGAACGTTATTCCTTGTTTTTATGTATTCTTCTCTAGTACTTTGCGTTTTTTTCTCTTTTGTATCTCAAAAAAATATTTCTTCTCTTTTGTTAGTACCTTCACATTTTCGTTAAACCAGAGGGTCATATATTCTGCTATATTTGTCTAATTTCTGATTTCGTGTTAATTCGTTTTGTAGACTTTCTTCTGTTATTTGTGATTCTTTTGACTATGAAATTTTTATTTCTAAATCTAGTTTCCTTAAAAATAAACTTGATCAGATCTAATATTAGCAGACGAGAGTGTACGGATATCAATTAGATTTTTTATGTTCCAATATGTGCCTACTTTTCAATAGGCACATTTCTATGAGTCTTACTATTAGATGCTGTAGTGTCCTGATGATTTTGTAGATGTTCGTAGAAGATATCCTACTCTTCATTGGGGTTAGAGATATCAGGAGCGTAAACCGGTATTCAATTTAGTGTCTCTTTTCCTAGTTTTAAGGATACCATCACCATATGTTCGTCTACATATATATGTTTGTTACTTTGTTTTTAAGGTTAATTTTTAATCAAAGTCCCACGCCTCCTTGTGCTCTTTAGTTTTTCTACGCTGTAGAAAAAGATAGATTCGTTAGCAGCGATGCTTCTGTTGCCTTTCTTCTTTGTGTCACTAAGGGTGCATTTTTCGATATTGTGTGTCTTTAGTTCATTTACGGTCGCTTGATCTCTTTTACCCCACGAACGACGCAATGTTCCATGTTCCCATCCTTAATACATTCCGTCTCTTAGTCCTGTTTCGTGCTGTGTTCGTCATCATGAAAGCAGTCCTTTTTTGAGGCGTCTCCTTGGTACTTTGAGCGAGTTAAGTAGAATCATTCCAAATAGGTCGCTGGCCTTGTTTGGATAGGATTTTTTATCGACTTGGTCTAGATTCAATGTGTTCCTCGTTAACAGTGGCACCTCGAGTAGGGTGTGGTTCTTCATCACACACATTGGTCTTGATCTGGCGTTAGTTCTGGTCTTAACAGCTCTATTTTTCGCAATACCAGATCCTGATGGTGAAAATCACCTAAGCCACCAAAGCTAACGCTAACGGAAATTTTTTACAAACTTAAAAGTTCACTTTTTGTCTTCCAGAAGAGGGAACGATTTTTTCTCCAAAAATGGCTCGATTTCAGATTTCTGAAACTCCAATGGCACTCAAAAGAAGATGATTTCTCAAAAGTGAAAGAGTTTCTTTCCTACAACACTTACTTTCTGAATGTCATTTCGAAAAATTGTTTTCCTATTTCAAAAAATGTCTCAAAAGAAATTTCAAAATTATCGGGTTTTGAAAATTTGTTTGGATTAAAATTTGTACAAATATAAGTACTCTTGAAATTAATATTGGATGCGTTGTGAATACCATTTCATTATTAAAAAGTATACACTCACAATCCGATATAGTTTACAGACGGTTTACTTTTTTGATTAATTATTCTGTCACCTCCCAGGTGATATGGATAATCCATGCCCATGTGCGTGACAATACTATTTGGATTCCATTAATGCGATGCCACTCCATACAATTCCCGTTTAATGCCACGAACACTTCAGGGACCGACACTTTAATAATTCTTGTGCACAAACTTCTGCTGCTGCGTGGACACCATTTTTTTTTCAATTTTACGTTAAATTTAGAGTGGAAAAGACTTCGTCACGTCCTCCTCACGATCTTTGTGGAAAAGAATGGCAATATCATGAGAGTCGAGCTGAATGTTGATTGGGGTCTAACTTATTAGCCTCGGGTTATCGTACCACGCTTATTTCAAAACGTTGTTATTATGCAAAGTCAAGATTACCATAAAACAACAAATTGAAGTTCGTTCTAACTGGGATTAAAAAAAGACTAGGCCGGGAACAAAAGGAAACAGTGATTAGTTCCGAGTCAACGATCGAGAAAACGAAATTAATTTTTTGAAGTTACTTATGTAGTACTGGTAGAATTTTCGGTCATGAAAGTCAGGAATCAGAGTGAATGCCTACTACTAATATACATGACACACGATATCAGTTGTCTATCAAAGCGAAATAAATTAGTACTCCGCGCTACATGAACTAGAGGGAATTGCGGGGATCGTTGTCATAAATGAATTTATTGAGTACATTTTGGTTACGCCAATACATTTTCGAACCTCAAACTGAGTTTTGGAAGTTTGGCGGAGCTATAACGAGATTTCGTACGTCCGGTGTAACATCAAAACTCTCCGACTGAACTTCACAATCAATTTTTCTAAGTTCTCTCGTGCCTTTCGGCGGTACAATGAGATTCAACGCGAACGGAATGAAATCGCCCAAAGTTTAGTGATTTTGGAAGTTCGAACGGCGTTATAACAGGTTCCACTCGCACGCGATAAAATTTACCGTTCTTTCATTTTTTCTCTCTTAAAGAGCGTAAGAAATTTTCACTGAAGCGGCGTAGTAAATAGAAGATAAAGCGACAATGGAAAGCAATAAAACGAGCAATAAAACCATCAATAACTTCTGCGCGCGTATCGCTAATCGTTACGTGTTAATTGCTTTACTGGTCGTAAAGAGCGAGAATGTAATAGAAATCTGTTCACCTACGTGGATATTTACATAAGAAAGTACCTGTTTGTTTTTCGCGAGTTTCCTCACATAAATTCCCTTCAGGTGTCCTGTTTGCCTTTTGATACTGTCTGAATACTCGCATCCGGTGCATCGCACGCCGGCGTCGTAAATATCAACTTTTATTGCTCATACGGGAGTTAAATTTTGTCATAATAATAAAACGGTCAAATTAAATATACAATATGTCTGTTTAATTTTAGAAGCGATAGATACGCAATAGATAGTTATAGTTTGAAATCCTGTAGATGGTGGTGGTTCAGAAGTTACCTATAATAAAAACGGTAAATATAGTGCTGAGTGTGTGCTGGCTTAAGCATCGGTCGCTCTGAGGACGACAGCCTTTTGTATTCTTGTAGTATTGATGTATTGAAAATACTTCTTTGTAGAGTAAATTTAGGTGCGTCATACCGGAGTCAAGATTAAATTATTTTAGTTTTTCTGCTATTTCTTAACAAATACTGAACCGATTCTAGATACCTATACTCCAACCAGTAGCAATTGGAACACATAGGGCTGGTACTTTTGCTTCTGATTAAACATCGTATTATATTAATTCCTGATTAAAACAGCAAACCAACTAAAATACGACGACTTTTGTCTGTTATTTATAACTGCGATTCAGTTGATTGGCTGTTTTAATCGGGAATTAACTTAATCCTATGTTTAATCAGGACCCAAAGTACCAGCCCTAAACAAAATCTGAATTTACCGAGGACATTCGAAAAGAGCTCGTTATCTTTATACAAAACCATGGGACTTATTTCTTTGCTTATTCAGAAACGCACTGGTATATTTTAAAATGCAGGTGTTCGTGTTTGTGCCGTCGCCCAAGTGAAATCGTATATGTGAATGTATGATATCTACAGATAAAGAAATAAAGGGTTCATTGGGTCGCAAAATTTTTTTACGACAGCGGCACTTCGTTTGTATCTTCTTCTTCTATGGAGCAGGTGTAGTCTTCTTCAGCACTTATTCTCGAGAAAGCAGTGGTGTGTGTATGTGTGTGCCAGTTATTTATGCTATTTGAAAGTAAATTCATTGTTAGAGTTATTATCCGCAATGATACGCCCATGGACGACCAGGCGGCATAGCTTTTCACTACTTAAAATGCCATTAAGTGTTTTTGTTGCCGTTCCAGCTCTGATTGGACGAAGTATACCTAAATTTTGTTATTAAGTTTCTTTTCAGCTGTTTTGCAGATTTGAATTTTTCAGATAAAATCAAGTTGAGTTTTTGCATTTCGTTAATTATCTCAATGTCGTTATTCTGGGATTGGTTAATGTAAATTTAGATGGATGTATGGCAAAAAAATGACCGGTAGTGGACACTGGGAAGTATGATGCCGTTTCAGTACAATAATTATTGTATACATATCAACTTTCTAACGTAAAACAAGATCATGATCCATAACTTGAAAAGTAAATGCAATACATACTAACGAAATCCTTAAATTTTTGGAATGGGCGTATCGTCCCTTTTCGTGTGCCACCGAAAAAAAAAAAACAAAACTAAAACACTAACGGAAAGTCTCGCCACAGAATAAACGCAAGTCGGGAGGAGTCCGTGTTCGACGAATCGATTGGAGTTCTTACCCAGACAGCACATAACGTCTTAAAGACATCAATTTTAAGCCTTTTTATGCCTGGACGTCTTAAGACATAAAAAGTACATCTATAAGACGTCCATATCTGGAAGTCTTTAAGACGTCCAAGGCCGGACGTCCTAAAGAAGTTTAATTTACGTCAATTTTTAGCCTGACCTTTTTATGCCTGAAGTGGACGTCTTTAGGACTTCCATTTCTGGATGTCTCTAAGATGTCCAGAGTGGAATGTCCCAATGACATCTAATTTTCATCTATTTTATGCCTGAAGTGGACCTCTTTAGGCGGTCCAGTTTTGGATGTCCCGAAGATGTTAAAAGGCGGACGCCTTAAGGACGTCTGATTTACGTCAATTTAATGCCTGCTCTCTTTTATGCCAGAAATGAACGTCCTTATGACGTCCAATTCTGGATATCTCTAAGATGTTCAAAAGCTGACGTCGTAGTGACGTCCAATTTATGTCGTTTTAATGCCTGACCTTCTTTATGCCTGAAGTGGACCTCTTTAGGCGGTCCAGTTTTGGATGTCCCGAAGATGTTAAAAGGCGGACGCCTTAAGAACGTCTGATTTACGTCAATTTTATTCCTGATCCTTTTATGCCTGAAGTGGACTTCTTTAGGACGTCCAGTTCTGGATGTCTCTAAAATGTTCAAAAGCGTACATCTTAATGACGTCTAATTTACGTCAATTTTATGCCTGATATGCCTAAAGTGAACCTATTTAGGATGTCTATTTTTGGATGTCCCTAAGACGTTAAGAGGCGCACATCTTAATGAGTTCCAGTTTTTGTAGATTTCATGCCTTGCCTTCTTTATGCCTGAAGTGGACCTCTTTAGGACGTTCATTTTTGGATGTCTATAAGATACTAAAAGACAGACCTCTTAATGACGTTTAATTTACGTCATTTTCATGCCTGACCTTTATGCCTGCAGTATTAGGGACGTCTTAAAGGCGTAGTTTTGTATAAAAAAATGTCTTAAAACAGACGTCTTTTGAACGTCATTACGGATTTGCGGACATCTTTTTAATGCCAATGAACATTTTAAAGACATTCCTAAAAAATAGGGGGCATTTTTAAGACGTCTTACAGACTTGAGGAAGGCGCCCTTATGACGTCTTGAAGACGAAAAATGGAAGTCGTAAAGTTGTCTTTTTAATTCCATGAAGGCATCTTTGAAACGTACCGTTTTGTAACAAATAACATGAAATGGACATAAAATGGACACTTTAATGACGTTCTTCGGACGTCACAGGACATCTTTAAGATGTCGCAAATGCCTAATGGTGATGTCTATCAGACGTCTTAAAGACGTCTTTGTGCTGTCTGGGTAGAATTCCAGACTATTCGAAGAAAGTTCTCTACCCTTCCAGAGCTACGAGAATGTTCGGGAAGCGGCATGTGGCAAGATAAAAGGGGGCGCCACCGAACGGAGTACATAGTAGGTTCGTTCCATCAGAGTTTGTAATTCATCAGAAACGATCAGACGCATGCGTGTAACAAATATCGCGTTCCAGCAGTGACCAGTTTATGGATTCTGACATTTCTGACCAAAAGTCCTACGTTTCAGCAAGAAATGTACTCGATTGCTAACTGATTTGTGACGGTTTGAAAAGTTTGTGGATTTTCCTCTGACTTTCGTGATAGATGTGCAGAGTTTGCGCATTTATGCCAATTTATGTGTTGTACGTTGTACTTATTCTCCAAAGTTGTTGATATTCGTGGGCTGCGAATGAAAATCGACACAAAAGTAAAAAAGCATCAAGTTTAGTCAACTTTCGTTTTCACCGAGTTTTTTTATCACCACGACCGACATATCGTCGACATCAAGTTCGAACGATGAGTGGGCAGAATGATCCGATTCATCTCATGATGAAGAATTCCAGGAGTTTGCTTCCTGCTTTTCCAAGCAGGAAAAGGCCAAAAAACGAAAATTATTTTGAGGAAACGTTCCAACAGCGTTTCGGTCGCTAATCAGTTAGGAACCAGTCCACGGCAGAGCATGCGCAGTAAAAAGTCAGAAACTAGTTTCGTACCTATCATGAACCTACTGCAGGAACAAACCTAGTAGTAATAAACTGCGGAACGTCACGAATACCTGACCTGAGCGGCCGTGCGCGGAATATAAATAAACAACTGAGATATAAATTAAGTGATAAGTGTTAGTTGCCTATTACTGAAAAATAAATTAGTTGAGGCACTTCGCGTAGTGTAAGTTGATTCGAACAAGTAAAACGTTACAATACAATTCTGGAGTGTATTTGAAAAAAAGTGTCGAGGGGTTAACCTCCCTTTAATCGCACCGAAACAGTGAATTTTCGATTTTTCGTGTGTATAATATAAATGTGTGATGAAATAAAATCTGAAAATACCTGTAATTCGCTTCAATTTAAAATTGTTTTCAAAATTTCAAATCATTTTAAAATTTACCTGCTTTATCAGTGTCCCTACACATCTGGCAGTTTATATCAGGATTATTAATTTATGCCTAAGCTTAATGCGACTTTCTACATTTTTGCATATTGCTTTAATATATTAATTTCCAAAAATTTGCCATGATTTATGGGGATAATTCACAACTAAGCTCGGAATGACTTCACGGTTTTCGGTACTTCTATTTTTATTAGATTTTTGCGGAACTCGGCACCCCCACAAGTTGCGACGGAAATCGGTTATTGCAAGATTGGACCGGTACTTGATAAACCCTTTATTTATGTATTAAATTTAGGCTAGTACCTACTTTTGCTTCTGAATAAATATCGGATTAAGTTAATTCCCGATTAAGTCGGGTAATCAACTAAGGTACTAGGTACTACTTTTGTCCATTATTTATAAATGCGTTTCAGTTGGTCGACTGTTTTAATCGGAGATTACCTTAATTTAATTAAGCAAAAGTACCAGTCGTTAAGAAGTTGTTTATGACCATTGTCTTTTATGGCTATGATGATCTCCAGAAAATACAATTTAACTTACTTAAATTGAACTAATAAAATAAATCGGAAAATAGCAACCTGGGGAATTCCAATTTCAAATTTTACGTTTTTTTTTTTGTAAAAAAATAACTCCTTTCAAAGTGTGATTGCTTTATTGAAGGTGGTCACAAGTTCTTTAAAAACTTCGATTTTCATAGCGCATTCTTACCCCTTTTAAAGGTGTTAGTTCCATTTTAAATTTCATGGTTTTCTTAATTGCTTAACTTTTTTTTAAAAATGTCAAGTGGAAGCTTTTAAACTTCTATAAAAATGTTGAACTCTTTTAAAAACGTACATTTCACGCCTTTTTTAATATAACTTTTTTTCATCAAATCAATTGCCTAAATCTAAATCAATTGTAACTTTTTAAAATGTTAGTAAAATATCATTGGGTGACTTTATTTATTTCACTTTACAAATTGTCTTTAGAAACCAGAATTTTTTTTAATACATCAAAAAGTATTTAAACGCGCATCAAGTTACATTCTGAACTGAAGATCATAAATTCTTTTAAAAATGTCAATCGAATATAAAAAAAAAACTGTGTTCTGCGCCAAAGCTCTTTTCAAAATTTTCATGGGTTACTTTTAACGCTTTGGGTCAATTGCACCTCATCACAATCTTCATAAATTCGTTAGAAACTCTTAAACTCTCTAAACAATGTTATGTTTAGGTATTACTTAAAAATGCAATTATTTCATTATAATTCCCAAAAGTTTCGTAGAACTCTTCTGCTTTTTTGTAAATATCGGAACTTCTTTAAGGACGGTAGAAGTTAATTGTACCATTTTCCTTAAGATTTTTGTAACTCATAAACTTTTGTGAAAATGTCAGAACTCTTTTAAAATCACACATTTCACATCTTTCTTATTTCTTAATATAATTAATCATTTCATGTTCATTCATTACACTTGTGTCGAGTGGCTTAAAAATTCCTAAATTCCTTAACTCTTAATGCGCCAGAAAAAATTCTTTTACTTTATTTTTCTTATGACAATGCAACTGCTTTTAAAACTTCTTAAGTTGATATTGCTTACTTTATTTACAACTTTCCTTAGAAATTCCACACTTTTTTACGTTATACATTTTAAACTGAAAATTGTAATTCTTTTAAAAATGTCAATCAATTACAAGAAATCTTCTCAACTCCTTTCAAAACTTTAATGGGTCATTTTTCACATTTCAAATCAATTGTAGTTCATTATAATCTTTATGCATTCTTTAGAAACTTATCAACTTCTCTTAAAATATTCAATCAGGTTTCTATTTGTCGTAAAATTTTCCAAAGTAACTCAGAAACTCCTCGATTTCACATTACCGTTACATTTTAAAATTATGTTGTTTTCGAGATACTACAACTGTTGAAATGTGGCATTAGTTCATTACAATTGTCAGAAGTTCTTTAGATACTCCTCTAATTCTTTGTAGATGTCAGAAATTCTTTAAAACCATTAGTAATTAATTGTGACATTTTCCGTAAGATACTTGCAACTCTTAAAAAATGCCGTATAAACCTGTAATTGTGGCAAATTGTTTAAAAACTGCTCATCTCCCTTCAATGGGTCTCAAACTCCATGTTTTTCTTAAGACGATTCCAAATACTTTTAAAATGTCTTTAGTTCTGTACAAATGTCATGGGTTTCTTAAAAATCCCACTTCATAAATTTGTTTAAAAAGTACCAAGTTACATTTTAAACAAATTGTATTAGTTTTAGAAATATCACGGATTGTAAATGTTATAATTTTGTTATAAATTTCTGAACTTTATTCAGCACTAATTAATTTTGAAATTTTCATGAGTTACTTTTCGAAGTTCATGTCAATTGTAGTTTATTACTATTTTTATATTTTTTTTTTTTTAAACTCGTCAACTTGTTTTGAAATATTACATCTGATTTAAGATCACTACAACTCCTTTAAAAATGTCATCAGTTCATTACACCCAAGTTTCGTAGAAACCTCTTCGAAGTATATTTAAAAACTGATTTGAGATAACGATTTAACCATTATTGTGGATGTCAATATAATTCATGTAAATAATTAAGATGGTCCTGAAGTGCTTCCGCTATTTGTTTCAAAAATTTTAAGTTTAAACCTGAAAAGCATCTCGACCGTCCTCACTTTTGATTTTTGGAAAAATAAACTTGGTCGCAGGGTTGGTCAAACGACTTCTAAGGATCTTTAACTTCTTAAGTGGGACATTTTCCGAGGTATCAGAAAAATCCCATACATTCCGTCTCGTTATTGGTACTCTCTCTCGTACTTTCCTTTAATCCGATCTCGTGCACGTACAGTACATAAACAACAAGAACGTTAAGAGCCTCTCAACCGACAGAAGAGTTAAAGCTCACACGAATACATGCACACGCTTAATTAAAAACTCGTTCTTCTTATCTCCCTTTTGTCTCCGGCGACTTGTTAATGGGAACCTCTCTCCCGTATAATCACACCTGACGGAAACAAAAAAGGAAACCAGCGGACTCTCGTGGTTTTTGGCACCTTTCCCGCGTCAACGCGTTGAGAGGGGAAAATATCAATCGACCGATTTATCGATTTTAGACGTCCCGTGCGGTTTAATTAAAACCGACCCGACACGACGTTTTGATTGTTTTGGGATCCCCCTCCGTATAGAATTGAAATAAATCAATCTATTGTTGCAGTAATTTGCAATGAGAATTTTCTCACAATTAGTTAGGTATGTGGCTACTTGCTTTTCTAATTGATACACCTGGCGGAAAGTTTTTTTCCCAGTAGCACGAGTTCCGATAAGTTATAATTTTCCATTAAAAGTGGTATTAATAAAATATAATTCCGATGAATTACTCAGTTTCACGTATTATCAATCGCAGATAACTTATCTCGGGTATTACGTATTCGTGTTGACCTTTTACGAAACATTATATTTTCGGCATCGAATCAAATAACCCGGATGACTCATACGAAATTTACCATGTAATTATACCGATAAGTTAAAAAATAACTGTGTCAATTAATTTATCGTTAATTTGTTTACTTCCTTTGCGAGAAACTTCCGAATCGTGTAGTTACAAAACCGATTCATTCAGTTACAAAGTAATATTTGTACTTTGTAACTATTCACACTTAGTTACAAATACAGAATCTTTCTGCAACGGGCCTGAGGTGGAGTTAATGCAATGTTTCACCTCTAAACTAACAAAAGTTCAAATCCAAAAGATTAACTGATTGAAAAGAAAAAAATTGTGTTAACAGTTGATTCGGTGAGAGGATCAAACATTTCCATGATTTTGTGATTATTGAATGTAATTTAGATACGTTAGGGTACCTATTTAGTCATAAATGTAGAACCAACCAGTTGTCAGAAGTGCTGGAGATCTGAGATGCGATTGATCAAACAGTTCAAGTCCAAAGATTAGCTGATCTAATGGATTACATTTAGCAATATATACAGGGTCACTTATGGTCGATCGCAGGTTAGACGTTTACTGGGCACGATACACAGGATAATTTTGGAAATTTGGTTTCTTGAGTAATTGTTCTGCTTTATCGATCTAAAATATTTTCTGCATTGCGGCATTGCCATTTCTATTAAAAAAAATGGTTGTCTGTAAGTGGGTTTACGAACGATAATTTTTACGTGATAACGTCATAAGAAAACAATTATGAAAAATGGAATACGTTTATGAATTGAATAGAATTATTATCACTAAATTATCATTAGAAAGGTTTTTTCGCACTGCGGTTGGCCGGTCCAACTGGTCATTTTAGACACATTGTTATGACATTTGTGAAGTTGAACATTAATCTTGAACCTTACATGAATTGCTGCGCAGAGTGCGCAGGATAATTGTTTTCATTGAATACTAAATGAAAGCAGGCGACTTTTTACACGATCATTTAGGTATATCATTCATCATAATGTTTTAGTCGAAATCGTAACATAACCATATCCATCGCTCTCGCGAACCAAGCCGATCGCCAAATCAAGCTTTCACTCGGACGCTGTCGTGTAAAAGAGATAGATGCGTCGCAAGGCAACCGCCAAGGTCGATCTCTGTCTATTGTTGTCGCTCTCCCTCTAGCTCGCACGCTTGGGTCTGGCGTAACGTTACAATGTTTTGTGAACCGGCAGGTAGCCAGCACATCGATTTATAAGACGTATATCACGTCAAAAATAGCGATGTGTAACATCTTAAGACTGTGTCATATGGCCGGACAAAATATTCATGACAATGTTATCACCGTTTTATAAAATAAATTTAGTATTGAATATATTAACATTTTCTCTTATTAGTAAATATTTCTTTTGGTTGTTTGTTTGATGACAAAGATTTCTGAAAAATGTTTTAGAATATACAACTATAATAACTTTATCGAAACGATAAATAAATTTACTTATGTAATATAACAACAACAAATTTCAGTGTCCATACTTCGAAATAAGAAGCCAATCATCGACTTGGAATGAATAAAGACAAGTTTATTTGATGAAGATGTCTCAGTTAGACTGAACAATTACTCTACAAACCGATGCACTTAAGGAAGTGCCTTTTAGGACGATTTTAGATAAAAATATTTCAAATAAAAGGTATAGGCGATAAACAGCTAACTTGAGTTATGAAATTTGGTATAAATCCCCAAAACTGTTTTAAAGAAAATTGTACAAGAAAATAAAAAATCTTAACAGTAAAGTGCCCTTTAAGACAGTTTTAGGAAAACATATTTCAAATAAAAATTGTACACATTTAATACGTTAATTCAAATATGAAGTTTAGTGAAAACATTTAAAGCCTTTTTGAAAATAAAATTTGAGAAATTGTAAATGTTCAAGAGTAAGGTGCCCTTTATGGTCATTTTAGTAAAAAAAAATGTTTCAAATAGAAGTTGTAACCATTAGTTAGGTCAGTTGAAATCTAAAATTTAGTAAAAATCAGGAAAGCCGGTTTGGAAAAAATTAAGAAAAACTGAAAATTCACTGGAGTAAAGGGCCGTTCACAGAAGATCAGTTAAGATAACGATAACGGCAATCAATAAGAATTGAATAGTAAAGTAAACATACAAAGTTTAAAAAACAACGTTGGACCAGTTTTTAAGATAGTCTAAAAAATCCTAAAAACGACGAGTAAAGTGACCTTTGCCCTTAACTGATTTTGATGAAATTTATGCTATCGTGAGTTTTCAATGGATTCAGTCTAAATACAGAATATTAACATTCCACTATTTATAATTTCTGAGAAAACGTTGACCAGATACACACACACCCACACACGCACATAGGTACCCACATGACATGTTTTTCGAACTCAGGGGACATCAAAACATCCAGAAATGCCAATATCCCAAATTCCGAAAATCAGGACGCTTACAATACTTTCTTTTATTATATGGGTAAGTACCTCATATGAGAAAGTAAAAAGCAACTCTAATATTTTAAATGAAGCACCCAGTATATTATTTCATTTTTCGCTTCACTATTACTTTCTGATTATTTTTGTATTATATTTTCCTATACATTTCTCCGGCGGTTTTCGAAAAATTAAATGATTTCAATATTTTTTCATGCAAAACGTTTAATTGTTCATTACTGTGGTATTAGCATTCACAGAAATCTAAAATGTTAGGTGTATTTTACTAATATCCTGTGATCCTGTGTATTAGTTATGTCTAAGGAAATTCGTTCTATATTATACAGGATCGTTCATAAGTTGTGATTTTACCGATAGATGTAAAAAATACAGAACATCCTGTATATTATTGAAAATTCCAAAAAACAATTAAAGTTCCTTTCAAATGTATCATGTTCGGAGACCAGTTCCTAAGCATTTAGTAACTATTGCATAAATTTCACTCCCTTTTCCACCTCCTGGGTAAGTGAAATTTGTGGTTTTTAAACTTGTTCGAGCTACTCGAGCCCCCAAGCTATGACCGTGAAAATTTAAAAGTTTCTAATTACCTACTCCAGAAATAACATCTCACAATAAAACTTCTTAATTAACTTCTTTTTTTTACCCCCTTGGAAAAGGGAGTTCAGACTTATTATTATTTTGAAAGTCTCGTAGCCTAAGCTGTAAAATTGTACCAAGTTTAAAGTTTCTAGCTATTTGTGCACGATTAAATAAATTTCATCCATTTTTGTTGGGTCACTCGGGGGTCTAAGCTATAACCATACCGAGTTTAAAGTGGCCTTAATATTTCCGGATATATAGATATGTTATTCGCAATAGCCGAAATCGGCCACTGCCCGAAATTTTTACCCACAACGCGTTGTGGGTATAGTAGTTTACCCACGACGCGAATGGAAACGTTTTTTTCCGAACAGTGGGTAGAACGAATTACCCACAACGCGTTGTGGGTAAACTATGCTACCCATGACACGAAATAACGTTGCACACGTCGCTTTCTGGCCATTGTGGTTTACTAAGAACGCGTTTCAAATAAAACTGTGAATAAGAATAAAAATGAAATATTTATTTAAACGCATAAACGCATATAACATAAATTACATGTTACTATATCTTGAATAGAACACAAAGAAAATTTTAAAAACAACACAAATAAAACTAGAAATAGAGGAACGAGCTTAAAAACAAACATCACTTATTTTTACAAGAAGAGCTCTTATGACATTTTGAATTACATTTTATATTTAATTTGATGCATCTACATGCCTTCGTTTGACGTCCATTCTAGCAATTACGTTGCCATTTAGGTTGCCAAAAGGAGCTTGAAAAACAAGCTATATAAAGTGCTTACCCAATTGCATTGCAAATTCCCATCTGTCCCAATTGTCCCAATGTGACAACATTTTGATAACCATAACAGAGGCAGATCGTGGACGTCTAACACCTCGAAATGTATTAGCAATCATTATGGAAAAAACTGATCAAGGTGTGTATATTCTCGGCACTAAAAATGGAAAATTGAAATGGTTATACACCCGAAATGACTTTCAATTATCGCCTTCGGTATTTTTATCATTATCTGAGATCCCGTCAGGTCATTCTGTAAACGTGCGTGAAGAAGCCAAGTTGTCTTCTGGGTCTGTCTAAGCAAGGATTTGTACAATGTAATTGCCTGAATGGACGTCAAACGAAGGCATGTAGATGCATCAAATTAAATATAAAATGTAATTCAAAATGTCATTTTTATTTGAAACGCGTTCTAACCACAATGGCCAGAAAGCGACGTGTGCAAACGAAATGCTCCACAATGCAAAACAAAGGCGCGTGGAACGTTATTTCGCGTCATGGGTAACATAGTTTACCCATGGTAATTCGTTCTACCCACTGTTCGGAAAAAACGTTTCCATTCGCGTCGTGGGTAAACTACTATACCCACAACGCGTTGTGGGTAAAAATTTCGGGCAGTGGCCGATTTCGGCTATTGCGAATAACAGATACATAGATACAAATTTAAGGACACTCTGGTACTCTGGTTTACTGCTTATGTATTATATGAGCGGCAGAGAAAAGAAAACTATCTTCGTAAGGAATTCTAGAAACACGGGGCAGCAAGCATGGCGAGAGAAAGAGAATAAACTTAACTGCCCAACTGTAGATACACAAGGTGAAAACGCCAAAGAGTAAGGAAAGAAAGGTCACGGCCTCAAGCCTTTCTTGCCCGAATGCGGTTTCGTTCTGTTTTATACGCTAGTGCCTGAATTCGTGAAAACTATCCCTAGTTTTGTCACGCTGCAAATAGCGATATTTTCTAATTCACTAGACCCTTCTTAGGAGAAAGAGAGAGAGAGAGAGAGAGAGAAAGCGGGTGCGCGCGCATTAAGTGGATTCTCAGTGAATAGCTCGGAAAGCGCAGGTAGAAATTTTACAGTCCGTCACTTTGTGTTCTGCGACATGTTTTGTATTCTGCGACTTCTGATAATATAACCACGAAGGCGTTTTCCTCCGATACTGAGCTCAGAATCATAACTTGTTTTGATCCACAGAATTCTTTTGAATATTTTGAAGTTATCTTTCTTTCCCGTTTCAAAAACATTATTCGCAATACCCTTACCTCTATGGAATATGGCATTTATACTCCATTCGAAATAGGGAGAGAGTAATAAATAACTCAAAATCGGAGGTTAGGGTTGTAACAAAGGGCGTACCATCCTTATTTCCCTGATTTTTAAATATAAATTAAATTCACCCATCGAACTGTTTCCATTTTAAAATTTCTTGAAGTTGTATCGTACATATTATAGTGATTAAGGATTGAACCTAAAAGGAATGAATTCATATAATTACCAATTTAATCGGTGCCGTTAACGAAATATATCAATGAATGATATTACTTGTAAATATTGAATACTTTTAGACAATTCGTCAACTCGGAGACCATTTTGGAAAGGGTCTTTTTTAATGTGGACACTTAATAATTTGTTCAGGCACCTTTACTCTTCCACTAAACTACTTAGTTAACTGTTACCAGAGATTTACCTGTAGGATTAAGAATTACCTGGAAATGGGGTCGAAAGTTCTCCCTCCGTTGAAGGAGGTATAAAAGGGAAATACCTGAATTTCGGTTATTCTTATTCTAATAGTCTTACTATCAAGAATTAAATATGTCAAGTCTTATGAACTTTACCCCGTGTAAGTTACCGAATAAGCAGGCGTTATCGTGTCGTGAAAAAGTGGTTGTTTTAAATGTATTTAACGGATTGAAACATCTACATCCTAAATCCAGCGTAGATGACCTAGTTGAAATGTGTCACAAAATGACGGGATATGGAAAATCAACGATATATCGCGTCAAAAGGGAAGAGAGGAGTGGAGAGGTGAAGGCTCCAAAATCTGCACCAGGAAGACCTCAAATGCTTGTTGATGAGGATAGCAAGAGACTCATTCGTCGAACGCTTCATTCCTTTTTTTTCAAACGTGAAATCCCAACATTGGATAAAATGTTACATGAACTGCCAGAAGACTGTATGACATTGAAAAGGACCAAATTGTGGACGATTCTGAAGGAACTAGGTATTTGTTGGGATAAGCGAATTAAAACTTCTCCTCTTCGGGAATCCGATGAAATTATTTGCTGGCGAAGAAGCTACCTCAGAGATATTAAAAAATTTCGACAAGAAGGAAGGGCTATTTTTTATCTGGATGAAACCTGGGTAAACCAAGGATATACCGTGGGAAAAGTGTGGCAGGACAAAAGTGTGGTGAATCCGCGACAGGCCTGTTTAGAAGGTTTATCAACAGGACTAAAAGCACCGGCTGGAAAAGGTAAACGACTTATTGTTACCCACATCGGCAGTACTAGTGGCTTTGTGGATGGCGGCTTACTTCTTTTTGAATCTAAGATTATCATCGGGATTATATCGGGAGATTATCATGAAGACATGAACGCGGACGTTTTCGAGGAGTACTTCGTTCAAATGCTCGATCTCATCCCACCTGTTTCCGTAATTGTCATGGATAATGCGAGCTATCATTCCAGACAGGTCGATAAATCCCCGGTAATTTCTTGGCGGAAGGCTGAAATTTTAAATTGGCTGATAAGAAAAAATATTCCGTATAAGGAGGACATGGTCAAATCGGAATTGATATCAATTGTAAAGACCTGCAACTTTCGTAAAAGGTATGCAGTTGATGAAATGGCACAAAATCGCCAAATAACTGTGCTTCGTCTTCCGCCCTATCACTGCGAACTCAATCCCATAGAATTAATATGGGCTCAGGTAAAAGGCTATGTTGCTCGGGAAAATAAAACATTTAAATTAAAAGATGTTAAAATTCTTCTGGAAGAATCCATTCGCAGAACCACCTCTGAAAATTGGCAAAAAGTCATAAATCATGTTATAAAAGAAGAAGAAAAATTTTGGGAGTTAGATTTTATGATTGATAACGCCGTGGAACCCTTAATCATTACTGCACAGGATATCAATGAAGAGAGTTCTTCAGATGATTCTGAATATTAATTAATTTCAACTTGAAAACATTCCTGAATATTGCATCTTTCCAAAACCTCACGATTACTCCTTTTTCTTTTGAACGTGTACCTTTTGTATACCTGAACGGATTCTTGTACGAGAAAATGAGATTTCTGAAAATCGATTTAGGTATACTTATAGTTACCTATATTATTATTAACTTAAGATTTAAACCGTTTTGAACTGTTTAAACAAGATTTGTTATTCTTGTAAAAAAACGTTTATTTCCAATAAATATATTATTATTTTAAGCCATTTAGTTACTTCTTTTGTATAATTTGTGAAATTGTGCCACGTTCCTCGTTTTAAAATTTTTTTGTTTCTTATAAGCTTGGACAAAAGTGATGTTATGTATACTTTGTGCTTTTGATATATTAATTTAGTAAGTAATTAATTTGGATTGATGTATATTTCTATCCCTTATGGCATATGCCAGTGTTAGGTATAATATTAGGAAAAGTTCAGTTCTTTGAGTAAAAGTGAATTAATTATAGTTTCATTTCGACCTCACGGTATAAATTTATTATTTATATATAGGTTCCATAAATTCTAAATAAACAAATATTGCTTATGATTACTTTTTTTCTTTAAATAAAAAACCCCATGGCGTGACTCTGATGTGACGATTTCAAGTAAACGAAAACAGTGCGAAATAACCGAATTGGAGTAATAGAGAAAGAGCATTCAATTCTTCATAAGAAAGATAAAGACGGATTATATCCCTTGACCCGAACGCAGGTAGAAATTTGATCCGGGTGCTTTTCAATGTAATAGTTCCTAGGAACAGTACAGAGACGTATAACTAAATGCAATGTTTATACATATCTCGCCAGTACTACAGTTTTTGAGGATTTGCATTTATAATGACATTTTATTACTCTCTCGATTTTCCGAATGGAATATAAATGATCAGAATGTTTCAATCGCGTAATTCTAACCTCAATAAAAATGAAATTGAGTTAATTTCAAATTCAAACTGCTAAAGCTTAGACTCACTGCTCTTGCAATGGATGTTCTGCTTAAAATTAGATTTGATCTTAATAAAACAATCAATAATTTAATTGTTATTTATGGTACTAGTGTGTTATGTTGAAAATAAGTTACGCGAGAAGATTTATACCACGAGGCCGTCAGGCCGAGTGGTATAAATTCTCAAGTGACTTAGGAAACATAACACGCGAGTGGCATACAATGTTTTGTCCAACAAGTGGAAGAAATCGTTTTTTATGAGATAATAATTAATAAGCTTTGTGATCAAATCAAATCTACTTGCGTCTCAGTACCCTATAAATGTCAGAATGACTTGACAGTAACTTTTTTACATTTTGGTTAAGTAGGTTTGGTTTCTTTATAGCAACCTTTAAACATAAATACTTTAAATATGAACGTGAGTTATAATCCATAACTCTATAGTGAGTGAGGGAGGGTGAGGATGGGGGAGAGATAGGATTGAGGGAGAGAGGGGCGGAGGGAGGAGAGGGGCGGAGGGAGGAGAGAGGGGAGAGAGAGAGAGAATATTTCTTTCTATTTCAAGTAGTCACATTGTTCCAACTTTAAGTGTCTACGGTTAATTATTTAATTATTACATTTTCAATTTCAGTTAGGATGTGCATGTGTCTGGTATATTGTTTAGGCACCGTGTTGTTTTACATCCATTAACTATACACAGAATAAATTGACTTAAATAACTATTCTAACACTAAATTATACCACGCGCCAAACATCGTTCGTATCTTGCGGTTTAGCGTTCTCTCTGGGTCTCTGGGTCCCCATTTGAGACCCATGGGCACCTCAATTCCGTCACATTGCTTTCATTATCGTCTCTAGTGTGACTCAACAATATAATAATCTGATCTGTTTCGCAGATGTGCCTGACGGAGTACCTGAACAGGCCGAACGACAAGAATGAAGTTTATTTCATGGGGATGCGCATCCCGAACTGGATCTACAACGTGTACTGCGTCATAGGGATGTTCGCGTTCGGCGCCGCCTGTTCCCAGCTGACCACCGACGTGCTGAAGTACACGATAGGCAGGCTGAGGCCGCACTTCTTCACCGTGTGTGAGCCGGACGTATGCAACGGCTTCAACGGCTCGTACCCGTTGACGTACTTCGAGAACTTCACATGCACCAACCCCACATACATCCACAACAAGAGGATCATGAAGGAGATGAGGTAAGGGAGAGAGAGAAATTTTGGCAAGAGTAATATTGGCATGTCTGAAATGTGTGTTTTCAGGTTGTCGTTCCCGTCCGGGCACTCATCGTTTTCGATGTACTCCATGGTGTACTTTGCTGTAAGTTTGAGGAGCTTGGTTACACGTAAATCGATCGAAATTAGTTTAGTGTTGGGAATCGTTCATGATGAGTCAGTAAGGATATAAAAAATAGTACATATTATATTAATAGTAATTATTATTATTATTATATAATTATATATATATATATATATATATATATATAATTATATTATAGTAATAGTAAATATATTGTAGGAGAGCCAATACTTAGGTGTGTGTTCAGCAGACAGCATGTAGCAAACACGTTTTTATTTAGTCGTCAATTTATGTGCTGATAACAATGCCAATGAAGCTGAGGGAAAAATGGGCGTGACTAACATATTTTACTGCCTGCTGGAACACACCTACAATTTTGAAATAATTTCAGTTTATCAGTCCAAAAAGCGATATGGAGCCTAGATAAAAGTTTTAAATTTTTAATAAATTTCATTTTTAATAAGGTGAAATGTAAGTTGACTTGAGTAATTTATACTATGAAATCGATTTGATTCCAGGAAAAAATATAGGGTAGGTACTAGTCATTTTGGAAAAAATTCTAGAATCTTCATTATGGTTCCAGAAAGTTTTACCTATTGTAACCACAATGTTAAAAACCATTCAATCGAGTTCTAGTAATTCCCATAGTCTTATATAGTGTTCTCTACATACTTCAAAAAATTTCAGTAAGTTTATCATAGTTCAATTCTGTTGTACCTACTGACTACTGACCTTAAACTTTCACAATATTCTACAAAATTGCTTCAAAATCTTCCACACTATTCTGTGCAGTTCTTTTCATTTCTACAATTTTCCTAAAAGTTTAGTCACAATAAAATTAGGCTGAAATATCATCGGAACTGTCACTTAATTTAGAGATCCCAATACTTATCGCTTCGACACTAATCTCTTAATCTCTTGATATCTGATGAGTTAGAATTCCAAGAACCTACTAAGCCAATAAACCCCTTCTCATCAGAACTACTGTAACAATATACCGCGACAGAGGCGTGCCTTAAAAATTTCGACATTATTGTCAATATCGAATGCACGCAAAAGCTAATATGGTAAGTGCTACGACCGCGCCGTCAATGATTTTCTAACACTGCTCATACTCCGTCGATTGTCGGATACCGACAAAGGTAGCTATGCGTTTTCTTGGAATTTTACCTCATCACATTTTGAACAAGCAGTATGATATTGGACATTGTAGATTTTAACCTCATTGTCAACCCTGTGCCCACAGGGATTTTGGTTTTAAAAATTTATTTGTCGCTGTTCAAAGCGTTATAATTAAAAGGTGTTTATTTATTTTTGACCAAACTACACAATAGATGTTGGCTGATATTTCTGATATCAGTGAGTGAATGTCGGAAATGTATAAACTAAAATATGAATTAATTTAGCACATTCCATTTAAGAATTGCATCTACTTCTTAGATTTACCTACACAAGAGGATGACATGGGATGGCTCAAAGTTACTGAAGCATACCCTTCAGTTCCTCGCAGTATTACAAGCTGTGTTCACAGCAATGACGAGAATTTCGGACTACAAGCACCACTGGAGTGATGTTCTATGTGGTCTGCTCTTAGGGGCTCTTGTTGCTGTAATCACCGTAAGTGTCAGATAGGTTACTGTAAGGAGTTGATTGGTTGTTTTTCTTTATTACAGGCGTTCTTTGTTCCTAAGAGATTCAATCAAAGATCTCACTATGAAATAATCTTGTAAATTTTTGTTCATGGCCAAGGTATTTACAGTTTAATTTCTGCTTTACTTGGGGAAAAACGCTAATTATACACACATTGGAAAAATTGGTGCTGTAATTTAGTTAATTTTTTTCTTCTTCTAGGCGACGTTTTTCTCAACACTCTTCACTGAAAAGTCGAGAGACCATCAAGGGGACCATTCCGAGCTGACCAATCTGAACGGGAACAGAGCACATAACGTATAAGACTTTCTTTCGAGCGCATCTAACCATCATTCATCATCACCTTCGATCTCGTAGCTTTAAATTCCCTAGAGGGAGCCACTTCCTCTATAGATGAGATTTTGATACCTACTTATTTATATTTTAAATAACTTTTGTTTTTTGCTAATAACGAATTTCTTTAGATTTAAAGACATTCAAAAATGTCTCACACTCTTCACTGCTTAGGCTTGTGACCTTTCCCAGTATAGCCTAATGTGATTTGGAACCCTGCAAAAACCAATTATGTCAATTATAGATGATACATGGATTGTAATAACCGAAATGCATGACTGGATGTATTACAAAAATTGTCGCTTTTTCGAGGGTAGCTGCTTTAGGAGATTAGGATCATTGGACGATCCAGGTCCAACCATTAATGCAATAAGTTGATGAGGCAAGCAATGAGTTGATTAACCCCTAATGAGTTTTCATCGGCAATAAATTGACTTGTGTGTAAGTGTGTTCGACAAAGGTAGCTATTTTTTTTTAATTAATTTATGAGTATTATTTTTTAATTAATATTTTGTACTTATGATGTTTCGAGTTAAGGTCGTTGTTAAGTTGAGCGTTTTGGGAACATGTTTCTTTTAAAACTGAAGTTTTTTATAAGTTCACATCTTATTATACCTCGTTATTGATTTGTTGTGATATTAAAATGAGTACCTACCTACTTTTTTTAAGAGAGAGGTTTAGGAAAATTATATTTATTATAAGCAATATATGAGATATATTATTTGATTTTAAATAAATATTCTTTTGTTTATAACTCGTTTTATATTTTGCCAACACCATAGGAGTTAGTTTTACAGTAAGTTCAACCTAAAGAGTTTTGGCATTACAGTCTAAGCAATACATAGAGTTTTGTAATTTAAAATAACAGTTATCACAGTATTCAACTGAACTCATTTTGAAACTTAAAAGGGTAATTCCAATTTTACTTATTGTAGTAAAAATATATATATATAGCACATCCTCAAGTTTCTCTTAAAAACTAACTAAAGCTCTCGACCTTAAGAGTATCGCTAATATATGCACAAAATAGTTGTCAAATCTTAGTAGTACCAAAGACAATACGGTTATAGACTGTCGGCGCAATGATGTAAAATGCAGACCCTAAAAAGAAGCTCGCCCATCAAAGCGAGCTTCCCTCGAGAGATTCAGAGATAACAGTCGCAGTGGACACCGATAGATGGTGCGGTTAAATCCACGGTGTTGCCAGATGTGTAACACCATACCTTTAAGCGAGCTTCCCTTGAAACGGTTAGGGGATGCTCTCAAGTAATCTCTTCGACAGAAAATTTATTATTGTGTTACGACCTACGAACTTCTATTTAATAAAAATAATAGTATGTAGTCAGGAGGCTGCATACGCTATGAAAATCGGTTTACAGTAGACGAATCTTAGGTTATTAGTTTTATTTATGCTTTAAAATACTAAGCTTTTTGCTATTGCAATGTGTTGATTTGGTAGATGACACAGACCATTTACAGAATTTATAAAGATTTGTTGTAATTAGTTCATTAATTAGGAATAGCTTATGTTCGTAGCATGTTGACGGGATCGCTAACCACTCCGGATGTATACTTGTCATAATTTTTTGGTTCAATGTGCAACTTACCGATTCGTGATGTAAAATGAGTTCAAAATATTTACAAAATGTTCTCATTGTTCTACTTTTATAATAAGTACACAATCTCCCTGGCTGATGATTACCCTATTTACGCGACCGGATTGAAAGTAACGTTTACCTGCAGGTCATAATCATTTGGGACATTTACCTGCTTGATAACTCTATTTTAAAGATATTAGTGCAAGAAATTCTGGGAAGTTATTGTGATTTATTCCCAGAACTATAAAGCTGCCTAAAGATATCTAGAAATTTCCATTTATCTATTTTTTGCTGTTTTTTTATCAGATCGTCAAACTACTTAAATGATGGTGTATAATTGGTACCTTAACTAACTATTTTTTTTTTGAGAAAGTACATTTACCATAAGAAATATCAGTTTGAGCGTTTTTTTTTTCTTTCAGGAAACAAACTTTCATTACCTTAGTTACAGTGATTTCTAAGATAGTTGGATTGTAACTTTCAATAATTCAGAAACTGAAGCATTTTAGATATTTTTTAAAATATCCTAATTATTTGTGAATGAGAAAAAATCTTGTATTATACATGGTGAAAAGTGCGTTTAAGGTACTTGTTTGAATTAAGTACAGAACTCGCTACGCTCGTTCTGTAAACTTTCAAAACAGCTTTTATATCATAATAAGGTGGCTAATTGAAAAATTAGATTGACATGTCAGAGCGGTTTGCTTGAAAACATTATTAAATACCGCAATTATGCATTTTGTTCCTTACTTTATCACCACACTGTATATATGATTCATGGTAATAATTCATTCAATAAATATATCGCATGCCATTAACAATTCTTAAATTTCGTATTTTCATTAATTTCAGTTTGAATTCTTTATTCACAATCTAAAGTGATATGTGCATCATCTAAAACAATGGCATTATTGCTTTTTAATTCTATTATACAAGCAGAATGGTCGCCGTAATAGTAATATTCGGTTGGTTTTTGTAGGTAACTAGCCTTTCATTCCTTCAATCTTCATACATAATTCGGTAAGCCGTAAGCAAAGACAATACGGTTTGTCTTTGCCGTAAGTAAGGACTACCTGGTTTTGTTTTCACGTCCCGAGTCCTTCAGCAGACAGATACGTTGACAACACCGCAACCCTAATTTAGCAATCTCAACAAATCCCTTACCTACCTGCGACAACCGAGTGTGCATTTATACGTAAAATATTCAGGGAAACGACAACACGCCACCAAATATGAACTAAAAGTACTATCCATTTACGCCGACAGTCTATAACCGTATTTGTCTTTGGTAGTACATACTGCCTATTACAATCAAGGCGAAAGAATCCAGAAATCTTCACAAAGGTACTCGTTTATACCCCCTCACCCTACATCCGACCAGAAGCTGCGTTTCGCAATCAGACTTCAACTGCTTCAGGTGTTGCTTTATCGGAGTTATATGTGTCCCGATCAACTCCTCGAGGGTATGGTTGAAGAAGTATTTCTCCAGGTGTATCTTCAGGTTATGCTCCACGGAAGTCACATCGACCAAAATCCTAAAACTCAAATGATGAGAAAACAGTTCGGGGGAACTGCGCTAGGTAACTTACTCAGATATTACCGGAAGGATGGTGTCGATCTGCATGGGGTTCGTGTAATTGTTCGCCACCTGCCAAGGATTTAGCCAAGTTTGAATCCTAGAAATCAGAGTATTACAAGTGTATAATTAAAAATTCGATAAGTCACTTACTGATCGCTATTCACCGCGTTCCTATACCTAGTCTTGATGCTAACTAACGACTCTATGCTGACGAACGCCTCCCACCCTGGGAAAGTTAAAGGGGGCGATGGGAATGAATACCTCGAGACTGGGTGCTCCAGTCCCGGGAATGGGAAATCGTCCGAATAACCGAGGAGTTTTCCCATGGAACTAAAATAAACAATATGGATTCAGGGGAGGATAAATCAGAAACAATAAAATTATTACTAATTTAGCCAGTAGGGTTGTATCGATTGTGCACTGGAATGTAAATTATATTTCTGGGTTCCGTAGATGAAGATAAGACACGTTTTTCGTTTTCAGTTTTAATAACGTGTATTTCTACTTGAGGATAGCAACTCAACTCAGGTTAGAGTTATGATTTATTCTCAGAACTACAAAGCTCTCTAAAAATATTTAAAACTTGGATTTATCAAAATAAAAATATTCCTTCGGTACCATCGATACACTTTGAATTATTGAAAAATTCGAATTGTGTATTGAAATTTCGAAATTCAAATTATGAAATTTATTTAACGTTGAAAGTATTGGACAAAAGTAATAGCAAAGACAATACGTATTTGTCTTTGGTAATAGTAAGGTAATAATAGTAAAGGTAAGGTAAAGGTACTTTAGAAAGTGCTTACTCCTTATATCAAGTGTTTTTTTTAATTTCACATCATAGTACGCTGTGGATAGTGTTTGTGAATGCGCCTTACTAAAAAATGTCGTTATCAAAAGTCAAATCGTTCCAAGCACTTCGAAGACTCTCGTTTCGTGGGAGAGTTAAGAGTTGTCAAGTTTGTTTTCACAGAGGTTCTCGCATTTAGATTTTTAATTCTTTAGTCTCACTCATCTACGCCTAATTAATAGAGCCAAGCTGTCTTTTTCAAGACAGTAGTAGCTGATTGGAGCAGTTTCAATGTTTATTAAAAAAGTGGGGTTATGTAAACCCAATGTCAATATTGACATTTTTTAATAAGGCGCATTCACAAACACTATCCCCAGCCCAACGATTATAGACTAACCAGGATTGCTCACTTACATTTGACCAATGTTGGACAGTTTTGTGACGTCACCACCGGTGCTGAAGTGCGTTTACGTGTTGATTTCTGGATGATGTGATGTAGATATCGTACGTAAATATGGATTACGTAGAGTACGTACGTAAACTTTAAAGTTTACAGTGATAAATGTTACTGTTTACTACAGTAAAATGAATAAATCTCTATCTTCTGTCCAGCACCGGTGATGACGTCACAGAGTTTTTGCCAGGCAGATTCGGCGAACTGAGCAATCCTGGTAGTCTATAATCGTTGTCCCCAGCCTACTATGAGGTGAAATTTAAGGGGGTCTGGTTCTCAATAGCTTTTTTCCATTATTTTTTTTTTCGTACAAAAATTTATTTTCACATTTTGTCTTTTTTACATATGAGAATATAGATATTTAGTATTACAAAAAGATTTTTATGCCCCGATATGGGCGTAACACGGTGGTCTCAAAAGGACCCCTTTTTTTCTGGTTGACATTATTTCTCCATTCAGAAACATCTGAAACGAAACATTTCAAAAGATTATTAAAATATAAGTAAGCGGCTACCGCCTGAACTAGGATAAATCATTTTGACAGAATAGACACAAAATGGCGGACTTTTAAAATTTTCGACCCGTTTTTTGCACTTTTTGTTGTATTAATTGTTTTAAAAATGGTGTAAATATTAATCAATTTTTATAATCCTAGTTCGAGCGAAAACTACACGCGTTTAGAGTAACTCCTCAAAATTTGAGCGAAATCGGTATGGTGGTTTTTGTTAAATCGTGTCAACCAGGTCGAAAAACGTTTTTCGAAAAAAAAGTTTTTTTTTCGAATATTACAGAAAATCTTAAAAAAGTATATTATGTTGGTCACCGTCATATATTATTAGGTACTTCCTGTTCTTCAAAAATATCATTTTACTTACAGACTGATTATTGTTTACTTGAAAACCAGGGTTTTCTTGTAAAATTTTACTTACAGATACATTTGTTCTGGTTGTGTCACAATTACTAGTATGTCGATTTCCACGAAAATGTCTTATTTTGAATAATATGGTCTAGGATTATCACTTTATTACTAGTTTTATCCATGTTGCCCAAATTTTATTTTCTGAACAAATAATCGTGTATGTGTAAATACAAACTTTCTAGTGGAAGGCCAATCTACAATTGCTCCAAAATAAAACAATACTATTTGTAAAAGCCGAAATTGTATAGAAGAGGAGAAAATTAGCAAAAACTTTAGCATAAGCCCGGCTAAACTGAACACCTGCAGAAAAGCGACATACGCGCGCTCACACTCTAAAGCTCATATACGAATTTCTCGAGCTCTATGAGCAAAATAAACTACAGTACACCATTTTTAAAGGTGTATTGTATATGAAAATGACATTTTTGAAAAATCGATTTTTTTCAAAATTGAGAACCAGACTACCCCCTTAAAAAACACTCTATATTTTAGGTTTGTTTCAACTCACCCCGAAAACCATCACTGAATGGTAACTTCCAATTAGTCAAATGAAACTTGTCAATGCCTAAATGAAATGGTCGATTGGAAATGACCATGCCGTAATGGTTGGAACAAATCTTATGTGTTATTTATGTGTTGGATAGATGTTTCTGTTTTGTTTTCATGGGGATTTTCCACAGAAAGCAGATAGTAGAAGAAAAGTTTTAAGCAAGTTTTCTTTGAAACGGAGGGTGACTACGATTTAAATTATAAGACATTAAAGAAGTTTCATGAACGTGAAAATGCCTACTAAAAGGTTTCAGGAACTATACAATAAAAACATTTTATTTTAGCGATTATTGTAATTTCGTTGTTCTTAGTAGATGGAATATATGTTCGAAATTAATTCATAGTAAAGGTGTGTACGAAACAAATGTAAAAGAATTTTTGAAAATGGAATTTGTAGCTCAGCCGGGATTTGAGCCCGGGTCTCCCAATTTCGCGTCAGGTATTCTACCAACTAAACTACTGAGAGACGTACCAATTTCATTTTCGATGTTCGCGTTAAACGTTTCGTGAGGATAATACGGAGGACGTATTGGTTGTACGCAACACACCGTACCTCCTCTCACGTTAATAATGTGTTCTTTTACGTGTTCTGATTTATAAATGACATAGATGGAATATATTCTTGATATTGTGACGAAATGGAAGCCATAAAAGATGCCATAAAGATAAGCGCCCCTCAGAATGAGTTCAAAGAAATTCCTCACGAGATAGGTTCGGGGAACTGGTGCAATTCTTGGAAAGCCGTTCGAGTTTCTAGTATTATCTAGAAGGTTACCGAAAGGACCGAAAACGCCTCGATCTTCTGAGACTAAATATATAGCCGGTCGGAGAGCGAGAGAGGAGAGAGTCGACGGTAGTCGTAAACAGTCGGCGGTAGGCTGGTCGACGGATATCGGCCAGGCCGGCCGGCGGTAAGATAAATAAACAGTGTGCAATATAAATTAATTAGTTAAGTAATAGTAAGTGAGATAAGAAAAATTAGATTAGGTATTAGCAGCTAAGTGTAGTGTAAGTGTACAAATAAATTAGCATGTAAGTGGTTTAACTAAATTAAGTAAGGACAACTCGTGTCGTGTAGTAATTCTCGCGTAGGTAAAAACGTTACAATATTAATTCATAGTAAAGGTGTATACGAAACAAATGTAAGAGAATTTTTGAAAATGGAATTTGTAGCTCAGCCGGGATTTGAACCCGGGTCTCCCAATTTCGCGTCAGGTATTCTATTTCTTTGTTGGTTCGAGTTTTTCAATTATCAGAAACATTTCTCCTCAAAACTTTTAGCAGATGTTTTGAAATGTTTATGAAATGATTTTCCAATGTTCCTGTTTCATTATTAAAGGCTTTGGTTTCCACGCTTTAAATGAAACTTTCCTACCCTTTCTTTCTGAAACCTCTCCTACTTTCTTTGCTATTTGGGTTTTTATGTGTTTACATATTTTATTCTCACTCGTGTATCTCCTGCGAGTACCCCCCGGACAGCCACGTCTTGAGGCAGAGACACAGCGAGGGCACGGCGCAGGGCAGTAGCTCGCAGAGGGTCGCGAAGTGGTCAAACCTTGACCAGCCTGTAAGGGCGACACCTCTGAAGTTGGCAACGCGGCCAGCGTGCGAGCCGAGCTCAGACAGCCACGCCTCGTGGTTGCTGACGTGGTAACGGGTGACTGGCAGCAGCTGGCAGCTGCTCGTCGCGCCCTTGAAGGCGGTCGCGCCCCACACGTTCGCGAACACGTTGCCGTACTTTTCCCAGAGGGCGCCGCCCAGCTGGAACGTATCTGAGGCGTTGTAGTGCCAAACCATCGGTTCCACGAGGCTGCCCAGGTAATAACCTGCAAGCGAGATTACATATTGTAACGTTTATTTTCTAATTTATTTACATTAATTGTACACTAATTTATTTAACACACTTAGCTACTTGTACACTAGACTAGACACTACTTAATTTATTTGCACTGCTCCGCTTTCGGATCGTATGTCGCGTTCACGTCTGCTTCTCTACTTCTAATCATCTCCTCGATCACAAGCCCGCTTATATGTACACCTTGATTCTGATCTGGAACCTTCTCCATAGTTCTGGAAGGAACCCGATTGTTCTTTTAATAATGTTTACGTAGGAAATGTTCAGAAGGGGTTGGGGAAAATTAATCGAATCGCAATTCTTCGAACTCAATTCATCGAATCTCAATTAATTGAAAGAGTAAATTCATCAAATCTCAATTAATTGAAAGAGTAAATTTATCGAATCTCAATTAATCGAAAGAGTATAATAATTAAGTAATAAGAGTACACTTATAATAAGAGTATAATAAGAATAATAAGAAATATAATAAGAATAATAAGAAATATAATAAGAATATAATGTAGTATAATAAGTATAGTAAGAGTTTAATTTCATTTTGAGTGTTTTAAAAAGAAATATTACTTGCTATACATCTTAAATACTCCACAATATTTTCGCCGCCGTCGTACCGATTCACAATCCACTTGAGCCTTTCGTCGCAATGTCTATATTTCTTCTTTTTAAGAGGTGGGGCTCCTCCTTCAAAGATTTGATTATTTTTCAAAATTGTTCATACTTTCTTCTCTTTTGAGCGCATCTATCAACTTCCAGATGGAAGGGTGATTTGAGGACAACTGGCTCTCAAAACATCTATGCCAACCTTCTACATTATTATTTGTTTTAGGCAAACCAGTTGTAATAGCTTTAAAACAATTCCACATTTTGTGAGCAAATGGTGGACTTCTCCATTTGTGTCGTCTATCCATTCGGCATATCCACGTGTCCTCAAAATAATCAAAGATTTCTTGTGTTTCGTCAGGAAAGAGACCGTAAAGTGCCTCAAATGATTCCACTATGCGATCAACTGGAACAAATGCTAAAGCACTTAGCATCCTCATGGTCATAGAAAATTCCAAATATGTGTCATATCTTTGCTTAAAACCTTCACTTTGTATTTTTCTGTAAATGCACTGAGTGAAATGGAAAAAGCACCCTCTCACTTGACAGTCTGGAAAAGCTTTGGTTAGTGCACTTACAGCTGCCTTCTCAAAATCGATCATCACTGACTTTGGCGACAGATTGGTATTCAAATTCTTTAGGGTTTCAAAAAGTATGTGATAACTTTGTTCAGACTTATCCGGAAGTAAAGCATAAACGAGCGGAATTGATATGTTTTCTTTCTAACCGTGTATCATATGCAATTGTGAAAACAAGGGGGGCACGGTTTTAAATGTTCCATCCATAAACAAATGTTCAGATTTCGGAACCATATCTAGAGACCTTCTTGCTCCAAAAATAATTATTCTTTTCTCAATATTTCCTGAGTCGAATAGGATGAAATCCTCTCCACTTGAAGTTTGCTTGTATTGCCCGGAAAGAATAATGTCTTTGCAATGAATAGGGTTGGCTGGAGCGGCTTCTGCACGACTTCTGATGTTTCTTATTTCTTAATTATTATACTCGTTCGATTAATTAAGATTCGATAAATTTACTCCTTCGATTAATTGAGATTCAATGAATTTACTCTTTCGATTAATTGAGATTCGATGAATTGAGTTCGAAGAATTGCGTTTCGATGAATTGAGTTCGATGAATTTACCGGAACCGGTTCAGAAGGTCTTAAATTACTTTCCGTAAACAACAATCCAGGAGAATTCATGGAGCTGTCTTTTAAGCGTCGTGGTAATTCCTTTGAAGTAGCCGCTTCGCTCGGATCGAGTAAACATGTCTCGCGTTGTTTACTTCTCGCATTACAATATAATTCATTGGATATTCAGGTCATTAAAAAATCTGTGAAAGTTAATTACTAAATAATAATAAATGTTCTTTGCATAATTAGCCTATTCCGTCATTTAGCCTATTTCAGATAATTACATTTATGGTTACATAATTAGTTACTACATTACAGCTAATGTGTATAAATAATGTCTGTTTTTTTTTTCTTCCTTTATTCTTTCCTCTTCTACTTGAAGTGTTGGAATTTTGAATATGTTTCCAGATGGTATTAAGAGGGTTCTGTGAAATCTCTTATTGATTTCTACCCACATATAACATTTCTAGGATCGCGAGGTTTGACTCCCACTATGTATTTGTTGATTCATGGGAACAATTTGTTGTCTCATATGGCAGTTTATTGGATGGACTGTGCAGCGTATGCCTAATGTGTTATAGTTCACAGGGAAGGGTTTCCTGCCATTTGGAGAAGGTTAATCGTGGAGTTACTTGCTGTAAAGTATACTGAATGACACAGTACACCAGTTTTTTCTGTGGCGACATTCTGTTCTTTGATTTCTCACTTATTTCTAAGTTTTTAAAAGTAAGGTAAGTTTGGTAAAATACTGTAGCTAAAAATTGTGTATTGTTAACTTTAGTCCTCCATTTATCAAACTAAATCAATGTTCTGCAAACGTTAAGTCATCTACAGTTTTTTAATCTATTGACCGATACCTACTGTGTCATCGCCATAGTCGGTATACTGTGATATTTGTTGAGGTAATGTTGATGACCATAGTTGTATATGTCTTAACAGAATAGTCATTATATAGGAGATATGATCCTTGTGGGACACCTCGTTCATTGTTCATTCACAATAATGGTCATTGATTTTTACGTGGAGTTCTGTTCACCAGATATTCTTTTAGGGGCATGATCAAGTAACTGGGGCCTTCTAATGCCATCACATTATGGGGTAAGCCCGTTGTGTCAAATACTATAAAATGCCTTGCTAATGTCTACGAATATGGCTACAGGGTGGTCTTTTACGAGTTTATAGATTTAGACATTTAGACATTGGATGTTAATATTGTTACTGAATTAATGGTAGTTTCTTGTTTTGATCCAAAGCGATAATTATTATTTTCTGTACTACTTAACATTTTTTTGATAGATATTTTATGATGTTTTCGAGCTGTTTCCCAATTACTAACAGAAGAGTGGTGGGAGGATAATTTTTACCTCTATGTTGATTTGTATTAGGTTTAGGTATGGTGATAATGGTCTCATGCTTTCACTTCATAGACCAGTAATGGTGATTCAAACGATACTGATAATATATGACGACTCACAAATTTCTGTCATATTTCTCCCGCCTAACTGCACACCACTGATCCAGCCAATGGATCAGAATGTGATCCAAGCTATAAATCTCTACTACAGAAAGAATCTTTTGAAGGAGATAGTGGGGACTCTTGGAAATATTGTGAATGTGAAGACCGGTCTGATAAAAAGTTTTTGGCAGCAACTCCTGCCTCCAGGATTGTTAGATTCATTCGAAGATGAATATTTGATCCCTCGCTCTACATTGCGACAAGCTATAACAACAGAAGTGAACGAAATAAACGAGATAATGGAACTTACAAAAAAAATATCGGATGCTCCTACAAATGAAGAAATTAAAAGATAGGCCTTGGACGATGAAGACGTAGAAAGGGTAGATGAAGAAGAGAGTGACAGTGACAGAGTGACACATGGAGAAGCGGTAAATAACTTTGCTAAATGCATAGAGTGGGTAAAGGACCATGGAGAAGATTCCAGCCGTTCTTTTAGAAGAGATGCAAAGCAGAGCAAATAAGTTGCAAATAAGAGCTGTTAAACAACAGAAAATTACAGATTTTTTAAGTAAAATGTGCACTAACGTTTCAAGTGTATCAAAAATGTATCAACTTTTTTGTATATGTATTAAAGATTTTTATATCATTCGGCATTTTATTTTGATTATCCGAACAGTGACACGCAATAATTAGTTCGGATAACCAAGGTTACACTGCACTTGAATCAGTCGTGTGTAGCTATAAATATCGTCTTCTTCCTACGCCACTTTTTTCTTGCAATTTCCTTGCAAGCTTTCCTTCCTTCTTTCCTAGCAATTTCAATAATTAATTGTAACCAATTACACCTTCCACCCCGATGTGTCCCAAATTTTGTACCTTTTGTTTCTGTTATTACTTTAATGCTTACTTTGAAGAACATTCACTTCTATGTTCCGCAACATGTCGTCCCATATTATGATTTTCAGGCTCGGGTAGTTGTCCTTAATGTACTGGGCCACCTCGGTCACATGGTCCAGGTACAAACCTGCCTTTCCATTCTTACAGCTCTGTACTCGTTTCTGGCAATTCGGACATAAGCCCATATGCCAAATCTATAAACACAAAGAGATTATAGAGATTAGCTTAATGGATTTAATAAAAAGAAAATTAAAAACGTGTTGAAGGGACAATCACAAGTGAAAGGATTAGAAGGCACTAAAAGGATACCCGATCTGGATTTAGACCTCATAAAGAAGCAAATGAATCAATCTTCATACCAAGATAAACTGGAAAACAAGTTAGAAGAGAAGGTATGATGGAATTATGTATCTTTGTTTTATAGACTTAGTGAAGATTTTAATGTAATCTCAATTTATTCAAAATTTTATGAATCTATCAATAGTTTATAAATAAATGTTTCCAAATCAATACATGAGAGCACCTGGGCTACAATAAGCCTGTATGTGCCCACAGGAGGGAATGTTTTGTATGTGCTTAGAATCTCATGCTTATTAAGTAGATTTTTTGCATTTGTTTTAGGGCTGTGGTATAGATATAGTGTTCTAAATGTAACACCGTTTGTGTACTGGTCAATAATAGAGGAAGTTATTGGCTGACGAACTCAAAAAGGAGCAGAAGTGAATAGAACTTTATTGTACCAATGAAAACATTACCTACTCAAATAATAAATAATATTATAAAAAATTATAAGAATAAGTAAATAAAACATGATTCTACTGATGAGCATAAGAAACTAATAAGTTGTTTATATTGAAACATTTTAGATAAATTTTGGTTTTCCTAGGCAGTCTTCAAAGAAAGTACACACCTTCTTTCGTTTTTTTGTTCCCTTCGGATCCTGTCAGTGCAAACTTTCTGGTAGAATGAACTGAACATATTCCTAGACCCTGGCAGTTCATTCATACGTGTTCAATTCGTGACTTGAGATTTAATTATAGCATTGCATTTTTTTAGCGTGTTGATTGGTTTCATCGTGGTCATTACTTGCAGCAGGGACAGTAGGGTCTATATTTTCAGCCTCTATAATTTCTTCAATGAAAAAGGGCGGTGTATAATATAAATATAAAAGTCGACAAATGGTTGCAAGTGATGGTCATGAAGGTACAATGAAACGGATCACTTTATAAAATACTATATTGTTGAGACAAGGGATTGTATAACATGCAACCACTGGTGAGGTCTGTCACAAAAAGTAAAAATAAAAACTAAGTAAAATGACTGTAGCTCTAAAGGGTGCTACCGCAAGATCTACACACAAATGTTAAACAATTAAGTATGGTGGTGACTATTATGTAATAATGTTTTTCCTTTGTATAAAAATTCTTTTGATAAGCTCATATAAACAGTATTAGTATGACCATGATCATTTCCAGCTGCATTTTGGGTATTCCTTCCAGCATAAATCTGTAAGTTGTATGTGTAATCTTCCATATAGTGCACATTTTCTAGACCTAAACAGTAAGGTTTCCTGGAATTGGTGGGAATGAGTTGTGTAACCTTTTTATTCTGAAAAGGTGAAGAGGTTGAGGATGATGGCGAATCTGAAGAAAGTTGGATTTTCCAAAGTTAATGCATCAGATGATCAGAGTCATTCAAGAGGGAAGTGATGTAGGTTGACAATCCAAAATTAAACCTATAGGAAAATATGAATGGAATTGTGACATTGGTGAAGAATCTGATTTTGTGGTAACGATTTCACTTATTGATTCAGGCTCAAGCAAAGGTAATGTTTTCTGATTCTGGTATTTATTTTGTACATAATTTGGTTTGACATATGAAAGAAACAGGAACTAATACCAGCACCTGCAGGCAGTAATGCAAGGCCGAATTTTCACAAAGATTTAATCATGTTATCGATGCGCGGCAAATTGATTTCCATTGTATGACGTGTGACCCAGACAATATGAACGCCACACAATGTGATCAGATTGGTGCCCCGTTTATTTGGCCTTGACTACAAGCCTTTAAGAAAATCAGCTCAGTGAGTTACCAGTGGCCCACTACCGCCACAAGCATTATTTCTTCATTGGAGCCATTCTCGCCCATTCCGAAAAATGTGTATGGCAAGTTATGATAGATATCACATAACTGGGATAATGAAACTAATATTTATGACTAAAAATAATAGTATATTAAAGTATGAGTGGATATTGAGCTCTTTCAAACACGCGCAGCCGGAGTGCTCGAAATAGAGCAAGTGTTTGAAAGAGCAGTTATCCACGAATACTTTACGCGATTTTTTTTATTGGTACCATTTTTTATACCAAAACCAAATGCATACCCAATATGATTAATTTGAATGACACTCGTGACGGCCCGTCGCCCGTCGTGCCACCAATCGGCTCGTCCCGCTACGGTCAAAAACGCTCTCTTATTGGTTGATTTGGCCGTTGTTGATACGTTTCCATAGCGACTTTAAAAAACGCGCGTGCGAAAAAGCCCGATTTACGCACGCCAAAGCATGTTTGAAATAGGCAAAATAGCGCACCAATAAAAAAAATCTCCTCCTGAGATAAATATGCCATTTACATCATTGGAGTATACATATTCAATTTAGCATGGAGACAGAGAAATAAAAAATGACTGCAGCGAACACTACATTATTTTTCACGCTGCCGCTATCGTAAATCGCTCTTATATGCATAGATACGTAGCATGAAAATGGCAAATAACATTCGTGTATTATTTTTCCTTGACGACGGAATGTAAATACTGTCATTTACATTCCTAGGAAAATCAAAAGAGTAAATCAAGTTGATCTATCCCTAGTTACGCATATGTCAGACAAGTCAACTTATATGTCAGAGTGACGTATGTCCAAACTAAATCAAACATTTCATTTTTTGAGGAATTATGAGGAAATTTTCAACGGCAGCGTGAAAAATCTAATAAGCCACATGGACTGTATCGACTGTTAACATTCTCGGCAAGTGACGAGCCGAGGCGAAGCCGAGGCTCGTATACACTCGCCTCGAGTGGTAAAACGTCTTTACATTCCTTGTGACTTAAATAACTATTAATGTTATTTAATTTATAACGTAAATACCACTCATGATGAAATAATGTTTCTTATTTTCCATGTCAACAGTATTTTTTCGAAACACTGGCAATTTAATTTGTTCTCACCTCGTCTCCTCCGATATGGATGTACTGCAAGTTCGGGTGGAACGCGATGATCTGCTTGACGATGCTGCGTATGAGCGGCATCGACCCGCTATTCGTCGGGCACATCGAACTCGGGTAAGCTTCCACTTCGCGCAAACCCCGCCACTGTTCATGTTTCAGAATGAACTCCATGTGCCCGAAGGTTTGCACTAATGGTATCACTGCCAGGTCCGAGTCAGCGGCTAGAAATGTCAAAACTTAGAATAGTGATAAGTGATAATATTGCATGTAGGCTTAATAAATATTTCGCAAGTGTAATATTATTCTGTTTCTTTCTGAAATAATTATTGATATAGTTATTAAACCGTTGGAACATGGCTGCTAGATGGCAATGTGCTAAGACAAAAGTTTCACTCCACACCTGTCTCATGCAGCTTTGCAGGTTTTTGTTTCTTGAACAATGTCTGTTAAGTTCCACAAATGGAAATTTGTATCTACATACATTATTCTTACCCAGATTGATTAACTGCTTAGCCTCTTCCAGGGTATAAGGTGCCCCGCTGACCTGGGCACTATTGGAGAGCCCACCAACTTGGATCAACTCCTTTGTGTACGGAAATGTGTCCTCCCACTCCAAGAGTACGCCTGTTGCGCCGATCTCCTTGATGAATGGGAAGAACTAGGAATATGGAAGTTAAAAAGTGAAGTTGTTGCTTCATCAAATTTACCATTTCGAAGAAATGTAGCTTTGGAGGGGCTCCTTTCAGGTCCAGGTGCACCAACCTAAACAGACGTGAAGTCAATATTTATGTCCTTACATTATGTTAGGTAGTTGAGTCTCTGAGATTCATGTAGGTGTACAATTTAATCATGATTCAACTAAATTCAATTTAGTTACACCAGTAATGAATTGAATCGATCAATAGGTGGGTGTTAAGCAAACATATGAAGAGTTAAATTCAAGGATCCCAAAAGAGACAAGAGAGGAAACAAAATCTTACATATAGATTATAGAAGTACAATTTGTAATCAAAATCATTGAGACTTAACAATGGAAGTGGTTTGGACATTTGGATTGAATGGGAGAAGATTTGACATGCCAAACGAATATGAGAGAGGGAAAGTCTGGAAAAACTTGGGATGGCTCAATAACAGAGACCCTAAAGGAAAGGAAAATAGTGTGGAAGGATGCAGTCAGAAGGGCAAGAGAGAAGAAGCAATGGCATAAGATGAAACTGAACGTTTCGTATACGTAAAGGGATTCGGTTGGAACGCCGCCGACTGAGAAAATTACTCACCTTTGGGTCCCGAACGTTAAATTCTCCATCCCGACCTGACTGCAAAATACTCACGAACCTAACCTCACATTTTTGTTTATTTACAAATCCGTCGCACGCTCTCACGGAACTTCGAATTTGACACGGGACGACGGCCTTCAGCCGCCGTCGCCAAACCTGTCGTGGTTGACTGACCTTTTGTTTACGGTCGATTGATCGTTGCGACGTCGCTGGCCGGTCCTCCGTCCCGGTAGGACCCCTCCCGTAGCGGCGGCGACTGCGACGGCCCTCTTCCGACGGATGATGAGCGCCAAGGGCTGCACCCATTTGCAGAGCTTTAAGAAATGCCACAAGAACCTCGAGTCCTTCAAGTGGATCCACGCAGTCTTTGTGATGAATAGCACGCCGAAAACGCAGATGACCAAGGTGAGCCGAGATGATGTCGTGATTCCTTTGTTTCAACGAATTCTGATCGTCTAAACTTTACAGTTGAGTTTTAATTCCCCACAATGTGGTTTCCCATTCGAAAATTTCCGTGTTGTTTTTACCAATCAAAGCACAAAGCTTCCCTTATCATTTCATATCATACCCCTACCAGACGCAATTAGGGGCCCCGCCTAGATTTCTCGTCGGCCATCTTGGGGACGTAAGCGGTATAACGGTGAATTACGAGGGGGTATTTAGAACTTTGTCGATAACGAATTTTAAATTTTAAAAGCTCTCATCGATTTTACTGATTAGAGAACTGTAAACAAACCACACGTCGTTAGGGTTGCCTCGCCCGCGCCACCTGTCAAGTCGAAATCGGAAGTAGGAAAACGATGTTTTTAGCGGCAGATTTGAAATCAGTTACCGTTAGAATTATTAGGAGGATGGGTCGATACCATGAAGTGACTGTTTCAGAGCAATTTACAAGGGGGCTAATAACCGCTTTAGATGATGCCCATAAGCTTTTGATGAAAATTTCATTGTTTGTTATGCATTTCAAGGGTACGTCAAGTAATCCCTTACAATATATTGGCAGAAAGGGTCATTAGATCATCAATCAATGTTTATAAAAATTAATGAGGGTGTGTATGTTCTACCTTAGCCTCACCATGCTGTGATGGGTCCAAACCAAAATTGGCATATGTATTCTTTGTACTCAGAACTGAATATGTTACTTTGTGCAAATGTTTTTGATGTGAAAACATTTAATGGCGCACTGAAGTAGTAAATTCGAGAACACACGTAAGACATACAGAAAGTAAATGGCGTGTTTGGCATTATTTATGTATGGCTGCAGTTTCTGGTCTTTTTCTAAACAACTGAGTAACCGGTCGCGTTTAGCCGAAAATTATTTTTATATAGTGTATCTATTACTCTGTCTCCTTTCTCTCTTTCTTACTAATCTTTCTCATACACATTTTGATCGGAAAGCGTGCCTAGTAATTTTCTGAAAATTTCGAGAAAAAACCGAGTGCACCTATCTACTTATCCTGACCCTTAAAATGTACTATGTATTTCATTATTACATGATACTATGACTATTTCTGTCTGTTGGCTATGACTGTCTCACATTGAAAATAAACTTCCATGTCAAGCTATTTGACACTGTCATCTCATCAGCCGATGATAATGAATTAAGTTTAGCACAGTTGTTTTTGGTTATCATGCTTCAAAAAGAATATATTGGTCAAGTGCGAGAAGATTTAAGTTATTAAATTAAATCACAGAAAAGATCGAAAAGAGAAAAGAAAGACTATATATAGTCTTTCTTTTCTCTTTTCGATGCACTATAGTGCATTCAAAAGTGCATTCAAAAACTGTTGTTTTATATACATAAAACACACAATGGGACGTTTGGAATTCATAAGAGTGAAAGGGAGAATTGGAGGAATGTTCAAGCCATACAGGTCTATCCTTCTCCTTACGCATCTCTGGTACTGGAACAAACCCTTAGAGAACATAGATAGTTGGAAAATTGTATATAATTTGTTATAAAGTTAATAGTTGTTTTTAGTAACTTAATATGTGTTTGGTATCACATACCATGGGATGTCTTTAAATTTAAAACTTAAAGTAAACCGTAACAATTAACAATGTTTAAATCAGTTAAAACTTATCACATTAATCAATATGAAATTAAAATACATTTACCTCTTCTATGTAACTACTTTTGAAGGGTTGTAACTGTCGTGAATCAGCCTGGAGATAACGGGGTGACCTTGAAATTACTAGAAACCGATAGGAATACCTAGCTGGAAAGTATCATCCCGAGGATGTTGTCGGCACAAGTCCCACCATGTTCAACCCACACTGTCTCGCTTCTGCTTCACTACTAATCACTGGTTACTAGTGACAGAGAAGAAAAATCGCCTAATTTGGATACATTTCTGGTTATGCAAAGGAGTCATCTTAAGTTCAGAGAATACTAACTATTTAAAATTGTTTGTATTTTTAATAAAGGCGATTCAGATTATGCCCATAACTCAAAAACCATAATAGCCATAAATTTGGCAATCTGCTCGGGAGAAAGCTGATGAAAAGTGGTCAGTGCCCATGTAAAATCAGATGAACCATAGTGGTTGCTGTTGATGAAAACACAAAATTTTATTGCTTTGTATGGGCATTAGGTTGTCGCGTTCCGCCTAAGCTCTTAAGAAATGTCTTCAATATTATACTTATATATTATATTGTATATTAAAAACATCTCATTGGTGACTATACAGGCTTTAACACCCCTATAGTCACTACAATCTCAATCTGATATATTTCTTTGTGTACTTCATTTTGGAAATTGAACAAATAAATGTTATGAAATAAGAAAGATAAGAAAAATAAGAAAATGAAATAAGAAAACGGCTATCTACCACATACAGTAACTTCATTATTACTCCTCTTTGATTATTCTACTATGACTACTATTCATATTTTTTCAGATATGCAATGCTTACTGCAGGACTTGTAAGAAACGTGGCCCGTTCCTGCACGCTTGCCTAGAGTGCGTATACTTCGGCTGCCAGAAACACATCAGGGAGCACACAAAGACTCAAAAGCACGTCTTCTCACTGGAGCTCATCTACGGCCAGATGCATTGCTCGTCGTGCAGCGATTACGTGTATGATGCTGAAGTAGATGAGATCACCCTCGAGAACAAGATGCAGTCCAAAAACTTTAAGAAAAGGTACCTCAAGCTGTATTGCCGTGGATTATGAATTTTTTCAACTTCTGTTAACTCTCCGAGTGACTTTTGTAGTGAAGGTGGTGCAGTGTGAGTTAAAAGTGACTTAAGTGCATAGTGGAGTGGGATCCCTAGATTCGTGGAGTCGCCAAATCGAAACAAACTTGACTAACCCGATTTGTTTTGTTAGGCCCTAGAGACTTGAACCGAACCAAAACCTAAGCATTAATTTTTTATGTAATTTCCGTACACCTTCGACGAATTAAATTAACCTGCAAGGAATTAAATCCTTCCAGACATAAAGCTTTCTTGGTGTTATTTGTTACCTGAATTCATAAACCTTACTGAAACAAACTAATATACAGTGGTAAAGTCAATACCTACAGCATTACCTTGACACAAATATGGAAGTGTGAATGTTTTCAACATTTTTGAACCTGTTGGAATGAAACGGTGTTGGTGGAACATACAGGTTATGAAGTTTGTCAGGATAACTTGCAGTCCTATCACCAACCCCTCATAAGAAGAAGGAGGACATACAGGTTAGGTATTAGCGAAACTTGTGAGGGTACCTACTGAGATCATCAGGGACAACACCTAAGTCTAAGTCCACAAAAGAACCAGGATATCAACGGGAGGTACCACCCTACCCTTTCAGCCTTAAACATTTGTAATTTTTGTAAACAATCTATGTCCACATTCCAAAGGTGGCAGGATTAGTTTCTTGTCCATGTGTCTCAAATACCAAATGAAATCACGATTTTTCTGAGAACAGTGATTCATCCAATGTTTATAGGAAAGGCTGCCTCTAATAAAATAAGTGTAAATAGTAATACAATAATGAGTACTGTTGCAAATAGCAACTGATAAGGTATGGAATTTGAGACACATCAGCATAAAAAATAGGTACTAATTATTGTGATATGTGATTAGTAATTCGATAATGTGTGGTATTTAAGGCACCTCAACACAACATATGTAACAGTTGGAGTGTATTCTTGATGTTGGAAATGTAATAAATTACATGAAGACATTTAATGTCTTCTTAATTCTCTTTCTGGTCCTTTGCCTTTTTGTCATTAAGTGTAAGGCTGTTTGTAGTCCTTGTTTTTATTGTCCATGTTAACCTCTTGACATATTCTCTGATTGTTTTTAATTGTACTTGTCCGTTTTATTCCTTCCTATCAGTTTAGTTTCAAATGCTGTCAGCTGGTTGTCCACTATTTGTTGCTTTTATAGGTTCTATCTATAATTTCAACTCCCGCTGTTAACACTTGTTAGCTTCTTTAGTATTCTTCACATGTCTTCTTTAAATTACCACTTTAAACGTTTTATATAATGTTAAGAAAAATAACTCCTGCCACAAAAAAGCCCCACCCTAGTAAGTGCATTTGTAACTACAATGAAGAACAATTCCATATATTAAAATTTGTGATTTTCCCAAAAATCATACCTGCAGTATGACCCATCACAACAAATAAGTTATAAATGACCCCTCCTACTACACCAACCCTCTGTAACCTTCCAGATTGTTCGACTGGACGTTCTGGGATGCGACAGAGGAAGAAAGGGATCTTCTCTCCCGCAGGACGAAGAAGATCTGCATAACCCCCGAGTCAACCGTGGGCTTGAGAGGCCTCCTGAACCTCGGCTCGACCTGCTTCATGAACTGCATCGTTCAGGCGTTGATGCACACACCGTTCCTGCGGGACTACTTCCTAACTGAGCGGCACAAATGCAACGGAGTACCTGGGACATGCCTCGTCTGCGAGGTCTCCAAGCTGTTCCAGGTGAGGGTGGTGGCAAGCCGAATGGGCTTTTTTGTTGTTGTAAGAAGCTTAAGAAAACTTGCAGAAAGTTTGAAGATTGGTTCAAAATTATGTTATGTGGGTAGTAAACTGAACAAGAAGCTTTTGCTTTGAACGTTTTCGAAATTTGAAGAAGTAGCCTCTTCTGGATTATTCAGTAAATCTTCAACGTCATTTTAAAATATATATACATATGTATTATATACCTACTTATACTTTTGATTTAGGTGCATTTTATTAATCATTAGATGCTTTAAAGTTATTAATTATCTAACAAATTATTATTGTAAAAAGATATTGAAGAAAATTTGTCAAATTGTTTTTTAAATAAAAATAAAAGTGTTTTACTTGCATAATACCCAGTTGTAACAATCAAATGCATATCAATAAACATCAGATCAATCAATTTATCTAATCAAACATTGGAGAGAGTATTTAAAAGAAGGTGCCTGTAAAGACAAATAATTGTATATTTTGCGATTTGTATGTTTGCATTTGTAATCCTTAGTGCATATTTTCTAAATCCTGCTAATACTGAACAAGAAGAATCAATTCGTCTTTTAGATTTTTCATTACTTATTTTAGATTTAGACTTAGTCCTCATATGCCTCCAGAATCTTCCTATTCTTTCTCTAATCCACTGTCCTTTTTTAAGGAGTTTTATGGAGGCGCCAGGGAGCCGCTAGCGCTTCACGAGCTCCTTCACGTTATATGGACCAATGCCAGATATTTGGCCGGTTACGAGCAACAGGATGCCCATGAGTTCTTTATGGCTACGTTGAATATTTTACATAAACATTGCTTGGACACCATGCCGAAGAATAGTGAATTGAACGATGGAGGGAAATGCCCCTGTATAATAGACCAGATCTTCACAGGATCGTTGCAGAGCGATTTAGTGTGCCAGAACTGCAAGTAAGGGTAGAAATCAAAAATAGTAGATCTTATTGGGTAAAGTGAGAGGTGTTGAGAATCGGTTTAAACAAACAATTCAAAATAAGAAAAAACAAACTCCGCGATTTAGACTCGATAGCCCAAACATACTGATCATTAATTATATTGCGTATGTCTAATATTAATCTACATAAAATTTTACACAAAAATGATTTGGAAAATGGCACTGGTTAACTTGAACAGTAAACTGATCGGAAACAGTTTTGAATTCTTTTGCTTGAACACATTTTTGTTACTGCACATGTCTCCTACCAGTTAACTGGATAGAAAGATCCTCCTTAAACAAATCCCATTAGGTTAAATGAACTTTTATATCTCGAATAAAAATCTGACAAAAATTTGAGTAAAGGCCATTGTTATTGCAGTACTTGGTAAATTTATCAAGATCCTCTTGTATGAACCCTTCTGACTACGAAATAATTTCAAATCCTATGTATTATATGTTCAGAATTTTACCCTTCACTTTTCTTATCTGTTTACTACTATAGTGATTAACACCCTCAAGAAGCAGACAGAGGCAGGAAAGGTACAGCCAGGTCTGGATCTGAAAATCTTATTTCAGAACCTCGACTTAATACAGATATCAAAAGTAATTCATATAAAATGAAATCTTAAAATCAGTACATTTCGACAACAATCATTCTCTTGTTTAAAACTGTTAGGGCTGGTACTTTGGGACCTGATTAAACATCGGATCAAGTTAATTCCCGATTAAAACGGTCAGTCAACTGTATCGCAGTTATAAATAACAGACAAAAGTAGTCGTACCTTAGTTGGTTGGCTGTTTTAATCGGGAATTAATATAATCCGATGTTTAATCAGAAGCAACAGTACCGATCCATGTAACAGTCAAAACAACATAAAGAAATTAAAAACCACATTCAAATATGCAATCATATGCTTCTGCCACCTGAATCAAAAATATTGTATTGAAATAAAAAATAAAAGTATGGAATTTAATAATACCCCTTATTTTAAAATAAAAATACTATAATAGTAGTAGTATAAATCGAAATCATGTCTCAAGAATCCGAATCGCATTAAGTACAAGAGAGTGTTTCTTTAACTCCACCACAAGGAACTACAAGAAGTGGCTTCAAATGCAGTAAGGAATTTGCTACCTGATAAGTCTAGAGAAGCATATGAAAAAGTTTACAATAACTTAGATTCATATAAATTTTACATACCCCCACCGAGGGCCTTACTGTACGAAAACGAGGAACCGTGAGGTTTTTATTATATGATACACCTTTCAAAATACAGAAACGAATAGCTTATAATCAACACTAGCATACTTGCATCCATATCCTATCGACGCGTCGGCCATATTTATTTTTAATTTTGTTTTGACAGACAGCATTAGGGAATATGATTACCAACCCAACAAAAAAAATTACCAAAAACAATGCTTTAATAGACCTCATTAAAGCACTGTTTTCGGCCATTTTAGTGTTAGAATAGCTGTCATTTTAGTGCCGGAACATAGAAATATGTATATATAGCTACTAATCGGAATACAGTAATATACACCCTAGGATAAAGCCATTCCGAGAAATAATTTATATTTTAAGAAGGGGTTTATGTTAGCGATTTTAAAAAATCTACCTCTCTGTAATGAAAGTAGCCAAATAATTTTTTGAAATCTGAAGAGTAGTTATGTTTAAGTACGGAATTAGCACTCCAACCCTTATAATAATGCCACCTAAATCGTCGTTCGCCTCAGACTAATTCTTACTTTATTGCCTTTGTTGTCTTAATAGATGAGCCCTAAACGACCTAATCTGATAAGTAATCAAGGGTTAAATTCAGAATTATAATACTAAGAAACTCTTTATAAACTCCCTAATATGTAGATCTAGATAACGTAAAGTTCTGATGGTTGTTACGTTCCAGCAACGTTTCACCGAAGATCGAGCCGATCAAGGACTTCTCCCTCGACTTGGGCTCTGCCACTCTGGGTGGCAGGCAGCCGACGTCGCTGGACGAATGCCTCGAGCAGTTCACGAGGGCCGAGCACTTAGGCTCAACGGCCAAACTGATATGCTCCACTTGCAACTCCCATCAGGAGTTCACCAAGCAGCTAACGTTGAAAACGTTACCGATAGTCGTAAGTTTTCACTTGAAGAGGTTCCAAAGGTTGTCAGATAAGGTTATTGCGGCAGCGTATTCGTATTATTACGTCATTGTTTGTATGTCTGCTTTTAGATCCAAGAGAAAATCTCCACGGTGATATCATTCCCAGAAATGTTGGATATGACCCCTTTCATGAGTAGGAGTAAAAATCAGTCACCTTTCCCGTCCGATAATAGGTACTCCCTGTTCGCCGTAGTCAATCATTTAGGAACCTCGATTAACACGGGACATTATATAGCTTACGTTAGACAACAGTATGATTACTGGTACAAATGTGACGATCACGTTATCACTAGGGCGAATTTAAACGAAGTCCTCGATTCCGAAGGGTAAGGAAGTGTCAGATTTGTAAGAGAAAAGTAGCTTTACTTATCCTCTCCTCTGTGATCCTCACTAACCATTTCTGCATTCCATCTACTATTCCTATACAACAGATCCAATCTATTTTCCATTAAAGCTCAAATATTTCACAAAATGTGTGTTTTGGGAAAATTTTTATTCATTTTATCGTTTTTAGGTATCTCCTTTTTTATCACAAACACGTTCTAGGTTACGAGTGAACGAGCCTTCATTTGGGATTGAACGTACAAAGTATTATGGTGTAAAAATTTCGGTATATTTCATTGTGGTGTAAAATAATTCGAGTAACTTTTTAAAGACTTTCCAGTAGAAAGGAATTAGTAGATTATGAAGTACCTCCGAGCGATTTTACCTTTATTATTGTTATAATCTTAATGGCTGTGGACAGTAAGGACACTTTATTAATAAAATATATATCTATAAACAGGACTGTGGTTTATCATATTGAAATATAAAACCCTATAGGATACTTACTAATCTGTCGGAAAAATAACTTTCGCTTATTATCGTCGCAATTCTTTTCTCAATGGTGCCTAAGTAGATTTTAACATTGTACAAGTTCACTTTGTAATCGTTACCTATAATGTAATTACATTAATCGCCAGTTGTTCAAATTTATCTCCTACTTACTTAACAGTTCCAAAATGGGTGCCTTGTCACAAATTAATTTGTTGAAGATGGTTACTGTTCCATCCAGTACTGTTTGGATATCTTCGGATGTCTTTGAGAGGCGCCTTTGGTTTTCTTCCAACTAAAACAATATAATTAACAAAAACTGCACGCCAGTGTCATACATGAAGGACAAATGGGATCTTGGCAACTTAGGGCCTTGCCAGATATCCAGACATTAACTCTGCAAGTTCGAGTTATTAAATCTAATTGGAAAGTCTTCAAATTCCCTACAAATTTAAATCCAACTGAAGTGCGCCTACGTCCTCGATAACTATAAACCACGTTTATGGACTAAGTTTGCTGCGTCCGATCCTGCAGTTTTTAATTCTCCAACTTTGATACATATAACTGCAAATTATGACATCAAGTTTGCTAATTTATGTTCGTAATTCCTACAACCTAATTGGAACTCAAATGAATTATATTCAAACTTCCAAGATGGCGACAAAGTCAAGTCACATCAGATTTGTTAGGTTAGGTTCCTGATTCCAAATGGACTGTCTCCAATCTTCCTACAATGTTAAATCCTGGCATCAGGTTGTTACAACTGAAATATCTCCAAGCAGCAACTTTCAATTCTCACACCAGATTTATTAGTTCAGATCAATGCAACTAAACTATCCCAACTCCTCCAATGTGCTCGTAACTTGTAACTTTGTGATTGCATTAGGTTTAATATTTCAGGATCCTGATTCCAAATGGACTGTTCCCAGCACTCCAACATCATAACAACATTAATTCCTAGTAGAAGATTTGCTACTAAGCATGCTTAAAATCAACTTGACTATCCTTAACTGTCTAAGATGCTAATAATGTCAAATTCCCATAACAAATTTGTTAGAATTAAAAGGTTGCCTGTATCATCTTGACTGCCCCCAAGGCTATACCTGCCTAAAACTTTCAATCATGACATCAGATTTATTCAATTAAAGTGCTCTCAAGTCACTGACAATTCCAAACTATGTGACCAAATTTGCTGGGCATACCCATTCAAAAATTCCCCAAAATTGATCCCACAACATATTCATTAGTCTAGACCACCGAATACAGCTGAATTATCCTAAACTCTTCAACATAATTGTAACATTAAATTATTACACCTGGTTTAATAATTTAGGATGCTGATTCCAACTGAATTGTTCCCAAGACACCCTAACAACTTTAATGGTTCGCATCAGATTGACTAGCAAGGGTTCTTGAGTTCAATTGAATTGTCCTCAAGTCTCCAAGATGTCAACAAGTTTAGTTCTGATATATTCCAACCTAACTGTCTCCATCTTTTTTACAATTGTAAATTCTTACATGAGATTTGTCGAACTAAAGTGCCCCTAATTCCTCAACAATTTTAAACCTCGAGAGCAAATTTGCCGGGTCAGATTCTGAAGTCCTCAATTCTTTAAATTCGAATTTCTGGATTCAATAGAAATAGAGTTGGTTCAATATTGTTGCTAAAAACATTCGACCCACAATCCCCAGAATCATATGAAATAAATCCAATTCTGCTACAAGAAGACATGGCGGATCAATGATTCAATTCTCAGGGTAAGCATCCTCGGGGTCTTGACCTGAGGGGTGTTCGGTTTGAAGATGATAGCTCAGGTGGTGAGATAAAGTAAACGGTGGAAACAAATCTACTGACAATTATTGGTATATACTAAAAGTGACTTGTAGGGGGATGGTGAGTAACAGCACTGACAATTTTACTTAAGGGAGAGATAGACAACACACCACGAAAGAAAATAGATTGACAACAACCAAAGGTACAAAAGAAACAACAAAGGTGAAAATGTGCTAGATGGAGTGAGTTGAATGCTAAGGGCATGCTAACATGATTCTGGAGAGGGCGCCGGAGTACAGCATGGCGAAGAATCTACTCTTATATCGGAATATCTTTTCCAGGGGCAGCGTTACGGACTAACTGACTAACTGACTGGCTTGCTGGTTGAATAATGACTATCCAACGACCATACCCGAATGTTTATTTCCGTCATTTATTCGCGTCATTTATTTTGTTAATTGTTCCGGCGGTTAAGTTTTGTCGACTTCAATAAACGAACGTATGGTTAAGAAATTCCTTGTGATATTTTGGACAATTCACGTTTTGCCCCTGGTTCAATTCCTTAGTCTAGATTGTTGCTGTGTTGAATGTTGTGCGTGACAATAGTATACAGGCACATTAGATTGACTTGGCGAGGAAGCATGATAGTCTTCCTATTCAAATCAGGAAGAAGTGGCCACATAAAGGCCAAGTATTTTGGGCCAATAAGCCTCTTCTGGTTTATAATGAAAACATTGAAATTGTACATTGTTACTCTGCACCTCATGTCACATGCTCACAACTTTTTAGAACTTTAACATCACATGTCTATAAATTCTTCACCTGTTTTTTCCCTTCCTGAAGTTCGATTTCCAGATTCTTCAAAGTGGCCTCACGTTCCTTTGAACGTAGAGCGCTCTGCTCGACTTGTTCGTCTACAAATAAAGTTACCAATCTATCTGAACCTGTCTTAGATTCGATGCACTTACCGATTTTTTCTTGGATTTCCTTGATGTTCGAGTTCAGCGTTTCGATCTCGTGATTCAGTTCGTTAACGTAATTAAACAGGGCAAAGTTCTCCTCCTCCTGTTTCAAGAACTGCGAGGCGATGCGCTGGACGTCTTCCTCGGTACAAAATTGCTGAAACAGAAAAAGTGGACGGGAGTCGCAATTTTGGAAAAGGTTCAAGGGTTTAGATAAATTTAGAGAAGGTGGGAGGAGTGTACCTGTATTTTTTCCATTGTGTCTTTGTAGGCTCTCAACTGGTTCTCCAAGGCTTGCGCTTGGTATTCCTTCTTTTTCCTCTCTTTTTCCTCCAAATCCTTCAGGATACGTTTCTGCCCTTTCACGCTTAGGAACTCCCTCAGCGTAAGGTCATGGTCGAGTTTCCTCTGGATCTCTCTCATCTCCTATTAAACGAACGAAAGTTCAGCAGAGCCGATCAGAGTCGTAGTCGTAACTCAATAATCCTTGTTTGATGTGAAACTCCGATAGTGAACTTTTGTTGCTCTGTTCAAGTAAACTCTGTTTCCATACTTTAGTAATGGACAATCGAACAAATTGACAATATTTCTCAGCAACTAAACCAATTTAGTTAAACCAACAGTGAACTACATAAGTATATACGATCGGGCCTTATTAGGCTATTGCCCAACAACTCATATAAATAACTTCAGTGTAATGAACAGCGTGTAATAGTTATTTATTATACAAGCGGATAAAATGAACGTTTAACGAGCGATAGGTTTAAACGCGCGCGCGGCGGCGCGTTAATATTGCGACTTTTATCCGCGAGTGTATACGGTTTATTCAATTTTGCCATATATAAACTGACGATTCGCGGAGTAAGTCCAATTTTAAAGAGAAAATTTGAAAAGATCGCAACTTCTGTGCCACAACTTTGACAACGACAAAATGATCGAAAAATGGAATAGGCAGCGGATTAAAATGTTTTAATCCGCTGCCTAAATAAACAAAATAAACAATGACTTGATAGGTTCGATTTGACGTCAATAAACGTCAGTTTATATGGCAAAATTGAATAAATAACTATTATCTACTTTGCGTTGCTAATGATCTCATTATTACATCGAAAGTAGTGTAATAATATTCATATTATTACACCACTTTTGGTAACTTTTAGTTTTGTTTTCAGCCTGTCACGTAGACGTGCGTAGACGTCAAGGTTAAATTATTAGTATTTGAATAAATTTCTTGAGCAGCTTTGCCTATTTCTGGGGGTGTACAGGTCAATTCTACCTTTTTGTCTTCCATTTCGTGCACGTAAGTAACTAATTATTGAATCTGTCCGAGGGCTACTAGATTTTCAAATTCAAATACGAAACGTCAATGTCAGTGTAACCAACCCACGCAAAATTCCCTAGTGTGATACGAAAATTTGAGCATTCAAAATTTAATGAATAATTATTATGGTATTATATATTATATTACACCCGTTAAATAAGACGTATTGTCACACTCGTTCTATTAAAGCACTCGTGTGACAATACTCCGTCTTATTAAACTAGTAGAATAATATAGTAAATATGCCATTTACTTCTGTGTGTGCCAGGAAGTCGTTCTGCGCTTTCTTCTTCAGCGCGATAATCTTCAGACACCATTCTTCGCGTTGATCGAAGGCCAGAGTGGCCTGCTCGATCATCTCTACCATCACTTTTTTACCGTTTGCTATATCTTTTAGTAAATTGTTCCAGACATCATTGAAGTGTTCCCTAAGGAAGATAAAAGGAAAGTTGCTAGCTAAAAGGTATTTTCTGTACCTACCTTTCCTTGAGGAGGTGATCGATGTGGTTTCTGAGTTCCTTGTTCTTGGTCAGGACGAAGCAAAAGTGCTTCACTGAGTAGTCCAGTCGGTTCTGGAGCGTCCTGATCGACCTCTGGCCGCTGCTCAGTCTGGACTCGTAATATCGATCGGTGACTGCGGTTTTGGGCCTCAGGCTTTTGATATCTTGCTCTAACTTAAACAGCAATCGGGAAAGTGCAATGTGAAGGTCTAGTCACTTGCCTGTTACCTTCCTAATTTGGACTTCTAGCTCCTTCAGGTCTTCCTTTGCTTGCCTTATGGTGTTCCCGTACTTGATGTGTTCACCGACCAATCGGGAGATCGTGTCGTAGATCTTCTGATCTGACCTGGTCTGATTGGGGCACGTCACTACAGCGAAGTCCTCTAGGATCTCGGCTTTTTCCTTCCTCAGGACGGCGATGATCCTGCGTTGCTTCTCCAGCTTCTTCCCTATCTCCTCCAAGAAGGCCACCTTGTCGTCCTCCATTATCCGTAACTTCAGACATAATATATCAGCTTGTTATTTGCGTTTAGTATTTATGCAATATATTTCAATAAATATATATTCTCATTTGCATAGACAATTTTAAAATTGGTACCAGGAAGGCGACTGTGCCGTCACATGAAAGATATTCGTATCGTATTAGATAGTATTGTAATCGTGCTGATTTTCGGAATTTGAGATATTGGCATTTCTGGGCGGTTTGAGGTTCCCTGAGCTATAAAAACATGTTTTTGGAAACATGTATGTTTATGTTTGTATGGTGTATGTGGTCAACGTTTGTTTTTCAGAAACTATAAATAGTGGAAAGTTGAAGTTTTGTGTTTAGGTTGGGTCCCCTAAAAACTCTTAAAACTCTAAAATGCTTGTGAATATGACTGAAAACGGCAAAGTGTACTAAAGCAGTCCAGCACTGGGAGAAGAACCGAAGATGAGGGGAAGCACATGTACGAGTATATGCAGATATCAATAGAAATGCGAACTTTCAGATCTATGTTTTTATCCTCATTCCGGCAAATACTGAAGCTGTCTAAAATTTTTGAAGTGAAACTTCTTTGCGCCCGTTATACACGTTGGGATGGGGTGTCGGTCGAGAAATCCGAGGACAAAAGCCGTGTGGAGAGTTGCCTCTAGGCGAGAAAAAATTTACAACTCGGTAAATAATGACGGAAATGAGTTCAATTTTGTTACTAGGGAGTTTTTGGGGTCGCTGACAACAAATATCACATCGCCAGTGGTCTCCGAAGTACCTGGTGGTCACGGCCGCTGGTTCCAACGTCGTCTCCTGGAGTTTTATGAAAATGTAGTATATAATTAGCCGAAAAGTATAAACCCGGGGATTTTTGACGGCGCTGAATGTGAATATCACGACAACAATGGTCTCCGAAGTACCTGGTGCTCAGGGCCACTGGTTCCAACGTCGTCTCCGGGAGTTTTATGAAAATGTATTATGTAATTAGCCGAAAAGTATAAACCCGGGAGTTTGTGAGCTCGCTGAATGCTTCACTTTTATGTCATTAGAGAGACAGCGGGAACTATGTAGTCCATTCTTTCACGGTTTTTGCCAAAAATTTTAAAGTACCGCTTCAATTGACCTGAAATTTGAAATATACATAGGAAAAGTGTCAAAGAAAAAAGTTATATAGTACCGATGTGTGCTTTTATCCTGAGGGTGAGTGCCACCTCTTCTCGGGCTGTATGGAGAGGACCAAAATGGTCTAAATTCAATATTGAGTGGAGACGGGAACTTGAACAAAATTCATTCATCCCCATAGAAATGACAGTGACCTGGACCACCCAGTATATTAAATTTGATATTCTGTGCTTGCAAAACAAATTGCAGCAACTCATGTGGCTGCAGAATGCATTGGCTAATTTGCAGCATCATATTGTAACGTTTTTACTACTTACTAAAACTATAAACACTACGCGATTTGTACTAATTAATTTATTTCTTACACTACACTTATAAACTTAACTTAACAATCCCTTAACTTAATTTATATTCGCACACACCAATGTTTATTTATTTAACGCGCGCGGTCTCTCGCCCGAATGTTTACGTTCCGATTCTTCAACTGTCCTCGCCTTGGGTCCGGCATTTCTTATATACCAGGTATAAGCCTTCTCGAACTTTCGCGATAATTGCTAGAATATTCGATTTTCGAGGAACCCGTTATCGCATCGAACCTTCTCGGCTTCGACCCGTCCTTCCCGGGATCGCAATTCGGCGAACTTGTGTAGCTCCCGGCGTGTTTATGTCGCGGCGAGCCGTTTCGTTACAATATGAAAAACATGTGCCGGTTCTAATTGCACAATTATTGAAAATTATTCAAGAGAGGCAATTACTTTGGCAGAATTTGAAGTTAGATAAGAAGAAAATAGACATTCTCAAAAAAATGTATAGGTGCCGAGTTATGATCAATTTTTAGAACAATTCCCATAAAACGAACCAGGATACGACGTTGGTACCAGCCATCCTGGGCTACATTTACTTTGGAGACCATTGTCGTCGTGATATTCACGTTCAGCGAACTCAAAAACACCAGGGTTTATACTCTTCGTCTAATTATATAATATATTCTTATAAAACTCCCGGAGACGACGTTGGAACCAGCGACCCTGAGCACCAGGTACTTTGGAAACCACTGGCGATGTGATTTCGTTTTCAGCGACCCCAAAAACCCCCTTGTAACAAAATCGAACTCATTTCCGTCATTATTTACCGAGTTGTAAATTTTTTAGCAACCTACAACTATAAAAATGTATTTTCTTATGGACCGATGCAATTTTGCATTTCTCATTCATAACCAATGTTCACAAAATCTGTAGACGCTTTCACGAACTGAATGCAAAAAACCGCATCTCGATCCATATTACTGCCAACTAGGCGTATCCCTATTAGGCGAATTAAATTAGAAAGAAAAGAGGTGTTTTTGTAAAAAACTGTGTAGACGGGTTTGACAGTTGGAAAGGGTAGTTTGAATTATTACAAGAAACCTCTCATCTACAGGTTTATCAATTTTTTAGTGGAACCATTATCAAATAAACAATTAAAGTGCCAAAATCACTTTTATTTATAATTCCAAATAGCTTAGATTTAGACTTTTGCAGTCAACAGAGAACTTTTAGAGAAAATAATTATCTTTAAGATGAGACTTTCTAAATAAAATAACGCTATAAATAAAAAAGTTATTGCAAAAAAGGGGGCAAAATGGCCATTTTTAAATATTGTTAATAACTTTGTAATTAGTTGTTTTAATTAACTGAAATGTTTACAGTATTGGTGAGTTCTAATGTAGTACTTTATACGTATCAAAAGATGGGCTCGATCGATCGAGTAGTTTTTGCAAAATACTAATTGTTTATCCCGTTTCTTGAAAAAAATCAACAATTTTTAAGTCTTGTCCAGTCGATTTTTTTAAATGGATCTTAACAATCTTGGGCTCATCCTCTTCGTAAAGAGTTATATTAACGTTATATGTAAGAAAACAAAAAATTTTTTGATATCTATAAAAAAAATGTTAACAAACAGTATAGGTTTTTCAGCTTATAAACATTTACAATAACTTGGTTGGTTTTTATTCAAACTTCATGGCAATGATTTATTCGAAAAGCTGATTCAAAAATACGCATTTAAAAAGAAAAAAAGCCCTACAACCTTTGGGAGCCAAGATAGCCCTTTTTTTTAATTCACCGTCACGCTATAATTAGTAATATTAAGGGCTGAAAATAACAAGGTTTTTAGATGAAGAGTTGAAGTTTCCAACGGCACTTTCAGCGTTTAAAAAAAACCAAACATTGTTTAACGGAGAGCATTATAAACAAAGCGTAATTGCGTGTTGATTACTTTCCTGCTTGGAGTCCAAGGAGTGGGGAAAGCCGAAAAAAACTGCTCGAAAAAAAGACATTATTTCGGGTTCTACATGACCAAAATTGCTCATTTTTTTAAAAAACTGGGGTACAATGAAGAAATAATAACATATTTTCTGAGCAAAATTGCTTTACCCAAAGACCCCAAAGGCTATGATTACCTATGACCTATGATTACCTACTTTAAATGTTTTTATATACTCTAATTATATCAATTTGTATATATTTTTATTAATTATTGTTTAATAATTATACCTATAAATAAACATGATTTATGCATTGTTAACATCACATAATCTATACACTTCTGAGCTTTTATCACACATCAAGTAGGTTGGTTTTTCTATAATACCGTTTTCGTATACCTTCTTTATACACGTTCTGGCTTTGGGAGGAAGTTTTTAAAAAACTGGTAAGTAGAGAATTCGTAATTGTGGCGCTATACATCTCTCCTGGTAAAACTTTCAAAGAGATCATAAAGTTATAAACCAAAATTTATTAATTTATACCAGAGAAGGTTCCGCACTACTCGATGAAACTTTTCATGAAATCCCAATGATAATGAGCGGCGATTTCAACATCAATTTTTCCGATAAACAAACAGCGCCATTAATAAATTATCTAAAAGACAAACTAGATTGGTATTGTCGAATGATAAAAATCAAAGTACGACCAAATACGGAACGACCATCGACGCTGTATTTAGTAGATATCTTGAAAAATTTGAAACTAAAGTATTTGTGAGTTACTTTAGTTACCATAAGCCGATTGTGTTATTTTTGGAAAACGGTACGATTTCTAATGACCCACCACAAAATGATCGTGATGAAAGAACGATCATAGAAGAAATTACTGATAATGGTAATACATAGGTGTTTAATATAATGCTAAAGTCACTTCTATATCAATAGTAACCTTCATAGTGTAACGCGAAATGTCAGCCGCAGGGCGAAGTGTGTTTACTCCCGTCTTACCTCGGCGGGATGCTTCAAAGGAATTACTGCGACGCTTAAAAGACAGCTCCATGAATTCTCCCGGATTGTTGTTTACGAAACGTAATTTATGACCTTCTGAACATTTCCTACGTAAACATTATTAAAAGAACAATCAAGTACCTTATGGAGAGTATACGAGAAGGTTCTAGATCAGAATCAAGGTGTATATATAAGCGGGCTTGTTATCGAGGAGATGATTAGAAACAGAGAAGCAGACGTGAACGCGACATACGATACGAAAGCGGAGCAGTACAAATAAATTAAGTAGTGTCTAGTCTAGTGTACAAGTAGCGAAGTGTGTTAAATAAATTAGTGTACAATTAATGTAAATAAATTAGTAAATAAACGTTACATTGGTGTCAGAAGAGCGGATCATGATGAAGTTACGCGAATTAAAAGTGGCCGAGTTAAAAAAAGAACTCAAGGAACGGGAATTGAAAACAGGAGGGAAGAAGACCGAACTCCAGGAACGACTCGGCATTTTTGAAAGAAAATGGCCAGGACCCGGAAGTTTTCGAGTTCGAAGACGATGACATCACGAAGCAAATCGCCGCCCAGAGGGAAGAAAGCGCCGCCCAGAGGGAAGACATCACTGCTCAAATCGCCGCCCAGAGGGAAGACATCACTGCTCAAATCGCTGCTCAGAGGGAAGATATTTCTACCCAAATCGCCGCTCAGAAGGAAGATATTTCTACCCAAATCGCCGCCCAGAGGGAAGATATTTCTACCCAAATCGCCGCCCAGAGGGAAGATATTACTGCACAAATCGCTGCCCAGAGGGAAGAAATCGCCGCCCAGAGGGAAGACATCACTGCTCAAATCGCCGCCCAGAGGGAAGAAATCGCCGCCCAGAGGGAAGACATCACTGCTCAAATCGCCGCCCAGAGGGAAGAAATCGCCGCCCAGAGGGAAGATATCGCCGCCCAGAGGGAAGATATTACTGCTCAAATCGCCGCCCAGAGGGAAGATATTACTGCGCGGATAACCGACCAGATTGAGGCTCAGCGTAAGGAGATTGAAGAGAAGATCAAGCAGTTGGAAGAACGACTAGAACAACTCAGTAGCAGCGAGGGGAAAGAAGACGAAATTGAACAGAAGGTGAAGCAGTTGGAAGATCGACTAAAGCGAGTCAGTAGCGGCGAGACGAAGGAAGAAATAAAGGCGGTCGTTCAACAGAACTCGATATCCACCAATCGAGTGACGCCCCCAACGTTCGACGGAAAAATTCCGTGGGCCAGCTACAAGAAGCAGTTTGAGGCAGCAGCGGAGGCTAATGCTTGGTCCCCTCACGAGAAAGCTGTTTCCCTCACGGTAGCCTTACGTGCAGAGGCGTATATACGTGGGTTTACGTGGGAGACGCTATCCACCGAGGAAGCCGGGAATTACAAGGAGCTGCTGAGGCGACTGGAAATGCGGTTCGGCCAAACACATCTGGAGCAAGTTCATCAATCCCAGATGTCCAATCGCCGTCAGAGATCGAACGAGACCCTGCAGGAGTTCGAAGCGGACGTAGCCAGACTAGTGAGGTTGGCGTATCCCACGGCACCGGAACAGATGATGGAGTGCCTCGCAGTGCAGACGTTCGTGAGCGGGCTGCGGGACCAGGAACTGCAGAGGGCCCTGAGACTAGCTCGACCGAAAACATTAATGGACGCGCTCGCCATCGCACTGGAGCATGATGCAGCCATGGAAGCCTCCCGTGGTCACGGCCGTGTTCGAGCGGTTACAGAGGAAGTAGACACTGAAAAACTCGTGGAAAGGGTCCTACAGCAGATCATGGAGGTGCTGTCGGCGAAGAAGAAGGTAGTTCGCTGTTGGAACTGTGGCGAAGTAGGCCATGTGAAGAGTTCTTGCAAGCGGTCCAGAACAGCGGCGCCGGCAAAGGCCCAGGAAAACTAATGCGGGTCGATAAGAAAGGGGGAACGTCGACCCGTAGCAGTGGAAACCCCCGGGCCAGTATAGCCTCGTTTTCCCACCAATTGGGGAGCGCGTACGTCGATAGCACTATCGACGGGAGATCCCACGCCATGCTTGTGGACACGAGAGCTACGAAGACGATCACACGCCCGGAAGTTGTGAGGGACCGTAGGAAGATTAGGCCAAGTAGGTGGCAATTGAGAACTGCCACTGGGGAGAAGGCAGTAATACACGGTGAAGCAACGGTTAGCATGACGTTGGGACGAGTAAAGTTTGACCATCCTGTCCTCATAGCCGAAATTGAGGAAGACGTCATACTGGGGATGGACGTCATGAGGAATCATGGATTCCAGTTGGATTTCGGACACCGAGTGTTGAGGATCGGTCAAGAAGAATTACTGCTTACACAATCGTGACAACTTTGTGCTAGACTCTCCCGGAACGAAGCGAAACGATCACCTCTACCTGTCTGAGGGGTGTTGTGGAAGAGGGAATTCCAGCCGTGATCGAACCAGAAAACGATGACAATCGACTGGCTCGGGGGGTACTGGTAGGAAAGGCGCTCGTTACTCTCTCAAGTGAAGTGCCTGTGCGACTACTCAACATCAATCAGTACCCGGTCACCATCAAGAAGGGTACGAAGCTGGGCACATGTATAGCCGCTTCGGCCATCGTAAGGGGCGTTAGTGAGGAAGAAAGGTCCAGACACACTCCGCAGAACTTGAAACAAATTCTTTCCCAGACCAGTGCGTTTCTCTCGCCCACACAGAAACAAAAGGCCCACGAATTAATAAATAAGTACCAGGACATATTTACCACCGAGAATGGGAAGCTGAGAAAGACTAAGGTCGTGACACATAAAATTGACACGGGCGAGACACGACCGATTCGACAACAGCAAGACGACTACCCTTGACCAAACGGGAGGAAGCCGAGAAAATCATCAGGGACCTAGAGCGGGACGGGGTCATCGAGCCGTCAAGCAGTCCATTGGCCTCGCCGGTAGTACTGGTGAAGAAAAAGGATGGGACTACTCGATTCTGTGTAGACTACCGGCAGGTGAACAGTGTCACCAAAAAGGACAGCTACCCGCTACCAAGTATCGACGATACAGTCGATACCCTTGCTGGATCCACGATATTTTCGACCTTGGATTTAAAAAGCGGCTATTGGCAAGTCGAAATGGACCCTGCCGATAAGGAAAAGACGTCATTTACCTTCGGTAACGGCCTGTGGCATTTTACAGTCATGCCATTCGGACTTTGTAATGCCCCAGCGACGTTTGAGAGGCTGATAGAGAGCGTGCTAATAGGTTTGACGTGGAAAACGTGCCTAGTCTATTTGGACGATGTCATCGTGATGGGCAATACCTTCGAAGGACATCTGAAAAACTTAGAGGACGTCTTCCAGAGACTGCGAGGTGCGGGGCTGAAACTGAACCCGAAGAAATGTCAGCTCTTCAGAAGGAAAGACTCTTACTTAGGGCACGTAGTGAGCAGAGAGGGCGTCGCCGTTGATCCGGACAAGACAAGTACGGTGAAGGAGTGGCCAATACCGGCAGATAAACACCAGTTGAGGAGTTTTCTGGGACTCTGCACGTACTACCGAAGCTATGTCCGGATGTTCTCCGACGTCGCTAAGCCGTTGACAAGGCTCACGGAAGAAGGACGAAACTTCTGTTGGGATGAGGAATGCCAGTCTGCCTTCGACGAGCTGAAGAAGAAGTTGACCAGTGCCCCATTGCTGAGTTTTCCTCTGCCAGAAGGACAGTTCATCCTGGACACCGACGCGTGCAATGTGAGAATTGGAAGTGTTCTGTCGCAGCGTCAGGAGGGACAAGAACGTGTCCTTGGATACTTCAGCAAGGTACTCTCCAAACCGGAAAGGAATTACTGCGTCACCCGGCGTGAATTATTGGCCATCGTCAAGTCCATCGAGCACTTCCATAAAAACTTGTGTGGAAGGAGGTTTTTGATCCGGACCGATCATGCTGCTCTTAAATGGCTCCTCCAGTTTAAGAATCCTGAAGGACAGATCGCTCGCTGGATCGAGAGGCTCCAGGAGTATGACTTTGTCATAGAACATCGGCCAGGACAGAGTCATGGAAACGCAGACGCACTCTCGAGCAGACCATGCCCTGATGAGTGTCCTCATTGTCATAGAGCTGAGGGAAAGTCCGAGAAAGTCTACCGAACGACCGTGGTCGCCGAGGAATGGACACCATCCTCGTTACGATAAGAGCAAGAAAAAGACCCGGTCCTCAAAGAAATCCTGGTTTGGAAAGAGGGAGGAGAGCGTCCTGAGTGGCAAAAGGTATCACCTGGCTCGCCAAAACTCAAGAGCTATTGGGCACAGTGGGACTCGTTAGTGGTTGAGGATGGACTACTAAAACGCGTACTGGAGAGCCAAGACGGGACGGAGGAAAGACGGCAGTTGGTAATTCCCTCCAGTAAAATCCCGGAGGTCTTGCGGCACCTTCACGACGAGTCGTCTGGTGGACATTTAGGGATCAAGAAAACCCTGCAGAAAGTACGAGAGCGATTCTACTGGATCAATTGTTCATACGACGTGAAGGACTGGTGCAAGAAATGTACTACATGCTTCGCAAGTAATGGGCCACAAAGACGACCGAAAGCTCCCATGAAACAATATAACGCCGGAAGACCCTTCGAAAGGATCGCTATTGATATAGCAGGACCCTTCCCTGAGACCGAAAAGGGGAATAAATACATCTTGGTCGTGATGGACTACTTTACGAAGTGGGTAGAAGCGTACGCTCTCCCTAATCAGGAGGCAGAGACAGTGGCCGATGTGCTCGTGAAGGAGCTGATCTGCCGGTTTGGAGTACCCATGGAATTACACTCGGATCAAGGAAGAAACTTTGAGAGTGGCCTATTCCGGAGGATCTGTGAGAAGTTTGGGGTACGAAAAACAAGAACCACGGCCCTTCACCCTCAGTCTGACGGCATGGTAGAACGAATGAATCGCACCCTCAACCGCTATCTGGCGAAAATGGTCTCGTCACATCAACGAGACTGGGACGAACACGTGCCGTTCTTCCTGATGGCCTACCGCTCGGCCGTTTATGAGTCGACAGGACAAACTCCAGCCAAAGTCCTGTTCGGGCGAGAACTTAAATTGCCCTGTGATCTAATCTTTGGCGCTAGACCGGACGAGGACGTTTCGGGGGAAGATTACGTCTCCCGGATGCGGAAAAGGATGAACGAGATTCACGATCAAGTCCGGTACCAACTAAATATCGCCAGTGATCGCATCAAAGAGCGTTACGACATCAACGCTAAAGAGGGTGGCTACCAAATGGGAGATCGAGTTTGGCTGTACAACCCACAGAAGAAACGTGGTTTGTCCCCTAAGTTACAGACCAATTGGGAAGGTCCCTATGTTGTAAAGAAACGAATCAATGACGTGGTCTACCGGGTAAGCAAACTACCAAACGGCAAGCCGAGAGTGGTGCACTTCAATCGGTTGGCACCTTATGAGGGGTCGCACGATGAGGCGGAGGTTCCCCGAGTAAGAAACACGTTGGCGCAGGAGAACGAACTTTCGTTCGAAGAATTCATGAGCGCCTACGGGGGTACCGGAAAAGCACGGTATGGGGTAACCTGTGAAAAACAACAGGATTTGTTCAGCGTACCTGAAGAATACTCGTTGGCCCATTGTGTGTCCGCCGACCTGGTAATGTCACGAGGTATCGCCACGGTTTTCAAGAAGAAGTACGGGCGCTTGGAACAACTCAGAGCGCAACTCCCGGCAATTGGCAAGGTTCTGAAACTACGTGACAACGTAAGACACATCTTTTATCTGGTTACGAAGGAGATCGGGTCCCTTAAACCATGTTATCACGATGTATGGCAAACCTTGCATAGGCTACGAGACCGACAGCTGGAGCTCGACATCAGGAAGCTAGCTGTCCCCAAGTTAGGTGCTGGACGAGATCAGCTGGACTGGAGGGTTGTCCGGAATATGCTGGAAGTAGTGTTGAAGAATGCCGGAGTGGAAGTTTTAGTCTGCTGTTTTGGGCCTGCACCATGTCGACTCGGGAAGACGGTCTCCTGTTATTTTGACGCCACGTCTCGCTGTAAGCGGGGGGCTAACTGCAGGTTCCTGCATGGGCCTACCAGGGATACGTTCCGAGACGAAACGTCTCTAAGGCGGGGGCAGTGTAATGCGAGAAGTAAACAACGCGAGACAGGTTTACTCGATCCGAGCGAAGCGGCTACTTCAAAGGAATTACCACGACGCTTAAAAGACAGCTCCATGAATTCTCCCGGGTTGTTGTTTACGGAAAGTAATTTAAGACCTTCTGAACATTTCCTACGTAAACATTATTAAAAGAACAATCGGGTTCCTTCCGGAACTATGGAGAATATACGAGAAGGTTCTAGAGCAGAATCAAGGTGTATATATAAGCGGGCTTGTGATCGAGGAGAGGATTAGAAGTAGAGAAGCAGACGTGAACGCGACATACGATCCGATAGCGGAGCAGTGCAAATAAATTAAGTAGTGTCAGTCTAATGTACAAGTAGCAAAGTGTGTTAAATGAATTAGTGTACAATTAATGTAAATAAATTAAAAAATAAACGTTACAATATGATTCTGGGGATTGCGGGTCGAATTTTTTTAGCAACCATATTCAACTCTATTGAATCCAGAAATTCAAATTTAAAGAATTGAGGACTTCAGAATCTGACCCGGCAAATTTGCTCTCGAGGTTTAAAATTGTTGAGGAATTAGGGGCACTTTAGTTCGACAAATCTCATGTCGTACTGTCGAACCGTATTGTCTTTGCTCACTCAAAGGTACTGTTCGAAGGAGGGATGAGCCTAGACTTCCTTGCCACTTAAACTTCGGGTGCAGACCAGGAGAGGCTGGGGAGGACAACGTGCAACAACTGCGCAAGAAGATAGACCAGTTTTGTAAGCCAGTGCGAATGAATCTGCAAATAGACAGTAACTGCACGATAAAAGGATATGGCATTAGGGCTGATATCGGCCTGTATAAGGAAACGGACTTGGCATGGCTTTACAATCCTCAGAAAAAAGTTGATTATCTCCGAAATTGCCGAAAGCGTGAGTAATGGCCACGTTCAAGTGACCGCCATTACCCCCAAGTAATGATAACGTTTTATTATTAACAGATACGCTAAGAAAGCGACAGGGAACCACTGTCAAAGCGGCGTGGATAGATAAAAATCTACGTCAGGCAGAGCTAGAAATTGAAAAAGAAGTATCAATAATATAAGCGGCTAAAACATATAACATTCCAATTTCTACATTGCAAGACAGGTTAAAGAATGACAAAAGGGGCAATCCAAGATTAGGACGTAACCCAGTTTTTAATCAAGAACAAGAAAGTGAGATAGCTCAACCAAAATTCAATCAATGCTATTGTATACCTCGACATGCAGTAATTATGGTTTTAAGCTTTACAACCTGTCGGTGCAGCCTGGACAGTTCCTCTTCGGCCATCGTGACCATCTCTTTGTCGTTGTTGGAGGTTTCTGTTTTCGACTGTTGGTTCATTTTTAATAACTCAGTCTTTTTCGAAACTCGGACTAGCAGGCGCTACGGTAATGAACACAATCTTATGGCTTGTTTATGTGGTTGCTTAGTGACGCCTTTTAATCTACTCGTTACTAAGAAATTGAGGTTTGCATAGTCACCCGAATCTTTTTGGCTCTTTGAAGCGACCCCCCAACGCCCCCTTTGAAATCACTGAAATCCCGAAAAAAAAAAGGTTATGTACCAATTTTTGTATCCGAACTCACTTGATTGAACTACTAAAATATTTAGCTGTGAGGGTCATGGGCGCCCGCAGGATTTTGTCCCGGGAGGGGCCAAATTTTTGTTCATAAAAAATGCAGAAATCGGTAGGCATCTAATATAGCAAAAATGGCACAATAATTCCTACAAAAGAAAAAGTGCATGTTTCGATCTTACTTGATCTCCTCAGCGGTCATACAAAAAATTATACGAACAATGCCGAACATCCTTTTTTAAAGATTTGGAAAAAACGTCAGTTCATAATTAAACCAAATATAACTTTAACACACATTACTTTTACTTTACCTATACAGCCAGCAAATATATACATATATGTATAAGTACAGTAGCAATAATTTAACAAACATTACTTTGTTAATATTTTCCTATTCAATTTTTTAAGTTATATATCGCTTGTTCCATGCCGAATTTGGGATTTTTTTTAGATGTAGCCCAAAATGAAGAAAAATGTTCCTTTTGACACACTTTTTATGACTTATATTTCTTATAATCGGTGGTAAAATCATTGTTTTTCGAATTTATACAAAATTGGAAAGACTCTAACGCCACTAATAATTAGTTCGGTCGGTAATAATTGTCGGATAACGTTTTTCGGATGCGGGTATTTTTCCAATCTGCGGGACACGCGTCATCTATTCCACTGCTTAGATTGTTATCGAAGAATTGTTCGTTTGGATCCCTTGGCCTTCGGCTATTTGTAAGGCGACGATTACGTAAGTCGCCACCGAGGAGATAATCTATAAAAAAGCGGTAGACTATTAAGGCAGTGGCAGTAAAATGTTATTGTGAAGAAAATTTCAGCACATTGGTAGGTACCAGGGGTGTATTGGGGCCGGAACGCACCGGTACGCCATTCCGGGACTTTTTTGAGTAACCGGAACGCGTTCCGGAGCTATTTCTCTACTCGAACCTGTAAAGTTATTTTTGTAAATATGTTAGTAAGTATATGGTACAATTACAAGTACTGGTACAATTATATTGTTTCTTTTAAGATCATTGTAATATTTTACATTATTATGTGGAAATTTTTGTAAATATTAGTGTTGCCCACGAGACGAGACGAGACGAGAATTTGAAAAATCTCGTCTTGTCTCGCAAAGAAAGTGGAAAGTCTCGTCTCGAGTCTCGTCTCGCAATGAAAGTCTCGTCTCGTCTCATGTCTCGCGCGAGAATCTCGCAAAAGTCTCGCAAGTCTCGCAAATTTTTCATGTTCCCTATCTAAATAAAATCAGTACATTTTTTTTAAAGAACAAATACATAGTATTTTAACAAGATAAAAAGAAAAAAAAACGAAAATCGATCATAGATACATGAAATACAAAAAATAATAAAATCACTTCTAATTTTGATTTCAACGAACAAAAACAAAATACCGAGAAAAAAACATAATCAGTATATAAAAACAATATAATAGATATATCGCCCTAATATCTCAGTTATTAATAATACGATTCTTTTTTCAAACTTCGGTGGTAATAATTATTGTATGTTGGGAAATAGGAAAATGAATAAATTGCCATCATATACAATTTTTTTATGATTTGCATACACTAAGGAGTAAAAATGGGATAGATTTTTCCCAACGTACCTACATAACTAAGATGTTTGGGTGGATTCATGAAAAGTGTATTCATCTAAAATGGGTTGATGTTCTCGGGGAGATGCGTAAGGAACTGCAGGAACGTTCTTGAATAAACCCCAAAAATTTAAACAACAATCGTTGCTAACGTATTTAATGCCGACGTTTCCTCTGATATTACGGACATAAATCATGGCTATTTTAGGTGGAAAAGAGTTGTATGCATTACATAGATTTGACCACTGTATATCGCCAATATGAGATTTATTGGAGGGCCATTATTAAAAATAGAAACCCCCCAAAATTGACGGCGTGTTTGACCAGTGACAAAATGCAACTATTTTGTCACTAGTTGTAACTAGTTACAACTTGCCGTTTTCGCGCACTCATATTTAATAATTAAAAAACATTACGTTCCGTTCCAAGCAAAAGTAAATTAATACTGAGATGACTGAGTCAAGAAGCGACACGAAGCCCCATATTAGTTCACACCACCAATATAATATAACATATTTGAAACCTATGTCACAGCCTATGTACCTAATATAGCCAAAACAACAATAAAACCATAAAATAATGCCGAAAGCCGACGAAGGGCGGTGCGACGTCGTTTCTTTCGTAAAAATGTCTATGCCAATGATGCCAATGCTCCTAAATAGTTTTTTATACTTCGATGAAGTAATAAAATTTATGATCTTATTTTAAAACATGTTTGTGGTAACTTATTGGGATAACCAAAATTATTATAAAAATATGCCGATTTGCAATTTTAAAATAAATATTAAAATGAGCACGTAATCACCAAATTTCTTTCGTTTGTCCGACGCAATAATTCTAGTTTACCATTGCGTCACAGTTATTGTAAACATAGGCTGCTCGGTATCATGCGGCTTTACAAAAATATGTTTCCATAACATTCGCGATATTTATAATAATTAATTAATATTTGCCATTTTTATCTGCGATATTTCGAGACTTTTGCGAGACTCTCGTGCGATATTCGAGACGAGACTTTCAAAAGTCTCGTCTTGTCTCGCAAGAAAAATGTACAGTATCGTCTCGAGTCTCGTCTCGAAAACGAGACGAGACGAGACGAGATTCTGGCAAACGAGAATATCGTGGGCATCACTAGTAAATATGTAAATATAGGTATATTGTAGTAACTAGTAGTATAATTATATTGATTATTTTAACTTTTTTTTTTAACTGATAAAATGGCCAGCGTTCCGGCAGTATATTTTTTAGCAAGACACCCCTGGTAGGTACATACAAATTACAGACAACAAATGGAAATTTATCATGTGTTTTCTTACGCTGGATATTTGGTACTTGTCCACCTCGAAGTAACCGTTGGCAGATATTCTGACAGGCCGAGCAATTATTTGGGTGAGGAAGAGCATCACCTAAATATGTTTCCACATTTGAAACAAAGACTATTTTGTTACAATTATTACATTTACCTCAGCGCGTCCTTTTTCGGAGAGAGCGTCGATCGGAATGCCATGTAGAAGGTCCACTATTGTAGAACCCTGTATGAAATAAAAATGTACAGATTTAGGCCAATGTATCAGAACAGTCGAGCAACTGCATTGTTCGTAAAGTAAATCGGTTTTTTTTTTTTTGGAAATCGCCTTGGAAACGACATTTTCTTGCTTATTTACTACGCACAGGAAAATTGAATTTTCCGGACTAGCACTGTAAAGACTTTACAAGACGCAAAATACAGTTTTCACACGCACAAAATTGATGAAATTTTTTCGATGTTGTTTCCTTTGTAACTGTAATTGCCAACAAAATTGACAAACTTGATTTTTGTGTAATTTGTAAAAATTTGTTCTAAAATTTGTAAAGAATCCCGCACTTTTTTAAGTTATGTACAGTTGTATAGCGATAAGAAACAAGTTAGATTATTCTACAGTAAATGCTGAAAATGTTGACCTTCTTGTTGTAAGCAACATTCAACTCTACGCGATAAATTATTAAAAACATTATCTAAAATTTCAGGTCCAATATTTACCATAGCCACTTCAATTACGTGCTGCAATTCTTGCAAATTGTCCAAATGGTTTCGAAATACAACGTTTTTTAAATAAGGGAACAAGAAATAGTCCAGGGGAGTCAAATCTGGAGATCTACTAGGCAACAAACCAGTGCTAATCAAACGGTCTTGAAAGAATTCCTCTAAGAACGAAGTTGTAGCTCGTGCTGTGTGTGCAGTTGCATTGTCCTGCTGAAAATAACCTTTTGTCAACTCTCTCTCATCCAACTCATTTATAAATGGCTCCAACAAAAGCCTTTGATATCTTTCAGCGTTAATCGTTTCATGAAAAAATATTGGCCCGATAATTCGTTTTCGTGACACCCAGACACCAATTTTGAGTGGATGTAATGGGACTTGGATAATATTGTGGGCGTTATGTGCTGACCAAGTTCTGTAATTCTGTGAATTAATAAATCCAGAGAGATGAAACCATGCCTCATCAGAAAAGAAAGTCATATCTTGCTGGTCAAAGTTGTGGAGTAGGTTATTGTTATACCAGTGACAAAAGTGGATTCTTTGGAGAAAATCAGGAGGGCGGAGTTGTTGGACGACTGTAAATTTATATGGTCGTAGGTGCAAATGTTTTTTAAAGATTGCACGAGAGAATGAATAGGAAAGTCCTGGAATGTAAGAAATGTGTAAAGTGTAGAATAAGGTAATCGTTGATGGAAACCTGTTTGTTGGGATACACGGCGTATGGAAGCATTTGGATTTTGTTGTATAATTTGATCTACATTTTGCACAACATCCGGAGTGGCAACAGTTGGACGTTCAGTAGATTTACCCTTTTTAACGCTGCCAGTGCCTAAAAATCGTTCAACTATCCTACCACAATGTTATGTAAAAACACGATATTCTGTTTGTTCCTCTGGGTATGTTTCGAGAAACTGATCGTAAGTCAATTGCTGGGAATATATCCCAGTGGCCATTTTCATGTTGGAATGCGCTTCGAAAATACTCCATTACAATATGAAGGTGTCATGTTCAGCTGTAAAAACCATTTTTCAATAAATACATCGTGATAAAGATAATTTTATTTATTTTGAACTTCGATGTAACATTTGAATTTAAAACTCAAGTGCAACAACTTCGTACCGTAAACAAACTGTAAAAATATTGCCCATCTAACAAAAATAATCACAATCATTAAAAATCACCCGGTATATCGATTTAGATTAAAACAAAATGAGGCACTCCGGGAATGACCGAGACGGTAAGCATAGCTATATATATAATAATGACATATATACGTCATGTACACAAACTAATGGTAGCTAACAACCAAAAAGCAGGTAACCAACAATACAAACAATTGTAACACGAGTTGCCACCAAACAGCTAGCGCGACGCGATAATTGGCCGTCCGGATCGTTTGGTTTTTCGATGTTAACACATTTCACCGATCCAGCGCTTCTAACGAAGCCCGCGATAAGAAAGCTATGCTTCCAAAAATCTACTTCGTGGTGAAAATTAGGAATGTCATCCTAAACTTATACTTCTTGTCGAAATTACTATCAGGAATCATAGTTAGATACAAATATATCATCTTCTTGCATTCATTTATGCTTAGTCCATATTCTTCAATTGTCCTTATCACCTTGTCCACGAGTCTCTGTAGGTCATCCAGACTTCCCGCAATCAAGACGGTATTGTAAGCATACCTAATGTTGTAAAGGTTTACAGTTGACCGATATTTTAGCTGATTTATCCTCCAATTCTTCCCGAAATATATATTTTGAGCAAATGTTAAACAACATGCGAGAGTGGGTGCATCCTTGTCTGACACCTTTCTGAATGCGTGCTTCTTCTGAAAGGGAATTTTCAACTTTTACCCTAGCCGTCTGTCCCCAGTAAAGGTTAGATATTATTTGTATACCGTGTTAGTCGATGTTTATGTTCTGTTATATGTTGAGCAGTTTTGGGTGTTTCACGTTATCAAAGGCTTTGCTGTAGTCTATAAAGCACCCGTACAGGTCCTGATTAACGTCGAGATATCTCTGCGTCAAAACGATTAATGTAAAAATCGCCTCTCTTGTACCAAAGACAATATTGTCTTTGCTTGTACCCATTCCATTCCGGAATCCGAATTGTGTCTCTGATGTTTCCCTCTCACATTTATTATATGTTCTCGTATGAATGATCCTGAGGAAGATTTTCAGAACGTAGCTCATGAGACGATAGTCGTCGCATTGAAGGCACGTGACTTTTAGCAAAGGTAGACAACAGCCACTCGTGCAGAATAACCCCGGTTCTGTAAATCTGATTGAATAGGTCCACAATAACTTGAATTGAGCAACCATCTAGCAACCCCAAAACCTCACCGTACACCTCATCCGGTCCCACAGCCTTGCCAGATTTCGCAATTTTAATGGCATGTTTTACTTCGCTATGTGTTATCTCTTGTGATTCATGTGATACCCTAATATCGAAGTGGTCCGGTCTTTGATACCTGAAAAGCTCTGATACATACCTACTGTTACCAAAAACTCAATTTCGCCTCCATTTCGGCCACAATGCTACTTCATGCATCCTCAACTATCATTATTCCCCTTGTCCGTTTGAATGCAGTGCCCTGTAATTTGGTTTATCTTCTTGTGTATGTTAAAACTATTGTAATTCTGTTTCAGCTTTTTAATCTCACCACACCTGTCACCCATCCAGTTTTCCTATGCTGCCCATATCTTGTGTCTAATTGTGTTCTGTATTTGATTGTGTTTGGTTGCGTCGTTGTTTTTGTACTTTCTTCTTTCGTTCATTAGTCTTAAGTTCATTAGTTCCTCTGTCATCTATTTTTGTTTGATCTCCTTTTTGCATTTTCCGATAGCTTCCTTTTGAGTTGTTAATATTGCTTCTTTTATTCTGGATCATTGTAAAATACATCGTACACTTAGCATAATCAAATTAGATAAACTGAACACCGTAAATTCTTATACGCAAGAAACTTTATTATCAAATCTCATACTTGTACTTCCAAAAATAGTAATTCACCTCAAGAATAAACGTTATTACGATAAATTGTTTAAATATTTTATCAAGTGTAATATACAGTTGTAGTACTTTAGTGCTTCTAAACGTTTAAAGAAAAGCTCATCTTTAAATAAAGAAGTTGGTTAAGACTTAGTGTTTTCCTTTGGTTTAATTTGCCATGGCCAACTTAGAGAAGCTGGACAACCTTCAGTCCTTCAATATGTTATTTAAACCGAATATTACTATGTCAAATATGTTGTATTTTCAAAATTTAGAACAATTCTTTGTTTAATTTGTAAAAAATACTTTTTGGTGTAAATTGACCACTTAATTAGTGAAACAGGAATCTTCGACTTATATCACTTATTAGGTTGTGTTCATGACGCCTACTAAAGTAACTACGTCATATAGCTAAAATGTGACCCTTGTCCCTTGTAGCCCCACTCAGGAATTGAAACTACGGTTTCGTCGTCAGATGGAGGTATTTATTCTCGTTTACTCGATGTCGACGTTTCGTCCTAGGCTTGGGGACATTTTCAAGACAACTGTTGAAAGTACAAAAACACACACCGGTATAAAAACAGAGTTATAAAAACAGAAAAAAGAGATACAAGCATAATAAGTAATGTAAAATTACAGAAGACATGAGAGTTACTTAAACAGAAAGTTACTTAACTTTTTAAAAATTTTTAACTGTTATAACGTTACATACCTGTCATGTCTTCTGTAATTTTACATTACTTATTATGCTTGTATCTGTTTTTTCTGTTTTTATAACTCTGTTTTTATACCGGTGTGTGTTTTTGTACTTTCAACAGTTGTCTTGAAAATGTCCCCAAGCCTGGGACGAAACGTCGACATCGAGTAAACGAGAATAAATACCTCCATCTGACGACGAAACCGTAGTTTCAATTCCTGAGTGGGGCTACAAGGGAAAAGGTTGTACTACTTTGCCTACTACCCCGGGAACTTACGTGCTAAAATGTGACCCAATAGGTGTAATATGGTGCCATACATATTTTATCAATTTACTACCAATTATGTTCTTGTGAGACCAGTTAGGTGGGCTGATGCTACCTAACAGAATCATTATCATCATCGATCATCATTTAACCTTGATTCGTTCCTGCTAGACATAGGCCTCCCCGAGACATTTTCAAATTTTTCTGTCCTGTGTGGTTGTTATCCAATCGGTGCTAATTCCTTTCACGTCTTCGGTCTATCTGGTTTGTGGTCGACCTAGCCTTCGTTTGTCTGCTCTTGGTCGCCATTCCAGAATTTCCTTAGTCCATCTACCATCGTATAATATGGCAATATGCCCTGCCCATCTTCATTTTGTTGTTGTTATTTGCTCCAGAACATCATCTACCCCTGTTTTCTTATGAATGAGTTCATTTCGTATTCAATCGCTGTGTTCAGTTCTCTCAGCGTTCCAATTTACATTGCGTTCTTTGTAGCTTGCAAGTCGATGCTGTGGTCAGGGTTAGAGTCTCCGCACCATAAATAAGCACAGTTGGAAGCTTTTCGTTTCAGTGTAATTGGGCCATCATTTTTGGAAACATTCCAAAGTTTGCCATATGCTGCCCACCTGACACCTCAATGTTATTCTTCTCAGTAGTTCTGCTATTTGGTCATTTGGTAATTGGTCAACCAATGCTCACTTCGTGTCCCAGATATATGTAACTTTGCACTATATGTATCTCATTGTTATCGACATTTAGAAGCGTGTTGGGGACATCGGAAATTAGTCATCATTTTTGTTTTTTCAAAAGTTATCTTCAGGCCGACCTATTATGTATCGTCTGTCATTCCTTATTGTATTATAATACCAGCCTCTCCTAAGTTTTCAAAAATGAGTACAATATCGTACTCAAATCTGAGTCTTTCCCCATCAATGTTAGTATCTCGAACTTTCTAAAGGTATACTCTAAATCTGCGAGGAATAGTTTGGGCGACAAGGTGTCAACCTGTCTTAGGCCTCTTTCTAATTTAATCTTTTTTGTAAAGGACTTAAGGGAGTGTATGTTGGCCGTTGTTGTGACATTTGTGACATAACATTTGAGTATTGATAATCTATTTGGCATTCGTTTAACGCTTTCATGATGATGATGATGATGGTGATTCTAATATTTCTATCAGGGTTTATATAAATTGAAGGTGCCGATAGAGCTCGAATTTTGATTCTAACCTGCTTGTATAAATTCTGGTATATAGCTTATATAGGTTAGCAAGCTAGTTGGTCTGTAGTTTGCCTGGCTTGTTTTATCTTCTATAAGGTTGGGATATTCTGGTTGTACAGCCACAAATTGAAGAGTCCCAAGATTTTATTAACCAAAATTGGTCCCTCCAGTTTTATAGCCTCGGTTGTTACTCCATCTTATACAGGAGCCCTGTTATTTTTCATTTTAATAGTGTTAATTAACATTTACTATAACACAATATTGCGACTTAGTATGAATCTTTTTTATCACGTTTACAGGTGATTTCACCTGAAATTCACCTCAAATTCACTGAGATATCAGTCAATTTCTACATAAATAAGTAAAATGAACTTTGAGTTTGGTAAAAAACACCTAAATTGTTAGCTGGGAATATGCTACTTGTCACCTGTGCCCGAACCGTAACTAATTGTGATTAAACTGTATGCATATGGTGTATTAAATGTCGTGCAAAGTCGCAAGATGGACTCAAACTCTTCCTTAAATGTCTACAAATTACATTCGCACGAATATAGTTTATTGAAAATAACTAAAGTGAAAAATCAACCGAATGTCCTCTGAACTAATTCGATAAATTTCGGTTCCTGAAAACCGTTCCGTTTCGGTCAATTAGAATTAGACCACCCAACCCTTACGCTCTGCTTAACGTTTTCCGACGCCCACAGCATGCAGACCATCATCAGTCCGTTCAGTAAGGTCAGTACGAGGAGGTTCTTGTTGTGCTGCTCAGTTAGCACGTAGACCGACGTGTTCGTGACCAACACGAATATGATGCAGAACTTGTCCATCGCGACGAACAGCCCGAAGACCTTCCCCAGCTGCTGCACGCTTTCCCCGAGCATGTTGTGAAGCAGCCGGATCTTCGCCAGGGTCTCGTGCGCGTCGTCCGGGTACTTCTGCGAGGACGCGTAGACGTAGTCGTAGGCTAAACCCCTGCGGACCATCGCCTTGTTCAGCTCCCGAAAACCTTGGCCGATTTTGAACGCCACGTACACGTAGAGGAAAATCGGGAGGAGCTGCCAGTTCATCAGAAAGGCGAAGCAGTACGCCGAGGAGGACTTCCGGAACATCTCGGAGTTATCTGGCAGCACGTCGCTTATGATCGACGAGGTGGCATTCAGGTAAGTGCCTAACGTTGTGGAAACGTTAACAATAGCAACGAAAGTGTGATAGTGTCCCAGCAGGAGGTATTAACCAGTTCAACGCGTCTGCTTGGACCAAACAAACGACTGATAAGTAGAAGTAGCATTACAGGACGGGTTCCGGGGAGCCAAGTTGAACCTAACCTCACTTTCATAGATTTCATGTAGGTAATTGTTTCCAGTTGTCTCAAAGTTGTCCAGAAGTTGTAATCGGTTGTCTTTAAGTTGTTTAGGAGTTGTCTCAAAGTTATCTGAGCTCTGGCAACTTTGGACTTATCTTGAAGGGCTTTAAAACAATATCTGCGAAAGTAAGGTTGTGTTTAAATTTTGCGCCAGAATCCGCATTGTGACACTACTTGTAGCCATTCCAGTTCAGGTATTGGGTTCTTTCCTGTTAAAACTTCCTTTGGAACTGCTCTCCTAAATATAAATACCGAAACATCTATACCTATCATCAAGTAGAGGCTCAACATAGGTAAAATGGTGTACTTCATCAGGGCCCTCCACTTGTTATCGACGTCCATGACCACTCCCAGCTTCCTCCTGTCGTAAATATCCAAAAGCTGGATCATTCTCGGCAGTTCGTGGTAGCTCTTTAGGCCGTACATCAGAAAGGTCACGACGGATCTGGCGCCCATGCCATAGATAACCACGGATAGGATCTGTTGTGGCCTAAGGAGTTGAAATTTGAATTTCATCAGTTATTTTCTTACGGTAAAAAATGCCTATTACCCGTCAATTTCGTGAGGTATTAAAGAGTTTCTTTAAAAAAATGTCAACAGTTTAAATTCACAACACATTCCAAATGTGTTTTGGAATCCAAATGATATCGCATATCCCTGATCTAGTGAACCTAATCTACGCTCACTAATGGGCTCCATATGTTGGTTTCAACCCATCAACCCTTTGGTATATTAAAGTTTTTTGTAATTTATATCAGTAACACCTTTAAATCAAACTTAATTAGACACTTCCGGAGTCCAACATACCTGGTGCCCTGGTGGTGATCTTAAACATGAACCTCTGATCTAGTTAACTTAACCTACACCAACTAATGGGCCTCATGTGTTGGATTCAACCCATCAACGCTTTGGTGTACCAACGTTCTTTGTAATTTATATCAGTAATATCTTCAAATGTCTTTGTAATGTAGACACTTCCGGACTTCGACATACCTGGTGGTGATCTTAAGCATGAACCCCGAGTACCGCGTCAGCATCCCTATGACGAAGCCGACGATGACGCAGGAGTAGCCGAAGGACCAGCTGAGGAACCTGAATCGGATCTTGGAAACGTCCAGCTTGAGAATGTTTTCCAAGGGGAAGATGCCGAGAAGCTTCAGGCATATGACGATGGGACGGAAGTACCAGTAAAAGGTTTTAACTGGCACGTTGTTGGTTTCCATGGCTCTGTTTGAGTAGATCGGAATCGGGAACGTTCCCTGATTTTATATGTAAGTATTGTTATTTATTATTGTTTACGTACAGCAAACAACACGCCATATGGCGAGGACAAGAGTTGGCTTTCATGTATCGGAGTTCCGATTAAGGGATTATCGCTGGTTATCTTTCCGATGAAAAAATATTTTCTTTTTGAAACTGATTTCTCCGAAACTGACTAAAATAAAGTGCAATTAAAGGAAATTTTAAAAGAAAGAGTAACCAACTCGTTAACAACGATTTGAATTGTATCCTTAAAACTGTGGTCAACACTGAAAAATGTTATTTTGCAATGTAATACGAAATTCTGTAAAAATAGAATACTATTTTTTTTATAAAATGATCTACCTCAAATAATGTTTTACTCAAAAAGTTTGATGCCCAATACGCTTAAAGTATACATTTTTAAAACAGTGAATAGTAAAGAAAATCAACAGTGTCCAATTCGTTTAAAATACGGAGCGAAACCATATAGAATGCCTTTCTAATTAGTTAGTAAAATGTGTAGTTTTTGACACACATTTTTGGGTCGAATAATCACTTCTCATTTTTTTTTTCAAAAATGTCTCCATGATTAAACGAGAGAGGATGATTTGTTGATGTCAAATGTGAAAGGATTTCTTTCGTAAAATATTTATTTTCGAAATGAATTTTTGAGCGTTCGGTTTTATCCTCTTCAAAAACCTAAATTATTGTCTCAGCAATCCAGCAAGCGAACCTACACTTAAAATCAATGCTTAAGACTACCCCATCAATCTCCCTTGCGTTTCGAAAATTCAAATTTTTGGGACGAAGGAAGTAGAAGGCCAAATTTAAAGAGATGATTACTTGGATACCCAAAAGGAAACCATTTCTTCCACAAAACATTCGGCGAGATGTAAATTTAAGAAACAAAGGATTGTCCAAAATACATAAATTTCTACCGATTTAAAGAAATCAGGTAATATCATATGGGAGACGCAGACTTCCTGATGAAAAAAGTCGAACAAATTTTTTTGTATAAATGTCTAGTTTTCGAGATATAAGTTATTGAAAAATTAAATTTTTCAATATCATTAACCTCATCCAATATTAAGGGAAGGGGGATTAGGTAACAACTTTAAAGGACAATTTCCCAGTGTTCTTTTGTGAAAAGTTTAGTATTTGAGATACGAATTTTGGATAACCAGATTTTTCCAATGTCATTAATTTCATCCATATTAGGGGAAAAGAAATTAGGTAATAACTCCTAACAGACAAGAGAAGAAGAAGAAGAAGAAGAAACAGACGAACCGTCAGGTTACTTAAACCTTTCTGGACCACGGCCAAATAGCCCGGAAAAACGCATTTGCACAGACAAGAGAACAGTTGAACGTAGTTTTTGAGATATGAATTTATTTAAAGTTTAATTTTCCAAAAAAATTAACCCTGTTTGATGTCAAAAATAGAGATAATAAACTACGACTTTTTGATGGGAAAAACTAGAATAAGTATCCACGTAAAAGTGTAGCACGAATTTTTGAAATATAGGTTTTATTTACAGAGACTATAAAACGAAAGATCTTTACAATTTTCGCCAAAGACCCGAAAGATCAATCAATTTTCAAAATTCCGATGCCAAACGAAAGGCAACGATTGCCTAAGACCAAAAGAAAATGCCGAAATTTTGGGATTTTAAAAGTTTGAATGGGACTGTATTTTAATAAAAAAATCTCGATATCTCCAAAACTATTAGGGCTATCAAGATAAAACTTGGTCACGGGGGGACGATTCCCTTGCAAGTTTTATTCATAACTTAAAAAATTCATTGTGTTAGATGAAAAAAGAGAAGTGATTGTGATTTTCGAAAAATGTGGAGAAAACCTACTTTCAAAATTCCGTTTCGAGTTCATTCAAAAAGTCTTGGCATCTGTAATATTATCACGCTTAGTGCCTAATATGTCCTTAAGGGTGTTCGACTTTTGGGGATAGTAGCTCGACGCAAAACAGGTTAAACAAACCAAACATTCATTTAGACCTACCAATCACAGTTGGATTATAGATTATTGGTATGTAACCCGGCATGAACGACCTGAACTAGGGGAGAGAGGGTGACACGGAATACGAGAATGAATGACACAAGTATGTAAACTTTGTCCAGTCAGATTTGGAACGGTAAAAAAAAACACTTAATGGCTTTTAAAGTGGTGAAACGCCATGACGCCCGGTCGTCCATGGGCGTATCATTACGGATAATAACTCTAATAATGAATTCACTTCCAAATCGTACAAACAAATGACACACACACATTCGCATACCACTGCTTTCTCGAGTATAAGTGCGGAAGAAGACATCACAAGGAAAGCACACGTGGCCGCTATGTATGGTTCAGTGGACCATCCAGTATCCGTAGAGTCTCGCGTATTTCCTCGTACACGATTTCACTGATTGACTGTACACCTGCACCTTGGAAGAAGAAGAAGATACAAACGGAGTGCCGCTGCCGTAAAAAAAATTTGCGGTCCAATGGACCCTCTAGTTCTTTATCTGTACATATCCATACATTCACATATATGATTTCACTTGGGCAACTGAACACCTGCATTTTAAAAATACCAGGGCGTTTTTGAATAAACAACTTTGGCGTGCGTAAATCGGGCTTTTTCGCACGCGCGTGTTTTAAAGTCGCCATGGAAACGTATCAACAATGGCCATATCAACCAATACCAGAGCGTTTTTGGCCGTAGCCGGACAAGCCGATTGGTTGCACGACGTGCGACGGGCCAATCATATTGGGTATGCATTTGGTTTTGGTATAAAAGATGGTACCAATAAAAAAAATCGCGTAAAGTATTCGTGGATAACTGCTCTTTCAAGCACTTGCTCTATTTCGAGCACTCCGGCTACGCCGTCGTGCTCGAAAACTCGCGCGTGTTTGAAAGAGCTCAATATCCACTCATACTTTAATATTGTAATGCGAGAAGTAAACAAAGCGACACATGTTTACTCCTTCAAAAGAATAACTACGACGCGTACAAGACAGGTGCATGAACAGGTGCATGAACATTTCCTGCGTAGGCGTTCTAGAATATACTAGAACGTTCTTTATCGGGGTTGGGGGTGTATATATAAGGGGGCTTGTGATCGAGGGAGTTAGTTAGAACTAGAGAAGCAGAAGTGAACGCGACATACGATCCGAAAGCGGAGCAGTACAAATAAATTATGTAGTGTCTAGTCTAGTGTACAAGTAGTTTAGTGTGTTAAATAAATTAGTGTTCAATTAATGTAAATAAATTATAAAATAAACGTTACATTGGTGTCAGAAGAGCGGATCATGAAGAAGTTACGCGAATTAAAAGTGGCCGAGTTAAAAAAAGAACTCGAGGAACGGGAATTGGAAACAGGAGGGAGGAAGACCGAACTCCAGGACCGACTCTCGGCATTTTTGAAAGAAAATGGCCAGGACCCGGAAGTTTTCGAGTTCGAAGACGATGACATCACGAAGCAAATCGCCGCCAGAGGGAAGAAATCGCCGCCCAGAGGGAAGACATCACTGCTCAAATCGCTGCCCAGAGGGAAGAAATCGCCGCCCAGAGGGAAGACATCACTGCTAAAATCGCCGCTCAGAGGGAAGATATTTCTACCCAAATCGCCGCCCAGAGGGAAGATATTTCTACCCAAATCGCCGCCCAGAGGGTAGATATTACTGCACAAATCGCTGCCCAGAGGGAAGAAAGCGCCGCTCAGAGGGAAGACATCACTGCTCAAATCGCTGCCCAGAGGGAAGAAATCGCCGCCCAGAGGGAAGAAAGCGCCGCCCAGAGGGAAGACATCACTGCTCAAATCGCCGCCCAGAGGGAAGACATCACTGCTCAAATCGCCGCCCAGAGGGAAGACATCACTGCTCAAATCGCTGCCCAGAGGGAAGAAATCGCCGCCCAGAGGGAAGAAATCGCCGATCAGAGGGAAGACATCACTGCTCAAATCGCTGCCCAGAGGGAAGAAATCGCCGCCCAGAGGGAAGAGATAACCGACCAGATTGAGGCTCAGCGTAAGGAGATTGAAGAGAAGATCAAGCAGTTAGAAGAACGACTAGAACAAGTCAGTAGCGGCGAGGGGAAAGAAGACGAAATTAAACAGAAGACGAAGCAGTTGGAAGAACGACTAAGGCGAGTCAGTAGCGGCGAGATGAAGGAAGAAATAAAGGCGGTTGTTCAACAGAACTCGATATCCATCAATCGAGTGACGCCCCCAACGTTCGATGGAAAAATTCCGTGGGCCAGCTACAAGAAGCAGTTTGAGGCAGCAGCGGAGGCTAACGCTTGGTCCCCTCACGAGAAAGCTGTTTCCCTAACGGTAGCCTTACGTGGAGAGGCGTTGGAAGTTCTTCAGACGCTATCCACCGAGGAAGCCGGGAATTACAATGAGCTGCTGAGGCGACTGGAAATGCGGTTCGGCCAAACACATCTGGAGCAAGTCCATCAATCCCAGATGTCCAATCGCCGTCAGAGATCGAACGAGACCCTGCAGGAGTTCGAAGCGGACGTAGCCAGACTAGTGAGGTTGGCGTATCCCACGGCGCCGGAACAGATGATGGAGTGCCTCGCAGTGCAGACGTTCGTGAGCGGGCTGCGGGACCAGGAACTGCAGAGGGCCCTGAGACTAGCTCGACCGAAAACATTAATGGACGCGCTCGCCATCGCACTGGAGCATGATGCAGCCATGGAAGCCTCCCGCGGTCACGGCCGTGTTCGAGCGGTTACAGAGGAAGTAGACACTAAGAAACTCGTGGAAAGGGTCCTACAGCAGATCATGGAGATGCTGTCGGCGAAGAAGAAGGTAGTTCGCTGTTGGAACTGTGGCGAAGTGGGCCATGTGAAGAGTTCTTGCAAGCGGCCCAGAACAGCGGCGCCGACAAAGGCCCAGGAAAACTAATGCGGTACGACAAGAAAGGGGGAACGTCGACCCGTAGCAGTGGAAACCCCCGGGCCAGTATAGCCTCGTTTTCCCACCAATTGGGGAGCGCGTACGTCGATGGCACTATCGACGGGAGATCCCACGCCATGCTTGTGGACACGGGAGCTACGAAGACGATTGTACGCTCGGAAGTTGTGAGGGACCGTAGGAAGATTAGGCCAAGTAGGTGGCAATTGAGAACTGCCACTGGGGAGAAGGCAGTAATACACGGTGAAGCGACGGTTAGCATGACGTTGGGACGAGTAAAGTTTGACCATCCCGTTCTCATAGCTGAAATTGAGGAAGACGTCATACTGGGGATGGACGTCATGAGGAATCATGGATTCCAGTTGGATTTCGGACACCGAGTGTTGAGGATCGGTCAAGAAGAATTACTACTACACAATCGTGACAACTTTGTGTTAGACGTAATAATGGCAGAAGATGTGATTCTCCCGGAACGAAGCGAAACGATCACCTCTACCTGTCTGAGGGGTGTTGTGGAAGAGGGAATTCCAGCCGTGATCGAACCAGAAAACGATGACAATCGACTGGCTCGGGGGGTACTGGTAGGAAAAGCGCTCGTTACTCTCTCAAGTGAAGTGCCTGTGCGGCTACTCAACATCAATCAGTACCCGGTCACCATCAAGAAGGGTACGAAGCTGGGCACATGTATAGCCGCATCGGCCATCGTAAGGGGCGTTAGTGAGGAAGAAAGGTCCAGACACACTCCGCAGGACTTGAAACAAATTCTTTCCCAGACCAGTGCGTTTCTCTCGCCCACACAGAAACAAAAGGCCCACGAATTAATAAATAAGTACCAGGACATATTTACCACCGAGAATGGAAAGCTGGGAAAGACCAAGGTCGTGACACATAAAATTGACACGGGCGAGACACGACCGATTCGACAAACAGCAAGACGACTACCCTTGGCCAAACGGGAGGAAGCCGAGAAAATCATCAAGGACCTAGAGCGGGACGGGGTCATCGAGCCGTCAAGCAGTCCATGGGCCTCGCCGGTAGTACTGGTGAAGAAAAAGGATGGGACTACTCGATTCTGTGTAGACTACCGGCAGGTGAACAGTGTCACCAAAGAGGACAGCTACCCGCTACCACGTATCGACGACACACTCGATACCCTTGCTGGATCCACGATATTTTCGACCTTGGATTTAAAAAGCGGCTATTGGCAAGTCGAAATGGACCCTGCCGATAAGGAAAAGACGGCATTTACCTTCGGTAACGGCCTGTGGCATTTTACAGTCATGCCATTCGGACTTTGTAATGCCCCAGCGACGTTTGAGAGGCTGATGGAGAGCGTGCTAATGGGTCTGACGTGGAAAACGTGCCTAGTCTATTTGGACGATGTCATCGTGATGGGCAGGACCTTCGAAGGACATCTGAAAAACTTAAAGGACGTCTTCCAGAGACTGCAAGGTGCGGGACTGAAACTGAACCCTAAGAAATGTTAGCTTTTCAGAAAGAAGGTCTCATACTTAGGGCACGTAGTGAGCAGAGAGGGCGTCGCCGTTGATCCGGACAAGACAAGTACGGTGAAGGAGTGGCCAATACCGGTAGATAAACACCAGTTGAGGAGTTTTCTGGGCCTCTGCACGTACTACCGACGATATGTCCGGATGTTCTCCGACGTCGCTAAGCCGTTGACAAGGCTCACGGAAGAAGGACGAAACTTCTGTTGGGATGAGGAATGCCAGTCTGCCTTCGACGAGCTGAAGAGGAAGTTGACCAGTGCCCCAGTGCTGAGTTTTCCTCTGCCAGAAGGACAGTTCATCCTGGACACCGACGCGAGCAATGTGGGAATTGGAAGTGTTCTGTCGCAGCGCCAGGAGGGACAAGAACGTGTCCTTGGATACTTCAGCAAGGTACTCTCCAAACCAGAAAAGAATTACTGCGTCACCCGGCGTGAATTATTGGCCATCGTCAAGTCCATCGAGCACTTCCATAAATATTTGTGTGGAAGGAGGTTTTTGATCCGGACCGATCATGCTGCTCTTAAATGGCTCCTCCAGTTTAAGAATCCCGAAGGACAGATCGCTCGCTGGATCGAGAGGCTCCAGGAGTATGACTTTGTCATAGAACATCGGCCAGGACAGAGTCATGGAAACGCAGACGCACTCTCGAGAAGACCATGCCCTGATGAGTGTCCTCATTGTCATAGAGCTGAGGAAAAGTCCGAGAAAGTCTATCGAACGACCGTGGTCGCCGAGGAATGGACACCATCCTCGTTACGACAAGAGCAAGGAAAAGACCCGGTTCTCAAAGAAATCCTGGTTTGGAAAGAGGGAGGAGAGCGTCCTGAGTGGCAAAAGGTATCACCTGGCTCGCCAAAACTCAAGAGCTATTGGGCACAGTGGGACTCGTTAGTGGTTGAGGATGGACTACTAAAACGCGTACTGGAGAGCCAAGACGGGACGGAGGAAAGACGGCAGTTGGTAATTCCCTCCAGTAAAATCCCGGAGGTCTTGCGGCACCTTCACGACGAGTCGTCTGGTGGACATTTAGGGATCAAGAAAACCCTGCAGAAAGTACGAGAGCGATTCTACTGGATCAATTGTTCAGACGACGTGAAGGACTGGTGCAAGAAATGTATTACATGTTTCGCAAGTAATGGGCCACAAAGACGACCGAATGCTCCCATGAAACAATATAACGTCGGGAGCCCCTTCGAAAGGATCGCTATTGATATAGCAGGACCCTTCCCTGAGACCGAAAAGGGGAATAAATACATCCTGGTCGTAATGGACTATTTTACGAAGTGGGTAGAAGCGTACGCTCTCCCTAATCAGGAGGCAGAGACAGTGGCCGATGTGCTCGTGAAGGAGCTGATCTGCCGGTTTGGAGTACCCATGGAATTACACTCGGATCAAGGAAGAAACTTTGAGAGTGGCCTATTCCGGAGGATCTGTGAGAAGATTGGGGTGCGAAAAACAAGAACCACGGCCCTTCACCCTCAGTCTGACGGCATGGTAGAACGGATGAATCGCACCCTCAACCGCTATCTGGCGAAAATGGTCTCGTCACATCAACGAGACTGGGACGAACACGTGCCGTTCTTCCTGATGGCCTACCGCTCGGCCGTTCATGAGTCGACAGGACAAACTCCAGCCAAAGTCCTGTTCGGGCGAGAACTTAAACTGCCCTGTGATCTAATCTTTGGCGCTAGACCGGACGAGGACGTTTCGGGGGAAGATTACGTCTCCCGGATGCGGCAAAGGATGAACGAGATTCACGATCAAGTCCGGTACCAACTAAATATCGCCAGTGATCGCATCAAAGAGCGTTACGATATCAACGCTAAAGAGGGTGGCTACCAAATGGGAGATCGAGTTTGGCTGTATAACCCACGGAAGAAACGTGGTTTGTCCCCTCCTAAGTTACAGACCAATTGGGAAGGTCCCTATGTTGTGAAGAAACGAATCAATGACGTGGTCTACCGGGTAAGCAAACTACTAAACGGCAAGTCGAGAGCGGTGCACTTCAATCGGTTGTCACCCTATGAGGGGGCGCACGATGAGGCGGAGGTTCCCCGAGTAAGAATCACGTTGGCGCAGGAGAACGAACTTTCGTTCGAAGAATTTATGAGCGCCTACGGGGGTACCGGAAAAGCACGGTATGGGGTAACCTGTGAAAAACAACAGGATTTGTTCAGCGTATCTGAAGAATACTCGTTGGCCCATTGTGTGTCCGCCGACCTGGTAATGTCACGAGGTATCGCCACGGTTTTCAAGAAGAAGTACGGGCGCTTGGAACAACTCAGAGCGCAACTCCCGGGAATTGGCAAGGTTCTGGAACTACGTGACAACGTAAGACACATCTTTTATCTGGTTACGAAGGAGATCGGGTCCCTTAAACCATGTTATCACAATGTATGGCGAACCTTGCATAGGCTACGAGACCGACTGCTGGAGCTCGACATCAGGAAGCTAGCTGTCCCCAAGTTAGGTGCTGGACGAGATCAGCTGGACTGGAGGGTTGTCCGGAATATGCTGGAGGTAGTGTTGAAGAATACCGGAGTGGAAGTTTTAGTCTGCTGTTTTGGGCCTGCACCATGTCGACTCGGGAAGACGGTCCCCTGTTATTTTGACGCCACGTCTCGCTGTAAGCGGGGGGCTAACTGCAGGTTCCTGCATGGGCCTACCAGGGATACGTTCCGAGACGAAACGGCTCTAAGGCGGGGGCAGTGTAATGCGAGAAGTAAACAAAGCGACACATGTTTACTCCTTCAAAAGAATAACTACGACGCGTACAAGACAGGTGCATGAACAGGTGCATGAACATTTCCTGCGTAGGCGTTCTAGAATATACTAGAACGTTCTTTATCGGGGTTGGGGGTGTATATATAAGGGGGCTTGTGATCGAGGGAGTTAGTTAGAACTAGAGAAGCAGAAGTGAACGCGACATACGATCCGAAAGCGGAGCAGTACAAATAAATTATGTAGTGTCTAGTCTAGTGTACAAGTAGTTTAGTGTGTTAAATAAATTAGTGTTCAATTAATGTAAATAAATTATAAAATAAACGTTACAATATACTATTTACGTTTCTTAGAAGGTAGCGATAACATTCAAAAGTACGTCGTGGGAGATTTTTTGTAAGAGTGGGGCTTTTGTGCGGAAAGAGCGAAAAGGATTTTTGATTGGTTATGAAAGTGAGAGTGGCATGCGAATTGTGGACATTTTGGGGAGAAATTTGAAAAAGGGAGTGAAGAAGAGAGGATTCGGGCGAAGACCGTGGGGAGTCGAGGTTCGCCTTGACGAATTTTTGCTGAGGTCTCCATAATTTGAGGAGACCTAATTAGGGAATAAGTTTAAATAAGTTTATTGGAGTGTTAAGTGTTTGTGAGTGAGCCGTCGGTTCAACCCTCTGTAGCCTGGTGGCTCATCTTCGTCGGATCAACCCTCTGCAGCCTGGTGGCTGTTTTCATCGGTTCAACCCTCCGCGGCCTGGTGGCTACCGCGGGAGGTGATTTCACTAGTGTTGTGAACTTTAAAGGTATTGTAACGCGAAATGTAAACAGCACCGCGAGACGTGTTTACTCTTATCGGTCGGCGGCTTTCCTCAAAGAAACGCGGCTACGCTTATTAAGCGCAGCGGCGAGCAATAAAAACCGTTCCGAGCGACATCTCATTAAGGAAAAGTGATTTATGACCTTCTGGACCTTTCTACATAAAAAAAGATATTTCGAGTAATTTCAAGAAAACGCCAGAAGGTTCCCGATTACAATTGAGATGTGTATATAAGCGGGTTTGCGGTCGGAGATAGATTATTATTAGACGTGAGCGCGACATAGTTAATAAGCGAAAAACGGAGCAGTGAAATAAATTAACATTTAAGAGTGATATAAATTAATTAGTAGGAAATAGTTAAGTGTGTTATATAAATTAGTTTAGTAATAGTCTAAGATAAATTAAGTAGTGTGTAGTGAATAATTAGGATAGTGAAAATAAATTAAACAATAAACGTTACAGTATTTATAAAGAGGCCTCTTATCTTTTAAAATTGCGAATCGGTCGATTGAACTATTTTCCATATTTGTTGTTTGTTTGATTATTTGTGTAATTATCTGTTTGTTTAATCGTTTCAAGTGAATTTTAAAATTCACGTTTGTAAAGTAGTTAAGTAATTCTTGGTTGTTTACGTTGTATATTTCGGACTCGCTTTTATTAAACCGCTTGATAATTATTTTTGCTTTCTTTCGACCACAACCCATTAGTTATTTTTGAAGCTAGCCGGAATATTTGGTTTTAAATAAGTAACGACAATGTAATCGTAACAACAGAGGACCCATTCTATGGATATCTTGGTAGTTTCTCGGTGGTTAGTAAGTCACCCCTTAACCACTGATCCAGATTGTTTACTTCGTCGCACATTTACTCGCAAAACGAGCGCGATTTTGTTTAATGTATAGCGCGTTCATGTTTCAGTCGTGCTGTCGAGACGAAACTCGAGTATTTTTGAGAATATGAGGGGTGCCAGAGCGGCACCCTTGGGCCCTGGGCAACTCCTGGAAATTCGATAAAATCGCCCAAAAAATTGATTTTTTTTGGTTATTTGCCAATAACTACTAAACGGTTAGTTTTTCATTTAAGATTGTCCAGTACATTTTTGTAGAGAACAAAATTTCCAAGAAAATTACACTTTAAACTGCTCTCTTCGATTAGCCGTTTCTGAGATACACGCGTTCAAGATGTTTTTGAAATTTGTGAAAAACTGAAAAGATCAATTTTTCATCACCATTTTGCTAATAACCTTGTTTCGCGGATCAACACAATTTTCGAACCAATTCAGAAGTAATGGACGCCCACGCGAACGCTCTCTCCGCCATTTTGGTTTTGAATATTCTCGCGAACTTTTGATTTTGATTATTTCATAAGCGGTTGTGACACCTTATTTTGAAGGTCTCGTCAAGACAAACAGAGCACCACTATGCGCATGCATATATAAAATCGTAGTGGCCAGCCCATATTCAGCAAGGACTGAATATGGGACAAGACATGCAACGATAATTGCATAATCAAGACCTTGCGATTCATCATAAAATATTGTAACGTTTTTACTATTGACTAAAACTAAAACACTACGCGATTATCCTAATTAATTTATTTCTAACTACACTTTAACACTTATAATTTATTTGACAGAGATGTTTATTTATTTAACGCGCCCGATCTCTCGCTCGAATGTTTACGCACCGGTTCTTCCACTGTCCTGCCTCGGGTCCGACATTCCCTTTTTATGGCAGGTAGAAAGCTCTAGACTCTAGACCTTTGCCGGAATATTCCCGAAGTTTCTGAAGATCATTCTAGAATTCGCGGAACTTGTTATCGCATCGAAGCTTCTCGAGCCGTCGGCTTCGTCGCGTCCTTCCCGGTATCGCAATTCAGCGAACTTGTGTAGCTCCCGGCGTGTTTATCGCGGCGAGCCGTTTCGTTACAATATGTTTTGTAATGGGTACAATAAGTAACAAATAGACAGTTTGTAGTTTTCCTTAACTTTAAAAAAAATTACAGAATAATTTACAAGGATACAGACTACAGACAAAAAGTATATTAGATTACAGGATATTCAGAATCAGAAGTGGACGTTCACTATCACTGTCATCAAATTGAGCTTCATGATTCATGAGTCTTCAAATTGCCACACAATTTGCCGCCTTCGCACGCGCAAAATTCTTTACAAGACAGACCCGCATGTGTAATGCAAAAGTGATGAAGAAGATAGGCAGAAAATATGAAAAAAACTTGAAACATGTATAAACCCTTTGGTCATTGAAGACCATCCTGATGGTATTGTTAATATACATAGTGGCCGAATTTTAAATACGAAAGTAAATGTGGATGATGCATTATGTACCTATGGGAGTAAAGCAACGATAAAAATTTGAGCAATCACTGCCAGAAGGATTTTATGTTTCTTTGAAAACGGAAGTTGTCACTTTGTCAAATGACAAGAAACATATTATGTTGGCACAACAAAGGAGTGTCTATAACACAGAGGCTATCTACGTACGTGACCTACAACTGACGAAACGTTGACATATGCAGCCTTCCATTTTTTTTTGTTTGGTTATGAATTGTCACCGGTCCCGTCAGCACTGTTTGATGAGTTTAGGGACATGAATCCCTCCTCCCAGAAATCACAATCACAATCTCAGATAATGCAGCAACAATTCATAACCTTGGAACCCAAGCAAACTCATTATTAGCAGTACATTGTCTCACTGGCTGTGATACCACTTCATAATTTTTTTGAATTGGAAAGTCTATAGCTGACAAAGTTCTGAGATTTGATATTAAAGTTAAGCATTTAGGTTGTGTAGAATCATCAATGCAACAATGTATTGCAGAGTGCTTCATTGCACATTGTTACGGCTACAAGAAGGAAGTTCACAATATGTCAGACGTTCGATACAAAGTATGGTTATCTAAGAAAATTCCTCCCAAATTTAAGAATCTCCCTCCGACAACAGAGGCATTTGAACTCCATATAACTCCGATGCCATTTACAAGCTTGCATTTGAAACGCAGCAGCATCTTCGTTCCCTCCACCTTTTAATCCAACTGATTATGGTTGGGTAAAAAATGAAGCAACACACTGTTTCGTTCCCATTCTACTTCCAAGTAACAAAGGGTTGGCACCACCAAAATTGCTGAAAAGTTTAAGATGTAGTTGTTCAAGTGAGAAGCCATGTTCAACAGCAAGAGGTGCACTTGTACACATCAAGCTCAATTTGATGACAGTGAGAGTGAACGTCCACTTCTGATTCTGAATATCCTGTAATCTAATATAATAAATAAATAAAAAATAATATTTTTTTTTAAAGTTAACGAAAACTACGAATTGTCTATTTGTTACTTATTTTACCCATTACAAAACATATTTTATGATGAAGGTCTTGATAATGTAATTATCAGTGATGTTAAGTATTTAAATACAAGTATTTAAAAATGTATTTTAATTACATCAATTACATTTAAATACGTAATTAAATACATTTACTTTTTTGTAATTCAAAAGTAATTTAATTACAATTGTCCTGAAAATTTTAAATACTTGTAATTAAACTTAAATACTTGTATTTAAAAGTTCAACTATTGAACTATTGCCACTATATGGGGAATCCACAGTTAGGTATACACCCATGAGTCCCATGACTCATCATTAATACCTACACAGTAAATACTAATAACTGCAATAAGTAATAATTTTTGTGATAATGGGTCATTATCCTACGCCGAAACAGGTAAGTTAGGGAGATAATCTACTTTGTCAAGGCTTTCCCTGCTTTAACCATTATTTTCGGAGAAATATTGAGAATACAAGTAAAATTTCATTTATGTTGATTTCGTATTGGTCGAAATCCCGAGTTTACCTGTTTGACAATTGGAAAATAAAGACATTCAGTTCGTTTATCACTCTCAAGCAAATTGTCTGACGAACATTTGGAAAATTTGTTATTTTTAAAACATCATTAGATTAGATTAATTAGATAATTAAGTAATTTTGTATTCATACTGTAACGTTTATTTTTATAATTTATTTACATTAATTGAACGCTAATTTATTTAACACACTAAACTACTTGTACACTAGACTAGACACTACATAATTTATTTGTACTGCTCCGCATTCGGATCGTATGTCGCGTTCACGTCTGCTTCTCTACTGCTAACTAACTCCCTCGATCACAAGCCCCCTTATATATACACCCCCAACCCTGATCGAGAACATTCTAGTACATTCTAGAAGCCTACGCAGCAAATGTTCATAAGGTTACCAATTAATTGCTTTTCGTAAACAACAAACGGGAAAATTCGTGCAGCTGTTTACGCGTCGTAGTTGGTGTCGCGTTGTTTACTTCTCGCATTACGTATCCCTGGTAGGCCCATGCAGGAACCTGCAGTTAGCCCCCCGCTTACAGCGAGACGTGGCATCAAAATAACAGGGGACCGTCTTCCCGAGTCGACATGGTGCAGGCCCAAAACAGCAGACTAAAACTTCCACTCCGGTATTCTTCAACACCACTTCCAGCATATTCCGGACAACCCTCCAGTCCAGCTGATCTCGTCCAGCACCTAACTTGGGGACAGCTACCTTCCTGATGTCGAGCTCCAGCAGTCGGTCTCGTAGCCTATGCAAGGTTCGCCATACATCGTGATAACATGGTTTAAGGGACCCGATCTCCTTCGTAACCAGATAAAAGATGTGTCTTACGTTGTCACGTAGTTCCAGAACCTTGCCAATCTCCGGGAGTTGCGCTCTGAGTTGTTCCAAGCGCCCGTACTTCTTCTTGAAAACCGTGGCGATACCTCGTGACATTACCAGGTCGGTGGACACACAATGGGCCAACGAGTATTCTTCAGGTACGCTGAACAAATCCTGTTGTTTTTCACAGGTTACCCCATACCGTGCTTTTCCGGTACCCCCGTAGGCGCTCATAAATTCTTCGAACGAAAGTTCGTTCACCTGCGCCAACGTGTTTCTTACTCGGGGAACCTCCGCCTCATCGTGCGATCCCTCATAGGGTGCCAACCGATTGAAGTGCACCACTCTCGGCTTGCCATTTGGTAGTTTGCTTACCCGGTAGACCACGTCATTGATTCGTTTCTTCACAACATAGGGACCTTCCCAATTGGTCTGTAACTTAGGGGACAAACCACGTTTCTTCTGTGGGTTGTACAGCCAAACTCGATCTCCCATTTGGTAGCCACCCTCTTTAGCGTTGATGTCGTAACGCTCTTTGATGCGATCACTGGCGATATTTAGTTGGTATCGGACTCGATCGTGAATCTCGTTCATCCTTTGCCGCATCCTGGAGACGTAATCTTCCCCCGAAACGTCCTCGTCCGGTCTAGCGCCAAAGATTAGATCACAGGGCAGTTTAAGTTCTCGCCCGAACAGGACTTTGGCTGGAGTTTGTCCTGTCGACTCATGAACGGCCGAGCGGTAGGCCATCAGGAAGAACGGCACGTGTTCGTCCCAGTCTCTTTGATGTGACGAGACCATTTTCGCTAGATAGCGGTTGAGGGTGCGATTCATTCGTTCTACCATGCCGTCAGACTGAGGGTGAAGGGCCGTGGTTCTTGTTTTTCGTACCCCAAACTTCTCACAGATCCTCCGGAATAGGCCACTCTCAAAGTTTCTTCCTTGATCCGAGTGTAATTCCATGGGTACTCCAAACCGGCAGATCGTCTCCTTCACTAGCACATCGGTCACTGTCTCTGCCTCCTGATTAGGGAGAGGGTACGCTTCTACCCACTTCGTAAAGTAGTCCATCACGACCAAGATGTATTTATTCCCCTTTTCGGTCTCAGGGAAGGGTCCTGCTATATCAATAGCGATCCTTTCGAAGGGGCTTCCGACGTTATATTGTTTCATGGGAGCTTTCGGTCGTCTTTGTGGCCCATTACTTGCAAAGCATGTAGTACATTTCTTGCACCAGTCCTTCACGTCGTCTGAACAATTGATCCAGTAGAAGCGCTCCCGTACCTTCTGCAGCGTTTTCTTGATCCCTAAATGTCCGCCAGACGATCCGTCGTGAAGGTGCCGCAAGACCTCCGGGATTTTACTGGAGGGAATTACCAACTGCCGTCTTTCCTCCGTCCCGTCTTGGCTCTCCAGTACGCGTTTTAGTAGTCCATCCTCAACCACTAGCGAGTCCCACTGTGCCCAATAGCTCTTGAGTTTTGGCGAGCCAGGTGATACCTTTTGCCACTCAGGACGCTCTCCTCCCTCTTTCCAAACAAGGATTTCTTTGAGAACCGGGTCTTTTCCTTGCTCTTGTCGTAACGAGGATGGTGTCCATTCCTCGGCGACCACGGTCGTTCGATAGACTTTCTCGGACTTTTCCTCAGCTCTATGACAATGAGGACACTCATCAGGGCATGGTCTTCTCGAGAGTGCGTCTGCGTTTCCATGACTCTGTCCTGGCCGATGTTCTATGACAAAGTCATACTCCTGGAGCCTCTCGATCCAGCGAGCGATCTGTCCTTCGGGATTCTTAAACTGGAGGGGCCATTTAAGAGCAGCATGATCGGTCCGGATCAGAAACCTCCTTCCACACAAATATTTATGGAAGTGCTCGATGGACTTGACGATGGCCAATAATTCACGCCGGGTGACGCAGTAATTCTTTTCTGGTTTGGAGAGTACCTTGCTGAAGTATCCAAGGACACGTTCTTGTCCCTCCTGGCGCTGCGACAGAACACTTCCAATTCCCACATTGCTCGCGTCGGTGTCCAGGATGAACTGTCCTTCTGGCAGAGGAAAACTCAGCACTGGGGCACTGGTCAACTTCCTCTTCAGCTCGTCGAAGGCAGACTGGCATTCCTCATCCCAACAGAAGTTTCGTCCTTCTTCCGTGAGCCTTGTCAACGGCTTAGCAACGTCGGAGAACATCCGGACATAGCGTCGGTAGTACGTGCAGAGGCCCAGAAAACTCCTCAACTGGTGTTTATCTACCGGTATTGGCCACTCCTTCACCGTACTTGTCTTGTCCGGATCAACGGCGACGCCCTCTCTGCTCACTACGTGCCCTAAGTATGAGACCTTCCTTCTGAAGAGCTGACATTTCTTAGGGTTCAGTTTCAGTCCCGCACCTCGCAGTCTCTGGAAGACGTCCTCTAAGTTTTTCAGATGTCCTTCGAAGGTCTTGCCCATCACGATGACATCGTCCAAATAGACTAGGCACGTTTTCCACGTCAGACCCATTAGCACGCTCTCCATCAGCCTCTCAAACGTCGCTGGGGCATTACAAAGTCCGAATGGCATGACTGTAAAATGCCACAGGCCGTTACCGAAGGTAAATGCCGTCTTTTCCTTATCGGCAGGGTCCATTTCGACTTGCCAATAGCCGCTTTTTAAATCCAAGGTCGAAAATATCGTGGATCCAGCAAGGGTATCGAGTGTGTCGTCGATACGTGGTAGCGGGTAGCTGTCCTTTTTGGTGACACTGTTCACCTGCCGGTAGTCTACACAGAATCGAGTAGTCCCATCCTTTTTCTTCACCAGTACTACCGGCGAGGCCAATGGACTGCTTGACGGCTCGATGACCCCGTCCCGCTCTAGGTCCAAGATGATTTTCTCGGCTTCCTCCCGTTTGGCCAAGGGTAGTCGTCTTGCTGTTTGTCGAATCGGTCGTGTCTCGCCCGTGTCAATTTTATGTGTCACGACCTTGGTCTTTCCCAGCTTTCCATTCTCGGTGGTAAATATGTCCTGGTACTTATTTATTAATTCATTGGCCTCCTGTTTCTGTATGGGCGAGAGAAACGCACTGGTCTGGGAAAGAATTTGTTTCAAGTCCTGCGGAGTGTGTCTGGACCTTTCTTCCTCACTAACGCCCCTTACGATGGCCGAAGCGGCTATACATGTGCCCAGCTTCGTACCCTTCTTGATGGTGACCGGGTACTGATTGATGTTGAGTAGTCGCACAGGCACTTCACTTGAGAGAGTAACGAGCGCCTTTCCTACCAGTACCCCCCGAGCCAGTCGATTGTCATCGTTTTCTGGTTCGATCACGGCTGGGATTCCCTCTTCCACAACACCCCTCAGACAGGTAGAGGTGATCGTTTCGCTTCGTTCTGGGAGAATCACATCTTCTGCCATTATTACGTCTAACACAAAGTTGTCACCATTGTGTAGCAGTAATTCTTCTTGACCGATCCTCAACACTCGGTGTCCGAAATCCAACTGGAATCCATGATTCCTCATGACGTCCATCCCCAGTATGACGTCTTCCTCAATTTCGGCTATGAGAACAGGATGGTCAAACTTTACTCGTCCCAACGTCATGCTAACCGTCGCTTCACCGTGTGTTACTGCCTTCTCCCCAGTGGCAGTTCTCAATTGCCACCTACTTGGCCTAATCTTCCTACGGTCCCTCACAACTTCCGAGCGTACGATCGTCTTCGTAGCTCCCGTGTCCACAAGCATGGCGTGGGATCTCCCGTCGATAGTGCCATCGACGTACGCGCTCCCCAATTGGTGGGAAAACGAGGCTATACTGGCCCGGGGGTTTCCACTGCTACGGGTCGACGTTCCCCCTTTCTTGTCGACCCGCATTAGTTTTCCTGGGCCTTTGCCGGCGCCGCTGTTCTGGGCCGCTTGCAAGAACTCTTCACATGGCCCACTTCGCCACAGTTCCAACAGCGAACTACCTTCTTCTTCGCCGACAGCACCTCCATGATCTGCTGTAGGACCCTTTCCACGAGATTTTCAGTGTCTATTTCCTCTGTAACCGCTCGAACACGGCCGTGACCACGGGAGGCTTCCATGGCTGCATCATGCTCCAGTGCGATGGCGAGCGCGTCCATTAATGTTTTCGGTCGAGCTAGTCTCAGGGCCCTCTGCAGTTCCTGGTCCCGCAGCCCGCTCACGAACGTCTGCACTGCGAGGCACTCCATCATCTGTTCCGGTGCCGTGGGATACGCCAACCTCACTAGTCTGGCTACGTCCGCTTCGAACTCCTGCAGGGTCTCGTTCGACCTCTGACGGCGATTGGACATCTGGGATTGATGGACTTGCTCCAGATGTGTTTGGCCGAACCGCATTTCCAGTCGCCTCAGCAGCTCCGTGTAATTCCCGGCATCCTCGGTGGATAGCGTCTGAAGCACTTCCAACGCCTCTCCACGTAAGGCTACCGTAAGAGAAACAGCTTTTTCGTGAAGGGACCAAGCATAAGCCTCCGCTGCTGCCTCAAACTGCTTCTTGTAGCTGGCCCACGGAATTTTTCCGTCGAACGTTGGGGGCGTCACTCGATTGGTGGATATCGAGTTCTGTTGAACGACCGCCTTCATTTCTTCCTTCGTCTCGCCGCTACTGACTCGCTTTAGTCGTTCTTCCAACTGCTTCGTCTTCTGTTCAATTTTGTCTTCTTTCCCCTCGCCGCTACTGAGTTGTTCTAGTCGTTCTTCCAACTGCTTGATCTTCTGTTCAGTCTCCTTACGCTGAGCCACAATCTGGTCGGTTATCTCTTCCCTCTGGGCGGCGATTTGAGCAGAAATATCTTCCCTCTGGGCGGCGATTTCTTCCCTCTGGGCAGCGATTTGAGCAGTGATGTCTTCCCTCTGGGCAGCGATTTGAGCAGTGATGTCTTCCCTCTGGGCGGCGATTTGAGCAGTGATGTCTTCCCTCTGGGCGGCGCTTTCTTCCCTCTGGGCGGCGATTTCTTCCCTTTGGGCAGCGATTTGAGCAGTGATGTCTTCCCTCTGGGCAGCGATTTGAGCAGTGATGTCTTCCCTCTGATCGGCGATTTCTTCCCTCTGGGCGGCGATTTCTTCCCTCTGGGCAGCGATTTGAGCAGTGATGTCTTCCCTCTGAGCGGCGATTTGAGCAGTGATGTCTTCCCTCTGGGCGGCGCTTTCTTCCCTCTGGGCGGCAATTTCTTCCCTCTGGGCGGCGATTTGCTTCGTGATGTCATCGTCTTCGAACTCGAAAACTTCCGGGTCCTGGCCATTTTCTTTCAAAAATGCCGAGAGTCGGTCCTGGAGTTCGGTCTTCCTCCCTCCTGTTTCCAGTTCCCGTTCTTCGAGTTCTTTTTTTAAATCGGCCACTTTTAATTCGCGTAACTTCTTCATGATCCCACTTCTGACACCAATGTAACGTTTATTTTTATAATTTATTTACATTAATTGAACACTAATTTATTTAACACACTAAACTACTTGTACACTAGCCTAGACACTACATAATTTATTTGTACTGCTCCGCATTCGGATCGTATGTCGCGTTCACGTCTGCTTCTCTACTGCTAACTAACTCCCTCGATCACAAGCCCCCTTATATATACACCCCCAACCCTGATCGAGAACATTCTAGTACATTCTAGAAGCCTACGCAGCAAATGTTCATAAGGTTACCAATTAATTGCTTTTCGTAAACAACAAACGGGAAAATTCGTGCAGCTGTTTACGCGTCGTAGTTGGTGTCGCGTTGTTTACTTCTCGCATTACAATACATATTATATTGTATTTTTTGTTATCTCTATTACCTGTACACTACTCAATAAAAGAAATCTAAGTAAATTTTCTTGTATAATGGTAAAGACTTTTTCTAAATCCCAGTAAGTCCTTTCCTATTGTTAATTTTTTAATAGGGAATGTATTTAAATTACTTTTAAATACATTGCCAATGTAATTGTAATTGTAATTAAATACATTTTCACAAATTGTATTTAAAATACTTTTAATTACTTCGTTGAAAAAGTATTTGTATTTGTATTTAAATACTTTTACAATTGTATTTTTAACAACACTGGTAATTATCTTTGCATGTCTTGTTCCATATTCAGCCCTTGCTGAATATGGGCTGGCCACTAAGATTATATATATGCATGCGCATAGTGGTGTTCTGTTGGTCTTGACGAGACCTTTAAAATAAGGTGTCACAACCGTTATGAAATAATCAAAATCGAAAGTTCGCGAGAATACTCAAAACCAAAATGGCGGAGAGAGCGTTCGCGTGGGCGTCCATTACTTCTGAATTGGTTCGAAAGTTGTGTTGATCCGAGAAACAAGGTTATTAGCAAAATGGTGATGAAAAATTGAACTTTTCAGTTTTTCACAAATTTCAAAAACATTTTGAACGCGTGTATCTCAGAAACGGTTAATCGAAGAGAGCAGTTCAAAGTGTAATTTTCTTGGAAGTTTTGTTCTCTACAAAAATGCACTGGACAATCTTAAATGTAGAACTAACCGTTTAGTAGTTATTGGCAAATAACAAAAAAAAATCCACTTTTTGGGCGATTTTTTCGAATTTCCCGGAGTTGCCCAGGGGTGCCACTCTGGCACCCCTCATATTATGATTCACTATATCAAATAGTACTAGAATCAATCATAAAATTATTGTTGTACCCAACTTCCAGGTCCAAGCCGATTTTCTCATTTGGCGACCAGATTATTAGGATCGACCCACTGCCTCACCCCACGAATTTTATCCCGAAATTGAATGTGCAGAAAAACGAAGTAGTTTCAAGTTTTTCAAAAAAAAAATGAAGATTATCGATTTACAAAATTCCTATACCAAACGAAAGGAGATGATGACCTAATCAAGAGTGAAAGAATGTCATTGAAAAGAAACAATAAATGACAATTTCTACTGAAACGAAAAGCAGGTATATGCTCTTAAAGTCCATCCAAATTCATTTAAGACGTCATAAACAATTACAAGGAGAAAACAATTTATTTATTCATCACAAATTAATAAAGAGGTGTAACGATCTCAGCTTGATCCACGAAGCCGTTTCAAATTTGTAACTACTATTAAATTTGATTAATATTTAACTTTAGATTGTAACACGTTTCAGTAATGTATTGTTTAATGTAAAGTAATGTTTAACCATAGTGAAGAAATTCGTCCCCTCTCGGTTTTTCTAGAACGTTACTCCCGTGTCGCCCGTTTAAGTTAATTTCATTTACCCATGTGCACGAGGTATTATTGCTCAATTGAAGAATAATAGAGAGTTAAACGGCCATCGTTTCCTGTCGGGCTCTCGAAAGAGGGACTGATACTAGGAAATTTGAGATTTTTTTAAAAATAATAAATTAAATTAATATTTTAAGAAAAATTATTGGCTGGTTGAGTTGTTAAATAATTTTGAAGAACTTCAAAATGGTTGTGAGCGCGTGGCGTACCCACAACAAAAATGATTGCCTTGACATCGTCAATTTTTCTGCTAAATACTCGTTAATTACCCTCGTCTTTATCTAATTAAACGAAGACGGTAATTACATCTCTATAACTCGAGTCTTGTACGCACCGGCCGCAAATAGTCCAATTGAACGGTAATTACGGTTGGGACCTGACAAAGAATAAAGCTTCTCTCGTAATAAAAGTTAATCCGATGAGAAAAGCCTAATTGAATGATTAACGTATTCGAAGGCGCATGGATGGCCCTCTGCCCCTTCCGTAATTGACGGGCATTCAAGTGCACTTACATACGTACAACGTACACCAGTAGTTGTCGTACGGTAGTTATAATATGTCGGTTTTTCGGGTAGCGCTCTTATCCGCGGTATTGGTGATAAATGCGATTTGCACCGAAGTTAGGGACTTCATCAGCGTTCCGACTACGGTGAAGGCGAGGGAGAACAACACGGTACTGCTGCCCTGTTACCTCAACACCCTCTCTAATGGTAAGTAAGGAGAGTCGGGCAAATAGTTCAACTTTACCCCAAAGGTAACAACGACTCATTTGATCTTCCCTGCGGGTTCTAGGATTTTTGGAAAAAAATCGATTTATAAGATTTCGATGGAAACGGGAAAAGGAGCAGGTTCCCTGATACCAAAATGGGACGAATTTCTTTTGCTTTATGAGATACGATTTTTTTTTAAAATTTTAATATTTGATATATCGAAATTAATTTTCATTAATCTCTTGAGATCGATCCTATCCTTAGCAAAACCAATGAATCTTATCAAAAACTGATGTTGTAGTAAAATCTCTAGATATCTGAATCATATTATACACTCTTGACAACTTCTATTTACTCTAATATTAGTAAACTAAAAAACTAAAGAAACTAAGAAACCGTGACCCGCCGTGGCTTCGCTCGATCGCTACTATTTGAAAAAGTTACAACTCAAATACACATGACGATGAACCCGGCTTTACTCGGATCCGCTTAAAAGTGGACTGTATCTCACTCTCTTTTCTTTATCCCCCCGGAAATCGAAATTCGAAGTTATAATATTGTTCTGAACCGTCTGAGGCCAAAGGTAATAAACGTGTAAAGTCAAAAGTTTCTATGTAGCTATTCGGGAACGGATTAACAAATTACATCCCCTTTTTCACTTCCCGCTATAAGGGAAATTCGGGGTTTATAATTAGTTCAGAAACCAGAAAATCAATATCCATTATCTGTAAGCAAAAATAATATTAACCGAGTTATTACTCGAATCTGTTACCTGAAAAAGTTATGTGAAGTTACATACACTTAACATGAGTTTCAATTAACTCATAAATCAATCGCACAATAAATCGTTAATAAATATAACTCTTTATTATTGTCGGCCTGAATAAATTTTCCTCTCATTATTTATGTACGCGTTCATTAAGGGTCGGCCGTAAAATATTTCGAACACATTTAAGATCTGAAAAGGTAAGCGCCTACTTATCAATTTAAGTCTAGTTTCGTGTAGGTATCATTCCTGCTCTCTTTTGAGGGAAGTTATAAATAACCCCATATCTCCTAAACCAAAAGTAGATCTTCGTGGTTTTTCGTATCTCCATGGCCATTTGTACGCTCAAACAATCTATATGTGTGCTGAATTATGTTCCTAGCTGAACTTATGATATTGTAATGTTTATTCTAATTTATTTTTACACTTCTTAACTCTAATTTATTTGTACAATTATCGCTAGTCGGCTTATCGCACTTTTTCACTTACGACGACTCTTGGTCTACTCTGCCTGCGACGAAATCGGCTTGTAATAATTTATATCCCCTAATAATGTTTTTCCAGAAGCTTCTGGAATGTTGATATTTCTTTTTTTAATTGGACGTTCTCGACTATTTTTGTCGCCTTCGAGAAGAGGTTTTATGATCGCAGTCTACTGAATTCTCCAATAAGCCGATTACGCGGAAGGGTCGTTTAGCGAAGCGGTCCCCTTTGAAATGCGCCGCCTGCATCAGATAAGAAAGAGCACGATTCACACTGATGTTTATGTTTCGCGTGACACTATTTCGAAGTTTGTGACACACACACACACATACACACACGCGCGCGCGCGCACGCACACGCACACATTCTTTCCGTTTTACTTGTTAGTTTGGTATAAAATTTTGTTTAATACCGTATCTGGTACCTTAATGAAGTGCCTACTTGTTCTAAATATGACTAATTATTATATTTCTAAATCACTAATTGTAAAATGGCGGATTCGTCATGATAAATGGACCCAAATATTAATCTAATAGCGAAATTTGTGAACTTGCCACCACCTATGCGCCGCTGGATGTATTAGGTCAAATGAAGAACATAAACACCGATTACCGCCGATTCAAAAACGTCTTAAAACCTGTTTTTCTTTTTCTCGTGTCAAAGAGTTACCCGAAAAATGCCTACTGACAGGTCGGTCTCGTCATGGTTTTGATTGATTCCACTTCTGAAGCCAATCGTGGACAATAAATCCATATGATCAGTTTATTTATTACTACTAATACTACTTTCATCATTATTATCATCATAATCATCAAAAGCTATTCCGTGTACTGTTGGACGTAGGCATCCCTTTCTTGTGTGCCATTCATTAACCTGGGCTAATCTGATCCAGTTTTCTATTAGGTACTCTCTTTATGAAGTCCGGCCGGCCACCTGCTGAGCAGTCTTCCTCTAAAAGCCTTACCTTTCTAAATGCTTCTTTTCTTGATCGCTATTCGAGAATTTTTTTGTCCATCCGTCACCCTTGCCACGTGCCCAGCCGAATTCCATTTTAGGTGGAGGTGGAGTGATCTGAATTGGGATTTTATCCCTTAAAGTGATTACCAACATTGATCTCTCTATCCTTCCTTGCGCGACATATTCAGGGAGCCTGAAACACCTAGAGGTCGCGTCCCCAGGTGACGGATAAAGGAAAGCCTCCCAGATATAGGTGGTAGGAGGGAAACTAATACCTCCCGTAGACCAACAGGTACTGCAGCGTCTGGCCCAGAGTGGGCAGCTGCAAACAGCGCGTCTGATCTCCAGGCGAGCAGCCTTCCTTCCTTCCTAAAAATCTTCCAACACGTTTAGCCAACGTGAAAGATCGTGGTTAATATCCCTCAAAGAGCAAATACCTACTACTTTGTAGAATCCTAAATAAATTCAGTTCGTCTCGAACCGTAAATTTATATCGCGTGCCTAAAATCGTCCTTTTTAATGCAGCCTTTGGTTTACATCTGCCGTTGGGTTTCTAACAATTTTCAAAGCCTCCTCAGAAACATCGAGACTCATAGCCGAAGCACACGGGTATGGTCGCAGTTTCGTTACGGTGTTATTTTCCTTCGAAAATCCGATTGTTTCGGGAACCCTAATACTGACTAGGTACATGTGAATAGATACTCGCATCATCATCATCACGCAATATCACCCCCCTCCCCTCCGACCCCGCCACCCAACAATGTTTATAACTGAATATGAAGCCAATTGAAGATTCTATCAGATATCAGACATAAATTTAGATATGAATTTTTTCGGAAAAGTATCCAACACCCTAAATACTACTCTAATTGTTTATTTCGATTTCAGACGCTGCCTACGCCAAATCTGTCCGCTGGTACAAGAACCATGAGGTCCTGGCGGACAGTTCGAACGACACGCGCCCTCTCCCCGAGAGGCACACCCTGTGGGAGAACGGTTCTCTGGAGATCGTAACTGTGCAGCCGTCGGACACCGGGGAGTACCTTTGTGAGGTGGAACGACCAGAGCCGTGGGGGACAGTCAAGCAGAAGCACGCTATAGAAGTATTACGTTAGTTAAATTTAAACAGTTGATGAAAAGTACTACTTTCTTCTCTATCATGGGTCTGCAGGTTGTGGTTTGAAAGTTGCCTAAAATCGTGATCAGCTCTTTTGTACTGCATAAACTTCTGTAATCGAATCGATCCAAATTTAACGGAAGTGAGACCAAGCAACACTTAAGAGAATACAATGTAACTCATTAAGCACAAACAATTAGCGGGCATTTTCCATTAACTTACAGATGACAATGCAAGTTTCAAAGTTAGTTTGACTAAAACTTGTAAGATATATGAGGCAAGCTTGAAACAGCCTATATTACATTAGCAGTTTTAAATTTTCATTTGATAACACCAAGCGAATTCTCGAGAAGGTAACATAATTCTTTATAAGCTTGCAGTAAACCTTATACTATATCGGACATGAATTTGCCGATACAAGTTAACAACATTAATGGGATTAAAACTATCTAAATATAAAAAATTTAACTGCCTATATGGCAGTTAACACTATACTTCTTTAAATAACTAACCCGACACTGCTGCACCCGATTGACCCTTTTTTTATCCAAGCTTGATAAAGGTAATACAACATTTACCACTTTTTAATATTTCTTATTATTAAAAAAGAAATTAAATCACATACATTTACAATGTATGTATCGAATGTACAAATAAAAAGATAATAGTGCACAAACAATATCAAAACATCAATGAAAACTATAAAACAAAGCGAATAAATAATTAACTGCTTAAGACATAGGTACTACCTAATCAAATTAATACTTATCGTATATTATTACATAAAAATGATATAATTTTTAATTAAATAAAAAGGTGCACCACCAGGGGAAAATATACAGCTATGCATATATAGCATATTAAATAGATTGCAGGCAATGTGATGTGTAAAACCGTTGAAACGTTGAAACCTCTTCAATCAACGGTAAAACTAAGAATCTGATGTTATCTTTGTAATGATTGACAATTGGAATAAAGTAGTTTGGAGACTATCAGGTTTCTTTATTATAGTAACAAGACAATCCATGTCTTGGATGTACAATGACATTACACACACTCACACATATAAACACAAAGCAGATGCGTCCAGTTCCACTCCATTTCTTCCTCCATGACCCAACTCTCCTTCCATTATTTATATGCATCTTTTGCAATTTATTTTCAAAAATGAATGCCAAGTTCTCAGAATTCATCCCAATTATGATTTCCGTTTAATAGTGTTCTGTAAATTAAGATTGGAAATTTGTACCAAGTTATCATTTTTAAGCTTAATGCATATCAGAAGAGGAGGAGGGGGTACCGCACGCTTACAGAAAGGGATATATTATAAATGTTTACATAAATAATATATAGAATATACAAATATCAATAGAGTTCTCTTCAAAAGGGCTTTCAATGATGCGCCACTCGGCACATTTTTATTTAGAAAAAGGAGGAGGGGGTAGTCGCATCCTTACAGGAAGGGATGAATTACAAATACGCTGCCTGAAATGTACCCACTAAAAGACTGAAATCGAGACGTAGAATTTATTTTTAGAAACATTATACATCAACTTTAGAGACTTCCTTCCAGTTAAACTCATCATCACAAAATTCTACTGTTGGTATTACTTCAACATTTTTCAGACTCTCCATCGGTCGAGCCATTCCCACTGAGTGGGTTCCTGCAGGTGAAGCTCGGCGAGGAAGTGAGGATGTCGTGCAAGGGTAGCGGAGTACCCTATCCCATCATCACTTGGTCGAGCAAGGTAAACACCCAGCCATAAGGGCTGTCCGATCGGGAGTTAAGAGTGTGTTGGTTCCCTAGGGAGAAGAGCTGAAGTTGCTGGATCACCGGGAAATCCTGAAGTTCACTGCGTCCGACAGGCAACTGGCAGGGGTGTACGAGTGCACCGCCGTGAACGGCGTCGGGGACCCCGCCAAGGCACAGATCGAGCTGAACATAATTTGTAAATATAAAAGTGTTTTTGCCAGTCCTGGTATAACATTCAGGTCTATTCTTTAAGCGATTGCAAGAATGATTGTTGGGTAGAAAAAAACCAGTAAGGGGCGAATATCTATATGTCGCTCTTAAGGTGAAAGATGTCATTTTTCTTCTATTGCTAGACTACTACTGTCATGGTTATGATTAGTTCTTTCAAATTTTTTCTCATGGAAACAACGTTTACAAAACAAGAAGTTGCTGCTGTCTGTCTCGCTCAAAGTGAGCGCTGACCAATCGCAAGCACATTCGTCTCCTTTTTAGATTGTGAATGTCTAAACGGTTTCTTCTAGAAGATATTGTTAAGTCGTCCACTCTAATCAAACAACATTTGATTGAATTCATTGAATGAAGCATTCTCTTCATGTTTCTACGTCTTCTTTCAGATCCTCCCGAGATAATAACCTCGAGGTCGTGGATCCACACGTCGCCTGGTCACAGAGCCCAGATCGAGTGTAGGGTAAGTGCGGACCCCCCGGCCACGGTCACTTGGTGGAAGGGAGACGTCCCAGTCCCTTTGGACAATAGGGTGGTTACCCTCGTCGATGGCGACAAGCACACATTGCTCCTGAGGAACGTCCAAAGGAGCGATTTCGGGATCTACACGTGCCGGGCGATCAACGAGCTTGGTCAGGGCGAGGTGCACGTGCAGCTCTCCGGTAAAAACTTCTTACACATATAATTGTTATTGAATACATTGCCGTTTAAAACAATATTACATTTAAAATAAATTGTCTCCTTCCGAGTCAGGAAGTTATTGATTGTGCAAAATTTATGACAACAGTCTACTGTCTGAATGAGTTGTAAATTTCATCATCCTCAGTATATTTAAGTCCACTGCTGGACATAAGTTTCCCATAAACTTATCCACCAATTCCGGTCCTGAGCTGCCTGTATCCCATTCGTAAGGATGCACTTCAGGTTATCTAACCATCTTGTAGAAAGTCGTCCTCTACTTCGCACTGCATCTTTTCTTGGCCTCCATTCTATGATACGTTTAGTCCATCTATTGCCTTTTATCCTAGCAACGTGTTCTGCCCAGTTCCATTTCAATATGGTTATTATTTTTATGGCATCTCGCAATCCAGTGTGTCTACGGATTTCAGTGTATGTTACCCGGTCCTTTAAGGATAATCTCAGCATAGATCTCTCCCTTTTGCAATGAGCATTTCTAATTTTCTTCACTGATTGTTTAGTCAACGTTAATGTTTCCGCACTGACAGAACACACAGATTAAAGATTTTTTTCTTCAGTCATATTTGGAAGAGGCGATTTAAAGACGTCGTTAATTTTTCCAAAAGTCCTAGATATTTATAAGCACTAGTATCCCATACTATCTGTCCACCTATGCAAACACTCCCACCAAGGGCAAAAGTTTGTCATTATTTCTGTTTTCTCCATATTTATTTTTAAACCTACTTTTTGCGAGACCAAGTACAATTTTTCCAATATTTCCATTGCTGTGTCTATGCTGTTTGCGATTAAAACGACATCGTCCCCAAATTTGATGAGCTGACTTAATTTTTCACTGTTAATATTGACTCCCATTTTCTCCCAGTTTACTTCCTTACACTACACATATATTCCAGTAGGTTAGTAAATAGTTTCGGTGAGATGGTACGCCTGGTCTCAACTTTTTTTTATCCAGAATTTGTTTGTACTTTATTAGAGCCTAATATATGCTATAGCGCTGTTGTACATGTGCTCAACGGGCATTATATATAGCAGTGGTCTATTCTGCAGCTAGATAGTACTTTTAACATTTTATGTTGTTTTATTTTATCAAATTCCTTCTCAAAGTCCACAAATACAAGTACAATAATTGGTTTATTGTATTTGAAGAATTTAAGAAATTGGAGATGACAGAGATGGCGGAGAAATACCATTGATTTCGAGTATGTTGTTAATATTCTTTTTGTGGATTCTGAATCCTACACCGCCTTGAGATGTCATATCGTGAACCTTATGATGGAAGACTTGGCAACTCTTTAAGATTGTCTGATCTTCACCTTTTCTCCTCACTTCACTCACGATATCCCACTTTATTTGCTCAAGTTCTTTTCCCAAGTCGAGTTTATCATGTGAGAATGAGGGCCACTGTTGAAGTGTGTTCATCTTACGGCCATACTCGCCACGCTGTCTATGCGAGTTAGCGAGGATGTAGATTTCGTAATAGGTATTAAAAAAATACGAAATAGTGGCGGAGAATGGCTTAAGAATGTTGGAGTTTGATTGGTTCGTTTAAAACATTTGGGGGATTTTCGAGTTCATTTTCAAAATGTAATTTGTCTATTTTACAAAATATTAATTTCAGCTTCTCGTGCCGTTTTCAGGCAATAAATATACCATTGGTTTTTATAATGACAGAGGTGCAGCTGGTGGTAGACAAAAGGTCCATTCTATCTAGCAAGGTGTCTCATATATAACTAATACATGACATATCCGTTTGTGTTTAAGGGCATTTATAAACTACCCATTGTCGCCGACTTGATATTTAACAAAGACATAGAAGGCGTAAGACTTGGCTGGCATTATTGTGTGCAGTCGAAAATTCTCCAATTGTCTTAAATAAACCAACCAGAAATCGAATATTCTTAAACCATTTCCCCGCCACTATTCTTTCGTATTGCTTTGTACCCTATTACGAAACTCGGAACACATTGAGAAAACTGTTCTCATAAACTTGTACAATCAATAACTTCCTGATTCAGTATCGAAACTTATTAATTACGAGTGTTAGGTTTAAATATAGTTCAGTGCATTTAAACAACCCACTTCAAATTGAACCACAATCAGGGTTAAATTACATCATATCAACCGTCCTCACATCTCATTAACGAGACCATAAATAAGGAAATCGGAAAAATCAGTTTTCGCGTAAATAAGCGTTCCTTTTTGGAAATACGGCGCACTAAATCATTACCTACCATGCTACATATCCTAAGTAGCATTTGTTACATCCAAGTTGGTTTAGGGTATTTTCACATCCTTGTTCAAAATGCATGCATGCGCCCTCAAACCCCCAGCTAATCCTCCCTCTTCCAGGTGTGCCGAACCCGGGTGTCTTCAAGCGAACCGAGGAGAAAAACCTCGACTCTCGCACCTCGTATACGCTGATCTGGGAGGTCGACAGCTACACGCCAATCATCGAGTACAACCTGTGGTTCAGGCCGTACAGGCCGAGGGGTTCGTCCGGCAGCAGGTCGGAATGGACGAAGTTAACGATACCGACAGAGCACAGCTCGGGGCCAGTTTACTCCAAGTCATACACGATCAGGGGGCTCAAGGAGAGGACGATCTACGAGGCGCTACTCCTCTCGAGGAACAGGTACGGCTGGTCAAAGCCGTCACCCATACTTAGGTTCGCCACAGCCGGCACAGGTAAGACCCCACGAAAGTACGAGCAACAACCAAATCAGTTAACATTCGGGTTATAGGTCATCTACTTTAATATCAATCCATTTAACCATTCTTTTAATTTACACTGGCTCGTTCTATGACCAATACTCATATTTTTTTAGAATATGTATTAGTATATTAAGTATCCTGGTTTCAGAAATGGACGAGGAACTTATCACAACGGTTCAAATCAACGTGCAGGAAAACATGATACCTCTGGATCTACACTCCATGGCTATGCAGGTCACTTTGATGCCTTTCACATTATTTATGTTTGTAATATATTTTGTACTATAACGAGCAGCTTTTATTATCCCTCTAATCAGATGTAATTATTTGGCAAAGACTTTAAAAAACAGGTTTTAATACTGAAATAAATAATAACAAGTTTCGCAAATATTATGAAACTTGAAGAGTCTGACTGGGTGGGGAGGTGGTGATGTTGCCTAGTGATGGTGTATTGATGAACTGAACATTTTTCTTTTGCTCTTTGTTTCCCCAATTACACATTATAAGATTTATCAGGAACTGCACTACTCTATTAACAATACCTGAAACAAAAAACATAAATCAAGAATTGAATGATTCAAGGTACTATGGCCACGAGAAATGAAAGAAGAAAAGAAAAAGAATGCTTCAAGAGATTTTGGGTACTGTGGTCATAGTACTAGTTGTTATAGTGGCCATGGTACATACTATACTCATAGACAATGAGGGAAATTTGTCTCTCTTAAAATCTCATCCGTTTATATTTTGACTACAAAATTCTAGCATACATGCTTTCATACCATGACCACATTAATATTGTCAACACTATTAATTGTCATACTAAGCATACATTTAGATTTAATTTTGAATCATTACCTGAACAAACAAACACGCCTCCAATGATCGAACATAACCTAGCCAGGAATGTCCCGATGTGATCACGTTCCTGCTTAACAGTCACTCTCAGGGCAGAAACATCATATTTAAAAAACAACCCCGGGATCCCATGGCTCCCTTTATTATGGTCTATCGGTCTACTGAGTGCCTTAACGCTATACTGGTATGTATTTACAGAAGTCAGAAAGGTATTCACATTGGTTGGCACGACTTCTATAAAGTAATTATGCAGCATACGACCTGTAAATAACACATCCTCATCTCCAGAACTACCACAACTTCCTTCATATTTATTACATTACCATAACTACTGATAACTTCGTCCCCCTCCAACGGATGCACGATCCCGGGACTTGATTCCCCAAAACTGAACCTGTTTATCCTATGGGAGAAGTTATAGTCCCTGTCAGACATAAAAGCATTGATGTGGACATGTCCCCTAGGCAGGTGTAAGCTTTTCCCAGCAGTTATATGGAAGTTCCCCGCGACTTTGTTGAGTATTAAAGAGCCGTGTATCCGACAGGCATCATATGGTGTCTTTGGATGATCCTGCCTGGGGGGAAGTTCCCCGAATTGGGTTGAAAACCTGCTCCTCCACAACAAGTCCTGGGGGTAATTGTTTTGGGTATAAACTTGATTTCCCAATTTTCTCATATTATATAAACATTGTCAATAACAAAATCACAATCACCTTTATTGCATGATATTCCTCCCTGAGGTATGAGTTGAAATGCCGTTTGTTCTCGAAATGTATCTGTTGGTTTGACGCTAATTCAAACCATGTATCCTCCTCCTCTAGCGCTCCAAATTTGAAGGCATTCTGATTCGTCGAATCAAGGATATCAGCTCCTAAAACTATCCCAAAAAAAATTTGTTATCCCTTGGTTAAGTTTGTCTTGTCTTACAGTGGCAGGGCATGGCGACGGTGATATCGACGTTGATTTTCAACTTCTCGTCCAAGTCTACATCGGGTGTAAACTTAAAGACGAATTTGCTGTTTAAGTAATAATTGACCTCAGAGTACACCAGCCACGATATCAAGAGGAAGCTGATTATGGAAACTGGAAGTATAGGGTTAACGTCTGTTTGGTTAGTAATGTTTGTACTTACACGTTCCGCCTACGGAAGAGGTTTCCTTGAAGGGTTCCTCTATCTTAGGGAATATATCCAACTTTTTTATTTTGTTCAGTTTAGAGCCTCTGTAACGTAACATTGTAATTTTTTCGTTTTCAATCGGTTTGTTAGTGCGTTCCATTTGGTTTCAAGTTGTAAACACAGTTCTAAATTTCTAAATCCAAAGAAACATTTATTTTTTTATTAAATATATAACTGCACATAACCTCAAATCAGTGTTGCGAGATTTACACGAAAGTGGTGCATGCGCAGTAGCGGACGATTAACGGTCGGCATCGACTGGTCGGATCGCGGTATAAATGCGAAAAGTTTAGGTTCGCGCCATAGTTTTCGTCAATAAGAAACCGGACCCTTCTCTACAGCTACTACGCATGCACCACTTTCGGGTAAATCTCATAAACTCTGCCTCAAATTAGTCAAATTTCACAGAACGACAAAATTCGCGAAAATTCGCAACAACCTAACCTTACTTTTACTAAAGATATGACTGACAGATGTTCGGTGCTGTGTTGTTTTCTTTTGAGGTTAATTTCGATCATCGAAAATCTCTAATCGCTTAATATTAAGGATGATTATTTATTCTAACCTTTTGATCACAACATGACTGATACCAGAACCAAATACGGGCCTTTGATAGGCGCCATCGATGAGGGGACTTCAAGTACAAGATTTTTAGTAAGTCGATTGACTATTCATGAGTTCCGGTTGAAGTCTACAGTAATAAATTCGATTTCGTTGATATCCAGGTATTCGCCTCCAAGACCGCGGAAGTGCTCACTTACCACCAACTCGAAGTGCCTCACATAATACCCAGAGAGGGATGGTTCGAGCAGGACCCTATGCTGATCTTGGACTCGGTCATGCGGACCATGGACATTACTTGTGATAATTTGAAGAAGTTGGACATTAACTATGAGGAGATAGTAGCCGTTGGTATAACCAATCAGAGAGAGACGACTGTACTGTGGGATCCGACGACCGGGAAGCCACTTCACAATGCCTTAGGTGAACATAAGTAAAATTAAGTCTGTTTATATGAAGTATTGCCCTTGACTTACTAATCTTGAGGATGACTTAATGAGGGACTATTTTACAAGCCTGTAAATATTTATAGCATACATATAGTGTGGCTTGGATTCTAAACTATATGCCTATATAGAACTTGATAAGGGACACATTTTTATTATTATTTTGTCCTGATATGACGGATAACACCAAATTAATACTTTTGATAAAAATAATTGGGTATTGTTATTTGTACCCGGCAAAAAAGTTTGTGTTTGGCAGGATACTCTCCTTCAAGTGCCAAAAACAGTTTTCCAGCTTATTCTAAAAATATTGCGAAATAGTTTTAATCGCCCTATATGAAGAACTGGTTAAAGAATATGTATTTGAAGGTCTATTATAGAGACTTATTGAATCTAATTTTTTTTGTGATGATTTGAACATGTTCTAAACAATTCATAAGAATGCTATGAACATTACCCCTATGGATTACCTGGGGTCAACACAGTTTTTGATAAGTTTAATTAGTCAGTTGATTTGTTTGACAAATGAAGCTGTCAACATACTTTGCAATTTAATTTATGATGAACTCTTGCTCTTGTTCAAAAGGTCTATCTCAGATTTTATTGGGGATATCCTTTTACTTTTCTAGTTTGGATGGATATGAGAACCTCTAGTACCGTAGACGAAATCCTTCAGCATGGCAAACGTCCACAGAACTTTTTGCAGAACCTTTGTGGTCTTCCAGTTAGTACTTACTTCAGCGCCTTAAAGGTCAAATGGTTGATGGACAATGTGCCGGGAGTGAAGGATGCCATGGAGGAGGGCAGGTGTCTGTTCGGGAACATAGACACTTGGCTGGTCTGGGTAATAACAGAAACAAGTTTAAATTAACCATCTTGTTTTTAAATTGTGTCATTTTCAGAATTTAACAGGTGGAGTCAATGGAGGTCTGCACATAACCGATGTGACCAATGCTTCTAGAACTATGCTAATGAACATTGAGTCGTTGAAATGGGATCCGAAGCTTTGCGAAGTGTTTGACATTCCGATGAGTATACTACCACAGATCAGGAGCTCCTCAGAGATCTATGGATATATCAACGATGTTACCAAGCTAGCTGGAGTTCCCATCTCAGGCGTGAGCATCGTTCACTGATTAGAAATTTGCTCAAAACATAGGCCTCATTAATACAGTTTTTAGATTCTAGGCGACCAGCAGTCCGCTCTAGTCGGCCAAATGTGTTTCAACATGGGACAGGCGAAGTGTACTTATGGAACCGGATGTTTTATCCTGTACAACACTGGAACATATGTGAGTAATAGTGTCTGTTGGTTGGTGTGATATGAGTATTGGTTTTATGTTGCAGATAGTACGTTCAAATCATGGGTTGTTGACTACCGTCGGTTACCAAATGGGGCCTGACAAAAGACCAATCTATTCTTTGGAAGGGTCCGTTGCCATAGCAGGTGATGTAATTACACAATAGTTGTGTTGAAAATGCAGTAGACGGAGCACCCCAACTGCCGTGACTTGCCATATTTGGAAACCATTTGAAAATTTCAAAATATTTTTCACAAGGCATATTCTATAAACTCTCCGTTATTTACCCTTTTGAGATATTTAAATGTTTTTGAAATTGCAGATCTCAATTGAAAAATTTGGATCCACTCAATTAAATCAGATTATTGTAACCAAAGACAATATTTAAGAGAAACATTGTCGAGTGAGATAATGTGACTTTTTTTGGTAAGATTATGAAAAGTGATCCAAAACATGTCCTTAAGTTTAGGTGCAGATTACTGCAAATAACTACCTTATTTAAAGTAGCACACCTCGTATTTAATAAGTTGTGATGTAAAATGTTACTATCTTTTAAATTATCCCATACCTAAATCTAACTGTTTTTTTTTAACTATTTGCTTTTTTCAAGAAATATGAAACTTAAGGTTTCCCATCATTTCTAATAACCAGATTTGTTATATTCTTTTTGAAATCAATGAATCTCTGAATTGTTCTCGTTTCATGTTTGTAGTTTTCAGTTTGTATCTACTGTGAAACTTTTATCCAGTATAATTCTTCCTCTCCAAAATCAAGGTTTCCCTTTCTCCCCTTCGAAAATATCTGAGATAGACCTATTATATTTAACTTGCGCGTAATAATGAAATGTTTTCAGGAATCTCTATAAAATGGTTGCGTGATAATTTGGTGATCATCAAGGATCCATCGGAATCATCTGAAATTGCCCAGTCAGTAGATGAGAGCGGCGAAGTGTACTTTGTGCCAGCGTTTTCCGGTTTGTACGCGCCATATTGGAGGAAAGACGCCAGAAGGTAAAAAGAAACATAATCTCAATTGTGGCGTCAGGTATTGGAACACTGTGTGGTTCACTGGATTTCTTAACAACTATGTCATAAAGAGAAGAGATATGAAAATTAGAGATATTGTAACGAATTATTTTGTAACTTTGTTACAATTGTTGGGTCTCTGGCTGCTAGCCAGAGAATCGTGTTCAACTCATGGAATACTAGTTATCTAAAGTTAACATTTTTAATGAGGACAAATCAAACAGTCGAATAATTTAAAAACTATAATTCTAGATTTGAGAAACAGCTTAAAAGAAAGCTGACAAAAAGTTCTTAGTGAGCTTGTAAAATGCCAGAGTAATAATTATAATTGAGCTAGTTATTGATAAAAAACACAACTTAAATAAAAAAAAATAGCCTTGTACGGCAGCGGACGATCGCTTTTCATCTAGAATCAGATGAGAGAGGTATTTTCACTATGCAAATACATTGAGTAAACGTTTAAATACACAATGTCTGGTCTACTTGGTTTGCTACTTTTTGAAAAATAAGCTATAAAATGTTAAATATCTGTACTATATCTTTGAATTATCTCAATTATTTTAAACTGTGAGTATTCTGCGACACTTACAAAACCATTTTATTTATTAAAGTGTCATATGTGGACTGGTGGAGGAGACAAAACCAGGGCATTTAGTCAAGGCGGCTCTGGAAGGCGTATGTTATCAAGTAAGGGACGTACTCGAGGCGATGTCGTTAGATTGTGAACAGGAACTATGTAAACTTCTGGTAGATGGCGGTATGACATGCAACGACTACCTCATGCAGATGCAGGCTGACTATTGTGGCATACCAGTCAGTAAGCACTAACAACTAATAGAACGAACAGTAGTTCGATAACGGATGTTTATTACATATTGTAATTGCCAGATCTGTTTTGAACAGGTTGTTTCAAGCAAGGGCAATTTGCCAAAGTCCGGTGTACCTCACGGGTGTATTTATTAGCCACCTCTTTAATCATTATATAGCCGCTTGCTTTCTTACTTTCTCCGTCTCGTAGCTATTCAATCAAGAGCACATTTGCTTCAAAAGGAGAGTGGCGTTAAAGAAGTTTCTGTTATGTATTGAAGGCTGAGCGAGGAATCATACAGATATAAAATGGGACAGGCACAAATTGCCCTTGCTTTCTCTACTTGAGTGAAACACTTCATTTATATTTTTCCAGTTAGGCCCAACATGACCGAAACAACATGTTTGGGCGCTGCGATAGCCGCGGGAAGCGCTAAAGGCATCGAGGTGTGGAATATTGAAAATATAGCTCCAGTACCAAGTGATAATTTTCTGCCTTCGATTAGTGATGATGGTGAGTGCCCTTTTCCACTGTTATTTTATCCGTTACACACATTTTGTTTCAGAAAGGGATATTAAGTATTCACGATGGAAAATGGCGATTAAAAGAAGTATGGGCTGGGCACTCGATGAAGAATCTGGGGTGGAAGCTGGTAAGTTTCTTACATCGATGTTGGAATATTATTCAGTGTCGGAAGGGTTTGTGTTAATGCTTCTGTTTTCGCTAGATTTACCACCATTGGTTGAGGGTGAAGGACCAGTCACAGGTATATTTGCTATTAACTTACTTCTAATCAAGCTTTGCCTAATCTAACCTGAAAATGGTATACTCTTTAGGGCTAATCCTGGGAAGAATACCTTATATTTGTCTCATTTGTGAAATGGTTTTTGAATGTTTAAGAGCGTTTTTTTTCATTTTAGGTTTCAATGCTTCAGCATCTCTTCCAGCTGGGCTGTACATCATCGGCTCGGCATTAATGTTAATGTTGTCGCAGATGTTTCCTGGATGACTAAGTAGCAAACATTGCTATAACATTATAAGGGGTTAGTTGAAATTAATTAAACTATTAGGAAAGTAAGATATGGTGAGGTATATTTATATCTTGTTGGAGTGGTAATATTATTTAATAGTTCTGTTGTTCTCCGACTGCCTGTCATAACTTTCTGAATCAAAGTTTACTTCAGTTCATACTTAAATAATAAACGTAAAAGCTGTGACTTCCCAAGTTTACATTTAATGGGGAACCAAACCGATCTGCAATTACTGAAACGAAGTAATTTTACTATTTATTCTATTGTGAAATGGAACTTTACTTTTAAGTTGGTTTTTAGGGTATTTTAGACTGTGATGTTTTTTTGTAAATGTTTTGTTACCTATTATTATAAATGTATTCAGACATCCAAATGTAGCTAAAATTTTATAGTATTACAAGTTTGGATAATGTTTGAATAGACATGATTCATTTTCAGAAAAATAAAGTGTACTTCTCGGGACCTCTGCTTTTATTAAAATTTCAATCAGAACCTGAACTAGCATCCTCTATGTGGATTAGGATATGCTTTTTCAAGTCTGGCATGTGTTTCGCTTTGTAATCACATTTGTGACACTTCAACGGTGTTTCCAGGAGGCTTGTACACATCTTATGGGGGAGGAGATCTACTTTTCCATTACTTTCCAGAGATTTTATAGCATCTAAAACATTTAATATATAATTAAATTTTTGTACTTAACTTAAATACCTTTAGAATTAATGAAGAACTCTGTGGTGAAGCTATTCCAATGCTTCTTCGTCTTTACACAAGGCGAATTCATATCGTCGCTGATCACATGTAAGTGTAACCCGTGCATGCTCGGCTCCGTATGATATCCCAGTTTAAACTTGCTACATTTATGTGTGTCATCACTGATTAGATCCCTAGCGAATTGGTCCATGTGTTTCAGTAAATCCACGTGTCTCTCATCAAGAGCCTTGAGGTTAGCGATGTTCGCTTTAGGTAACACGAGGTAGTGGAATTGCGCTTTAGGGTAGGTATCCTTTATAGCTACGACTAAGTCATCAGCTTTCACTACAGATTCTGGATTTTTTGCAGTATTTAACATGCCCATTGCCCAGTGTTTGTTTTTCTTTGGGGCCGGTTCGGCACTTGAGGATTTGCGCTTGGACATGTGACGGAGTAGGGTACTACTTAATCTTCCCAGCCAACTAGACACAATGAGAAAAGAACCGACGGGATTGGCAGAAATTTAAGAAGTAGATTTAGCTTCTATATATTTACAACCTACTATCATTTAGAAGCACATTGTTTACAAATGTGAACCTAACCTTAAATTCTTTTCTTCAGGTAAGGTTGGCCACCCGCCACAGTGACCAAGGTCACTGAAGCCAATTTCGAATTTCCCGCTAGGGTTAGTGGTGGGAGGCAAGGCAAACATGGCGGCAAATGTCATCGGTGTTGCCTTAAAATAACATGGTACTTGGCTTCTTAATAATATTGGTTTTGTGCCTGAAGCTATCCTACCCAGAAATGTCCAAATTGGATTGCTGAACTTTATTTTTCATGTCAAAATCCTAATAATGACCTGTCCTCTTAAATATTATAAATACTCGTAGGTAGACAGACTAGGCAGCCCGGCAGCCCTACATCCATGTTAGTCTAGACTGGAGGATTCACAAAAATCGGGAAATATACATATGTAGATCACAAGATCAAAAGAAAAAAAGCTTGTGAAGGCTTACACCTTTATTTATTAGCATTATTTTATTGCTCTGGAATGAAAAATAACAAATTATATGAATCTTAAAAAATCTTAAACTTCAATGAAAAGAACAAAAACTTTTTTAAAATTAGGTAATTCTAAATATTGCATAGGGCTGTTTAGGAATATCTCTTATACACAAATAACGTTTTTAATTACAAAAATGTATTTCTTATGGAAGTTTACAAATGACAAAATAGTTTAGAGTTAGACAATCCTATAAAGACATTATTACTTCCCCAGAATGTTTCCCTGCAGAGACGTTTCTAACAATAAGGAACGATTTTGCACCCACTCTAGGGCTCCTTGTGAATCTTGAACTCACCGGAGACTGTTCTGAACTTAAAAAGTTCCTGGGTGAAGATTAGGAACTGATTTATCCCCAAGCAAACTTCTGTTTTCAGCTGTGGCCTGCTATGGCTACCATAAAGTTATATCAGAATTTTATTTCCATTGAATACTTATCTCTCTCTCTCTCTCTCTCTCTCTCTCTCTCTCTCTCTCTCTCTCTCTCTCAGAGCAAAATCGGGCGGCAGACACGTTAGTTTCACTCGCAGCACGACAGTCAATTGAGTTTTGATTGTTTGAATTTTATTGTCTCGCGTTGTGTATATTGGTTTAACTAAACATACGTGTCCCGCTAGGAAATTCCATTGTGAGGTTATTTTTTGACAATTCATGTTTTGCCAAGGGTGAGTGTCCTCGTTTCGGATTTCTGCAATGTCGTTTGCGACAATATATCTTATGGATATCCATCTCATGTTTACAACTTAGAGAGAGACGACCCCATTTCCTAGCAATGGTCAATGGATATACGTTGTGGAACATCCATATCGAACATAAATCTTGAGAATACCTATCACTTTCTACTTTTTTTTAATGGAAAGATAGCAGAAACAACTACTAGGCTGCTCCTCAAGTGTTGAACCGTAGCGTACTGATGACACATAGGTACTGTTTCCTTTTATACTGTTGTTATACACATAACAGCAAAGTAAATATGTTTTTATTTTATTGACTTCCTCGTTATAAAGAGTACACACATTTTGATAAATTTCCAAATAAATAAAGAATAAAAACAAACTTTGTCTATAGGTGCCAAATTTTTATTTGAAGATTTGGGAAAACCGATTGAGATCCTACTACTCTCAGTTCTACAGCTATTACAGTTAATAGCTTGGCTCCTATCTAGTGCAATATGCATATATGTCTATATGCACGAGGTAGGTAAGCATATATAAAAGGGCAACAAACATCATGATAACCATGTGAGGAATTCACTCAAGACTAGTGACACACCATTTCACTAATCGTCTAGTTGAAGCCTGTAACAGATCCGGCACATGTACTTAAGTCCACCAGCTGATCCATTTCATGTTCACGAAGTGCCGAGTACATATAGGTAATTGAAAAGTCCATAACACACTTATCTTTATGTTGTCAGTTTTTGACTATTCAGAATTAATTTAGATCAGTGGATATCAAATTGGATATCCATTGTGCCATCCATATATATGTCCATCGTGGGTATCCATTGAACGTCCATTGTATGTACCTACCTGTATTATCGTGTAACTCACGTTTTCACTAACTGCTTTTCTGAAAGTTTTCCCAGCTATAACAATTTAGGTGAGATATTACTGGAAACTTAGGCCACCTTGATTATTTTACAGGTAATGTACATGGTACATTTGGTAGAAAATAAATAATTTTTAGCGATAATTCGACCAAAGTGGCGCTATTTTTGACGTCAAATTTTCGTAAATAGTAAAATTGGTGAATTTCTATCATAAGGTATTGTAACGCGAAATGTAAACAGAAGAGCGAAATGTGTTTACTCCTGTCGGATCTCGGCGGCTTTCCTCAAAGGAACGCGGCTACGCTTATTAAGCGCGACGGCGAGCACTAAAAAACCGTGCCGAGCGTTCCCGGATTATTATTTAAGGAAAAGTGATTTATGACTTCCTAGATCTTTCTGGACGTATCTAAGTAAACATTAATTTGAAAAAGGAATGACCTGGAATTATCGAGCAAATACTAGTAAATTCGGGAATACATTATGGGGGGGCTATAAAAGTGAACGCTGCGGACGAAGGAGATTATTAGACGTGAGCGCGACATAGTAAACAAGCGAAAAACGGAGCAGTGAAATAAATTAACATTTAAGAGTGATAGTTCAGTTTAATAGTTCAGTGTGTTATATAAATTAGTTTAGTAATAGTCTAAGATAAATTAAGTAGTGTGTAGTGAATAATTAGGATGGTGTATATAAATTAGAAAATGAACGTTACAGTATTATCCCCGACGACCTATTAGGTGAAGTCTGACATCGAAATTACGTCCTAGCTATGTCATATTTGGTAAATGCTCACCTTCCCAGTTTATATACATGCTGTGACACAAATATATCGAATTCGAATAAAAATCTACCTCGTGGTGAAAGTTAAGAATGGTAATATAAACTTATATTTCCCGTCGACATCAATATCAGGAATCTTAGTTAGATTGAAATATTTCATACACTAATGAAATTATATTAGAACGAGTTAACGTTGTAAATTCGTAGAGATTAGCAAGAAATTTTCTTGTCAAACCTTATACTTTTACTTCGAACAATATCAACACGCCTAGAAAATAATCGTTATTAAAATAAATTGTTTAAGTATTTTATCAAGTGTAACATATACAGTTATATTATTTTAATGCTTCGATATGTTGTTTAAACCGAATAATACTATGCCAAATATGTCGTGTTCTTAAAATTTGGAGCATTTTATTGTTTACTTTGGAAAGTATAATTATTCCGAAATTAAACCGAAATTATTTGCAAATACATATTGGCCATTTTGTTTTCATAATATTGTAACGTTTTTACTATTGACTAAAACTAAAACACTACGCGATTATCCTAATTAATTTATTTCTTACACTATACCTATAAACTTAACTTAACAATCACCTAATTCATATTCGTACACGGATGTTTATTTATTTTAACGCGCCCGATCTCTCGCTCGAATGTTTACACACACCGGTTCAACTGGCCTGTCTCGGGTCCGACATTCCCTTTTTATGGCAGGTAGAAGGCTCTAGTCGTTTGCCGGAATAGTCCCGAAGCTTCTGGAGATCATTCTAGAATTCGCGGAACTTGTTATCGCATCGAAGCTTCTCGACTCGCTCTTCGACCGTCGGCTTCGTCTTGTCCTTCCCGGTATCGCAATAAGGCGAACTTGTGTAGCTCCCGGCGTGTTTATGTCGCGGCCGGCGAGCCGTTTCGTTACAATATCTAATAGCGTGTTCGGACGAGACAATTTCATCTGCCCTGGAGCTGTCAAGTAATCTCGGAACACTAAGGCAGGCTGCACACTGACGAAACTGGTTTCATGAAACCGGTTTCATGAGAGATGAAACTCAAGTTTCGTAAAACCAGTTCATAAGAAAATTGAAAGATAAGTACACTGAGTTTTAAGAAACTACAATTTCATAACGTTGCGCAACTGCATTTCACGCAACTCCGCTAGCACGGTTGCATGTAACTACAGTTTGTTGTAAACCTCCGTTGGCGTGAGTTGTGTATTTAATATTTGCAGCAAAAAGCGATGCCTGAAGATCAAGTTTTCATCACAAAACTCGTGGAAGCTGTAGAAAAGCATCCGTGCTTGTACAATTACAATTTGAAAGAGTACAGTAATAGAAACAAAGTTCAAGCTGCATGGGAGACCATAGCGCAGGAAATGGAAAGTACAGGTGAGTTTTATTATTGAACTCCTTTTATTCATTTTTAGTAAATGTTGTCGCTAACCTATGTTTGTACTCCATTTTTCTCTAGGCGGTTCAAATAAAACACGAATCACGGCTTTTAACAAAGCTTTATTTTCTCAAGGGCTACATACACACAATATATGTAAAGACAATTATTTATTTCCATTACTATTCATCACCACGCCCTGCTACATTATTGATCCACTGTGATGGTATAGCTACGCCAGGCTTCAAAAAGTATTCACAAAGATATTCGCGGAACGATGCGGCTGTCGTTAAGTTAATATGGCGGTTCAACAGGTGCAAAGGTTGATTTGGAATGTTCTGAACCTCATCTGCAGCATTCCTTGGCTTATACATTTTCCTTTCGGTTTTGCGAATGTAGTTATGAAGAACACATGCGCATTTTATAATAGATATCACCGTTGCTTCAGAACAAGCTATAGGCGTTTCAAAAACTCGGAACTTAGATGTTAGCATTCCAAATGCACATTCCACAGATTTACGAGCTAGGCTTATTCTATAATTGAAAATTCTTCTCCTATCCGTTAGCGTACGTTGAGGATACGGTCGCATTATGTACGTTGTCAGAGGGAACGCTTCATCTCCACAAAAAAAGTATGGAAAATTTTGTGCATTTTCATCCCGTGGTAATGGCGAAGGCTGTGGTAGATTGAGACCTCCAGACTGTAACCAACGACCTAAACGAGATGAACGAAATACACCTCCATCACTGTTTCTACCAAGATCCCCCACATCAACGGTAATAAAACATCCGTCAGCATCAGAACAAGCCATTAGTTGAACCGAAAAATAACCCTTATAATTAAAATTCTTAGATCCACTCTTTTTGAATTTTTTTATCCTGACATGTTTTCCGTCGATGGAGCCTACACAGTGTGGTAAACTCCAAAGTTGTTCATAACGGGAACCAATGTTTTTCCACATATCTATGGTTGGAACAGGCAAATATTCTGGTTGTAGACAGGACCATATAGCTTCCGTTGTTTCCGCAATGACCACTCCAACCGTTCTCTCTCCTCGCATAAAATAGCTCGCCAAACTTCTGAAACTGCTGCCTGTTGCAAGATACCTGAAATTAATAAAATACATCAATTGAGCGGTCTGCTTTGAATAAGGGCTCACCTACAATATTACCTTATTACAGAGCACAAACAGATAAGCTCTGATCTAAGCAGACTCTTCAATCATAGCATATGTGTACATAATACGTAGCTTACTATAATCTATCTATACCTTCAATGTATTTTTTTTTTTTTTTGTAGCAAAGGACTGTAAAGAAACATGGAGAAACTTGAGGATAGTTTACATACGGAATTTAAAGAAACCGCCTTCTGGATCTGCTGCAAAAAAGAAAGAATACTATTTGCTTAAGTACATGTATTTTTTGAACCGCTATGTGAATTCGAAAACGGAGAAAGGATTACCGGGAAACCTTCTATCGCCCCCACAAACTGACAATGCGTACAGTGAACCAGACCAAGAACGCGTCCCAGAAACAATAGACAATAACAAGGAGGCCAACGACGCATCCGACACAGAGCTCACTCAGGATGCTACGCGTGAGGATTCTACACATCAGAGGACACAATCTGAATCCCCAAATGTTACTACGATCAATACCGAGAATATCAGATCCTCAAAACAAGCTTCAGTAGCACCCTCCAATAAAAGAAAGAAAACACCAACTGATGCTGATGCGGTCGTCATAAATTACATCAAATCAAAGACTCAGAAGGGATCAAACCACGACAATCCTAGGACAGAATTTTTGTTAAGTTTAGTACCGGACGTAGAAGACATGACCTCAACGCAATACAGGACCTTCCGAAATGAAGTGTGTAGCTTGATTGATAGGATCATTGCCTCTGCACCCTCACCTCTACACTCGAGTAATTCCACACACTCTGCGTGGTCTTCAGCAAGCACACCTGTTCTTCCGCAAACATCTGCACAATCCACTCCCACATGGGAATACTCATCAACTCCAGTCTATTCGCTTCGCACTACTGATGATGTCTCGGATAATCAGGCATATGAAGAACTTCACCGTTTAATTTAAACTATGTAGGTGGTGTCTTTTTTACTCCACTATTTTTTGTATTTTCTTTAAGTTAAAAATAAAGTTATCTTACCTAAGTGTGATTATAAGTTTTTCTTCAGGTCCTAGCGCCATTCTGCAGTTGGTGTCCTTTTTCGTAATGTGGGGACCTACTAACTGTAGCAAGTGATTAAAAGCAGACTCCGACATTCGATAAAAAATTTTGATTTTTTGAAATTGAATTTGACGATTTTGAAATTTCACTGGGTCTTGATGCAGTTCTTTGGCCACTACATAATTGCTGTGACATCTGTTCTGTATTAGGGGATGAACCCAGTACTTCCGCTTCTTTTTTCTGTTTCGATACCACCACCACAACACTACAACGTCCTCATCATCCGACGACATCTCAGAAACTGCTCATGTGGCAGTTGCGTCAGTGTACTGCCGAGTATGAAACCAGTTTTATGAAACTAGTTTCATAAAACCAGTTTCGTCAGTGTGCAGCCTGCCTAAGAGCTGATCTGTCGCCCAATCGAACGCCAACTTTTGAGAGAGAATTCCCACCCGAACGCAATTTATGCTCTCAGATTGCTCCCAGAGTGCTCTAGAGCGACCATCCGAACACGCTATAAGTGACATTTCACTTAAATTACTTACATGCTAAGTGAATTGAAAGCAAGCATTTATTGGAATGAATAACTTATAGGTATCAAAATTAAATAATTTTGACCACTTGGTCAGAATGTAACATGTCACATGGCACCAATTACTTAAACGAAAAAATTTTTTTGGTGTAAATTGGCCACTAATTGTTGAAACAGGAATCTTCGACGTATGCCATCTAATAGGTGGTATTGGTTATTGGTGACACTTATTAAATATACTTAATACTTCATATTGTAATGCGAGAAGTAAACAAAGCGACACATGTTTACTCCTTCAAAAGAATAACTACGACGCGTAGGACAGGTGCATGAACATTTGCTGCGTAGGCTTCTAGAATGTACTAGAATGTTCTCGATCAGGGTTGGGGGTGTATATATAAGGGGGTTTGTGATCGAGGGAGTTAGTTAGAAGTAGAGAAGCAGAAGTGAACGCGACATACGATCCGAATGCGGAGCAGTACAAATAAATTATGTAGTGTCTAGTCTAGTGAACAAGTAGTTTAGTGTGTTAAATAAATTAGTGTTCAATTAATGTAAATAAATTATAAAATAAACGTTACATTGGTGTCAGAAGAGCGGATCATGAAGAAGTTACGCGAATTAAAAGTGGCCGAGTTAAAAAAAGAACTCGAGGAACGGGAATTGGAAACAGGAGGGAGGAAGACTGAACTCCAGGACCGGCTCTCAGCATTTTTGAAAGAAAATGGCCAGGACCCGGAAGTTTTCGAGTTCGAAGACGATGACATCACGAAGCAAATCGCCGCCCAGAGGGAAGACATTACTGCTCAAATCGCTGCCCAGAGGGAAGAAATCGCCGCCCAGAGGGAAGAAAGCGCCGCCCAGAGGGAAGACATCGCTGCTCAAATCGCCGCCCAGAGGGAAGACATCACTGCTCAAATCGCTGCCCAGAGGGAAGAAATCGCCGCCCAGAGGGAAGAAATCGCCGACCAGAGGGAAGACATCACTGCTCAAATCGCCGCCCAGAGGGAAGAAATCGCCGCCCAGAGGGAAGAAAGCGCCGCCCAGAGGGAAGACATCACTGCTCAAATCGCCGCCCAGAGGGAAGACATCACTGCTCAAATCGCTGCCCAGAGGGAAGACATCACTGCTCAAATCGCTGCCCAGAGGGAAGAAATCGCCGCCCAGAGGGAAGAGATAACCGACCAGATTGAGGCTCAGCGTAAGGAGATGGAACAGAAGATCAAGCAGTTGGAAGAACGACTAGAGCGAGTCAGTAGCGGCGAGACGAAGGAAGAAATAAAGGCGGTCGTTCAACAGAACTCGATATCCACCAATCGAGTGACGCCCCCAACGTTCGATGGAAAAATTCCGTGGGCCAGCTACAAGAAGCAGTTTGAGGCAGCAGCGGAGGCTAATGCTTGGTCCCCTCACGAAAAAGCTGTTTCCCTAACGGTAGCCTTGCGTGGAGAGGCGTTGGAAGTTCTTCAGACGCTATCCACCGAGGAAGCCGGGAATTACAAGGAGCTGCTAAGGCGACTGGATATGCGGTTCGGCCAAACACATCTGGAGCAAGTCCATCAATCCCAGATGTCCAATCGCCGTCAGAAATCGAACGAGACCCTGCAGGAGTTCGAAGCGGACGTAGCCAGACTAGTGAGGTTGGCGTATCCCACGGCACCGGAACAGATGATGGAGTGCCTCGCAGTGCAGACGTTCGTGAGCGGGCTGCGGGACCAGGAACTGCAGAGGGCCCTGAGACTAGCTCGACCGAAAACATTAATGGACGCGCTCGCCATCGCACTGGAGCATGATGCAGCCATGGAAGCCTCCCGCGGTCACGGCCGTGTTCGAGCTGTTACAGAGGAAGTAGACACTGAAAAGCTCGTGGAAAGGGTCCTACAGCAGATCATGGAGGTGCTGTCAGCGAAGAAGAAGGTAGTTCGCTGTTGGAACTGTGGCGAAGTGGGCCATGTGAAGAGTTCTTGCAAGCGGCCCAGAACAGCGGCGCCGGCGAAGGCCCAGGAAAACTAATGCGGGTCGATAAGAAAGGGGGAACGTCGACCCGTAGCAGTGGAAACCCCCGGGCCAGTATAGCCTCGTTTTCCCACCAATTGGGGAGCGCGTACGTCGATGGCACTATCGACGGGAGATCCCACGCCATGCTTGTGGACACGGGAGCTACGAAGACGATCGTACGCTCGGAAGTTGTGAGGGACCGTAGGAAGATTAGGCCAAGTAGGTGGCAATTAAGAACTGCCACTGGGGAGAAGGCAGTAATACACGGTGAAGCGACGGTTAGCATGACGTTGGGACGAGTAAAGTTTGACCATCCTGTTCTCATAGCCGAAATTGAGGAAGACGTCATACTGGGGATGGACGTCATGAGGAATCATGGATTCCAGTTGGATTTCGGACACCGAGTGTTGAGGATCGGTCAAGAAGAATTACTGCTACACAATCGTGACAACTTTGTGTTAGACGTAATAATGGCAGAAGATGTGATTCTCCCGGAACGAAGCGAAACAATCACCTCTACCTGTCTGAGGGGTGTTGTGGAAGAGGGAATCCCAGCCGTGATCGAACCAGAAAACGATGACAATCGACTGGCTCGGGGGGTACTGGTAGGAAAGGCGCTCGTTACTCTCTCAAGTGAAGTGCCTGTGCGACTACTCAACATCAATCAGTACCCGGTCACCATCAAGAAGGGTACGAAGCTGGGCACATGTATAGCCGCTTCGGCCATCGTAAGGGGCGTTAGTGAGGAAGAAAGGTCCAGACACACTCCGCAGGACTTGAAACAAATTCTTTCCCAGACCAGTGCGTTTCTCTCGCCCACACAGAAACAAAAGGCCAATGAATTAATAAATAAGTACCAGGACATATTTACCACCGAGAATGGAAAGCTGGGAAAGACCAAGGTCGTGACACATAAAATTGACACGGGCGAGACACGACCGATTCGACAAACAGCAAGACGACTACCCTTGGCCAAACGAGAGGAAGCCGAGAAAATCATCAAGGACCTAGAGAGGGACGGGGTCATCGAGCCGTCAAGCAGTCCATGGGCCTCGCCGGTAGTACTGGTGAAGAAAAAGGATGGGACTACTCGATTCTGTGTAGACTACCGGCAGGTGAACAGTGTCACCAAAAAGGACAGCTACCCGCTACCACGTATCGACGACACACTCGATACCCTTGCTGGATCCACGATATTTTCGACCTTGGATTTAAAAAGCGGCTATTGGCAAGTCGAAATGAACCCTGCCGATAAGGAAAAGACGGCATTTACCTTCGGTAACGGCCTGTGGCATTTTACAGTCATGCCATTCGGACTTTGTAATGCCCCAGCGACGTTTGAGAGGCTGATGGAGAGCGTGCTAATGGGTCTGACGTGGAAAACGTGCCTAGTCTATTTGGACGATGTCATCGTGATGGGCAAGACCTTCGAGGGACATCTGAAAAACTTAGAGGACGTCTTCCAGAGACTGCGAGGTGCGGGGCTGAAACTGAACCCTAAGAAATGTCAGCTCTTCAGAAGGAAGGTCTCATACTTAGGGCACGTAGTGAGCAGAGAGGGCGTCGCCGTTGATCCGGATAAGACAAGTACGGTGAAGGAGTGGCCAATACCGGTAGATAAACACCAGTTGAGGAGTTTTCTGGGCCTCTGCACGTACTACCGACGATATGTCCGGATGTTCTCCGACGTCGCTAAGCCGTTGACAAGGCTCACGGAAGAAGGACGAAACTTCTGTTGGGATGAGGAATGCCAGTCTGCCTTCGACGAGCTGAAGAGGAAGTTGACCAGTGCCCCAGTGCTGAGTTTTCCTCTGCCAGAAGGACAGTTCATCCTGGACACCGACGCGAGCAATGTGGGAATTGGAAGTGTTCTGTCGCAGCGCCAGGAGGGACAAGAACGTGTCCTTGGATACTTCAGCAAGGTACTCTCCAAACCAGAAAGGAATTACTGCGTCACCCGGCGTGAATTATTGGCCATCGTCAAGTCCATCGAGCACTTCCATAAATATTTGTGTGGAAGGAGGTTTTTGGTCCGGACCGATCATGCTGCTCTTAAATGGCTCCTCCAGTTTAAGAATCCCGAAGGACAGATCGCTCGCTGGATCGAGAGGCTCCAGGAGTATGACTTTGTCATAGAACATCGGCCAGGACAGAGTCATGGAAACGCAGACGCACTCTCGAGAAGACCATGCCCTGATGAGTGTCCTCATTGTCATAAAGCTGAGGAAAAGTCCGAGAAAGTCTATCGAACGACCGTGGTCGCCGAGGAATGGACACCATCCTCGTTACGACAAGAGCAAGGAAAAGACCCGGTTCTCAAAGAAATCCTGGTTTGGAAAGAGGGAGGAGAGCGTCCTGAGTGGCAAAAGGTATCACCTGGCTCGCCAAAACTTAAGAGCTATTGGGCACAGTGGGACTCGCTAGTGGTTGAGGATGGGCTACTAAAACGCGTACTGGAGAGCCAAGACGGGACGGAGGAAAGACGGCAGTTGGTAATTCCCTCCAGTAAAATCCCGGAGGTCTTGCGGCACCTTCACGACGGATCGTCTGGTGGACATTTAGGGATCAAGAAAACGCTGCAGAAGGTACGGGAGCGCTTCTACTGGATCAATTGTTCAGACGACGTGAAGAACTGGTGCAAGAAATGTACTACATGCTTTGCAAGTAATGGGCCACAAAGACGACCGAAAGCTCCCATGAAACAATATAACGTCGGAAGCCCCTTCGAAAGGATCGCTATTGATATAGCAGGACCCTTCCCTGAGACCGAAAAGGGGAATAAATACATCTTGGTCGTGATGGACTACTTTACGAAGTGGGTAGAAGCGTACGCTCTCCCTAATCAGGAGGCAGAGACAGTGGCCGATGTGCTAGTGAAGGAGACGATCTGCCGGTTTGGAGTACCCATGGAATTACACTCGGATCAAGGAAGAAACTTTGAGAGTGGCCTATTCCGGAGGATCTGTGAGAAGTTTGGGGTACGAAAAACAAGAACCACGGCCCTTCACCCTCAGTCTGACGGCATGGTAGAACGAATGAATCGCACCCTCAACCGCTATCTAGCGAAAATGGTCTCGTCACATCAAAGAGACTGGGACGAACACGTGCCGTTCTTCCTGATGGCCTACCGCTCGGCCGTTCATGAGTCGACAGGACAAACTCCAGCCAAAGTCCTGTTCGGGCGAGAACTTAAACTACCCTGTGATCTAATCTTTGGCGCTAGACCGGACGAGGACGTTTCGGGGGAAGATTACGTTTCCCGGATGCGGCAAAGGATGAACGAAATTCACGATCAAGTCCGGTACCAACTAAATATCGCCAGTGATCGCATCAAAGAGCGTTACGACATCAACGCTAAAGAGGGTGGCTACCAAATGGGAGACCGAGTTTGGCTGTACAACCCACAGAAGAAACGTGGTTTGTCCCCTAAGTTACAGACCAATTGGGAAGGTCCCTATGTTGTGAAGAAACGAATCAATGACGTGGTCTACCGGGTAAGCAAACTACCAAACGGCAAGCCGAGAGTGGTGCACTTTAATCGGTTGGCACCCTATGAGGGGTCGCACGATGAGGCGGAGGTTCCCCGAGTAAGAAACACATTGGCGCAGGAGAACGAACTTTCCTTCGAAGAATTTATGAGCGCCTACGGGGGTACCGGAAAAGCACGGTATGGGGTAACCTGTGAAAAACAACAGGATTTGTTCAGCGTACCTGAAGAATACTCGTTGGCCCATTGTGTGTCCGCCGACCTGGTAATGTCACGAGGTATCGCCACGGTTTTCAAGAAGAAGTACGGGCGCTCGGAACAACTCAGAGAGCAACTCCCGGAAATTGGCAAGGTTCTGGAACTACGTGACAACGTAAGACACATCTTTTATCTGGTTACGAAGGAGATCGGGTCCCTTAAACCATGTTATCACGATGTATGGCGAACCTTGCATAGGCTACGAGACCGACTGCTGGAGCTCGACATCAGGAAGCTAGCTGTCCCCAAGTTAGGTGCTGGACGAGATCAGCTGGACTGGAGAGTTGTCCGGAACATGCTGGAAGTAGTGTTGAAGAATACCGGAGTGGAAGTTTTAGTCTGCTGTTTTGGGCCTGCACCATGTCGACTCGGGAAGACGGTCCCCTGTTATTTTGACGCCACGTCTCGCTGTAAGCGGGGGGCTAACTGCAGGTTCCTGCATGGGCCTACCAGGGATACGTTCCGAGACGAAACGTCTCTAAGGCGGGGGCAGTGTAATGCGAGAAGTAAACAAAGCGACACATGTTTACTCCTTCAAAAGAATAACTACGACGCGTAGGACAGGTGCATGAACATTTGCTGCGTAGGCTTCTAGAATGTACTAGAATGTTCTCGATCAGGGTTGGGGGTGTATATATAAGGGGGTTTGTGATCGAGGGAGTTAGTTAGAAGTAGAGAAGCAGAAGTGAACGCGACATACGATCCGAATGCGGAGCAGTACAAATAAATTATGTAGTGTCTAGTCTAGTGAACAAGTAGTTTAGTGTGTTAAATAAATTAGTGTTCAATTAATGTAAATAAATTATAAAATAAACGTTACAATATTGTAACGCGAAAGATAAACATCGGCACGCAGGGCGTCTCTTATCTGACCAAAGCGGCACAGTTCAAAGAGAGAAGGCCGCTCCGTTTAATTGGGCCATAAAAACCTTCCCGAACGTTCTGAAAATGTCTTATTAAACTCTTATCTACTCTTTTCGAGAACAAACATTATTATAGAAAAAAGAATATCCCAGAAGGTTCCCGAATACATTATTGAAGTCATATAAACACGGGCTTGCGGTCGGAGAGATTAGATTAGACGAGATGCCGCGTGAGTAAACAGTGCGAAAAACGACTAGTGAGAATTGTACAAATAAATGAAACGTTAAGTGTGTCATATAAATTAATTAGTTAAGTAATAGTTTAGATAAATTACGTAGTGTAAAGACAGTGTGTAAATATAGTATATTAAGGTATGTGTGGATATTGAGCTCTTTCAACCACGCAGTGCTCGAAATAGAGCAAGTGTTTGAACGAGCAGTTATCCACGAATACTTTACGCGATTTTTTTTTATTGGTACGTACCTTTGAAATCATAAATAGTGTAAAACACCCAAATACTCAATGTAATTAATTTGAACGACACTCGGGACGCTTCGTGCCGGCCCGTTGCCCGTCGTGCCACCAATCGGGTCGCCCCGCTAAGGCCAAAAACGCTCTGTTATTGGTTGATTTCGTCGTTGTTGATGCGTTTCCATGGCAACTTTAAAACACGCACGTGCTAAAAAGCCCGATTTACGCACGCCAGAGCGTGTGTGAAATAGGCGAAATAGAGTACCAATAAAAAAAATTTGAATAAACGTTACAATATAGTAGCGAAAATGTGACCTAATAGATGAAATATGGTGCAGTACATATTTCACTAATTTGCTACCAGCAAGCAGACTATAAAAATTATGGTAAGCCTTGAAAACAACAAATCTTAATGCTGCCCTAATAACAGTTCAAAAACTTTACGAAAACAACACTTTTAAAGTCAAAGTAGGACGCAAAGTCTCAGAAGAATTTTTTATTAATAAGGGAATAAAAAAAGGATGCTGTTTGTCACCTACGCTTTTTAAAATCTATCGAAAATGTGCACAACCAAATTGGAAAAAAATGCAAAAATATGGGTATTCCATTGATCGATTTCAGAATATATAAGTACTCTGTGTTTCGCGGACGATTAAATTATTTTGGCACAGGACCTGGAATATATGACAAAAGGGAGAAGGAAGCCGGCGGAAGAGTATAGGAAATAAAGGCTGGAAGTAAACCTTAATAACACAGAACATAGGTATGTGCATCGGAGGAGAACAGCGAAATTGGGTACTAGAAGAAACACAACAATTAAAACAATGCACAAAATACAAATACTTAGGCATGTTCATTACAAATGATGGGAGGTTAGATGGAGCAATTGCACATAGAAATACCCCAAGGAAGAACAGCAATAACACAACTAAATAGTATTCTGTGGGACAAGTAAGTATCAAAGAAAAATAAATATCAAATACACAACAGTATAATAAAAAGTATAACAAAATATAGTAGTGAGGTCAGGCCTTTGAAAGATAAAACAACTAAAATACCCTAAATCACGGATATGGATTACTGGAAACGTGCTGCAGGAATCTCAAGACGCGCTAAATTAAGAAGCAAAAGAATAAGAGAAATTATTAATGTACAACAAACGACTACAGGAGACATAACAGTTATTCAGCTGGGGTGGTATGGGCATGTCTAAAGAATGCCAGAAGATCGATTACTTAAACAAATTTTAAATTGGACACCAGAGGGACGGAAAAAAGAGAGGGAGACCCAAATTAAGTTGGGGAGAGGGTATCGATAAAGATATTCAAAATGAAGGGCTAGAAGAAGATCTATGGGAAGGTCGAGAGAAATGGAGACTGAGGAATTGGAAGAGAGCGAAGAACGTTTTGAACCATATACGTAGACTATAACGTATTAAGGCCCACTTTCATAATACTGACTATAAAGGCACTTTTGTTAAAGTGACTTTAAGACTTTAAAATTAACTTTAAATTCATGTATTTCATAAAGCTACTTTAGGTAAAGTTATGTAATAAAATGTTAGAGATGTGTTGGTTAGACTATTTATGAAGTTTTGAGAAATATTTGCGTTTAGTGTTTCACAACATAACCTCAACAAACAAATTCAGTTCACTAAAAATAATTCAATTTTGCGGGTTCATTGTGATCTTGTTGTGAATATGTCGAAACAAAATGAAAAATTACCAAGGGCAACGAATATTACGAAGGAGGAAGAGTTTACCCTTGTAAAAATAATTGCCAAATATAAAAACATCATTGAAAATAAAAATTGTGATGTTGTTTTGCAAAGCCAGAAGGTGCGTATAAGAATAAATGTTAAAATTACTAATAAAATTAAGATTCCTGTAAGATAATTGTTGGAACAACATTATGATTCATTTTAATAACATACACAATAAAAGAACAGTACCGTAAAATGGGGCGAAATTGATTTTGTGGGGCGAAATTGATCCCCAAATCAAACTTCAATATTTTTCAATTTGGCGCCCGCAATATTTGACAAAAGCAGTTTTGGCAACATGTTTCACTCAGTTCAATGAACAACGCATAAGTGCTCGTGTTTTGAGTGGCAAAATATTGAAGTTATTTTTAAGAAAAAACAAGTTTAAAGTGATTCCACATTTGCATCCATTCTGGTACACCGAGAACTTTCGAAGGTACGTTAAAAACCCTCTGTTTTTAAGTTTATTTAGCTACACAACCGTAGATAGTAATGTTTGGTTATGTATTGCACGTTGACAGATTCGCCATGTTTAAAGCCGGAAAGCGGGAAATTTAAAAAATTACTCATGGGGTGTAATTGATCACTAACGTTGGGTGAAATTGATCATCCATATTGGGTTAATTTGATCGCAATTTTTTTTTTGTTTCAGGGATCACCATGCCTCGAAGTTATAAAAAGAAACTTGGGGCGAGAAGTTACAAAAACTACTCGAACGAAAACGTAGAACGGGCCCTTGAAAAAATTATGGACCATGGGTGGGGCATACGAAAAGCTTCAAAGGAGTATAAAATTCCTTATGGGACTCTCAACAATCGTTATCATGGACGACGTGTTTGCAAAAATGGAGGTCAGCCTGTTTTTTCTAAAAATGAAGAAAAGTCCTTTATTACGGCTATTTCTACGTGTGGAGAATGGGGATTTCCTTTGACACTATTAGATGTTAGACAGCTTGCCAAAAACTACCTAGACGGTGCGGGTCGCACTGTAGCAAGATTTCATAACAACTTACCCGGTAGAGATTGGGCATATTGTCGCGAGGCGGCCCCAATTAGCGAAAATAGGTCGCCGTCTAAGCTTATTCAGCACCGCGGCGACCTTAAACCGAAGGACGACTCGACTCTCGGACAGGTACGACACGACGATTCGTAAACATCCCGCTTGTATTTATACAGCGGGATGGTAACGATCGGGGAACCAGTCTGTCACCAGGTATCAAGTCTCGCTGCCCGTCTGAGAGCCCGTCCTTCCCGGCATGCCGCTACTTGGAGGAGCCTCGTACCTGTTGCCCTTCGTCCTTCTCAAGTAAGCAACCACCTCCGTTTAACCTCTTTCCACTTCTCTACATTTGGTCTCTTATTTTAATTCTATTTTATGATGTTCTCTCCCCTTCTTTTAATGTCTGAATAAATATTGTCTGTAAAACCATGCCTTCTTCTTAGTTCTCCACCGAGCTACACCCCCAACCCGAGCACTCCCTTTGGACCCTAGGTCCTCAGGCGTGTGACATATGGTGGAGGCGCCGCGTTTCGGCCCCAGGAGAGGTTCTTCATAATCTCTCCTACCCCCCTATGCAATCTTTTTCTTTTTCACTTCCACTTATGATGGAGACTCCGAGTTTCGGCCCTTATGGGAATTATTTTTAATCCCTCTTGCCCCAATAATTTCATTTCTTTGCCCCACTACGTTCTACATGTTTCCAGGCATTTTAAATCAAATTAATCGTTTTCGTTTTACCTATTCGTTACTTCTTTTCTTCTCGAGCGAAATCGTCGCAAATAATTGTTGATATTCCACATCCTAATTAATCAGCACTTTTATTTAATTCATGGTCAATCGCGCAATCCAAAGTATAAACTTAACCTTGATGTGTAATTCAAGTGCACGTAATATTTATTTAAACATGTTTGGTAATTTCTTTCGTATCTAGGTTACTAAAAACAGGTGAGAGAATGTTTATAATTAAAAATCGAGAACTTTTATAACAATTTTATTTAAACTTGATCTTTTTTTTCTAATTTCCATAAATGGTTGCTTACATTATTCCTATCCGGTTCCCGTATATCCAGACCTACACCCTGTGCCCTAACCCCCAATAAAAGGTTCCTCATGTGGCATGTCGTATAAACGCGTAACGCGCTCCACGGCAAAAAATTTAAACTTTAATCTCGAGATTGGTCCAGCCAGGCAAGTTCAGTTCTCAGATCAGGCGCAAAGCATCCTACAGGCAGCGGAAATGCCCTCGTCACCGCCGGCAGAGAACCCAGAGGCACCCAAGGACAAAGAGATGGAGCCCAGCTTACAGGACGTCAGGGACCAAAAAACCCCCAAGAACAGGATCTCCAAGGAAGATGTCATCCTGGGGGCCACGGGGCTAGGAGCAGCCCAGTACAAGCCAGATGAACAGGGCCACCAGGGACAACAGGACTTCCCGGCATTCCCAGGACTCGCGCGGCTGGAAAGAGGATCTGCCATGTTCAGGACCCCAAGTGGTGGGCCAGCCCTAGGGGACGCCTACCTAGTGACGAGGCACCCTGCGACCCCCAGCTTCATCAGCCCTCCTACCTTCAACCCGGCTAAGGACTGCGCCGTCACCTTCATGAAGAAGTATGAAAGGACCTGCACGGCCAACGGATGGACGACTTCCTGGAAGATGGCGTACCTGCAAACCTTCCTCCACGGGTCCGCGGCCCATTGGTACGAGGCGTACATAGAGAAGGAGGAGAACGCTCACAAATTATGGTCCACGGTAAGGGAAGACTTTCTAAGTGAATTTGCTACAGGGGACGCAAGACGACGACTGGGGAGACGCCTACGCGCCAGGACTCAGGGAAGATACGAGTCCATCAGGGCCTTCTACCATGATCTTCTGGACCTGTACTGTGAATACGACCCCGACCGCGACATCGACACCTTCCTGGAATTCTTCGAAGACGGGATGAACGACGACGTTTACGCCTTCTACCGAATGCACAAAACCCCCGACATGGACTGGAGGGACCTTCGGCGAGTGGTGGACGCGTTAGAGGACGTCGGCCAAAGGCGTCGCAGTAGGCAAAACCAGGACCGCTACGAGGAACGGGATTACTACCCCTCCAGCAGCCGAGGCCGTAATCTCCGGCCCCAGTCAAGTACCGGTCGAGGAGGGCGCACCCCAAGGCGAGACGACCCCCAGGAGAGGCGAGCGGTCGAGGCGAGGCCGCAGACAGACGGCGGGGCGGACACCCCGAATACACGGACTTCGGACGGAGGAGCGAGATGCCCGAGATGTCACCGCCCAGGACACGATGCGGCGTCATGCCAATCCGGCCGCACGAGGGGACGCCCAAATGGACGCGGGCGACGCAACTAGGCCCCAGCGTCGTCCTGACCGCCAGTGGGGCCAACCGCACACCTAAAATTCTCACGCTAGGGTGTGTGATTAATGGCAAAGAAACGACAGCAGTTGTTGACACAGGAGCGGAGAGAAGCTTAGTCACAAGGGCCCTGGCAGATGACATCACCCCCGAGAAGAACCCGAGGCTACTACAAACAATCGGGGGACGTCGAATACCATCCCTGGGAACATCCAGATTCCGGCTCAGGGTCAGGGAGTTGGAGCTGTCCGGAGAAGCTATAGTGATAGACGAGTCGCCATATCCTATACTGCTGGGTATGGATTTCCTAAGGGCTCACAGGGCCATCATTGACCTTCACAACCAGACCTTAAGGCTAGACGGCAAGGGCAAGACACACGTCATTTCGCTAGCAGCACCTCACCCCCTAGAAGGCTGCCCATACAGAAATAGAGGGCTGCCCAACAGAGAGGAATACTGGCGGCAGACCCTAGACGAAATCAAGGAGCTCTTGAGGAGAATTCTGCAGGAACCGCAGGGACAAGGCCTGGAAGAGGGCGCAAAGGACCCACAGTGGCATAAGGTGAGCCTGGAAACTGATCTACTCTTGCAACCAGGTCAAGAGCAAACAGCACCGGTCACGTGGGATGCTAGGCGGACCAACAGAGTACTCTTCAAACCCAATGAAGGGTACTTCGTGAGAAACGGTCTGATCTGCGTGAAAGAACCACAGATCACTGACGGTCCTAGCATAACCCTGCTCAACGTGAGTCACCGCCCCGTAAAAGTGTACAAAAAAACGGGAGTGGGCCACCTCCTGGAAATCCCACGGGAACCCCCGAGGGAAGCGCTGGTACTCTACAACGCCCCGGACGACGAGGACGTCACACTCGAGGACCACAGGATAGGAGATATTCCCAATGAAGCCATCCGGCATCAGTTAGCAACCCTTCTGGAGCAATACAGGGACGTCTTCTCTAAGTCAACAAGGAAGATGGGAAGAACAACCCTGTCAGAACATAGGATAGAGGTCAACGGAGCTCGTCCCATAAAGAGTAAACCTTATAAAGTGTCCCAGAAAGAGAGGGAAATCATCGATGGCCAGATTTCTGAGATGCTGGAGGCAGGCATCATCCGTCCCTGCCACAGCCCCTGGGGAAGCCCAGTAGTACTGGTGAAAAAGAAGGACGGCTCAACCCGTTTCTGTGTGGATTACCGCAAACTAAACAACGTAACGAAGAAGTCCACCTATCCACTACCGAACATCGACGATATACTCACCTACCTAGGAAAAGCCAAGTACTTCTCTACCCTAGACATGTTCAGCGGTTACTTCCAAGTGCCCATCGAGGAGGCATCCAAACAGTACACAGCATTCATCGCACAGGGACATGGAACGTACGAATTCAATGTAATGAGCTTTGGCCTGTGCAACGCCCCAGCCACATTCCAGGAACTGGCAGATGAAGTGTTCAAGGGCCTAAAATGGAAGGAGATTCTAGTATACTTGGATGACATTATAATCTTCTCCGAAACCGAACAGGAGCACTTACAAAAATTGGAAAAGGTGTTCCAGCGCCTTCGGGAGGCTGGGCTAACACTAAAACCCAGCAAATGTTCGTACATGAAGGACAGCGTTAAGATCCTGGGACACATCGTCAGTGGACAGGGCATCGCTCCCGATGAAGAACTGTTAAGGGCTATCAAGGACTTCCCTACCCCTAAAACCATCAAAAACATCCAGAGCTTCGTAGGCCTATGTAATTTCTACAGGAAATTTATTAAGGATTTCGCCAAGATCGCCCGCCCTTTGCACGAGGCGACCAAAAAGACTTCAGGGTTCATCTGGGGTCCCGAGCAAGCTAAAGCTTTTGAGCAACTAAAACTAGAACTGGTGACGGCCCCGGTGCTGCAACATTACAACCCGAACGAGCCATGTGAACTAAGAACCGACGCTTGTACTTCGGGAATCGGAGCAATCCTGCTGCAGAAGGGAGAGGATCAACAACTTCACCCAGTAGCATACGTCAGCCGGAGTCTGTCAAAGGCGGAGCAAAACTACACGATCTCGGAAATGGAGGCCTTGGCAGTGATATGGGCACTAGGATACCTGCGTCACCTAATATATGGAAAACCAGTGACGATAGTAACGGATCACCACGCCCTTTGTTGGATCCGTAGTCTAAAGGACCCGATGGGCCGACTGGCGAGATGGAGTTTAAAGCTCTCCGAATATGACTATGAAATTGTGCACAAGAGTGGAGTAAAGCACAGCGACGCAGACTGTCTCTCCCGGAACCCAACACCACGAGAAGAGCATGGCTCGGTGGATGTGGAAGATATCCCAACATATCTGATGTTACCTGCGGATATGGCGGGGGAGCAACGGAAAGAAGCTGGACTACTACCCTTGTTTGATGCCTTGGAGAACCCAGGGGGAGCAGCGATTGGCGTGGCCAGGAGAGCCAGGGACTACAGGCTCAGAGATGGAGTCCTGTATAAAATCAACCCGTCCGAGCGAGGAAGGGACTATCTACTAGTGGTACCCACCCAACTACGAGGGGAGATCCTGTTCAGCCACCACTCCGACCCACTTATGGGACACCTGGGAGTAGCAAAGACTCTCGACAAGATCCGGCAGAGATACTTCTGGACCACTCTACAACGGGACGTAAAAGGATTCATCAAAGGATGTGCAGACTGCCAGGCCAGGAAGGGGCAACAAAACCGGAAGCCAGTAGGCCTTCTACAACCTATTCCCGTGGGAGTCCCGTTTGAAAGAATAGGGATTGATCTGCTAGGACCATTCCGCAAGAGTCGAAACGGGAAGACAATGATTATAGTTGCTACCGACTATGCCACCAGATGGGCGGAAACAGCCGCGTTGCCCAACGGCAAGGCGGAACAGGTAGCCAAATTTATTCTGGAAAGAATAATAACACGACATGGATCCCCAAAGTACATCCTCAGCGATAGGGGAACCACCTTTTGCTCGGAAACAGTTAAGGAGCTACTGAAACTAATGGGAACAGCCAGCCAGTTCACCACTGCCTACCACCCCAGTTGCAACGGCCTGACGGAACGACTGAACAAAACTCTGGCGGATATGTTGGCCATATTCACCAATACAGGTCAAACTGATTGGTGTGAATACCTCCCACACGTCACTTGGGCCTACAACACGGCAAGACAGGACTCTACAAAGTTCTCACCCTTCATGCTAGTCTACGGTCGAGAGCCCATCCTGCCAGCCGAAGCCAATCTAATGGAATCCCCAACCTCTACAACAGCAATGGAAATCAGGGAAAAAGCGTTGGCCGCCAGAAGCGAGGCCATACAAAACATTAGGAATCGCCAAGCCAAGGACAAAAGGAGATACGACGAGGGACACCGAACCATAGACTTCGCAGTGGGAGACAAAGTGAAGGTTTTCACCCCCGTTAGAAAAGTGGGGCGAAGTGAGAAGCTTCTCCTAAAATGGTTTGGTCCCTACTACATTGTCCGAAAAGTGGGAGAGGTGGATTATGAAATCCAAAAAGGACCCACAGACCGATCAAAAAAGGAAATTGTCCACGTTAGTCGTATCCTACCCTACCACGACCCTTGGACACCCACGGTAGTACCGCAGTAACCTACCTACAAACTTAACTATAACCTCCTACTTAAGAACCTAGAAATAATCAACAAACCTAGCTATAACCTATAAATAATCAACAGTCCTATCCTACAATTAAGTAAAAAACCCGCCCACCGCCCTACAATTAAACATCCCAACACCGAACACCCCGCACGAACAACCTGGAAGCTCTGTCACCGAACCCATTCTACGGCCGAACCGAAGGACTGTGTCTGCATAATAAGTCCCGTACGATGAAGGCGGACCACAACCCAGGGAAAAAGGACCCTGGAGCAGCTGGGATGGAACCCCACCGCCAACGATAGGTCAGGAGGACCGAACGAGGCCGACCCCGGACTACGAGTCGACAGGAAGTGGAGCGGCCAGCATTGAGGACCCTGGACAAGAATTGCCAAGGGAGGCAGATCCAGGAAGATGAAGCAGGGACACATCGACACAGGACGACTTCGAGCGGTCAGGAGCACCGCACCAGAGGACTTCGGCCAGACACGCAGGACGAGACAGGCCCAGGACGACTTCAAGGGTGGACGTGAGCGACCAGGACGGCTGGGACTCCTAGAACTTCCCCTAGGACGTCTACGAGCGCGTGGGATGCCGGCAGCAGAGAACCTGGACCAGGGCACGTCGAGGCAGCGTCAAGGTGATGCAGTTAGACACCAGGGACGACTCGGCGAGGCTGCTGCGCAGATTCCGGTCCCATGGGAGAATCCAGGCTTCCAGACCACAGCGCCAGCAGCAGGGTCCAGGACACAGGACGCCGAAGAAGGACCTCCGGCTCCCACCACGCACACCTACAAGCAGGGCGTATATTAGTATAAATTAATTAGGAATTCATTTTTAACTTTAATTTTGTTCACTTTCTTTGGGATTGTTAATTTTAAAGGGGAGAGTAACTCATTAATTTCATTATTTTAATTAAAAAGGTGAGAGTAGGGATTTTGTTTCATAAGGTAGGAGGTGATATATTAAATAAATAGCCTTACGCTTATTTTTCCAGGTGTGTCGGCAGTAATATGGTTTCCCACAACCCTCCGAACGATCCCCGGGTAGTAATTCAATGCCCGGCGTGGCACGTAGCCAGGGGAGTAGTTGTTTATCCTGGAATCGGCCACGGAGTGGTTGGGCCTCGGAGAAGTGGTCCTCAGCGCACATGCCCCCCTACAAAAGTGTTCCTCGATTAGTAAGCAAGTAATCAGGGAGGGGTGGTTGGCAGAAGCTTCCAGAGGGGGTGAAATCTACCCTCCCTGGAAATAAGGTAAATACAGAGAAGGGGCGCTTGGCGGACGCCTCCAGGGGGAGGTGAAAGCACCCTTCTCTGCCAAGTAGCCTGCAGGGTTAGGAGAGTTCGGCGGATGCCTGAGAACAGGTGAGATCTCTCCTGACCAGGCGGAAGGGCCGTCCGAAGCCACCCCAGAAGCTTGGAATTATGAATGAGTGTGAGAATGTAAACACCCCGGGGGAACGAAAGTGCGAGTGCATGAAACGTATAATAGTGATCTAAGGGGACTTCGGCGACCAGTTAATTCAAAAAGAATTAAATAAATGAATAAGTATAATTCTGATACGCCTATGGAGGCGCAGCGTTCGAATTCGAGAAGGAACGAGGGAGGGGGCAGAAAGGAGGACAACCGAGGACTTTGAGGGGAAAAATGGGGGCCGCACACCCTGGCGAACGGGACCCTCCTGTAGGGCCCAACTGTAATTATATAATTATATAGTGAAACACCACCTACCTTTTCTATCGACTAAATCTCTCTCTCTCCCTCAGGCGCATCTCCTACTTCCACGCGTAGACGCGCTGGCTCCCCCAACGGGAACCCCGCTCGCCCGCCGTTTAGCAGCAAGCTCCAGGGGCCTCTACAGCATCGAGTAGCAGCCAGGCCAGGCCAGGTCCAAGGGAAAACATCGGCCGTCACAAGACACAAAGGCACCCCACAGCTGACACACGCCACGCGCCACGCAGAGACCTCGATCGAGTCGTGCGCGAGTCGGAACCGGAAGAGCTGTCGCACGTCAACGTCGACAACAACCCGACAGCCGTCACCCACGGAACGTCGAGTAAAGCGAGTCACAAGTCACAACGCCATCAACGGGCCCATAGCCACAGCGAGGGTGGAGACGTCCTTCACGTTCCACGCGAAACCGTCGCAGTGAGGGAGCCAGTGGCGTGCTACACGATGGAAAATTAGGGACCACTTTTTTATTATTTACATTGTTATTTTTACATTCCCTTTTTTTTTTCTCACATTACACGTTGGAGTTGTGGTTGTTTTACTATCACGCCCTATACCCCGTTTTTACCTTTTTTCTTCCTTTTGAAAAATGGGGGCCATTTTTTATGGGACGGGGGGTAATGTCGCGAGGCGGCCCCAATTAGCGAAAATAGGTCGCCGTCTAAGCTTATTCAGCACCGCGGCGACCTTAAACCGAAGGACGACTCGACTCTCGGACAGGTACGACACGACGATTCGTAAACATCCCGCTTGTATTTATACAGCGGGATGGTAACGATCGGGGAACCAGTCTGTCACCAGGTATCAAGTCTCGCTGCCCGTCTGAGAGCCCGTCCTTCCCGGCATGCCGCTACTTGGAGGAGCCTCGTACCTGTTGCCCTTCGTCCTTCTCAAGTAAGCAACCACCTCCGTTTAACCTCTTTCCACTTCTCTACATTTGGTCTCTTATTTTAATTCTATTTTATGATGTTCTCTCCCCTTCTTTTAATGTCTGAATAAATATTGTCTGTAAAACCATGCCTTCTTCTTAGTTCTCCACCGAGCTACACCCCCAACCCGAGCACTCCCTTTGGACCCTAGGTCCTCAGGCGTGTGACAATATGTATGAACGCCTTTTAAAAACACTCCTTTTTGGTGGCACGTTTTCGTACGAATGTGTTAAACAGATGATGATAATTTTGGTTTTCGGTTTTTTGCCTCCTAACCGTTGAAGGAGGCAGCTGTGGGAACGAATGTTCGAAACGGAACGATATGCAGCCCAACTTTCACGACTTACCATGCCGCCCGCCCTGAAGAATCCCTTCAGTGAGATCAATCGAAAGGAGTGAACAGACGAAAGGGCCATCTACTGACATGGGAGAGGACACAGTTTGACGACTGGTCGTCGGATTGTCCCAGAGGACGTAGCAACGTCAGCCACACGAGACGCATCTCTACTGACACATCTCTACTGCGCAGATATAAAGAGGAAATATCCCATAAATTGGCAGCAAATATCAAACGATCTCGAGCAGACGTATCACGACAAGTTGTAGCAGATTATTTCGAAAATTTGCAAACAACACTACAAGGAGTTCCAGAGTCTCATATTTTTAATTATGATGAGACAAACCTACAAGATGATCCAGGTCAAAAGAGAATGCTGTTTCGAAGGGGTACCAAATACCCCGAACGTATCTGCAACTTCACTAAAAGTGCGACGTCTATTATGATGTGTGGTTCTGCGTCAAGTGTGCTCTTGCCACCTTACGTCATCTATAAATCAGAGAAGATGTGGCTACAATGGACCGAGAAAGGTCCAAAGGGACCGCCTTGTTGTAACGAAAGATGTTGCGCATCGGGTTCACGTTTCAACCGCACTCACCATGGATGGATGGACGCCCAAACGTTTAGTGATTGGTTTGTTTCTACCTTTTTGCCTCATGCTAAAAGACTGGAAGGTCGCAAAGTCTTAATTGGAGACAACTTGTCGTCCCATTTCACTAACGATGTGTTAAGGTTGTGCGCCGAAAATAATATTTCATTTGTGTGCCTACCGAAGAATTCTACACACATCACCCAACCTTTGGATGTCGGCTTTTTCCGACCTTTTAAAATTGCTTGGAGAGGAGTTCTAACCAGATGGAAAGCTGCCAATAAGGTTTCGGCTTCAATAGACAAGAAGGACTTTCCACACTTGCTAAACACGACCTTGCTGGAGATGGATAAGAAAAACGCCAATGGCGCTGTGAAAAAAGACCTGATAGCGTCTTTTAGAGCCACTGGAATAGCACCATGCGATTCGGAAATGGTGTTGCGAAAAATCCCATCAGTAAACCTGGAAGAAGAAACTGACCAAGCTGTCAATAATGTTCTGGTTGAATACTTCCAAAAGCAAAGATTTTCAGCTGGCCCAAGCAGACGAAATGTAAAAAGGCAAAAACTTATAGTCGAACCCGGAAAGAGTGTGTCTGCGCCTGCCGAAGAAGACTCAGATGTTCAATCCAGTCCACCTGAATCACTGACTAATGATAATTCCGACAAAGAGTTAATGGAAGACATCCAAGAAGAAGTAGAATATCTAACGCCGAACGAAAATAACGTAGAAAAAGGGAAGTTCTTGTTGGTGAAAGTATTGGGTGGATCAAGGAAGAAAACCAACTACAGATACGTTGCCATTGTTCAGAATATATCCGAAGACGAAATTGAAGTATTAGGCATGAAGTCCTTAGAAGAGGACAAAAAGGTTTTTAAAGCAGTGGAAAATGATCTATTTTCAGTTGACTTCTCCGACATAATAGCTGTGCTGCCGGATCCCGAAATGAATCTCTTGGACGGCCAAGAAGCATATTTTTTCAAGAATACAGTGGACATTAATGAGATGTAGTTACCTATCAGTGTTCTGTTTAATCGCAGTTTTGTTCTTGTAGTTTATATTTGCGAATAAAGCATTATTATTTCTTAAAAGTGGAATTTGCAGGTCGATCAATTTCACCCCTATTATGAAAATATATCATAACTTTTTTCTGAGGCAATATAAATTCGTCCGGGTAAAATTGATCAGATTCCTAATGTTTCTGCGTTATTTCTATGCACTTCAATCTATGTGATCAATTTGACCCCATCGTAAGTATGAAATTGATCAGTTGCTATTTTCCATAAATGAGCATAAATCAGAAATATCTTTGGTTTCTGCAATAAGTAAATGGTTCATATGTTGTAATCACACTTTCTTGTGTGAAATTAATTGCGATTATTCCGACTAAAATAAAAATATATTTGAAAACAAATAAAAAATGATCAATTTCGCCCCATTTTACGGTAATGCAACTTAAATCGAAATACGATAACATAAAAACAGCAGCGCGGAAGTATGCAGGAAATATGAATAGAAGTTTGTATCGAACTGGAGGCGGTCCAAACACCAATCCGAAGTAATCCATTGTATGATGAAGTGCTTGATGTTATGAACAAGAAGACAGTGAAAATGGTTTGCCCAATAAATTTGATGATGATGCTATTGATGAACCCGTTGAAGAAAACGATGATTTCAATGAAAATATAATCATTTTATCATAAGAAGTTGTCGTTCCCTCTAGAAAAAGGATTGTTTCATCTCCATTTTTAGCCTCTTCAGAGTTGGATGTTTCAACGGGTTAGTACACATTATTTTGTATATACATTAATTAACAGTGATTAGGAATCTACATACTTTTCAACTAAGAGGACGTTGGAAACACTGTCGATGAAGAAACGATTTTTAATGTTCTCAGTATTTAGTTTAAAGTTAAATCAATAAATATATTTGATCAATTGACTTTTATTTTAAGAAATACCATCAAATTATGAACAGGAAAATGTCGAACCAAACAGTAACGACAACTGGAGAACCTATACTCCAAATAGTATCCGTCAGCCAAAGAATAGAACTCTGTATGTAAGAAACAAAGGTACGAATGCTACAAAGCAAGCTCGCACACTATACAATTTGAAAGAAACATATTTCCTGCAAAAGATTGAAAATTTACGTAATGAAGACAGAAGAAAACAGGAAAGGCATGACAAAGAAATGGAACTGCTAAATATTCAAATTAAAAATCAAAACTAACATAAAGAATCCACTGAATGATCTTTCGATTTTTGTATGAAATCTTTGAATGTGATCGATTTTTATTTTCAGTTTACTTTTGTTGAATTTTTTTTTATGTAATATCGATTAATATTTGTGATATGAGTTTAATTTTTTTTTAGTCAAAGATAAAATAAATATGTAAATGTTTGATAAGAATTATTTTTATTTTCAAAAACATCGACGTCTACGAAAGCAACGGTGTTTATGAATATGCGATCAGAATTCAGAATATATTTTTGAAAACACTTCTGTCAAAGAGGTTAGGAAAACCACAAATATCACGTGATCTTCCTTTTAAAGTGGCTTAAAGTCACCCAACATGATAGTCTAGTCAACATGTACCATTTTTAAAAATTTTTTGGATAGTCTCCGAAAATTATGATCATGGTGTCATTCGATTCGTAAAGTCACGTAGAAAGTTTAAGGAAAAGTTCCAAAAGGCGCTCAAAAAAATTGCAAAAGTTATAAACAATTAAGTAAAAAAAAGTCTAGCTTTTGTTTTTTTTAATATCTCGAAAAATATTAAATATTTTCGAAATATTAAAAGAGATCTGAAAAGATCAGTAAATTTGCTAAAAAGAAGTTCCAACTCCCGAAACCGTACCTCCAATATTTATAATTCTTACAGAGCCCTGAAAATAGAGCCAATAACGGCTAGTCTGGCTTCCGCGCGCGTTGCCTGACTCTGACACAATAACAAAAAAATAATATTTTAACATAATAAATATGAATATCAAGGAATAAAAAAATTAATGAACCAAAGGGATACATCAGTTAATAATAATCGGTGGTTAAAAAATTTTTATCCCAATTTCTCCATGAATTATGCATTTGTTATTTAACAAATTTTTCTACACTGAATGTTAACATAAAAACCCCGATAATTATTGAACAAAAACCCTAGAATTTTTTTTCACTTACAGAAGTTATTACTAATAGGCTTACAAATAGATCACCATTGCAAAAATTGTAAAGTTTTGATTTTCCGCTTTTTTATTAACAATTGAAAATGAAACAATACGAGAAAGTCAACAAAAAATTATTATTTTTTAAATATCTTGAATGTTTCGATTTCTAAGGGTTTAAAGCTATATAAATATATTTTTTTTATTTTTACCATCATTGTTTAAAAAATTGTTATAAACAAATACATTGTTTATGAGCAAATCAAAATGTTTTTTTGCAATATATTTATTGATAAAAATCATGACTTTTAAAGAAAAAACGGTTCCTTAAAAAATTATTTGTTGTTAAAAAATGCGTTTGTTAATTAACAATCGTTATATGCGGCTAAATATTACAATTTGAGGAACCATTTTTTCACTAAAAATCATAATTTCTATTGTTCTTAGAGATTCTTAAAAACAATTATTTTTTATTTGTTTATTTGATAAATAATTTGTTATAAACCAATTCATTTTTTCCGTTTATTTTTTTTAATAAGTAATTCTGCGTTAAAAATAGCCATGTGTTGTTTTTTATGAAAAAACATTATTTTATATTTATTATACCACTTTTAATATTATTATGCCGTGAAACTTGTGCTTTTTATACGATTTTTTGCTTTTAAAGTTACAATAACTTTTAAACTATTGCAGATATAACAATAACGCTCTAGGTGTTTTTTGTTCATTATTAATTAGTTAAGAATTTAAGCCTTTCAGTGTGGTTCTAGCTCTGTTATTTATTTCATTATTTACTATTATTTTTTTTAGTATAGATCGAGTCGCCCACCGATCGCTATTTTTGGCAAGGGGAAAAATTATTAGACATTATTAATAAAAATGATCATTAAAGTAGCCGGAGAACAAATTATGTTGGCCTTATATGGTTAGTTAGGTACTGATTTAACTTCAAGCCAGTGTCGTGTTTCCTGATTTTTAAGTACTATTGGGAATTCAAAAACGGCAATCAACCTAGCAAATTTGCCTCCAACATCAACGTCAGCATATTTACACTCTTGCAGAGCGTATTACCAAGTTCAATTTTGGCTGGGTAATTATTATATGGATCCGGAAGACTGGGGTTGGATTAAATCCGAAACAATGTATCTACCAAAGAAAACAACAGAAAAATTGGCGCCTGAGGAACTGCTTAAATTACTGCATTAAAGATTGTACTAATAGATGTGGGTGCGAAAGAGCAGGACTTCCTTGTTCATCTTTATGTAAAAATTGTAAAGGTGAAACTTGTTGTAACAGTACAAGGCCATCGATTGATGAGGACAATGATGATGCTGATTATCCAATGGGTGTTGGAGAATACGGCGAAACAATACTGAAAGATGAGAATGGGAAAATTGAAGAAACAGCAAGACCATAATATACTGTAGAAATCTTACATGATGAGCCACAGCCAGTAAAACGCTCCAAAAGATTACAAAAGAGTGGTAAAAAATAATTTAAAAAAATTGTAAACACAACAAAATAAGATTTAATAAATTTTAAAATGACGTTCAAAACGTTTTTGTTTTTAATTGTTTTATAAAATCTGTGAATATATGTCCAAAAAAGTTCATTTGATTGATTAATAAAATTAATTAAAATAATAAAATGACTTTCTTGTATTGTTTAATTTTCAATTGTTAATAAAAAAGCGGAAAATCAAAACTTTACAATTTTTGCAACGGTGATCTATTTGTAAGCCTATTAATAATAACTTCAGTAAGTGAAAAAAAATTCTAGGGTTTTAGTTCAATAATTATCGGGGTTTTTATGTTAACATTCAGTGTAGAAAAATTTGTTAAATAATAACAAATGCATAATTCATGGAGAAATTGGGATAAAAATTTTTTAACCACCGATTATTATTAACTGATGTATCCCTATAGTTCATGAATTTTTTTATTCATTGATATTCATATTTATTATGTTAAAATATTATTTTTTTGTTATTGTGTCAGAGTCGGGCAACGCGCGCGGAAGCCAGACTAGCCGTTATTGGCTCTATTTTCAGGGCTCTGTAAGAATTATAAATATTGGAGGTACAGTTTCGGGAGTTGGAACTTTTTTTTAACAAATTTACTGATCTTTTCAGATCTCTTTTAGTATTTCGAAAATCTTTAATATCTTTCGAGATGTTAAAAAAAACAAAAGCCAGACTTTTCTTCACTTAATTGTTTACAACTTTTGCAATTTTTTTGAGCGCCTTTTGGAACTTTTCCTTAAACTTTCTACGTGACTTTACGAATCGAATGACACCATGATCATAATTTTCGGAGACTATTAAAAAAAGTTTTAAAAAATGGTACATGTTGACTAGACTATGAGACTTTAAAGTTAGTATCAGTTTAAAGCAATAACGGGAATTATGAAATGCTCTAACAAGCTTTAAAGCTTCCTATTTATTTAAAGTCGATTATGAAAGTGGCCCTAAGTGATATTGTAACGTTTATTTTATAATTTATTTACATTAATTGAACACTAATTTATTTAACACACTAAACTACTTGTTCACTAGACTAGACACTACATAATTTATTTGTACTGCTCCGCTTTCGGATCGTATGTCGCGTTCACTTCTGCTTCTCTACTTCTAACTAACTCCCTCGATCACAAGCCCCCTTATATATACACTCCCAACCCCGATAAAGAACGTTCTAGTATATTCTAGAACGCCTACGCAGGAAATGTTCATGCAGCTGTCTTGTATGCGTCGTAGTTATTCTTTTGAAGGAGTAAACATGTGTCGCTTTGTTTACTTCTCGCATTACACTGCCCCCGCCTTAGAGACGTTTCGTCTCGGAACGTATCCCTGGTAGGCCCATGCAGGAACCTGCAGTTAGCCCCCCGCTTACAGCGAGACGTGGCGTCAAAATAACAGGGGACCGTCTTCCCGAGTCGACATGGTGCAGGCCCAAAACAGCAGACTAAAACTTCCACTCCGGTATTCTTCAACACTACTTCCAGCATATTCCGGACAACCCTCCAGTCCAGCTGATCTCGTCCAGCACCTAACTTGGGGACAGCTAGCTTCCTGATGTCGAGCTCCAGCAGTCGGTCTCGTAGCCTATGCAAGGTTCGCCATACATTGTGATAACATGGTTTAAGGGACCCGATCTCCTTCGTAACCAGATAAAAGATGTGTCTTACGTTGTCACGTAGTTCCAGAACCTTGCCAATTTCCGGGAGTTGCGCTCTGAGTTGTTCCAAGCGCCCGTACTTCTTCTTGAAAACCGTGGCGATACCTCATGACATTACCAGGTCGGTGGACACACAATGGGCCAACGAGTATTCTTCAGGTACGCTGAACAAATCCTGTTGTTTTTCACAGGTTACCCCATACCGTGCTTTTCCGGTACCCCCGTAGGCGCTCATAAATTCTTCGAACGAAAGTTCGTTCTCCTGCGCCAACGTGTTTCTTACTCGGGGAACCTCCGCCTCATCGTGCGACCCCTCATAGGGTGCCAACCGATTGAAGTGCACCACTCTCGGCTTGCCATTTGGTAGTTTGCTTACCCGGTAGACCACGTCATTGATTCGTTTCTTCACAACATAGGGACCTTCCCAATTGGTCTGTAACTTAGGGGACAAACCACGTTTCTTCTGTGGGTTGTACAGCCAAACTCGATCTCCCATTTGGTAGCCACCCTCTTTAGCGTTGATGTCGTAACGCTCTTTGATGCGATCACTGGCGATATTTAGTTGGTACCGGACTTGATCGTGAATTTCGTTCATCCTTTGCCGCATCCGGGAAACGTAATCTTCCCCCGAAACGTCCTCGTCCGGTCTAGCGCCAAAGATTAGATCACAGGGCAGTTTAAGTTCTCGCCCGAACAGGACTTTGGCTGGAGTTTGTCCTGTCGACTCATGAACGGCCGAGCGGTAGGCCATCAGGAAGAACGGCACGTGTTCGTCCCAGTCTCGTTGATGTGACGAGACCATTTTCGCCAGATAGCGGTTGAGGGTGCGATTCATCCGTTCTACCATGCCGTCAGACTGAGGGTGAAGGGCCGTGGTTCTTGTTTTTCGTACCCCAAACTTCTCACATATCCTCCGGAATAGGCCACTCTCAAAGTTTCTTCCTTGATCCGAGTGTAATTCCATGGGTACTCCAAACCGGCAGATCAGCTCCTTCACGAGCACATCGGCCACTGTCTCTGCCTCCTGATTAGGAAGAGCGTACGCTTCTACCCACTTCGTAAAATAGTCCATTACGACCAGGATGTATTTATTCCCCTTTTCGGTCTCAGGGAAGGGTCCTGCTATATCAATAGCGATCCTTTCGAAGGGGCTCCCGACGTTATATTGTTTCATGGGAGCTTTCGGTCGTCTTTGTGGCCCATTACTTGCGAAACATGTAGTACATTTCTTGCACCAGTCCTTCACGTCGTCTGAACAATTGATCCAGTAGAATCGCTCCCGTACCTTCTGCAGCGTTTTCTTGATCCCTAAATGTCCACCAGACGATTCGTCGTGAAGGTGCCGCAAGACCTCCGGGATTTTACTGGAGGGAATTACCAACTGCCGTCTTTCCTCCGTCCTGTCTTGGCTCTCCAGTACGCGTTTTAGTAGTCCATCCTCAACCACTAACAAGTCCCACTGTGCCCAATAGCTCTTGAGTTTTGGCGAGCCAGGTGATACCTTTTGCCACTCAGGACGCTCTCCTCCCTCCTTCCAAACCAGGATTTCTTTGAAAACCGGGTCTTTTTCTTGCTCTTGTCGTAACGAGGATGGTGTCCATTCCTCGGCGACCACGGTGGTTCGGTAGACTTTCTCGGACTTTTCCTCAGCTCTATGACAATGAGGACATTCATCAGGGCATGGTCTTCTCGAGAGTGCGTCTGCGTTTCCATGACTCTGTCCTGGCCGATGTTCTATAACAAAGTCATACTCCTGGAGCCTCTCGATCCAGCGAGCGATTTGTCCTTCGGGATTCTTAAACTGGAGGAGCCATTTAAGAGCAGCATGATCGGTACGGATCAAAAACCTCCTTCCACATAAATATTTATGGAATTGCTCGATGGACTTGACAATGGCCAATAATTCACGTCGGGTGACGCAGTAATTCCTTTCTGGTTTGGAGAGTACCTTGCTGAAGTATCCAAGGACACGTTCTTGTCCCTCCTGACGCTGCGACAGAACACTTCCAATTCCCACATTGCTCGCGTCGGTGTCCAAGATGAACTGTCCTTCTGGCAGAGGAAAACTCAGCACTGGGGCACTGGTCAACTTCCTCTTCAGCTCGTCGAAGGCAGACTGGCATTCTTCATCCCAACAGAAGTTTCGTCCTTCTTCCGTGAGCCTTGTCAACGGCTTAGCGACGTCGGAGAACATCCGGACATATCGTCGGTAGTACGTGCAGAGGCCCAGAAAACTCCTCAACTGGTGTTTATCTACCGGTATTGGCCACTCCTTCACCGTACTTGTCTTGTCCGGATCAACGGCGACGCCCTCTCTGCTCACTACGTGCCCTAAGTAAGAGACCTTCCTTCTGAAGAGCTGACATTTCTTCGAGTTCAGTTTCAGCCCCGCACCTCGCAGTCTCTGGAAGACGTCCACTAAGTTTTTCAGATGTCCTTCGAAGGTCTTGCCCATCACGATGACATCGTCCAAATAGACTAGGCACGTTTTCCACGTCAAACCCATTAGCACGCTCTCCATCAGCCTCTCAAACGTCGCTGGGGCATTACAAAGTCCGAATGGCATGACTGTAAAATGCCACAGGCCGTTACCGAAAGTAAATGCCGTCTTTTCCTTATCGGCAGGGTCCATTTCGACTTGCCAATAGCCGCTTTTTAAATCCAAGGTCGAAAATATCGTGGATCCAGCAAGGGTATCGAGTGTGTCGTCGATACGTGGTAGCGGGTAGCTGTCCTTTTTGGTGACACTGTTCACCTGCCGGTAGTCTACACAGAATCGAGTAGTCCCATCCTTTTTCTTCACCAGTACTACCGGCGAGGCCAATGAACTGCTTGACGGCTCGATGACCCCGTCCCGCTCTAGGTCCTTGATGATTTTCTCGGCTTCCTCCCGTTTGGCCAAGGGTAGTCGTCTTTCTGTTTGTCGAATCGGTCGTGTCTCGCCCGTGTCAATTTTATGTGTCACGACCTTGGTCTTTCCCAGCTTTCCATTCTCGGTGGTAAATATGTCCTGGTACTTATTTATTAATTCATTGGCCTTCTGTTTCTGTATGGGCGAGAGAAACGCACTGGTCTGGGAAAGAATTTGTTTCAAGTCCTGCGGAGTGTGTCTGGACCTTTCTTCCTCACTAACGCCCCTTACGATGGCCGAAGCGGCTATACATGTGCCCAGCTTCGTACCCTTCTTGATGGTGACCGGGTACTGATTGATGTTGAGTAGTCGCACAGGCACTTCACTTGAGAGAGTAACGAGCGCCTTTCCTACCAGTACCCCCCGAGCCAGTCGATTGTCATCGTTTTCTGGTTCGATCACGGCTGGAATTCCCTCTTCCACAACACCCCTCAGACAGGTAGAGGTGATCGTTTCGCTTCGTTCCGGGAGAATCACATCTTCTGCCATTATTACGTCTAACACAAAGTTGTCACGATTATGTAGCAGTAATTCTTCTTGACCGATCCTCAACACTCGCTGCCCGAAATCCAACTGGAATCCATGATTCCTCATGACGTCCATTCCCAGTATGACGTCTTCCTCAATTTCGGCTATGAGAACAGGATGGTCAAACTTTACTCGTCCCAACGTCATGCTAACCGTCGCTTCACCGTGTATTACTGCCTTCTCCCCAGTGGCAGTTCTTAATTGCCACCTACTTGGCCTAATCTTCCTACGGTCCCTCACAACTTCCGAGCGTACGATCTTCTTCGTAGCTCCCGTGTCCACAAGCATGGCGTGGGATCTCCCGTCGATAGTGCCATCGACGTACGCGCTCCCCAATTGGTGGGAAAACGAGGCTATACTGGCCCGGGGGTTTCCACTGCTACGGGTCGACGTTCCCCCTTTCTTATCGACCCGCATTAGTTTTCCTGGGCCTTTGCCGGCGCCGCTGTTCTGGGCCGCTTGCAAGAATTCTTCACATGGCCCACTTCGCCACAGTTCCAACAGCGAACTACCTTCTTCTTCGCCGACAGCACCTCCATGATCTGCTGTAGGACCTTTTCGACGAGTTTTTCAGTGTCTACTTCCTCTGTAACCGCTCGAACACGGCCGTGACCACGGGAGGCTTCCATGGCTGCATCATGCTCCAGTGCGATGGCGAGCGCGTCCATTAATGTTTTCGGTCGAGCTAGTCTCAGGGCCCTCTGCAGTTCCTGGTCCCGCAGCCCGCTCACGAACGTCTGCACTGCGAGGCACTCCATCATCTGTTCCGGTGCCGTGGGATACGCCAACCTCACTAGTCTGGCTACGTCCGCTTCGAACTCCTGCAGGGTCTCGTTCGATCTCTGACGGCGATTGGACATCTGGGATTGATGAACTTGCTCCAGATGTGTTTGGCCGAACCGCATTTCCAGTCGCCTCAGCAGCTCCGTGTAATTCCCGGCTTCCTCGGTGGATAGCGTCTGAAGAACTTCCAACGCCTCTCCACGTAAGGCTACCGTTAGGGAAACAGCTTTCTCATGAGGGGACCAAGCATTAGCTTCCGCTGCTGCCTCAAACTGCTTCTTGTAGCTGGCCCACGGAATTTTTCCATCGAACGTTGGGGGCGTCACTCGATTAGTGCATATCGAGTTCTGTTGAACGACCGCCTTTATTTCTTCCTTCGTCTCGCCGCTACTGACTCGCCTTAGTCGTTCTTCTAACTGCTTGATCTTCTCTTCAATCTCCTTACGCTGAGCCTCAATCTGGTCGGTTATCTCTTCCCTCTGATCGGCGATTTCTTCCCTCTGGGCGGCGATTTCTTCCCTCTGGGCAGCGATTTGAGCAGTGATGTCTTCCCTCTGGGCGGCGATTTGAGCAGTGATGTCTTCCCTCTGGGCGGCGCTTTCTTCCTTCTGGGCGGCGATTTGCTTCGTGATGTCATCCTTCTGGGCTGCGAACTGCTTCGTTATGTCGTCGTCTTCGAACTCGAAAACTTCCGGGTCCTGGCCATTTTCTTTCAAAAATGCCGAGAGTCGGTCCTGGAGTTCAGTCTTCTTCCCTCCTGTTTCCAATTCTCGTTCCTCGAGTTCTGTTTTTAACTCGGCCACTTTTAATTCGCGTAACTTCTTCATGATCCGCTCTTCTGACACCAATGTAACGTTTATTTTATAATTTATTTACATTAATTGAACACTAATTTATTTAACACACTAAACTACTTGTTCACTAGACTAGACACTACATAATTTATTTGTACTGCTCCGCTTTCGGATCGTATGTCGCGTTCACTTCTGCTTCTCTACTTCTAACTAACTCCCTCGATCACAAGCCCCCTTATACAGGGTGATCAACAATGACTGTTTGAGTTGGCAATCCTACCTGGAGGATTTTTTTGCCTAAGGGTTTGCAATGCTACAACCAGACAAGTCGTACACAACGTCATCTACGTCACACGGTGACCGGCGATGCAAAAAATACTTTGAAAAACTCAAAACTGTTGTCAATTACAATCGAAAACGCCAGCCAAACGCCGAATTGTCAGAGTAATACAGAGCATAGATGAAACCAGAGTTAGATTAAACACAGGTAATAAAACTCAGACCTGGGTCGCCAGTCTACGTCACGAACTCCGCCTCCCCTGCGCGACCCCCTCGCCAGGAAGTTTGTTTCATTTATTTGACAAAACAATCAGCGTTATGTAAGTAGCTGGATCGACATAGCAGCGAAGGCCAAATAAAAGAAGAAGAAGAACAATCAACGATAAGATTGTAGGTTATGTGAATAAAAATTAACGCTTAAAAATGAAACTCGAAATACAGAACAATGATTTAATTAAACTGGCTAAAGGTAATGCTCAAAATGCCCCCCATTTTGGTCCAGACATAAAGTAACTCTTCTTTTTAGGCTCTCGAAGATATTCACCAGCATATTGGGGGTAATGTTTGCCACTTCCTGAACTATTGCCTCCTGCAGCTCCTCTTCAGTATGCAATATATTCCTAAAGACATTGTCCTTCAAGAGCCCAAATAACGCAAAATCTAATGGGGTGAGATCTGGTGACCTACTTGGCCATATGCCCTGACTAATTACTCTGTCGCCGAAATTCTCTCTTAAATATCCCATAGTAGCACGAGCCGTATGTGCCCTTGCAGAGTCTTGTTGGAAATATCCAATTTGATGCTCTTCGTCTGTTAATTGGTTTATAAAAGGCCTCAAAAAGTGTTGGATATATCTCTCCGAATTGACGGTAAAATTAAAAAATATCGGCCCATACACCCGCGTCCTTGAGACTGCCAACCAAACTCCAACTTTAACCGGGTGCAAATTTGTCTCTCTGATAGCATAAGGATTTTCACCTGACCAAATTCTGTAATTTTGTTTATTCACATAGCCGTTGAGATGAAACCAGGCTTCGTCGGAAAAGAAGGTATTGTCAAGGATATCATTATTATTTAATATGTCATTGAACCAATTGCAAAATAAAACTCTCTGCGGGTGATCAGGAGGCGTTAATGACTGGACGATGGAAATTTTGTAAGGGTGATACTTTAATTTCTTTTTAAGCACAGTGGAGCAACTTCCATATGATAAACCTGTAAAACCGTGAATTAGAACAACATGAAAATGTGGAAGTCTTATGGGTAAGAATGAAAATTGGTTGAATAGGAGGCATAAGGACCAAACCTGTTTACCGAAGGGAGAGCTTTCTTAAGGATTTGCGAGGACTTCTTTGCATTCGAGTTCTGATATCCTTGACAACTTCCTCGTTTAGAGTAGAAGGTCTACCAGTTGATTTTTGTTTGCTTACACTCCCTGTGTTTAAATAACGTTCAACTACTCGCATGCAATGTTGCTGAAAGACAGCAAAAGTGACCAAAGTCTCCGGAAACACTTCCTGAAATTGCTGGTATGTCGCTTCGAGAGAGTACTGCCAACCAGTAATTGGGTTATAAATCCCGCTTCGAAAGTACGCCATTCCAATGAAAATATCGTGCTGTAACGTGAAAACCATTTTAAATAACTAAATTTGAAAAGAATACCAGAAATTTGAATTTGACATAGCAAATTCAAATTACCAGTTGTACCATTTAAAAATGAAATTCAGCATTGCCAACTCAAACAGTCATTCTTGATCACGTTGTATATACACTCCCAACCCCGATAAAGAACGTTCTAGTATATTCTAGAACGCCTACGCAGGAAATGTTCATGCAGCTGTCTTGTATGCGTCGTAGTTATTCTTTTGAAGGAGTAAACATGTGTCGCTTTGTTTACTTCTCGCATTACAATATATAAGTCATGGATTAGTAACTCACGGGCCCTATTTGGCAATTATGTTCGTGTGGAACCTGTTCGGCGATCATATACTACTTAAGTAATTAACATTACAGTAGTTAATTAACATACTGTAGCGACTTATTAGAAATCTTATTCATTATTTGGTTACGTAGAATAACCTCATATAATTCACTGTAATATAATTCAATTTCTACATACATATGTAAAATAATTTTGACTAGTGAACAACAACGTAAATTGTTGGCTGGGTTTTACAAGACCAAAAGTTATTTCTCTATTTTCCACTTCTAAACGCACCTAGAGAGTCGGGGCTGTTATTCAAATTTCAGTACCTAAATAAATGTTTTATTGTCGAGCTCCAAACAGCAGTATTGGATGGTTATAGGAAAAAGTTAAGATGAGGTTGTAAAACTTCATGGAAAAACTATGACCAGGCTAAAAAGAAACGAACGGTATGTGCTTCCTGAATCACATAGATCTGAATCAAGTCAATCAAGACTAGCGGATAGCGGAATATCGAGAGCAGTCAGCAGGTCTCTGCGTTGTCCGCGATTCCGTCGTCGGCCGCGAGAGGTCGCCTCACCCGGGTAACAATCGAATGTCGCCGCGCATTCGCCTCCTCTCCTCCACCAAAAAATTGACAGTTCTGCGTGCGGAGCCGAGTCGTGTGGACGGTGAGGTGTAAGTTCGCAAGTCCGTTCGTTCCAAAATGGCGTTCAACGGTGACGGGCCCCACTCGAAGCGGCAACGGACCGACGTCGAGTCGACGAACAACAGGGTAAGTGCCTGCCCCCTCGCGGCCGGGGAATAGCCTCGCGCCTCCTCCCTCGGGTGTCTCGGTCCGGCGTCGCCGAGGGGGCCGGGAGCGAAGCCCCGCGGCCCCCTTCCCGGACGCCGGACCCAAAATCAGGTCCAGTTTGTGTAATCGGCCGTGTCGCAACGCGGCCCTCGCCGAAGAAAGGCGCTTTTACGTTCAAGGTAACTGGATCGGTAAACTCGCTCTCTGAAACGAGATCACCACACTCTCCGGTGCACATACACATACACATAAATAAGTTCACCGTACACGTACGACTCTGGAGGTTAATCGGACCGGGACGTATTTTTTCCGGGTTCGGGAGGGAAGAGCGCCAAAGCCGTCGGAAACAATGCAAAATGGCTGGTTGTCTGATACTTTACCGTCGGCTGAATCGTAAACAGAAGGGACCCACGTACGGAGCTTGTCATCCACCCTTCCTGCCGCTCAATGTGAATCGGGATACTTTGCTAGGAACAACGACTCAATTAGGCAGGCTTCAGGAGATTGTCAATTGGTTGTAGTTCATATTCATGTTTTCAACCCTTAACTCTAGCATTCTTTCCATATTGGTCCGTTTTTGTCCATATTAGTCGATAACTATATACAAAATAGGAGTGAAGCAAGCTTCTTAAGATTAAGATAATGCAATATCCCTAGTTCATTAGCACTTCAGATATTAGTTTATGTTACAGAGCATGTATTAATTGCTCGAAGTGATAATATGAATAAGTTAGCTAAGATTAGACTAGTAGGTAAATGAAATAGTAGTCCATTTTAAGGTTTGTTTAGGAACCTTAATTGTTATATATTTTTTCTAATATGTACCTAGTTCTAAGTTATTTCTAAACAATTAGTGATGTAAATAAATTTCAAAAGATTAAAATAGTGTGATTTGTAAGTAATTTAAATTTCAGTTCACTCTATTAACGGTATTGCTCTTCTACCACATATATTGATTAAAGTGATCACTGTGATCAGTATCAGTAAGTTAGCTCTAGCTGATTATTTTGGACTGAGAACACAGTAGGTAGTACGTAGTATGTACATTTACGATCCTTAACTGTTTTACTATTCTTCTACTATGTCCAGCAAAGCTGTTTACAAACAATACTTTAGTCAGCGAGGCTTAACTAGCATATAATAGTCAGTATCGTAGGGAACTCTCAAATATGTTTAAGAACCTTAACTGTTACACTATTCTTCCAAAATATTGATCAAAGTTACTTGCAAACAATTAGTAAGGTATACTTTAAAATACTACTAAAATAATGCCTGTAGTGGTCGAGTTCCGCAAAAAGTCCCTTGCCCTACTCGCTAAACATTGTTTTTGCTTCCATGGTGGACAAACATATATTGAGCCTATAGAGAGCGATGCTTTTTGACCATATCTACTTGAATACTCTATTTTTGGAAACAGCTGAAAATACCTACCTTGAATTTTATATTTTTAAAGAGCATTTCTTAGGTTTCATAATTCCCTTTAAAGAAATAATCAGTCACCGATTATCCCGCAACATTATTAACACTTAAATATTCCAATATTATCTGTAATTAGGTCCCATTTACTAAGGATACGATAATCCCTTTTTCGAGATGCTTCAGGTAGTTTTGCGGAACTCGACCCTAGCCTAGATGTCTACCGCAAATTTGAGCTTAGGGTGCTTAACTGCTGTCTTCTACTATATATATTTATATTCCAAGTCAAAAAAAATTACAGTCAAAATAAATGGACTCTGCTTAAGAAAACTAGACAACTATTATTGGCCCATAGGTACTTATTCGAAGAGTGTGAAGTTACCTAACCACCTCCACAAATTTCAAATTGCAATATATTTTGTTTTCTTAAAAATTTCTACTAAACTTTTTTTTTCTGAGAGTTTAGTAATATTAGTACACAATTGTTTCTGATAATATTAATCCCATTAGCTACAGCCTGGGAGTGGATAAATGGGGTGCATTTACAAAAAAATCGAAAAAGAAATTAACTACCTACCTACATTTTTACAATCAATTTTTTTATCAGGAAATATTCTTTTAACCATGACGTATCTCCTTCAAGCAGTTGTAAGTCGAAAATCAGGGGTTCATTGATTATTTTTAAAGTCCATGTAGTTTGCAGTCCATGTTTTTAATATAAATACCGTCATCAATCTCCACTCCATTCACTCTCGGCTTTTTACGTTACTCCTGTTTACCAGATTATTACCAAATTAAATTACCACAGAAGGAATAGGGATTTTTTCCTTGTTACGGCATTACTGCATGTTCGGTTTCTTGAACACAAGCTTGAACATCTTCATTTCCTCTTTTGTTTACTTGCCCCCTTGTATACGTTTCCAATTATGGGAAACAAAAGTAATTTTACCAGCTTTTTCATTAGTTAACCGGTTGTGTTCTTTATTGTGGATCCAGCTGAGTGTAATAACTAATAACTAAGGTAGTACCTATCTCTCTTTGTCGCATCCGAAATAACGTGAGTTAAAACATGCGGACTGCAATTTCTGAAATTTGAATATTTTTATAGATGACTTTGTACCAGATTTTTTATCCAACTTGCCTACCCGCTTAATGCTGCACCACCAATACATATTTTCAGGGACTTTGTAAATGCGTTCCATTGCATCTAAATGCACTTCTTTTTAATGCAACCCTTGATTTGAGGGGTCTAACAGTACAGCGCATATGAGTGAATTTACAATCCTACTGTGCTCTGCTTTTGTGACTGAGGACTGGGGTAACAAAATAATTAAATTTTTCTATAGGCATGATGCACTTTGTGTATTGGCCAGTCGTTAATGTTTTCAATTAAAGCTGCAATGGGTTGCAATATTATAGTAGAAGACCCAGTGACACTTTCCAGTAATTATTTAATGAAGGATTACTTTTTAAGAGAATGTTAGGGGGGGGGGTATTTCTAAGTTTCATCCCCACTGAGAAAAATAATTGGTAGTTTGAAGGAAACAGTTAAAATGTAACGACTTAACCGTGTAACCGACGGTTGTTTCATCCTTCTTACTGGGTAAATTGAACCGTCCTGCTGGGTATAAGTAACACTGCTAACCGGTTAATGTAACCCTTGTGATTGTTTGACTTGACTGCTTTACTAAGTTCCTGTAACCGTTTAATGTGCTTATTTAACTGTTGTAACAAACTGACTTAACAACCCCAATCCGTTAATGTAACCGTTTTAATAAGTTAAACGGATAGTTCCAATAAGTTGATGTAACTGTTCCTAATAGGGTAGGTATTATAACCGCCGAATTAGATATAATTTACGACAATATTAGATCTAGTTTTTTCGTAGGTCATTTGTTTCAACACTTTTTTTAGATGAGGGAGTTAGTTTTAGGGATATTCGATCTACAGTTATATATTATTTCAAAATAATAGTTTCCCATCGAATATCCTGACAACTCATTTGTTAGCTAAGAAGTGCTGAAACAAAAGACCGAAGAGAAATCTTGACATGTAATGCCATAGTCCTACTTATGTATACATCATTATTTTAGTAAATAAATTAGTAATTTAAAAAAGTGATACATTATTATATCTAGTTATGAAAAACACTTCTATATTCAACTTAAATTTTAACTGGTGTGGAGTTAGCCACATTCACAAATTCAAAAGCGCGAAACTATATCTCACTATAACTTTAATTCACTACGTAAAAATTCATCAGAAATTATATTTAACGAAGTTTAAAACAACATTTTTTGTTTTAAAAATTCTGTAATAAATCATTTTGTCATGCTCCACCCGACAAAACCTTTACACGTCCATCAGGGGTTTGTTAATAGGAGTGGAAATGAGGATGGGTAAAGAATTCTCATTTTTTTGTTAAAATTTTTAACACTCATATTTTCTTTCAAAAAACTTCCGCACGACCATCAGGTTGATGTTAATATTGTTAATAAGAAAACTAAAAAGAGAATTAGTGTTATATGTTTCAATAAAAAATCTAGAGCGATCAACCTTACTTCCACCCCTATTAACATCCCTGTGATTGATGATGATGATGAGGTTTATATGTGGAATTCGTATAAATTAATTACCAGGTGGTTTATTATTATTAATTTGGTTTTAAAATTGTCTCATTGTCTGCCATTTTCCTTTACCTATACAATTTAATCACTGTACACATCCAAGACGTATCACAACGCCGCAACCACTCAACGGCAAATGGTGGCGTCGAAATGTACAACTAAGAGATTTTGTGTGGTTTGCTGAAAGGTCTATTAACCTAGTTCTTGTTTAACTCACTTTAGACCAAGCCAGATTAAACTTTACTAATGTTGCTATATTGTTCATGCGCATGAGTTATAAATGAACATTATTCTGAGGTATCAAGGTTCTAAGATGCAGTCGTATCAAAGCAAAATATGGTTCAATGAACAGATATACCATCATTCTATATCGGTACAGTAACAGAATTTTGAGTTTTATCTAAATTTCGGTCTGAAACTAGTAAATAAAATAGAGCATCTTTAGAACAGTTTTCAAGCAGCAAAAAATATATCAAAATTCTGTTGCGATACCGATTAGTAAAAACGTAAATTGTAAAAATGTAAAATTATCCTTTTGTTTTCATTGAACCCCATATATTTGTTTTGATACAATAATACCCTAGGACCCAAGGATCATGTTTTTCCTAAACCCTTTTGGCGATTGTAGGGGTATATGTACAGTTCCGTAACACATCTCGTGAGACCTATGTCACATGACCTTGAGCGAAACCAGATGGACCTTTGCGGTACCAAGGGGAAAGAGGAAACTGATTCCAGTGGCGGGTAAAATAGTTTCTTGTAAATAAGAAATTGTTGCAACATTTATCGCCAAAAATAAATTAAGGTAAACTGTTAAATTTCCACACCACCTATGAGGTATTACCATGGCGCGTTGCCACTTTTAAAGGGATGATTCGCCTGCAGCCATACAACCCAAATAATATAACTATTCAACAAAATAACTTAAATAAATAAACAAGTCCTTAACAAAATAACAAATAAATAAATTCTCAACAAAATAAAATAAAAGATAAATTCTCTAGGTATAAAATAAATGGATTCTTTAAAAAATAAATAAACTATAAAGAAATAAATGCACTGCGTCCCCATATGACAAAATAAAATAATATAAACTGTGAAAAATGGACTCAACCTGATAAAATGTTTCTTAGCATGCTGTTCGTGCAGGTAGTCTGGTTTGGAGAAGTTTTTTCGGGAGACCCCGAACTTAACGTTTCATCAGAATCGCTATCATTACCAAGAGAAATAACAATCGGTTCTATTACTCTGTCTATTCGTGGGTCTAATTCCCAAAATTTTTCTTCTTCTTTGACAACGTGTTGAATACATTTTATCCATGCATTAGCTGTAACAGCACTCACCGCATTTTCTAAAAGAATCGTTACACCAGTTATTTTAAATGATACGTTTTTACGTGCGACTTCGCTTTTTATTTGGGCCCAAATTAGTTCAATAGGATTTAACTCGCAGTGATATGGTGGTAACCTTAAAACCGTAAACCCCTTTTCCCTAACGATTTCATCCACGACTAATTTTAAATAATTTTGTTTGTATTGACGAGCAATTCGAAGCAATTCCAGTTTGAGCATGGTGTCGTCGCAAGCTATATTCTTAGATTGTAAACAATCGAATAGGTCCGCTTTTCTCCACTGTGATGTTGGAAGTGGTTATGCACGACGGCTGTGGTAAGGCGCATTATCCATAACAATAACTGAACCAGGTTCCAAGCGTGAGAGAATGGATTTGAACCACGTTTCAAATACGTCCGAATTCATATCTTCATGATAATCACCGGTTTTTCGTGATTCGAAAACGTTTAACCCACCCTCCACAAAACCTGAGTCACTTCCAATATGTGTAATGATTAACCTGCGTCCCTTACCCGACGGTGATCTTAACCCGGTCGAAAACCCTTCCAGAAAAGCTGTTCGATGATCTGTAACGGACAAATCTTGCCACACTTTGGAAACCGTATGCCCCGCGTTTATCCATGTCTCATCCAAATAGTAGATCTTTTTCTTGTCGCGAAATTTTCTAATTTGTGTCAAATAATCTCTACGCCAAAAAACAATATATTCTTTCTCTACCACCGCGCTGTTACGTTTTCTCTTGCAGTATTTAAAGTTCATTTCACGCATAGTACGAATTAAAACTCGTCGTGATATCTTAGGCAAAGTATCGTCATTTTGTATATCGAGATGAATTTTCTTTAACGTCGGAATTTCGTTTCGAAAGAAGAAAGAATGGATTTTTCGACGAATAGCACATGATAGTCATCTAAAATGATTTTTCGCGGATCCGTTTTTACCACTTTTCTATTTCCGGCCGTTATTTCCCCACGCGAAGGGTGTCCTCGTAAAATCCTAAAAATTGTGGCTCTCCATACTTTTGTAAAATCCGCACACATCTCTGTCGCGTCGTGAACCGTTAATGCGGGAAAACGCGCGCGAATCCCTTCATACACGTTCTTCACCATTTGCCGCTCACCCCGAGTTAAGTAATGTGACTTTACCTTTTTGTTGAGAGTGCTGCTACAGCAGGTTCACATTCATTCATATTGTTACGTGGTACCTGGTATTCACTATTCACTGATATTAGTACACTAATATTTTCGCGAGATAACCGCGCCACTCCACCAATGGTTTTCGGCGCACACTTCACAGGTGCAGCGACGATGCCATTTTTTCTCGGTATTTACTGGTTCGGTGCGGGAGGAAAAGAATAAGACGGTAATACTTGGCAACGCCAAGTAAACGCGCGAGTGTTTTCTGGGATGTTGCCGTTCGTACAAAAAGAACCTATCATAGTTACGCGTACATATGATTTTAAAAGATTTTACGTGTTGCATTGAAAATTAGAAACAAAAATTAAATCTACTATTGCAATACCTAAATGTATTAACTTGTTATTCCGCAACACTTTGGTTTTTGTGACGTTTTGTCATTGAACATATGTTCCAATATGAAATTTTGTGTGATATATATGGCAATGCGGTATTAATGACGTAGGTCTCACGAGACCTGTTACTGGAGAGTAATTTAGGTTTCGCTCAACCGAATTTCGTAAACTCGGTCTCGTTCACGAACGGAAGGCTTGTTAATTACAAGATGCTAATAGGTATGTTACATTGTTTTTCGCGGGTCCTCGCTAGAGGGCCGATATTGGAAAAACTTCCTTTTTTTCAATGTCCCTTCGATAGTTTAAATGGAGTGACATATTTATTATATCGTTGTCAGAAAGTAGATCACATTTTCAACAAAAAACGTTCGATATCCTCATTAGTTTCGGAGTTATAGCCAAAATATCACTACCATGCGATAAAAAGAGCGATTGCTTTGAAACGTCCATGGTAATATCCATACGTTAGAGGTCGATTTGTAGGAAGTAAACCTGGACCGAAAATAGTAGTGTTTTACTGAAACCGTTTTCGTAACTGAGCACTAATATGTGCGTCGATTTTCCGTAAGTTGGTGCAAACAAAAGTTATTAATATTTCACTTATGTATAATGTAACATACCTATACGGCTATAATTCGGAAAGTATCGGAAAAAGTTGGTAATAGAACTTGTTTAAAATGGAAATGTACTCCAAAAAATCGCATGAAATAGCTATGCATCTACCCTAGCTTCAATGCTTATGAAGAGAATTACCTGTAATTATTAATTGTAATGTAATTGTATATGGTAGTGTATTGTCCTATCAAAACAAAATGGGGTTCTATGAAGTGTTAAAGGACCATTCTACATCGGTATATTAACAGAATTTTGAGTTTTCTGTAATTGTGATCTGAAAATAGTAAGTTAAATGGGGCAAATTTCGGAAACATTTTAAGAAAATTAATAAACCACATTAAAATTCTGTTACTATACCTAAACCTGTTGCTATTCCTAAACCTTTGCAACCTCTAAAGGGTTTAGGGAAAATGTGATCCTAAGTGTAATGGAGTATTGTATCAAAATACCAAAATACCAAAAAAAAAGGTAAGTATTCATTGAAACAATAAATGATAATTCTACATCGGTACAGTAACAAAATGTTGAAAAAACTTTTGCTTTCTTTATGAAGTATCATGAATATACTGTATTTTACTTACCATTTTGAAATCGAAATTAAATTCAAGACTAAAGAAAACCTAAAATTCTGTTACTATACCGATATAGATTGAACCTTTAGCTTTTCATTAGACCCAATTTCGGGTCGATGTGATAGTACAGTACCCAGTACAGGTAATTAATTATCTCCATACGCATTGGAAACATAGCAAAACTGTATGACTTTTTTGAAGTAAATTTTTATTTTGCATAATTTTTATCGACTATTTTTTTCGGTCCACTTGATAGTTTCCGAGTTAAACAATTAAATTGTTAATAACTTGTTTGCACCAATTTACGGAAAATCCACGCACATATTCAATGAGCTAACCACTTCAGCTTTTTACTTTTTATTCGATATTTATTATTTCTTCTAAAACGATAGGCAGGTTATTTCGAAAAAATCCAGGTATGATTCACCATTTAGACGGCCAATAACCTTAAACGCTGTGATAAGTCTGTCCTAAAGTTTTCCGATTTTCGTTGCAAATACATATCTCTTAACCAATAACGATAATCAGCCGCCTAAGGTCAGTCTCTAAAAGATCATAGTGAAAAAATACACGATGTCAATACAGCTTAAAATCCTTTAAAATTTGGAAGACCACTTATATCCAAGTTTGAAGATTTGTTTCTGATGCTCAAGTATGGATCCACTTGCACGTACGTGAGAACGCTTGCAATATTTTCATCCCTTTCTGGACGTCTCTTGATGGGCACTGAAATGGGACGTAAACCACTTACACTTATTGTCCACCGCCGAGACACATTTGTTATGGGATCTTCGTTCAGGATATCCGACCGCATATTGAATATCCGTTAAGCTGGAATATCATCCTTCATAAGCCCGAGTTCTGACAACGCCTATAATTTATTGCTAATGTATTAAGCAAAGAAAAAAGTTATATATATATATATATATATATATATATAATATTTGTTTTCTTTGGGATTCAGCCTTTGGGGACCAATTATACTTCTTTTTTTCTTTGTTCTTTTCTTTTCTTGTTCCCATCACTGCTTAGTTTTCAGTTGAGTCTTCACCTTACAGTAAGTTGTGCATTTTTTAATTATACATGTAATATCGAAGTAATTCATATTGTAGTGTGACTGAAGAAGAAATAAACTTATTTCGAAAGCTTTCACGAAGTAAAAAAGAATTATAATTGGTCCCCAAAGGCTGCATCCCCGAGAAAACAAATTTTCTGTTTAACTAGTCCAGCCGAGACTACCCTTTCGCTGTGTTATATATCTGCTGTGTTATGTTGTCTTATGTCTCGTCTGACGGCCTTAGATATTTTTTTATGTTCTCTTAGTTGTCCCGCGTTTGTTAAGTGTTTGTCTTTCAGGTTTCTTCTTTTTTTCCATTAATTGTTTAGTATATTCGCTCAGTTTTTCTCTTATATGACCTCTAACTGCTTGACATCCGTTTTCCGCATTCTTTATGGCCGTTACTATTTGGCTCTTCACTTCTTTGAGATCCACTTCTTCTTCCTGTACCTACATTTTTTAGAATTGTTAAGTTGACTGTACTGGTGGGTATTATTGGTTGTTATTGGTCTTCTCTTTGCAGAGTTTTGCACTATGATCGTTCAGTGTACGTACAGTGACGTCTTGCACAATATTTTTCTTGTTGGAGATTATCAAGTCAATTTGGTTCTTACTTTGTTACTCCATCAGGGCTGGCCCACATCCACATCCTCTGTGGAGCCTTTTAAGAAAATGTTTATGGCGTATAAGTTCTTTTGTTGGAGAACATTTAGGAGAACTTGACCCATCTCGTTTCTTTGGCCATAACCCCATGGTTTTCGATACGAGTTTCACTGTCATCTTCTTTGCATCCCAACTTGGCATTGAAATCTCCCATTTCTATGGTGTAATTAAAGGGGGTCTGTTGGAAGGTCGTGCTGATATCATCTTAGAATGTCTCCACGTCTTGATCATCGTGAGTTGACGTGGCAGCATATGCTTGTATTATTTTTAATGAATACCTGTCATTGATTTTGAAGGTCGAGTATGCTACTCTGGGGCCTGTACTTTTGATCTGATTGACATTTGTAACATGAGTTCTTTGTATCGGGAAGCCTACTCCTTAACTCCTCCTTGGTTTATGTTGTCTCTTTCTTCGTAATACAGTAGATGACCTGATTGGAGTGTTAATTGTTGTTCTTCTTTTCTCTTGTGTTCACTGATACCCACTCATTTCAAGTGCTTTAACTCTTCTAATTCCTGCAGTTTATAGTCAGAAGACAGAGTTCTCGTATTGTGGGTGATAATTTGCAATGGTCGTATTCCGTGGTAGCCTAATCCTCTCCGGGGATTCTTAGCACTCTCTGCTCGCTCTCTAATCCTTCCGCTACCTTGGCTGGGAAGATTCGAGTTGAGCTGAGGGCCTTTTCCCTTTGGTGTACATTTCATTTACGGGGATTTAGCCATATCTTATCACACTGGCAATTGTGAGTTGATAAGGGGACCAGGAGAGTACCTATGATGGGAAAAGGTTCGAGAGGAAACTGGAAAAAGGACAATGATTTCCCCCGCCTGGTCTTGGGAAATAAACCCAGGCTCGCGTGGGCAGGGGATCACTTGGGTACTTTAATAAAAATAAAATAAACAAATGTTTTCCTGAAATGCTTGAGCATAAATTGATGTCAAAAGTGGTGCAGTCTGAAGGAGCTGTAATTAATTTTAAAATTTAATCAGCGACGAATGTAAATATAAATACTGTAACGAAACGGCTGGTCATAAAGATAAGCACCCGTCGGAAAGTGTCGCTTCTGGGAACTTCTAAACGACGAGAATTTGGCGAACTGATAGATTTCCTGGAAGTTTTAGAATATTCTGGAAAAGACGAGATTGTTCTGGAATTTCCATTGGGCGAGATAAATAGCAGGCCGCCGAGCGAGAGGGAGAAGAGGGTCGGAAGACTGTCGTAAAAACCGGTCGACGGATATTGACCGGAGCGGCAGTGAACAAACATAAATAAATGGTGCTAGTATAAATTAAATAATTGTGAGTGTAAATTAGGTATGAATTATTAGTAGATAAGTGTTAGTAGTTAATATAAGTGGTTAAAATAAATAAATTAAGACAATTCGTGCAGTTAAGTGACTTTCGCGTAGTAAAAACGTTACAATACATCAATTAAAATTAAAACTAGTATTTTAAACAAGGCAACATTTTGACTACGTTGTCCTTGATATAAATAAAATGTCTGTTCAATATACTGCAACTTTAAAAATTCGTCGATATAAAATACAATGAAATGAGCAAACAGTACATTTCTGATATTTTTGAGAAGGTGGGGGACATCGAAAATGGTTTAAATTTTCTTCTGATTCTTAACAAAGTGAAATAGGCTGGGTTTATTTTTATTCTCTGACCACAATGGAATGCTGCACGATTTGTAGGACGTTAGTCACCAACTGTTATACATTGCAATTGTTATATAACTGCAATTATATTGTCCTATTCCCTGTATAGCCGTTACAACTGAATCTGCGACTTTAAAATTTTGGTTCGACGGTATCATTAACAAAAAATAGAGGGCTACAATTTGTTTGTTTTGAAACTTTTACATATCTTATCATAAAGACAATACGTAATTGACTCCAAAACGATAAGTCTCAGTTCTGGAATCAGGAAATCGAACAACTAATCGAAGAAAGAAATCTACCTATCATAAATGGTTGGCCACAAATGACCGGGAAGGTCGGAAACAGTACTGCAGATTAAATAGAGATGTAAAGAAACAAGTCGCAAAGGCAAAAAAAATCAGAATGGGACCAGAAATATGCCCAAATTGATAGATATATCGGAGGAACGAAATCAAAAGAGGCGTGGAAAACAATGAACAGTATTAGGAAAAATAATAGAGAAAGGATCAATCATGTTAAGGTTAGACCAGTGGAAAAAATATTATGAAGAAATGTTGAACCAAGATCGTGATAAATATAAAGAAGATGGTAAACAAGTTCTGGGTGACAAAGATGAAGAGACAAATGTAATAAGCAGCATAACTAAGAGACAGATGTAGAAAGCGTCGAAGCAGTGTAAAAATGGAAAAGCCCCAGTTCCCGGAGTTATCCCGATAGAACTAACAAAAAGCGGTCCTGATATTCTTATCAAACAATTGCAGGTTTTATTCAACGCATGTTTAAAAAAGAAGACGAAATATTACTAATTATATTGTATATTACTAACGCACCTATGAACTCTTTAATTACGCCCTTTTGTAAGGAATTGCATTTTAGATATCTTTTTGAATTTCCGAGATGTGATAGAAAACATGCGTTAGAAATATGTACCAGGAAATTATAGAACTTTCCTATCTACGTTTTTTATCAAACATCAATTTGACAGCTAACAATTCCGAAATTGTGTGAAATTTAGAGAAAATACAATGTGTAACGTACATGCTCTTTTCCATTCGTTACATATGTTGCTGATGAAAGTCTGAAATCTGCGAAATATTCCGAAAATACTATTTCGGACTTACACCTATGATTGTCGACGTTTAGCATCTTTGGTAAATGCCCAAAAATGTGATATCACGCCATATTTATCATATTTATCATATATTTTATGATTTATGAACTTAAAACATATATTATTATTTAAATCACTGTGGGGGTATTTCCGAGCTTAAAGAAGTAAAGTCATAGGTTAGATTTACGATATGAAACAAGAACCGTTACCTATAGTAACTGGATTTGAACACTTTCATTATCTCTACTTATTTTGTGTCAAGCCTTGTTTATAGTAACAAAGAACAACCTAGACAACAAATACAAAACGATTGGGATTACTCGGATAATACTTATAATTTAAATATTTTATTAAAGCATTCAAAAACTATTTGTTAAACTTGAAACAAGTACAGTTTTTTGGAGTAAAGATAAGAAAATTAATGATTTAATTATGGTTCTCACAGAAAAGGGACGAGAATATAAAGAATTGTTTACAATCGGGCAAGTGTTATTTTATTAATATTCGTGAAAGTCATTATTGTTCTCATTGAAATATTATTTATTACTATATACAATGTGTTTCAAAATGATTGTCATCTAGTTGGCGTTGGAATTTCTCTGCATGTAATTTTTGATGTGCCGCGCTCCATTGATTTGAACCTATCTAATTCTGACAGCAAGTGGCACTTCGAACATTTATTGTGAAACTGGCAATCAGTACTACTGGTAATTAACGGCCCTTTTCAGGGCCAAAACAAATACTATGAATAGATAAATACTCAGAATTTGTTTTCTTTTGACAGAGAAAAACCAGAAGTTAAAAGAGTTTAAGTAGGTTATTTTAAGGTTATGTACAGCTAATAGAAACTCCTATTTTCGCAAGGCGTTTTTTTTTTAAATTTTACATGGTGTATCTAGTGTAACATGCTGTATCTTGACATCAAAAAAATACCTTGGTCAAGGGATTTTACAATGATTGTCACAGCTTTCATCCTACATTAATTGATGTCAATCATTTTTCGAGTGTCAAAATCTGTCATCATTGTGCTAAAGTTTTCTAATCCCACGCAGTTTTGGAATTATGGCTCTCACCACACGGTATTTCATAACTTGTAGTTCATTACTATTTTACTGCTGAAATAAGTAACACATTTGTAAGTTGTTTACAGAAGATGTAGACAATGCAACAAAAGAAAAACAAGGCGTACTCAAACACTCTCCACAACAACACACAAGAGGTTAGGCTAAACTACATAGAAAAATGTAATAAAGCGAAATATATTGTCAGAAACGTACATAAGGAGTCATTGGACAAATTTATATCCAATATCGAAAATGACACACGGAAGACAAACATCTTACAAAATCATGCGACAACTTAACAAGCGAGAAAACGACACCGCATGCATTCACATATAGACAGAGATAGATGAATAGAACATTATCGAGAACTATGGACAGAAAAAAAAAAGAACAACACGAAAGACATGAAAATTAACGTCAAAACGCAAATTCAGCAATAGACTGGAGCTACAAAGAAACGCCATACACACGAAATGAAATTCTGCTAGGTGAATTACAAGAAGTCTTAAATCAATTGAAAACCGAAATGCAGCTGGATCTGACACCATAAACCTTCTTCTTCTTCTTTATGTGCCGTCTTCAATGAAGGTTGGCGATCACGTCGGCAAATGCGTGTCTATCTTGCGCGATTCTGAGGACCTGTTCGAAAGTTAGGCCGGTCCAATTCCTGATATTCCGCATCCAGGAGAGCCGCTTCCTTCCTAAACCTCGTTTACCTTCCAGCTTTCCCTCAATTATTAGCTGAGGCAACTCGTATTTTTCGTGCCTGAGTAGGTGGCCTAAATATGTAGTTTTCCTTATTTTTATTATATGTAGCAGCTCCCGCTCGCCACCTATTCTCTGAAGTACTTCATCGTTCGTAATTTTCGCTGTCCAAGGAATCCTCAGCATCCTCCTGTAGCACCAAAGTTCGAACGCTTCCAGTTTGTTTATCATGCCAGCTTTCAACGTCCATGACTCAACGCCGTACAGTAGAATAGACCAGACGTAACATTTTACCAGTCTCAGACGCAGATTCAGGTCCAAGTACAGATCAGAGAGGAGTCGTTTATATCGTAGAAATCCCTGACGTGCTTGCTCGATTCTAGCCCTTATTTTGTTATGGGGGTTTGTGTCCCTTTCAATCCAGGAACCCAAATACTTAAAGCGGTCTACCAATTCTAGGACTTCACCGTTGATCTGGAATGGAATCGGGATATTCTGATTTTTGCTAATTACCATGGTCTTTGTTTTCTTAACGTTGATCTTCATACCATAGTCCGAGCATGCTCTTTGTACGCTATCTATAATATTCTGAAGCTCAATATCAGTATCGGCCATGAGCACCGTATCGTCAGCATATCTTATGCTGTTAATGGTTTCCCCATTTACTTTGATCCCATCTGAAATATTTTCCATTGCGAATTTAAACAACTCCTCTGAAAAGACGTTGAAAAGGCTTGGTGATAATATGCATCCTTGACGCACCCCTTTACGAATTTCTATTTCCGTATTTTTTATTAGGTGGTATTTTTTATTCTTATTTTTGCCGCTTGATGCCAATAAAGACTCTTTATTAACTGGATATCCTTCTCATCGATTCCTAAGTTGATGAGGGAATTTATGAGTCTTGCGTGCGGCACTTTGTCAAATGCTTTTTCAAAGTCGACGAAGCATATGTATAGGCTCTTTTGTTGGTCCATGCATTTCTGAGTTAAAACTTGAAGGCTAAATAATGCTTCACGAGTGCCCCTCCTAATCCAAACTGTTCTCTCGAGATTACCTGCTCGCACCTATTCTGGATCCTATTGTGGATAATTCTAAGAAGAATCTTTAAGGCGTTGCTCATCAAATTAATCAACCTGAAGTCATTGCATTGGCGAGGGTTCGGCTTTTTGGGAATGGGAGTAAACGTAGATTCTAGCCAGTCTTTTGGAGTTTTACCAGTCATAAATTTGGTTTAGTAGCTTTAGGAAAAGATCCAGATTACTTTCACCAATTAATTTAATAGTTTCTGGATAAATATTGTCAGGTCCTGGGCTCTTGTTGTTCTTGAGTTGGTAAATAGCTCGTTCTAGCTCACACCTAATTATGGTGGGACCTTCGTTGTTGTTGCTGGTATATGTCATTTCTCTTAAGTCGGAAAATAAGTCTCGAATATAATTTTCCCATATGACTATCTCTTCCGAGTCGTCTTTTGCTGGTTTATGATTATTATCGAGTAGTCTATATGGTGCTTGTCGCTTATTTGCTCCAGATATTTCCTTTATTTTCTTGTGTAGGCTGAAACCGTCATGTCTTCGCTGTAAGTCCCCCAGTTCTTCACATCTTTCCCTCATCCAATCCTCTTTTGCTTTTCTGATTTTTCGCTAAATAATTGCATGGATGCGTCTATATTCCGTTGGGTTTTTGTTTTTACATTTTCTACGCTTGTCCATTAATTCCAGGATTTCTGTGGTCATCCAATCTTTCTTTTTCTTAATTTCTGACTTAAGGTGTTTAGTCGTGACCTCTTTGAGTATGCTACTTATTTCAGTCCAGGTTGCGTCGATGCTATCCACTGTTACTTGGCTTCGATCCACTTGCTGGAGGTTGGCGTTAAGCTCGATCTGTAAAGAGTTTTTCTTCGCCTCTTGTTTTAATTGCTGCACGTCAATTTGTGGTGTTGGGTTTCTTTTCTTCGTGAGCTTAAGTGTCAGTGAAAAATTAATTACCACAGGATTATGGTCAGATCCTATGTCTGCACTGGGGCACGTTTTTGCGTTCTTGACTGAGCTACGAAATCTCTGATTTATCATTATGTAGTCTATTTGGCATCGTTGTGTTGGGGAGAAGTCCACGTGTAAAGTCTTCGCGGATGTTGCTTGAACCAAGTATTTAGAATTACAAACTTGTTTTCCTGACAGAACTCTACCTCTATCTCTCCTCTCCTCTATCATTTCTATCCTCATTTTCTATCATTTCTCTGCCCCAATCCAAAGTCCCCAACTATCTCTGACAGCACTCCCTTCCGACTTTCGCATTCAGGTTGCCCATAACAAATGTAACTTCCTCCTTCCGTGTGTAATTTAGTAATTCCTTGAACCATAAACCTAGAACTAATAAAATATGGTTGGTTGCTATTAGAAATGAGAATATACACTTACTGAAGGAATGCTGGGAACAGAGAAAAGTACCAGACGAATGAAAGAAACGGAAATAACACCACTATATAAAAAATGAGACGAAACTCCTGTGGAAATTACAGGGGTATAAATAAGTGTACTAAAAGCTTACAAACAAGTTATAATCTCGGATTATACATAATAGGCTAAAAAAATACTGAAACACTGATTCTGAAGAATAGAATGGCTGTAGTAAAGGAAGATCCTATAATAACAATATCACCTTTGTAACCGTCTTAGGGCGGCGGCACGACTATGAAGAAAGGGTTAATTACTTATAAAATTTGGCGCGTTGGTTCGGAGTTTGGGTTAAGTACGGTTTTCAGGTTCTACACAAGGTTACCTTGGGCTCCAGATTTTTTATAAGACATGAGTTCGGAAAATAATCACACCATTTATTTATATAGAAAATATTATCAGCTTATTCTAATACCAATTAACTAAGGACAAAAATAAGTAGTTCTCGGAATTGTGGGAACAATCGGCCACAATGTATGGCAATGAAATAACTGTAACTTTCTGAAATTAAGATAGTACTGGCAACTATATACAACAATAAGTAGTTTCGGAAAAAAAATAATTAATTTGCAACTATGTACAACAATAATTAGTTTCGAAAAATAAAAGAATTAAACAAAGTGAGCAACATAATTCTATCCAACGGGTGGGGGCTATGTGGTGTCGTCTCATTTCAGGACCTCTCACTTGAGGACCTATACGAAATTTACCTTTTTTGTCTCATTTGCGGACCTAGCCCACAGGTACAAGTTTGAACCGAATCATTTGCGGACCTTTAAATAATCTATTACCTGAGGTAAACAACAACCCTTCAGTAATACGACGTTAGCAGTTTTGAACGGTTGCAATGTCCACTTCAATCAAATCGTTTGGCGGAAAGTTCAGGATTTGGGACTGGTTCAAATATAAAACTTAAATTGACGTCAGACGGCACGTTAAAAGGTGTGCTGCATTATCATATTTACCGCCCGAAAAAATCGTTGATGGATGTTTTCTCATCATGGAATCTGCACTTGTGGATACTATACTGGAGCATTTCAATGACTACTTCGTTGGGCAGTGCCTCGAAAATGACGCAATTGGGAATATGTGGAATTGCAGCATGGTAAAACAGGACGACAAACCCTTTGGAAACTTGGTATAGCAAATTAAATGGAAGGTTGGGAAGAGTCAGTCCCAATGTTGTCAATTAGTCAGTGCCTTCAAAGAAGATGCTAAACATAACACATTTTTACGAAACAGGCTAGAAATCAACATGACACCGAACAAGCGAAGAAAAGCCTACTGCGATATGGATTCAGCCATTGAAAAAACCATTACCGACTTGGAACAAAACAAAGTTTCACTGGGTCGAACTATGGAAATTTTACAACGTGTGGTTCAATTTGTTTCATTTTATTACACATCTACACCAAATTATTTAAAGGCAGTTTAGTAATATTGAAAATAAAAGTCGGTCGATTTTTTTGGTTGCATTTTTTTCTAACTTGAATGGTTATTTGGCACCTATGTAAAGAAAACGTCGTAACCATGGAATAAGCATTAAGTCAATTCTACACGGGATGGGGTGAATGCCTTCGAAGATTCGATTCATCGCGACTTCCTACATCAGGTGGGGGACAGACTTGCCGAATTTTATTTATTGTACAAACAAGTTGCAGGTGTATTATTAGAGTCTAGGCCTATAGGTCCTAAAATGGTACTTTATGTTATTGAAAATTTTACGGCTTTTGACGAAGGTCCTCAAATGATACAAACTTGACCGAGGTCCTCATGTGAGAGGTCCGCAACTGAGACCGTCCCGGGCTATGTACACGTAGAACTGAATTGGAATGAAAGACGTAGTCTGTATGTCCGTGTATTATAAATTAGTGTTTTCGTAGAGCAGCTTTCGATCGTTAGGTCATCATCAGTACCCTACCTAGATAGGAGTAAAGAAGTCCATAGCAAAATAAGACATTATTCAAAACTTACACGTCCAGGTAGGTGACATACAAGAGAGGCTATACAGCAGCCTATGATTGTGGCGGGAACGGGAATTCCCTACCCAGTCTCCCCTTACAACACATATGTTTCCGTTTTGTTCCTGTTATCGTCATTTTTAAGTTTTTATGTTATTTTTGATGTATCGCCTCTCTTGTGTATCACCTACCTGGACGTGTAAGTTTTGAATAATGTCTTATTTTGCTATTCTGATTTCTTTACTTCTATCAAGGTAGGGTACTGGTGATGACCTAACGGTCGAAAGCTGCTCTACGAAAACACTAATTTAAAATACACGGACACACAGACTACGTCTTTCATTCCAACATAATTCTATGGCAACCATGATTAATTGCAAACTAGGGCGAGCAAGACGTGCGGAATACCAAGCCTGTCTATTGTGGTCGGGCGGTATGATTGGTCCAACGGATCTATCGTATTTATTGCGAAGCTATGTGATTTTAGATTGAGGAGTACTTCAAGAATTTACAGAGAAGGGTTGGTTAAAGTACATTAAGGAGTGTTTCCGTACTAGATTCGTGTGAGGAAGCCAGAAGATTAAGGGAGGTATACCAAAAGGAATGATTTTGTGAGGAGGGGAAGAGTAGTCAAAGTATAACGAAATCTTGGTTTGGTGGGGATTATTTTGGGGTGCGACTACTTCGCGGTTGGCGCTTGGAAGTTGTTTGCCCCGAGAGGAGCATCAATCCAAATGCCAGTTTGTGAAGGTTGTCGGTACAGAAAGTAGCTTTACCATGGAATTGTGAATGAAAGGGGAAGTACGTGTTCTTCGGAAATGAGGAATATGATGTATTAGGTAATCTTATGTCCCTACTCGGCGAAGTTCTGAGGTGGTCGGTAAAACTGACGACCTGTGACAGAAGTCGAGGAAAAATCGGAATAGGTCGGCAAAAAAATCGCAACCCTGCCGAAATCGGGAAAGATCGCATTGGGTCGGCAAAACCCTGTTATTCGGACAGCCAACAATTAATAAGGAAATATAAATACCTTGACGTTCGGACGGTGTTCGCTCTTATCGGTCGAATACCTGCAGCCGGTCGGATCTCACACAGGTGTTTACTCACTCTCGGACTTCTCGCACTGAATTGAATCGAGTGAAATTTTTGAATGCTGGTTATCAGAATCCACGGATATTTAAATCTCTCTGAGAAGGAAGGAATGGTAGAAAATTTTCAGAAATTACCTTTATTAATATAAGTATCCTGCATATCCAGAACAGTTTGCGTTGTCAACAATATCCCAGTTTGAAATGGTCTCCAACGCCCATTCTTACCAATGTTCTTTGAGGAAAGAAATGGTGTCAGAATATTCTTCCTCTTTATTATGACTTATTGCTAATTTGGCGGAACAATTCATTCTGCAAAACCATTTATGCATCATTTCAAAAAACCATGCGATTGTGTAACATTTTTTATCAATTTTATTTTCGCCAATGTAAAACTTTATAGCCGCTGCAACATCGCGATTAACTAAAGCTAGGGCATAACCTACTTTCATTTTGTCAAAGTGGCCAGGTTTTATAATGTTTTCTTTAAGTCGAGGTGCTATCTTTAAATCAACTTTTGCATCTTCAATATAAACTGTTTTTAATGGCTCGTGATTTACTATATTTGATGATAAATGAAATCGTTTACCAAGGCAAGTCTAATATTTTTAAATACATACGGGGAATCGGGCAAAAATATAATTTTTGATTTGCTTCAGGGGGATGTGGAGACGAATTCTTTATCTTGGAATGTCTGGAGCAATTTATTCCATTTAAACGCCATAATGCTTGATTTGCATGGCCCATGTCAGATATTACCGTACAGATGTTAATATCAATTTCGCCACACTTCGTTATTATTTCGGTAACAATTTTATTAGCTTCACTTGCATCATAGGAATTTTCTGTGTAGTCAAAGGCAATCTACTATAATCTAAATCTACTGGCTCTGGTGCAGTATTTGGTGCAGAACCCTATTTAACATATAGATTGACGAAGTCAATACGACAATGGAAACAAGAAACCCAGGAATAAGACCGACACCTACTAATAATTATTAATAATAATCACAATACAATTTGGAAAAACAGTACTGTTTGCGGATGATCAAATATTTTCACAAAAAACAATAGACAATAGATCAAATATGTACCAATTATGACCTAAAAATATCATAAAAAAGGCGAAAGTTATGGCTTTTATAGGAAAACAACCTTTATGTTCCAAGATAAACGAAGTGTCCATAGAACAGGTATCAGATTTTAGTTTTCTAGGGTGTGACATAAACTACGAGTGTGAAAAAGATATAACAAACAAAATATATAAATACCAAATGATGTGTGGCACCACTACAAAAGAAGACAAGTAAAGAAACAAACATCAAATTCTATAAAGCGATGGACCACCAGTTAGGCATACGAAAGTGGAACTTAGGCATCACGGAAGTAAAACAGACAACGCATACAAACTGCTGAAATAAAATCTTTAAGAAGCACGAAAGGATACACATTTAGAGATCAAATAAGGCATGAAGAAATAAGGGCTGAATTAAACATAGTCTCAATGGATATCAGAATACAGCAGAACTCATTAAAATGGAGACAACATATTAAAACAATGAACGATGACAGGTTGGTAAAACAAGTAGTTCGCTACAGCCCAAGAGAAGAAAAGACGTGGGTAGGCTCAACAGAAGATGGCAAGCATGAAGACGGAACGGGCTGTAAGCCTAATCCTTAAAGTGCAGAAGAACAAGTAGGAGAATAGATTAGATATACTAATATTATTCTACGTTATAAATTAAAGAATATTAAATTAGTGCAAAAATTCATATTATTCAGTTAAAAAGAAAAAAAAATCAAACAAAGGGAAAGGAAACCCGAATACTCTCAGTAGTTACTAACTGAAAAACAAAATAGTCCATCCTTCTTCCTCTTTGGCCGGTTCTAGTATGAGTTTCGAAAAATAAGTCGAATACTTCAGCATTAGTAACATCTTCTTCTTCATCTTCTTTTTCAGCCCGTATTCATCCACTCCTGGATGTAGGCCTCTTCCATATTTTTCCACAGCTTTCTGTTTTGGGCTTTTTGTATCCAGTTCTTTCCTGCGATTTTCTGGACATCGTCTCGCCATCTTTTCTGGGGTCTTCAATACTTCTTTTTGTTTCTCTTGGACGTCATACTATTAATCTGTTGGTCCATCTGTCATCCTTTTGTCGTGCTATATGGCCAGCCCATCGCCATTTCAACTGTGTTGTTCTTCGCACAACATCTGCCACTCTTGTTCTCCTGATTTCGTCATTTGGTACTCGATCTCTCAAACTAATCCCGAGCATGATCCTTTCCATTGCACGCTGTGTTACCTGGAGGGTGTGTATAGATCTTCGGGTTAAGGACATTGTTTCCAAACCATATGTAAGAACCGGAAGTATACATGAATCATAGACCTTTCGTTTGAGATTTATCGGTATATCACCTGATCCGAGAATAAACCTGAGTTTACCAAAGGCTGCCCAACAAAGTCCTTTTCTTCTAGAGATTTCGGCCGTTTGATTTTCTTGACCTATTTTTTTTTATTAATTAATAACATAGTATTGGATATTCCCCTGGTTTCATTCAACACATTACTCGCACTCTATTCTTTGTAAAGTAAGAATACTTCGTAAGAATTCGCTTTTAAATCTAATGAATGGTTATTGAAGGGCAGAACGAGATACATAATTTACAATTTGTTAAGAAGCACTGTTATCGTTCAAATTGTTTCTTTAAAATTTATTATAACACTGATATATAATTATACCATAAACTAATTTGTTGCTACCACCTGTTTCGCATCTGTTTAATTACCACCCCCGTTTTGGATAAATATTACTCTCATTTACTAAATTGCCCGAGATATTACACCCGTTGTTACCGCATTAAGTTAATGCCCGTTGATGTTGTTATAAATTCGCTTTGGAGCTAAGGTATCTTTTAATGACTATAAGTTTGCTTTGCATTTCAACGTGTTTATTGATTTGTTTTCAGGGGAGCGGGAGCTTCACTACGAGCACTGAGGAACCTCGAAGGAAAAGACCGGACGACTCGAAACCAAATCACATTCTACTCTTCACAGTCATTAATCCCATGTATCCGATCACAGTGGTAAGTGACTTTGATGCTTAAATGGGGAGTGTTCAGATATTAGTTGAATGTGGGGTGTTCGGATATTTGAATTGACAATTTTACTATCATTGCTTTAGATTTTGGTGTGAAGTACTCTCATAGCCAGTCATTGCAAATAATTGATAAACAGTGTTGATCATCAATTTTGATCTATCTGATTATATCCCCTTTGACGGTGTCAGCTGCATTTCAAATACGATGTTTAGAGGAACGAAATCATAGCATGCCGAATCCATCAGATATCTGAACGAACGTTCCGTCGTTTATGATCATTGCGTTTATCGTTCCGCTCTTAACGTTAATCGATTATATTTTCATTATGTGGTTTCTCGATACGGGATAGGATTTTTTTTATTTCGACTTATCTCAAATCTCTGCTGTATAAATATAACACGGTGCTTATCAATTTTTTTTTGGAGTGCTCCTGGAATGAAATTGTTTGTTTACGCGGTTCTACAAGTGATATTAGAGATAAACGTTTCAATCGGAGAGAGAGAAAGAGAAAAAAAATGTAAATATTGTGTTTTTGGAGTAGTTCTGATGTGATTTGGAGTGTGGGTAATAAGATATTTGGCGGACGTTAAAAATTTTGCAGAATGACTTGAGATATTGGCGAATTCACGTAGAGGCCCATCTGCGTCTGGGGATGTCGTGACATCTTTTTATTACAAGCTTTTTCGGCAGTTTCGGTTATAGTCTAGTCAAGATGTGTGTTTGCTGCGAAAAATAGTTAGAAGGCTCGGAAAAATATAAGCGATAGCTCATTCGACGCGGAATGCAAAACTGAGAAATGGGTTTTGAGGATTTTTTCTGCCAAGAAAAATTGCAATTGTTATTAACAAAAAACGAAAAATAAAAACGCTCTTTCGATTTTTTGATGACAACTCAAAAACCATAAGAGATAGAGGAATTCGCAAAAAATCTCCTTAAAGAGGAGGAAATTTCCGATAAAAAAGTCCCCACTCCCGGATTTATATCTCTTATATTTATATTTTTAATTGGTTGCTGAAAGTAAGGCTTCACGCGACCGTTACGGCATGCGCTCGCCGGCTCTGAAGCGACTACATCATAGAAAATAATTTTTTAAGGTACTAAGTATTAGTTTAAAAATTTAAAACAAACTTTAGTGTATTCTATACACTTGAAGGAATAAAGACCCGTTGGAAAAAAAATTTTGAATGCATTTTTCAAAAAGCTAGCCTATTGTAAATGAACTAGTTATTTTCGTACTTCCGTCTTTATTGAAAGCAGGCTAAATGTTTAAATAAATTCTCCATAGGTAAATATTTTGCTTCTTGGAGTCCTTTCTATGAGTGTACTCAATAAGGTGACGTCATAAAATTATTTAAAATTTCTTGAATTAGTTTACAAACAATTTTTAAAATCAACGAAAAACGCAAAATCTTGAAATTGCTGTTAAATTTTTTTTTCTCTTATATATTATGTTATGGCTGTTACATAATTGTGAAATAAAAAATTTACAGCTATTTGTTTAAGAATTGTTTATAAATATACGGCTTGGTTTAATATTTTTGAAAATACTTTTTTGCCATTCTATTGTTTAGGATTAATTATGATTTTTAAAATAAAAAAAATTTCTTAAAAAATTTTGTTATAGTTTATAATCGTTTTTTTAATGTTTTCATTATTTAAATAGTTAGTTAAGGAATAATTTTGTGTTCAAAAATCATTATAAAAATCTTTTAATATAATAGGAGAAAATAATATTTTTTTCATTGATAATTTCATTGTTTATTAAGTTAACAATTTGTTATAAAACGTTTCCGAGTATCACAATATTTTTTTTCTATTACAACTAAAAATTACAAAAACAGCCATATGCAACAAAATCAGGAAAAAAAAAAATTTAAAACAAAAAAGTTTTTTATACAAAAAATTTTTGTTACGTCACTTTGTTGCATATCGTTGTTTTTGTAATTTTTAGTAGTAATAGAAAAAAAATTATTGTGACACTCAAAAACGTTTTATAATAAATTGTTAACTTAATAAACAATGAAATTATCAGTGAAAAATATTTTTTTTTCTCCAACTCTATTAAGAGATTTTTATAATGATTTTTGAAAATAAATTTATTCCTTAACTAACTATTTAAATAATGAAAACATTAAAAAAACCGATTATAAACTATAACAAAAATTTTTAAGAATTTTTTTTATTTTAATAGCTCATCATAATTAATCCAAAACAATAGAATGGTAAAAAAAGTATTTTCAAAAATATTAAACTAAGCCGTTTATTATAAACAATTCTTAAACAAATAGCTGTAAAAAAATGTTCCACAATTATATAATCATTAGTTTGAATATAAGAACAGCCATTATATAATATATAAGAGAAAAAAATTTTAACAATTTCTGGATTTTGCGTTTTTTGTTGATTTTAAAAATTCGTTGTAAACTAAATAAAGATGTTTTAAGTAATTTTATTACGTCACCTTATTGAGTACCTACACTCATAGAAAGGACTCCAAGAAGCAAAATATTTATGGAGAATTTATTTAAACATTTAGCCTGCTTTCAATGAAGACGAAAGTACGAAAATAACTAGTTCATTTACAATAGGTTAGCTTTTTGAAGAATTCATTTAAATTTTTTTCCAAAGGGACTTTATTCCGTCAAGTGTATAGAATACACTAAAGTTTGTTTTAAATTTTTAAACTAATACTTAGTACCTTAAAAAATTATTTTCTATGACGTATTCGCGTCAGAGGCGGCGAGTGCATGCCGTAACGGTCGCGTGAAGCCTTACTTTCAGCAACAAATTAAAATTATAATTATTAGAGATAGAAATCCAGGAGTAGGGACTTTTTTATCGGAAATTTCCTCCTCTTTAAGGAGCTTTTTTGCGAATTCCTCTATCTCTTGTGGTTTTTGAGTTGTCATCACAAAGCCAATTATGGTTTTTAAGTTCGGGAAAATGTGATATATTTTTAATTTTTAAAAATAGAATTATATTACCTTTCATTTTCCATATCCGATGAAGAACTTTTGCCATACCTAGTTAACGAATGTGGCTGTGATAAATGACACCTGCATATTCAGAATCGAGATCATGAAGAAAACTAGTAAAATGTCTGTAATTTATACCCCTTGATCGAATAAAATTAACTAACTTAACAATAGGTATAAGATGTGACGAATTCAAGCTGTAGCACGTTTTTTGCACAAAGCCTATTAATATAAAATACAATGGATTGTAATTAGTTCCATATCACTGCATGTTAATACCTCAATAATTTTGTTCTTTATTTTCTTAAGAACACGCGAATGTTTGCCGGTTAAACTTGGTGCTCCATCAGTATTCGCACTCACGAGTTTATTCCAAGTCAATTTATATTTGATTAGGTAATTATTTCTTTCTTCAAATATATCATTTCCAGCTGTCTGATTCTTCATAGACTCCATTGATAAAAGTTCTTCGATTATGTTGAAATAAGAGGTAGGTACACGCTCTTATAAGAACTAATAATTAAGTTGTCTCCTTAAGATCGGTACTTATCGATTGCAATTTTGCTAACAGTTGCATATTCACATCATCACCATAACATTCAAGTCGTCACGTGTTATTTTCCGTCAAGATAAACTTACAAATACATTTTGTAATTTATTTTTAATACTCGGACTTACAATATCGGCAGCTGAAATTTCTTAATATATTCACCATCAGAAAATTTACGGTTTATTCTTCTTTGCAATAATATGGACAATAGTACAACTCGCTTTTGTAACATCTTCTTCTTCTTCTTTAGTCATCCGCGTAAATGTATTTTGTTGCAAGAAAAAGTTGTGAGCTGATATATCTGCTGTTTTCGATCCGTCTTCCGAAGTTAATTCTGAGTTATGGATATCAATTGTGTTTGGAATCGAAATGTCTTGCAACGCTATCGTGGGCAAATATGACAAATGACAAATAACTTTATTGTTAAAATTAAAAACGCTTTTCCAGATCGACGTCCATTTTAGGTGTATTATTTATTATATATAGCTTTTTTAAATATTTATAATAATTCATTCTTTTTTTATTAATACGTTATTAATACCTTTAACATCACGAAACGCATACAAAACTTTAAATTGAGAGAAATAGACAAATCTTTTGAGGATCAAAGATTTATTACGTGTCACTAATTCGTGTCATTAAGTCGTGAAACTTGGCTAGTCACCCGAGAAAATATAAGACTAAACCACCGAACAAATTAGGGACAATATGCAAATGGACGATCCTGACAGTTAAAATGACATATATATGACTCAAAATTAAAAATAAGTTTAATGCATTTTATTGGAACCGGCCTATTCAAATAATGTATTCAATAATTTTTTTATTAAAATTCTTTTTATGCGCCAATTTACAAATTTGCGACAAACAGTAATATTTTTGCTTTTAATAGGTAATAATTTATAAAATGCTTCGCGGGCCGGAGAGAATTCTACCGCGGGCCGCCATTTGCCCAGACCTGCAATAGGTCTGCAATGTAGAGCAATACGCTCTACATAAAAGCTCTCGACACTAAGGTTCCAGTAAGCTGATTCAGCTTTAAATTGATTTTTAAAGTTCCATGATTAACCGAGGGATTTTCGAGAAAATTGTAAAATATGAACTTTTTGCGAAAATGTTTACATATTAATAACTCTCCATAACGAATACATGAAATTGTAGGTATATAACGTAATCATATTGCCGAAAGAATTATCTTGAAAAACAAAAAAAAAATGGAATTTTCAATTAATAATGAGTTATATCCGTGTCACATTAGTTTTCGATGATTTCCGTTAAGGTGGAGTCGCATTTTTACAAGCCCGACTCGGGCAGAGCTCATAATTTATTACGCAAAAAATATTGTTGCAGTTTTTCTCCGTACTTAATTGCTTAATTATTGCTGCCCAACAGGTGACTGGTCAATATTTGCTCCTCTCACCCCTCGACCTGTTTTTCCAGATTTATTCTTCTAACGAGAGTTTATTATCAATTATTTGTTTACGATCCATGTGAAGACTCTTATCTTTTTATCCTCTTTTTAATATTGCAATTAGATTTGTATTTAGAGACTCAATTACCATAATACGTAATAATAAAAATTAATATAGATATGTCTTTTCGTTTACAAGATATAAATTTTAATGTATCGGGGGTGAGTTATGGGATGATGGGGTAGGTTTCGGGAATGGTGAAATAAACCATTCGATAGCAATTAATTTGCAATTAAAGGTGCTGTTATGACCACCCTCGAAACTTTATTCTTCTTCAGCTATGGCTATTCCAGCTTAATAATTAAGCTGGAATAGGCATTGTCTTTGGGAAACGGCTGCAACAAAAAAAAATTGCGTAATAAATTGGCAGTGAATTATGGGCTTTGTTCGAACTCTGGCTTAAGAAAATGCTATTTCACTGACACATATAGACAAATAAATTTGTATTGTTTGCCTAGACGATTTTTGATTGTTCAATGGTCCTAGAAGACTTTTTAAAACTGATTTCGAAAGCGCTAACAGAGTCAAAGATAAATTACATGTTGCTTATTTTTGTAACAAAGCATTGAAAATTATTGTTCTTGCAATATTAAAAATTTTAATATGTCTACGACATATGCCGGTTCTAGACTCATCTCCGAGGAAATTTTCTATACATTCAAGATTTAATAAAATAGTAGTTTATTTTATAGGATATTTTAAACTTGATTTAGATTTTTAAGAAATGACAATCGTAACATCCAATGTTTTTTCGTACAATCGAAACAAAATTCCTGTAATTTCCAATGGCATTCAACGTTCCACAGAAAATTCGTGAAATCGAAAAATTCCTTAGTTTAAGGAGCGAATTTCTTACTTTCTAAACCTACTTTTTTCTTTAGTTTCAAGTAGCAACGCTCACCATCTTTAAAACGGAATCTATAAACGCTACCAACCTTCGAATCTTCCTAAAAATGTGAAAATTGTATTGTTCCTTCACATGATTTAATTTCATCTACATTTCGGTTTTCCCTTTGAAGTTTCCAAACCCACAATTAAAAAAGACTAAAAATTCACTTATTATTTATCACGCAAATAAATATTAGATAACTACAATGTATTAATTACCTTAAAAGACGACTCGACTACTATTAATGAAAGGGTACTGGCTCACTGACCTCGCTGTTTCCGGGACCTGCATCTATAGTCTTATGGTGCTCACCTAAGGATTTATTTCTTTTTAATGGTTTCATTATTGAAATCTAACGATACTCCTCTCCCAGAATATTTAAGTTACGAGATTCTTAGAGCGCACGTCGGTCGTTTTCTGATTTTAGGGGTGTTGTATCTCCTTCTTGTTGTCGTTTCCTAATTTTCCGCTGGGTAAATCTTCTTGGTTGTCGTTACTACAGTTATAATAGTCCAACAGACGACAATAGTCCACTTGGGGTGCCTGTTACCACTGGTTAACTTCATCTAAGTTGCTGTTTTCTAGGTTAAGTTTAAGAGTTTAAACTCTTAACTTTCCAAAGACACTTTATAGAAACTCTTAGTGAGTTTAAATTAGTTCAGTGCGCCATTATGCTTTTTCTGCAACAGAAATGTCATTTTAAGAAATAAATTCGACCTATCCGAGTGATTTGCTTTTGAATTTCATAGGAACATTTCACATTGCTAATTTGTCGAAGAGTGTTCTCGTTGCAAATGTAGAATATTCCAGCGAGGCTTCCAGGCAGGGGTCGCTTATACGAATGTAAAGGCATGTTTTTTGCGACAAATTTGTGATTTTGGTAAAATTGGTTTAAAATATTCTTACGAAAATATGGGCACTGAATATGGATGGTATATTTCGAATGGATTTAAGGTTATGGGTAAATGAAAAGGATTGGTAATTTTATTGACCAATATGAAGCAATCTATTTTTATTCTCTTTTTAAAATATGTTTTCTAGTGTCACGTGTAGGGGTAATTGATTGGTGCTCAACCCCTTTAATTCTTGAAATAAATCTGTTGTCTTTATTGCACTACTTTCTGCATCTTCTAAAATTTAGTTAATAACTTCAGACATATTAATTAATTAAATAATGTGCCTTTAATGAACCTTGTATAATTTCTTTTAATATTGCTCTGAACAGTGCCTAAAATTCCTTTGAAATTTATACTTAAGCCAATTTAATTTTTTTTCTAATGTAGGCTTTTTTTTATTATCCTGAAAGTTTTGAATTAAGGTTTCGTAACGTTTTCTGTCTTTAGCGTAAATTTCCCTTTATGGTGTTAAACATTGCATCCTCTAATTAAGCCTCGATAATTTGAATGGGGTAATATTTCTACAATTTTGCTTTCAATTTTACCTTCTATAAGAAACGGCGGAGGCTGAGGCGATGCTTCTCCTCGTTAGTCGTTATCCTTGCAACTGTGGACGATGTGGTCTCAAAGTTCGTTGCTTCGTAGCGAATTCGTGTGGTTCTGTATTATCTTTTTCTGAGATATCCTACTGACTGCGCCAGTTACGTTATCCACAACCAAACAAGATTTTGGTAGATTTATATCTAGTATTGCATTCGTTAACGAAGTCGAAAAAATACGAATTAAAATGCGGTTTTCACTTTTTTGGTATCTAGCGTTTTCAAAATGGCGGCTTGTTATTTTCAAAAAAAAAAAAAAAAATCAAAAAACTTTTATTTTGCGTCTGAGAGAAAAATGTTCTGGAGTTTTTTGTTGCTCTTATAGAGGCAAACGACTTTTATATAAAACATTTTTTCGAGAAATGTACAGAAAAAAAGTTATTTTTTTCAAAAAATAAATAAAACTAAGAAAAACTTTTATTTGGCGTCTGAGAGAAAAATGTTACTAAGGTGTTTTGTTGCTCTGATAGAGGCGAATAACTTTTGTATAAAACAATCTGTCGAGAAACGTACAAAAATAAAGTTATTTTTGTCAAAAAAATAAATAAAAAATAAAAAAACTTTAATTTCGCGTCTGAGAGAAAAATGTTACTTAGGTTTTTTGTTGCCCTTATAGAGACGAACAACTTTTGTATAAAACATATCTTTGAGAAATGTACAGAGAAAAAGTTATTTGCAAATATTTTAAAATTTTGACGTTTGTATTTTTTCACACCTCGTATGCATTTTTTTGACACATCGTGTGTTATATTACTGTATATCTTACCCATAAATCTACCTTTCAGCCTGGCATGCCATGGGGGTTTTTTAATAAAAACCCGTTTTATTTATTACATAATTAAATATTATGTAACTACAATATGTTTAAATGTTAACGACGACTTAATATAGTTGAATGAATATTGAATACTGACTCACGCACTGCGCTGTTCCTGGGATCTATTTATAGTGTTCCTATGGTGCTGTCCTAACGTACTTACCACCCATCAAAGTAGTACGTAAAACTGTCCCAATTTCAAAGTTACATTAATGGTGTTGAATAAACGACTTGGAACTATAGTTTTGAGATAATATTTATAGCATAGGTAGCAGCAATTGCCTCGACAAAACGATTGCTGAATACCCCGTACACTAAATCCCATTATAGTAGATGAAACTACCCCTATTACAAAGTTATAATATAAAGGGTTATTTTCACCCCCTTCGACGGGCCGTAAATATATGGGGTTATCGGTAATGGTTGTATCAAGGTAATTGCCATCTACGCTGTATATATCATCTCAAAACTGTAATGTCATTTATGTTTGTTATTATAATTTGGAATAAGGGTAGTGTCACCCTGCTGCAACAAGTGTTAGCAATCATTGAACAAAACTTGAAAAAAAACCTTTTCTATGGGGGTGTTTAATTTTATAATTTTGGGTGCTGGAAAGTGGCTGTCAATTTCACACTGGTTTCATACCTCCCAAAAGTCCCAAACATAGAGGAATAATTACAATATATATCTAATAATGTAATCTAAGAAACATTTTCACTAAAAGACATTTTAGAAACTTATAATCTCGTACTTTAATTTTACGTATAATAAAGTATTTTTTTTAGCTAAATGAGTTATTTGCTCCAAATCATAAGAACATAATTGTTTAGCGTTATTTCCACTAACTACTATGTAATTATTTGAGAAGAAAAGTGGATATAAATGTTAACAATCATGAAATTATATACTACCTTCGTTTTCTAATTATTTTTTAATCAGCTTTTACCATTTAATCATTTTGGTTTTTAAATATTTCAATTTTTAATATTCGCATTTCGAGCAGCAGTTATCTTGCCGTTCCAGTGTTTTCATTCATCGAATCATCTCTTCTACTTCTCGCTCGATAGCTGTTCCTCTTGATATTGTCCTCTTCCTCTGATAAGAGGACGTTGTTGGCTCATTTTCTATGTCAGAAAAATTAATTATTGTTTGAGTGTTTAACTTCGTTATCTTTTATTCTCCACATAATTTCTCAATGTGGGTGTACAAGAAGAGGGGCATCCTGGTGTCGAAGACAATGTGTTTACCGCATTAAAAATACAGTCCACCATCAATAATTGTATCGTCTATTTCGATGTCGACATTCAATACTGCCATGGTATTGTTTCTATGGAGATGATTTGTAAGTGTACCACCTTCTTCTCCTGCGGCTATCTTGCGGTTTTCTTTTGTCAATTTTTTTCGTAATTGTAATTTAGCGTTTTCTCACACCTTAGCCAGTTGTACGGATATTTTCTATTATAAATTATTGTGGCGAATCGTTATTGATTTTAAATTATTTTTTGATTATTTGAAATATAATGTTTTATTGAGAGTAATGTATTTTTTGTCCTTCATTCATTTTAACGAACAACTTCAATTAATTAGCACCGCGGCACTTGATAAACACTCGTTTGACACTACTATATACGTAGACAATTATTTTGACATCTTTTACATTTTGGGTTATTGCCAAATGTCCCTTTTTTACAATTTTATGACAACGAATTATGCATTTTTAAATACCCCAAAGTGTGGTAAATGGGGATTACCTCACATTGTGGGAACATTGTTAGTGTAGGCGGATTGTAGGTAAAGAATCTAGCCGATTAGGATCGTGAAAATTGCCCCTGGATCTTTTAAAAAACAAACAAAAATCGCTAAAGTAGTACATCAAGAAAGCATTCGAAAGTCTCAAACTGCCATATCTGGAGTATGAAAATAGCAGAAACGATAAAAAAATGTTATGTATTTTTATGCAAATAATCGAATTAATATTTTTTTTTCGATCTATTTTTGAAGTTTTAAAACACCTTAAAAATGTTAAAAACTGAATATTCGGCCATTTTTTTGGTATCTTCCTTCCAATAACTCTTAACAGAAAATTTCTTTTATTATACTGTAATGCGAAAAGTAAACAGCGCGAGACGTGTTTACTCGTATCCGACCTGGGCGGCTACCTCAAAAGAACTGCCGCGACGCTTAATTGAATTCTATAAAAAAAAGACAGCTTCATGAATACTCCCGGGTTATTATTTAAGGAAAGTAATTTATGACCTTCTGGAAATTTTCTACGTAAACATTATTAAAAGAACAATCGAGTGCTTTGTGGAAACATCGAGCAAATTCGGGAAAACATTATGGGGGCTATAAAAGTACGCGGCGGACGAGAGAATTATTATTAGACGGAAGCTGCGAGAGTAAATAGTGAACAAGCGAAATAGCTAGAGCGAGAGCGTTTAAATAAATTAATAATTAAGAGTGAGATAAATTAATTAGTAGGAAATAGTTAAGTGTGTTATATAAATTAATTAATTTAGTAATAGTGTAAATAAATTAAGTAAGAGTCTAGTGTACAATTGTTATTAGTGTATATAAATTAGAAAATAAACGTTACAATACTATAAAGCTATTTAATATTTTGCAGAACGGCTGCAGGTTTAAAATTGCGTTACAGGAGCTAAAAATCACATTTATCTACTTTGCGTTACTAATGATCTCATTATTACACCGAAAGTAGTGTAACAATATTCATATTATTACACTACTTTTGGTATCTTTTAGTTTTGTTAGATTGGTATGTCAACCTGTCGTGGAGACGTGCGTGTAGACGTTAAAGTTGAATTATTAGTATTTCAATAAAATTCTTGAGCAGCTTTGCGTATTTCTGGGGATGCACAGGTCAATTCTACATTTTTGTCTTCCATATCACGCACGTAAATAAGTAGTTATTGAATTTGTCCTAGTGCTACTAGATTTTCAAATTCAAATAAGAAACGTCAAGGTCAGTGACGTCAGTGTAACCAACCCACGCAAAATTCCCTAGTGTAATACGAAAACTTGAACAGCAAAAATTTAATGAATTAATAAAGCAAAGTAGATAAAATATTTTATTTTTAATTATTTTTTACCGTTTTCCCGATTAACATACATTGACTACTGGGAATTTTTTCTTCGTAGGAATCTTTCATAACCTTTTTTTAGATGTCTTTTGTACAAAATAATAAATTTCAACAGTCGAAAACTTTTTGGTGATTTTTGACGAAATAACCTTTAAACCCAGAGTAACACCTCTGAAAAGAGGTTAGTTACCTCGATGTATTCTCGAATGTTCTACGGATTCTACGAATGTTTTGGCACGGCACGTTATTTAAAGAAAAATTGCACTTTTATTATTTTTGAGGGATTTCCATGAATTAAATTAAATCCAAACAGCAAAAAATTTTTTTCTTTGCGTATTGGAATAAAGAGCAGACCTTAGAACATTTTTTTGTATTGTTTTCAACTGTCACGGTACTATTGTTTTTTTTTAATTCTTTAGTATAAAATGTTTCGGCAGTTTTACTCAAAAAAGTTGACGGGAAAAACATTTTTACACTATCTAAGAAGTTTTAATGTTTGAAGTTTAATGTTGAACACTAGATTAAAGCTACATTGGTAGAATATTTGCAAAGTCATCTTTTAACTAAATTGAAAACCTAAATTAATCATTGCAATATGAAAACCAGTAATTACAACACGTAACAATTCTTATGTGACAGGATAAGCAACAACAGATGAATTTATAAATAACGTCTAATACAATTTTTGTCACATAAATTAAATGTTTTTAAATTTATGTTGCCAAAACCATAATGCGGTTTTGAATAATGAAAGCTTTCAAAACTGGGGATTTATCACTTTACGGAAACATAACATTGTGAATGAAATACAGAATTTCATAACAATAATAGACGTTGGAAAATACATACGGAAAATGATTATTTCGTCCGAAAGTCATTCATATGTATTTTTTAATTTTGTAATTAAATTAAATTAATTGTAATAAATATTATGACATGTCTTGAACGCAAATTTGTTACGAAGATAATCCGAAGTGAAAATATCTTGTAAAACATTCACTTTAGCCTTTTTGAATTCCAAGCAATTACCAAAGTAAATGAAAAGCGACCTTTTTTGATATCCATGCAACCAAAAGAGAACAACAGTCAATTGCTTAATGTGAACTGGTACTGTTACTTTTACTCAAGCACTTGTCTAAAAACGAGCGTACCTGCAGAATACCCGAAAGGAATTTAGTACAGGTAAACAAAGACAGATTTTCTCACATATGGTTAACAACTCAATGAAACAATAGATTAGTAATTACCTATAATTACCTATGTTCTTAATAATAATTATGTAAATGACTACATAAGTAGTCATTTTGCACTAAAAAGCTCCATTCTACTTTGAGAAAATAATCGAAGTTGAATGATCACAAAATATATCTTTAACACATATTTATTATCAGATTTAATTTTAATTATAACACTTTCTTATATAATGTACTCAAGGCCGGTTCGGTTACACAGCTGCCAATCAATACTAACTGGTAGTTACAAAACCATGAACTAAATGAAATGTGATCTGGTAAGAGCGCCTTTCATCAAAATCTAACCTAGAATTTTGTTGTTCTTGTTGATGATGACGCGTGTTCCTGTTTCATTTGGAGATTTAGAAAATTTGTAAAAATGGACAAATTGAAATTTCACAAATTCTACAAATTCCACTTTCTCCGAGAGAAGTCCTCTGGTTAAACTGGGTGTAAAATATAAAGACGTGATGGAAAACAACAGATGCGATGACTTGGCGCCTGAATGAGGAAGTTCTGATGAAGGTAGAAAACGAATTTAATAACAATTGTCGGCAATCTTGCCTCCATAAAAATTCCCTGTTTTTTTCTCTTTGATCTTGGGCTTTTTAATGAAAGTGTAGCTTATCGATGTTATTCCCTAGGAAACTTTCTTAACAATAATCGAAACTGAAGATTTGCTCATCATCACGAAATTTCCTATTTTTAATAAACTTTTCCTGTTGCATAATACGGGATAGTTAATGGCAACTGATTTAGGTGTTACAGAATGGTTGTTACAAACAGAAACACGTCAGCAGAACATGGTCTATAGTATATTATTATACTAGTTTAATAAGACGGAGTATTGTCACACGAGAGTTTTAACGAGAGTTTTTAATAGAACGAGTGTGACAATACGTCTTATTAAACGTGTGTATAGTGCCTGGAAGAGATCTAAGAGACTCATTACCGCAGAGGAGGCCTACCCCCTGCCAGCTTTTCAACAAGGGATACCATAAAATACGCATTTGAGAATAGTTATAAATATGCTGATTACTTCGCTGATTCGGTGGTCCGTACTCAGATTTTTTGTATTTCTTATTGTATTGTTATTATTATAAGGTTTTCATTAACTCGCTTCCTTGTTGTGGTTTTCCTGGTGGAATTTTGCAATCGATTAATATATAAAGAGAAATCAACGCTAATTTTACAGATTGTAGAATTGATTGTTAGATTATCCAATATATACAAGGCGAAGAAATAATACAGGTATACATATTTATAATGTATTGAACCATCACATTTTATTATCAAATCGTATGACATATATTTAAAAAAATGTATCAGTATTAATGACAGTAGCTAGCATTAAGAATGTCTATGATAAAGATTCGATAATAAGGGATTCGATAATATGTAAGTGCGACTTATACAACTACATAATATATATTCATAATCCACTATAGATTCTCCAAAAAATTCAATGTTTTGTGGAGTTAAACTTATATTTATACAAAATAGGACCGATCTCAATTTTGCTTTAAGCAATTATGGGTTTAAATTGTACATTTGGCCAATATGAATTTGATGTAAATTTTGGATAGTAGATAATTGTGTTCCTATAAATTATTTAAAAGGTAAGGCTAATCACGATAAAATGTAATCATGATGATTTTATTCAAGACCTTCAAGACCTAATAAAGCAGTTTGGTAATTTTATATCTGAATATTACTGTTATTATTAAAATTTGTAGGTACAAATTAGACTGAGTTTATCAAAGTCGTTGGGGCCTCCTTAAATGGTATTACATTTTAATACCATTTAATACCAATACCAATACCCTATTATATTTTAGTATGTACATATATTTTTTGTATTGGACATATTTTAATATTCGATTGTATCCTGTTTAGTTATATTTTTTTCTCATTATTTTTGTTTATTGAAGATATCATTCTCATTACAACTTCTAATTTTTAAAATATAACCAACATAATATGCCAAGATTACATATTATATGGTACATGTAATACTCATCAAATGTTCACTTCCATTTTGTATAAGGGTTTATCGGATTACAATAAATAATATTAAAACCTGTGATAATATAAATAGATTAAAGGTACTACTAAAAGCCCATACTCTTTTAAACAGTTATATATGATACATGCTAATATTTTATTCTTAAATATTTTATTATCTTGTATTGTATTGTTCCGTACTGTATTATTGCATTTTTCTTTCTCGTATACTTTCAATACTGATTTACAAATGTATATCGAGTTAGCCAATTATGCTAAATAAACGATTACTTACTTACTTCCCATTCATATTTTCATATCTTTTATAATTATATATCTAATATTAGCATTCATTTATAATCACATTTTTATAATTACCACTTTTTCCGTTATGAAAAATAATAGGTAGAATTTGCTACCGTTGAATAGTTTATAATTCAACACTTTTCAACTAATCACTGCTGCGAATTACATTATTTAACTTTACATCTCTTATAAACTGATATTTAAAAAAATCCTTAGTCCGATCCCTTCTCCAACGACATTTATTCTTAGCGGCACTTCTTCTTCAAAGATTTACAACTGACTTTATTGCTACCTGGCCCTTTACGGTTAAGGTGTTATGCATAAGTCATTCTCTTATATCGGTTCCACCGACTATAATATACTATTTTATCTACTTTGCTTTATTAATTCATTAAATTTTGGCTGTTCAAGTTCTGGTATTACACTAGGGAATTTTGCTTGGGTTGGTCACACTGACGTCACTGTCATGGACGTTTCGTATTTGAATTTGAAAATCTAGTAGCCCTAGGATAAATTCAATAACTACGCTCTTACTTACGTCCGAGAAATGGAAGACAAAACTGTAGAACTGACCTGTACAGCGTATTTTCAGGAGAAAAGCAAGACAAAAAAGTCTTCAACGCTCTGGACATCGTACTGTAGCATGGTGAGAGCATGTTTAAATGCTTATAAGAACGCAGATATATCGAAGTTTTCAAGATTGCATGCTTTTCTCAAACGGCAGTCTCAAGGATATCAGCCTAAAAAATCAAAAATTTTGGATACTGCTGAAATAAATCAGTTTTTAAGTCAAGGCGACAATCTTCATTATTTGGCAATTAAAGTAAGTTTGTTTTTTTAAAAATCTTGTTTCATTTGTTACCTGCTTGTATTGTTTTCGTTCAGGTTATACTCATAATGAGATATACTTATTACTTACGGGCTTCATCTTATTAAGAAATATGTCAGCCTTCGACCAATCGGTATAGCTTCAAAACGTTTTTTTCTCACATACCGAAACGGCCGATGCATCACTAGCCCTATAGGGATTAATAAGATTAGCCAAGTGCCACGCAAAATTGCTACGTTTCTGAATCTTGCTAATCCGGATCAGTACACGGGGCACTGCTTCCGTAGGTCCTGTGCATCAAACTTGGCCAATAATGGAGCAGATTTAATTACTACAAAAAAACCATGGGGCCTGGAAGTCTTCAGCAATAGCAGAGGGATACATTGACACTTTGTTAAAAAGGAAAAGAGATGTGGCGGATATGCTGAGATTATCGACATCCACTTCTACTTCCGTCAATGTACAACCGATGTCCGAGCCAGAACCCCCTAAAATTGGAACTGTAAACAATATCAATTCAATCACAAATGAGACCAGTTTCGTACGAAATATTCAGGAAAATACTAACTTCAACCAAAGTATTATCACTTATCACCCAAAATGCCCCTGGCATTAACATAAATGCTCAAGCCCACAGTAAGTCGTAGTTAAAGTTTTCACTAATTGTACCGTCTTTTGTAACTTGTAATGCATTTTGTACTAGAATAATATAAAATAATACCAAATAATACATTTTCATGTAAATTTTAAAGGTTATGTTTACTAATAATTTAACCTTGACGTATACACACGTCTTTGTGACAGGCTGACATACCAACTTAACAAAACTAAAAAGTTAACAAAAGTAGTGTAAGAATATGAATATTATTACACTACTTTCGGTGTAAGAATGAGATCATTAGTAATGCAAAGCAGATAAACATATTTTGATATCAGATAAGAATTTAACATACAAACTTACCAATCGGTGGGTGTTTCAAACAGATGCTCGATTTTTTCTCTTGTAAAGACGAAATCTCCCGAGAAACCATACATTATCTATATTTTGCAGATTTTCTCTCTCTAACTACTTATTCGAAAAACTAATAAATCTTCGTATTCATCACACATGTCGATATTATTAAAATCTATCGTTTTCAAATGTTTTTTAACACTTTACAATAACCTAACAACCTCACTTCACAAAACTGAAGAAATGCCAACAGAAAACTGGCGGTTACCTCCCTAACCGGCACTTCCAAGTTATAATTTGGTGTAACAGCCTTGAGTTAAGCATGTTGTTAGCATTAACCACGACTTGATATCATTGATTGAGCACTGATAAACTGAGCCCTTAGTTGGCTTTAATGGAAACACAACACGGAGTGGTATGTGAAGTGTACCAGCCCATGTTCGTGCATCGGATAAAATATCCAACCTCCGATATCTTCAGCTAAGGTAGGGAGACCGGATAGTATATCAAAAGATATGCCGTGTTTAGGACCCTGCCCTTTGAAGTGATTTCGGACCTTTCTTCTTTAACAGTGAACAGTAAAGATCTGACGCGTGTCCAGATTCTTCTCCTCTCACGTCTAGGGTTTAGGCATTTTTTGGCCTGTTCCGACTTCAAAGCATTATTCGATTTCCACCTTTACCTAGGTCTCCCAACACTCCGTCTTCCTCTATATTTTTCAGGGCTTCTTTAGGTATTCTTCCATCTGTCATTCGTCCTACGTGTTCTTTCTTGTTTCTTGTTTTGTAGAACTTCAGTTTGGTGTCTCTTTAAACGTTATTTTTTAATGTTCTGTTAATAGTTCCACATTTCATTTTAAATTTGTTTATTTTATTTCTTATGTGTTTTGTGTAATTATGTGTGATGTCATTTCTAAGATAATCAATATGGTTTACTTGTCCTATTATTTTGTTCTGAAGTTATTTTGCATCACACCGTTGCAATACACGAATTTCGTTACACTCCCGACAGAAATGACCAATTCAAATTGTACCTTCTTAATCGACACGGGGGCAGACATCTCCATTTTTAAAAGAACCAAAATTTACCGCGATCAAATATTGACTTCGGCACGTACAACCACTATCAAAGGCGTAACTAATGAAACCATTTCACCGCTACGAACAACAAACACCGACACTTTTATAGATAACTACAAAATCAATCATAAATTTTCCATTGTATAATCTAACTTTCCCATTCCCTCAGATGCTATTCTGGGAAGAGATTTTCTCACAAAATACAATTGCGTTATTAACTACTCTGACTGGACTATGATCATGCATTTAAATCATCACGAGATCATCATTCCAATTCATAGCGGACCACAAGACGAAATATTAGTTATTCCAGGGAGGGAAAATTACACCGTTTCTGATCCTTTGAACGCCACTACTTTTATTTTATTTTTTGATATTTATGTTATATTCTATTGATATTTAATGAAGGCTGTACATTGATAACTGGAATTTGTCTTGTTCATTTTGAATGATAAACTGATCGTCTGCAAACAGGAGCGTGTTTATTGTGGCATTTTTTGTTAATGTGATTCCATGATGTATTTGGGTGGTGGTGGTGGTATGTGGGTGATATGCTACACCCTTGTCTTATACCCTGGTTCACTTCTATCTTCCATATATCTATCTTCTATATATATTGGAGTCTGTTGTGATGTATATATTGGTGTGTTTGTATGGACTTTTGAATACTTGTGGTGGTTATGGTATTCTCCTTTCCCTAAAATGTCCCATAGTAATGGTGCGTCCACTCGGTCAAAACCATTTTCCAAATATATTGTTGTGTGTTTCCAAATTACATTTCCGGTATTTTTCTATTATTTATCTTAAAGTAAAAACATTGTCGCTGCAGGATCTTCCAATTCTAAACCCGCATTTCTCTTCATTGATCAAATTTTCACTGATATTCTTTCCCATTCGAGTTGTCGATCAACCCTTGTACAATGAGGACGTTAACATCATAGGGTTATCCTTCATACACTTGTAGTTCGTGTTTCGATATGTGTTAATTTTAACTGTATTTGTCCACGTTGTTTTTACTGTTTGACGTCTCACATGTCGCATACCCGGAGCCCTAAAACCTTTTGTTCGAGAGCCTGATGATGACTGTTAAGCAGTCGAAACCGGTCGCTCAATTTCAATAAATTTGTTGGCGAAGACTTAGTGTTTTTCTTCGGATACACATGACCATGGCCAACTTCGAGAACTTGGACAACCTTCTGTCATTTCCCATTCTAGCTCAACATCTTCCTCTGTTGGTAGGTATCTGTTCTAAATATGCATTTAGTCTTCTGCAGTATAAATCTCTTATGGTTTTTTCTTGGAGAAGATATTCTTTATAGACTTCGTCGATTTGACTGGCTTTTTGATAGGTCTTAGTGTGACTTAGCGTGTCCCGATTGTGAACACTTTTATCGAACAAAGAAGGCTAAGCTAGGTCTATAGCTCTAATAGGCTAAGCCTATTAAATGTTTACTTCAGATTTTCGGGACAGACTTCGCCGGCGATTCCCCTAACATTAATCCTTTGATTTATACTAAGGATGCTATAAACAGTCTGATAAAGCAAAGTAATAAACATGATATATCTTTTGAAAGAGACTACATGAGCATTGTTCCGCGCGCTGATTCGAAAAAAGAAGAGTGGCTGCGATTGGCCGTGTATTTATATCTACACTTAAAAACAATCTAAAATGTGATTTTTAAGGCTTGTAACGACATTACAATCGCCAATTGTTCTGTAAGGATATTAAGTTACTTTCTACTGTAATATAATGTAACAATAAAAATTGATGAAACCTTCAGTTAGATTAATGAAGAAAAAACCCAAAAATGCAAAAAATGCGGTTTTTGACTTTTAAGCCATGTTTCACAACCTAATAAAATTATATTTTTTTCCGGCTGTAATCATACAAATTGAATCCTAAAAAATAGAATGGTAAACAAAGAATTTTCAAAAACTTAAACTAAGCCGTTTATTCATAAACAATTCCTAAACAAATAGCTGTAAATTGTTTTTCCATAGTTATTTAATCCTTAGTTTGAATATAAAAACAGCCGTACATAATATATAAGAGAAAAAGATTTTTAACAACAATTTATGGATTTTGCGTTTTTTGTTGACTTTAAAAATTCGTTGTAAACTAAATACAGAAATTTAAAAAAATGTCCAGGAAGCAAAATATTTATGGAGAATTCATTTAAACATTTAGCCTGCTTTCAATGAAGACTGAAGTTCGAAAATAACTAGTTCATTAGCAATAGGCTAGCTTTTTGAAAAATGCATTTAAATTTTTTTTTCCAACGGGACTTTATTCTTTCAAGTGTATAGAATACACTAAAGTTTGTTTTAAATTTTTAAACTAATACTTAGTACCTTAAACAATTATTTTCTATGACGTAGTCGCTTCAGAGGCGGCGAGCGCATGCCGTAACGGTCGCCTGGAGTCTTACTTTCAGCAACAAATTAAAATTATAAATATTAGAGATAGAAATCCGGGAGTGGGACTTTTTATCGGAAATTCCTTCTCTTTAAGGATCTTTTTTGCGAATTTCTCTATCTCTTATGATTTTTGAGTTGTCATAAAAAAATCGGAAGAGCTTTTTTATTTTTCGTTTTTTGTTAATAACAATTGCAATTGCAATTTTTCTTAGCAGAAAAAAATCTTCAAAACGTCTTGATTTGAATTCCGTGTCGAATGAGCTATCGCTCATTTTTCCGAGACTTATATTTTTTCGCAGCAACAACACATCTTGACTAGACTGAGGACCCCATATGAGAAAGTACAAATACAAATGTATATTTTTTCCATAATTTTTACCATTTTTATTCTCGAGATACAGCAATTTTGAAAAGTTTGAACGCATCTAAAAATTCAATTTCGTGCAAATTCTTGTTAACAAATGCCATATCGTGGACAACGAAAAACAATCCTTCATGGCCCGATTTTATTAATTGTTTATTCCGGAATAATTCAACGAAATTCAATTTCCGCCGGAGTGGGAAGGAATGCGAGATTATAACCTATTCGCAATTATTTTCAATTAAAGTGCAATAACCGTCGCAAAGTACCTCCGGTCGATATCGAAACGTCACTTTGATTCACGGGCGGTAATCAGTAATTGCGTTGTCATCAAAACCGCGTTAATAGATGGTAATAGCGCTTCCGATAGGTTATAGCGTATAATTGTTTTGGATACGTGCGTGCGAATAAATGAAGATAAGAGTTTTATGCGGAAATGATTATTCTAGTATTAAATAATAAATAAATGTAATATTTGACAAGCGTATATAACTAGGTTCACCACCCTCTAGTAGGTTCAGATAGTGAAATTTGCCCTCATCCCTTTAAAAAACAAAAAATACCTTCATGCAGTATTCATTGGCTTAGGAAGCATTTATACATCATTTTGGAGTTTCGCAACGAATCTCGTCTCGTCTATATTTCGATGTATAAAAAGTTGGCGACCCGCATCTTGCGGCCGGCAAAACAAAATACCAGGTAATTTGTGTCTTTTTTGTGCCTTTTTTGTACCGCAAGAAAGAATTTTGTAGCTCTCACCATCGACGAGCTACAAAAAAAAAAACTGCCAGCTTAAACTTAACCCAGCGGCCGTTGCGATAGCGTGCGAGTGGATTGACAAAAAAAGATTTTCAGCTAGAAATTTGTGTCTTGAAGAGTACTAAAAGGACATGGGGTCAGAATTTTAATTTGGCCAATTTTTGGTGAAGTTGGCTCAAGTGGGCTAGATAGGGCTGAAATGTGCTCTTCTGTCTCCCATTCGTTTTGAAATGAAATTTGGAGAACATAGTCCTATTCTAAGATTGGTCAATTTTCGCAAAAAAATGTTTTTTGCGCAACCCGATTGAAAATGTGTACCTAGCGGAAAGAGACGAATTGCCGGCCGACCAGCTCCGAACTTACTTTTCGGCCCTATGGCAGAAAACTGCTCATTTCTGTCCGGCATAGAGATGCGGGCGTAGAGATGAGCTAAATATCACGAACGTGATTGGTGAAAACGATTGCTGTATGGTCGCAACAAACAATACACATCATTACAAAGCATTATCATAGGACAAGTTTTTAATATTAAAACTGATTAAGTTTGTCGTTATTTGCTTATTAGCGGGTTGCGCAAAAAGTACTGTGTTCACCACGGGCTGAAACGAAATTTCAACTCGTGGGGAAGTGGCCGCTCGGGCCACAAACTCCGCCCTCGTTGAAATGTTCGTTTTTCCGCCCTTGATAAACAATATCCTATTGCAGTCCGTTTGCAGTCAATACCATGTGCTCATAAAATTTTGTAGAATTCAGAGAGGGTTATTATGATAGGAATAAACAAATTTTTGTGTAAGCTCTTTTCTATGTAGATTTGCAAATCGAAACGCTGGAAAAAACTTTCTTTTTGCTATTTGGGTTGATTTTTAAACATGGGAATTTCTAACATATAATTAAAATGTAGTTTTTCCAGTGGTGTTAGGTATACCTTTCGAAAAAAATTAGAACTCTCCATACTCTGAAATGCCCCAGTAAACGAAAATCCCCTTCTGAGGTGTTGCTCTGGTTTTTTAAGCTATATTGCTTAACAATCACCAGGAGGATTTTTTTTAATTGATAAAGTACAATTTTTTGTTCAAAGATATCTAAAATAGTATTTGAACGTCCTAAATGAAGTGAAATATGAAATAAATGTGTTTTTTCTTTGGCAGAATTCATTTTTTTCGCGAAAGATGGTAAGAAATACCTAATACATAATTAGATTATATCAAAACATTTAATGGCTCAAACAGTTCCTTAATAATATGAAAAAACGAAATGAGGCACTCTGGGAATGACCGAGAGGGGAAGCATAGCTTTATATATTTATTATATATGATGTTATATATAACATGTGAAAGTTGCTCACATGTCGAGCAACTGGAGCCCTAAAATACTTTTGTGTGAGTATTACATTGTAAGGTGCTCACCTGTGGTTATCTAATGCTCCTCATTCATGTAGTGTGAGCCTGAAGATGACTTCGACGAGGTCGAAACCGGTCGCTCAATTTGAATAAAGTAGTTGGCGAAGACTTGGTGTTTTCCTTTGGTTTACATGGTTTACATGACTCATTCAGAAATTGTCATATTTTTTTCCTGTTCATGAATTTTTCACAAATTGAGATTTTTACCATGCACCTGATCCGTAGGTATGAAGTTTAAACCAATTTCATTATTTTTTTTAAAAGTCAAATGGAATAAGGCCACTCATTCAGAGACATTCATGTGGTTTTTATGTGAAAACCTATCAATCTAGTCATTTGTTACGAACTGAGATTTTAACTAAACAGCTTTCTAATGGAGCGGGCTTTTAAAGACATTTTTTAGTATTCCAAAATGTCTGTTTAGTTCTATTCATTTTTTCCACAATCCATCTAACTTTTAATCAAAAATCTGTCTTGTAAATCTTTTTCTTGGACCAAATTCAACAGATTTTTCAAAAAAAATCCGAAGAACTGTTTCGAAGATGATTTCTGGATTTTTGAGCAAAATTCTGGATTTTGAATTGTATTTAGTAGGTACTATTTAGGATCTATTTGCATACCTTTTTGCGTATTAACTAATCTTTCAGTAAATTTTTCAAAAACAACTTTCAAAAAATCAACTAATCCTTGATATTCTTTCCTGATTTTCCTGATTTCATATGGGTTTCGATCGAACAACTGTTAATTTTTTTAATCTTTCTGGAAACGGGATTTAACTGATTCACGATCCAGGCTTTTATACAAAACTCAATATATTATTGGGAAAAATCTAAACACAAGTCAATTCTCCACCGGCTTGTAAATCGAGGGTCTATCCTGGCAGAAGATCTGAACCGATTCGTCTCTAATCCTAACCATCGAATCGTTCAAGTTTGATTACATTTCCGGATTTTTGCTGAAGTAAAGTTGGGATCTGGATAGTTTGCATGTGTACGTATATTTTTTGATTTTGTATTGTTATCAGCCTTTCTATTGAATAACATAACGGCTTCCGACGACGATAACGCGGATTATGTAAGATTACCTACAGCAGTTTACCGTTCACTGCCAAAAAACGGTCTTGCCTACGGCGAGAAATTCATCATCGTTCTTTTTCAGTTTGGCCTCATGCCTGAGATATATGTATGTGTGTGTGTGTAGTTACATCGATCTCCAATGTAACCTTTCGTTGCGTTAGCATTAATCATTTTCGATTGGTGTGCTTAGGGATTGCTCTTGGTATTTTCAAGTTCTTCCATTACACTATGTGTTTTTACTAACCTAATCGCTAGCAATTTTGTATATATTAGTTTTTTTTTTGTATACAGGATAATTTGTAAACGCTTAGCTTAAATTGATACGAAAGAAATATGGTGTAGTTTGGCACGAAACGAATAAGTGAAATTTGTCTACAAATTGTGGAAACTCTTTCCACAGTCAATTTAATAAATCACAAACGGATTGACGACCACGTAAGAGATCGACAGAGGCGGTTATTTCATCAACGAGTACCAGGCAATATGAACGATCTACAAGAAACAGTAAAAAAGTATTTAATCCACATAAAATTGTGCAAAAATAAAGACGAAAGGTTTTAATTTATAAACAGCCTTGAATGCAAAATTAGTGTATTTACCAGTCAGACGAATGTCAGTGCATCGTCTAAAATTATTTTTAGTACACGAGATCTAAAAAATTGCAATCAACATTCCGATGGGTTTTAAACCACTTTGACGGCATTTTACGGTATATTTTCAAATATACGCATTTTAAATAAGTTTCTAAAGTTTCCAAATACCCCTTTAAAAAGTAAAATCTGGCCACGGTTCTAAAATGATGAAATGGAAATGAAAATAAGAACCAAAAATGACAAATTCACTGTTATATACCCTGTCTAAAACCGGTGGAGTAATAAAACCATTATTTCGCCCGCCGGTGTTCAGAAGCGTTGTTAAAGAAATGAAGGAAAATTAATAAATGCATTAAAATGGTCTATGTAAGTTTGCTTTTAACCGTTATAATTGTTTTAATAAAAGGTAGGCATTACGACCGCGAATGTTGTCAACTCAGGGACGATTCCATTTTTACCTGATTTGTTGTTAACTCGTCATTAATATAATATATTATATCGGAATTCGGTATTTATTTATAATACTGTAACGTTTATTTTCTAATTTATTTACATTAATTGTACACTAATTTATTTAACACACTTTGCTACTTGTACATTAGACTAGACACTACTTAATTTATTTGCACTGCTCCGCTTTCGGATCGTATGTCGCGTTCACGTCTGCTTCTCTACTTCTAATCATCTCCTCGATCACAAGCCCGCTTATATATACACCTTTATTCTGATCTAGAACCTTCTCGTATGTTCTCCATAGTTCCGGAAGGAACCCAATTGTTCTTTTAATAATGTTTACGTAGGAAATGTTCAGAAGGTCTTAAATTACTTTCCGTAAACAACAATCCGGGAGAATTTATGGAGCTGTCTTTTAAGCGTCGTGGTAATTCCTTTGAAGTAGCCGCTTCGCTCGGATCGAGTAAACATGTCTCGCGTTGTCCACTTCTCGCATTACAATACTTTACGGTAATATTTTTTATATCTCCTATTTGTTACAATGTGTTGGACTTTTGACGTCTAACTTGCCAATTTGATCATTCAGATATTGGTGAATTGTTGTCCAAATCGTCAATTTTCATTAGTTCATTCATTCATTACTAAAAATCATTATGTATGGAAAGATTTGCTTCAACTATTTTGTGCAATGTGAAAACGTGTATTACATAAAAATGTCAATTACTTTCACAAACAACTAAATGCTATCAACTTTTTTGTAACTTCATTGATTGATACACTCTCATTGATTCTAATAATGGTGCGCCACTAACGTTAATGTTGTCAGAGTAGGAAGAGACTGGAAAGGGTCATAATTAATATATTTTTTACTCAATGATATTTACTTGTTGTTTTCAAAGTTTATGTTTTCTTCGAAAAACAAGAAATAGTTTACCTGTTCATTAGTGCCAAACCGGGTGGTTCGAAATGGGGTACTTAGCATAAGGGATTATTATATGCAGAAGTGGGTGTTATATAATCGAGAGGCATATAAATACTAAATTTCGGATTATGTGATTAACTATTCCAAGAAGAGACCAGAACGGCTATTATCTTCTCGGCAATTCTAGGTAAGTTAAAGGAACTGCAGTTGCGGGTATAAATGCTGGCGTTAACATATCGGGTGCTTGTGTATATAGTATAGGCCCATTTATTTATCAAATTATCAGTAGTTAGTCATCATTGCGTAGACGTGCAAGTGTGTGTAATTAGACAGTGACAGTTTGAATTTCAAAATAAAGTGCCTCAGTTTACCAGGAAACCATTAGTCCTCTGTGTTCATAGTGGTATTTTTAAAGTACGGAGATACGTATTGGAGTATGGAGGACTTACCGGGACCATTGAAATGCCATAAATTAGCGCCGTTCTCGGTTAATGAGAAAGATTTAATTTTGAATTGTTTCGATTCCATCAAGAATCAAAATTCCGATACGAACGAGGATACGCATACATACAACTTTTCCAGTTACCGACTATTGCGTATTTACTCATTTTCCCAGGCCGTACGCAAGTGAAGGGTTATTCGCTACATTTTTCCGATAGCCAGACGTACAATATATGCACGTGTTCCGGGTGAGATACTCGTAACAGAAAGGGATTCCATAAGACATTATAAAACTCTCAAAATTTAGTGGATGCCACGTTTTATCGGTTTTGCATTTATAATGAGATTTTATTACTCCGCCATGTTTTTTTTGACAGAGTATAGAAAAAGAACACTTTCGGCAGAATCCATCTCATGCTCAAGTGACTTACTTGTCCATATTAGCTAAATCGCACAAAACCGATACTATAACGTTTAATCTGTGGAAGTTTCTATTTTTGAACAAGTGACAGTGTGAAGCCACCAGACCCGGCAGCTTCAACGAGCAGTGCGTCTGATTTGGTTACTAGCAGTACGCAAAGAATTCATTCTGATTTCAATATTTCAGATTTACTAACAATGTCTCCATTACCCGTCATTGGCGTCATTTAGTACATTTAATAGCTACATATGAAGATGAGAAGAATAAGAACACGAAGAAACTAAGAAGTCGCCAACGAATAATTTAAATCATTTAAAGAAAGAGACCCAAAGTAAAATTAAATGCAAGAAGCTGTGTCTTGTCTGGTTTGACGTCGGAATATCAAGGAATATCAAATGAACTTTGATACCGATTTAGACTGTTAAAATTGGTCCCATGCATTATGTACTGCCAGTGAAACATTTGTATCTCTTGTCTAAATCAATAATACTTTAGTTTGTACTGAACTGCAAACTTTTTATATAGTTAGAGTGAGTAATTTCTTACTTTTGTTGTTTTGTAAATTACTGCGATTTTTGCTACCTCAGACTGTGATTTTTATTACCCCGAGCATTGCTTAAAGGCAATGACAGTCAAACAGTTTTTTCTTTAAATATTAAAGTTACGCACCAACCGAAATAAAATTCTTTTTTTAATTGATATATTCCCTTAACTGACTACGATTCCACGTGCTCCCCGATTGTAGTCAAAGCAATTTTGTCCGTAGTTTTCTTTATAGAAATTTTTTTGCAATTTTTATTGTTTTTCTACGCAATTTAACAAAATTATAACAATAAAGGATAGTACATCTTTATCTACGGACCAGGCAGAATTCGTTTCCTGGTGTGATTAATTGCTTATAAAAATATATTTTTCCTGGACTATCGGTAACAAAAATACATTGATGAATACTGCATTACGCTGGATTTTTTCTGTCTTGTTTGTTGTTTTAATAATATGCATTAATACTAAATTCATCCTATTGTACTTCGTGGTGGATACGAGACGAGACGAGACGAGAAACGACATGGTCTCGTCTCCTCTCGAAAAATTCCCAAAAATTATGTCTCGTCTCGTCTCGTCTCGATCTGGTACAGGTCTCGTCTTGTCTCGTCTCGTCTCGTCTCGTGTCTCGAAAAGTCTCGTGTCTCGAAAAGTCTCGAAATAAATGGATGTATATAGATGGCACTTTTATAAATGTATATTTTTTTGATAACATTTATTGATTTTCTTGAAGTACCTATACAGGTGTGGTAAAGTTGAATGTACAGTACCTAGTATTTTATTGATGTTATGTTTTGATAAAGAATGTTTCATTCTTAGAAAATATTGAATTAAAGAAATTAGGGTGCCGTTATAGTATGCGGTCTGCCTACGGTGCGCGGTCTACGAAGAGTTTATTTGTCAATCCTGAAGAAAATGAGGGACGTTCCACTAAATCTTTTCCAGTCTCATTTAAACCACTACTGTTGGAAGGTGTTAAGAGCAGTACCCAATAATAATTTGTTTGAAACCTTTTTGAATGACATTAGAGATGTACACAGATAGATAGAATGTGAAATATAGCTTCTTGAATATATTTTGTGAAAGAACTTAACTTTTTTTTAACTTTCTTAAATACCATTGAAATGAAAATGTTCATCATTCTATAGATTTAATCGTAATTAGACTAATAGAATTTCGTTTTATATTAATGATCGTTATAATTAAAAATTAGAATTTGAATTAATCATCTAGTTATTTTATTTTTAAGTAAGGTATAAATAAATACATCAATTATTATTACATGTTTACATGCATTACTCATTAAACCAAGATAGACCGCATATTAGCAGAATGATTTCTTAGGTAGACCGCATACTACAACGGAAACAGACAGGTAGACAGCATACTATAACGGAAACAGGCAGGTAGACCGCATACTATAACGGCACCGAAATTAGATTATAGAGAACAGGTACAAATTCGAATATAAATATCATTAATAAATAGACTTGTTAGGATACGAACTATAAAACAAAGTTATTAAATAAACTTATAAAATAAACTATATATTTTTATAAGGACAAATAAGAAATTAATATCATCTGTATATTATATATTATATGTGAAATTGGTATTATTTGATAAAAAATATCAAATTTTAAAAGTAAAATTACCTACCATAATTTTAGAAAAAATGTGCTGGTAATGGTATACCTACCTTTTTACCTCATATTATCGCTCTCAGAAAAGAAAAGATATTGTGATTAATCAAAACATACGTTTTCGACATAAAATTAGAGGGCACTAACTAGGTCGTTATTATGAAGCTGAATTACCTATGTTTAGAACTATTTGGGACGGTAATAGTCAGATCAGCTGTAGTTTTATTTTATTCAATCCGGGATATGTCTCAACAATACCAACAACATCTCACTGGGAACTTGTAAACGGGAAATTTCATTTATACCTATCAAGATGTTAATCTATCAGAAAAGTTGTTAAATTTTGGAAACTACGCTACTAATGAATGAATGAATGGATAAACATAACTGTTAAATATGTCCATTACCTCAGGTAAACGTTTCACACCACTGTCCGTCCCGTCTGTCGTATAATAAACCCACCCAAAATTCTAAGAAAACGACGGGCTAATTATATCGGGTGTTGTTTTAAATTTCACCTCATAGTAGGCTGTGGATAATGTTTGTGAATGCGCCTTACTAAAAACTGTCAAAATTGACATAACCTCACTTTTTTAATAAAAATTGAAACTGCTCCAATCGGTTAATAGTGTCTTGAAAAAGACAGCTCACTCATCTACGCCTAATTAATAGAGCCAAGCTGTCTTTTTCAAGACACTAGTAGCTGATTGGAGCAATTTCAATTTTTATTAAAAAAGTGAGGTTATGTCAATTTTGACATTTTTTAGTAAGGCGCATTCACAAACATTATCCACAGCCTACTATGAGGTGAAATTTAAAAAAAAACACCCGATACATTTTACTCCCTTACTGGACAATGGCACGGTTTAATCCTGACCCTTTATTAGGTATCCTTTTACCTGCGCTTTCGTCTTCATTGCTATGGAGTTTGGTGGCCTTTCATTTTACAAACGAAAGAAAATTCTTAAATTGCAATTTCTTAAAAAAAATTCGAGACTTCGAGACTTCGAGACTTTTCGAGACGAGACGAAATTATGTCTCGTCTCGTCTCGTCTCGAACCAGTACTGGTCTCGTCTCGTGTCCACCACTAATTGTACTTGATCAACCTGATGAGGTCCCACAATCGGTTGAATCGCGTCTTGGATAAAAATATCTAGTGATTAAATGATTTATGATGCCATTAACGATTTACTATTCTGCTAGCTTACTTTACTGCAATTCAATACCCAGTTTTTGTGAGCGTGGCATAATGTGAAGTAAAGTGCGAATTTTTTTCGCGACCTTTCCTCTTACGTCACCAGCAACTTGGAAATAACTCCAAGTACGAGTGCGAAGGAGAGGGAGAGAGAGAGAGGGAGAGAGAGAGATTAGGAAAGAAGTATGTGTATATATCGGCGGACGTCATTTGGCCTACTTGTTGTCCAAGATAGATCAGCGGACGTCGAAAATAGTTCGAGCGGCCGATCGATCCATCAATCATCCTCAATTAGATCCGATTCGGCGTTATTGTGGTCCAAACTGGTATTTTTCAATTGGGAGCGAGCGCGTGCCTTCGGAGAGGAATCAATTAATCCTCGGATAGCCGACCGGAAAATATTTACCGAGGAAAAATTGGATTCTTTGAAGTCGCTCTATTTTAGACTTTTCGATAAATTCTTTTCCGGTCGATCTCGGATTGATTACAATGTTCCAGGGAACGTTCGCGGAATGTTTAAGAGGCGAGGGCGCGACTCGCCTCGTAAATAAACAACTTCGTGAAGTAACTGCCAATTCGACTATTCGACGGAGAAAATAATATTGAAACCTACGCAATAATGCGAAACGCTCCACAGTGGACATAGGTCAAGAGACGTTGGGAATTTTGTGACATCTTCGTAATACAGGTTAAAATGAAATGACGTGAAATGCATTTTTTAACCCGTTCCAAAATTCTAAGAATCTTGGGGTTTTGGGTGAACTATAAAGTGGTGATGAAAGTGACAATCTAGTACAATATTTTCAAAGTGAACATGAGACTAATTCTGGAGCAGAGCTATCCCAGAGTGATCGGCATAATGTTGTGTAATCCGAACAATCAGATTCATTTTCTAAATCTTCTGATTACCAAATTTTTCCATCCAGGGCGAAAAAAACCCTAAAAATTATTATGGGAAAAATAATTTCAAGTGGTCTGCAGAACCTCCGAATCCAAAAGTTTGTACAAAGAAGCATAACGTAATCTCGCATCTTCCGGGCAACGTTGGTCCAGCAAAACAGCTAAGAAAATATTGTATTGACTTTTCTTCTTGGCAGCTGCTGTTTACTCAAGAAATATGAAGTGAAATAATTCTCCGTGCAAATGAAAAGCTTCTGCGGTTCGCAAAGGAAGAGTTCATTTAGTCTACATCGTTCCTATAGTTTCCTATGATTCTACCGAAGTCGGTAAATGGAGCACTTTAGGGGTGTCTGGCATACCCAAGGGCCCACCCTACGTGTCTGGCATTCATCGTACGGTACTTTCATAACACAATGAATACAATGTGTAAGTGCCAGACAGTTTCCTATGATTCTACCGAAGTCGGTAAATGGCGCACTTTAGGGATGTCTGTCATAACGAAGGGCCCACCGTACGTGTCTGGCATGTTTGTTTTTTGTGAAATTCATTAAAAAATCAAGCTATGCTGAAAAGATGAACCGGTTTCCTATCAATCAAAGGGGGTCGCTAAGGTAGCTCTGTTTGGGAATGTCTGGCGGGGTGACCGCCTCACCCTATGTGTCTCGCATAATTTTTTTAGTGAATTGTGCATCACGAACAAACCAACCAATTAAATTTTATTTGGTTTCTTATCGCACTTTAGGACCCTAAATTTGGGGTGACTTTGACACTACGCCCCCATTAAACACCCCACTTCTAAGCTGTCAGACTTGCACATTTTGGTTATTCGCCTGAAGGGCAATCTATGTTTAAAATTTGAAATAGTTTCCTATGATTCTACCGAAGTCGGTAAATGGCGCACTTTAGTGCTGCCTGGCATACCGAAGGGCCCACCAAACGTGTCTGGCATGTTTGTTTTTGTGTAATACATTAAAAAAATCAATGTATGCTGAAAAGATGAGCTGGTTTCCTATCAGTCAAAGGGGGTCGCTAAAATTGCTCTGTTTGGGGATGTCTGGCGGGGTGACCGCCCCACCCTATGTGTCTGGCATAATTTTTTTAGTGAATTGTGCATCACGAACAAACCAACCAATTAAATTTTATTTGGTTTCTTATCGCACTTTGGGACCCTAAATTTGGGGTGACATTGACACTACGCTTCCATTAAACGCCCCACTGCAAAGCTGCCAGACTTGCGCATTTTGGTAATTCGCGGGAAGGGCAATCTATATTTAAAGTTTGAAGTGGTTTCCTATGAGCCACTTTTTTAAGCTCAGCTCACGGCCTATAGCTGCTCCAGATCGACATGATTACGCCAATATAAGCCCTATAGAATTCAAAGCATTTTTGAGCATCTTGAGATACTCGTCAGTCTTCAAATCCAACAATGAGGACCTGGAAGCACTGTTTGCAACGAATGGTACTGGACGTGACACATTTCGAAACACTTTTTCGTTTAAGGAAGTTTTTGTTATTTTAGTCCGTCGTTTTGACAATGCTGCAGATAGAGGTGAGCGAAAAAAGATTGATGATACCGCTGCAATAACATGGGTTTTTGAGACTTTTATCAAGGACTGTCAATGATGTTACTCTATTGGACAATATGCATGCATATACGAAATACTTTGTTGGATTCAGAAGGCGTTGCAAATTTCGTATGTATATGCCAAACAAGCTTCGTAAATATGGTCTAAAAATCATGGCAAATAACTCCTTACTGTTTGAATGTCTATATTTATTCTGGAAAGGACAGTGATGGAAAAACACTTTCCGAAGATGAAAAAAAGTGTTAAAGCCGACTCAATCTGTAATACGCCTAGCTGCTCCAATGGAAGGAACAGACCGAAACGTAACGACTGATAACTCGTTTTCGTCCATTCCGTTTGTTTCAGAACTAAGAAAAAGGGATCTTATTTACGTAGGCACTTTGAGAAAAACAAAGCAGAAGTGCCAAGGGAATTCCTTCCATCAAGAGGAAAACAAGAAAAGTCATCACTTCATGGATATACTAATGAACTCACCTTACTTTCATACGTACCTAAAAAATACAAAACATTTCTCTTAATCCCTTCGATGCATCACAATTACAGTATTGATGAAGGAACTGGAAAACCAGAAATAATTACATTCTACAATGTGACAAAAGGAGGAGTGGATGCTTTAGACGAAAAGTGCACGGTATATTCCACTAGCCGACGAACTAACCGTTGGCCAGTTTTCATCTTCTACACTTTGCTCAATATAAGCCTTGTCAATGCTTGCGTTATATTTTCGAGTTTCCCTGACAATCCCGCACAAAAACGGTTTGCTTTTGTAAAAGGTCTAGCAAGCGTTTGTCCAGCCCTGACCGAATTTGAGACTTAAACTTGGGTGAAGAGTCGCTTGCCCCGTAAATTACGGGAGACCATTGCAAGGATCTTAGATAAACCCATGCCATGCAATTTACCAAAGCTTCTGGAAAAGCAAGTTAAATGTGGGAAATGCCCAAGAAACAAGGATGAGAAGACCAGATTCGTTTGCGCTGATTGCAGCATGCCCATTTGCGGCAACTGCACTATAAGTCATTGTTTGGATTGCTTTCGATAAACTTTACTAGAAATACCATTTTGTTAAAACTTTATTCCTTTGTGTTTTTCAAAAATTTATTGATACATTTTTCGCCATTTTTAGCTTTTTATTCTATATTTTCAGTTTGAATACTTACAGCAATTCGAAATAAATTTTGAAGTGTGTTTTGTGAAGTTACACAAAAAAAATATTGCTAAAAATATTTATTTTTTTATCTTTGTTAAAAATATGTACGCATTATAATAAATAAGTTTATCCAAAAGTGAATAACATACACTGTTTTTGATTTAGCAGAATCGCCTTTTTCAGTTGGGGTTTGAAGAACCCCACCTCACCAGTAATGTATCAAAAAAATACCTCACCAGTTACGGGTTAAAGTATAGTAACTTTGTTTGAGAACGGCTTTGTTCCTAGAACTAGCGTCTTGGAAATTGTAAAGTTTAAATTTGGTATCTATGCATTTGTTTGTAAATTAAACAATTTGAAACAATGCAAATACCGGGCGCATAGTGTAAAATTTTTCGACTGAACCCGTTCACCAATATATCTTCCAAACGTACTACCACGTGTACCAATCGTTTATAATGTTTGGTTGGCACCTGGATTGTTTATAAGTCTGGTAAATTATTTAAACATGAACAAAAGTGTGTACAAAAGTTTAAATTTTTGTTTTAGGTGGCGTTGGTTTATTTATTAAAAGTAATAAACAAAGCGATAATCATCTTTTAGAAATTTGATATACTTATAACGCTAGTGGAGCATTTTATGAAATATAGAAGACACAAGTTTCAATATGAGTTTTGACAGAAAACTGATCTGAAAACTATCAATACCGTTACAAAAATTCATGTTCAAGCTGCTTGTAGTACTCTGGTTGTAGTATCAAAATTCAAAATTTTAGGACCACCCAATCATCAACAATCAATTCGACAAAACAAACACCAATTTAGTTGTTCATTTGTTATTCTGCCATTTTTTATTGATAACAAGCCGTACCCGGCAGGCGTTGCAATGCCACGTAAGTTTTAAAAAAGAAAGATAAATAAAAATTATAGATGACCCGGTGGACATCTTATCACCTACATATATTTTTAAAAAATATGGTCAAAACCTGATACAATATTTTTATCTACATTAAATTAAATGCGACACAGTTATACACATAATCAATTTAAGGCTTTCTGATGGACTATATTTTTTGTCTTTTCTTGCGTAAATTTATAAAGATCATGGTTTTACGACTCGCGAACACGTGACGTATAATTGCCCATGCGCGAAACAAGGAAACTTCAAGTTGATTCCGCAAACTGTCCTTGTATCTGCAATTGTATATTATCGTTTTAAATTTTTAATAAATAATTTATTAAAAACTACCTTGAGAGTGGGCATGAAATTTTCCTGTACAATATGCGTTGCACCAAACGACGTAATTTGAAAGCAATTATTATATTTTTGGATGTTGGCCAAGAAATGTTTAGAGCCATTTTCCACCCCAGAAATTAATAAGCGTAGTGGATCTGGTTATGGGAACAATTGTGGCAATTTTACTTTACCACGAGAACAACATAATTGAGTAGATTCACCGCCGTACAACAATTTTAACGCTTTACAATATCGACAAATGATTGTCATTTCTCCAATCGTTACGGATTGGTCGGCACAATAATCTATTTCCGGGTCGTAGTGGAATGCTACTCGTTCCAGGTTTACAGGAACAATGCGTCTGCGGAATCGCTCTATTCCATTGTGTCGTGCTCGCTGCTGTTGTATTTGATGTGCCCGAAGTCGTTCCATTCTAAGCCTATCTACTTCATAATTATTTACTGTTAAACGCAATTCTGTCATACCAAAACGAATGTTATAGTTATCTGGCTCTCGCTGGTCGTCAGTCGTCAGTGCGATTTACACGTGAGGTAGCTCGTCGCACATTTGATTGACTTCGACGACCTAAGTCAGGTCGTCTTCTTCTTGGCATTTTAAAATCAATAAAGTTCTCGCGCACTGCCAAACTGATGATAGATTTTAATAATCGTCTTGATATTTATTTATTTGACAACCAACTGACACTATACTTTCATTTGTTTGATTACAAATGTCAAATTACAAAACGTACCTTTTCAGTATTTCCGTTACTTATTATTTATGTTTCTCGCCGCTTAAACCTGTCCTGGGTTTCCAAAAATATTTCAAGATCAAAATTAGCAAAAATCGGTCCTGCTATTCTCGAGTTTATGCGAGACAAGCGAACAGCAAATCATATATATATATATATATATATATATATATATATATATATATATATACAGACAGTTTCTAAAGAGTCGCACGGTGGGATCAACATAAGTGCGAGAGAAAGGCCATATATTTCTCGTTAGCGAAACAGAGAACGACCCCCTGCGATGTTGCTAGCTCGCGGAACATTACAGTCATCCGCTCCGCACACTGTACCGCACACATCCGAAAGTGTGAAGCGATACACGCGCTGACTTGGACTGCGTGCTCGGCCGGCAACGTTGCAAAACTTCTCTCTCCGTCACGCCAACGAACTACTGCTGGCTTCTCTCTTGCTCCCGCTGGTTTCCCATCAAGCGTTTCGATAGGAAAGCTCCGTATATATATATATATATATATATATATATATACAGGGTGGTGAAATTTTCGATGCTCACCATTGTTATCTCGAAAACGGTAAAAGATACAGGATGGTTTAAATTAGAGAAAAGTTGCCTTTTTTCATGCAGATTATAAATCTGAAAAGAAATCTCCGATATGTTGATTGGTTCTGGAATTATAGCGGAAAAACTGAAAATTGCTTTTATCGAAAAATATTATTATCTCTTCAACCATTGACACTGTTGCAATAACACTTGGCAATGTTATGTTTTTGATAACGCTGAGTCAAAAAACGTTAACGGAAATTTTCTAGATCGTCTGGATTTCAAGCTGCGATAGTCAACTTTTTTATTTCTTATCGGCGCCATATTGGATTTTAATGCCATTAGATAGACAAAAAAATTACCTTTTTGGATCCCTAATTAGTTTACATTAGTCATTTGTTTTTCTAATAATAAACCAATAGTTACAAAAATTTCTCGAATAATTGAAATTCAAGCTATCGGGTAAACAGAGTAGACCGTGAAAAAACAATTGAATCTATAATAATGAAACACAAATTTTTAGAGCATTTATTAAAAAAAAAAAATTAAATACTTAAAAAGGTGTAAATGAATTCAAAACATAGGACTTTTTTTGAAAACTAATTTATGCGTAGTTACAGTATAACCAAATAACTTGTCGTCTGACCTTGCTTGCGCACGGGAAAAAGGTAGTGGCCACTATTGGTGGAAACAGTTCATTGTATCTCGAATGTGCTTGAGTGAGTGCATGAGTGTTTTCTAATACATTCTCTCTCCCCACCCTCACATCTCAGACGTCAGGCTTATTTGGTTCTACGTTCTACTGTAATAATTCATAGGAATTGTTCAAAGTGTCCGCCATTATTTTCTATGCAAATATTAATCCTCAAATTCATTTCATCCACTGCTTTCCGAATAGTCTGCCTTGAAATGGACTGAATCGCATTTTGAATTTTGAAACGAAGGTGATCGATGTTTTCTGTTGCGGTTGCATACACATCGTCTTTTACTTTGCCCCACAGAAAGAAATCCATGGGACTCAAGCAAGGTGATCGTGGAGGCCAACGAACAGGTCCAAACGTGCCAAGCCATGAATTTGGAAATCGTGCATGTAAATAATCTCTAACGATGCGAGAGTTGTGAGAACCAGCTCCGTCTTGTTGAATCCACTCAAGATTACGAAGTGTTATTAACGGCAGTTCGTCTAACATATTTTCTAAATTAGTTTCTAGAAAATTTAAATAGGTAGGCCCATCCAGATGTCCATTAATAAAAAATGGACCTACAACAGTATCATCTAAGATGCCAGCCCATACGTTTAGAGAATATCGAATTTGAGGTCTTCTTTCTCTTATCAAACGTGGATTCTCTGTGGCATAATGATGGCAATTTTTCCTATTGAACATTCCAGAGTTTGTAAATATAGATTCATCAGTCCATAGGATTTTCCTTGGGAAGTATGGATCCTGTTGCAGTTTGTCACGAAACCAATTACAAAATTCCAACCTCCTGTTACCATCACCGTGATGAAGAGTCTGTACACGTGTGAATTTATAATCATGGAACTTGTGTTTTTTATTATTTTCCTTACAGATGAATCAGCAATACCACATTCTTCAGCAATTTTACGACTGGAATTCTCTGGGTCTATCGTTAGTTGAGCCAAAACATTCACTTCGTTACCATTGACTTGTTTCCTATACGCCCTTCTCGGTCTTCTGACTCTTCCACAAAAAACCAAATTTCTGGAAATTCTCGTGAAGATAGTTCGGTGGGGCTGCTCCCTCTCTGGATACAAATTTAAATAAGTTTCAGCTGCCAATACAGAATTTCTGTTGCTGCGAATGTATATGTTGTACATATCTAGCTTTTCGTCATCACTGAACATGTTGGCAATTAAGAAACACTAGGCACTTTATATCACTTGCATGCAAACTGTCAGTTTTATTATTATAGATTCAATTGTTTTCTCACGGTCTACTCTGTTTACCCGATAGCTTGAATTTCAATTATTCGAGAAATTTTTGTAACTATTGGTTTATTATTAGAAAAACAAATGACTAATGTAAACTAATTAGGGATCCAAAAAGGTAATTTTTTTGTCTATCTAATAGCATTAAAATCCAATATGGCGCCGATAAGAAATAAAAAAGTTGACTATCGCAGCTTGAAATCCAGACGATCTAGAAAATTTCCGTTAACGTTTTTTGACTCAGCGTTATCAAAAACATAACATTGCCAAGTGTTATTGCAACAGTGTCAATGGTTGAAGAGATAATAATATTTTTCGATAAAAGCAATTTTCAGTTTTTCCGCTATAATTCCAGAACCAATCAACATATCGGAGATTTCTTTTCAGATTTATAATCTACATGAAAAAAGGCAACTTTTCTCTAATTTAAACCATCCTGTATCTTTTACCGTTTTCGAGATAACAATGGTGAGCATCGAAAATTTCACCACCCTGTATATATATATATATATATATATATATATATATATATATATATATATATATATAGCCGAAACGTATTTGAGACTGTGGGTCCCAGTCCGTAAAAGAAATGAAGTTGGGATTCATTTCGATTGTGGGTGAAGTCTGAACGAAAAATGTTAATTTTTGTTTCGCAACAGGACGAAAATCCTCGTGGAATGGATTAATTCTGCGAGCACTATTTCAAAACGAGCCTTTTGTCCCGCGATTTAATCCGGAGGCGTCGCAGCGGTGGCTGCGCGACGCCGTGACAAAAATTCATTATCTCAATATTATTAAGTCGTTTTCCGCGTAGAGGAAAACACAATAAAGGTTTCCCGAAAGCGAGCGACATCTCCTGCTACAATGGGATTATATTAAAGTAACGTCGGCGGAGTTTGGGCGCACAATCTCCTCTCTATAACTGACAGTTGCAAATTCCTCTGTATTATTTAGAGGGCGGGTCCTCCTCCCTCCGTCCTTATAAAATATTCGCCGAGGGCTTAGGCTTTATCCTCATCCTCGTCGGTCCGGCGTTTCGAGTCTTGCGGCGTGTACATGAAAATTTAAAAAATGCTTCGTTTCTTTCCTTTCTCCGATGCCTTAATAAATGACGAGCTGCTTCGGTGTTTGAATCATCCACCAATGTTTTATACCGTTTTGTAATGAAACATCCACGTCTACGTGTATTAGTACATTCGTCTGAATGTTTCATAACTAAAGCAGAATTTGCATTGTGTGGCTCGTAGGGATTCATGTGGGTCGCGGTAGGGTAAATCCCAACAAACGAAACGGTTTCGCAAAAGCAAGTTTGAATTGACTTGTTTGCGCTTATTATACGAGGATAGACGCTTAAGTGTGGAATGGTTTAGTGTGAACGATGGTGGCGACACCAATGAAGTGATATAACTAGTGAAAAATGTTAACGCGGTTTTAAGCAGTCAGCACCTAGATAGTACTATGGCCCCTGCAGTGGTCGATGTTTTGACAGATGTGTCTAATGACATAAAGTAGAAAAAAATCTGTTGATATAAAAGATACCAACTTATTACTGCTATAGTTAAAATTTCGACACGCGACTTAAAATATGACGTCAGAGGTTATTTAACTTAGGAAATGACAGTTGTACAAAGTGTACTTTACGAGTGTGCCTTGACTTTTAACTGCAGAACTCTGCAGGTTTCCTTGAAATCATCTCAGGTTGCCTCGAATGTTCTATAATCTTTATTGCCGTAGCTTCCTCAGGTTTTCCAGGTTCTGAAAATGACTAAAGGTTACATTCAAATATTGAAGAATGAATAGGTATCATCAAACTTCCTTTCCGTCGGATGTAAATAGGCTTTGTAAAAATTTGTAAATTGTAAGTGCCAATTGTAAAAATTGGATTGAAAACTTTTAGGTTTGAAGTTGAAGTAGAGATTCTCAGGTTTTTGCCACCTCAGTACTGCCTGAAGACCTTACAGATTCAGCACAAATAAGCACAAGTCGGGAAGTGTCGGTTCGATGAAATTCGAAGCGACGAGAATATTTCCGAAGCGATACGAGTTTCTGGTATTCGGGATCCTTTATGGCGCCTAGAATATTCCAGAAGCGATAATGCGGTGCACATAAAAAGAGACCCCAGCCTGAGAATGCCAGTCATATAGCATCTAACGCGACGAGCCATTGACTTGAGCCGCCCGGCGTGAGAGATAAACAGTTTACTCCTATAAATTAGATAATAAGTGCTAGTGTTAGTAAAAATAAATTAGTTAAGACATTTCTCGAGTGTTAGTTATTTTGAACAGTAACACGTTACAATAATTATAATAAATAACAAAATAACCAAATGTCCTTCAAATTTTCATCTGCCTAGTGGACATCGTTAAGGTTTACTCGTACCAACAAAACTCAAAATGCTCATGTAAAGTTTAAATAGTGTATATCCCCTTAAAGTTTACTACCTTGTTTTGAGTTATTCTCGAAATAAAAGAAAAGAAACACGAAATAATTAAAAGTTTATTCGGGTTCCTAATCTTCAATTATATTTCGTAATCTCTCGCGTCACGTCTCGATCACCGTCTCTTCGCTTCTCTCCCGTCCGCCGCTCGCTCTCGCCGTCGCGGTACCGAGACCTCCTGCCTCGTTCCCTCCGCGCTTCCCCGGGTCTTCCCCGCAGGAATAGTGCAGACGAAGCATTATGCTAACACTTGTGACTTCACTAACAGCTTTGGCTTGAATTGAATACACCTAAAGCGTAACGCGCTTTTAATCAAGTAGCTTATTGCTTTTTTTGTCTTGTCTCCTAATTGCTCTTCGTTAATTTGGGAATATTGCAATTTGTGGCAATTTATAACATTTTTGCAGTTTTTAAATGCATTAACAAAGCTCTGAGGTTAATGCAAACTGTTAAAAATGAATAAGTTAATGAATAACTTAAATGCTAATTTTATCGCCACATTTGACCATGATTGCCTTTGTAGTTAATTTGAAAACCATCTCATGTTTATATATTTTTAACTTTCATGTGTTTTTCAAATTACGCAAAAGGATTGTAAATATCTTACTTATCACTGATTCATTACTTTTAAAATAGCTTCTTACTCTGAACTTCGCCCTTGCGAGTCAAACTCCAATAATCCTAAAAGGTCCCCGACCTGAAATAGCTCCTTCTCTTGACTTCGCCCTTGTGAGTCAAACTCCAATAATCGTCAAGGTCCCCGACCTGAAAATAGCTCCTTCTCTTGACTTCGCCCTTGCGAGTCAAACTCCAATAATCCTCAAAGGTCCCCGACCTGTAATAGCTCCTTCTCTTGACTTCGCCCTTGTGAGTCAAACTCCAATAATCGTGAAGGTCCCCGACCTGAAAATAGCTCTTTACTCTGGACTTCGCCCTTGCGAGTCAAACTCCAATAATCGTCAAGGTCCCCGACCTGAAAATAGCTCCTTCTCTTGACTTCGCCCTTGCGAGTCAAACTCCAATAATCCTCAAAGGTCCCCGACCTGAAATAGCTCCTTCTCTTGACTTCGCCCTTGTGAGTCAAACTCCAATAATCGTGAAGGTCCCCGACCTAAAAATAGCTCCTTACTCTGGACTTCGCCCTTGCGAGTCAAATTCCAATAATCGTCAAGGTGCCCGACCAAAGAGGACCCCTCACTATAAACACGAGTCCGGTCACCCGACCGACTTCGAGTTCGGCCTCTGACCGACTCCCCGGGTCGGCCCCTGACTAACTCCCTAACTCTTAACTTTTCTCTTTCCAAAAGCCCTCGACTCTCCTACTCCGAGTACCAAAATTCGATCAAAATTTACCTCCCAAATTGTAATTGGTCGAAATTCCTCTACTGAACCTATGAATAACCGCGTTACGTCATAAAGTCCGCCCTCTTAATTACTTAAGTGTTGTTACCTGCCTTTGCTTATTTGACAAAAGTGCGAAGCAAGGTCCGATTTTCGACCTCAGAGATTGTTACTAATTCAGCGATTCCAAGTCAGCTGTTTCCGCGTCATTTTACGAAATAGCATGAGTATGTTCTAATTACCGACTTACGAAATGAGGATAAATCACGTAGCGTTTCAAGTCCATTCATATACAGGGTCTTTTTTTCCTAATGTTCCAAAATCTAATAAAATTTTTTTTTTAAAAATTTCCTTAAACACCCGCAGGGTGTTACAATATGTTCTCGAAATTAATTCATGGTAAAGGTGTATCTGAAATACACCTTTCATATTATACACCTTTACCATGAGTTAATTTCGATAACATATTCCATCTATGTCATTTATAAAATTAGAACACGTAAGAGACTACATTATTAACGTGAGAGGAGGTACGGTGTGTTGCGTACAATCCTCTCGTAAACGTTTAACATGAACATCGAAAATGAAATTGGTACGTATCCCGGTAGTTTAGTGGTAAGAATACCCGACGCGAAATTGGGAGACCCGGTTTCAAATCCCGGCTGGGCTACAAAATTCCATTTTCAAAAACTCTCTTACATTTGTTTCAGGTTTGAATATAGTTCAGTAGGTTTAAACAACTCGTTTCAATTTGATCCACCATCAGGGTTAAATAACATCCCCCTCCCCCAACCGTCGTCACATCTCATCAAATTAAGACGTGAACTATACGAAACTACGAATAGGGAATTCGGAAAAATCAGTTTTGGCGTAAACACAAGGCCAGTACCAATGTTTTGCTGCTTTGAGTTAGGCTCTGCATTGTATTATTTCTCTTGCAATCTTTCTTATGCTAAAACAACAAACGTCAAGTTTAACCAGAAGCATATCAGAGAAATGTACAACGTCGCCACGAGTTCATCAATATTAGTGGTAAAATGACAATGTCTGTTAATATTAAGTTGCTTCGAAAGTTGTGGTCAGAAAGACCTAAGAACGCCTAAAATGAGAATAGCAGCGAAGTACGAATCCTGAATTTTTTGAAATCTCAGAGTACGCGTTCAACGCTAATAGCCAAATTTAACCCTTTTTACACCTTTTCGACTCAAATGCATGTGAAGTGTGGAGACTCATTAAAGTGGGGTTTTATCCAGGAAAATTTCTAGAAAAGTTACGAGGGAGTTTAGAGGGATCCAACTACCCATGTCTCGTGAGGTGAAACAACCGTATGAAGGGGTGGGATCGTAATTCCAGGGGGCAGGCATGTGAGAGTTTATTAGAATGGGTTTTTCGGTAATTGGATCGTAGGATTATCTGCGAGGGAGTGTCAGTCAAACGATACTTGTAACGATACTCTGAGGAAGTAGGGCCTCGTTTCAAAAGTAAAGGCGTGTGAGGAATTGTTAAATAAATGGTATCGATTAAAAGAAAAATCCCCTCCCTTCCCAACACGTCTTCAATACTTCATAGATAAAACAAAGTAATTTTTTGTGGCGCTTCCATTTTAGGGTTGTTTTACCCTCTCAGCTCAGGAGTGATTGAATCACTGCAAACCTTCTTGCATGTCTTTCAACAATTTTTCTTGAAATAACTCAAAAAGGGTATTTTTTGGTCGTGAGCGTTGAACGCGGGTTCCAGGATTTCAACATACTTCGAAATCGTGTTTAATTGCCTTGAAAACGGGAGAAGGGGATAAGCTTTGCTGCTGTTTGCATTTTAACATCGAACGTGACCAAATGACGGTACTATTAATTTAATGGGTTTCGTACCAAGGAAAGCATCTTTTATAGGATTATAAAATCCTGCGAAGGTTCCATAATAGCAACAAAATTATTTTTATGAGTATTTTATTCTCAGAGTATTTACTACATATAAACAAATATTGGAGGGAAATTTACTTCTTCACAAACTTGGACTATTTAGGGGTCATTCAGTCATTCACAAAATAACGTGACGCCGTCTTTTGCACCTTTTCTAAATCCGCTCCTCGCGGTTGTGACGGAATGACACTTTTTGTTCCACCTCGTCTAAAATCGCGTGGCAATTTTAAGAAAACCCCCTTAAAACGTCTTAATGAATTTTTAAACATAGAAATCATTTTTAAAATTGTAATCGTCACTTGAGGGCTGGTAACGTGACAATGAGTGACTATTTGGGAAACGACACTCCCTTAGATGCGTCACGCAATCGGCGAATGGTTTCTTAACAACTACAATCAGTTTTGCTAAATACAGACAGATTAATTGACTTAAGGGCACCTTACTAAGATTGACGAGGTACCCATACCTTTTTAGCCTTGGGGGCTTTTAGCTTTGGAAAAACATCCTGTTAAGGAAAGCGGTGAAGAGAAGTTGCCGGAAAAAGTTTTTAACTCTGCCGCTAGTAGGTGTAAATGCAAAAATTACATTTTTTCGTAAAGTATCCCTGTAATGTCTGTTAAAAAACTGTTACAGTGATAGTTTCCCTAGTTTTACATTTTTTTTTGTATTACAACACTTTTTGATGTAAAATGTAAAATTAGGACAGGAGAGTTAGGGAAATGTTTACTGATAAATCTTCATAATTTAGGTTTGGTTCAACAATTTTGATAAACTCTGTCTCCTTTAAGAACGTTTAATTAAAACGGAATAATAGCCACGTTGGTGGCCTTCGTTAGAAGGCCGTTATTTTAAAACTTCTGTTTTCCCATTTTCCTCTGATATTTTAAATGGAGTGACATATGGTCTAATTAAATTAGATATTGAGGTTGCTGGAGTTGAGCGTAACTTTACTCTCCTGTTAAATCACTCGGGAACGATGTCGGGAATTTTAATTGTCCAATGCGCCAGCCTGGAAAAGGTGGGCTGGGAGCAGTAAAATTTTTATGTATTTTCCATCAAGTTTTCTGTTATATCTTCGTAAATATCATTCCGAGAAAATATTATATAGGATGTAATTTGTTCGTCAGATAATTTTCTTTTGGTTTTTACCATTTCGATTCTCCAAATATGCAAAATTACATTGTAAAATGGAAAAATACACAAAATAATGTTTAAAACAATTATCTTAAAATGAGCGATAAATGTGTCAAACCTAACCAACTTTTGTTTTCTTTGTACTCTTAAAACTTTATTCTTTTAACAATGAGTCTCTTCTGGTCCTGTCTACATGAACCTTTGAACTTTTTTTTAAGATTTCGTAGACTTAGACTTTTACGAAACAGCCTATCTATCCTTTTATAAGATGTGCCTCTTGATATAAGGTCTCTTAGGTATTAACATGATGGACGTCCTGCATACTTTTCTGAAAGTGATAGATTTTTACTTGTGGAGGAGACTAAAAGAGAACCATAATTGAGAGAATTTAAATTTCCATAACTACGATTTGACGAGCTGAACTCAAAACAGCCCTCTTTAGTAGTAGAAAGTAGAAAAAGGTAATAATTTCGGTTTTCCAAAATGATGCTTATTTTGAACATTCATAAAGTCTGTTTGTTCATTGATTAACCGGTTTTTATGGTTTGTTTAATAATGTCCAGGTTTTTGTTGTTTTTATTGTTGTTTGGCCCGTTGGCCTTTAAATACGTTTTAAATCTTGTGTCGTCTCACATGGTTTTGAGCTCCTGATCTTGATTAAAGTGCGAAGGAAGGCGCGCAAAAATAAAACAAGAAATAAACAGTTGTTATATGTAATATAATAAAACTATTCAAAATATAAGATAAAAGTGAAAAGCAACACACTTATAAAAAGTTTATATTCTTTTTTAATTTTTATGGCACGCTGTACAATGGAACAGCTTTTTTAATTAACATGATATTAATTACAAGTTTTGTTATAACTCCGGAACTAACGATGGTATCGAATTGATTTGTTACATCTTTTGTTGCAAATTTGTTCTACATTCTGATTATGATATAATAAGTTTTCTTTTCGTTTAAAATATCGCAGAAAAATCAGATAAAAGCAAGTTTTTCAAATAAATGGTCTTTAAGGAAGACCCCAAAATCAATGTAACATAGGTATTACCTTGTTTTAATTAACGAACTTTCATTTCTTAAACGAGACAATAGCAAGATTCTTTGAAGAGTATTTAAAAAAAATTGCTCTCGTGGTCTAAAATTTTCATATTTTCAAAATCTAAAGAGTGGTTTAATGCTTATGCAGCGTTCGACTAGTTCAGAGTGTAATGAGTTGTTATTTGTTATATTTCATTGATGTTGATGTATTCTTTTTATTTCTCCTTTCTACTATAGAATTTATCCGGTGTGTAGTCTTTAAAGTTTATTTTGTAAATAATATTGTGTTGGTTGGCTAGTTCTGTAATGTCTGAGATTTGTAAATATTGTTTCAATTGTTGTTTCAAAAGCAAATCGTGCTGGCGTGATGTTTAAGGGATTTAATTAATTTAATGTTATGGACGGGAACGTCCACGAATAAATAAATATTGGTAGTTGTAGGCATATTATTATTATTGCTATTTGATGTTTCAGACTGTTTTTTTAATTATGATAATCTTTTAGATATGGATGGCGATATGAATTTTGGAGAATAATGGTTTTTTTAATAATTGGTCATGTATGAGATCTTTTGAAGCTGGAACTAATATTATTGTAAATAGTTACTCTTTTGTATATGAATGTATGCAATCTCGCTTATGAGATCTTTTGAGACCGAAAAGAATCATTTGATAATAGTATTGTTCTGTCAACTATATTGTAAATATCTAGTTGCTCTTTTCCATTTGAATGGTTAGAATGAGAGAAAATTAAGGTATCTGTCTTACCAAGTAAGTTTTCTATACCAATTTATGTGGCACTCATTTTCTTTGTATTATCAACATAAGAGTGTCATCCACATATCTTATACGTATAAAGGTATTGGTTTCGGTATGCTATTTAGAATGTTTTCTTTTAGAAAGATCATAGCTTTTTCTGAGATCATAGCGAATCTTTGAAAATCGGAAAATGTTTTTGTTTGATTTCTCGAAAACAGTATACATTATACCTCTCAAGAGTAAAATTGTAACAAGTTGTTTTATTTTGAAAATGATATAAATTCAAATTGAAAATTAAACTGAATTTTAATTCTTTAAAACCGATCCAAGAAAATTGTATATCAGCTTTTAATATGTAGATAATAACTTGTTTCACAAAGAATACAAGAATTTTTTTATAGCATATTAGCATTGCTGACAAAATTCTTTTGGGGAAACCTTTTTTTTCTTCCAATTTCCAGTAAATGTGGCCGGGAAATATTCAAGAAATAAATTAATTTTTTCGATATGAATGCCGATGTTTGGGCGATCCTTGGATGACTTTTAAAACGGATTTCGAAATCGCTAACCGAGTACTACAAGTCGTTCATATATCACAAACCTGAATTTTTGTAACGATGAGTCAACTATTGTTACAATGTTTATCTGTGCTACCTGTGCTGAATATGGGCGGAAGAAGTTTCGACGCGACCAGGTGTTTTACGATGGGTTGATGGGCATTTTCGACGACATGACCGAAAAGGTGGTTTTATTGTACAGGTATTTTCGACGATAAAGGTATTTAACAAGCCCGTGTATTGGGTTGAATTAGGAATGAAAATAAGGGGATATATACGTCAAAACAGTTTATTTGTTACTAGCTTTGGTGTGGGAACAATATGACATTTCTTGTCCAAAGTTTTTTCTAAATGCATATGTACTATAATTTTTATTATTTTAAAATAGGAATTAGTATCTAAATAAAACATAATAGGTATACAAACTATTACCATAAATGTTACATCTTATAAAAAAAAAGTTTATTTACTAACACAACACAACTTAATTGATATAAGAATGATACGATATAGATTTTATAAAATTCAACCTACTTATTTGTTGTGACTGAAATTGGTGTACATTCTCTTCAAAAATTCCAATTTAGAACAAATTCAACTTGAACCCATCCTACCTACCTGTCTTAAGCCGTCGTCGAAATTTCTTGTAAGCTTATGTGACCCTTCGATTAAAGCAGGTACCATCACTATTTGTCGTCGAAAGTTCGCCCGCCGCTGAATATACTAGTTTTGTTGGTAACCGAAATCCCATTTCATCGTTTCGTACTTTTGAATCTTTCTCGGTTCGTTTGTCGAAAAAAGAGGAATTTGTTGAAGCCGTGTCGACAGGTGCGACACGTGATATATCTCCTAGGTGGGTATTCTAATGAAAACGTTTTGACGTAGCATGACGCGTCGGAATCTAAATATACATAAATCATCGCTCTGGTCTTCTCTCTCCTATTTTCCCTTTCGTAAAACGTAGAGATGTTCTTAATTCGCACATCAGATTTCTTAGCCTCTTCCGAAAATAGGAAATATCGTCTCGCCCTCACCACCCCCAACCCGCCCCACGGATCGCTATATATCGTTCCTAGTTCTACTTTACCGACACGTATGTGTTATGTACGGTATGTATGTATTTTCAATAAGACGAGGGCACAATTCGATGTCGCGCCTCTTCGATTCTTTCGGAATTTCAGATTTATGTATATACGTAAGACTTCAATAAAACGAAATAAAAGCACGAGAAGAAAGGAAATACGTACGTCGCCGTTTCTTTCGTCGAGGTGTTATAGAAAATCACACAACAAAAGGAAACGGATTTCGGGTGATATGTTCTATGTCGTCGTTCGCATGGTGCTTCTTTTGTCCTCGGGATTGCGAATCCGACATGTAGTTATAATTTCATGTGTCTTAATTGGATTGCTTTCGAGCAAACTTACTCATTTTGTACCGCGGAGCCGAAGGTTCTAAGAACAAAAAATGAGTTTTTATTAGTCTAGCAAACATGTACAATGGAAAAAATTTAAAAGTTCATGTACCAGGTAACGTAACAAATAGCAATCACAAACTGGTGGAGCGTCAGCCGTGAAGGGTAAAAAGCAGTATTATCAATATATTTTTTTACATTTACTCATTTTCATACTCGTCAAAAGAACTGCATTTAGAGAAAAAAAATTAAAAGTAAAATTTGTAGAGAATCTCTTGGATGACACAAAAAATCTCGTATGCGATCGAGACTCTGTCATTAGTTCAGGCACAAATTGCAAAAAAAACTAAACAATGGAGGTGTCCGGTTTTTTGTGACCTATTGTTTTTTTCCCATAAATCGATAGAGGGGAACGTGGTGTATCCATCAAGACTATTTTAACGCCATGAAATTGAAAACGTGATGACTCACCCGGTCATTTTCTTGAATATTTTCATGTATCGGCAACAGTGCACACTGGGGTAATAAAAGTTTGTATCGACCCAGTTAGTCAAATGAAACTTGTCAATTATCGTAGGAATGTAAATACGACAGGACAGAGGGCCGACTTGAAATACCTGTTATTTAACGATTTTCCAACGATCTCACACCTAAAAGACCGTTAGAATTCTGAAGTTTTATGTTTTAAAAACGTGCGAGAAGGCCGGAGAAGTAAATGTATGGTGTAGAGTGAATTTATGTGGATTAGCGACATAAAAGTCGTGGATCATTCCAAACTCAACCATGGGCAGGTTGCTAGAATGAGCCTTTACGTACCTAACTCCATGATCTACACAATATCAGAGGAGTAATCATTACTGCTGTGTTTTATTTTAAGTAATATAATTATTACCTTCTCGTTGAAAATCGAAGTAAATATGTGTTACGCCCAAGCATCGAAAACGCTCACTGAGCGAAAAAAACTACCGCAACGCGTTACGGACGATGCCGAACGACCAAATACCGAAATGACTTCTTTTCGCGTCGTGTCCGTTCTTGTTGACCACAACGCGTCGTGGACACTGCTCAAACGGCCACGACGCGTTCTGGATGATTTAGAAAGCTCATAAAGTGACCATGCTTTAATATGTTAAGTAAATTTACAGAAATAACTGAAAATTTCAAAATATTTATTGTAGACTTATTTCTACACGAAACTTTATTTACAATAATAGGTAACTGAATCGCATGTAGATAAAACTATTTTTATCTGTTTTTGCGGGCACTATTATTGTGGCATTTAGAATTGCACACCTCATTGGCCCTGCAGTTGCACTTTTTAGTATTACAATAACGCTTACAGTGGCACATGACAAATCCTTGTTTGGATCCAGACGAAAGAGCTGAAGCTTTTCTCAAATTTAATGAATAACTTGGAACATCCGATGCGTTTATAAAATTTAAATCAGCGAAGTTGAATTCATTACGAGTATATAGTCTTTCCAGCACGCCCTCTTTGGTTCCCAATTTATACAAGCTGGAATCATTAACGCTTAGAACTACAGCTAGAACACTCCTAGGGGCAATCCGTCCTCTGTCGACATCTGGAACTTTAACTACGACATTTTGACCGATCTCAGCAGGAGGTAGTTTTTCACGGGACAGCGGCAGCATTTTTCCAGCTTGCTTCTCCATTCCGGCTCTAGCAGTTTCGCGTTGCTCTCTGTTTGCATCACGTCGGCAGCAAAGGTTGCATACGACTTCTCCTTCAACTTCAATCCCACACTTCATGTGTACTTTTAAGTTGCATGTTTTACATGGTTGGGTAACTCCAAAATCTTCGCAAATGGAACATGCTGCCGCAGTGGATACTGCATTGATTATATTTTCTTCCCCTTCCTGCTCTTTTTCGAGTGTCATCCCTTCTGAAATTTTCTACAAATCTTCTTCCATTTCCAAAGATTCATATGTTTCCCTTCCCAGAGAGGAATCTGCCAGTCCAATTCTTTACTTGTCACCAAACATGGCCTCGTAAGGACTTTTTCTAATCCCTTCGTGGAAGGTACGATTTTTTTTTGCTCTGGGTAAACCGTAATCCCTCTGACCATTGTTTGGTATCATTGTAAGCTACCAACATATCTCTGACGTCCTGATTGGATAGTTCTACCGATCCTTGGCTCTGTGAGTAGCAGGGCTTTGCACAAGTTTAAGGTCTGGCCACAGATTCTTTAATTCTTCGATTATCTTATTAGAAAATTTTCTTCCTTTGTCGCTTTGCAGAATAAAGGGAACACTGAACATGCAAAAAATGTCTAATACATTATAAGCGACTTCTTCAGCTGTGTTCGTTTTGAGTGGTTTCAAAATTTTCATTTTTCTTTTCATTAAACACCTCTCTCGTATTATCGTTTTTAGCTACAATAGTAGCGACTTCGCTCAATAACATAGACATAACTTCACTCGAAAGCAGTCGTAAACACACTGACAAGCCTAGACAAGAAAAATCGGTTTATGAGCTTTCTAAATCATCCAGAACGCGTCGTGGCCGTTTGAGCATTATCCACGACGCGTCGTGGTCAACAAGAACGGACAAAATGCGAAAAATTAAGTCATTTCGGTATTTGGTCGTTCAGCACCGTCCGCAACGCGTTGCGTTCGTTTTTTCCGCTCAGTGAGCGTTTTCGATGTTTGGGTGTAACATATGCACCTAAAAGTGCAGGTATTATTGTCGCCAGGAAATATACGGTGAATGAAAAAAAAGGGCACGAATTTCTCCAAAACGCTAGCGGACACAAAGGTAACACGCGAAAATAACAAAGTTAGGTTATGTTTGTGTTTACATTTTATTCATCTTGCAAGTTGCCAGCGCTTTGAATTTATTGTTCCGTCATTACGTGCAGCATTGCCTGCTCATATAATCATATATAATCAAATCATAATCATATAATCAAATTTTCTAGGGAAATAAACGGATGTCATCACGTTTTCAAATTCAAAATTTGAAGCTCCCTTTCAATTTCATGCCGTCAAAATGGTCTCGTTGGATACACCACGTTCCCCTCTATCGATTCATGGGAAAAAACACATAGGTCAGAAAAAACCGGACACCTCCATTGAATAAAAATAATTTCTATTTGTTAAATCACAGGTAGTATTATCATCTATTAATAATAAATCAGTTCTCTCTTTTTTCACGAAAAGATTCCATCTGCCATGCGGGGTCACGATATGAAATGAAAAAATATATATGCTATGCAGTCTTAATAAATCGAAATTAAATTTTGTGAATTTATTTAAGTAGCGCAGGGTTGTAAATTCTACAGTACATGGTTCCTGCAATTACAGAAATCTTCATAATGGATATGCCAATGATACTTAAAATTGCATTTATTACATCGCTTTTTAAGTAACTGGGTAACCGTAGTTTTTAAATTAAAATTATTTTTATATTGTGTCTTCAAAATTTGTTAGAAAAATTGTCAAAATTATCGATGTCATTATAATACTGATAAATTCTCCGATACCCGTCGAAAACGTCGTTCTCTTATAACATTTTTGAAACAAATGACCCCAGCTTCTGTTAACATAACCTCAATATTTCGGTTAAGAAATATTTAAAATATTTACCTAGCTTCCTTAAATATTTCTTGAATAATTTTTAAATATAAGAGAACTAAGGATGCTGTGAAGTACGAAAAACGTTTTACTTGAAAAATACTGAAGAATTATTTTCAATTAAGATTTACTTGTCCTAAGGAAAGTTTCTGAATACAAAATCGGATATAAGTAACTATTTAAGTAAAGAAAAATCTTAAGGAACGTTTCTGAATACTACCCAATGTAGTTTAGATATGAATGCCTACTCATTGACATTCAGAGATCGCGCAGGAATAGGGCACGCAACGAAGAAATAAATGATAAATGTGCTGCGAATTCCGCTTTTCAAACGCTACCTTATGTCCGTTTACTTGTTTATGAGACGTATAACCTATTACTAGATATGTATATTTAGAATAAATATGTCACAATTTTAGTTATTAATTGAAATGCAGTTAGGCGTGATTTTCTGTGGAGCCTTGGCAGATTCGGGTTACACTTATGTATATGATGTCGAAAGCGTTTTTGCGTTGATGATTCAACTTGCGTTGTTAAATATAACAGTTTGCGATATTTACGGGTACTAAAAGTTCGACACTGACATTAAGGAGGTGTCGAACATTGCTAATTTTAATTTTACAACTATAAGATTATTGTCAGAGCTGAAGTAAGTGGTGTGAAAATACTTCGTGACATTGTCGGACCATACCCAGCATTTTAATACATAACCTCAAACTTGTACGCTCATTAACACTGGCATTGCCCGGCTGAAATAACTTTCGCTATTATTATAGGCCAAAACGTCCAAAATATGCCTCAAGAAGCAGTATTAACAAAAAGTTGAACTTACGAAACTTCGCAGGACCGTAATGTAAGGTATCCAAGGAGATTTTCAAGAAAATTCCGCTGGAGTTTTCGACAGATGCTACAAGCCTATATTGTATGTGTGAAAATTTTGGTTTTTCCCTGCACTTCCTTCAAATTTCCTCCTACGAATAAAAATTTAAACTGCAAGTGGAGAGAATTTTTCGTTTTTTCTAATGGTGCAGTTTAAACTTGCAAAAATCCGCCCCAAAAATGTTGTTATACATTTATATATTATATTCGAGAGTACAATAAATATTCAAAGTTTAGATAAGACCATTGAAGTGGATTTTGAGAAAATTTTCAAAAATTGAAAAGTAGAGTGCCTTTTAGAGAAGCTTTGGCCAAAAATGTCAAAATTTTATATATATTCCACATCGAAATAAATATTAAGATTAAAAAAATTTCCAAACACGGATAGAGGGACAATAATAAACTACCCTTTTATTTCTAGTCCAGTCATTATAGGGGGTTCACCTAGGAAAATCGACATACCCAGTATATTAAAACGTAAAAACTTCTATTTTGGCATCCTAAAACTTTCCTCAAAACTCACATATAATTGGATGGCCGCAAGTGTTAAAGTCGGGGGTCAAAAGTCACAAAAATCGTTTTTTTTTCTATATTTCTTGGAAATATCTCATTTTCTATGGGTTTTACGCTATTTGTATTTATTATCGATATTGTACCGAATTAAATTCTCTACAACTTTTGTCTTCAACATTTCTTCATACCTCTAACTGTTCGAGATAGAGGGCGGAGAGCGCTGGTGAGAGAATCATGTGAGGTCACCTGGTAGTCCCGATCAAAAACTCGTAATATTAAGGTTATAAATTATTGCTAAATATTTAATTATCATTTATTATTAACTTTTACATTAAATTCAATCTTTCTTTCTAATATTTCTAAAATTTATCAATGCAATAACACTGCTAATCTCTTTTTGTAATTGAAAAATTATTAAGGGACATACTTTAATTACATTTTTATTATATTCTCATTTACACTAATTGAATTTGAAGTAAAAATTCCGTAAACTCTTATATCAACAATGGTTGTACCAATTAGCCAAGAAAAATTCCTATCAAATCGCAATAATGAAGAGAAGCCAATTACTATGCATGTTGAGAAACTACAAGCTGTTGATATCACTACACAACAGGCCAGAGATGATGCGGATGTCCTCATCATTGAGACAGCTATTGAAGAATCAAAACATGAAAAAACAGCAGTTATAATAGGTGAAGATATAGATTTACTTGTGATTCTAATTGGACGTACATTATCTCATGAACAAGAAATTTTCTTTAAAAAAGTTGGCAAAGCAAATTTAAAAACTGAAATATACTCCTCCAAAAGTTTTGATAAATATCCTCGTTCTAAAGAACACATTTTGTTTCTGCACGCATTAAGTGGCTGTGACACAACTTCTGCGCTCTTTAAAAAAGGGAAAAAAAGTTTTTAAAGACATTTGAGAAACTGGCTAATTTGGATGAACTTTCTGCAGCATTTGAAGAAGAAAACTGTCCGGTTCAGAGATTAAAAATAGATCCAAAATTTGTGGATAGTATCGATCATCTCCGTTATGCACTATACGTCAAATCAACAAAGTCGAATAAACCTGTGCAGTTATCTAATATTCCACCAACGAGTGGAGCAGCTCACCAACATTTCAATCGCGTTTATTATCAAATTCAAACTTGGTTAGGGCATGACTTAGAACCCCAGGAATGGGGTTGGACAATGCGTAACCAATCCTATCATGACCTTGATCATGATCATCGAACCTATCATGACGATTTTACCACCTGCTCCAGATGAATTACTAAATACAATATTCTGTAACTGCAAGAGTGGCTGTGGCTCAAGATGTGGATGCAGGAAAGCGGGGTTACAGTGCTCTTTAGCTTGCGGCCAGTGTAATGGACAAGCCCATGGGACAAGCCTGTCTCAATGCTGTACCATATCAGACCGATATTAATGATCACAGAACCTTTGACCCAGAAATCATGAATGACTTAGAGTCAAATGTCGTTGAGGATGGTAATGAAGAGGGACTTGAAATTCTGCAGCAGCGGGACGAAGAAGAACAAGAAGATGAAGAAGAGGATGAGGAGGAGGAGGAGGAAGAAGAAGAAGAGGAAGAAGAAGAGAATTGAAATTAGAACTTGTTCTTCTCGAAATTTTTATTCTTTTATATTAATTTTGACAATATTAAATTAATCAAATGACACTTTTAATAAAAACGTTAATTACAAGTTTAATTCTTTTTTTTTTAATTTATTTAGAAAGTCATTAGTATAAATTAGATTACAATTAAAATGTAATTTAAGTATTTTCCTCAACAACTTTTTAATTACATGGCCAGGTAGGTGTTATTAAATAAATTGACATTTAATTAAAAATAGATAAGTAACCAAAAAAAAATTAATTTAGTGTAAAAGATGATAATAAATGCTAATTAAATATTTAGCAATAATTTATAACCTTAATATTACGATTTTTTGATCGGGACTACCAGTTGACCTCACATGATTCTCTGATCGCGCGCTCTCCGCCCTCTATCTCGAAAACCGTTAGAGGTATGAAGAAATGTGAAAGACAAAAGTTGTAGAGAATTTAATTCTGTACACTATTGATAATAAATACAAATAGCGTAAAACCCATAGAAAACGAAATATTTCCAAAAATATAGAAAAAATAGATTTTTGTGACTTTTGACCCCCGACTTTAACACTTGCGGCCATCCAATTATATGTGAGTTTTGAGGAAAGTTTTAGGATGCCAAAATAGAAGTTTTTACGTTTTAATATACTGGGTATGTCGATTTTCCGAGATTTGCACCTAATTCAACCTAAGATGACTTGACTATTCGGCCTATTTTAATGAAAAGCTTATTGGGAGGTTCTGGTGTGACGTAAAGTATAGATTAAAAGTTAAAACCGTTTGTGGTTTCATAATATGATGTGTATTTTTGACCCAGGGAACCTTAAAACGTCTAGAAATGCTAATAACTTAAATTAGAAAAATCTGCCGAATTACAATCATTGTCATATATAAGTGCTTTATATGAGAAAGTACAAAATTGGTTATGAATGTTTAGCGTTTTGATAAATGCACATATCATATCTCTGTAATTAAAAAAAGCCTGATAATTATAAATTGTATTTTGGTCAATATTAATTAAATCTTCTCTAATGGAATGAGGTTGGTGTATTCCACCGGACGCTGTATATCCATCAATATTTGCGTATTTCCTAAAATAAATTTGATTTTACAAATGACCCGCCCATTAGGCACCTGATTTATACCTCAACGATGCGACGCCTTGTAATATTCCCCCGACATTCAGTTTTACAAATGGACCAATAAATTTTATAAACACATAAATTCTACACCGATTTGTATTAATTCTCTTAACGTATTCGCAACAAATACAGAAATGACGATTTCATATGTGTGCGCGTGCGTGTGTCGAAAAACGAGGCACAAATCAAAACGATTTATGTTCATCAGGATTTAAAAAGCTATTCTAGATTTTATATATGTATTTAGTAAAACGCTAATACGACGATGTATTTCGCATTGATTTATGGCTCTGCCGTGTAATGCCTTAAAAATGTACTACTGTGCCGTGATATTCAACACTATTATGTAACAATCGACGTCCCATTAATTTCGATATGGCGAGGGTTCGGCTGGAATTCGAAGATTAAATTGTTCGCCATGTTTATCCGAAGTATTCTCGGCCAATCGAAAGGTATATTTCTGCAATTAATTTCGTTGATGCCGTTATGATTGTGTCGCGATGATTTGTTGAAAAGTAATTACGTATCAATTATAACATATTTTCAAACCAATTAAGCTACGCTAATATTTTACACGATATGACACAAAAATGTTAATGTATTTGTTATCATCACCTATGGAATCCGAAAGTACATAGCGCGGTTTTAAGTGGGAATTAATTACTTTTATTCAACAACAAACAAAACAGGGACGGTTCAAATTTACTGACCCCCTACTTTTACTGGCTAATAATTCGAGAACTATTTGTTGAACAACTATTTTTTTAAACGCTAGTCAGTTTATTAAGCAGTTCTACATAAGGTGCGAACAGTGAAATTCTATAGGTTTTTGAGTTTTCGTCCTTGGTCTAATAAATACAAAAATGTAGTCGTGGTTCCACTTGGTTCTTGTTAACCCAAACTCGATTAATTCCTTAAAACCCACACATTTCTCATTCCTAAAGCTTTGAACAAATGAACCTATCTCCTACAACACTCGCATACATATTTTTCTACTAAGAAATGACTAATGATTAGTAGACACCATCATTCCAACCGTAATGTTTAACACCAATTGTTTGAATGACTCCTATTGCTATTTCAGTGAAATGAAGAATTTAAAAATCTGTGACGATAAACTCTCAAGCGCCAATAAATGTAGCAAGATGATTGGATAAGTCTGAAGGGGAACGATGGGGTATAGGTTCTGGCAGAAACGGGGTAGCGTTGAGTAGCTGATCCCAGTAGGAGTTGCTTTAGCTTGTTTTCAATTTGGTGCTACTTCACAGTTAATTTAAACCAATTGTAACGTTTTCGTGGGTATAAATTTAATAATTACACCATACTAATTATGTACTTTACTAATTTATTTAACACTTATTGTTACTACCTAACGCTTAATACTTAATTTATTTTACTATTTATTGTCACGCGTTATCATTGGCTTACAGTTGGCTCTCGTATTTTGATTGTTCGTTCGCCATCGCTAGCTGACTTTTTTCTCCCTGGTTTACATGTTGGAAATAAGGAAAGAACAGTCCGGAATAGAATCGATTATTATAGAATCTTTCTGGGATGGACGCTTCCATTCCAGAAAGTAACTACCTGCTGCCTGTCATCTGGTGGTGTTTCTTTCTACCCGAAACTTTCTGTCAAAATGTGATTACATTTGTTAATTGTTTAATTACTATTATTAAATGCAGCTTAATAATTAAAAAAAAACAGATTGCTGTTAGTATTACAAACTAAAATTACATCATTTTCAAGAGTGGAAAAGAATTATTTTAACATTCAGTCATAATCAAAAGATAACTTCTGAAGGTATTGTAGCCTATGATATTTCTGGTGAGGTAAATAACCCAATGAGCCAATTTCCATTAAGATCGGGAAAGCCGTTAGGAACTTATGCTGGAAGAAGCATACATATAAGATATGCTGCATGCATGACCGCTGAAAACATATACACTTTTGTTGTAGCAGTCGTATAATGACAATGTTATCACCTAATTCTGATTGTTCTTGTAAATAATGTGATTTGTAAAATGTAAATACATATTTAAAAAAAGTTCTTTCATTTGTTACAGGACGTTCTTCACACGATATGCCAGTCGAGCGGGCAGGTCCTCAGAATAGTGATCTTCAAGAAGAATGGCGTGCAAGCGATGGTTGAATATCCTTTTTACTGCGATCTTTTTACATTTCTTGTAACCATAGGAGATGCATCCGGTAATACATTCAATTTTAGAAATTTCGAAATTGTCACATACCGTACTTTTCTTATAATCTGATTTTCATAATATCAATTTGATTTTGAATTACCGGCGTCGCTAAATTATTCGTAGCTATTGATTAAGTAATCAGGGATCTAAGGGACGACGTGAAATAGATGATCTTCGAAATTAGCTCGTGAATAATCGAATACGATCTGAAAAAAATCCATCGGGGACCTAATCAATTCATCATTTTTAATTTGTGAAAACGCTTCGATAAATAATATACTCGCGATCCGGTGTTTTTACGTCTTCCTGTAATTGTATAGGTCGTAGGGTACTTTGTCATAATTTCAAGTAGCGTGCACTTAACATAATTTCATAATTAAATATTAGATAACGATAACCTATATTGATAAAAAACGGCGATACGGGCTTCGCAAAGCGTAATTTATTTGTAGGGCGATCCCCAAACACACACATACCATTTTATATGAACTTCATCACTAATTACTGGTTTTAATAATGGGCCAATTTATCACGCGAACGCCTCACATATAGAAGAAGGGGGTAGAGGCACACAAGAGGGTGCAATATACGTGGGGAGGTAAGATGATAATAAATAAGGCTCCAATTATTTGTGATGGAAGATATACAGTGAGACATGTAAAAGTTCATAATTGTATTATAAATCATTTCCGTCATTTTACTACGTTACTAGCTTCACATGTTTGCCTGGACGGAATCTTAAAATCGATCTTTTCCCCAATTCCCAACGTTCAATCGAGTTGAAATCTTGTACACAGATGTATTCTCGATACCTATACATGAATCACCTATCCGATTCACTAACTAGATAATTAATCCATAATTGTTAATTAATCTTAAGTTTTGTGTGGGATTTGGTTCATGGTTTTTGAAACCATTTGGAGGTTGATCTGAAAAAGGTTTTTCGCGCTTGGAAGGTTAATTAATACGTACAAGTCCTCGCGACACAGAAATTCAATTTTTTTTTTAAGGCAAGTCTTTTTGAGTTGCATCTCTATTGGAAGAGAACAAAGGCATTGAATACAGTGACATCCATGAAGTAAAAAATCCAATGCCACCATTTATCAGATTTTCTATTAATATCGTCATTTCACCGTTTTCATCATATTAAAACGGTCAACATATCCCATATGACCATTATAATGCCGAATCATCCCTGGACAGGGATCTTCTGCAGAACCATTTTTCTTTCTTCTGGAAATGGCCTCCATCTTGAGAGATCGTGGTAACACCCAGACATCATCTCCATATTTTTAGTTTTTGTCTGTTTTGAGTTAGGGGAAGTGTTTACGCTCCTTTTGGATAGCTCCACAAGAATAGATTTTATCAGCTAGTAACTTTCGCTGGAGTTGGACATAATTAATATAATTATCAAAGAACAATTTGTGGTTTTTGCCTTCCAATCTTCAAGGGGAATCCAAGACAACTCTAGTACCCACTTTTTTTCTGTTATTTGATCAACTTTACCGGTATAAATTTGGAATTCGCACATGTATCCTGTTGAATCTGCTCGGACCCAAACTTTGTAGCCTCGCTTTATGGGCTTCATGGACATGTATTGGCGGAAGCTACTACGCTTTTTAAACCTTATCATGCTCTCATCCACGAATTAAAACTCGCTAGGCTTCATGGACGACATAAATGTTTCTTGAAGCTCAGAGAATAAAGGTCTTAGCGTATAGAGCTTGTGGTGGTTTTGTTCACCTTTTTGTGGTTGGACTGAATTGCATTGATGTGAATATTACTCACAAACCAAGAAATCTTCTTCTTCTTCTTCTTCTGCACTTCAAGGACTAGGCTTGCAGCCTGTTCCGTCTTCATTCTAGCCATCTTCTTCTGGGTCTACCAATGTCTCTTCTTCTGTGTGGTCTATAGTTTACCACTTGTTTGACCAATCTGTCTTCGTTCATTCTTTCAGTGTGATGGCTCCATTTTAATGAGTTTTCAAGCGATATAGTAAACAAATTTCTGAGATATGACCTTGTTTAACGAGAATGTCAACATTAAAGGCTAGCACGTTTAGTGAGTATGAAGCTTTTTTGAAACTTTAATTGGAATGAAACTCTGTAGAATTTTTGAAACAAGTTTCATTATTGATTCCAAGAAGTTTCTAGTGATTGCATAAACAAAAACTTTCTGAAGTATGACCTTAATATATTTGATGACAAAGATATCACTGAGCTGAAGCACATGTTACACGAGTGATAGATTTTTTTTTGAAAACTCAATTTCAGTGAAACTCTGTAGAATGTTAGAAATAAGTTTCATTGTTAAATACAAAACGTGAATACGTCCACAACTGTCGGAGTTGTGATCTTAGGTTTGACGAAATCCGCAAGGAAAGTATTGTTTCCCAGGTATAGTTTTTTTTTTGGTATTTTATTGTGATGTGAATTAAAACGTTTCAGTTGATCTTTGTTTTGCCTTCTTGCCACTTTGAAGGCCCGATTAGTTAAATTGAAAACATTTGAAACATTTGAAAATGTAATAATACTTCTCCATTTTAGGCTCCATCCACAACAGAAAAATATAATGATTTGAATTGATATGATAATATGAAAGTTTGATATGAATGATATAAAAAATCTTTCATATACAACTTTCCTTATTAACTTCTATTTCGATATATTTTAAAATAAAGGTCGTCTGCTTCGGACTTTGGGAAAATCGACTTCCAAATCGCCCAAATGGTTGATTGATGACAAAATCGAATTTAAGAACGTTCAGGCACTTTTTCGAGGAAAACAAAAACTACGATCTATCTCATACGACCTCAAAGACAAATGGACTTATTCGCATACAGAATTCCTTGCATGGAAAATACAAATTTCCTGGTCTTTTTCGCCTCGGGCGGCGTTGATTGGTCGCAGGAAGTTGTTCTTCGTGAGTAGGGTAACGTGTTGCGATATCGATTGATATGTATTCCATGATATTCCACCTGTGGTCCTAGTGAGAAGGGTCGATCGTGTCTAATAACGGAACACGAGAATTCAGTAATGGGAAGAGTTTCCGCAAGCATATATGCCATACATATTTTTGGAATTCCGCTGACCGATACGAGAGCTGTCCGAGGGGCCGTAGGTTAATTAACCGAACAATCCCGTTCCGTGATAACTCATACGGGATCCGAAGTGATGGTGATAATAAAAGTCGTCGGGTTTTTATAGTCCGGCATTGTGTTTTGGGGATATGAGGTTATTACCTCAGCGAATAGAATAATAGTTTTTTTCGCCTCTCTACTTTTCTATAATTCGCCGGTACTAAAAATAAACAAATTTGTGCTGTGGGACTATTTATAACGCCATTTGTGTCCTTTCCGTTTCGTCGTTTTATTGTCAACATGGCGATATCTTACTGCCGTTACTGTCACATTTTATTGTTTTTATTTTCTTTATCCGCCTTTTTTTATTACTACTACTGTACGTGTTACTAAATTTAAACTTCGTTAAGCGGCGTCATTTTGGCAGACACTTTGAGGATATACAAACTTCGGAATCCGCGATTTAAAAAATACCTAAGCATTTAACTTGAACGGTGCTACGTCTTAAAGAGCGAAAGAGTGATAACATCTCATAGTAGACACAACTCTAATAGTGTAATATCGGATGTTAAAGTAAAGATACCGGCTATCTATAACTTTTTCTTTGGTTTTGTACGAAACTTTTTTCATAGAGTACTTCAACACTGCCAACAGTGTATGACTTTAGTTTGCACACATTACAGTTTCGTTAGATTTCTGATAGAACACAAATTAAGAATCTGAGAACATATCAGGCTCCAAACGTTTGTTGTTTGACCAAATCTCCGATTTTCGTGAGACCTTAGATTTTTCTACAGCCTTCAGAAATATCTGCACTTCGTTTTGTAGGCGTCACATTTGTTTTTTCCCCCTAAATATTGTACTTCTTCTTTGGGTGCCATCTTTCAAAAAAGGTTGACGATAACCTGTGCAAAGTCATTTTTGTCCCTGGCCATTCTTATTAGCGGTTGAGATTCTAGACCGGTCCACTCGCGAATATTCTTCAGCCAGGAGGTCTGCCGTCTGCCAGGGCCTCGTTTTCCCTCAACTGTCCCTTCGATCAGAAGCTGCAAAAGTCTGTATTTATCATTCCTATATATGTGTCCCATATACGAGGTTTTTCAGGTTTTCATTATTTTTATAAGTTCTCTGTCGATGCCTATTCTTTGTAGGACTTCTTCGTTCCTGATATGAGCGATCCAGGGAATTTTGAGCATCCTTCGAAAGATCCACATTTCAAAACTTTCCAAACGCTTGAATGAGTTCACCTTAAGCAGCCAAGCCTCCATTCCATACAACAAAGTGCTGTACACATAACATTTCACCATTCCGTATCGGATTTTTAGGTCGAGTGATTGGGAAGTATATAACTGCTTCATTTTTAGAAAAACATTTCTTGCTTGTTCGATACGTGATCTTATTTCTATATCTGGGTCTACATCCTTCGTTATCCAACACCCCAGATATTTAAATTTTCGTGTATAAATGTATAATGGTTTCGTAGAGCGCTTTCGCCTTGCGGCATCATCAGTACGACAAACATGTACAAATACTGTATCGGCTCTAAGATTGTTATGTTAATATTCTGTTATTAAATAAGAAATATTGTACAGATTTCCTGAAAAGTCTAAAAGCTTTTGAGAGCTATCCTGATTTACTGAAAGTTTTCAAATATCTCAATTTTTCGAAAGCTTTTGAAATTTTCACGAGTCATCACCAAAAAGTATATGAGGTTTCTTAGGATATGTTACAGGGTGTCTAGGTTTGTTCCAAAACATAACGAAACTTCCTGAAAATTTCTTAGGCTTTTAAACTACCGTTCCAGTTTACTAGACAATTGAAACGTTTTGAAAAATTCTCACATATCTAATTCAGACGCCCAAATGTATCTGAGGCTTCTTTAGAAATGTTGCGAACTGATTGGATTTGTTTTACAAGCTCTATTATGTTTCCTTAAAGTTTCTTTGGCTCGTGAGGAACTTTCCACATTTACTAATGAAGATACTGACAGGAAATTCTTGAAAATATGATAGTCGAATTTAACATCTCCATAAGTATCTCCGGTTTCATCGGATGTAGATGTCGGCGGTTCCATCAATCCAATCTATTAAACGCTCTTCGAGGGCCCCAAAGTTTTTGAACCATTAATAAACGCTACAGGTTTGTTGGTGAAACTGATGAAATTTTTAAAGTTTCCTGAAATATTTCAGCTTTGGTTGTAGACGTGACAAGATCACAAAAAATTTTCAACGAGTTCCATTAGCCTCCTAGAAGATCTCTAGGCATTTGAAAATCTATACGCGTTAAAAGAATTAAAATTTCATAAAAAATTTCAACTGTTCTCACGGTCTCATAGATGTCTCAGATGTGATTGGTGATCCTGATCACGTATTTCTGAGGTACGATGCAATATCTCTGATAGGCTTCTCAAGTATCCCTGATCGTTCTAAGAATTTCTCCATGTTTGCAAGCCACCTGGAAATTTTTAGAATTGCTAAGTTTGTTTCATATTCAGTTGGCAGTTGACAAGTGGATCTCAAAGCTCAAATTTTCCTAAAACCCCTGAAATTTTCCCAGTTTTCAGAAAGATCTCCACTTCGTTGAGAGACGTGACAAGTTCGTTTTTGACGGTTGTAAACATTTTGTTTCTTTAAAAATTTTAATGCTTTTGAAAGCGTATTTAGCGTTATTAGACGTTTTATAAGACTTTCATTCGCTGAATTCTTTGAAATTTTCAAAGGGTTTAGTTAACACCGCCAAAAGTATATGAGGTTTGTTTGGATATGTTACAGGTTCGTTGGGTTTTTCCTAAAACACAAAACAAGCTTCCTAAAACTCTCCAGGCTTCTGAATCGGCCTCTTATGTACAACGTGATCAAGAAATACTGTTTTAAGTTGGCAATCCTAAATTTGACTTTAAAATGGTAGAACTGGAACTACTTCGGGTTGCTCGGCAGCTACTTCGACTTATAACAGTGACAGCATTGACACTTGAGCGGCGATTCAAATTTTTATTATAAAAGTATAAAAATAGTACTATTTACATTAGAACAGGATATTTTTATTGGCGTGGCTTATTGTTGGAGTGCAGTTCATGACCCCATTTCTGGATGGCAATACTCCTTGGAATCCACTTTGCAGCAATTTGAAGAAATGTTTCCTGAAGTTGTGTTCAATATCGACGTTTTTAAACAACACTGCATGCGCGTAGTTTAACGATATTTAAATACAGGCAATGTGAAGAAAGGAAAGTAACCTGGTTGACCCTCCGTACTCACTGAAAATGTGGTGCAAGACGTCAGGGCCCGACTGCAACAAAGTCCTCGCAAATCGGTTAGGAAGCTTTGCCTCCAAACAGGTTTGATCCTTATCAAAAGTTCACCAATTTCCACTTATTACTAATTTCCCGTAATCCGTTTCGTGACTTTACAGGTTTATGATATGAAAGTTGTTCCACTGTGTTGAAGAGCAAATTGAAATACCACCCGTACAAATTTTCGATGGTCCAATCCCTAGCGTTGCAAACGGTATTTCTTGATCACTCTGTATTAGCAAGTATTTGATCTTTCTGAAAAGTTTTGAGTTTCTTTCAATTTTGTTTAATATGCCCAAAAATATTTTAGTTTCTTTGGAGGTATCACTGATGAATTGGGTTTTTTCAACATCTATTACGTTTCCTGAAAATTTCACCGGTATTCAGACCATTTCTTGGTTTATTCATGAATTTTCTTTTGAAAATTTGACACTGTTGACATCACTGTAAATATCTTATATTTCATAACAAACGTTACAGACCAATCTATTCTGGAAGCTTAGTTGGCTGCTCAAGAATTTTTCAAGTCCTAATAAACGCTTCAGGTTTAATTTTTCAAAGTTTTCAGAAATATTTCCTATTTAGCTGTTGACAAATCTCATAAGACTTCTGAGTTCCGTTAGGTTTCTTGAAAATTTCACAGGCATATCTGAATGCTTTTAATCAACTATAATATCCAGAGAACTTTTGCACCTTTCTCACATTCCTTTAACGTTACCAATCTTAGATACTGGGTGATCAAGAATGACTGTTTGAGTTGGTAATCCTACCTAGAGGATTTTTTTGCCTAAGGGTTTGTAACGCTACAACCAGATATGGACAAAAATTTGACATAACAATCAGCGATAAGATTGTAGGTTATGTGAATAAAATTTAACGCTTAAAAAATGAAACTCGAAATACAGAACAATGATTTAATTAAACAGCTAAAGGTAATGCTCAAAATGCCCCCCATTTTGGTCCAGACATAAATTAACTCTTCTTTTTAGGCTCTCGAAGATATTCACCAGCATATTGGGGGTAATGTGTGCCACTTCTTGAACTATTGCCTCTCGCAGCTCTTCTTCAGTATGCAATATGTTCCTAAAGACATTGTCCTTCAAGAGCCCAAATAACGAAAAATCTAATGGAGTGAGATCTTGACCTGCTTGGCCAAATGCCCTGACTAATTACTGTGTCGCCAAAATTCTCTCTTAAATATCCCATAGTAGCACGAGCCGTATGTGCCCTTGCAGAGTCTTGTTGGAAATATCCAATTTGACGCTTTTCGTCTGTTAATTGGTTTATAAAAGGCCTCAAAAGGTGTTGGATATATCCCTCCGAATTGACGGTAAAATTAAAAAATATTGGCCCGTACACCCGCGTCTTTGAGACTGCCAACCAAACACCAACTTTAACCGGATGCAAATGTGTCTCTCTGATAGCGTAAGCATTTTCACGTGACCAAATTCTGTAATTTTGTTTATTCACATAGCCGTTGAGATGAAACCAGGCTTCGTCGGAAAAGAAGGTATTGTCAGGGATATCATTATTATTTAATGTCATTGAACCAATTGCAAGATAATACTCTCTGCGGGTGATCAGGAGGGGTTAATGACTGGACGATGGCAATTTTGTAAGGGTGGTACTTTAATTTCTTTTTAAGCACAGTTGAGCAACTTCCATATGATAAATCTGTAAAACCGTGAATTAGAACAACATGGAAAAGTGGAAGTCTTATGGGTAAGAATGAAAATTGGTTGAATAGGAGGCATAAGGACCAAACCTGTTTAAAAGGAGAGATTGCTTAAGGATTTGCGAGGACCTCTTTGCATTCGAGTTCTGATATCCTCGACAACTTCCTCTACTCGCATGCAATGTTGCAGAAAGACAGCAAAAGTGACCAAATTCTCCGGAAACAACTCCTGAAATTGCTGGTATGTCGCTTCGAGAGAGTACTGCCAACCAGTAATTGGGTTATAAATCCCGCTTCGAAAGTACGCCATTCCAATGAAAATATCGTGTTGGAACGTGAAAACCATTTTAAATAAATAAATTTAAAAAGAATACCAGAAATTTGAATTTTAAATAGCAAATTCGAATTACCAGTTGTACCATTTAAAAATGAAATTCAGCATTGCCAACTCAAACAGTCAGTCTTGATCACGTTGTATTATTGGAGACATCACAAGTTCATTAGGTTTAATAATGCTTCATAATGTTCCTAAGGTTTATTAGGCACCTGAAAACTTTGGAATCGCCACTGGTTTTCTTAATTCATTCAAAAATTCCTTAGGTTTCTATGCAGATGTTTCAGGGACAGGTTTTTAAGCTTTAACAAACGTTTTACTTTACTGATCAAAACTTTGACTTTCCTATCACCCTGGAAATTTTCAGAGTTTCCAGAAATACTTCTACTTCATTGGGATACGTCACAAATTCATTTTTTTCTGCAGATGACTCTATCTTAATTGCAGATAATATTGAAGATCTGCAACAAATGGAGGAGCTGAACCGTATTGGTACGAATTATGGTCTTAAAATAAATAGCAATAAAACAAAATTCATGATAGTAAGCAGACGTAAACTCCCATACAACAATGCAAGATTAATAGCAGACGGCCAAACTTTAGAACGTGTAGCACAATATAAATATCTAGGAAGCTGGTTGCATGAAGATTGGGATAATGACAAAGAGATTAAATGCTGAATTGAAGCAGCTCGAAATAACTTCTTTAAATTTAAAAGAGTGCTAACAAGTCGTGACATTAAATTAAAGCTAAGATTACGTTATGCCAAATGTTATGTATGGTCGGTGTTGCTGTACGGTGCAGAGACCTGGACATTGAAGTCATCTTCCGTCAACAAAATAGAAGCGTTTGAAGTGTGGATGTATCATAGAATGCTAAGGGTGCCATGACAGACAGAGTAACCAAAGATGAAATTCTAAGAAGAATCGGCAGAGACCGTGAGTTAATGCTTAATGTCAAAAAGAAGAAAACATCGTATTTTGGACATATAATGCGAAACTCAAAATATCAACTTCAACAACTTATTGTCGAAGGAAAAATAGAGGGGAAGCGAGGGATGGGCAGAAAGCAAATGTCATGGTTAGGAAATGTAATTAATTGGATGGGGTTAAGAACGATAGGAGAGTTGGTCCACACAGCAACCGACAGAGAAATATATGGAAATATGGTCGCCAACATCCAACAATAGTGGATAGGCAGTCGAAGAAGAAGAAGAAGAATAGCAAGAATATAAACTTCCTGAAAAGTTTTGAAATTTCACGGATTTTTCTTACAGGCTCTATTACGTTTCCTGAAAGCAACTGCTGCTCCTGGTAATCTTTCCAGGTGTACTGATTGCGTAATGAAGAAATGGCGTAGAAATCCTGAGAGTTGTCATCCTCATAAGTATCTCAGGTTTCATCGGAGACGTTACAGGCTTTGTTATTGTAATATGAAAACTCTCTTAGGCGGTCCAAGTGTTTTGTAGGCTTTAACATACATTCCAGGTTTACTGACCCAACCCAAAACTTCCCTAAAACCCCTGAAATGTTAACACCTTTCAGAGATATTTAAGATTTCCTTGGAGATTTCTCTGGCTCAATTTTTTTTTTATAAGATTTCCCGAATGTTCTTAGGGCTTATTAAAGCTGTTTCGGGTTTACTAGAGCTGTAAGTATTTATTCTGTCGCAATTAAAACAATTTATTCCCAGTTCTCCCCAGGGTAGGTCCTGGCAATTTTCTCATCTTTCCCGCCCTCCCCCCTGATTCACTTAAAAGTTTCCTTTCACGGAGAACTCGTGAAAGTCGTTTGGAAAATGTTAATTTCGTGTCAAATTCAAATTTTGATATTATGTTGTTGTTTTCATCCGGCGCTACTTAGAGGATCTAAATATTTATCGGTCGCATTAAATCATCTTTAATTAACAGCAAGGTGGCATTAAAAACTCGAGTCCCTAATTCATCATCGCGAAAATAGCAGTTTGTAAATTACAGTCTATTAAACTAAGGTGGTAATTAGGAATTTATACCGAAGGACGTTCGAAACGGGTTAATTGTTGAATTATTTATGCGCGGTTTTATAGGTATTAACGGTATCTGCGCAGATGATAAAAAAATTGAAACATTTTAATTAAACGATCGAATAATTTAAGCGAAACATACCTTGTAAGTAAATATACAGTTAGTTAATCTTTTAAAACGTAAAGCGAGTCACTTTACTACGGTAATTACCTATAGCGTGTTACCGACGATCTGTCTGGCGATTTAAACATATAAATATACAGTGCAATGATTCTACATGATAGTGGCCACGATGGAAATTACAATAATTTTTTATTGTGAATTTTTAATGTTGTAGTAAAAGTTTTACCTAAAAGTTATACAGCCTGAGTTTTGTAACATTTCAAATTCAAGTTCATATTGCTGAAAATAATTTAGATGGAAATGTCAAACTTCGTCAGTGATTTAACAAAATTGTATTAAGTAACTGAGGAGTCTCATTAAAATCGGAGTTTCGATGAACGTTTTGTGAAGTTTGAAACAGAATTTTTGTAACATTTCAAACCAAAATCCATATTATTAAAAAATTCAGACAAAAGCCTCACACTTTGTAAGCATTTCAACGACATTGTAGTAAACAGCGTTGTGGAGTTTCGTCACAATTGGAATTCAGATGAATTTAGGTGAGTTTTTAAGTCGAATGTTATGTAACCAGATTTTTGTAACGCTTCAAACATAAATTGAATTTTGTAATTAAATACAATAAATTTTATTGAAATTAATTTTGATGGTAACCTTAAACTTGTCAGTACTTTAATATAACCGTACTAAAGAGCTTCGCGGAATTTAACAAAATTGAAGTTTCGATACTGTTTAAAATTGAGCGCTAATAAGCAGATTTTTGTAACATTCAATATCTTTGAAGGAAATTTAGATTGAATCTTCAAATTTCTTTAGAACTTTAAGAAATGCTACAAAATGACTTTGAAGAGTTTCATCCCAATTAGAGTTTCGAAGAATTTTTTGTGAGTTTTTAAATCTGAGTGTTATGTAAATCATTTTTTGTAATATTTCAAGGCAAATTCGTATTGAAACAAATTTAGGTAGAAACCTCAAACTTCGAAAGTATAGTTCAGCAATCGCTTTTTGAAATTTTATGGCTACACTAAAACTTAACTCCAACCCTTATTAACAAATCATTTACATAGTATTGCCGGCTGAGGATTATTTCTTGGATGTCGACACGCGACTAATTGTAGGACTTGAACTTATTTTCGTAGAAAGAAAATGACGAATTAATGAAATTATTTTAAGGAAATATTGGGTTCGTAGAAAGAATTCGACACATTTTCGTTTCGCAATTGCAATTTATGGTTGCATTGGAAAAATAAATATATTTAACTTTAAATTTTTTTAAATTTTACGTCTCTCAATATGCAATAATATACACATGGCATATAACGGCCTTTTGAACTCTCTGGTGGGAGAGCGTACTGCTGGGTAGGGCGGACGCAATCTCGGCACTTTATTATCCCTAGGTAGGAAGGTGTTGTGAAGCTTAATTCGCCAACTGAGCACCCTACGCCGACAGGCCAACTCGCCACCACGGCATAGCCCTCGAAAGTAAGTTGGGAACGCAAGGGGACAAGGATCAAACATGTAAGGGGACAATGATCAAACATGCACTCACTGAGCCTTATAGGCGTCATCAGAATTTGCTTTAGAATATTATGTAGAAAATCTACTATATATTGTATATTGTATCTAGAAAGTTATATTAATCGGTTTAAGGCGTTTAAGCCCTTAGTGTCGACTTGGCCTGTCAGTTAAGGCCATTAGTTGCGACTACCTGTTATCTGTAGTGTTGAGTTGGCGTATTAACATTTATTACCTTAAAGGTAAAGTGTCGAGATGGCCTGTACCGGCTGGGTAAAGACTGCAAGACTGCAGCTATGTGGAATGGTTCGCTTCATCCTTTTAACTGATTGTCATACCTTCCCTTCGTTGAAATTCTATTAAATACGGCCGATTAATGGGCCACGAGCCGCGCAGGTATGCTAAACCACTTCAGTGCGCATCGATGTGTAAACAAGTTGTTAAGAAGGGTTGTGGTCAAGTTTTAGTGCAGCCATAAAATTCCAAAAAGCGATTGCTGAACTGTATTGCTAAACCACTCGGCACATTGTAGTTGGGCGGAATATTGCACTGCCCCGTAATCCCATCTTGGGCGGATGTAATCTGTCCAGTAACCTCGCGATGTACTTAATCCGGGAGGTAAAGTGTCAGGCAGACCTTCGAAAGGGACGTATTCTATGGAGTATTCTGTCCAGTGACCGATTCTGTACAATTCGATCTTAACTACACGATATAGTATAGTAAGACGAGACGTAAGCATGTAAAAATGTTCACGAGTACTCACCTACAAAAATAAAATTTCTCTTTTCGTTTTTTAGTAGCTACACTTTTTTGAAAATTGAAGTGGGTTTAGGTGTATGTAAAAAATATTCTACTTTTCAATAAAAAATTACAGGAATTTGATATTATGGGTTAGAAATTTGTAAAATATACTTACTTTGTCAAAATTATAGGACTTAGTATATGAAAATATTTTATTAATTTTACCATAACTTATTCACATGTCAATTCGCTAACATACTATAATATATAATTATAATTATATAAAATATAAACAAAATATTTGGTACAGTAGGAAAATGTACCATCCACATACAAAACATTTTGCACAACATGCGAATATTGGTTTCGCATGTGAATATTAAAATATTAAAATCAGAATTATTTATAAACAAGAAATTTTCACCTCTACTTGTGACAATATTGTCGAAAAAATTGTCGACTGCTTCATGTACCTCTTGTTGATTTTTCGGTAAGCTTGGTAGAAGTTTTCGATGAGCGTTTTAAATATTTCTTCTAATCATCTTTACATCGTTGACTGTAGCACAATCACTATTGGAACTGGAGGCAATGGCGTTTCGAATTAATTTCAAGGGTTTTTCTCAACATCGTCTTCAGCTTTTCGCTTGCACGAATTGGTGATTATTTCTCTGCACAATTTTTGTTCATTCATTGAATGATTATGCGACAAGTCACTCCTGCTGACAGTTAATTCACTACCAACCGTAAACACTTTAGCTGTACATTTGGATCGTCTTTGAGAACACCTTTAAAACGTTTCTCCACTTTTTAATTCACAGTCTTTATAAAACGTGTTACCTTCTACGAGGAGTAAGTCTTTTCCTCGGATACTTTTCACCAAAGTTGCCATATTGGTATATTAAATGAAACAATCAGGAACACCTTGGGAGGAGAACTGATAGAGTTAGAAATAAGGACCAGACCAGAATTACCAGGATTTCTTAACTATTACTCAGTTATCATTAGTAAAGCGTACACCGGACAGAATGGTTATGGGATTAGCGAACCCTTATACTTTCCCAGGTAAATAACGAGTTTTACTGGACAGAATACGCCCGCCGCCCATCTTGTAGTTGGGCGAGAAGTACGACTCGGAGGGATTAAGGGATTCAGCATTCTTGCCCAATGTTGTAAATTCTGTGAATATTATATTTCTAAAATATCAGAGGATAACATCAGCATGACAAACGCTTTCTTTCGCATTGTTCGAAACAGAGGTAGAAACAATTTTATTTTTTCAAATACTTTTTCCTAAACCTCAATTGTTTATCCTTGCCCTTTAACAAGCGATAGCAAATGAAATGACGCGTGCCCATACGAACTACCTGCAGCACCTTCCCGCCCAACTACAAGGTGGGATTAGTGCCGTTGCTTGGATCTTCACGCAGTAATCGGGTAAATCCGCCCAACTACAATACGCCCGTACCACTAAATAGCTCTAAGGAGTTTCTTGTAAATTAGCATTTTAATAGGTATTCCTTCATTTTTGTAAAATTTTATCAAGACTTTAAGGGAACTATAGTGAACGATGCTAGAGAGTTTTATCAAAATTGGAGATCAATAATGTTCTCGGGTTTTTTTTACATTCGCCGTTACGACTTCATTTTCGTTAAACCTCAAATTCCACGTCAACGAGACAAATTTTGTCTTAACATGACAGCACAAAACTTTTGACTCAACGAACCAATAAAAATGGAGCCATCCATTGTCTTCTATAAAGTCACTGTACTGCAGATGTGTTCTATGGCCCCATCTAGGGCAGCACGACCGCAATTAATCCTCAAGTCTCTGGCCGTGTCACTTTTAAGATGTGTTTTTAAATTGTATTAATGCTGTATGTTATTTTTTCTTGTTGTATTTCCTTAACATTGCCATACATTTGACAGTGTAGATTCGGCGGTGAGGGCGAAGGACGCATTAAACGGAGCGGACATCTATTCGGGATGCTGCACGCTGAAAATCGATTTCGCCAAGGTACGTACACTCTGCTTTATTTTCCTCGACGGGAATGTCCAATTGCGCTACTTTTATACTCAACGGAGATACGAAAACGTGAGAGCCTGGGATTGACGGTACGTCGGAAAACTCGAAGGTGATGTGATCGCCTTTGAATGAAAATGTTTCACCTTCCTATCTGTTAGTATAACTGCATGTGGTGATCATCACGTTAATTTAGTGTAAAGATGGGTTGACGCACGTGGCGCCTTCCACGTTTCCTGATGTTAAAGGCAACGTGATCTTTGCGAATGATGCGATCTCTGGTGAAAGATGCGCTAAAGGTTAAGGCCCGTGTATTTTGCGTCTCTCTCTGAGATCAGTAAAGCCTTGTCGAAAGGCAGAGGCGGGGAAAGTTAGTCTTCCGGTCCGATGATACAAATCAGGGGCGTTAAGGCCCAAAATGAAGCGAAAAGGATTCGGAGGCGTAATTATCAATCGTGATATCGAAACTTTGGGTATTTTTACGTTAAGCTTTTTGTGTTTTATAACTTGGTTCTTTGTACAATGATCCGATGTTTTGTATTAGAATAATTTTCATTTCGGCATATTTCTGGTAGGAAATATTTGTTTTTAGAACTGATTAATATAATTTAATCTTTCTAAATCTATCGATTCTCTCATTTTCAAAATTGCATACACAATTCAACATTAAAAACATCCCCTTTCCATGTCCAAGTTCATAGGTAATGAGAAAAATGTGCTTCATGAAAATTTTGGTTTAAAAAGTATCTACAGTCTGTACGTTGAGCAATTTGGCAAAAACACTCTTCTTGGAGTTTTTTATTTAGTAATACTCACTAAAATTTTCAAATTTTTGAGTTAAGTACTCTTCCTAGCCTCAATTTTTAAACTCCCAGAGAACTTTTTTTTCGTTTTGAAACGACGCCAAGCGAACGTGGACATTAACTGAACTATCAGTTGCTCTAGAATCTAGAAGAGTCAGAACATACCTGAAGTCACCAAAACTTTTCTATAGAAAACTCAACTTCCTAAACATTGGTGTGAATTTCCGAACTTAAAGTAACTTTTTGCCATAAATATTATCTCGACAGTTACATTTTTCCGAAAATCTCAAATATCTCAAAACCTACCGATTCCAAATCTCAAAAATCTAATGAATTGCCATAGAAAACTGCCTTTTTTACACATTTTTTTACTCTAATTTTATACTGCTTTTTTGAGTCAGATAATAATTAAGTGAACCGCAATTCTCTTTCACAAACCTCGATATATCTCAAAACATATCTCAAATATTTTCTATAAATACTAACTTTTCGCTTCAAGAAACACGTGTGAATATTGAAAGTTCGGAATCCAACTTTGTGAGAGGCTTAAACATTAACGTCACATTCCTGAACGTACCTACGCAGAATCTCAGAAACGTAATAATTTGCTCTAGAATTAAATTTTTCTTAGATACGTAAACGTGAATTTAGGAACTTTCGTATTTCTGCTTTTTTTGAGTAAGGTAGAAGTTAGTAAAACGGTCATTTTCATCTCCAAATACTTATGGTCTTAAGTCTTCTTATAGTCTTAAAACAAATAGTTTTCTAATATTTAAAAAAAATCTAGTCAAAATAATAACTAGTCAATTTTTTGCAGAAAATCTCAAATATTCTAAAACAGCTAAGTCACCCAAAATATCTAATATTTGGTGAATTTTTTATACCTTAACGTCAATTTTCTTTCGTTTAACTGTTTGTTGAGTCACTTAAAATATAACTGAGCCGTCACTTTCTCCCACAAACCTCGAAACATTTCAAAATTTCAAAAATACTGGTTGCCATAACAAGCTAAATCTCCTCTTTTAAAAACTTGAAGAAATTTCGAGACTCATAACAGTTAATTAGTCCATCACATTCTCTTGAAAACTTCACAATATCTTAGAACGTAATTAAAATTTTAGAAATATAATTGAAAATTTAAAAATATACCTACTGAAAATCTTGTATGTAATTTTGAATATAAGAGACGTAATGGTCCATATTTTTACATTAATGCACCAACTTACGAGTAGCAGCTTTTAAGTCACGAGTCACGAAGAAATTGATTAATCCGTCACATTCTCTCAGACACAACAGCTGAATTGTAGTTTTCGCGTAAAAAATTTTGATCCGAGTATATTAACCTAGCCGATAATATCAAAAAACGTAATAATTTTCAATATAAAAGTAAATTTCATATGTTTATAAAGAGTAGGTTCTCTCGACATTTTCTAAATATACCCAATATCTAGATCTAGATCTAGATATCTATAGTAAATCCACTGAGAAGAAAACATCCACGAAACACAAACGTCGAAATTCAAAGCGCGCGACCCAGCTAGCGAATAAGTACAGGGTCGCATTAAGAATGATCGCCTTGACTATAATTTATCTTTTACTAAGATTTTACTAAGGATGTTCATTACTTTCTTTTCTGTATACATTTAAAATAATGGTTTTCTCCCCGCAGCTTAAGTATGTTCCAGGTCTCTTTTTGGGAGGCGAGCAGGGAAGGTGTCTTTCCATAATTATTGCAATAAATCACAGAAATATGTTTATACAAATTTATATCAAAAACCTGAACAACAATAGCGATACGTTAAAATAAACCATCAACTAAAAGTCCACTATCGCCGTCAACGACTTTCCTGAACGCTTGTAAACAGATAACTATAGATCAAACAACTAAACTTGTTAATTTTTCTGAACCGACTCTGTACATCAACAATTCCCGCCAAAAGTTTTATGACGTTTCCACCAATAGCAAACGACGTGTATTAGGTGTTGTCTAACTTTACTACCTTTTCTCGTTTCATGGATGTTTTCTTCTCAGTGGATTTACTATAGATCTAGATCTATATCTAGACTAGAAAATCTGAAAACCTTGTAATTATCTGTAGGAAATTGAATCTCTCACACTTAATATAAATTGAAAATAGACAGTTTTTGAGACACTTGAAAATTAATTGAAATGTCAGTTTCTCGGAAACTAGCGATACATCGAACCATACGAAAAATCGCAAAAATCCAAAGATTTTCTATAAAACGACAAATTCCTTATTCACTTCGATGTAATTTCCAAGTTTTTAGAACATCATACCCAACTTATCAAAAAGCTCTAATAATTGATTTGTATAAAAAGTAATTTCTAAGGGTGGCAATAATTTTAAAACTGGTAGATAACTTTTTTTGAATTACAATTTAAAAAATCAACACAAAGTGAAGTTTTCGGAAATGTATATTTTTAATAGGGCAAAATTCATGTGTATTTTTTGAATTTAAATTCAAATATTTACAATATCAGCTCAAAATAGTAAATAACAATGTTTTCAGGTTTATGTATTGGTTACGTTAATTGCCCTCGTTTGATTAAAATTACAATAGCATTATCGTGCAGCACACTCATAATTATTAGCATACACTTGTCACAATTTACAAGGATTAGAGGTTTAGCAGTTTATCGGGGATATTTATGTACATATTTCGCCCGATATTATATTTGTAATTTTAATTTCGTCCAAATGGGGTACTTAATCACAAAGGGAATAGCCTATTAACTTTTATACTTTTCGGGACCAGATTTTGTTAGTAATCAATTAAAATTACGTTTCGAAAATCTAACTTTAACAATATTTGGTCCATTTGGTCCGAATGATTCACGTAGATGGCATCCCGAGTAACATGCTCCCAGCAAAAAAAAATGGCTTTCCAACTAGTGACGTAACAGTCTAGGTCTCCAAATCCCCCACGGGACTCTCTAGACATTTAAATTGCCATTAACATGACGACAAATTGCCTCCACGTTTTTCTTATTCTGGTCATTATCTCGTTAATGTCGTCTTCGCTTTTAGCGATTTACACCCGATTCGTCGTTGACTCTCTCCGAAATAGTTGTGACATGTGTCGTGCGCCATTAAACCAGGGACATTCGGTGGTATTTTGTTAGCGTGGATTCCGTGAGAAATGCACGAGATGAAATGTGACTGACTAACCGCGAATTACTCATTTTACATGTTATTGCTTGGAAGCGAATTACCGGTCGGACTTTTTTGTCGCTTTGGCTTAGGTCCCTTCCTATTTCACTTGTTGACTTTTATGCGCCATTAAATATTATCGTTCAGTTTAGTTTCGATATCTGTTGGAAGTAATGGTGTAAGACGCTAACAGTTCATTTGTCGCCGACAGATGTTCAGAACGTTTTGAAATATAAATAATTACAAATGCACTAAATTATAGAAATATTACCAAATAATATTTTAGGTTTCGAAAAGAAATCATGAGGGAGGGTAATTAATTCTTATCAATGGTACCTTTTTGTGATAAGCAAGCTACTATTAATGATTTTTGTCCCAAAAATTATGGTGACGTGACAGTTTTAACAAAATATCGTAGGCTTTTTTAATCATATGTTACAAGAAATTTCATCCTCTTTCTACCCTCTTGTTAACTTCGAAGGTTTCGGAGTTCCTTAAACCTATCCACGATCAAAGCTATAAGCCTGCAATTTTAAGTTTCTAGGTAATCGTGAAATGCTTTAACATATCCAGACAAACGCGCATATGGATATAACCTACTGGGTGATTTTTGAAAAATGCCCCTACTTGAATATCTCACTTGCACTGATTACGATTGTGATTAAATTATCCTAAATTTGTTGTACGTAACTGCTTGGAAAATTTTAACTAAGTATAGAAAAATGTTGTTTTTGACATACAACTTGTATGTTAGTTCCATTCCGACAATAGCAGCAGCTTTCCAGAACTTAATGTTGAAAATCTTAACCGTTATCTAAATGGTATACCAAATTTGACTCGCTTAAGTTAAGGCATTGGAAAGATGATTTTTTTTTCAAAATTCGGAGCCCCACTTTGATGATACGTAACTGTACAGGGTTATCAACTTGGTGTAGAGGTAAGGTGCATTAAATTGTCACATTTTGGGCCCCCTGTATTACAACGAGCTGTAGCGATTGTTGTTCGGAATTCCCTGTATTTACTTCTTCAACAGAATAACTGGTGCACTGAACACTAAATCTAGTGTTACTGTTAACGAAAAACGTTTAAGTTATAAGGTTTTAAAAATTTTGATTACTCAAATAGCCGTTTTGTTTACTCGCCTTAATCTAAAAACAGTTTTGAAAATATATATATTAATAGTATTGTAACCTCTATGCCGGACAACCCAACTCTACTTGCAATTGTACGCATTCCTTTATCGAGAGCTCATAGGCTTCTGAACAGGTCTCCATATGGTTTTAAACAGTTTCAGAACAGACATGAGCTGTTTTCGGCGGGTTAAAAACTGTTTGTAGCTATTGGGGCGAGATTTAAAGTTGTGTTGAATATGTCTGCATCTGTTTAGAGTTATGTTTATAAACCCGAAAGCTCCCGAAAAATGGGTGAGTGTGTTTGCAAGATTGAAGGTAGGTGGTACCGAATCGGTGTTACAATAATACTTATGTATATTACGAATATATGGTGCAGTGGACTGCATCACTGCACCATACATTTGCTCTGAAGATGTATATAGAAATATATGAAACGTCGACTTTTCAACGTACACTAGAAACTATATAAACCGTTGAAAAGTCTCGTGATTACATCTTAAAGATGAATAATAGACACACTGGGCACTAAATGTAGTGATATTGTGAACTGCACTGAATGTTTTTCCTGAAATTGCAAATGTAAGTTTTTCAAAAGTCGATTGTATATCAATTTTCTTTTACTCGCTATTGTGCGTAACAACCGTTTATAAAACTTGTATTCTGGAAGATTCTTAAATGTAGTGGACACTAAATCTAGTGTTATTTATTAGTAAGTGCACCAAATGTTCTTCCTGAGGATGTTTAGTTTTCGGAACGGCGCTTGTTCAAATTATCCGTTTCTTTGCCTATAGCGCCCTAAAGACAGTTTCGAAAACTTAGAACGGCATCTTCAGGACGAATATTTGGTCTAGTTGATACTAAATCCAGTGACGTTGTTAATTGCATTAGATCTGAAGATGAAATTGTAAATTTTTGAGAACTACGGGTTTAAGGCTAGCCACATCCACAAATTCAAACGAGTAGAAACCAACTCACCAGAAGTTCAATTTATTCTGCAAATATAATGAAAAATCGAATGTGCGCAGTGTTTTCTGCACAAGGAAGCAGCGTACTAGTGATAGTGCGAGAGCCAGCGATAGATTCCGGTTAGATGTTTTGGTTTACATGGTTAATTTTTTTTTGCTGACGGCTGGCATTTTAATATTTAATTATTAATTAAATTATTCAATTAATCAATTATTGTCAACTCAATTAAATCCAGCATTAATTGATTAATTTAATTAAATTTAATAATTAATTATTAATTAATTTAATATTTAATTATTACGAAGCCCCGTACATGGGCCCGGGAATAATGGGATTGGGTCTGAGTTGATAATTCTGTATACTGTATTTATGTACCGTTTACACGTCACTGTATTTAGTGTGCCCTGCACCAAATGTTCCTTAAGATGCAAATTTAAGTTTTGGAAACTGTTTTAGGCTGAGGCGAGTAAGGAGAACGATTGTTTAAACTTTGTTCCTTAATATTTGCATCTTGAGAATGAACATATAGTTACATGGTTAATTGGCGATGTAAATGTTGATCTTCAAAATGTCAAATATCTTAATGGTACTTTCTGTTACGTCTGATAGCAAAAGGCAATATAGAACAGAAGTAATAATCAGACATTTTGTTCTGTCTTATCTTTATTCTCTCACTCTTACCATCCGAATTCTAATAATATTCCCAACTCGGAAAATTTCCCTTTACGATCTGAGATAGGATTTTAGTGGAGGTAAAGTTCGCGGTGTCGCATCGGATTACAAACGGGAACTTTCCTCGTAAATTAGAAAATTGGTGCTTTAGGGTTTCGATAAGTTAATTCTACCTTTTATTTTCGTTCGATTTAAGTGTGTTCAGCGTTGAATTTTCCTATGTTTGTAATTGTTTTTCTTTATATTCATAAACATGTTTTCAGTATGCCGTTGAAAAGTTTACTCGCATAAAATAGGGTCTATGGTTACGTTATTTATTAACAAAATATTTGTGAAAAGGAAGTTTTCCGTTGATAACATTTCGAATGAATGTTTTTTGATAGCGCTAAATTCCTAAAGAAGTTTCCCATGCCCATGGAAAATTAACTTAGTTATATGATTATTTGGAGAAAACCTAAAGAGCATTGACGGTTCGATTGGTCGACAAAGGCAAATTATTTAAACAAATATAAGAATTGATGACATACACACGTCCCGTCCTGCACTTATATCGATAAATTTTCTAACCTCACCTGCCAAATCAAAGGAACGTAAACGTTTTTGTGCGTTTTAAACACAATTATATATGCTTTAAAAGCGTAAAATGTGTACTTTCGTACGCCGTTACGTCATTTGTAAAATTTAATGGTTATTTCTGCATTCCTTGTATTGAAGCACGAAAAAAAACACAACACCTCCATTCGTAAATGTTAAATGTAATTTTTTCGCCTTTTCGTGCATGTTTCGACTCCATCTTTTAGAGAAAAACTGATGTGTGGATCGCTTTATTCCACACTAGAATAGATACCCAAATTTCGGCTAAATTTAGTTTCTAAATATAACCGAATGTAGGTTTAATCTTGACAATAAAATTATAGCCTTAGGCACGCACACTCCTTAGACGTGCTAAAAGCCCCTTTTTCTTATTTTTCGTCTTTTCCGAGCGCTAAGAACTTATTAATTAATGTGCGTAATTAATTTGTTTGCTGTAATTATTTTTTTGCGTAATTACGCGCGATATGAAAATTCCGATCGTTGAGGAAGAGGAGAAGGAGGAAGAATTTATTTTTAAGATAGTAGATCTTTAAGCACGTGATAAATGCCCAGCCTCCAAACATCCTGAACGATAATTATTGGATCGCTCAACAATAAACTAAATAGTTCACACAAACTTCGCCCACGCCCGTTTTATGAAGATGTTATGAAGGCGATTTAACAAAAAGCCGGGAAGTTATTACTCCGATATAAATATCCGGAGTTGTTTTTGTAAAGTTGGACATTAAACGTCCTTAATTTCCATAGTTAATAGGCGATCTCCCGAGGAATATTCGATTTTAATCGGACGACAAAAGGGTTAATTTTTACTCGGAGAAGACGCTCCTTCTCCGCCGCACTTCCACGCACCATTTACGTCTGTACTATTATATAAAAAGTTTTAAATTGGATCTGGGGAAGATAAGAAAAAGTTTCGACTCGAGTGGTTGCCGAGTACCAGCTTATCGACTCGTTTATAGAAGTTTACAGAATCCCGTCTCCTTTCACTTTTGCCGAACACATTGTGACCGCTTTGCCCGGATTTGGGTTTTAATGACGGTTCTCATTGTTATATATTCGCATATTACGCTTGATAATAATACGACCCCAGTTGTTGCGCACAATGATATGTTCCAGCTTTTGTGGCTTACTGCAAAAAGGTCTGATTATAGCCCAGTAATTTATCCTGGAAAGCACGCAGTTTCTGTAATTAAATGATTAATTTCTCAACCTATCGGACTCTATGCCAAAGCCGATTGTCTGGATAGCGCTCAGCTGATGAAACAGCTAATACAAAAAGTGTAAGTGATAGTACCTAACGAAACGTAAAATCTAATTTCCAAAACCCAATTATAATTTAGAGTTTGATCTGATCATTGAAAAAAGGTCAATGTAGAAAGGAAAACTCCCGCCCAAGCTATCTGTCACATTTTTCACAAGAAACTCAATATCTGAAATATTGTACAAATCGGTATGGTAGATAAAAATAGGATAAGAGTCCAACTGAAAACAGTTGCCGGTGCACCCAAATTAGTAGCAAACGGTCTTAAAAAAGAATATCCTAGGATGCCTATATGTATCATGTAATTTACTGAGTAGAAAGGGTGTTACCATTTGTATATGCCCCATTTGATGATTAGCATGTATTTGGTAACTCTGTATCTCCTGTTACCTTAACAAAAAGTTCATAGAGTGAACAGAAAAATCTACATGGATGAAATCATTTTAGTTCCGAGGCAGATTGTTATTGTTACTTTCGAGGGTGAGATGTTACATTTCCCTGTATAAGATGAATTCAGTGGCTTGTCTGGTTGAACTCTATGTAACGCCCTTTGGTCGTTTTCCGCGGTTAGGTTCGGACGAATAGGCGATCAATTAAAAAACGAAATGAGGCACTCTGGGAATGACTGAAGGGGGAAGCATAGCTTTATACATTTGTATAATATATATATATATATATATATATATATATATACGTCATGTACAGAAACGATCGGTAGCTAGCGCGGCGCTATCTCTGCGTTTCAGCCCCCAATCGCCACCCCTAGAGCAGATAACCGACAATACAAACAATTGTAACAGGAGTTGCCACTAAACAGTTAGCGCGACTCCGAAATAAACCACTTTTTTCTTTCTTCCTCCATAACGTATCATGTATTCTTTTATATACAAGAAAAATATGTACATACTTCAATGTTTCTTATTTTTCACAGCTGATAGTTAAGAAATTTCGTTTACGTAGATTACCACCTAGTTGAAAATTTTCCCATGTTATTCTCTTATAGGAAAAAAAAATTGTGTAGAAACAGTTGCCATGGTTACCAAATTCTGACGTCACACTTTCCTCGCGTATTGTCAACGGTCCGCCGGAGCTTTTATGTGCTTTTAGGTAGTTGCAAGCAGAGTTGCGAGATTTATAGGGAAGTAGTGAATGCGCAGTGACTAAAAAGTAACGGACGCCTTCGGGTGTTTGGATCGCGGTAGAAAGATTGATAGTTAGCGTCATCACGGAGCAGGCAACCGACAATACAAAAACAATTGTAACACGGGTTGCTACTAAACAGTTAGCGCGGCGCGATAATTGGCCGTGACAATCGCTCGCCACCTCTCGCCAATTCAGCGTTTCGAGCGAAAGCTATGCTTCCAAAAATTGACGCAAGCCTTTTATGAATTTTAGGATGTCGGAAATAGGGTTTTAAGGTATGGATTCCTCGGGCACTAGATTTGCAGATGTTTTACGCCTTTACACTTTAGGTAGTTTGGTACTCTAGAGAATGCCAAGGTGTCTGTGAAAATTAAATGCATAAGTCGGAAAATACTGAAATTACTTCACTTCGGGAACAAAGTACGCAGAGAATTATTTACATTACGGCAGAGGCAAATGCCTATTAAAAGTTACGGAAAAGTGAATGAAAAATAATGGGAAAGCGCATGGAGACGGTTTCCATTTGAAGTTATTATAAATTGCTTATTTATGATTGCAAACGCTCGGCTCACGAGAGAATTTCTAAAGTGAATACTCGAAATACATGTATTCTAATTTTTTACGAAAGACGGAAACTAATTTAATTATTTACAAGACAGTGGAAAGCATATGTCTACTAAAAGCGGCCTTACGGGGAATTCGTACAGTCAAATCAGGGTTGTCTAAGCGGAAACGTTTAAAGTGGCACAGCGGTGCAAGCATTAAATGTTATAGGGATATGCAAGCCATGGTCGGTAGTCGGAAATGTTTGAATAGTAGCGGTTTTCAGTATCAAACAGTTATGTTTAAATCCGCGAGGTCCGGTCGAAAAATTCGTGAGCTTAATTCTCGAGCTTCAGAGAATACACGAATTTATCGGTGGCACTTATACACGTTCGGTAATGGTTCAAGTAGGGTGCTACGATCGGAAAATGCGCGGCCTTAATTCGTGAGACTCGGAAAATTCGCGGTTTCATTGGCGGCACTTGTAACTGATCGGTAATGACCCCACTAGTAGGAAGCGGTCGGAAAATGCATCGTGTTAATCTGGGAAGAATGGAAAATTCCAGGTTTTATCAGTTGCACTCGTATTTACAAGTAATACATGAGTAATAATCCTACTATTAGGAGGCGATCGGAAAATGCATGATCTTATTCCGTGGTTTTATCGGCGGTACTTGTAATTGACCCGACTATTATATATAGAGGCCGAACGGAAAACTCACGATCTTACTCCGGGAAGGTTGGAACATTCGCGATTATATCGGCGGCACTTGCAGTCGATCGTTAATAACTCTACTAATAGAGGACGATCAAAAATTGCTCGATTTCAATCCGCGAATGGCGGAAAATTCGCTGTTTTTCATACATGGAATTCGTAAGTATTCACGATTTTAATCCTTAACTATAATTGAGGACATTTGGAGAATACGCGAAATTAATATATTCTAACGACCTCGAGAGTTCATGTTGTATTCTGGACGGCTTAGTCGATTTTCCTCGTCGTGTCTATGTTTACATTGACGTTGGCGAGAATGAACCCTGGCGGATCGCTGCAAAGGAGGAGCGTATCGAACTGTTGTATATGGCTGCAACATTGAATTATCTCGGCACCATTTTCAATTTCTCCACATGTTTTGCCTCTGGCCGAATATCGGATTGGTTAATACGTTTCGGCAGATTTCCTACCGAGCATTCTGACATATTACAGTATACTTTGATTCTTTTTAGAATCTTCCCTATAGTAAGTACATTTAAACTAACGGTAAAAGGTCGGGAAAGGCTGGACTTGACGAGACCACTTGTCCCTTATGTATTTTGGGAGGGGTGTTTCTTGCATGTGGGGGATGATACACAAATTTTCCAGTCTCGACACCCTAATTTTCGAGTCCAGCGACCCAAAAAACATATAAGATGGCTTAGTTTGCGAAACAACGTGACTGGTCATTTTTTCCGAAAATTCACCCCTTAGGAGGGGTGTTTCTTGCATGTGGGGGGTGTTACACAAATTTTCCTCTCTCGACACCCCGATTTTCGAAATCAGCGACCCAAAAAACAAGACACCCCTATTTAAGGGAGTTTTTTGCAAGTTTAGGGATGTTTCAACAATTGCTGCAAGTTCCAACCCCCATTTTCATAATCAGCGCCCCAAAATACATAAGTTACATAATACATAATTACCGTTACTTTAAATGTACTACTACCGGTAATTTGTTTTGCGTTCCTTTAAAAGTTTATTAGGTAGAAAAAATCTACTTGGTTTCATCTACATTCGTTACATCTAGTCATCCAGTGCTAATGCAGTCTTAAATACGGTCATGTTTTGACATATCTCAAGGATATTATGCATCAATTTATTGCTCCAGCGGAAAAGGTGATCAACAAGTCTCTTGTGACGCTCAAGATGTATATTTGGTTAAACTAACACGCACAAATCCATATCTAACAGGCGTCTTAATGCAAACAGCAGGTTTGACTACAGATGGGAAGATTTAAATACTCATGGTGATAAAGAATTTCTCGTCCTTAATCTTAGAAAACAACTGTCAGGGGACAGACCAAACTGCCACCCTCCGTCGTCATAACCCTCGCCATCACATTCATCACGAGAATCCACAAGCAGATCCCTTTCGCAAATCGACAACGCAAATAAAAGTGAAGCGTCATCTCCTTCAGGAAACGTCTCCATGCCTCTCATGTTCTGATTTAGATTCGACCTTAAAAGACCCTTTTTCTATTCCCCCTAGGGTAGAACTTTGTCAATCTGTAACCGAAGAAAACATCATGGAAAACTTCTTCGCCGTTTTTCAAAAATTCGTCAACTCTTTAGACGAACTTACCGAACTGAAAAAAAGATGAAAGTGGCATCAGTGAATATGAGTCGATTGTGAATTTGAATTAATTCAGCGAATGCATTGTATTCAATAACAGTTTAGTTGAAACGATTTAGATATTAACTACGGCTGCGCTCTAAATCCGACACCGATGACCTATCTGTAATTTTGGACTTTTTCAGCACTCGCAGTTTCGTTCCCAGATAGTAAATATGAACGTCTTACAATACAATAATTAGGTATTTGCCATATATTTTAAATTAAACGAAATACATGTAAATTCATAGGGACGAACCCTCAGACAAATTTTATAATCTTAAAAAATCGTGTAATAGGCCCATCACCAAGTATTTCAGGTATAAAAAGCAGTAAATGAGCAAGGACCAGCGAAACGACCGTTCATCGTGACGTCACTCTGCATATAAACACGATTGGGGAGATTCATGTCTATTTCGTACACTCCTATTTCGTACACAGGAACTTTTGAACCTGGAATTTTCCTGTTTCGTACACTGAATAAAATTACATGAATTTTGACGCCTATTTCGTACACCGACCTCGTTAATGAGCTTCAGGTACGAGAAATGAACTTTATTATCTAATTGTCATTAATTTTTGTCAAAATAGACACTATTTATATATAGTAGGTATGTTCATATATGTACAATAAAATATACATCACGAAACGTTCCTACATAATTTAATCAAATTTGACAACATAAATCAAACGATTCAATGCTCCAATAATATTACCACTAACTTGTAGATCTTCCAATATTACCTTGATTCGGTCGACTAAATCTATGTATTTATTGGCACGTTTTGGAGTCGGCATGTACAGGTCACAACGGTGCTGCATTATTTCGTAGAATTTGATCTCTTCGGATAGAACTTTCATCAGTTCAAATATGTTTGGATGCATTTTCCCAACGCGCCTGTTCAACTTGTTATGCCATCCTTCCACAGCGTTCGTCGTCCGATGTCGTTCGCCATTGCATAACCAAATCCAGTCACTGTCCAGCCACTGCTTCACGAAATAGTCGTTGAATTGGACCACTTTAAGATTGTTGGGTGAAATCTCCATTATTTCTAGCTAAGCGTTGGATATCTGATTTTCTGCAGCACATCTAAGGAGATGATCACGAATTTCTTTGCTCTCCTTGAATTCTCTGACCAATTGCAATTTCTGAAGATTCCTCCATAGCGCCTGATTATAATGGAAATTGCATCCCTAGATTTCAGCTTTTGGAAACACAGAATTTACTGCGTTAATTGCGGCTCGTTCGTAGTCGATGTGGACTTTATGGGGGCTGAAGTTGTCCACTTTACTTAAAATGACGTTGAAAAACCTCTTGTATGTGGCTTCTCTGCGATTCGGGAGTAGGGCGTAGATCACAGGAATGACTCGAGTTGCCTCCGGAGTACTTCCCAAGTCAACGTGAATTGTGTAGAGCTTGTCAAAAAAGGACAGCAATTCTTAAATGTGCCACCCATGAAAATTTCAGTGGTTTCTCTCAAAAGTCCTGCTCCATTAGCCGCAAAAATGAATATTCTATCTTCAGCTTCGTCGTCAGCCAATAATTATTTTTTCATTCCTTCCGTCAGAGTGATGTATGCTCGTCTTTTGGGAAGAACATCTATTTCTAGAGCTCGGTGCCTCTCTCTATAGAATCTGCCTTTCACTGAAGAGAATTCAGGAACATTGACGACGAAGTCAACTCCAGCATCCTTGACTGAGGTGATTTCTTTCCTGTACATTTGGGGAATGGGAAGCAGCTCCTCCCGTGCGCGTTTCTTCACATTCTGTAGGCACACTTCAACCTGGTTTCTGGCGATAGTTGGAACACAGGTGTGACTGACTTTGTTTCTAGAAGCTTGTAGTTTGTAGCACAAGATGATGGTATTCTTGAATACTCGCTTCTTAGTGTAACGGTACCCCGAATGCAAAACGGCTGGATTTCCTCTTTTCGTTTCCACAACTTGAATAACACCCATATCAAAATACTAAATAGGTTACTGCGGTATCACTGGTCACTAGCTGAATATATTTGAAACTGATTTCAAAAGTAACAAAATGCGTATTTATTAGAACAGCAGGTATCCACGCCACGTCCCTCTTACTCGATTTTCTTTACTCCTGCTCCATAACGTTGAAAACGACGCCTTTTTATTGGTGTTCTCGTTGGTTTCTTGTTTTGGAAATCGGATTTCATCTTTTCAATATAATGATGGGTCAGTTTTTGTGGTTAGGTCGGTTCATGTAAATTTTATTGGATTTCTTTGTTAAGATCATAGTTTTATGCTTACTTTGAAGAAGTTGTTTAGCTGAAAAAACAAAAAAAAATCAATGAAGGAATAGTTATTAACACTTAAAATAAATGTTAGACAATGAAGGAAGAGTTATTACCACTTAAAATAAATGTTAGATAAACGTAGTAGGTAATAACAAGAGCAATTTTTCATTTTAATGGAACATATTAAAGGTACAGGACGTAGCAAAGTACAGATTTTTGTATTAAGTAAATACGATTTCATGTTAACTTTAGACCTTATTTTATCTTCCTTTAGTGTTTTTGTTGTGTTATTACTCAAAATTTAGTGTATAGATCCATAGATCAATTCTTAACAGCCCGATATCCGGATACTTAAATATTTATGTATTCGATATTTGGATAGCTATGGGCATCGGATATTTGGAAACCCTAAGTTTTCAATTATTCTAAAGGGAGGTGTGGAAGCGAAAAACAGCCGATGTGATCCGAGAAAATAAGAGTACCTGAAATCAGACACTTGCATGTGAAATTTTAAGTATCGGCGAGTATCGGAAGTTAGTCAGTACCAGCCGATATCCGTTACTGAGTATCGGCATCTTTACAGTCCTAATATCAACATTGTTCTCCTATCTGGATCTTGGTTTAAACCAAATGGTATATCTAAATATAATGGTTACTGTACAGTTCGCAGAGACAGTTCTGCACGTATAATTCCGAATAATATTGCAAGCATGCGCGGGGTTCGTAGCATTTCGTGATGTACCTAACATTATCTGACATGCTTTTAACAGATACACTCGTCTCGGACTACTTTCCAATCCTTATATCACTCGTTCTTCTCCGAAAATAAAATAATAATATGTTCCACCCGAACACTAGATGAAATGCTGTGAAACTGATTAACTGATTGGCTATGGTACGAATTAGGATCAGAAAGATTTTTTGGCAACACCCAGCAGTCCTTTGCTAACCACAACTATAACTATCAGTGCTTCCCGGCTCCCTCGAACCACCTTAAATTCTCCGTGTTTTTCGCATCGTATCCTACCCGCTAATAATAAACGTGACGGATTCGGATTCGGACGTTTCAGGACTTTAGCCGATTTCCCCCTTATTCGCCCGTCGCCTCCTTTCTATTTTTTTTCCATTCTGAGGGCATCAAAAGGGAAGACAATCTAAATTGGTTTTCGTGCCGTCCGAAATGTAGGAATCCTCTCTGACGTAACGCGACGTTCCAGTCCAAATAGACCAGACTTTAATGGGTCGCTTTAAGAAAGGCGAATCGGTCTGGCATTGTAACAACAGCCGGAGAGGCGGTTTATAATTAATGTGGCATTTATCGAGCTGCTCCCTAAATAAATGCTCGATACGTCTAACACGAAGAGGGGAGTATGCAGTGTCGATTTATGGACAGTCTTTGGGGTTTTGTTTCTCAAGCGGTGTTGGAAAGGCGGTTAATTCCGTTATTCCTAGTTGGTTTAGTTTTCATCGTTTTGTGCCCCTGCTGGGTGAGATAACGTCCGTGGTCCCTTTGTAGAAATTTATTTGGAAGAGGGAGCCAAGGGCAATCTGGGTAACGTAATTTCAGGTGTGACTTTTTCCCGGGAATTAATCGTTACGTTGTTACGAAACAAAATTTATTTAAGTCAGCGTCTTGCTCTCTGAATATGGACACTTAAGTCGAGCTCAACCGCTTTTGGGTCCTCCAAATCATTTTTTCTTGAACTAGATTTAATTCTAAACGGTTTAGAATAATTCCCATCAAAATCTAAGCTTTAGCGGTCGGCCAAAACAATTTTTGAAAATGTTCACTTTTTAATTTAAAAATTTATTAAAATAATTTACTTTGGACTTTTTTCAAAATCTCCACGGAAGGCCAACTGTAGGTACGACCATTTGGAAATGGAAACAGTTAAACGAACTTTAATGTGAAATCAGTTAGACGCGTGGACAAATAGGCGCAAAGAAATTTGGCCATGAGCCATGAGCAATGACCAGATTGTTTACTACCCAGATTTAAGCTGTATTGTATCTCTGAATTAAAGAATGGATGTTAGTTGGCTGGGTTTTTGATCGTGTTTAAATGAATTATCAAGACGCTAGTGGCTAATGGGCCGCGCCTAATTTCTTTCAACTTTTTCCGAAGTCTTCTACGAGGTCCAGATACTCGGACGCGGTTGATTGGGTAGTAGCCCAGTCTGTGTAGTCATTTTTTGACGTTTTACGACATTAATTCAGTGCCGGATGAGAGTGGTCAAATGTTGTAGGCTCTGATTTGTTGATCATGCCTAAATAGTTTTAAACGTTAAAAAAGTGTGCATTAACAAATGGGAGGGGTCTTGTTTTTGCTAAATTTGGACCCCTCCCATTTGTTAATGCACACTTTTTTAATGTTTAGAACTATTTAGGCATGATCAACTAATCAGAGCCTACAACATTTGACCACTCCCGTCCGGTACTGAATTAATGTCGTGAAAAATCTACACAGACTGGGCTATAGTAGGACAGCTAGAAGCAAGGAAATTTGAGCGCTATTAAACGCAGAAATGTTTAGGTGCAAAATTCAATCATAATATAGCGAATAATACGCCGGGCCGAAATATAACTCTAAATCAATGGGTGTGGGTTCGTTTCTTGGTTTTTTGATCTTTTTGTGATTCAAAAGAATTAGCGGTCAAGTTTCTTCACTTCTAAATTTTAATGCGCCTAAGTTTCTTGCTATTCAATTGTCAAATATCAATTTAGCAAAGACTCACTTTTGTATATTTCTTGTTGTTGGTATTTCGTATATTACATACTTTTACTTGGCATTTAAGATCGACTCGTGGGGACCATCAAACTGGACATTACACGTCTTTTATTTGGTATTTGAGAAAAAAAATTAGCAGTAAATGTTACACGCAAGGAATGCTCACGAAAGTGTTAATTAGACAGGCGATATTTAAAAAAGGAAATATCAAGCGACTTCTCTAACGTTCACCGGTTAAAAACTGCCTATTCGGATTAGAAGGTTGATTTCGCCTTAAATGCACCAACCATCGATGGTGAAATCTTTCCGTTTATATATCAACTGTTTTCGTGGTGTTTTAAATAACATCTCTGTGCTGTAATTCATTTCGGACAAGGGAAGGGGAGATGAGTGGAAACCTAATGGTCCCTACAAGTTTAAAATTTAATCCTGAAACGCGATCCGTAAAAAAGAAAGCGGGAGGAGGGGGGTCAGGTAGGGACAGAATTTGCTCAAAAGTAATCGACATGAAAGGAAACTTTTCGTTATTATCTCGGTTTTTGCGTTCTTTTTTCTAAACCAAGCAAGAGATTACTTTTTTGAGGGATTATATCGAAATCATTACCAGGCAGGCTGTCTGAAAATTGGAATTTTTCCTCTTTGAATCATTTAATTGTGGCCGAGAACTGAAAGTTTTTCAGCATTTCAGCAGATTTACCGAAATATTGACAGTTTTAAAAGTATCACAGTAATCCACTGCACACCAGGTGTATTAAATTTTTACTGAAGCAAGTTCGAAGACATGAGTAGACTTACAAAAACTTTTGAATAATATAAATTCATCAGCTGTACCAAACTTTTCACAGTTTCATAATGATCACCATAACGCACTTCGAACAAGGTGAATGAAGTTAAGGTAACTAAATAATTTTTACTGAAGCATGTTTAGAAGAGATCAACCGATTTATTAAACTTAGGTACGCGAGTTTTAGAAGTATTGCTGTAATCCGCTGTAAACCAGGTATAAACCAAGTCCTTCCAAACTCAGTTAGACTGCTAAAAAAAACATCAAGGAGACCGAAAGTGCACCTGAATCAATTCCGTTCTTTATCTTTTTACGACTATAGTCGCCCGGCACTTTTAGTGCGCACAACTGTGCTAGTTTTATTGCTTATGTGTGTGTGGGAGAGACTATGGGGACTTCTTACCAAATTATACGAGTGTCGCACGCACTAAATGTAAATACTGTCCTTTAGGATATAATAGTATATTAAAGTATGAGTGGATATTGAGCTCTTTCAAACACGAGCGAGTTTTCGAGCACGACGGCGTAGCCGGAGTACTCGAAATAGAGCAAGTGTTTGAAAGAGCAGTTATCCACGAATACTTTTCGCGATTTTTTTTATTGGTACCTACCTTTGAAATCATAAATAGTGTAAAATTACCCAAATACCCAATATAATTAATTTGAACGACACTCGTGACACTTCGTGACGGCCCGTCGCCCGTCGTGCGACCAATAGGCTCGTCTCGCTACGGCCAAAGACGCTCTGTTATTGGTTGAGATGGTCGTTGTTGATACGTTTCCATGGTGACTTTAAAACACGCGGGTGCGATAAAGCTCGATTTACGCACGCCAAAGCATGTTTTAAATAGGCAAAATTAGACCAGGGTCCATAATTTTGAAAACGGTAAAAAGTGAAAAAAAATTATAGTAGGATGAAACCCATCGGAAAAGGTAGAAAATACAACACAAATGAAAGGAAAAATAAATTACGGGCGATCTGAGGTCGGGAAGGGGTCTGGGGTGAGTATTTAAGGGTAAAAAAGGGTTTAGCTCGATTTCCTGCAAAACTGCAAGCCCTATGAAAAAAAGTTAAATGGCAGAGTTGTAAGTAATAGAAAGGTCTACAACTTTTGTATCAACACTTTTTTCACATAACCTCGAAATTGTTGTGAAAAATTCAAATAACCAAGTTTTTGGTTTTTTATTTTTAGCTTTTGCAAGTTTTTTTATTTTTTCACGAAATTTGGTGAAAACTTCCCTTTTTATGTCCCAAATATACAGTAATTTTTTTGATTTTAAATATTCAGTATTTCACCTTATTTTGACTTTATATCGAAAAAGCACTCTAATATTCAATCGAAAATTCTCACGTCAAAATATCTGCTTTTTTAAAAAAGTCTGTGTTTTTTGTTCGTTGAAATCTCTACTTTCTGATGGTAAAAAAAAATTATACATTACTAAAATGTTCTCAGAAAATGCAAATAATGAAAAAAACTCGAATCCAAAAATTTTTTTTAATCATTATGTATAACTTTGAGCTATTTATTAAAATTTACACTTTAATTACTCAAGTTGGAAAGCAAGCAAGTTGGAAGACATTAGCATTGTTACATACTTTTTGACAATGTAAGATCTCATCAGAATTACTAACTTGGCAGTTTTAGTACCACAGTATTATCTACTATCAATCAAGGTACTATTAATCAATCGGTCTACTACGAAACAGGTAAAACTAATAAAATTTTTACATCAGCAAGTTAGAAGATGTTTATAAACACTTGCAGTATGGAAAAAATTGTGAAATATAGAAGATTTCAGAAAATTTAATAAACGGTTGAATTGGCAAAGAGGAGTTATGGTACTACAATAGTTATAGACAGGGGTGAAGTTTTGATCAAAAGGTGACAAGTTCTAAACTAATTACAATTTATTTTGTTTGGGCAAATATTTTTGGAGAACATATAAACGAAAAGATGGCTGTTGATTACGTGTCGTGATTATGAGACCGCTTGTGTTTCAGGGTATCCGCGAATCCTCGAGTCCTTTAGTATTCGAGATTAGACAACCATAGACGGCGTACAGGGGCACGTTCGCTATTTGTTACCAATGTTTAAAAGGTTTGTGTATGTGGTTGTGTACGTATATGTACATAGGAATGCACATAGGCGTTTGTTATGAAGATATCTGTGGTAATAGGTTTTTGTCTTATATTAAAAATATAAATAGACAGTCGGTTCCTGATGAGGTACATCTGAATAATTTTAAATCACCAGTGAAAAATAGAATATTGCTTTGTTTAATGAAATACAATAAACAGTTATTTTGTGAATTTTTGCCATTTTGTGCAGACCCTTCCAAATGTAACCATTGGCTTAGATATGAGCAGTAAAACTCGTCACATGCTTCCAATCGTCTCGTTTTAACCGACTGATGAAAATACGCACCTTCTACTTCAAAGCTATTTAACAATACGAATAAAATATATTTTATCGCATAATAAATAACAAAAATTTAACTGAGCGGCCTTTTGAGCGTTAACATATTTATGTATTTGTATAAAGTGACCTGATAACTTACAGATTAACGTTCCAGTCGGCGCTTCCTTGATTTATCGCCACCGACATGCCTTTACGAGAACTATATTTCGTAAAAATTTCCAGAAAACAAAATATGTATGTACATAAGTCAGGAAATATATAATAACGATATTTTAAATATTTTGGCAGCGCGGCCAAGTGAAATGTGTAGGGAGATATGGAATTTATCGTGAATTATGTAAACCACGCGTTTAGTTATTATCAAGTAATTTGTTATCGTTAGGAATTCTGTTTCTTTTTTGTTTTCTTCCTACGTAAGGAATGGAAATTGTTTCTCGATCGATCACGAGTGTAGGGTGGTGGGAAGGGTTATAAATAGAATGCCCCCTCTTATTTGTCGTTTCCGACGTTCCATGTCCGCCGGGTTGTTTTTTGTAATGAATTGTACGATTATTTTAATTTTCCAGGGGATGTTAAGGGTAGGAATAACCCGCCTCCGCTATAATTTATTAACGCTCGAGGCGAATATTAAATCTCATGGAAATGCGTACATTAACAGCAGTAGTAAAATTAGCAGTACTAAAAGCAATATCAAACATTTTTCAAAATTGATAAACATGATACGAAGTTTACGTGAGCACATTCGATATACTTAAATATGTACATATTTGTGAACGTTTTGGTGGTGATATACGATGTTTGATGGGAACGAGGATTTATTTTTGTTTTAACTTAACGAACGAATTTATCGAACGCGCGCTGGCTTGATTACTAACAAATTCGTCTATCTTTCATCAGCAATTAATGAAAGGGAAGTAAATAAGAGATTTTATTCTCAGTGGGATCGTTTGGAATGTATCTTAAAATCAAAATTCCATTTGGTATACAGCGGAACTCCTCTATTATGGACACGTCAAAATGTGACTATATGAGGCAAAGAGAAAGACCCAGAAGTTTTAATTTAGTTACTAATATGATTTCTGGGGTGTTATGTTTTCGTTACGGATCAATGTGATTTTTGAAAAATACTTTTAGGAACAATGAGATTTGATTTAAAATTTTATAGAAAATTTACAGAAACTGTAATTATTGTAAAACCTTTCAATGTAATTATTGCTTTAAAGTTTTTTAAACCCTTTACTCTTTTTTACCCATTTAATATGAATGACATTTTCCAAATAATAGTAGCGATTAATCTAAAACTTGTAAAACTGTCACTGAAATTGTAACAGTTTTTCAACTACTGCGTGTGGTGTTTAACTTGAAGTTTGATTAAGAAACTAAGGAGGTTTTAATTTAAAATCTATGGAGGTGTGACCTTGTGCGTAATAAGAATTTTGAACTGATTACTGAAACTGTATTAAAAAGTCCGGGTAAGTTTTAATTTAAGCACTACTGAGGTTTCTAAGATATGGTGTCTAAGATCATGGATTAAAAAAATTGTCAAATTTTAAACTTTTGTAAAACACTCGCAGAAGCTCTTATAATTGTAATTCTTCTTAATGCAATTGCTTTCAGTTTCTTTAAAAGATTGGTAAAATTTGAAATTTACTAATAAAGCTTATGAGACCTGATCTACTCTTTTAAGACCTATAAGACTGTGGAAATGTCACTGATAGTATCACTGGTTTCAAACTACATATTATATTGATTTATTGAAGCTTATTTAAATAACTGAGGAATTTTCGATTTTTTTTTACATCTATATTTATTTATAGATTCTGAGTTTATGGAACTTTTAACGTAAGTAATGCTAATGTTGAAAATATTACTAAAATTTGAATTTGTTGGGATTAAGGCTAATAATTTGTTATAATATTTTTAAAAGACCTGGCAATCAATTGATAATCCAAAATTTTAATACATAGTTTCATTTGAGTTTTAATAATGGCTTCAATTTTTATAGTAATAATTTTGAGATATACACAGGACCAGTCAGATATTCAAAAACAAAAGCAGTAGCCACCAATAATTGTAAAAGTTTGTAGAAAATTTAAAGAAACACATTGTAGTGAAATTACTGAAAGTTATTGATTAGAACATCTGTAAAATATTAATGAAGTTTCGACTTGCTAACTTGCGGAATTTCTGGAATATGAGCTTCTAGTGTGTGTGTCTATTTTTAAACATTCATTAATTTTCTTTATTTTATTATTTTTTAATTCAAAGTATTGAAAGTTATTATTTTAAGAAATTACACTCCATCCAAATTTAATTTAGCAAACTCCCGGTGGGAAACTCCTTCATTGATTGGTGTGAGTTTCTCGCTAATGTTGATGAAGTTCGATTTGAAAATATGAATTTGTAGTTTGCGAGTGACAAGAATTTCTGACATCCCACTTTCAAAAAATTGTAACAAAATGATGCGCCATCAAAATTTAATTTAAGAAAAAGCATTAGTGGCTAATTTTAGCTTGTAGGACATTTTCTGAAAATCCTGTTGCTGTGAAACTTCTCCATGTATTTAAGTTTCTTTGGATGAATATAAACAAATTAGGTTCAAATTATGGAGTATAGAAATTGCATAGCCGTACATATATGTGACCGTATTAAACAACAATTATTTATGTAAGTACTCCGAGAAATACATCATTGTACCTATTAACCATGGTTACCTATGAGAGTGTACGACTTCTATTAATACGATCGTTGCAGGAAAACGCGTGTTATTTTCATAATATCTTGAAAAATTGCACGATTCCGCGAATTCCCGAACAAACTTCCCGTGCATATTTCGTGACTCACCATTCGGTATTGCTGAGTTGTTCTCCCAACGAAAATAATAACCCCGTAACTCTCTGGAGGCCGTCCAAGGAAACAGTCATTGATATTGGACGTTTATGTATTTTACAAGCCCGATTCGCCCATAAATATCATTTTCGATTATACCGATTTGGTATCCAGGTCTTGTAGGGTTTATACAATTTTCACAATAATTTCCCAAGATCTTTCCGAAACATAGCGAGTCTCTTCGATCCGGTTCGTGGTGGCAGCGGAAAATACAATATTTAAGACAAACCGATATGGTAAATGAGTGTAAAACCTTTTTTTACGTGAGCCAATATTGATACTTTATTAAACTATTTATTACACTAATATTAACAGGTAACGCTGTTTATGTAGGTATGTCTATATCACAGACCATTAATATAACTAGACCCGGTGTTCCCATTAGAAAGTGATGTTTGTTTACATGCCAAAATAGCCGATAGGCGCGGTGTAAAGGGGGAAGGAAATATGGCCGCCGTTGACGAATTTTGACAGGGTACAAAATAGCTATCCATAGGCGTATCAATAATAAGAGGCAAAAAGGAAACAAAATTAAGAAAATAATTTATTTAATTATTTAGATCAACGGGCAATGAAGCCCTTTAAATGCTAGGTAACAAAGGTGCGAAATAAGAGACAAATGAATTATAGAAGGAACATAGATTATCAAAATCATCATGACAGTAATAATGCATACAATAAGTATAGTCCAAGACCCATCTGTCAGAAATTTGCTTTAGATTGACATAAGAGGTAACCGCAATGTTTTTACATGAATACCTCGGGAATAATGTCTAGAATAAGGATTGGCTTATCCTCCAAAGCGCAGAGGTTGGGAACATTGTTTAAAATGCAACAATTTAAAAAGGAATTAAAAAAAACGTTTTTTCCCAACTTTTTTGCTTCTAACTTTTTAAGTTTTGAATTTAGAAGAAAGTTGAAGAGAGGAAAAAGTTGCAGAATCGCTTTTTACATACCTAAAGTGGCGTAGGTTATAAATTCAAAAATTTATTAGCGGTTTTGCCAAACAGTAATAAACAACAAAAAATTGACCCAAAAAAGTGTTTTTTTTACTTATTATTTTCGGCACTTTTAAATGTAGTTAGGACTTCCATATCACAGGTACAAAATCTTGAAGTTATAATAAAAGAATCCCGTAACTTTCATTTCGATCGGTTTATTAGATTTTGCATAATAATTTTGCAATCCAGAAAAATCGAGAAATATAGAAAATTATCAAAATTGATTAAATTTTTTTCCACTATTCGATTTTAATAAAACTAGCGGTCATATATAAGAGGAAACAAGCTTTCATGTACTTTTGTCAGAATTAAAAAATATTTATTAGAACGGTTACAGTCATTGTTTAAAGTTGGTGTCGTTTTTTTTTGCTTATAAACAAATAGATTATCTCGGCGATTTTTTTGTTAAATGAAATTCTGAAAACATAGCCGGAAAGTACTCGGAAAGACGCTTCTTTTTGTATATAATAAGTTGCTATTTTGTTCATTACTTTCTGAGATATAACTCCTCAAAGTTGATTTAGTGTTTAATAAAATGGTTAATAATGGTTAATAAAATTACTATTTTTTCTCATATCTTAAGAAATAATTGTTTCTCACCAGTAACCAGTATAATATTTTTGTTGAAATTTACATTAAAAAGATTGAAATTTAAATTTAAATAAATTTCACGCTTCCAATTTTGACAAATTCATAAATTTGATATTTCTATTAAACACAGTTACAGGGTAGAAATTAATTACCTCGTAGTACTTTTAGGTTCAAAAACTTGATGCATCGGTAATAGAACAGCATCTCTCTTTAAATATCTAGCATTGTCGGTTGCACCTATTTTAGACACAAAATCATCTTTATTGAAATGTTTTGAGCAAATATAGGACGATTTTGTTATGTTATCATTTTCGCTAAGTCCCAAAACAGAAATCCAAATATTTCTTTTAATTGGATCTACTGGAAACCTAAAATAATAACACTGATAGAACGCCAATGAGATGATACATAACCTCAAAAAATGTCATTAATAAATCTCTTTATTTACCTATGAAAAGACAATCTCGAGGCTTTCCTTACATCGCTATAAACGTTGCATATCTTGCACCTATTAACCATTGTTAAGTGTTTTCTATTTTTATCAAAATACACACATAAACCGCGTACACAACGAATTCTATCACGTGAAAGACTAAGGCGCGATGTTGCCACTCATAACAAAAGTCTATATTATTTTAGATTTACGTACAACTGACCAACCGCAGGCGAAGTATGTTTTGTATCGCAATTTCGATACATTATATCATCCACTTCGATATTTCAAATGGAGTGTGGAGTGGCGATGGTCAGGGAAAGAATAAGAATGACAATATCTTGGAACAGAAAAATGCTTTTTTTTCATTGAGAACATTTGCCATTGGAGTGTAGTAAATTTTTCATTGGCAAAGATACTGAAAATTAAAATTGGTCCCAATTTTTTATGTCGTAGTTGACATATTCTGTTACTTTCAGGGCTATTTCGAAGTTTCTGTGGTTTATTTTTTATTATATTTAGCTTATGGCTTAACATCACAGTACAACAGTGCAAAAAAATAAAGAAAAAACAAAAACAAAAGCATATCGTATGCGATTACAAACTAAGACATCAGACATTAAGTTGTATATAGTAGAACACCATTCAAGATACAAACAAATATCTAGAGTAGATAGTAGATATATATTCAATTGATTCCTGGGTTGCCATCAGGAAATCTTGTGGGTCACCTGTGAATGTCCTTAGCGGACATTCTTGCACTATTTGTTTGACTGTCTGTTTCTCAGCATCACAGTCGCAGGCCGCAGAGGGGCGCTTACCCACCTATACAAGGAGCCGGCGCACCTTTCACAGTTGGTTCTGATGCGGTTAAGGGTTGACCAGATCTTGGGGGGACGGTCAAATCCTTCTGGTTTGCTAGAGATGCATGGCATGCTATGGTAACTCAGGTAACTGGGTGCTGTGTTACTTTCCCATTCTTCTTTCCACCGAGCATTTACGTCAAAGTTAGTTTGGTGATGCGCCAGTGCCGTCTTGTGGGGAGGGGGTTGCTGGATCGGAGTCGGTTTGTCAGGACTTCAGGAATATCGTTGTGGACTTGCAGTTGGGGATTGTCCATGATTTTCGTAAATTCTCTGACTAGGGCATGTTCTCGGCTCAGTTTGGTTGGAGCTATATTGCTGAGAAGAGGCAGCCATATTGTTGGGGTTGATCTGATCGTTCCTGATATAGCGTTCATAGTTTGATTGGGTATTTTTTGGGTTATATTATTTAGAATTATGTTATTACGTGTTCTTAGTTTTGCTATTGTTTTTACTAAGTGTTTTTGAAATGTCAGCTTCCCGTCCAGGGTAACTCCAAGGTATTTTGGATGTTTATTGTGCGTGAGTAATATATTATCAAGATACACAAGTAGTTCTCTATTTGCCATTTTGTTGGTAAGACGAAAGGCCGATACTTCCGTCTTGGTTGTATTCTCCATTTTCTAAAGTACTCGCTAAGGGTTGTTAGGTCACTCGTGAGAATACTTTCAGCAGATTCTGAGGTTTTTCTGAATCAAATAAAGTATATTCAAAACCATTTGTCGAGTTCAATGGAACTTTTTTTAAATTTCGCTACGAGCTTATGAATTAAATTTCTTAATAGATCCGAACCAAGTTTGGCATCTTCTTTTGTACCCAAAAATTGAATCTCCACAATGGTTTCTCGTTGAAACGACCCCGCGGCCGAAACCACCTGAAAATTGAAAATGCTACTTTTCGCCATTTTGCCTCCATATATGTACATTTGTTTGGCATACATATGACAACGTCTTCGGCGTAGAGAGAACTTTATAACAGTCGAGATATTTGACAGCTCCCAGGCGGTTTATCAACAGCGGCATCATCTCTCGATGAAGACAGAATTTCCAACCAAGCTCCAGTCAAGCTATTTGACAGAACCCAGTTCTTTTAAAATGAAACATTAAATCGAAGGCGAAGAAAATTAAATTATTATGGACTAGAGAGACGATCCAAAAGAGAGAAGTAATACCCACGAAGCATATAAGTGCGTGAGCGAGTCGCGGCTGCTCGTGGAATAAAAATGTGTGTATTAGGCTATTGACTATGTCATTTAATAAGGAACTAACGCATGCAAGATATTTCATTTTTTCATATGGTCAGTTGACCTCTAAAGAAATAAGATCCAAAAGTGCTACTAAATTTAGCCATGCGTTTTTGAGAACGGGGTAAGTTTGTCCACTTTTCGCTTTTTCGGGTATAGCTCAAAAACTATGCATTTTTCGGAGATATGTGCCGTAAGATTTCTTGTAGAGAATTAAATTTCCTACGAAAATGATATTTTTGAAATCAAAAATTTTTTTTAATGAAATATATTCCAAAAACAAAGTTAAAAAAATGGAAAAATTAAAAAAAAAATGTTTTTTTTTTAAATTTTTGACTATAACTTTTTTCTGGGTGAATTTAGGTATAGGCATTGCTTCATAGAAAGGAAAGCTTATGAAATTCTCTTCAAAACGGTGGCTTGTAAGACTTTATATGTTTAATATTGACTGAGATATAAACGTTTGAATTCAGCCATTTTTTCTCTAATTTTTACTTTTTCTTTGAAATGCGTATTCTTTTACATTTTTACCTGAAAAAATAATTTTTATGTAATAAATAACTTATGTACGAATAAGTTGATATAAAAAATGATCTTATTTATTTATATTTAATGTCAGTTTGGCACCGAAAATCACTGCACTGTTTTTCATCATCAAAATTATATTTTCCACGTAGTAAACGTAGTATAAATACCGAAAGCTATGGTGTTCCTGTTATCTGAGGATACCATTGATACCCGTGTTTGGCGTGTCTTCCCAGATGCGGTCAGTGCCATGTGCGGTCAGTGCCATGTGCGGTCAGTGCCATGTGCGGTCAATAGTTTCGAAATCCCAGGACAGGCCAATATATCGGGGTACTCGGTACCGGCTCACCATGAGCGGTAGTGTCTTATGCGATCACAATCAAAAAACGTCCCAGATGTGATCCCTCGAAAATATTTTCGCAAGGTAACAAATACTTTTCATATACTTTATGTCAATGGTTAATTAATGGTTAATACAAATTGAAAATAGGTACATTGTTTTTCCCTGCCCTCTCGCAAGTAATTCATGCTTTACAGGACAAAACAAATCTCATATATTCTCTTTGCACGCCTCAAAACATTTTATACCTACATAATACTATTTCCATAAAATATGTTCCCTATCTTCATTTTTAAATTCTCGGGAATTCCGTGGTTTAAGGAGATAATCGTTTAAAGACACCCGTTAAACCTCAATTTTACCTTCTCGGGTAGCGCAATGAGAGATTCTTATAATCTATTTAGCTCTTCTAACAGGAAGACCATAGCTTTCGGTATTTATACTACGTTTACTGGGTGGAAAATATAATTTTGATGATATAAAACAGTGCAGTGATTTTCGGTGCCAAACTGACTTTAAATATAAATAAATAAGATCATTTTTTATTTATAGATGAAATTATTCATACATAAGTTATTTATTGCATAAAAAATTTTTTTTTAGGTAAAAATATGAAACAATACGCATCTTAAATAAAAAGTAAAATATAGAGAAAAAATGGCTGAATTCAAACGTTTATATCTCAGTCAATATTAAACATATAAAGTCTTACAAGCCACCGTTTTAAAGAGAATTTCATAAGCTTTCCTTTCTATGAAGCAATGCCTATACCTAAATTCACCCAGAAAAAAGTTATAGTCAAAAATAAAAAATAAACGTTTTTTTGAAATTTGTCGATTTTTTTAACTTTGTTTTTTGAATTTATTTTATCAATTTTTTTTTTATTTCAAAAAATATCATTTTCGTAGGAAATTTAATCCTCTACAAGAAATCTTACGGCACATATCTTCGAAAAATGCATAGTTTTTGCGCTATAGCCGAAAAAGCGAGAAGTGGACAAACTTACCCCGTTCTCAAAAACGCATGGCTAAATTTAGTAGCACTTTTGGATTTTATTTCTGTAGAGATCAACTGACCATATGGAAAAATAAAATATCTTGCACGCGTTAGTTCCTTTTACCCCTGTTATTTTCGACATAGTCAATAACCTATATGTGTGTCACTATCTCACGATTTAATAGAGTTTCCTCGCATATATACGTCATCAATCGAATGAGATGAACTCCTGTTCAACATTAATGAAGAGGCACGGTAAATTTTAATGTCGTTAAACTTGGAAGATCTCGTCCTTTAACATCTCCATTTTCAGATCGTCCCGGATCCCGGACACACGGATTGAATCGCTGCACCATGAAATATTCCTCTCCGGGTCGGGTGTATGGAATGGAAAATTGTATTTTAAATTTTCATCCGGCGCCGGGGATCTTGCCGCTCTGCAGCGGGCGCGATAGTTTAATTTTAAATGGGTGCCGGCCGTCTTGTCCGACATGGCGAGAAGGGGGCGCAGCTAGGGAGAGGGTGCAATTTTTGATATCCAACCAAGCATGGGGTTTTATGTCGGTAAAATGTGCTTGGGAGGTTTTCTTGTTGTATGTTTATTCGTCTGATGTACCTCGGCTCTGTTTCGCGAGGAAAATGACGTGAATTATTTCGTAGGCTAAAGTTTTTGCTTCTAGAGAAACGTTCCTAAATATAGGCGCATCTGTAATATGTTGACTTCAAAGTTTTGGCTGGATTACGTCTCCAATACATTTCTCAATACTTAGTGTCATACAGCTAAAACTAAGTCTACTTTTCAATTTATATCTAAGCAATATTTTAAAAACATAATTGTTTTTAAGTCTTACCTCTTAACATAAATATACTATATAGGTTTCAGAATGTCCTTTTTTGGTACCGTTATGTGGATGTTATTATATTGTTTCAAGGTGATGTGAATGATCTCCCACATTCTCTGGACTTCGTTAATGCTATACATCCTTCGATCAATTTCACAATGGAGGTGGAAGTGAACAAATATTTACCGTTTCTGGACCTGAAAGTTGAGAGGGGTGATAATAATAGATTTTCGTTTTCCATTTATCGAAAACCCACACACATTTACACTTTCGTCATTCCCTTTTGTTCTGATCACTGTGCGTCTCAGAAGCTAGCTTTGTTTTGTTTTTTGTTCCACAGGTTGTTCAGCTTTCCGTTATCTCCTGAAAACTTTAATCAAGAGTTGTCTACGATTTTCAATATTGCGGGGAATAATTCCTTAGCGCTCCACCTAATTAAAGAATCTTCCACAGTTTCCGGAACAAGCATCTTAATGGCCCTCGGACACTCCCCTCCCCCACCTCAGACTATATTTCAGAGATATTTCTTCTAGCCGTATTTTAGTGTTATTTCACATCAAGTAAAACAAATCTTTCAGAGGTCTTTCAAAGATATCAAGATCTAGTTTCGCTCTGACAGGCGTAATATTAAATCTCTGATAACATCAAAAATTATGTTTCCCTGAATGATAAGTCTGGTGTTTACCGCATTAGATGCCTGGTGTGACATGCAATGGTGTCTATATTAGCCAAAGTGGTCGAAGATTGGCTTCTTTAATGGTAGAATATTGGAAGTGGTTTGTGAAAAACATAAAAAAATTTAGCTCGCGTTCCAGTGCTTAATACTGAGCCATTAGATTTCGAAGAAAAAGGTATCAGATTAAATCTGTTGGAATTTGTGGAGATTGTAAAAGCTTCAAAGGATCCCCAGCTTTCACTCCTCAATGAAACACTGACTTTGAGTTGTGTAGATTTTTGTCAAGTCCCTGTCCTGCACAGATCCATAATGGTTTTTCATCCTGTATATTATCATTTTTGTTTTATTCCCTTTGGTTCCCGTTTCACCTTGTTTCGCACCCCGTTTGAAATGATTGAGCAGGTTGTACCGAGTATGTTTGTACTATGTTGTACTACCTCTCACCACACCACCTCTTGGTAATGGTCATTTTATTGTAGTTGACTGATATTACTATAGGTGTCCGTAGCAGCATTGCTCTAATTTTCATTTGTAATTTTAACTGTAATTTTTTGTTGTTTTTGAAACGAAGCTTCTATGCTTAGTTTCATATCGGCGTTATCGGCGTTCATCGGCGTTATATTATGTTTTCTCTAGAGTAAAATGCTGGAGCGAGCGTCACTAAAATGTGTAATGCTGAAGCTATATATATAGTATTGTATACATGCTCTATATACTACATTCGATTCCAAGCATGAAGGGGTGAGAATATAAGTTCTCTCACGCTCTCACGGTGATTCGACAGCCGGCTGTCAGCTCGACCCTGAGCACGACGTTGCTGCCATCGATGCTAAAGACGTAAATCTGTTAGATGGTCGTAAAGAGGCGACGTTGCCGGTCTCGTTGGAAAGTCGTGAAAGTGTCGAATTGTGTTGGGCAGTGAAGATGCGTGCGTAACGCACCAAAATGTCGCGTAGTTTGTGAATTCCCACTTGTTTTATTGTGGTTAATTCGAATTCCATATTATTTATTGTAAAACCGTAACTTCCCAATAAAGAAGCAAAAATAGTATGAAGTTTTGCATTGTTCTACAGTATCGACTACTGTATCCGTTTCTTTTTATATGTTTCCTTGTATATTTTACTTTCCTGGGAATTTTCCCCAGTACTCTCGGCTCCCCATGTAGGGAACAATTTTGACTCTATTTTTGTTTTAATTGTTTTTTATTGACGCACCTGTACATCTTTACAATCGTTTTATTCTGGTGTATTACACGTTAACTACCTATATGATGTAAGCGATATGGGGTAACTATGAGATGTACATTGTTGAGAGTTCTTTCTTCCTGGCAATGTTTTGTTGATGGTGAACACTAGATGTTAGCAACATGTACATATATTCTTCAAGATCGACTTTTGAATTTGGTTTCTTTGGATGGCGTGTGACTTCAATACATTTACCTATATAATTATCCTATATTTTAACTACGATAAGTACTCATCCACTTAACGTAAAGCTTATGGTAAGCTAATATTAAGACACAAAACCAAACATTTTTTCGACCACATAGTACAATTTCGTTGCAATCCCATTGAATTTTTTGTTGTTCTTAGGAACTAGGAATCAAATTACTATACATAAGTCCGTCCTCTTGCGCGTGATGGACATTTTTATATGGGGTCGTTTGTGGATTTAATTTATTATTATTTAATAAACAACATTATTTATTGCAGTATGGTATTTCACGAAAGCATAAGTGTGCCCTGTGTTTATTGAAATGCCTTATTTTGAAATATTGCATATGAAAGGTCAGCAAGTAGAAAAAATATAGAGGTTAAACGTATACAATTTACACTTACCTGGCGGTATTCATTTGGTTCAGACATGTCTTTTAATTTCGCCGATTTTTCCTATTTGGTGTGTTTTATTACTTCAAAAGATATTCGACACATTGTTTTTGTACATATTATCTGAGTGATTTAAGGGGTGAAAAGTACTCCTGATATTCACCTCATTTTTTTTTTATTATTTATAACTATTTGAAATTTCGCAGTAATACAAAATGAGTTTTATTTTTTATTCGAAAACAAGTGTTTATCAGTATTTTAAGTAAAAAGTGTAGCATCTCCTTTTTTATATAAAGAAGTATTACATATCGTCACGCCCAGAGGGATGAAGTCTCCCCGCTATGGTGTTAATTCAAGGTGGGGGATAGAACAGTGTTAGAAAAAGGTACGTTTATTTTCGAATAACACAAAACGAACAGGAAAAATGATACACACAAATGGCATTTTAAAAATTAGACAGGCGAAGAGATCGGCTATAATAACAAAAGAATTCAATTAATACAACATAGTATGTGATTACTATAAGGGTAGCTTACTTTTCGATTCCAATCACTAGAGAGTCGTGATCTTTTGTAGAGCACCATCAACACCCTCTGTGAACTTAATACGTCTCTCTAACTGCTCCATCTAAGCGATCCGTTCTTCAACAGCTGCGCTGGTATACCAGCTTATCGACTTGCTGAGTTCGCAATTCACTTGTTTGGTTTTATCAATTTCCGAGACCAATGAATTAAAATATTGATTATCCGGTTTTACGGTCATAAACTTGACCTCTTACCTTGAGGTAGTTTTTAATTCACCTAATTACATGTAATTAATTAGAGAATTAGTTGTTATTATCCGCCTGTTCGTTAAATTATTATAGCAGGTATGACTGCGCTGATTAGTAATTAGGTAATTAATAATTAGGGTGAGGATACTGAAATCCCAAACGTGACGATATTTCGCCACTTCTTCTGTTAAGAAAATTCTAAAATTTCTTGACTTTGAGAAGGAATCATTCCATCGTAAACAACATTAAAAAATAAAGTTTGCATGTACTGCGGTTTTTCCAGAACAGCGCTTAAAAGGGAGTGAATTACTCCTGAAAGAGATATTACAATGATTTAATATTCGACATGTAAATATATAGTGCAAATGGAAAAAATGTAGAACTTTAAAATATAAACTTTTTTTAGTAGTAACCAAAGTTAGCACATCAAAAGAATAATACTGCCGGCATAAAGTTATACACGAACAGGAATAATACTACTCATAATGAAATCTAATAGCACTATCAGGTAATAAAAATGTCTTGACCATATGAAATTATCTTTAAATACAATACACCCACAAATGAATTCAATAATTTGTTATCAGCAATATCAAGGACATTATAATTCCCGTCAGGATTCAACGGCAAACCTTATGCAGATGTTGCAATCGCCTATATGGATCACATTAACTTATCTGCCTCTAATGGTAAAGGACCCCGCACATAACATATGGAAAAAGGTCTTCCGGTGAAATTTGCTAAAAATTTGGGAAATTGTTCGTTTTGTCCCTCTGATCAAAAATCTCAATGGGGTCTAAGCTCAAAATGCCCATCTTTAGGCTCTACGGCAATTTTTAGTGGCCAAAAATGGCAAAAATCCATTTTTTTTAATTAGGTTTAATGCTTTGGAAAATCTTTGGCAACTCTTGGGAACTCTTTGAAAAAATGCATGAGAGTTCCAAGTTCATTGAAGGTTATTAAAACCACAAAATACTATTGAGACCGTTGAGACGGTGTGTATTAAATCTTGTATAATTGTGCATTCAAAAACCCTCTCACACAAATACATATACACACATATAATTAGACATGGACATATTCCTACATAACACACATACGCATACACGCATACAATTTAATGAAAACTTAAGGGAATGTACAAGCATTAAACATGATATTAAAAAAAGGAATTTTTGCCGTTTTTGGCCACTAAAAATTGCCGTAGAGCCTAAAGATGGGCATTTTGAGCTTCGACCCCGTTGAGACTTTTGATCAGGGGGACAAAACGAACAATTTCCCAAATTTTTAGCAAATTTCACCGGAAAACCTTTTTGCATATGTTATGTGCGGGGTCATTTCCTTTCACTGGGAAAAACATCAACGGTAATACCTGTCCCAAAAGTGCTTAATAGTAAGCAGCATCAAGAATTCAGATGTCACTACCGTTTTTTGTAACAAGAATTTTTGTTTAATTTGTTAGAATTTTAAAGGTGAGTTTATAAACTCAACTAAAATAAAATTAAGAATTGACAATTAACAATTAACAACTATAGACTTAAATGGGGCGTTTATAAACATGATTAACTTTAAATTAATAATTTCACTGTATAGCGTTTCGTACTAAACGTTCCAGGTAAAGGAAGTGTTAGATTGGAGATTTCCATGCATGGTTCTCCAAGCACCTCCTTTTATCTTGCCATTGGCATCCAGAGTATCGACAAATCCAGTTGGGCAATACCTCCTTTCTTCAATAGGCAAATCTTCCTCTCCTTTTTGTAATAAATTATGGAGAACAATTGTGACCAATATAATTTTCTCACAAGTTTCTGTTTTTGCAATTATAGGATTCCATAAGCGTCTCCAACGCTGCGCCAATATGCCAAACGTATTTTTAATGGTTCTACGAGCTCTGGACAATCTATAATTGAAAATATTCTTGTTCTCCCCTAAGTACTTTCCAGGATAGGCTCTCATGATAATCTGCTACAAGGAAGTTAGGCAAACACAGATGTGTTCCTGGCAGCTTCTTTTGGAGAGGAATTGGTAATTCTTTCTGTAGCAATAACTGGCCAAGTATTGATTCCCTGAATACAGAGGCAACATTGTTTGAACCTGGTACACCCACATCCACCCATTGAAATTTATTATAGCTATCACAAATAGCCATTAAGGTGATTGTGTGATAGTTAGAAAATATGTAAAATCGATTGTACTAGTAACTAAATCCTACCTGAAGGGCTTCTTGTATGAAAAGTAGTCACTCCCAGAGTACTTCGGCGACTGAATGTTTAGCAACTTGCCATCATTTCCCCCAATACAGTTTGGCATATTCCATCTGAAGAAGAACCCATCACTAGCTTCGCGAAAAGTATTTTCAGTTGGCGAAGGCAACACTATGGGAGAAAGTACTTGCCATATAATACCTCACAAGTTTCAGCGATTATTAACGAAGCCGTGGTTTTTCCTATGAAATTATTAAAAGCTATCTCTTGAAAAGAGCATCCTTCAGCTAGGTAGTTGTAATATAAAGAGTGATTATGCTCCTACTTTTTATTTTATTTATTGCCATACTGTAAAGTCATCGCTGATCTTTGACCAGGGGAAATGAAATCTATTCTTGTACTTCTCTGGATAAATGGTAACATATAATTGAACATTTCAGGGCTTATCCTGGTGTACTTAAAAAACTGTTCCCTATCATTCAGTTCAGCATACTTAACGATATTTTTATATACACTGGTTTTTGTTCGACTTTTGTTCATCAGCCCTATTTTAAATCTCCGATTTCTTCGCTTCTTGATGATTCCACTTGCAAACAAAGTTGTAGTCACCAATAAAAGAACACCCATCATTTCGACAACTTCTTCACTATCCATTTGATAGCAAAATTGATAGTTTAGAGGTTAACGCTTAAAACCGAAAATTGTGTGCTTTGTGCACATGCGCGAAAAACATAATTGTTAATTCTTAGTTGAAGAGATGAAAGATAGCCATCTTCTTAATTCTTAATTATTAATTTAATTGACATACGAAAGTTTATAAACTGCAGATGAGATTTTCCTGTATTTATCTTTCTTAATTATTAGTTGTTAATTTAATTCGTACTTTAGTTGAGCTTATAAACTCACCTTAAGTAAAAGAACTTCAACGTCACTGTGACATAAATATGACAATGAACTAATCAATCCGGATTTAGGGAAAACCATTCATATGTCATCAAAAGAAACAAAAATTTACAATTGTGGAAACAGTACACGTTCCACAGTTCCAGCTTGCTATACCTGATATTTCGCACGAGGCTGATGATGTAATTTTCAATGCGCGAAGTTACGAATTTTTGTAAAAAACAAAATATTTGTTTGTGATTTTCTCATGTTTTTCTCAGTGACAGTTGCAACAGTTGGTTGATCGAAAGCTCATTTTTATCTGTATTGCAATCCAGATAATGTTTTCCGCCGTTTTCGCTATGTATTTTCACCCATATTTTACAGTTTTTTCCAAGTCCACTTTTTAAGCAAGAATAATTGACACTTATTTTTTATATGTTTATCTACTTATCTTGACGTAATAATGAACTTCTGCATCTTATAAAAAGACATTTTGTTTTTTGGCCTATTTACCGTTTCAGAGATACTCCGACCGAGACCATTACCGAGATATTCCAGAATATACCGAAGTCTGTGTAACTTCAAGCTAACGTCCAAGAGAACTTTTCTGCCGAACCAAAAACGTTTACCAAGTTTTATATATTTTCACCCGTTTAGAATTTTCCGAAATGTTAAAACGACACCACCATTTTTAGTCTTCAAAAACCCACCATTAAACTTATTTAAATTTTGTCATGCGTATACATTTCATTTTCCGTTTACATACAATTATTGCAATAGCCCAGTTTTTCGATAAAAGAACAACTCCAAACAATAGCCCGAACCAATTTTTAACAAGATTGATGAATCCGTACGACTATACAGAAAGCGACGGTTAATCATTATCGAGACCAGCAGCAACAAAACCCCCCCGGAGTCTACGATTGGCCATTAATGGGTCCTCGTTTATTTTTGTTACATTTCCGAACCGATTTATCATCGAAATCGTTATATTTTAACCGGGCCGATCCAGCGTAAATTACGTCGTGGCAACGGCCCTTAAATCTTAATAGTTCGTTTTATTGCGATTTTTATAATAGAAGCGAGCGTTGTTGCTTTTATCCCGGTTTAATTGGGCGAGTGGAGAATAATTGAACCAATATCGGATTTTCTTGTTCCATACATACATACATACCTCACGTAGGTGAAGGGTGGTGACATTTTAAGAATCTACTGACAATACTTTTACCAATTCTTTTCGAATCGCTTGCACCGCAATAATTACTATTACGGGCCTAAAACAAAACGGAACAGTAATACTGATCAAGTATTTGTTGTGTAAAAAAAATGCAAACTGAAACAAGTTACAACACATTCACGAAGGTCCATTTGAGGCAATTCACAAGTTATAAAGATTAACACTAGTGATAGAAGAGTGTATTTCTTGTTTTTGGTTTAAACAGTTGCAACCCGATCATTTCTTAATAAGGAATGTTTCGAATGACATTAGGATCACTTGTTCTATTATCGCCATAAAAGCATTTCTGAAAAGAAAATAAATAAAGGGGCATTTTTTAGTATACGTTTCTCTAGACACTACGAAGATCTCCTAACTTCACGGTCACTATACTAGTAAATGCCTAAATACAGGGGGTTTGAAAACGATGGGGCTTTAGCTTAGTGGGACATTGCAGTGATGTATTACATTTAATATAAGAAACATAATTATCCAGGTAATTTCCAAACAACCATCGTCTCAGCGAAAAGATTAACTACAAAGCTCTCTACTTTGTAGTGTTACGTTTGTAGTGTTAAATACTACTTTGTAGTGTTAACTACAAAGCCCTAGTATTGACATTTAATAGCATTACTCTAGGCGAGGTAATATTTTTCGTGACATTTCGTGTAAGAAACTGTTTTTAATAGGTCTCAAATATCACGTAGATGAATATCTTTTCCCTTTAACGTAGAACAAGAGCTAAATTATTTGTAAAACAATTTGTGTGACAAAATCGAGATATTTTAAGGAAAAAAAGACGATGTCGATCAAACTGATAACTGATATTACATCAGTACTAAGTTATTCCGTAAATTTCTAAGTTGTAAGTTATTCTAAGTAAAAGTCTGATCTTTCCATTCTCGGAAAATCCGAAATACCGATTTATTAAAACTGTACGTCTTCAAAAGTGGAATTTGATTATTAATAATAATAAAATTAATGATAATAATAACTTGTCAGTTCATTGTGTTCACTGATTAAACTTTGTATTTTAACTTTTAAACTGTATTTTTGCTATAATTTCCTAAATTAAACCGTATTGTTGTGGTTTGCAACTCTTTGGGAACTTACGTCATGTAAGTTCGACTCGAAGGACCAGGCAAGACGTTGTTTCTTCGTAGAACTGTTGCAGCTTGCCAATGCAACTGAGTGGTGTGTTTCCGCTGGACCCAGGTTAGATGAGGATTGAAACGCGAGTGCTTTTAAATTTACTACTTATATTAACTTATATTTTGAAATAAGATCCACTGACAAGTACACTACATTAATTTTATGTACAATATGAATATCTTTGCGATTGAGAGTGAATTGAGGCGTTGTGAGTGAGGTGTTGTGAGGTTGATGAATTTTTCGCGAGTGTCGAAAATGTTTCTTACTTTTCCAGCGTGTGTCCATCGGGTAAATGTGATTGCTTTGCCCACCGCTCCTCATCTCGTTTCTCGATTGGAGAACCCGAGATTGCGTACTGAGTACCGATTGGTTAAGTAAGTCAAGCGCTCAGTACACCAGGTGGGTTGGCAATAAAAGAGAAAATTTACCCTCCGACTATAGGGGTATGTGGCGTGAAATTTGGAAAGTGAAAGAACAATGAGAGAGAAATTGTTCGTCTCGGTAATGTCGCCCTTCCGAGACGGCTGGAATTCTTCTCGGGAGATATGAAGCGAGGGACTATGACATCGGACGAATGATACCGTGACCAAAGTTATTACTGTTATTAGTATAAAGGGATGTGAAAGTAAATAAAACCTCTTTAATGAAAATTCTGGAAAATATTCAATTTGTTTTTTAAAATTTCAATAAATACTAATCTCGATACACTGTAAAATTTGAAATTTATATTGATATTAAGATTTGGTATTGACAGATATTAAAATTCTGAAAAAGCGCTATGAAGCTAAAATTTAATTATAAAATAAACAATTATGTCCTGAATAAAATTGTCTTTGATACTACGTATAAATTTAAGTTAGATCAAGAACTTTTTGTGGCCTACATTACATTTTAAAATTCTTGTTTTAAGAAAAGACGGAAGTTACCTTTTTTTCTGAAAAAAAAAAACCTAAAATTTGAACTAAGCTTTGCTTTCTGGAGAAGGTAGGAATGAACTTTATTTCTAGGACAGCTTGAAGCCAGGGTCATTTTTACGAAGATTGAAATTTATTTTGGATTCTAGAACATTTCAAGGCAGATTGAATAAAATGGTGTTTTTGAAGAAGGTTGAAATGTTGGAAATATTAGATTAACCTTGTTTTCACCTGGAGAAAAAAAGATGATTTTGAATTGGACTTTGCTTTCTAAAAAAGGTTGAATTGAACTTTTTTTCTGGAATAGGTTGAAATCAGGTTTGTTTTCTTAAGAATAATTGCCAAGATTGAAATTTGTTTTGAATGATGAGAAAAGTGTGGCAGATTGAAAAAAACTGTGTTATTTGGGGGAGGTTGAAACTTTGTTACAGAAAGGACTAAAGTTGTCTTTATTTTTCGAGAAAAAGGAAAAATTTAAATTGGACTCCGCTTTGTTGAAAGTGGAAATGAAGTTTTTTGCTGGGAAAGATTGAAATCTAGTTGTTTTTCTGGAAAACAATGGAAAAGGTCATTTGTTATAAATTCTAGAAATTTCATGGCAGTCAGAAATAAGTCTTATGCTTTTGGGGTTGGTTAAAACTTTATTTTAGAGAAAGAAACTTTGTTTTCTGGAGAAAAATGAGGAACTGAATTTAGACTTTGCTTTCTGGAAAAGACTGGAAATGACTTTATTTCTGGAACAGATTGAAATCAGATTCATTTTCAAAGATTAAAATTCGTTTTGATTCCTAGGAAATCTGTGGCAGATTGTAAGAAACTGTACTTTTTTATGTTTCCTTCTTTTCCTTAGAATTAGACTTTGTTGTCGGGCTTTTACTGAGAAGGAACCGTACCTTTGCGAGAGACAAAGTCGATCCTCAAGCCACGCAACAAACGTGAAGCAAACAGAAGCTGGCCAATTATCTTGTTTCTCATAATACTTCATATACAGTGTGGAAAGTTCAACTGGAATAAATTATGTAATGTGGACGTGCAATATTTCCGCAGAAATTCCTTAACAAGGTTGATTGCAGTTTTTCACAGGCTACGTTCGTACTTCACCTCCTTCCGTAAGAGTGCAGGCACTCCCAACTTCTTTTCTATAAATGTGGACATATTTTAAGTGATACATCGTGTGTAAGCCCATTTACAGAAGAACCGTTTGCATATTTTACTTTTTGATAATTATCATGGATTACTAATAAAATAATAAAAACACGTTTTATTTTAATTGGCGTTGTTTAACGTAAATGATGCTCAAATTGGATACAAAGATTACAGCTAGAGAGATACAGATATAAGGTAATTTTAATGCTATTAATTAGTTTGCTTGAGAAACTGGTATGTTAATTATTAATGAATAGTTTTTTATCTGGTTCCATGAGTTTTGAGAATAAAAAAAGCAAATAAACAATGTAATAAACTAACATATAAACATATTCATGTGTCTACTATTGTTAAGTTTGCATTGCAAATTTTGGCTGTATTTTAAACAGAAAAACGAATATTTTGGGTCAGCAGTTGGGAGAATGTGCATTTTCAAATCTTTAAATGATATTAGTCTGTCCACAATATACGTTTTCCTCCATGAAGATCAAAATATTTGTGAACGCATTACATAGTGATTATTTCTACAGTTTCTTCAGTGTACGTTTCTCATCGAAATCGTATCCTCTTCCCATGTATATATTTTAAACATAATAATGAACAAAAATAATATTGACGAATACTCGAGTAAATTCCTCTCGAGTCAAACATTTCGATTTAATTATAATACCGCAAACACCGAAGATTAGGTCGGACGAGTGTCGGGATTAAAACGACAGCGATGGATCACAAGTGACGTAAAATATTCACTTTGATTGATGACGGTAATGCAGGCGAGTAATGCTAAAGTTTACATTAGAAAGGTACGAAGAAAAGGGAGTTGATTTTTCCCTCAAACAAGGCGAAAATAAAAAGCAAATAACGTAATTCATGGAAAATCAGTCTCGCTGACACATCGGAAAATTCTCTACGAAGAGCACATTTGAAAAATGTAAGTCACATTTCAAGATTATTACAGAGTGCTTTGCAGCGCGAGGTAATGCATGAAACCAACATATGTTTTACGCTTCCCAAAGTCAATTAGGGCAGCCTAAAAAATTTCCAATTGCATATTTCTAACAGAGACCAACAAGTGCACAACCAAGTGTCCTATCCAGCGTCCAGTCCCGCCCTATTGTTGTAAGACAGCAAGTTGGGATGACTGAATCGATCAGCTGCATTACAGATTTCATGATGTTTGCATATCTAAAATCAGTCCAACACTTCACTAGGTTCAGTACTTCTTTGGAAATTTGTTTTGTACCAAACGAAGTAACTTTGCATCCAGGAAATTAAAAACAATTTTAGTTCTAATAGGATATTTAACTGTATTAAATATATGGTTCCAACTTTTGTAGTGCTAATGGTTAAAGCCATTTAAGTGGTATTTTTTATAATTTGTGCGAAAATATTGTCACGCTTCGGCGTCTGTTGGGTTCTAAGGGACGCTCAATTTGGGAAGGGTATCTCAGATTGGTAGCTCAGCTCAGGGTGGATTAACCAGGTCCAACAGATTAGCGATATTTATTGGGCATAGGCAAGAAAGTAAATTACAAATGGGACGGCAAGCGATCCAACACTAAATACCGTAATTAGGATAGAGAGAGGAGAGAGGGGTGGGATTAAACACATTAGAGAGATAGAATAATTGATATATAAAAACAAAGGAACACAAAGGAAATAAAGTTGAAAGTAACGTACAAAAAGCGAATTAATTAGTGAAATATCTCATATGAGTGGAATAGGAGCAGGAATACATCAGGGCAGGGCAGATGGACTATTCTATAGGCATCTCGGCGAGGAGCAACGTGGCCGACCAATTGATCATGACTGATCAATGACCCATTTGCGACTGTCACGATTGTTCATTTTGTCCCCTAATTATTCGCAACGATTGTTTTGTAGTATCCCAATGGCGATCAAATTTTGTCAAATTTAATGAGCAAACGTGTGAGGATAAGAAATTCCTTAATTTAAAGTAGAGGAATTCACGTTTTGCCCCTGCCTTAATTGCAAGGTCCAAAATAGCCGTGTGTACTTGACAATACATCGATTATTTTCATATAAAATTGAATTGGAATTTGTTTGTATTTCTGTATTTTAAATTTGGTGAAATGATCAAAAATGCTGTGAAATTGGTTGACTCAGGTAACATCACATTCTCGTAAATAAATGAGGGTTTTTGTATTGAAGTTATAACGTGTGACGAATATCAAGCGATTTCGGTTTTTTAGTTTCGATCATTGATACACTCGAATTTATTGTATTTAATCAAAGATATAATGGCGACTCCATTATGTAGAAGCAGGCAATAGAAATCTACTTAAAATAGATGCCACGTAAAATCATGTTAAATTCCACTTATGACTCATTGTATTTTAAATAAAATGAGTGAAAGCAGCAGTCTTCACCAGAGGTTTTCTCACAACATGGATATTAACTGTTTTGATTTCTTGTCGATCTGGTTCTGGAGATGGTAAAAATGTTTACTGGCATGTGACGTCACTGCGACGGCACTTCAATTTTTAATGTCTATTTTTTTCGAAAATGCAGCTACTTAAAATATTTTTCACGCTGCCGCTATCGTAAATCGCTCTTATATACATAGATACGTAGCATGAAAATGGCAAATAACATTCGTGTATTATTTTTCCTTGACGACGGAATGTAAATACTGTCATTTACATTCCTAGGAAAATCAAAAGATTAAATCAAGTTGATGTATCCCTAGTTACGCATATGTCAGACAAGTCTGACGTATGTCAGTCAACTTATGTCAGAGTGACGTACGTCCAAAGTAGATCAAACATTTCATTTTTTGAGGAATTATTGGGAAATTTTCAACGGCATCGTGAAAAATCTAATATGCCACACGGAATGTATCGACTGTTAACATCCTCGGCAAGTGACAAGCCTCGGCTTCGCCTCGGCTCGTACACACTTGCCTCGAATGGTAAAACGTCTTTACATTTCTTGTGACTTAAATAACTATAAATACATGTATTTATATGTATATACATGTATTTGAATACCAATCTTTAAAAATGGTTTTCAAAATTTTTATTTGATTAACAAAAAAAAAATGGATCGAAAATATATATTACATTCAATGTTTGTGAATATCTTATTGACACCCTCTATCTCGTAAATTATATAGAAGAAACCTTCATTATTTTGGGACTACCCAATTATTTAAAGAATCACCACTTCAGGTTTTTTTAACTTTAATTGTGTTACGCGCTACGTGTAGAGTCATGGAAAATATACGTAGCGTTTTGCCTTTAACAAAAATCGATACACCTACAAAGGAATGCTACTAAGTGACTGTGAAGGTAATAAAATATCATTCTACGAAACATTAGGCGGAATGGGTTCGGCCATGCGACTATTTATGTAATTGAAAAAGTAATCTTCATTCTCAGATCGTCGGTTTCATTTTTAATATATTACCCTCAAGGCGGCAGAAACTCCGGAAGAATTGAATGAAAAAAAAAATCATTATAAAAGACTAAGAGCCGTTGGGACAAAAGGTGTAAAAAGATTGGTCGAGATTTCAGTTGTCGAATTGTTATTATGTACAATATTTGGCAATCGAAAAATGTTATTGTAACATCTCAAAAATAATACATTCTGCGTAAAAACTCTCAATGGTCTCAATCAAAAGATTCATCTTCATATTTAATGTTCAAAATTGATTCGAGACTCGAGATAAAATTGGGAAGAGATCTTTTTGAGAGTTTTTTTTGTAAATAATATATAAATATTAATAACTTTTTTCATAATTGTTTAAAGCCTAACATCATTGCTGACACAATTCCCTTGTAAAAAAATCATTCAAATCAAATTTTTTGCAGGAATATTTTTTATTGTTAAAAATAAAATACATTTGAACATATGTGAGATGTTTCCCATAATGTAAATATATCAAATTTTTAAAAAAGTCATTACTGCTTTGTATATTTAATATTTGTGGACAAAACCATCGTCATTTGAAACGGAAAGTTTTAAACTTTTTTATTCTTCTGTTTGTGGGTTAAACAACTTACAAGGCTTGTAAGCAATGCAAATTCTGAGCGCAGAGTATAAACTATAACTCGTTAGACTTGCTAGAAAGATTTGGAAAGGGATTGGTGTTATGGTATTGAAGAGCGGAGTTAAAGGAATATAAAGAAGTTTTAAATCAAAAAATTTAAAAACATTTTGATGTATCCGAAAAGGTTAGAGGTCAAATGGTTTCGTGACTTCCTTATTGAAATTCGAGGTATTTTTGTTTTTGGGGTTTTACAAAATTAGCATTTTCCGGGCTGTTGATTAATTCAGCTAAATTAATAGTGCTTTCCAAGGTATTTGTTTTTACAGTACAGTCAAACTTTGCGTGTTAACAATAGTGGAATGTATGACATTCAACATCTTTTTTAATGTATTATTTTATTTCATCTTTTACTTGATTAATTGTTTTCGTTCCGAAGAATCCTTGCGTTTTCTGTGTAACTTGTATTATTTTTAATCAGGTCAGGAAACCTTTTATTCGTAATTATCCTAATAGTCTCACTAGTAGGCTAATAAATATTATTAAAATGACATAATGATGCTTTTCGTGACATATCGTTAACATCATTTATGAACACCGTCGGTTAAGATGAAACATGTTTTTATGATTTCGTAAGTTACTTATGGCAATACTAAAAAGTCAGATATTCAACATATTCCTCTGGAACGCTTCCAAACAATATATCACAGACATATTTTCACATAAAAACAGAGCAATTCGAGGTGGTTGTACCCTTACAACAGGGGATGAACTATAAGCGTGAAAAAATTTTACATTCATATTACAGAATCTATTTTAGTTAAACTTTCCACACTATATGTAAGTATTCTGAGAAACAAAATAATTGGCCGGATCGTAGGTATGTCGCGTGGCTGCAGGGTTGGCTTTGTCTGTTATAAAGGTGCATCTTCGCAACGCTTTTCAAGCAAGGGCTAATTCAATTTTCTCCTTGTTCTGTAGTCTTTTCCAGTCACAATGTTACTTTATTATTCCTTTGCCAGTCTTAAATTTTATAGAATTCGAAACAACTTTCCATCTTCGCCATTGTTGTTGAATCGATAAAAGTTTAAACTTTCCTGTTTCAATTGGCGTTGGTTTTGCTTCATTGCTAATAAATAATATTAGTAAGCAAAGTCACTATGATTTCTTAAAAAAATTAAAAAAAGTTTCTTAGATTTTTTTATTATAGAAAACATTAATATTTTTTAACAGAAATAATTTTTAAACGTTTTTATTGATTTCAAAACAATTTTTGACTACTTGTGATAAGAATTCAGGTTTGTGATAAATAGCGACTTGCGGTACTCGGTTACCACTTTCGATATCCGTTTTAAAAATAATCCTAAGACAACCCAAATGTCACAATCAGTCCTACAAACTCAGATATTGACTTATTTCTATATCATACTTGGCCATTTTTAATGAAAAATGGAACGATTTTGAAGCAAGCTTCTATACTGATGTTGTATTATATTTTCTCTAGAATAAAATGCTGGAGCGAGCGTCACTAAAATGTGTGATGCTGTAGCTATATATAATATTGTATACATGCTCTGTATAATACATACGATTCCGAGCATGGAGGGGAGAGAATATAAGTTCTCCCACTCTCTCACGGTGATTCGACAGCGGGTTATCAGCTCCACGTTGATCCTGAGCACGACGTTGCCGCCATCGATGTTAAACACGTAAAGCTGCAAGATCGGTCGTAAAGAGGCGACGTTGCCGGTCTCGTTGGAAAGTCGTGAAAGTGTCGAATTGTGTTGGAAAGTGAAGATGCATGCATAACGCACCACAATGTCGCGTAGTTTGTGAATTCCCATTTGTTTTATAGTGGTTAAGTCGAGTTCCGTGTAATTTATTGTAAATACGCAATTTTCCAATGAAAAAAAAAACTTAAAAGCTTCGCACTGTTTTACAGTGCCGACTACTTTACCCTTTTTTTGCAAGATAATTTTATCAGCAATGCCCTGCACAATATCATTTATCTCTCTATATATATAAATGGATTGCTGTTCGTTTGTCTAGCTTGAACTCGAGAACGGCTGGACGGATTTTGCTAATTTTGATCTTGAAATATTTGTGGAAGTTCAGGGAAGGTTTTTCGGTGAGAAACATAAATAATAAGTAAGGGAAATACTGAAAAAGGTACGTTTTGTAATTTGACATTTATAATCAAACAAATGAAAGTATAGTGTCAGTTGGTTGTCAAATAAATAAATGTCAAGACGATTATTACAATCTATCATCAGTTTGTCAGTGCGCGAGAACTTTATTGATTTTAAAATGCCAAGGAGAAGATGGACTTAGGTCGTCGAAGTCAATCAAATGTGCAACAAGACGAGCTCTCACGTCCAAATCGCACTGACGACTGACGACCGGTGAGAGACAGATAACATTCGTATTGGTATGACAGAATTACGTTCAACAGTAAATAATGGAATCGAACGAGTTCGGGCACATCTTACACAACAGCATTTAGATCGACAGGGCACCGAGTCTACAAAGTCTACACGACGCCAACACAAAAGCGGAAAGTCATGAAACCAAGAAGAGTCCTGAGTAAGTCAAAGCACCTTCACCAGGACACCAATTCTACGAATTCTACAAATTTGAAACGACGGACACATCCAGTCACTGCAGCCGGAGGAAAAGCCGCCAGTGATTACAACTCCAAAACTTCAAGAACTTCGACGCCAACACGGCGGGAAGTCAAGAAGACAAGCAAAGTCCTGAGTAAGTCACAGCCACTTTTTCTACAGAATTAAGTTAAAAAATTCACAATTTCAACTACGACCAGATATAACAAGCAGATGAGTTGATTCAAGAACAAGAAAAAATACCCCAAGAAATCATATAACTACATAATAATTGCAAGAAAGACGGAAGTGCAAGGAAAACCAAGGAATACCTACAAAAAAGGACTGATCACCTAGAAGCACTATGGGGGAAAGCCCAAGAGAACAACGAGGCGTTCCATGAACTTGGGTTTGACGATCAGCACAATTATATAAGATCACACTATTTCAAAAGGATCGAGGAAAACTACAAGACAATTCGACTGTACCTGACGTCAAACGAATAAACAAGTCACCCAAGAAACAAGTCTATGAGGTACAAATACAAGACCCAAAACCGGAAGTGAAGAAACCCAAACAACAGACCGAACAGAATTACCGACGAATCGAACTAAAAGGTAAAAATAAAAAACAAACAAAAAACTACTTAGACAAGCTGAAAAAGACATGGCAGAATCAACACCAAGATGGTCATGCACGTACTACGAGCAACAAATGCCCAAAACATGGAGCGCACTTCAAGACACAATGAAATAGAGCGATTCCGCAGACGCAGTGTTCCTTTAAACCTGGAACGAGTAGCATTCCCCTACGACCCGGAAATAGATTATTGTGCCGAAGAATCAGTAACGATTGGAGAAATGACAATCGTTTATCAATATTGTAAAGCGTTAAAATGCAGCGGTGAAGCTACTGGATTATGTTGTGCTGGTGGTAAAGTAAAATTGCCGTAATTGTTCCCACTACCAGATCCATTACCTTCTTTAGTTTCTGGGGTGGGAAATGACTAAATATTTCTTGGCCAACATCCAAACGTATAATAATTGCTTTTAAATGACGTCGTTTGGTGCAACGCATATTGTACAGGAAAATTTCATACCTAATTTCAGGGTAGTTTTTCATAAATTATTTATTAAAAATTTAAAAAGATAATATACAATTGCTAATACAAGGACAGTTTGCGGAATCAACTTGGAGTTTCCCGGTTTCGCGCATGGACAATTATACGTCGCGTGTTCGCGAGTCGTAAAACCATCATCTTTATAAATTTACGCACCGCAAAAAAAGACGGAAAATATAGTAGATCAGAAAGCCTTAAATTGATTATGTGTATAACTGTGTTGCATTTAATTTAATGTAGATAAAATTTTTGTATTGTTTTGACATTATTTTTCAAAAATATATGTAGATGATAGGAATTTCACCGGGTCATCTATAATTTTTATTTATCTTTTTTCTTTAAACTTTACGTGGCATTGCGACGCATGCCGGGTACGGCTTGTAAATTATGAAAACAAATGAGATTTTTGCAAAACGCTGGTTTTCTTTACAATTTTCTTGGAAACTTGAAAAAAATTAACTCGCTAATAACAAAAAAATCTTTTCATTTGGCTAGTAAGTCCGAAACTGATTTAATTGAATTAATTTCTGGCCGGCTCGCCGGAACGGATCAAACCGTGAAGCACGCGCATTTGTATACATGCGTTCACCAAGAATAGGTTTAATTAATTTCAAAATCAAAACTGATTATTTATAGGTTTGGCGTTCGGTCGAATTAATAAAACACCCTCGGTCAATTGGATGCGACGACGAGAATATAATCAAAAGTTAATAAACCTCGAATCAATATTTATTTATTTGTTCCGTCTTGTATGCGCGCTTCTATATTTAGCTCTAGGATATATAATGTGGGCCAGCGCGTGTTTCATTGTGTTAGGCGACCGGTCGACTTGATTTCAGTTTATTAATGTTTAAAATTTATTGTCGGGATTAAACAGCCTAGTATTCGCGGGAATTTACGAGACATCTTAACGACTTCTAGAAGCGTTTGCTCTTCAAGTGTGTATGTGTGTACGCGAGAGGATATTTTTAGTTGGGTCCACGGGAATTCAGTTCCGTACATAAACACACGCCCATGCAGGAACTTTATTGTTAAGTCTCCAAGCAGACCCTCGAATCGGAATTTTCTAAGGAATATCAGACGTGCCAAAATCACGAGGCGTACCCACGGGGATAGCGCCAAAAGTTCCTTCCGAAAAGTTTAGGCTTTTCCACGGGAAAATTTATGCCTTTAACGTCATGAATTGTCATTAAATAACAAAACTACTGTCAAATAATAATAGAGTTAGGTTAGGTTATTACGTCTTACGTTTCTGAAAATTAAAAATATTTATTTTGTAAACAAACAATTTATGATGCCAAACATAAGAGATTGATTTCATTGATTGCTACAAATAATCTAAATACCTCTGTTTTTAAAGTATTTTATTCCTTTTAAACCCAGTTTTCAATGGCTAAATCACGACCGATTTAAATATTTTTAAGTCAACAAACCACAAATTTTTTGAAGAAAGTCATACTAAATGAATTCCACACTCTCATAGTATGTGAATACATTTTCAAATAGAAGAGGATAAAATGTATAAAACATTACTTTCATAATTTTCTCGTAGCATCTGATTATGAACTATAATGTGTTTTAATAAATCACACTTGAAGCAACACTTTCATGTAAATTTCTTAATAACACTAAAAAGTTACGAAATATTCAATTTTTGTTGATTTAACAAAAACACAAGTATTTATATCTTTTCAAAAGGTTGAAATAAACAATTTACTTATTTTAGTATTAACGGAAAACCAGTCATTGTTTCAAAATATGTTAAATATATTAATTAAGAGTAATACTGCTTTAATTAAAAAATGGCAACCCATTAGAAGGCCTAGGTCGATAACGGTAGTGTTTCAGTTCAGATATAAAAATTTTATGGACGATTGTCCTGTTGTCGGCCACATTTCTTTTTCAATAAAGATAATTTTAAAAATGTATTTCACCATTAAAACATACCATGCAATGACAAGAAAGTTAAATATATCGCAAACAAAATAGGATAATTTGGATAAATCCTTTAATTTCTTCTTGAAGTGGCGACTCATTGTTGATATGAGGAAAAGAAAGTCTTCACCGCCATCAAATAAATAGAATTAAAATTGGTGACCGGTTTCGGCCGTAACCATCATCAGACCAATAATGAATAATAAAATTATTGCAATCTACATAAAAATGAGGTTATGTTATACACCAACCAATATTCACATGGTGGAGGGTAACATGAAATTTCCCAACCTCGGTCTTAACTGAGGGATGAAGTCGAACACAAACCTTTAAAAATCTTCAAGCCTTCGTCAAAATATTGATACGAGAAAAGGTGTTCGGAAGTGAGTGAATGTTATTTTACAACTTTTTCTAACTGCTCCTCTTCTCGTATCAATATTTTGACAAAGGCTTGAAGATTTTTGAAGGTTTGTGTTCGATTTCATCCCTCCGTTAAGGACGCGGTTGGGGAATTTGATGTTACCCACCATGTGGATATTGGTTGGTGTACAACATAATCTCATTTTTATGTAGATTGCTACAATTTTATTATACATTATTGATCTGATGATGGCTACGGCCGAAATCGGTCACCTATTTTAATTAAATTTACTTGATGGTGGTGAAGACTTTCTTTTCCTCATCAAAATAGGATAAGATGCATTTGGAAAAAAAAAATTCCGTACTGAATGGAGATTAAATTTTTTGGTTTCGCAATTGTGCTTCCTTTTGACCCTTATTATTGATACGCCTATGAACAACTGTTTTGTTACCTACCATGACTCGTCAACAGCGGCCATATTTGCTTCCCCCCTTTTACCGCGCCCCTCACCTATGTTGTCATGTAAACAAGTAATTACGTTCTTATAAGAACGCCAGGTCTAATTATAATAATATAATTCAACTTTTCTTTGCATTTTCAACAGAAGGAAAGTTAATGGGGTGATCAATTAAAAATCGTTTGTAACTTTTTCAAAGACGAGTAAGCGAAGCCGTGACGATTCACGGTTATTTATTATAATTGCGAAAAATTATAATTTTTCGGTAATTGTATTACTGAATCATTTTGGTAATCATTTTGGTAATTGTAAAATTGAATTTATGGATAGATACAAACTACGCATTGCACGCATAGGTATGCAGTTTGTGATTGTTTGCAACTGTGTTTTAGTGTTGTGACTGTAACTGTTACAATTGGTTACTGATTGATATCGTTTGTGACTTTTAGCGACTCGAAATATTTAAGTTCGGCCCCAACCCCAGTTGTTCATATACATATTAAAATTTGTTCACAATATTATAGTCTTTACGAAACCAGTGTAACAACCAAGCTTATACGGGTATCGATCAATAACATATGCGGCATGCTCGATACATGATATGTTATTTAGCGAACTCGTTCTGTAGAATCCTCCCACACCAATTCCACGCCGAGCAAGTCACACGCCTAAATATTGTCAATAGTTTACTCTTCTCGCTTGTGCTGTAGTGGATTCATAAACGTTTTGGACGACTGGATCCTTCCTAGAACGTCTCGAACACGTGTCTTCAGTCTTTTACCAGTGTTAGCACGGTTTACATCACCGAGACAGGTTATTGAAGTATTTTTTTTGTTTTTAAGTTAATTTCATAATCATATAATTTGCCGTTCGTTTTTATATATATAATAATAATTAATTGTAATCGGAATGGCGTTTTGGAGACCGTGGGCGACAGAAACGGTGCGAGTTGATGTGGAAACGTGATTACTCAACCCTCTTGCTCTTCCTCGTCTCCTTCTTGGGAGTTTGCAAATAAAGATTTACATCCTCAATTACAAACAGTAATTTTAAATATGTTTAAGCGCCTCCAACAAAGACACCCCGAACAATCGGTTCGCTGCTTAATTTTAGAAATTTCAGACTTGACATTAATTCCATATTCTTCAATTTATAAAATAATTCAGCGAGGAATTGTAGATCATCATCAAAATAGATTAGGTAAACAAAAGAAGTTCAAAGCATTAGATGACGCTGCTAAAGACGTTATACGCAGAACCGTTTACGATTTTTATGCTAGAAACGAGGTGCCCACTTTACTATCAATTTTTCAAAAATTACAATCTTTTGAGGAATATAAATATAAATCTTTAGACACTTTAAGGTCAATTCTGTTAAGTTGCGGATTTAAACACAAAAAATTAGATTCTCGAATGGTCATCATGGAGTCACCTCCTATTGTTGCTTTGCGTCAGGATTATTTGAGACAAATTAGGTCATTTCGGGAATCAGGGAGCAACATTGTATGTTTAGACGAAACATGGTTTGACACCCATGAAGTAATTCAACGTGGTTGGGTTGATGACAGCAACAACTGTAAATTAAATACACCCAGTTCTAGGGGAAATCGGGTGGTAATTTTACATGCAGGAAACGAAAACGGTTTTGTGCCTAATGCTTTGCTTCTTTCCGGCAAGAATATCGATAAGAGTTTCGCTGATTATCATCAGGATATGGATGCCGAATTGTTTGAAAAGCGGATTAAAGATCGACTTCGGCCCAATATTCCTAATAATACAGTTATAGTTCTTGATAACGCTTCATATCATTCTCGTCAAATTAATAAAATTCCTAATATTATTTCCAAGAAATCACTTATCATCGGATAAGTGATTTCCTTAAGGATCGCTCGCGGAAAACAAACCACAGTCCTACTTTCACTAACATTGTTTTTGAGAACATTGAAACCGTCTTTAGGGATGATTCTTACAAACAAATTTGGCATAATTGCGTTTCGCATGTAATTAAAAAAGAGGAAGAATATCACGTTTTACCACCTATTAACCCCATTGTCATTCGTCCCGGCTCCGAATCTTCTTCTGAAGATTACGATTAATTATTTAATGTTTAAACTCAATTATTTTACAATAATTCATGTAAAAATTTTCTATGAAATTTTACTGGCTAAGTGAGTATAAAATATTCCGCGCCTATGGAGGCTGCTCGTTTACGTTTTTATTTCTCGTCGGCAGCACGTTGTTACACTGGCCTCGTAAAGACTATACATTCACTTTATAATTAACTTAAAAGAGTATCAAATACGTCCCAGTGCCGTTCATTCAATTTCTGTCATTTGAAACCGTACTGCGAGACTTAGCGACAGACCACGTCATTTCTGTCTTTCAAAGAATAAATCCAAGCTTTGTGACTCTCAAATTCAGCATGGTAATGGCGATATTGTAATATCCTTCTCCTCCTAAGTGCCGTCTTAATCATGATTGTCGGCTATTACGGCAAATCCAACTCTGTCCTGAGTTTGGTGTAATAGTGTATTTCCATTCGTGTTGGTCCAGTTTCTAATATTATGGAGCCATGATTGTTTTTCCCTTCCGATGCCTCTTCTTCCCTCTATTGTTCCTTCCAGTATCAATTACAGTTTTTCAAATTCTCCATGGTTCATTATATGGCCCAGATAGCAGTCTTTCTAATTTCGATGGTAGTCATTAGATGTGGTCGTGTATACATTTTGGTTAGCACTTGCTTGTTGGTTGTTCTGCTTGTACACCTTATCCGTAGCATTCGTCTGTACAACCACACATTCAGTATTTTGACGTCTTCTTGTTTGATTTGTCTACGTGTCACGTCCGTAAAGTAATAAAGACTAAATGTAACACTTTAGGATTTTTAATTTAGTTTCTATGTTCTATGTTTCTATGTAAAATGGTGTGAAAACTGACAGATGTCTAGGAAACAGCAGTAATACCAACTTAAATGTCACGATAAAAAAATTCCCCAGATAAGAAATTTTAAATTATTTAAATATAAATAAAAATGACATGGAAGCCGGAACATAGAAAATGTTGTAGAGTACTCATTGCAGAAGACATTCCAAGCCTTCGTCTGTTCTAAAACTCGCCGTAAGCGGCTCGTTTTAGAATCTCGGACTCGGGCTTGGAATATGACGTCTTCTGCAACTTGTACTTTAAACTACTATTGCATTGTTAGTTTCATATGACATAAAATTTAAATTATAATTTAATTTAATAATTTAAAATATTATTTATGAATCAAAATAAATATTAAGAAATTTTAGTTCTCCCGTTTTCACTACTTTTCACTAATATTTTTTTCTATGTTTCTTCCATCACTTTCCTAAGACAAGACTTCCTGGAAGCACGCGTGAAAGACCGCTGACTACAAAAATAAGGTCGGGAAAATTTTAAAATTTGGCGGGAAAAGTCAGATAATTTCAGAAGAAAAATTTTGTGGTCACCCTGATTATGCCACTATCGTGTACGATGTTGAAGAAGTGTATTAATTTTTTTGAAAGTTTCTTCACCTATATGATTGAAGTGTTCCGCTGTTGTTAAGCCTTCTCCTGGGGCTTTGTTTCATTTTGTTTTCTTTATATGACTTTCCCTCTTATGACTTCTTCTCTAAGTATAGGAAGTTTGTCGCCTTTGTTTATTGGAGGGTATTCTTGGAGTCTATCATCTTCAAGGAGTTCCATGAGGCAATTCTCCCATATTGTTTTTTGTTTTTCGGGATCCAGTTCCAATTCGTCGTTTTCATCCGCTACAATAGATACGGCGGGCGAATTTTGGGCCGCAAATAATGAGGCTACCTGCTTTAATTGAAGGGTCAAATAAGCTTACAAGAAATTTCGGCCGCGGCTTAAGACAGGTAGGTAGGAAGCGTATCGGTACGAACGGTCAGCAAGGATTTCCTTTGCCCTTTTAGATGGGATTTCACATAATTTGCGTATTCTCTTGCCCTCTTACACATTTTTCTTGCCCTTTAATATCTTCGTGATAAATATTCCTAATTCAAACATCAATGCGCCAGGGTTAAATTTCTTTATGGCCGAAAATACCTGTACAATAAAACCACCGCCGAAAATTCCCATCAGCCCATCGTCCCCACCTGGTCGCGGCCGAAACTTCCTCCGCCCAGTAGATATGTGTTTAGGTTTCTAGAGCCAAGCAGTTTCCTGAATTGTTCTGTGCAGTTCTTTGTGTTCAGCTTGCAAATCTTCCACCTCCTGACATCTTTCCTGCATCCACCTTTCTTTGACGTATATGATTTGTTTGCCTACTTTTTTATTGTTTATATGCATCTTAATTTCTGGTTTTTATCTTGCGTCTTGTTTTCTTCAGTTGCAATATTTCTTTTGTAATCCAAGGTTGCTTTTGACCGTCCTTGCCTAAGTTTTCTTCTGCCGCTTTAAAATTGTACCTTTAACGTTATTCCATACGAGCATATGCTGTACATTATCTTCATTATCTTTTCGTCATTTCATCTGTGGGTGTTGTATAACCTGTGTATATAACTGTGGGTATATATATATACTGTTATATTTTCACATTTAATTTAAAAGTTTGGTTTTGTTACTTATACAGAAATTAGTTATAATACAGTGTTGATTCTGTGCCAAAAACCTGTCTGCGATTTCCGCACTTCGAACGTCTTCAGAGCTTTCCACCAACCGCCTCATTAGGATAGCGCCTTTGTAAACTAGTCGTTTTGTAATTCCATTCCGATAGGCTACAGTATATTTTTTCGAGAAACGTTTGCAGTTCCTCTTCCAGGACAAAAGACGGTACGTTCCCTCGGGATCGACGCCTTCGATCTCCCGAGACGCGAGTCGAAAGCTAGTTTCGTCCCATTAACGTGTCGACTGGGAAAGAGAGAGAAAGATGGAGGAGACGTCCCGACGTGTCCCGAGAAAAGAGGGAAAGAAAAAAGCGAATCCAGCGGGCTGCCAAGAATTTGCTCTTTCTGTCTCTCTCTTTCTCTCTCTGTGTATGTGTGTTTATTTGAGTTATCGTGCAAATAAACACGTGTTCGCGTGTTTGTCACTTGCAGGGGAAAAATTAGTTACAAATGCAGATGACACACGCGCGCACACACACACCCGTAGGATGGAATCAGGATGAGGAAACGACACGACGCTATGTCGGTCGGCATGCGGGTGGTTTTCGATTTCCTTTTTGTTTTGGGTTGGCATGATCGGTCTGCGGCGTCTTTAGGAAATGTACAATTTGCGTCAATTGGTTATTAAGTTTATATACCATTCGTGAATTTTTTCGTGAAGGACACATTTCCTTTTTTCACGTTGAAACGTTGAACAAGTGGTCATCGATCCTAATTTTTCTATCCTTTTTAATCCATTTTGTAATTCCATGTTTTTCGAGTCGATCGCTTTAGTTTTGACCACGTTTTCGATGTTTACCTGTTACATTTTCATTAACTTAAACCCATTTATCATTAAAATCACATACATTTCTAAATTTCACTTCTATCCCGTTTCCCCGCTCAATCACGAAATGGGGTTTCCCTCCTTCCCGTCCCGTCCGTAATGAAGCGCTGGTATCATCCCCCATCCGCCGTTCGGGTGTACACTGTCGAGTGGCTCTGAGTGGTCCCTTTATCATAATAACGCATCCAGACCGGGAGTCGTTTTCCAAATGGATCGCTCCGACGAGAGGGGAAAGGGAAAAATCGCATCACCAGAACGGAGAGAATGGATTTCCATGAGAAAGGACGAAATTTAATTTCGGGACTCCCGCATTTAAGAACTGGCGGTGAGAAAATCGAGTGTGGGTATATTAGTTCTGTTGATTCCGGAAGAGGATGAGTTATCCCGGTTCTCTCCCGTTTTGTTTGTCGCGCCCTGCTGCGTTCAATTTAAAAGTAAATCCTGAACACTGCGCGATTATCCGTGAAATTTCTATTCTAACGTTCCGGCAGTCTAATAAGTTATTTAAAGTCCACTCAAACGTTTTTGAGGTTATCCCTAAAATTCCCGATTTTACGGCCACCAATTCAGGCGACAGACTGTGTACTTCGCACTGGCAAATTTAGGGTCCGTTGGGTTGGAAAAATAGCTTCATTTGATTAAAAGTGACTGGTTTATAATCTCGCCAAACACTTTGAGAAGATTTGATTGGTAAGCTGCATTTCGTTTCCATAAATAAATTGGTAATTGCTGGAAACATGGAAATAATATTAAGAAACAATACGGGCTTTAGGTATTATGACAAGTTTTCTGATGAAGAGGTCGTGTCATTATGAAAGCTTTTTAATGATATAGTTTATTTAAAGTTAAATTCACCCCACCGTTACCAACCTAATTTATCATTCAATTTTTTTAGGGGTAAAAATGTATATAATTCGTAAAATCATTCTGGTGCATTACAAGGTTTATGTGATTACACTAATTAGCCATAATCTCCCACGCTGGCCAAACGGGTTGGGAGGTGGGTAGGATGTTGAGTAGGATCAATGCTGAATTTGGGTAGGAATTATGGAAGGGGACATGGTAATCTCCCTGTTTTGGGGATGGGAGAGTACCAACACTCGGCGTGGGCAGGGTCGCATCCCTGAAAGTAGACCTATCTCTACCGGGATCCCAGAGAGTGTCTATCCGCTACCCGAATATTAATTCGGATGTCATTAATATATTAATTTGCTAATTAATGATAAATTAACATTTACCTATAACATGAAATTTTATATAGTGTAAAAAAATTTAAAATGGTTTTTCGCACTAGTGCGAAAAATAAAAATGGATTAGACCTGATTCGACCAAAAGTAGCTGTCAGTTTGAGTCACGAAACAAACTTTCAGTACCTTGGTTACAATGATTTCTAAGATAGTTGGATTGTAACGTTGAATAGTTCAGAGTCTGACGTATTTCAGATATTTTTCGAAACTTTTGAATTATTTGTGAATATGAAAAAAATCTTATATGATACATCGTGTGCGGAAAGTTGCTCGCCGACAATTGCTCGCCCACATTTGCTCGCCGGGAAAATTGCTCGCCACACATTTACTCGCCACTCAGTTGCTCGCCATCCGGTAAATTTATATTCAGGTAATATTAACAACTAAACCAAAGGGCACTTATTTTTCAAAAAAAAATATCAATCAATTTTTAATCATTTATTTGTCATCTTCAGAAAATAAACCATTGCTACTTAAATAAATTTAACACAAACACAATTTAACAAACAATTGAACACAAAAATTTAACGATTAGGTACAAATTCACTCATGTTTCGATACATAAAATCTAGATAATTGAAAATTGTATAAATCCAATTAACGAAAATACATATTATTAAAGATAGTTCAAATACATCAAAATAATGTAGAAAATCTGAAACAGATACAAAACATATGTACAAATATAAATCAAAACGTTCTTGACAATATGAAAATACTTGTTAATAAATCAAAAATTTAAAAGTTGTAGTTGTGGGCTTTGCCACACAAATATTCCACTAATGTTCGATTTGCATAGTCATTTACAATGTTTTCTATCCGTTGTGCGCAATCACGATATTTCTTACGTGCAACCTCGGGATTAGCACCACCTATGTATTGTTCAATTTTTCCACAATTGGAACTTTGTTCTGTTTTTAATGCGGTAATAAACTTCCATATTACTGTATGATGTGCACCAATTAATTCACTAAAAGCTCGATGTCAACTTTCACAAAATTTATTGGTTTTGGGTAAACCATTTTGAACAGTAATGTAACAGTTCCAAAGTTCCAAGGGAAATCGAGGATTACGACGACTACGTCGATTGGGCCTACCGATCCAGGTATCCTCAAAATAATCTAATACTGGATGTACAATATCTTCAAAATCAATTTGATCGCATAGGTCTTCAAAACTACGTACTACATTTTCAACATGAATAAAAGCCAAAGCCGGTATCATTCGCAATTTAAGTGAAAAATCACTATCTTCCTGATACCGCATTTGTAAACCATTTTGTTGAATACAACGGTAAAAACACTGCGTAAAATGAAAGAAACAAGCTCTAAGAGACGTGTTTGGAAACACAGTTCTAAAACCATTGATCGCCGCTTGCTCAAAATCTGTCATAATTGATTTTGGTGTTAAATTGGGTTCCAAACGTTTCAGCTCGTTAAATAATTTTACATATGTTTCTTCCCTTTTGTTGGCTAATAGCGCAAACACTATTGGGATACTTTTATTATTTATGATTGCATGTATCGTATATAACTGTATAAATAATGACGGCACAGTCTTAAACGTTCCATCTGCGAACCAGTGTTCTGTTCGAGCCAAACATGTCAAATTTTTTAATTTTTTTTTTTTTTAATTAATAGCCTATTATTATTGTCACCATTGTCAAACAATAAAAACTGCTCACTGTCAAATGTTTTTTGGTACAGTTCGGGTATTTGAAGTTCCGAAAGTGTTTTAGGTGTTGGTGGTACACACTCCTTCCTATTCCTAACATTTTGTACCGTTCTCTTGATGGATTCGATTCGTGGCATCTGTCCTGCAGCAGCTTGGGGCAAATTGGTGTACAACTCAGCAACGATGCGATGTGTTCCATCTTGGGTATTTTCTGCTCTACATTTTGCTTCACTAATGGCTGCCGCGACTTCACACCTCGCTGCATTACCAGCGTGATTGTGCTGATTCAGACGTAGAACTATTTATTTCATCTTGAATAGTGTGGAGACGAGCACGGCACTTAAGTTGCTTGCACTGATCACACTTCCAAAACACCTTCTGGTCATTTTCTTTATCTTTAATGAACATGTGTCCTTGATCCACCAACTTCCGTTTTCCTTTTTCACTATTCACAAATGTTACCGCCATTATTTTTCCGTTCCTTTCACAGAGATAACTGAACCGGTGTCCGAACTGAACATATACTGACGAGAAAAGACACTAAATGTTGTGTGATATATAAGTATTTCTGTGTAAAGGCTTTACCATTAATACTTAACGATTGCTTTTAACGCTTATCCTTTTCGGATTAGTCAGGTATGCCATAAGTCCAAGTAGGTATCTGTTAAAATTCCGAAAATTGGTAACCATTATTACTTAACTTTAGGCATTTACTGTTAACGAGTGACATTTAAATGCTTTTAACGATAAATATTTGGGGATTACGTTGGAGCCTTTAAGGTTGGAGAGTTGGGTTTATTAAGGGTTGATGGGACTAACAATTGTGTATTAAATTTTTTATATTCATACCATTTACTGATAATAATGCTTAACTATGACTAACAATAATATTATGAGGAATATTATCTGAAGGCGAGCAATTATGAGGCGAGCAATTGGGTGGCGAACAATTTTCCCGGCGAGCAACTATCGGTGAGCAATTGTCGGCGAGCAATTGCCGGCGAGCAACTTTCCGGTAATCATGATACATGTGGCAAAAGTGCGTTTAAGGCACTTGTTTGAATTACAGAACTCGGTACGCTCGTTCTGTAAACTTTCAAACGCGTTCCTTAAACATGCACTTTTCACACTTGTATCATAATAGTTATTTATTGTACAAGCGGATAAAATGAACGTTTAACGAACGATATGTTTAAACGCGCGCGCGGCGCAGCCGCAAGCGCGTTAATATCGGGAGTTAAACGTTCATTGTATCCGCGAGTGTATTACAACGTTTTATTCAATTTTGCCATATATAAACTGACGTTTAGCGGGGTAAGTCCAATTTTGAAGAGAAAATTTGACAACATGGCAACATCAGTGCCGCAACCTTGACAACGACGAAATAGTATATTAAAGTATGAGTGGATATTGAGCTCTTTCAAACACGCGCGAGTTTTCGAGCACGACGGCGTAGCCGGAGTGCTCGAAATAGAGCAAGTGTTTGAAAGAGCAGTTATCCACGAATACTTTACGCGATTTTTTTTATTGGTACCATTTTTTATACCAAAACCAAATGCATACCCAATATTATTAATTTGAATGACACTCGTGACGCTTCGTGAAGGCCCATTGGCTCGTCCCGCTACGGCCAAAAACGCTCTGTTATTGGTTGATTTGGCCGTTGTTGATACGTTTCCATAGCGACTTTAAAAAACGCGCGTGCGAAAAAACCCGATTTACGCACGCCAAAGCTTGTTTGAAATAGGCAAAATATCGTACTGATAAAAAAAACAATTTTAAACATATAAAACGTCACTTTGTACGGCAAAATTGAATAAATAACTATTAATCCGCTGCCTAAATAAACAAAATAAACAATGACTTTATAGGTTCGATTTGACGTCAAGAAACGTCAGTTTATATGGCAAAATTGAATAAATAGCTATTAATGTATGCATAAGCGAATAATATAATTATAAAGAGTACTTAATCTTTGCGTCTCGTTCCTTTTTATTCTTTAAAAGGAACACTTATGAGTTTTATGTGAAGAAATCGTACCAATTAAAAGCCTTTAAATCTGACCTAAGTTTTTCTCGTTACCGTTGTTACATGGAATCTCATATAGAGCGTTAGAAATCTCTTAAGGTTTTCACGGTTTTTAATTAAAGTTTAATATATAATTTAGAAGTAGTCAATAAATTTTTTTTTACCAAATTTATTGTTTAAAGGATTACGTATAGTTATTTTAAATTTTTGGTGTTATCCCTTCAACGTATTGGAGTGCTGAGAACTTTACGAAACAAAAATCAACATTCAACACGGTATCATTAGGAACGTCAGATTGAAGGCGATTTTTTTTTTTTGGGTAACCATCTTCGACTAAAATATCAGTCAACTGAGTTAAGTTTATTTAATTCCCTTAACAGAAGAGAAATGTGAAAGATTTATTACTCTCTTTTTTAAAACCTTCAGTAAAATTATTTTCGTTGAAAGAAGATGCTAAGAAAGGAAATGTATGGAGCGATTACTGCGAATAGGTTTTCAACACCACTTTATACGAAGCTTATTAGTTTCATCTCTAACTATAAGCATATCTAGATCTAAAACTCTCTTTTTCTAAAGTAAATTGGAAGGTATTTACCAAACCGTTAAAAATGTTAAAGATGTTATCGATTTCATTTACAGGGACGGGTAATATAATTTGATCAACATAACTTTTGAGAAATGGAATTTGAAACAGAATTATTGCTAAGGTTTTAATTTATGTAACCGAGTACCCGGCTTCACCCGGAGGTTGACCTAACTTTACCCTCGTTTTCACTCCTTCACAAATGGCAGTTCGGGAATATTCGATTTTTCGCAATCATCTGATAGCGCAGTCTGTTACCGCACCGAGTTTCCAATTTCTGGCTATTTATCGTAGTATACTCTAACCAGTAGCAATTGGAACACTTAATAAAATCTGAATTTACCGAGGACATTCGAAAAGAGCCCGTTATCTCTATACAAAACCATGGGATTTATCTTTTTGCTTATTCAGAAACGCACTGATATTTTTAAAATGCAGGTGTTCAGTTGCCCAAGTGAAATCATATAATGTGAATGTATGGATATGTACAGATAAAGAACTAGAGGGTCCATTGGACCGCATTTTTTTACGGCAGCGGCACTTCGTTTGTATCTTCTTCTTCTTCTTCTTCTAAGGTGCAGGTGTACAGTCGATCAGTACCAAATTGCGAAATCGTGTAAGAGGAAGTACGCAAGACTCTACAGATACTGCATGGTCCACTGGACCATAACACAGCGGCCACGTGTGCTTTCCTTGTGATATCTTCTTCGGCACTTATACTCGAGAAAGCAGTGGTGTGTGAATGTGTGTGCCATTTGTTTGTGTGATTTGGAAGTGAATTATGATACGCCCATGGAGGACAAGGCGGCATCGCTCTTCACTACTTACAAAGCCATTAAGTGTTTTTTTTTTTGGTGTTCCAATTGTGGCTGGACATAGTATAATTATCGCAAAAATGTCACCTTCTTTTTCATTCCCTCAAGGAGCGAAATTTGGGGTTTTTTACTTTTTTGAAGCCAATGTTGCGGCTTGCAACTCTTTAGGAACTTACGTCATGTAAGTTCGACTCGAAGGACCAGGCAAGACGTTGTTTCTTCGTAGAGCTGTTGCAGCTTGCCAATGAAACTGAGTGGTGTGTTTCCGCTGGACCCAGGTTATGAGGATTGAAACGCGGGTGCTTTTAAATTTACGACTTATATTGACTTACATTTGGAAAGTAGTTCCACGAATATCTTTGCAATTGAGGGTGAATTGAGGCGTTGCGAGTGAAGTGTTGTGAGTTTAATGAGTTTTGCGCGAGTGTCGAAATGTTTCTCTGTGAGGTGTTGTGAGTTTAATGAGTTTTGCGCGAGTGTCAAAGTGTTTCTCTCGTTTAAGCGTGTGTCCATCGGGTAAAATGTGATTGCTCCGCCCATCGCCCCTCATCTCGATTCGCGATTGGAGGACCCGAGATTGCTTACTGAGTACTGATTGGGTGAGTAAGTTAAGCGCTCAGTACACCAGATGTGTTGGTAATAAAAGAGAAAATTTACCCTCCGACTATAGGGGTAGGTGGCGTGAAATTTGGAAAGTGAAAGAACAATGAGAGAAAAATTGTTCGTCTCGATAATGTCGCCCTTCCGAGAAGGCTGGAAGATAACCAACATGTGCTCTTTTTGACCGACAGTGAGACAGTTCTCGGAAGATATGAAGAGAGCGACTATGACATCGGACGAATGATACCGTGACTAAAGTTATGAAAGGATGCAAAAATAGTTAAAGAGAAAATAGAAAGTATTTGAAGTGCCTTTGTTCCCTTGGGTGCCTAATTTATGAATTTCAAGTGATTTATACAGCGTGTAAAAATAACTTTGCTAGTCGGAAGATATAAGTATAATAAATAATGAAAAGGACGGAAAATGAGATTGTTGGAATTCCAACAGCCAATCTGGGGCGTAAGTGATAATCGTGCAGAGTTTAAAATTTTTAACTACTACTTGAAAAGTACCTCGGAATATATCCAAAAGATTAATTCATGAATCGTCCTCTATAGGGCTAAAGTTTCGGCAATAGAATATCGCCCTGATGAACTCCACTTTCCAATTTTAATTTGCAGGTTATTAGGTCATCATCGATTTTCACATTAATTATGGGGTTTTCGTATATGCTCTTGATTATCATGGAGCACCTCGAATCAATGCGTGTATTGTTCGGAACTGTAAGAAAGGACCATTTTTCTATAGAGTCCTTTATCGTCCATGAATGCTGTTTACAAAGGAATGTTGTATTCTGTGCATTTTCCAATTACTGTGCTAATTGTCTGGAGGTGTTCTATTGTACTGTAATCTTTTCAAATACGGGCAGGTTTGGATGGTTGGTAGGAGTTCAGTTTCGATGTCTGTCTGTTTGTCATTATTCTTCAAAAATAGTGATAATGTGAAGGTTAATCCCTGATGGGCTCTTAAATAACTCAAAAACAATAATTCAATAATTGCGCCTACCAGCAGTTGGGTTACAGGGACCGTTATGTGACCTAACATTAATTATGGGAGAGGGCGGGAGAGTAATTTGGTCACATTGGGGAATGGACGAAGAATAAAAATTATTGACACAAATAATATCCAACGGGACACAAAATAAATAAGTTAAAAAAAGAACGAAATTTTAATCGACGAGAGGGGCATCTTGTCTTGTCTTATTAAGTTAACGTCTCTTTTTCGCTGCTGTGGCCAATTTGGACGGGACCTACAGTTTAACGTGGGCTCCGAACCACGGTCCTCGAGCACGGTTGTACCCCCTTAAGGCTCTCACCCCCAGTTGATCCACTCCGTGCTCTACCGACTCAGGGTGTGTGTATCCTAGTCCCGCCCTCCTACAGGATATCCGATCCTATCCGGCCTGGTTACCGGCGTGAATAGGAACGGGATTTTGGATACATTTTACACACTTCCCGCAACAATCACAACATCCATGGATTACGTGGGATTCGAACCCACGACGACAGTGACCGCCGCCTGACTCAAAGCCAGCGCCTTAAACCACACGACCACCGCCGCCCCCGGGAGGGGCATCTTACATACGTCGAAGGGCGTTAAAGGGGTATGACGTAATTACAGGGAAATTGGGCTGTTGTCTGCACATCTCGAAGCACGAGTACTGTCCTGTCGATAGAGACTGATGAATACTTATGAATGAAATGGTCCAGATTGTTTGTATTATCGTGGTAATTGCGAACAACTGTCTATGAATTTATTGTTTTCGCGGTCAAATCATGCTTTCTTACGCTTACTCACGGTCAGTTTATGAAGTGGTTTAAACAATCGTAATGGATCAACGAATTCTTTTTCCAGATTAAAGCGAAGAAAATTGACTTATTGCCTATGGTTTAATTGTTCGGTCCGTTTACTGAAGTCTCTCGCTCATTACTGCCCTCGTACGTGACAATAGACCGATAATTTTCAATATCTGCATTTTCTCCCTTTTTAAACAGTAGAATCATTTTTCTATTTGTTCCAATTCTTCGGGATTCTTCCTTCTGCTGGACATTGATTTAAGAGTGTCAAGTGCGCGTTTCAAAGTCACTACCTATTATTATTATTTCACTTGTGACTGTTACTGTCCAGTAACAGGGTACTGTCCAGAGGTCGTTTTCTTTTCCTTTTCTTGTATGCTACTCGAACTTTACCCATTATTACCTTCGGTAGTTCTCATGAACATTTGTTTACGGTTCTTTCTGAGTTGAGTGTTTTGGCATTGTTGTTGAAAAGAGTTTTTGGTGAAATTTCTGAATTTCCTCTTCTTTTGAAAATCACGCCCTTGTGTTTTTTCTTGAACGCCATTGCTTTCCTTTGTAACACCTTCGATTGCAGCGATTTCATGCCTCTTATTTTTCTCAATAGTAATGTACGTGGCTTGTGAATAAATCTTTTTCATGGGTGTTTGTTTACCTATTCTCTTATCTTCTCATAGGATTAACGTATAGCAGCAGCTCGTGCTACCCATTCTTTGTGGCGTTTCTTGGTTAGGTTAGTTGTATCAGCTTGGTTCTGAATGTTTGCAATGCATACACTATCCCGGTGTTTTGGACTTAATGGTTATTTCGTGTGGTTGTGGATCGGTTAGATTCTCGACTTGAGTATATATATGCACGCTTGTCTTCGATTTCTATGTGCGGCGCACATACACCCTTGCTGTTTTGGACCTCGGGTAAACAAGGTTCCTTATTGTTTCTCTGTGCGTGACTGTCTGGATTTGTTTCCTACTTACTAGCTTTCCTGTTGGCAGTGGTTTGTTATTGGTGTTTTGATCACAACCACTGCTTTACTATTTCACGTTCCGCTCATATACCGCAAGGAAGTAATTTGTGGAGTGGCAGTCTCGTTGTAGTTGCCCGTTAGTAGGTTTTGTGGCAGCAGAGTGCCGTCCTATGAGGTTCGTTCCCCATTTGGTTACTGATGACTTCTCATCTTTGTTTTTCTTCTAGCTGGTAGCAGTTAACTGAAGGGCATCTCTTTGGCCTTAAATTTTCTATTTTTAAGATTTTTCTAAATCTTGATTTTCTTACCTATTTGTTGGTGCGTAGTTTTACGATTACTGTTTTTTGACTTTTCTGTTTTTATAAGTTTAGTCGTGATTCATTCACTGCTTTCCTAATCACTTTGTTTATGTTAACATTATGTTAACAAAAATGGTTCTGGACAAATTCTGACCTACTACTGTGGGTCACCACTATAAGTGGGGAAGTAGATAATTCAAATTGATTTAGCTCTTATTGTGGCTCCAAATTTCCTTCCGATATTTGGTCCAATCGATAAATATGCCGTAATTTTTCGTAGACTGATTTGATTAAATCCAAAAATTATTCCAATTATTGAAAATATAACAATAACTACAAAAATGAATATTTCTTGTTTAGTTATTATTATAATGTAACATTTTAAGGTTAAAAATAACTTACACTACGCAAAGTGTCTTAAGTAATTTAACTTCACTAAAATGACTAACACTTAATACCTCATTCATACCACACACTTGTTTATTTATATTTCCTGCACGGCCGCTCAGGTAAGATAGTCGTCTTGTAACCTGGTGATTCCTCTCGTAGTCGTAGTCGGCGGCACGACTTCGATGAGATGAATGGGTTACGTGTAGAACTTGGCGCTGAGACGGAGTTCGGGAACTCGGCAAACGGTTTTAAAATCGGTTTTACCTCTGGCGCCAGATTTTTAAGGGATTACTCCCTAAAGGCACTGGTGAGTTGAAACTCAGGAGAAAGCCAGGGCTGTCTGTAAAAATAAAACGAATAAACGGGAATTACTTAGATTAATTTATTTTAAAATCGTAACGGCAACACTGTACATACAAAGCGGTATTTACATCTTCGAGTGAAACGGAAAGAAAGATAAAGAGCAAAAGCTATCTGTTTGCAGGTGTTTATCTAATTGTCGGAAAATACTAAATTACGGAGAATGCCAAATTATCCTAAGTATCAAAAATAAGGAAAATATAAAATTACTCTAATGGTTGAAACTAAGGAAACAATAACATTTACAACTGGTTAAAGTACGGAGAATAATCTACAAGGCAATGAACAATAAAAAATAGTTAGGTTCGGAAAAGCGAGGAAAACGTGCAACCTCTAGTTTCGGGTTTAGTTAAGCGGAGGCAAGAGAACGGAAATAGAGGGGTCTATGACAGGTATACCTAGACTGATACGCCAATGACGGGACGCCAATGACGCAATCCTGCAGTAACTAGGTACCCTACACGGATTTCCCTTACGGATCTCACAACGACGGAACGCCAATGCGAAATCGGGAAATAAACGGTTTCCTCAACGACGGAACGCCAGTAAGGAATTGAGTTCTTACCATTCGAGGACTCGTCTGGCCAGAGCTGACTTGATTTTCCCAATTGACCTGTACTTCGTGCTACCAGACGAACACCTCTTGGCGGGTTATACCTTTCGCCATTTTAGGAAAATTCGTTAATCTTAGATACCGGACAGCGAAGCTAACGCTCTTAGTGAGAGACTCCTAAGTTAATTATAAGAACGCAGGTTTGGTTGCCTAGCCACGGATTTGCCTCATTACAGTCTCGTTCCGCAGTATGTGACTGCCTCTCGAGTCGGCGGCCTCCTTTTTATCTCGCCGCCTCATATCGCTGCGAACTTTCTCGTCGCTCAGAAAGGTTATAGAACTCTCCAGAGGGAGCGGTACAGTCTCGATCTACAAGAACTGAAATCGATTCGTCGAAAACGTATTCCTGCCGACTTGTGTTTATTTTATGGCAAGACTTTCCGTTACAATATACGCCTAACCAAAGTCGTTTTTCTTGCATTAAAGCATCACATACATCAAGTTTTATAATTCAATATAAATTTTTGAACTGCTTGGCTTAAAGTTTACTCCATGCCAATAACTTAATGTTAGGGATATCCATGGTAAAGAAATTGAGTGAAGTTTAATTCAAAACTAACCAATTTTTTTTATCAAAATGAGTACAAATTGTTGACTAAATTAAATTGGACTCCTTGGAGGATCAAATTTTCCCTTGAATTCTTTATTTTGAGTGTTATATCTCGATTGTCCATTCTACTTTTGGTTGCTAATGATGTTTGATTTTTAGTATATCTGCTCTTTTGTTCTCATTTTGCGCTTGGCGATAATCTCGTGGCATGGTTTATTATCTTTACCTTTCTGCAGTATTGTGGCCTTCGCTGGTTGGTGTGGATCGTCGAATGTATGAAACTGAGACTTTGGTATGCATACCCTTCTCTAATAACTTTGAGTGCCCCGCCACCCGGAGGTGGTTCTGGTTTCTGGTCTTCTGGTTGTTGTTTTCGTGCTTTCTGGCGTTGGAGACTTGCTTTTCCTGCTTGGTCCTGTTGGGATAGTGGGTGTGTCGTTTCCCTGCAGGTTCCCTGTGCTTCGTGGCACGCTGTCGAATCACTCGTGTTCGACTTTTACTGCTGAGTTTTCTCCTGGTCTTTTGAGAGTCATGGTCCGTTGTTCTGTTGGTGGATCATTCATGAAATGCTAGCAGATTGTTCTTTTTAATTCATGTGTTTGTTTCCTAAGTTTAATGGCTTGGTTTTCCTCCTGTTGCCAATGAGCATGAATAGTTAAGCTAGCACGCTAGCGCCCGGCACTAGGTGTTTTTTTCGTTGTGGCTGTGGTTAAGTTTGCCACCGTTTCCCTGCTGAAGCACGGAAAGGGAAATTACTAAGCCGTCGTACCTCGGTTACGTCTTACAGCCCTCGAGAGGCATTTTATCTTGATTGTATTTCGTTTTCGACCCTTTTTACACGTTACTTCATTAAAACTTTTTACATAATGTCGACGGACAGACATCCCAGGTGAAGCGTAACAATTCCATGTATGACTAGTTTCCAACGAGAAGACATCAAAAAGGTTGATTCCATGCTTATTTTCTTGCCTGGAGTTTTGTAGTGAATCAAACATACAAATTAAAGCAACACGTAACACGTTATTTAGTACATTTTACTGGGCTCACCTCCTTTCTTTAACTTTTTAAGTGAGCAGGACTGAACACATCCTTTCCGTTTCGACCTCCTTATCCTCGTTATTTGCGAGTATTAAAATACTCGATAAAAGATTATTTTTCTCCTTTGGTAGTCTTCTCGGACAAAAATCTGTTCTTACCCACGCTAAAAACGTTTCCTGCATTATCTGCCGTCTGGATTTTGTGTCCTTCAAATGGGAGTTTATACCGACGATCAAAGAGTGGAGCGGAGACGTCACGTACAAAACTCGGGAACGGGAGGAATCCCCACGTGAGATCGCCGTATGACACGACAATGTAGAATTGTACCGAGATAGGTTTTATGACGACTAGGCACACCGGACTACAAATGCAATTCGCCATAAACGTTTTACGGTAATCCGTAACGAGAACGACAAATTGATACACAATGTTCCTGTTAGAGGATTGAATTGTACTAATGGTTACTGATCGAAATAAGACAGATTGACATAATTCCTATCGTTCGAGGCAAGAACTCTAAACTTGAATATCCGTATATAAACGTCGGAGGAATGCTCCGAAGATTAATTGAAGAGTTTGGTTTCAGGTTCCGTCGCAAATCGGATTAATTATGGTGCACAACTGATTAGTTACTATTTTGTTTGTTGCAATACTGTTAGCACTAAGTAAGAATTAATTTCGCCTTGTACCGTAAATTATATCGAGTTATGAATTCCTATCGAGTTCCTCTGTCCGTTTTCAGCGCTGGTCGGGTTGTATATTTTGTTTTGGAGAAATCTTTAGAAAATTGTTCGATAATTGTGTATCGAGACGTTTTAATCAAAAACTAAATCTTGAAATGTCACATCCTACAATATTAATATTTATCTATGTGTTCTAATTTTTCAACATCTGTAGAAACGTAAGCCAGTGGGACACACAAGGCATACTAAAACTAATGCTTTAATAAAAATGCCATAACTTTTAAGTATTTATTTAGATACCAGCATCAACATTTTCCCTGCTCCAAAGAGCTATAGAATGGCATCTGAGAGAGAAATGATTCTCTGTTACAGATGCTAGTAATATTCTTAACATGTAAAATAGTTAGGATTAATAGCATACCTACTATACGAAAATACAAAAATATTGAAATGACAATAGTGCCATGAGAATTATAGTAACTTGCCGAACCAAAATTTTAAAGTTAACAACCAATAACTGTGCATCACGAGAGAAATCAGTAAATTCTATGACTTTTCTAGAAGTGCATTTTGTTTTCTGTTTCTTGCACTTCTTTTTAATTTATGGTTGGATTTTGCTTAATTAAATTGAATATTTATTGTTATGACTACTCTTTTGGCTCTTCAACTCATTTGGTAGCTTATTAAAAATATCGTGGCAGTGTTTTTCTTTATCAAAGTTTTCGAGCAGAGTATTGTACTTATATTATTATTTCTTGCTACACCAGAGGAAGAATTAAATTTCAAATCAAGACGAATTTTGAATTAATATAGGTGTATTATACATTTCGTTATATACAATTCTTCTAAACTTAAAATTTTCTGACCTAAGTAACTTAGGAATTCAGGTTCGTGGCAAAATACACGTTTCGTCCCAGATTTAATTATTTGGTCCATAGACGGCCCTCATTCGTGACAATAGTAATAGGTTTATTCCTACATGAAGGTCTCTAACTGTCTCATACTTGTACAGATTTGTCTGTTCGGCTGCCTCTATTAATTTACTATAGTTGGTTTTACTTTTATTAACTACTTTATCATTGGCTACTTCTTCAATATTATGTACAAATGATGGGATAGTGGACAGGTAAGATTTGAGCACTCCCAAGTTGAGTTACCTTGTGGTCATTTTTGACAATCTTTTTTCCCCGACTGAAATCGAATCATTTTTTTCGTAATTAATACTGTTGTACCACACCAACAAAGTTCATGATGATATCCCTCAACACATTTTTCTGTCGAACTAACATCGTTAATTTTTTTTTATTGCATTTCAGAATTTTTAAACTTTAAAATTTGAAATTCGAATCAATTTTTTCCTCAAAAAAATCGAGTTGAAAATCGTAAGAGAAACTTTAACTTATTAATTACTTTAATTGGTAACTTGAATTGAAAAACGAAATGAGGCACTCTGGGAATGACCGGGAGGGGAAGCATAGCTTTATATAATACTATATATATATACGTCATGTACAGGAACGATTGGTAGCTAGCGCGGCGCTATCGCGTCGCTCTAGCCACTCTCAGATTCAGCCCACAATCGTCACCCCTAGAGCAGGCAACCGACAATACGAACAATTGTAACATGAGTTGCCACCAAACGGTTATCGCGACTCCGAAATAAATCACTTTTATCTATTTTGCGTTACTAATGATCTCATTATTACATCGAAAGTAGTGTAATGATATTCAAATTATTACACTACTATTGGTAACTTTTAGTTTTCTTAAATTGGTAGATCACCCTGTCACGTAGACGTGCGTAGAAATCAAGGTTAAATTATTAGTATTTCAATAAACATAACTTTTAAAATTTCATGAATCTACATTCTTGTCTTCCATCTCGCTCACGTAAGTAAGTAGTTATTGAATTTGTCCTAGGGCTACTAGATTTTCAAATTCAAATACGAAACGTCGATGTCAGTGACGTCAGTGTAACCAACTCACGAAAAATTCCCTAGCGTAATACGAAAATTGGAACAGCCAAAATTTAATGAATTAATAAAGCAAAGTAGATAAAATAGTATATTACACTCGTTTAATGAGACGTATAGACTCGTTCTATTAAAGCATTTCTCGCTTCGCTCGTCGTGCTTTAAAACTCTCGCGTAACAATACTCCGTCTTATTAAACTAGTAAACCTAACCTTCCTGACCGTAGTCGTAGGCCCAGAAACGTTTCCGTGAAGGATTTTCTCGTTCCGTGTAGATCTTAATCCAAGATGTCTACTATCTGTTTACGTTTAAGCAAGAGCAAATTTTATAATGAAATATTTTGGTTGATAGACGAAATAAAGTATTTGCCACACTCAGGTCGGTTCTTGTTTAGACGCTGATTCTGTTGATATAATTTTTGTTATGGTACAGTTAAGGGTGGGTATTATAAACATGTTTACGAGTTAACTTTGAAGTTAACAGTCAAGTTAACTTTAGCTTTTATAATGCCAGTTTTATAAAAGTCCCATTAAAATTGAGATTATAAGCACAGAATAGTTAGTTATTGACAGAAGAACTGTCGAAATTCGAAAAAAAAAAAAAAAACATGAAGAGGCAAACATAAAAGATAACCTATAACTTGTGTCATTGGCGATAGAAGATGATTTCCAAAAATCAAAATAATTATTATATAAGCCTACAATAATTAAAATAGTTACAGCGGATCTATTAGTTGGTCTTTGTAAATTTGCTTCAATGTGCCCCATTAACAAGTATACAGAATCTCTTGGTAATCGAAATCGATTTTTAAATTGTTTCGTTCCACAAGTGGAAATGGTCTAACCGATTTCTAAATATCCTTTGTCGCCGAGGGCCTTCAACAATATTCACAGCATCTTCTTCATCGTCGGTTAAACATTTCCCAAAAATACCGTGAAAATCGTTTGATAACATTTTTGACAATTAAGAAGAATACGTACCTACGTACATAAACACAATAAAAAGTTGAGGTTATAAGCACAGAATAGTTAGTTATTGACAGAAGAACTGTCGAAATTCGAATAAAAAACATGATTTTCTACAAAGTTAACTTTAACCGATATGCTTTCCACCCGATAAAGTTGACTTCGACATTTTGAAGTTAACTGCTGTATGTGACGTCATTCCACAAGTTAACTTTGAGTTAACTGTCAGACAAGTTTTATAATACCCACCCTAAAGCATTTTGTGTCCAAAACGATTGATAGCTAGCGTCACCATGGAGCAGGCAACTAATACAAAAAAAACAATTGTAACACGGTTGCTACTAAACAGTTAGCGTGGCGCGATAAATGGCCATTGCGATCGTGACGGTTTTTCGGCGTTTACACCTCTCACCGATTCAGCGCTTCGAGCGAAACCCGCCATAAGAAAGCTATGCTTCCAAAAAGGAGTTTTTGGACTAACATTGACGAAAGTATGTAGAGACGATTTTCCACAGTTTAAATTTTTTCGAGGTTGCATCATTATCATTTTTAACTCCGAACTTAACCGGTTTTTTCTCGGATATCTTCTCGGCATGTTTAATCGTATCATCCAGCTATTTCCTTTGGCCAGTTTTTCTATGTCAATGGTAAAAAGTGTTAATATAATGGCCAAACTAGAATATGCGATATTTCGCATGATTTTTAGAATGATGTTTAGTATAACTTTGCATAAAGCGCAGGGGTAGCTTGTCATGAACTTCAATACAGTTAAAGATTTTATTGGAACTTTGAAAAATCACCCAGTTATGCTCACAATTACAATCCCCCTAATCGGTTTTTTAAAATTTCTCTCCCGAAACGCCCCTATTATATCGTCATCTAACCGTTCAGAAAATAAAAAAAATCCATTTAAAAACTTGCGACTGTTTCTCGTGTTTTCTTCCTTAAAGTCGAACGTTTTTCTTTAATTATAAAACGCCGCTTCCCCTTCCCCCGTGCCTCCATCACGCCGGCGGCGAACGTTCCTAAAAAGATCCATTTATCTTGCTTTATGCGAACGGCGATTTCTTATTCTCTTCCTTATATTTCTTATTACTTTTCATCGGTTAGATTAATGGAGGAAGGGGACTTGTTGATACAGAAAACGGGATGGAAAATTTAAAATTCTGTGGAGCGAGTTTGCAGAATACGTGTGAAATTCTGCGCCTATTGCAGTGACCTTGTCTCGTGGGGGGTCATGACCGCATACACGTTAACTTTCATTTGTAAAATTGCCCCAATAGAAAATGCACCAAAATTGAATTTCTGCTTAGTTTCGACACAAAATCACTTCTTCAAGAGTCGCAATAGCAATTATTGTTATGTTATACAATACCCATACCAATTCATCACCATCATCATCATCAGCCTTTATCCGTCCACTGCTGAACGTAAGCCTCTCCTAGTTGCCTCCACTTGTTTGTGTTCGTGACATTTTGCACGAGCCACGTTCTGTACAAAATCAGGGATTCTCATTGTACGCCTTATATCTTCGTTCCTCTGTTTATCTCTAAGGCTCACTCCCAACATTGCGCGTTCCATTACTCTCTGACAAGTTCTTAACATTTCTGCACTTATTTGTGAGTGTTACTGTTTCTAGACCGTACATTGTCTTCGGCGACATACAGGTTTCGTAAACTTTTCTTTTTGAGTTTATGGTGATAGCTTTGTTGTTCAATATATGGTGAAGTTTTTCGAAGGCTATCCAAGATGCCCTCATTCTTTCCTTGATTTCTACGGTTTGATTTGCTTCTCCTATTTCAATTGTATTTCTCATATAAACATATTCCCGAACATTGTCATTATTTCTGTGTTTTCCATATTCATGCATAATCCTACTATCTTGGAAGCTTCGTTTAATTGTTGGAGTATGATTTCGAGTTCCTTAATCTCAATTGTTATTAACACCACCTCGTCCGCAAATCTCAAGTTGTTCAGAATGCATCCGTCGATATTAATGCCCTTACCTTTCTAATTCAGCTGCTTGAAGACATCCTCTAGCTCAAATGTATACAATTTTGGTGACATTATCTCCTTGTGGGACTCCTTTCTCGGTGCTTATTTTTTTGGTTTGAAGATCTTCATCTATTTTTCTATGTAATGTAGCGTTTTCGTCTATGTCTTTGATTAGTTGCGAGTATCTCGAATCTATTCCAGCATTATTTAGTGCTTCGAGAATTGAACCTATTTCGATAGAATCAAACGCATTCCGATATAATCCACGAACGCTAGATGGATGGTAGCATTGCTAGCATTTTCAATCGAGGTTTTAAGAGTCTGAGTATGATCTATTTTATTAAATCCTTTACGTAAGCCCGCTTGCTCAGCCGGTTGATGGAAGTCTAGTTTTTGAGATAGACGGTTAGTTATGATTTTAGTGAACAGTTTATACTTACGTGAGAACAAACTTATGGAACGGTAGTTTTCTATGTTTGATATGTCCTCTTTCTTAAAGAGACGGATTACCTCGGCATTTTTCTATGCGTTCGTTACCTTTCCTTCCATTAGGCACTTGTTTAAAAGTATCATAATTGCTTGTTCTATTACTTCGTTTCTCATTTTTTAACATTTCGCAGTTGTGGGGTCCTCTCCTGGAGCTTTTTTCATTTTTCATTTGTTTGGGTGCTTGTCTTATCTTAAAAGTAGTATTTCTTCGAAGCCCACGTTCATGATGTCTATTTGTTTGCGTCGTCTATTTGTTTATTTGTATACACTCTGATATCTTTTTTAATCGCCGTTTTAACTTTTTTGTTAATTTCTTTGTCCATTTGTCTCCTTTCTTCAACTAATGCCCGTTTGCACCAGTTACACTTAACCTTAAGTGACACTTTAATTCAAAAAATGGTTTGCACATGGTGACATTTCACCATTAAGCTCACCTTAGTATGAGGTTTAAGTAAGCCGAGAATATTCTCGGTTTAACTCTGACTTAACCTAATTGTGTATAGAGGTTTTGACGGTATTGTGCTGTTTATTTTGAGAAGCAAAGAAATGTTGCAAATATTTGAAGATGATGAAGATATTTTTGAATAAAATGCAGTTAATTTAATAGAATTTGAAATACCACGTAGAATCTACATCAGAGAAGAATATTTTCATTCATTTGATGGTATTACCTACTATAAAAGGTTTCTAATCTCGAAAGCAACGACACTTTTGTTGTTGGAAGAAATTGAGGAACATTGAGAATATCTTTGCGATTTGTAAGTATCTTACACAATATGTAAAATAAATATTTCTTGATTGTTTAGTTGGCATTTCATCATATGTGCATTATTTTTTTAGGAACAACAGTCTGGCTCTAACAGTCTCTAACAACAACCACTAACAAACATAACCACAAAACCACGACCTGACTAGTTGTCACTTGACAATTTAATCACGAAACATGATAATTCCAAGTGCTACCAACCTTCCACCGTACCTTAGCTAAGTATTTTTTAAGTGCAACTGGTGCAAGTCACAAAATTTTAAGCTGGGTTTAAACATTAAGTATCACTTTGCTATGTACTGATTTAAGTGGAATTGGTGCAAACGGGCATAAGTTAAGAGTTTCCTAGGAGAATTTGCTAATCTTGGGTCTTTTATCTGCACACATTTAATTAGCAGCTGTTTGAATATTGTTTTTCAGGCTTTCATTCAATGCATCTACGGTTAGGTGATTTAGTGACTATATATTGGTTCCAATCTTTTCTTTTTCTGCTTTTTTTCTGCTGTTGAAAAAATAGCGCCTGCAGTTATTCAGAATTCTTTAAGGTGGTTTATTGATTGACTTCAGGCAGTTGAAGGCTTTCAATTGGAACACTTACTTTTAATGATGAAACACTTAGGTACTTACTTTATGTGGGTACTTCGATTAATGTAAAATATTTATGATTTTTTATTATTTAAATATTTTTACTGTTTATTAAATAATTCTTTCTATTTTATTATTTTATTATGAACTGGTAAGTCAGAGACCCCTCGAATCTTATATTGATGGATTTGGAAAAAACAGATCTATCAAAAAAATATATAAATACAGGATGATACATTTAAAATATTATCCGATGACGTCATATCTTGATAAATATGACGTATGACGAAAATCACCGAGCACCATTAAAAAGTGCATAAAATATACAGACCGTTTCTACAGAGTGACAGTATGGTATAAACATAAGAGCGAAAGAAAGGCCATATATTTCTCGTTGGCTAAACAGAGAAAGAACTTTTGCGACGTTGTTAGATCGTGAAACATCACAGTCATCGCCACACTCTACCGGATCATTCGCTGTATAGCCTCCGACGGGAATATTTGGAATGGGTTACGGACCGGCCGGCCGGCTACGTTGCAAAACTTCCTTCTCTGTCATACTAACGAACTACTATTAGTTTCTCTTTCGCTCTTGTTGATTTCGGACCCTGCATTTCAATGGAATAGGTCCGTATAAACATTTTTTTCCGAGACAACTTTTAGTACTGCCCATAATTAAGGCATAAATCAGGTGTTCCGCCGATTATGCCCAACCCTGTGTAGTTTTATCTTTCGTCAGAATATAGTCTATCTCGTTTTTTTGTTCTTTGGTGAGGACTTAACCATGTCCATTTTCTCTGCATTCGTTTTTTAAAGTATTCAGGCAGTAGAGTTTTTCTCTGTTAAGCAAATTTGTACTCATTTCACCTCTATGATTTCTGACGCGCAGACCGTAATTTCCGACGGACTCACCATTTTTCGAGTGTCTACCTTCTACTTTTGCGTTAAAGTCTTCTGTGATGACAGGGTAGTACGCCTTTTTTTGTTTTTTGTCTCGTGATATGTCTTCATAAAGTTTTTCTATTTCTTCATCTTCTGAGTGCGTCGTTAGTGCATACACATGTATAAGCTGTAACTCGTATTTGTGACTAATCTTCAAGTGAGATAGATGACTCTTTCTGAAATGGCATAGAATTTGGTTACCAAGTGTTTAATTCTGCGGTTTATTGAAAATGCTACTCCGCCATATTTGTAATTTGTTTCTGAATTTTGTTTAAACCCCTCGCTCGAAGCGCGCACCGGCCAATCGTGTTCGGAGTTTTACATGCAAGTAGCGCCACTATGCTTCGCTCCCTGGGGTGCTGATTACAAAACAAACCTGATTAAACCACATAGTCAACTTTCAGGAACTGTTCATAACAGAGGAAACAGTAAATCTGTTCTAAATCAAAATGTAATAATGGAGTCTTCTCGTTACGATCTCGTGTTGGTTGATTTTTATTTTTATATGCGACAAGCTTAACTTTTGACACAAAACCTCTCGCTTTATGTGCTCTGATATACGAGAGTTTGTTCCTGGATTAGGTTCTTTCCGTGTCTCTCGCTCCCTTCGTGTCTCTTAACTTTCAGGAAGAGATTATTCAGTTCAGCGTTGAAAGTTTTCGTTCTGGCTCTGTCCCCCCGAGGGTTAAGCCGAATTGATTCTAGTTTCACGGAGGGATGGAGGGAAGACGGAGAGGGATAGAGACGCTACGTAATTGAATCATCAACCGGCAACAACAACGAAACGAAACCGTACGCGGTTAGTTAGGCCGTGAACGGGGGAGCCTTGATTGCGGCAAAGCCAAGTGGGCCCCCATTTCAGGTTTTTAACATACGAAACGTATTTTGAGTACGATGGGTCTTCGTACTGCGAACTGTTGCTTTGTAATTTAATTTATTTGGTTGACTTTAAATAGATGAGTAAGGAAAATACACGATTCGTTTTGCTTGTGTATTGCTATTCCAGTTAATTATTTAATTAAATCCGCACTACTTGTATCATTTTGCTGTTGTTTGCAATTAATGACAAACAAGAAGTTGATGGGTTAGATTCACAGACAATTAATATAACTAAGCCCGGCGTTCTCAATAGAAAGTATTATTCGTTTACATGACAATATAGGTGATGGGCGCGTTGCAAAGGGGCAAGCAAATATGGCCGCCGATGACGGATTGTAGTAGGCAACAAAACAGCTGTCCATAAGCATATTAATAATAATGGTCAAAAGAAAACGAAATTGAGATATTAAAAATTGTACCTAGTCTATTCATTACGAAACAAAAGCAATTTTGTTCAAATGCACCTTACATTATTTTATTATGACATTCAACTGTTTTGTCGTTTCATGGTGTATTTTACCATTGTAATAGGTTTTTAAAATTCACTTTATTAAAAATTTAATTTGATCGTCAACGGGACCATCAATTATAAAATGTTCACAAATATATGAGAAGTGAATATACTCATACTTGAAATATTGAACCTTACTATTAGTACTTGAAATCAACAATATCGTTAACATTTCTATAAAAAATGATTGTAGTTTTATTAAAAAATCTAAAGTATTTCCCATCTGTTTTACCTATTATCTGAAATGAAACATTAACGTTATTTTTAATAAAACTGCCATTATCGACCAGAGATGTAATCTGTAAGCTTCTATATTCGGTTGCCTTTTTTTAATTAAAGCATTATTACAACTTAACTCATGAATTTAATCTTTTTTTAGACAATAAAATTTACGTTTTAAATTTTTTTGAAAATGATTAGTTTTCCGTTAATACTAATACTAAGTAAGTAAATTGTTTATTTAAATCTTCTGAAAAGATTTAAATACTCGTGTTTTTGATAAGCAAACAAAAATTTAATCAAAATAGTATTTTATATCTTTTTTCTTCTTATTTAAAAATGAATACACATGCTGTGCGGGTATAGTTATTTAGTATGAATTTTTTAAATAAATTTGTGGATTGTTGATTTAAAAGTATTTAAATGGACGATAGCAAACTGCACCGAAATCCATTGCCGGCTTATTGGATTACGATAAGAAAGGGACGGTGCACTGACGATTAAGTCCTGAAACAGGTAGCAAAGGAATCCCATCGGATAAATGTGTATTAACACCCTATATAAATAATGTAGTAACAACTAGAGCAAACCAACATTTTAATAAAAAAAAAATATGTTTAGAAAAATCGGCTTTTTGAGCGCTTTAAAACGATACCTCATTCGATAGAGTTCAGAGTTAATTTGATACTAAATAAGTCAGGTTTAATATTTACTGTAAATCGCATCTAAAATTATTTAAAAGTACTATATTAATTAAGTTAGTAGATGAAATTTGCAAAATATATACACTTCGAAATCGTCTTTACGAGCTCTCCATTTTAATACCTCACTCGACATATTAGAAATAAATTCTGGATGTTGTATGAGAATATTTCGTTATAAAGTAGATTTTATTCATTAAATACCTAAATACTGATTTAAAAAAAAGGGTAACATATCATTTAATGAAATTTATTTACAGATACAATAATTAGTATCGACTACATACTAGTAATATAATAAGACAATTTATAAGTTAGTAGAAAATACAACGGGTATCAGTATGGTTGCTGGATCAGTTGGAGTACAAATCCTTCCAGTTTGACCGTAAAGATAAACACTGACATATATTGAATTAAATAGTCTTGATAAACAGCAAAGACCACGTGATCCTCGAGTATTTAATAAATTACATTTCGTAACTTAAAAAATTAACAAACTTGAGAAGAGACAAATCGATCGTTATCGATATGTAAATGACATTTCACATCAATATCGCCTGTAAATATTTTTAATGTACTGACTTCCCACGAGGAATGCCGCCTTTGGATGTAAGGCATATTACAATAGACAAATCTTTTTTTAAGATTCTCTCTAAATAAATAATAAAATAACATGACAATACCAAATTTTGGACAAAAAAAACAGTATATTTGACGCAAGTGTATGACTAAAGACAAAAAATGTAACCGCACCAAAATTGGGATAATGTAAATTATAATTAGTCATAGATTAAAAAAAAATAGTCATGATTAAAGTCATTGTGTCTTTAAAGGAATAAAACACTTTGAAAACGTTGATATTTAAATTATTTGTAAAAAAGCAATCATATGAATCACTTACGTTTTGTAGAATAAATTATTTACTCACAAATTAATTACATACTTTCATTTTAAGACTTAATACCTAATTTAAATTATAAATGACTTATAGGAGCCTATTACGGTCAGATTAATACATTTTGTAAAAACTGTTTACCTTATAGTCAGTTGCGTTCTTGATAATCCCCAAATATAAAAGCAACTAATTCTTGAATATATCAAACTGCCGACGTTTCGTTCATCATTATGAACATAATCATGACTATGACATGTTATCAAGATATAATATTTTATATCTATATATTCTAGGTATATTAATCATTTGTGGTTAGATTAGTCGTTACTTTAACAAATGTAATGATTCTACTTCTCGTAACGCAAAGTACTAATTCATTTCGCTTTGAGTAATAATTTGCATCGCATCTCGGAATTAGTTCGCGTCCAGTTGGCATTCACACTGATTCCCTGCTTGGGTACGAGTCGTATTTATATTCCTGCTAGTATTTCCGGGAGAGCCAAGAGAATTTTTCAATTTTCGGGACCTTTCGCTGTTTGATATCGTTATGGAATCCACAACTCGATCCATCCGGAGAAAGAAAGGCGTCGTGGGAGATGCCGTCGAAAATCGATTAATCTGTGATTTAATTTTCATAATTCAACATTATATCGAGGAGTATTGAATTTTTTAAAGTGATTACAACTTACTCTTCTGAGACGTTTCAAATGCAAAAAGTGTTTAATCGATTTTCGATTGTTTTAATTTAATTTTCATAATGTGCATTATAGCAAGCAATATCGATGGTTGTATAGTTGTTTTGTGAGAATGATCACAAGTGCCCTTTTTAACCTTTAAAAATCATTTTGTTAAATCGATCGATCAGTAAAAAAAATCTTTGGCCGAAACTATTTTAGGTGATTTTCTTATAACATTCACAATTCTCATTGTTACAAGAAATATCGATGTTTGGTTGTCTTGCGAAAATGGCCAAAAATGACCTGTCCAACGTGATAAATATTAATTTTAATTTCCACAATTCAAAATTGGTGCGGGCAGCATCTATTTTGTAAAAATGGCCATATCATTTTGATGTTTCAAATCAGTGTTTTATTGTTTTTTGGTTATTTTTTTAATTCTCACGATTGGCTTTATTGAAAGTTATATCGATTCTCGGTTGCTTTGTGAAAATGCTCACAGTGACCTTTCCGGGGTGAAATAATGTTTTATCGAAAATCGATCTATCTATATGATATAGTATTTTTAATTTTCAGAATTCAACATTTGTACAAGCAGTATGGAGTTTATGAAAAGGGTCACACATTTGTTACGTTTTAAATAAAAAAAATACGATTAATGGGAAATCGATTTTCGATGATTTTTTTCCTTCTATTTTTACTTCAATGTTAAATAAAGATGAGTAATGGACAATACATACTTAATTCGGTTTAAATAAAAGAAAGATTGATGGAAAATCGATTTTTGATTTATTTCTTTAATTTTTACAATAAAAGTCGTCATTAGCACAAGCAGCATTGGTTGTCTTGTGGTAAATAGTCATAAGTGACTTTTCTGGCGTGAGAAGACTTGGCGATGGGTTTATCGCATCATTTTCTCATATTGTGTTCTAAATATTTGATAGTAAAAAACTTTTCAAGTTATGAAAAAGTCTTAAGAGTGTATTTCCAGAAATATACAAAAAATCCGAAAATCATAAGTGTCATTTTAGAGATTTACCCAAAAATGTTTTTAAACTTTAATTTTAAATTTATTACAAACTTTTTAGACTGTTTTTAATGAAGATTCAAAAAACTGGAAAACCAGACCAACTGTCACAAAACTGACCAGGATAAAATGCGCTTCACAGAGGATTTAGCCAAAAATGGTATTACACTTGATTGTGCATATTCAATAGTAGACATAAACATTCAAAATTTTAAAAATGTCTTGAAGCTTATTTGGAGAAGGATTGAAAAAGTGGCATTTAATGTGCCCTTCACGAAAGATTTAGCCAAAAATGTTATTAATATTTAACATTTATTGCACTTAGGCAGTAGTAAAAGTATTGCAACTTTTAAAAAAATATTGTGAAAAATCACAGCAATAAACTACCCCTTAATCGTAGTCGATTTTAATAAAAATCTTATTGGTAGGTCCTGATATGGCACAAAGTCTAAATGATCCGTTTGTGGGTTTTAATTTTCAAGAAAAACGCCACAGATACTACAGACATATGTTTGGATTCAGAGGACCTCGATACGTCTAGAAATGCTAATAACTGCAATTCGAAAAACAGACCTGATTATTGCCTCGAATGAGGAGTAAAAATATTTTTTGAAGATCTATTTTTCGGAGATTTAATTTTAATTTTCACAATTGAACATTGGTAGGATGTATTGGTAGGTATTATTACAGTTTTTGTGAAAATAATAATTGATCTTTCTGAGGTATCAAACGTAAAAATGTGTTTGAAAATCGATTTGCTGTGATTTTAATTTATGCTGTTCACAACTCAAGATTAGTAAGGTAGTATGGATGTTTGGGTATTGTATGATTATGGAATTTAACAATTCAAGCATGTATAAATAAATGTAAATTAATTTGTACTTTTATTAAAATATACCTATTTAAAATTGACTTTCGATTGTTTTATGTTAATTTTCTCACTTCAATACACGGACAGACAGTACCCACTTTTTTAAAATCGAAGCAAATCCACCACACTGTTTATACCAACCAGATGTTAAATTCTGCTAGAAAGTCTATTTCCCGCAAGAGCGGAGAAATGTAACAGTTTGTTGCCTTGTTAAACAAGACAAGTTGAACTATTATACATACATGTTTGTCGTTGGATAATTGCAAGTTGTTACATATTTTCTTTTGCAGCCTACTTGAAATGCTCGCTGAATACGATCTATGAATATGCATTAGTCATATCGGGGGTAATGGAGAGGCTGCGGATGAATAACGGTTGTCTTCTCTTCATTAATTAGTTGTAGTGTAAAATTAGGTTATCACTCGGATTAACTGTTTCGATCCCGTTACTCGTGTATCATATTTATTTATTGTGAATATTGTTTAATATTATGTTAATTTTGGTTTATTTTTGTTTCAGGTAATTATCGCCCTTGCACGGGACTGAGGTAACGAATTTAAATTATTGTGAGTCCTAATTTCGCCCACTTACTATTCTACCACTAAAACGCTCGAATATTCCAATTAGATTCTTCAGGTATTGATAAATATAAGTTTTCGTTTCAAATGAAGATACTCCAACCCGGTCAAATCCTCCAATTAAGGTGTTTTGCCTTAGTTAAGCCTAACGTAACAGCACTTCCAAACCAGAAATTAATCTGATGAAATCAAGTTGACTTGATGGAACTTTAATGCGATGCTATTGTTTCGTAACGCTATAAAAATGCAAAATACTTAATTAACTGGTGATATATACTAGTCGCTGTTATCGTTCTGTAAGTGTGTTTAAAGTGTTAAAGCAGGACTATTTAGAGAAGGATCAAAGATATTTAAACAGAATTGGCAGGTAATGAGTTTTGGTCGGTTTCTCATTAACATATATCTATGAGATATATACGGCAACAAATGAATTTTATTGATATTAGAAAATGCTGCGAATTGAATTGTGTAGTTCCATTCTAATTTATACAAATGGTTAGTGGAGCGTAATTAATTTTATATCCGAAAAACCGAATACGAATTTGAAATAATTGGTACGGTTAGATTCTGCTTTGGGTCAGCTTTGCTGTTATTAGAAATTACTGTGATATCAATTAAGTTTCTAGAAACGGTTAGTTACAATCCATTTGAGATTTGATCTCGATTGTTGGAACCGAACATAACTTCAACAAAATATCCAACGTAAATGGGCTCGTGTTATCCATATCATCGGTTTATGTCATAGAGAAAAAATAATTGTTCACTTGGAAGGGTTGTTTATCGCTTGTAACAGAGTATTATGTTTTTAGAGGCATTGATGGGATATTCTATTTTTTGTACGTTTATAATTTTTAAAACACGATATTTTGAATATGAAAATGAATGTTTCCCCCTAGAAAATATATTTTGTTCGTCTTTTGCAAAATTATCATTTCAACTTTTTAAAGGGGTTAAATCAGTGCCAAAAAAATAAAAACCCAATTTTTTAGGCACTTTGGTTGTTTATTTTTACCGATATTAAAGTGCCCATAAATCAAGAAAACTTACTACTGGCGCGTTAGACAACCTTGGTTGATTCAAATTATATTTAGAATATTTTTGTTCGTTTTTCTCATGTAAGAGTTTCATAATTAATTTTTTCAGTTTTTTTTAAAACGCGAAATAGAACCAAAAACAGAAAAAGAAGATTTAACTCATTAATGTCAAAAATAATGATCATTTGTAGTACACAATAGAATTTGAAATGTTTTTAAAAATATTTCAAACATAATGGGCATGGGCCTACAGAAAAATGATCTAAAAATGAATGAATTTTTTGAAAAGTTAGATGCTACAGGAGCACCGAAATAAAACTTGTAATCGAAGATTTTAATACCAAATTTGATAGAACCTCGATAAATTTGCAACCGCTGACGGTTTTTAAGTATATAAAAGTGACTTGGCTAGTTAAGGGCAACAACCATTCCGGAACTAATACTCCTACCGAGATTGAATTACGCCCATAATTCCCCGCCTAACCGATATACTACCCCAGTAATTTGGAATTTGAACTAATAGCGCGCTCAAGTTACGCGCTGGCGCTCTACGAATTGGTCCACCTGAGTTGATGGCACAATTGAGGTTACTGAGGGTTGTTAATTTCTCGAGGTAGGGGGTGCGTTTAACCATTATAGCCTGTTTTTTAATGTTGTGGACTTTTACAATCGACACATCAAATAACTCCGCCTTGTAGGCGGCCGGTGCGGAATGCGACATTGCCGGTATAATTTTTTGACTGTAATCATTTGGCAGTTATAAATAGTTTGAAATTTAGGTTCTATTTGTTAAAGTTATTCGTACAACACAATTTATTCAGAACTGTATTCAGAATGATTCTTCCCTAAATAAATAAATAAACCCCCCCTCTCTATACCTGAGGCTAATTTTATGCATCTTATTTAGAGATGTGAGTACTTTTGACAATATCGCTTGGTTTACGACGATCATACGAGCCTCGTCCTGGCCGATAAACCAATAGCCGAAGAAAGGCGTGCTAACAATATCGGCATCTCTCTCTTTTTGACAGGTCGTAAAAGTCCACAACATTTAAAATCAGGGTATAGGAGTGGGGAATGAGGGGTAAAATTCGATCTAATGATTTGCCTTCGAAGTAGTTGTTTCCCTCAATTTCTGAAGTTACCTTATACAGATAAAACAGCTACTTTTAACAATATAAAGAGTATAGAAGCCTCCATAGAATCGAAAAACCAAAACGGGAAAAGCTGGTTGAATTTAAAGCATTTTACTTCAGTTATCAACGGTAAAATACCGTATCACTGTGGAATTTTGGGAAACAAGGTCGATATCTTTGAAAATTGGGATTGAGGTAGTATTTATAACGTTCTTCAAAGTTGAACTTGTGCCGAAGTGTGCTTTTTCCCTAGGGGTGGTAACCACCCCTATTAAGGGGTAAGAAAGAAATGTTTTAATCAAAACAAACCTGGAAATCGATAGAGTGATCAATTCTAAGTAACTTTTGTTCTATAAAGTTTTTTTGTAAAGCTGATAATTTTCGAGCTATTCACGATTGAAACTACACATTTTTCATTGAAAAAACTAATGTTTTTAACCGTTTTTCACCAATACCCCGAAAATCTCTCATTTTACCGGAAAAAAAAACAAACAGGACAAAAATGTAGCTAATAAAAAAACAAAGAGATACGTTTTTGAATGATTTCCGTAAACCTAATAAGGGTTGAGTTATTGCTCGTACTCCATTCGTCAATGGTAAAATACCGTAGTATTATTGTGTGGAATTTTGGGAAACAACGTCGATTTTCAGGAAAATTTGGACTTAAGCTCTACTTACCATCTTCTTCAAAGTTTGGCATCTGCCGAAGTGTGCTTTTTCCCTAGGGGTGGAAACCACCCCTTCTAAGTGGCAAGAAATTTTTTAATCAAAATAAACCCGGAAATCTATAGATTGACCAATTCTAGGTAACTTTTGTTCTATAAAGTTTTTTTTGGAAAGTTGATATTTTGCGAGTAATGCACGATAAAAATAAATGTAATGTATCATAGACCATTTCAAATTATGAAATAGCGAAAAGAATTCACAGCGCTTTAACATCAAATTAGTTTAAAGGTTTTACAATGCGTAGTTTTGAAAAGGGTTGCGTTCAAAGGGCTTGGATGAGCTATAATTAGTACGCGAATGCAAACTTCGAAACGCCATATCTCCTTCATTTTTGTGATAAAAAGACAAATAAATAAATCAGAATTATCAGTGAGACAAACCCTGCAATTAACATTTGAATCAGTTTTTTATATCTGGAATAGTTTTTGATTTATTTAATAAAAATGCATGTTTTCCAAAATTACGAAAATCCAATTTTCATTTTAAACAATTATTTTTTCTAAAATAAGCATTCTAAACCGGTTAAACCACATAGATCTTATCAAAAATACCTAAATAAAGTTAAAAGCAAGTGGGTTACACTTAATTTTTATCAGGGTGGTAATGACGAGGGTGTGATTTTTAAATTTTTAAAAAACCAAGAAAGGTCTTACTTTATTTTTGTTATAAATCAGTCAATTCTTATGCATAAGACTTATGTCAGTGCTCATTTTAAAGGGTATTTTATGTACTTTAGAAAAGGTCGATTGAGTTATCCCCAAAAATTTTACCATTTTCAAGTTATTGTAGGTTGAATATTTTCAATTTCGCAGTTCTCGAAAAATAACCATGTTTCGACGAGCAATAACTCAGTCCTTATTGGATTTATAGAGGTCATTCAAAAACGTGTCTCTTTGTTTTTTTATTAGCTACATTTTTGTTCTGATTGTCTTTTCAGATAAAATGGAAGATTTTCAAGTTATTGGTGAAAAACGGTTAAAAAACATTCGTTTTTCAATGAACAATGTGTAGTTTCAATCATGAATAACGTTAAAAATATCAACTTTACAAAAAAACTTTATAGAACAAAAGTTACGTAAAATTGGTCAATCTGTCGGCTTCCCGGCTTATTTTGATTAAAAAAGTTCTTACCCCTTAGAAGGGGTGGTTTCCACCCCTAGGGAATAAGCACACTTCGCCACAAGTGCAACTTTGAAGAAGGTTATAAGTACTACCTAAATCCCAATTTTCAAAGAAATCGACCTTGTTTCCCAAAATTCCACGCGAAAATGGCTGATGATTGGATTGCTGTATCTTCGCTTTTAGAAATAAACTGAAAAAAAAAATTGTGAAACCTGTACATACCTATAAAAAGTATAGAAGTATATTCTGAATATATGTAGGTGTAATATGGAATTTTAAAATTAATTCATTAAATATGATATTCAATATATAATAAATTAATATTATAAAATGTGCCTACGATAAATTTTTTATAGATAGTAAGGGCAATCTAATATGTCTGAAAAACATTTCGAAATTAATTCTTACATTAAATAAATAAATTTTAGGATAAATCGCATCTAAAATTTATTATTGGTAAATTTAATTGATTAAATCTGTAAATCGTATCTAAACATAACTAAACATCTAAACATGTCTAATCGTCTTTTTGGTCTCTTTTATTTACTACTTCCGTCGATATCGTACGAACAACTTATACATTCGATTCGGAACTATTTTTATTTTAAAGTATTATTATCAAGTACCTAAATGTTAAGTAAAAAAAATAGAGCAACATTTTATAATAAAATTTATAGTTAGTAGATAGATTTTTTACTTTGAGACATCTATTTATTAAACAAAAAATAAAACATAATTAAATACGTCAGACCCCTTTCTTACAAAACGCCAGTAGAATATGAAAAAATATTAGATTTAAAAAATCGTAGGAAGCATTCGCCATTTTTTACATAAAATTGATATCACTAAACCAGTTGAACAAAGGTAATTGGTATGAAATGGACGTCAAGGCAAGTGAAAGCATATCTACTTTCGGTATACTCAGAGGTGTCACATCGTTGGAGATATTTTTGTTCTCCATGACCCGCATTGTCCATTGTATATTCCTCAAGTTTTAGAATTTTCTTTGGTGGCGTTCGTCGTGGGACATCCCATAAACGTACAAGCTATAAGTGGATATCGTACAAGTAATTAAATGACAATATATAGAGAACTAACGTTGAGATGCTGTGAATCAGTATTAGAATAAATAATAGTACAAACCATATATTTGTGCCTAGAAATGTTGCATTTTGATCATATTTTAACCACACCAGAATTCGGAAAATGTGACTCCTTCATTGAATCACTTAGTGTATGTTTAGTGAAGGTACAAACTAACAACCCACACTCCTAAAAGTGGTAGAAGCGGAATGGAAATGCTTGTTTTGCTTCAATCCATCCAATTTTTGTTTTAAATATTTTTCTATTTGATTGTTTTCTAATTCCAATATTAAATGAATAAAGTTAATTATTTGCCTAACTTACACATGTTTAAGTACTATTTTGTAATAAAACTATTTTCGAAGTACATTCGTAGTTTAGGTATTATTTCTATGTAGGGTGAACCGTTACATTAAAGAGTCCAAAAAGTGGATTTGGGAGATTGGATTGGATCAATTACATTTTCGATACGATGTCAAGCTAACATTAAATCTTATTATTTAATATGAAATTTGTCGTGAGAGATGCTCAAAAAACCGACATTGCTCACCAGCTTATTTTTTACGTGAAATGACTCTTGTTATTATTACTATAATTTAAGGTATTAATAATTTAATTTATAAGTACGAGTACATATTCAAAAAATATGCATATGATGCAACTAAGTGCGTATTTTCGTACATATTTCGCATTTTTCTGGTGCATATTGCCTGTATGTTTTGACATATTTTTATTGCATTTTTTTGAACTTTATTCGTTACGATGTAGCTCATACATTATCCAGTTACTCAGAAAGAAAATTGCAGATGCGCGTGACAGCTCGTTTATTAAGATTTATACATTGGAACCGACTTATATATGTATGTATGTACGCCCGTTTCCCCCCTAAACTCATCCGTTTGTTCCTCAACGTCGGTATAAACCTGATGTATAAGAATTATTTACGATTTCGTATGTTTTTCAAATATTTATGGGTGTCAGAACTTCGAACGCGAATAACCTACTATATCATAATCTAATGGAGCAGCCGCGTCCAAGATAAAATATATGTGTATATATGTAACATATCTATATACGCGTAATTTCGAACTTACCGTTGCGAGTTTGTTAGTGAGGGTAGAGTATTCTAACGTTTTTTACGACTCGCGCCGCGAGAAGAAATATGGCTTGGTTCCGCCGTAAAGACGGAACGAGATTTTTTTCATTGGAAATCAATATTGGCTCCATTGAGTATCGATACCCAATTTATGAGGGCCGTTCTTACGGTGGAAACCACGTTTGATTCGCGTTTTTTCGAAGACTCCTAACGAGGGTTTTATCGAGGACCATAAACAGCAACGTAAACTTCACATAAATAGGTTGAATTTCAACACGCAATTTAGATGTACGAGGTAGATCCCGGCTAACAATTTACGTGTTGTTCACCAGTCATAGTCAGTTTTACCCATTTTTGTAGTTATATTTCAGTGAACTGGGTGAGGTCACTGTACAAAATTTTTGCTCCCCCGGGTATATATTCCTCCCCCTGTATTATAGAGGTTTCACTGTATTATTATTATTAGTATCAGACCACATAACTGTTACACGAATTTTGTACGTAAATTTGACGTGAACATTTGTCAAATTGCCGTTAAATTTAGTAATTTTGTTACCAGATACAATTGGTGAAATAACTCGACGGAAATTTTTGGTAATATCTCATTTAAATTTTTAACCGGGATGGGTGTAGTCTCTCCGGGGCTAATTTAAAAGATGGTAAGAAAAATTATTTATTTATTATTATTATTTGCGTCGTCGTGAATAGTGTCCGTCTCACATTTCATACAAATTTACAAATTAGTTAATTGGAAAACTGGATACTGTTTCTTCAGCAAAACCGTTTGCTATTTTCCGAGAAGTAGTGGACACGGGGTCAAAATTTGTCTCTTCTCTCATTTCGAGACGAGACGAGAGTAAGTGTTGAAATTTCTATATGAGACTGCATCTAATTTTGGTCTCTTCTATAAAAGTCTGGAAGTCTTGCATTTCAAATCCGCGTTCTCCTGTTTGTAAAACCCCTAGAGCCATGAATGACGTAGGTGCAGGTAAAGCGATGTCCCGCGAGCTTGTTCATCGATAAACAATTATGGATCAGTAAATTACTAAGGACGGTAATCAGTAAAATTTTCAGGTCTTATCGGTATAATTACTTATTTTACGGTAATCACTTCGTTTTTTTAACATTTTAGAGGGGTTTAATATAAAAACGACATTCTGAAAGTTTGGTCGTTCATTTGATTGAAATCAAGGACCTATTTAACAATAATGTATTTATTAATTAGCAGGGCAGTTTACTAAATTTTAACAAGTTTTGTTATAATCGGATAATCAGGCAGGTAATGGCATGACAAGTTCCCAGTGTGAATCGATTGATAGGATGAAATAAAACTAGCCTATGTGAATAATACATGACCGTCCCCCGTATTTTTGAAAAATATCTTCCTTTTGAGATTATCGTATAACCAAAGACAATACGTATTTGTCTTTGGTATAACATAATAATGACATGAGTACCTACTTCAAATCTTGCGGTGCCGGATAGAAGCTTAAATATATAATTTCATAAAAATTTGTTTAGCAGTTTGATTTTGATTTTGTATCTGGTCTGTAATATAATTTCTATAATATTTTAAAGAAATTAAGTACCGTGCATCAAAATAAGATGAGATAAAATAGGTACTTCAGGAAAATCAGTAAATATCGTCAAGAAAGAACACATTCATTTATTTCCAGATTGTTCGAGACCTAGACGAGACCACACTTAAATCGAGACGAGACATAACTGTTAGGGATTTTTCGAGACCAAGACGAGATCATGTTCTTTCTGGTCTCGTCTCGAGTCCACCATTATATCCGACACATCCCCGAACTGATTCCAATATTTATATGCTTATCAGCTACAAAGGTATAGTTCTACAAAGACTTATAATAATTTATAATTTATATAATTCACTACAACTATCTTTTTCAAGTTTCAATAACTTTTTCGGTACAAATTGAAGTTCTTTTCCCTTTTATTCATGATTAATACCTCAAAATTAAAACGATTCCAATGAACTGTAGAATTGGTACCAAGGGAAACTACTGGCCGTGTGTTTTATAGTTTCTAAAATTTCTTCAAGAGTTAACCCCCCCTCACAACCACTGTAAGTTACATTTAAATGGAAATTGGTGTTGAAAATAATTAAAAAATGGACACTTTTTCGAGAAGTTTTAACGCCTTGTATCTCAAAATGTAACCCTTTTCGGATCCACGTTGACTAAGAATTTTCTGCATATCTTGGACCGTACCGTCACCTCCATAAAGTGTATGATACTTGTTTTTAACACCCTGTATACTTACGCCGTTTGTCATTCGTGGCGTTAATTCAGGGTACCTAATATTGAAGAATGGTACCTCTGAATTCGATTCAATTGCTTTTTAACTGAAAGCGAACAAGTATATTTTCTTTTTATAAATCCGAACATCATAAGACTTCGGTAATCCTTAAATCTAGTTATCCGAAATTAAATACAGGCACATATATACACAGCGAAAAAGCGCTTTCGGACCCTCATGTAATCCTCGTGTCCTATCGCATTATAAAGTCTCAATTCCGAGGTTATACACAATGAATCGTCGTGTGGCCGCGAACGTGTCCGTACATTGATCACTTGACAGTTTTTTCCCTGACAAAAACAAAGTACCGAATCATAATCGAGTAACAACGACATTGTCGGACGTGCGGCGCCAATAATTGATGCAATTGTCAATACACTCGTCGAAGCGGCATCCGAATAATACCGCATAAACACAATTGATTGCCACTTTTACGGAAAACAAAGGAAATGTTTAATTCACTTAAATCGAATATTGATTGGATGATTTGTGAACGTACGTTTTAATTACACACACTATAGCGAGGCCACGGATAACGAAGTGAGGTTATGTGCAGACCACGCGGTTAGCCGGTTGTCGGCCAGTTGCTGGCCGCTTTCAGTCAAATAAGCAAGTATTCAGTAATCCTACCGAGGGATTGAGCCAAATGAGGCTCGGATTCACCATTTACCATACCGATTGCGTACAGCTTACGCTCAAGATAACTAAACTAAGAATTGTGTGGAAACCAGATTTTTAAAAGGCAGCTGGAAACTTCTATAGATTTGACTTTGTAGTTGGAAATTGTTGAATGTCCCCAGTCAGTATTTACTCAATTTTACAGAAAAGTTAAATTCATTACAGATTTTCTTTTGTTTCGGTTTCAATCATATTAAACATTTCTTATCTCGAAATGCTTGTCATGTATTAAAAAACTAGCACCAAGACGCTTTATGAAATAATAAATAATGTAAAAAAACTACATTTTATTTTTGCATGCAATCTTAACGTATACTTTGTAGATACTGTTTTCTATTAGTCTTAGTTATTTTGTAACATATTAGTTAAGTTGTTTAAATTTAAACTTTTACGATTTTTGTGTTTAATATTTGTTCTTCGTCTTACAGGTATATGCACACTATTCATTTTTACATAAGTGTTAAGTTGTATGCCATTCAGCACATCTTCAAATGTGAATTGAATTTGCTCTGAAAGAAGTGATTCACATGCTTATTAGTCTTCTCTGTGGAACTACCACGTAAAGCCCACACTTCTGGTGGAAAAATTGCCCCTTCAGAAATATAGCTATCGACTAAATAATCTGAATATAATATGATTTTGTCCTATTGGCACATAATACGGTATAAATATTCTATAAGACATTCTCGTACATCGGCCAAATCTAAATAATAGACCAGATATCCATTGGAGGCATTTACCAATTCTGTAGTTTTGGGTTTGTATTCTGTATCTGTATCATCGTTTAACTCCAATTTGATTTTTCTGTGAACAAACTTTAATCATTTAATTTTTAATCAGTTTTTGATATTGCACCTAAGTGAGATACGACAATATATTAACTACATGCATTTAATAAATATCTATTTATGTAAATGTGTGTACAAATATTTTATTGAATTAAATATTTTAAATTAAGATATTGCAACCTAGTAGTCCATCAACTAAAATTTTTGGAATACTATCCCTTTTATTACCTCTACATGTAGATTGTCATTGCAGTAGTGATTATATTGATTCCTGGTTATTGGTACTACGTATATTTTCAGTTTTACGCCAGATATTGAAGCTGGAAAAGTTCCAGGCTTCAGTTTCTTTGTCACGTCGAAAAGTACATTTATCGATGACTTAATGTTTTCCCGCGTTTGATCAACAAATACTTAATAGTTACTTAACAGTTACTGTCTATTATGTATTTATCAGAAAGACTTCCCAAGAATAATCAAATCTACTGTGGCTATACCAATGTTTGCCGTGGTTATATTTTTTAGAACACAGAAATACATGTTCATTTTCCAGTTCTTGAAAATTTCGTACCCTCTAATAATACCGAACATCGTCATGCCCTTAGTACATCGTTACGGCTTAATTATGACTTTAAATTACTTACACTAATTAAGAGATAATACATCACATGGGAATAATCGTTTAACAAGATATTTGGCTATATTTAGCGAGCTTGTGCCGACAACCCCCATAGATCTTTAAATTTTAATCCCTTCTTGTGCGCAATCAGTCTGTGACCCTCGTGCTCCTCTGAAAATACCACATAGACATAGAGAACCGTGATGCGTAATTGGTGTACACTGTACACCGGGTCGGCCGTCCCTTGATCTTCCCTTTCAATTGAATTACCGATACATCTTCAACCATATTAACCATCATTTTTGGAGATGTAGGGCCACCCAAAATGACAATATTGTCACTACCACTATAATGTAGAAATATGTTTAAAAGAAGATGTATGACTGGAGGCCACATAAAAAATATCGAAAACAAGGAAAGATGCACGAGCAGTTAAAAAAAAAGCAAAAAAGGCTCCTAGTCGAATAATAAAATAAATCAAATAAATGAACAATAAATAAAATTAAATTAAAAATCAGGACACAAAGGGAGAATATGGTTTACATCCCTCGCTGGCTGTACTAAGGTTAGGATACTGTGGGTTAGGTCTATTGTCCAGGATATGCTTCTTCTTAAGGTGCCATATTCATTTAATGAATGTTAGCGACAATTCTGGCATACTCTTCGATCCTACGCGGCTCTGAAGAGTGTATGGGAGTCAAGGTTTGTCCAGTCTCTTATGTTCTTAAGCCACGAGTATTTCTTTCTCCCGATGCCTCTTCCTTCGATCTGTCCTTCCTTTATTAGCTTTAAAATCTGGTACTTGGAATTTCTGAATATGTGACCCAGATAAGCAACCTTCCGTTGTTTCACTATTTGTAACAGTGCTATGTCTCTTTCCATTCGGTTTGTGACTTCGGCGTTCGTTAGACGGTTTGTCCACGGAATTTTAAGTAATCGTCTGAACACCCACATTTCAAAAGCTTCAAGTCGGTTCATGTCATTGGTCTTTATTGTCCATGTTTCCTCTCCATACAGCAACACCGAGTAAATGTAACATTTTACAAAACGGTACCGTAGCATTAAATTGAGACTGTTGTTGCTGAGAAGAGCTGTCATATTCATAAATGCTACTCTGACCTGTTCAATTCTGCTGCGTATCTCTAAGTCTGGACCCAGTTATCCATCGTCCGAGATGCCTGAATTGGAGATATGTTGAATATTCTTGCCGTTCACTGTAATGTTCAGGTGCAGTTTTGGTGTTCTGCTGACCAGCATAGCCTTCGTTTTATCTATGTTAATTCTTTAATCGAGACGTTGTCCTTCGGTAGTTATTCTATCGATAAGATGTTGTAGTGCTTTCCGCCTATCAGCTATTATGACTGGCATCGACATAGCGAAAATTGTACCACCATGGCACCAAAACTAACGAAAGGTGTGCGAGCAGTTAAAAAACGAAAAAGGCCCCTACTCGCATATAAAAATGAAAAAAAAATAAATCAAATAAATGAACAATAAATAAAATAAAATTAAAAAACAGGACACAAATGGAGAATATGGTTTACGTCCCCTGCTGGCTGTAAAAACGTTAGGTCTATTGTCGAGAGAATGCTGATTAATTAAAATGGTTTCAAAGATGTTAACGACATGAAATATTAATTAAAAAGTGAATAATTAAGTGTTGTTTCCGAAATTATGATTAGTGACTGATCATTTCGTGACACGACGATGAACAAAACAATGTACAAATGCCAAATTGTGCGGAAAACGTTGTAATGAATTATATTAGGTTGTTTCGTTTTGTTAGTTTTTTTTTAAACAAAAAGAAAATCCAACGACATTGTGCTTTTGAAATGTTTGTAAACATTTAGACCTATTTAGTAAAAGATTTTCATCTATTAAAATTATATTTTAGAATGTTTACGTTTATGTTTTAGAGTTAAGTAAATCCAACAACAAGATACTCGAAGCGTCACAAGTCGCCTAACTTAAAAATTCGATTAGGTCATATTGGTGTAACTGGTTATGAAGGGATAGGATGGTTTACAGTGATTTTCAGAACAAGGGTATAACTCTCTGGAAATTTTTAGATTCTAAGACCCTCACATAACGTAAAATATCACAATATGACTTTACGGTTTTAAACGTTATATTGGCTTCTTCTGGTCGAAAAAAAAGAGGCTTTTTTGTGTATTATAAAGTTGTATGTAGGCTAGAACTTGGGTGTTTTTTTTCATAACTTGACGCAAAATTCAAGTTTTGAAGCGAAGCTTCTATTATTGCGTTATATTTATTTTTCTGTATAGTAAAATGCTGGAGCGTCACCAAACTGTGTAACGCTGTAGCTATATATAGTATTGTATACATGCTCTGTATATACTCTTAGGTATATCTGGTAATATAATAAATACGATTCCGAGCATGGAGGGGAGAATAAGTTCTCTCTCTCTTTCTCTTTTCTCCTAGGTTTTTTTGCTACGCCACGGTGATTTGACAGCCGGTTATCAGCCCCACGTTGACCCCGAGCACGCCGTTAGCCGCCATTGGTGTTGAAGACGTTAAGCTGTAAGATCGGTCGTAAAGAGGCAACGTTGCCGTTCTCGTGGGAAAGTCGTGAAAGTGTCGAATTGTGTTGGGAAGTGAAGATGCGTGCGTAACGCACCACAATGTCGCGTAGTTTGTGAATTCCCACTTGTTTTATTGTGGTTAAGTCGAGTTCCGTGTAATTTATTGTAAATACGCAATTTTCCAATGAAGAAAGAAAATAGTAAGAAGTTGCGCACTGTTCTACAGTAACGAATCCTATACCCGTTTTTTGGTTCTTTAATTTTAGTCCACTCTGTTTCTTCGCTAGATTAGCAACATGTTCTTGCAGTTTGCGAAGTTTTCTATTTATGTTGTTAATTACGCCATTTCGGACCTCTGGTTGTTGTCTTCCAATATCCAAGCAGGTGTTTGGTTGTAGGGTGTAAAATTTGTAGAGAAGTACACTTTTAGATGTACTACATGAGGGTATTTTTTATTTTGCAATTCTTTTTAAACCCACCTACTCCATTTTAACTGCCTATACCCTTTGAGTTGTTTTGGGGTGATTTCGACGATTCATTTGATATCAATTTAATGATTTGTTAACAATTAATTATTAATGAACCTATTGAGGTAGTACTTAAATACTGAAGTAGTGTTCGAACAACAGCCTACGTGCGTTAATTAATTTTCTGTGAGGGGTCCTGGAAATTTCCACTTTTACGGGAATACGTGTGCATTAACTGCAAAGGAAATGTTTAATTCATTAAGTCGTTGCGTATATTGATTCCGAAAGTAACGACGCTTTAATATCGCGCCATAATGTGAAAGTGTAATTGCGGTGGCTTATAATGAAGGCAGGAAAAGTCGCTTAGGAAAGGAAACAAGATTTTTTGGGAGATGTTTTGGTGTTATTGCCTTGTTTTTCATCGTTTACAGAAAACCTTTCTCTAGTCTTATAGTCTTCAAAGGGAAATATATGTAGCATTGTTAAGTAAAGTAAAATTTTCTTTGGAAGGGTTTTGGAAAACATTCTGCAGAAGTTAGCAATAAACCTTAACAATTTTTAATGTCACAATAATTTTAATACATATTAAAAGAAAATTAATCGAATGAGAAAGAAATTTTATTGTAGAAGTCATTACAAACTTTTCTGTTGAGAAACAAAAATTACGACGATAAATGTTCTGTGCCATTACGTTGATAATAAATTTTCATTCATTCATTCAAGAATCATCATATTGCTATTAAGAAAATTTCCTACGTGTTCTCTATGTTTCCCTCTCTCATAACACATTATACGCATAATATTGCATATAATTGTATATATCCAATACTACGTTATAACTATAAAATCCACACATTACTTTAAATATTTTTTTTTGTTTTGAGCGCTTACATAGGGCCACTTTTGTTTTTTTCTAAAATGTGCGCGTCACTTTTAGTCTTTGTCGATTTTCTGAAATTCGAATCTTATTATTTTACTTGTTTCAATTATTGTGGATTCTTTTGTATGCTTAGGTTTCGTATTTATAGTTTTGAAAAATTGTAAGTTTCTTTGTTAAATGAAGATCTTCGATCTTTTTTAGTTGACATAAGTAAATCTAAACATTAATAGTATAATTATATTAAGACCTCTTGTGTAAGTATGGATTCGTTGCTGTGATGGTCGTTTATTAATAGTTATTTAAGCCACAATGAGTATAAAGACGTTTTACCATTCGAGGCATGTGTGTAAGAGCCGAGGCGAAGCCGAGGCTTGTCATTTGCCGAGGATGTTAACAGTCAATACATTCCGTGTGGCTTATTAGATTTTTCACGCTGCCATTGGACATTTCCTCATAATTCCTCAAAAAATTAAATGTGAGATTTAGTTTGGACATTCGTCACTCTGACGTAAATTGACTGAAATACGTCAGACGTCAGTCTGACATATGCGTAACTACGGATAAATCAACTTGATTTACCCTTTTGATTTTCCTAGGAATGTAAATGAGAGTATTTACATTCCGTCGTCAAGGAAAAATAATACACGAATGTTATGTGCCATTTTCATGCTACGTATCTATGCATATAAGAGCTATTTACGATAGCGGCAGCGTGAAAAATTGTTTAAAACGTTACGATACGAGATTATATATAACGCATATACGACTTAAGCGTATAAAAATAGTCATTGCCTTTGAAAAAGCAAAATGGCATATTGCCGTTTGGCATAAAGTTAGCGTATTTGACCTTGAATAACGTATCCAAAAATTACAGAAATTAAAGGTGGCCCTTTTTAGATATTCAATATCATACAGTAGAACAGCTGAAGCAAGCGCTACTACATGAATGGGAGACGATACCGCAAGACACGATTGCTGCTTTGATAGGAAGTATGCCAGTACGAATGAGAGCTGTCATTGACGCTCGCGGAAAAAAATCTCCATATATAACGCAAGTATAGATGCTTTGCTGCAAAACACCTTTTTAAAAAACCGTATTGCAGCACGGAAACGTTTATCTTACAAGTCCTGAAATAATGGGATTTAATTTTCCTGGGGAAGAAAAAAGACTCTAACCCACTTGACGAATACATTTCCACCCGAAACCAATCCCGAGAATAGACGGAGGAACTCCAATCTCCACCTTTAATCGGATCACGTTAAAATCCAACAGCCTATATCACCTCCCGTTCCTTTCGCCTGAGCTTTTCTCCCGCACCTTTGTCCATTAAACGTGCAATTTATTTCGACGACGCGCCATCTGTTGCCCGAATCCTGCACGGAAACGGGATGACGATCTTTTGAGACTTTCCAGTCGCAGTAGGCGTTTTTGGCGTTTTACGGGATGGAATCCGGATCACTGGACCAAACGCGTCATTAAGGGATAGTGAGTAATATGGCCGGGGTCGAGTCGGATTTCGAGTCGATGGTCGGGCAATTAAGTAGGAGTAGGACGATATCCATTATGGACGGTAGAGCAGTTAATCTTTCCCGACTTCCCGGGGAGCTCCGACCCTTGTTAACAAAGTGGCTATTGCTGTTCCAGTCGGGCTGATTTAAATATTCAACGACTTCCGACTAGTTGCCTCATCCTCGCAGCATCCCTGGTTCTCCGTCGTCTCGGTGTCCTCTCCCTTAAAATTTCGAGGCGGTTTATGAATTTTTAGGGACCGCGGCGCTACTTTAATTAAACCTGCGATTTTTCCCGCTGTTTATATCCCTGTTTCTGACCCGGATTAAGCGCTTGAATTTTCCTCTCTTCTCCCAGAGTTTTAATATCGGTTAATTAGGAAATGCTTCCCATTCGAGTAGTTCATTGAACGGGAAAAGTAGAAAACTTGTCATTTCTGGTGAAAAGTGTTGAATCTTTCGTCATTTTGACGGGTCATAAGTAAATCATTTATGCGGAAGAATTACAACCAGTAACAATAAATATGGATAAATAAATAAATAAACAATAAATAAGGAACCAATTAACATATAATTTAAAGACAATTAAACCGACCCCCAGAAACGCTGAAATTAATGGTTTAATTAATTTAGTCACTAATTTCAAAAGGTATTGTTGTAGTTGGTGCCAGATAAGTCAAGATTTAATGAATGTTAGTGTCGTTTGGCTTGGCTGACACCTACTTGAGCAATAATTTATTAGGTTTTAGTAACAATTAGTAACAATTAGATTAATAGAAAATATATGTTTTACCGAAACAAATGAAAAACCAAAACAACTTTCATTTCCCCCAAAAAACTTAAATATCGGAAAAAAGTAGTGATAAGAAAAAATTGTGATATCTATTGAAGAAAAAGAAATTCGGGAAAGTAAAAAAAATAAAAAAACCTCCATCCTTAAATTTCTTAGGAAACCGTTTAAATTTCTGGGATACTATTAGCGATACTTTTATCAGTTTTGTAGAGGTTTTGGAACAAGTGGGACGATCGAAAATAATACTCTGAGGTTCCGTATGTTACATTTTCAAGAATTTGTTATTTAAGTTAAGTACTACCTCTTCGAAATTTACACCAAGGCGTAAGGAATTTAGTTTTCCATAAAAAAATGAGGTGCTCGAAGTTCTGGATTCAAACTCAGGTTTTTTAAAATGTTCCAAGATATTTCAGGCTTTCCCGCTCGGGATACTGCGCACTTAATGTCATTCCTATTTTAAAGTTCAAAAAAGTCAGTTTATTTCCAGATTTTTTGACGTGATATACGTCTTATAAATCGATGTGCAACACATCCCAGAAAACATTGTAACGTTACGCCAGACGCATGCGCGAAAGCGAGAGACCGGCACCACACAACCAATGTGAGCCATGCGGAAGTGAGAGAGAACAAGAGATAGAAAGATATACTATGTCCAACCACAATTGGAACACCAAAAAAAACTCTTAATGGCTTTTTAAGTAGTGAAGAGCAATGCCGCCTTGTCCTCCATGGGCGTATCATTACGGATAATAACTCTAACAATGAATTCACTTCCAAATCGCACAAACAAATGGCACACATATTCGCACACCACTGCTTTCTCCGGTATAAGTGCGGAAGAATACATCACAAGGAAAGCACACGTGGCCGCTGTATTCTGGTCCAGTGGACCATCCAGTATCTGTAGAGTCTCGCGTACTTCCTCGTACACGATTTCACTGATCGACTGTCCACCTGCACCTTAGAAGAAGAAGAAAATACAAACGAAGTGCCGCTGTCGTAAAAAAAATTTGCGGTCCAATGGAGTCTCTAGTTCATTATCTGTATATATCCATACATTCCCATATATGATTTCACTTGGGCAACTGAACACCTGCATTTTAAAAATGCCAGTGCGTTTCTGAATAAGCAAAAAGATAAGTCCCATGGTTTTGTATAGAGACAACGGGCTCTTTTCGAATGTCCTCCGTAAATTCAGATTTTATTAAGTGTTCCAATTGCTTCTGGTTAAAGTATACGGTCAGCCTCAGCGGTCGCTTATGACGCATCTATCTCCCTTCCACTCCGTCGGCGGCGACGGCGGCAGCACACAGCTGGACGTTAGCGGTTATCTGAATATTTACTGTGCATACCATTGCTTATTACTGTTACAATGACAATTGTGGCAATAAGGTATTTAATTATTACATTATAAGTGTTTGATTAGCTATATATTCTCATATATTTGTTATTGCATCGGTTAACGAGTGCAGTAATAAAAGGTTATGTTACGATTTCGACTAAAAAATGATAATGAATGATATAATTATCGTGTAAAATGTCGACTGCTTTCATTTAGCATTTTCATTCAAAAAAATTGGATACATTATTTTTTATATAATCACACAGGTACCAATTTACCTATTTTGGGAGGTACACCGGAGTTATTTAAAATTATCGTTAAATTATTCCAGTAGGTAGAGGTCTCGCTTAACTTGCTGGACCGCAATTCGGTTTAGGGATTAGATTCCTTTTTCAGAACTGATGTCCCTGTAGGTCCTCGCTCCGCAATTCGAGTGCGCCCTTACCAGCAACTAAGGATCTTCTAAGCCTTTTCCTGGGAATCCAAGGCGCTTGGGATATCTCGTAAACTTTTTGTCGAAATTGTCATTATTACCGTAAATTTTAGAAAGATTAAGGGGAATAGCCACTGTGACGGCTAAAAAATTTAGTGATTTTCAATAATTTTTTTTGGCCGGGTAAATAAAGGAATTTATGGATCGCTTTATTTTTATTTTATTAAGTACATACCCAGTAATGTTTCCACAATTTTTTATTAAAAAATATTTATTACTGTTAACAATATAAACGATGGCGTAGAGCCTGAAAAAGATTCCCCTGCCATGGTCGCATCGATTTTTCAATAACCGGTAATCTGAACAAAAGGTGATTAAAATTATCACAATCTATATGAATGTAGTTATCGTTGTACGTAGCCTTTTTTTACTTTTTGTTTTTTAATATTTTTTAAACTGTTTGAAAACAAAAAAAGGTCGAAAAAACCAAAAATATTTTCAATCGGGTGCCACTTTGTGAAAAATGAAAATACAGAAAAAAAAACGGCTACGTACAACGATAACTACATTCATACAGATTGTAATAATTTTAAACTTTTTTTTGTTCAGATTACCGGCTATTGAAAAATCGATGCGACCATGGCAAGGGGCTGTTTTTCAGGCTCTACGCCATCGTTTACATTGTTAAAAGTAATAAATATTTTTCAATAAAAATTTGTATAAACGTTATTGGATATGTACTTAATAGAATAAAAAAAGACCCATAAATTCCTTTATTAACCCGTTCAAAAAAATTCTTGAAAATCACTAATTTTTTTCAGCCGTCACAGTGGCTATCCCCCTTAATTGGTTTCCATGGTATTTTATAAGCGCTCCAGAACATTCTAGATCTTTCCGTGAAGGTATAATTTTCACACCCCACTTCCACTTACAATATTTAACGCGGTTAACAAACAACGATCTACAAATTACACAAATTCGCCTGAAAATTAATCGATACAATTCCGGTTTTTTTTTTGCGCTCATAGATACCAGGCCGAATTGAATTTACGGTCTGTCAAAATTTATTTCTAAATGTACGGGACGTCGCCTGAATGTTATCTTAAATTTATTACCGGGCGGGTATATGATAAACCGTTGCGCGGGAAAAAAAGGGGATAAAGAGGAAAAGGGAGACAGGGCGAATTTTATCCCTAAGATAATAAATTCAATAAACAAACGGGTATAAAAGGGGCGAGTGCGATGTTTCAAAATAGATCTATCTAATTGTAATAAGCGATATCTAATTTTATCCCTATCGGAATCTTAATCAATTTCTCTCACGTCTCGCTAAGCAAATTACTCTATTGTTTATCCACGTGTTACGAAATGACGAAAATTCCCTCGGATACAAATTAATCCTTAGACGCGAATTACTTCTCGCAAAGGGATAGAGAAGTAAAACCGGAGTACTTCCCATGTAAGTTCCCGTTACTACGAGACAGGCCCCGAATTAATCTTCCAGACTATCGACCAGAAACTGTCAAGTCTGATTCGAAACTTTCCTGTACATAAGTCGGGTAGTTCAAATATTGAGGGTGTAGTTATGTTAGATTCACTTCGAGAGGGTTGTGCGATGGGTACGCCTGAAGTCGATGGGTACGTTCGTTTGTCGGTAGATAAACTAATTACACGACGAGGAGGCACAATGTGTGTTCATTTACTCAGGATGAAGTTAAAAAACTTTTAAGGAAAAGTTTGACCTGTTTCAGTTTCCTATCCAATCGACATTTTATCATGTCGACAGCGTAGACGTTGCTGCTTTTGCTAGCTGCTTTTCAAACATACAAAACTTTTTTTTTTCAATTAAACCTTCAAATATCTTGAAGCATATCAAAAATTTCTAAAAAACAACACAAATAGTTACAGTTTCGTGACAATTTAAAAATTTCACGTTTATTACTTTCTGATTTTCTAATTTTTAAACGACCAATGAAACCGAGTGAACATACAGACCGTTTCTAAAGAGTCGCAGGATGGGATAAGCATGAGAGCGAAGGAAAGGTCATATATTTCTCGTTAGCTAAACAGAGAACGACCTTTTGCGATGTTGCTAGGTCGCGAAACGTTACAGTCATCCGCTCCGCACACTGTACCGCACACATCTGAAAGTGTAAAGCGATACGCGACCGCGATACGCGTTGACTTGGACTGCGTGCTCGGCCGGCAACGTTGCAAAACTTCCCTCTTTGTCATGCTAACGAACTACTGCTGGTTTCTCTTTTGCTCTTGTTGGTTTCCCACCAAGCGTTTCGATAGAAAAGCTCCGTATAACTGAAACACTGCATTTTCTTAAAAACGTTCAAATATCTCGGAGATAATTACAAAAATTTAAAAGCTATGTTTTGAAAGAACATTAAATTTGGTTCAATTTGGTAACTATTTTTAAATTCCACCTTTCATATCAAGCGAACATATAATTAAAACTTAAATTTGCTACCATTTTGTGACATTTCCAAAATTCCATGTTTAGTACTTTCTAGTTTTAGAATTTTGGACAGCCCACCAAACGAAGCAAACATAAAACTGAACCGATGCATTTTTTAAGAAAAAACTTTCAAGTATCTGGGATAATAATCGAAAAAACCGTAAAACTGAAAGAAAATTAATTTTTTTGTAGTAGAGTGCCAATTTCCACGTTTACACTTTGAAATTCAGATTGTTAAACAGCCATTTAAACGAATCGACCATATGACTAAAACGATGCATTTTCTCAAAAATCTTCAAATATCTCAGAAAATATCAAAAGTATTAAAAAAAATGAAAGTAGGTATTGATAAAACCTTAACTTGTTACAATTTGGTGACATTTCAAAATTGTACGTTTATTACTTTTCTGATTTTCAAATTTTTAAACAACCAATCGAAAATGTAACTTATACGTTTCACTTCCAAAACTCCAGAAAATATCACTACCACCACTCAATTAGTGAAGAAAATCAGAGTAATATCAAAACAGCATGTAGTTTAAAATTATGATTCGAACTTGTTTGGAGATTCTTACTTTGTGATATCATCGCTTAATGTTCTAACCTAATTATAGTTCCTTTATGAATAAGATGTCAGATGCCAGATGGATGTTATCTGGGAAATGTATAGGAATATAGCGAGTCGGTGTGATAATTGAAGTCGTTAGTCTTTGAAATGCGATCTAAGGCTTTGGTTCTATCCAAACGTCCAGAACTGTTTGTATAGGTGAACATATTTTAATTTCGTAGTTGAGTATCAGCTCTCGCATAATTTTAGAAGACAAAGTGGGTGTTAGCTAACTTGGTTCTTTAATCTTGTTTTCCTTGCTGTTTACTAACTACGACAAATCCCTCGCGTTTCCATATATATATATATGTGTTAATACTCGTATCACCTAAACGTCGCGTAAAACCTTCTACTTAAGTTATTTACTAGACTCGTTTCTCGCCATATCAGATTTTTCACCCCTTCAAACATATCGCCCGGATTATGACTAAATTACAATTTGTCACGGAAAACACCAAAGGAAACTTTTATTTCCTTTCAGAGAGGTGTGTTTATGTTTTAATAAAGTTTCCTGCGTTATCGTTATTTGTTTTGAGAACGTTCCATTCGGGAATATAACAAGGAATGTCCGGGAGCGTAATTAAAGGGGATGGTGATGCGGAACAAATGCCCAGATTAGATTCCGAGAGGAAGGACCTAAATAAGATATGAAAACGTAATTAAAATGCGTTAAGGGGGATAAAAAATGTTTTCTTGGAAGTGATTAGGGAATTCTATTGAATACCGACGAATTTTTTTAAATAGTATCAGTAACTTTTACTGATTCATTTATTTTACTAACCTTACCACTGGTGAATGCAGCGCTAAGTACTAATTTATATCGCATGTCCCAAATAGTTCGTACCTTGTGCATGAACGTGGCTTCCTCGATAACTCCGTCGGATGCTAGACGTGTCTATAGGTATATTTGTGTGTTTAGCAATTAATTATTAGTAAAAATAAGTTGTTCAATGACCAAATATGTCCAAAATTACAAATTCAATTAAAGATCACAATGAATGTATCAAATATTTTGTCATTAACTTGATATTTATGTATTCGACATTCGAATAGGCATCGAATTCCTTCAACTCTGCTATCTCACTGAACTACTTTTTCCGTTATGATCTGCGAGCTATCGTAGTGTTTCTATTTTACGTGATCTCATCAATGACTATCTTAATACGGCTATGTTCTTCGTTATCTACAGTCCAGCTCGTGAATCACATTATTACTATCTTGTTTTATTGTATTGTGCTCGTATTGTCTTCTTGGTATTAACCTCACATCCATTATTACCACCAAACTCGTTTTAACATTACCAGCGTATCTTAATTATCATAGTCATTACTACATTACCAATTTTTATTTGAAATGTATTAGCTAGGCTAACAGTAGAATAGGGCGCCTAATGGCCCCATCAGGCCGTTAGAATTGATAACGTATTAAACTGTTTCTTTCGTTATTATTCGAGAAATATTCTAATGCTATTATTTTGCCTGATACTATCAGTACTATCTTTGTATCACTACCTCAATCCGTTATCTGCAAACCAGCTTCTGTATCTCAGTATTACTAATTTATTTAACTGTTTTAATACTTAATTCTCTCAATTATACTCTACAACCTATCTTAGTTTTAGTATCACATCCTTTACTACCACCAAACCCATTTACGGATCTGAGGCTAGTTACATTCACTAATTTTATTGTCTGGGAAAATAAAGTTTGTTTCATTTCAAAATTTCTACTGGAAATTTCTGTCAGAGAAAAAATTAAATTTAAAAAAATTAATCAAAAAAATTAAAAAACAATTACCGTACCGTACCGGATACGATTCATCCCTCTAACTGCCGACTGGAATGGAAGTGGGTAAGTAGGTTGCAGTTAAAAAAATCGTGATGTGTTCATCAGAGTACATTCTCATATATAGGGTGTTTCAATAGGCACTTGCCAGATCCAAACCGAAAATAGATACGGTTAATTTAAGCAACAAACCGAAAAACGACAAGTACCTATAAAGTACTCCTCACAGTAGATTTAGCCAAAAACGTTACAAAACTTTTTTATATATTATATCTAACGTAAAATAGGTACTCAAAATTTTATAAAAATTCTTGGAGCAAATTTCGGGATAAATTCAAAAAATTGGAGAGTGATACAGTGCCTTTCACAGAAGATTTTGCAAAAAACGATAGAAAAGTTTATTTTATACTAATTTAATGGTACAATATATAATCTAAATTGAAAATTAATTCTTGTAGCAAATTTTGAGAACAATTCAAAAACCGAAATACCACAAGTATAAAGTGCTCTTCACAGAAGATTTAGCCGAAAACGTTACAAACCTTTTTATACATATTTAATTGCACAATAAATTTCCAAAATTTTAAAAGAATTCTTGGAACGAATTCCGAGAATAATACAAAAAACCAAAAATCGACAAGTATAAAGTATCCTTCACAGAAGATTTAGCCAAAAAACGTTAGAAAACTTTTTTATACAAATTCAATAGTAGAATAAATATTCCAAGTTTAAAAAAATTCGTGGAGTGGATTTCGAAAAAATTGAAAAAACCGAAAATTGACAAGTATAAATTGCCCTTCATAGAAGATTTAGCCAAAATCGTTAGAAACTTTTTTTATACCTATTTAATGGTACAATAAATATTCAAAGTTTCAAAAAAATTTTGTAGCGAATTTCGAGGAAAATTCAAAAAACCGAAAAATGACAAGAGTAAACTACCCTTTTATCCTGGCCGATTTTAATGAAAAGCTTATTTTCACGTCCTGGTATGGTACAAAGTTTAAATACAAAGTTTTGACCGATTGTGGTTTTTTGTTTTTGAGAAAATCCTACCACAGACATACATACAGACGGTTTTCCAAAAAACATGTTTTTTGGACTTAGGGGACCTCAAAACGTTCAGAAATGCTAATAACTCAATTTCGAAAAATTGACCCGATTACAATACTCTCATATATGAGTACCACATATTATTATGAGAAAGTAAAAACCAAAAATCTACAAGTATAAAGTATCCTTCACAGAACATTTAGCCAAAAACGTTATAAAACTTTTTTATACATATTCAATAGTAGAATAAATATTCAAAGTTTAAAAAAATCGTGTAGTGGATTTCGAAAAAAATTGAAAAAAAAACCGAAAATTGACAAGTATAAAGTGCCCTTCACAGAAGATTTAGCCACAATCGTTAGACAACTTTTTTTATACCTATTTACTCGTACAATAAATATAAAAAGTTTCAAAAAAATTCTTGGAGCGAATTTCGAGAAAAATTAAAAAAACCGAAAAATGACAAGAGTAAACTACCCTTTTATCCTAGCCGATTTTAATGAAAAGCTTATTTTCACGTCCTGGTATGGTACAAAGTCTAAATACAAAGTTTTGACCGTTTGTGGTTTTTTTGTTTTTGAGAAAATCCTACCACAGACACACGTACACACATACACACATACAGACGGTTTTCCAAAAACATGTTTTTTGGACTCGTGGGACCTCAAAACGTTAAGAAATGCTAATAACTCAATTTCGAAAAATCGACCCGCTTACAATACTCTCATATATGAGTACCTCATATGAGAAAGTAAAAAATTAATTACCTTTTAATTAATTGATCCGTTTAGTTATAATTACATTTTTACCAAAAACAGTGTTATTGGAAATCAATCGTTTATCGGTAACGTATCATGTAACGTAACGTATCGGTAACGTATTAATTCTTAATCACTTTATGTCGAAAATCAGGGTATTATTGATAGCATCCGCGATGTTATTTAGTGAAAAAAATATTGCAAGCGTTTGAACCGATTTATCAATCGGGTGGAATTTGCTCCTTTATCCATAATATATCGCCCCTAATCGTTTTAGGTTCGAAACTGGGGGATAGTAATATATTCCTAATGGTGAAAAAGGTTATTTGCATCCATTGACTTTAATAATTTTAAATGAAAGCTGTACTCAGGGCTCGCAAAATGCACTTTTGATGCACTTTCTTGCTATTCTAGTTTTGATGCTATGCCCATATTTTCCAAGGAGTTTCAACACCATTTCATGGTGATGGTTTTAAGTGACTATGCATCCTCAACCCCGAACAGTCCGCGAATGAACAAATAATTTCCTGTAATATATATTTTTTTAGTAAAAATTTTGTTTAGTAACTTAAAATAATCTTACGTAACTTTCCATATTTTAAACTTAATCCATGAACATCATATTTTAGACTCAAAACGGCTAGAGGAAATTATATTATGGATATGCGAATCATTACAATTTTTTTTTCTTAAAAATTTGCTGTGATAGTTAAAAAAAATTCAACTGCACCCCATTTATCCACTTATAGGGTAGAAGTGGATAAGTCCAATCCAAATCCAATCCAAACTCATCCTTCTAGGGTAGAAGGATGAGTAGTATCGGACACAATTGCGTATTATTGTTTTGTTATTAAAATTGCTAATTGGTAGTATGATTGCTATTATTGCTTAGGATTGCTGTATTGATATAACAATTTCTCTGAGAGATTTCGACCAGATATTGCAATTCAAAAATCCTCATGGACTATAAAATTTGTGGATATGGCTATTTGTACACCCTTTCCCATTTTAATGTTACTAATTTATCTGAAATTATCTTAGGGTATTCCGCAACAATCGTGTTATCCTTTTGTGGAAATGAAATAAAATCCCCCTTGCCTTTTGTCAGCGAACGAATTTCGAACGAGAGCTGATATAATGTACTCTAACTCTACAACTTTTACGCCCTCGACTCATTTAGGTCCTCCGCGTTGAATATCAAGTAAGACGAAAAGGCCACAAAAGCCCTCTCGACTTGTATTATCTCATACTCCTCTCTCAGAGTCGTCGTTATGTGGCGGATGTAGTTGAACCGATGCCAACAGCCGAAAAATTTGTAATTCATACGCGACAAGACAAAAACGTAGTAATGTACTCCGCTTTTCGTATTTACAATATAACATAAATGTAATAATGATGATAATAATAACGTAATGAACGGACGTTTGCGTCGTGCCAAAGTGTTCCTCTTGTTTTTGGCGTTCGATAATTAATACCGTGATTTATTACGCTAATTACGGTTGTCTTACTTTCCGCGCAATTACGAGATTTCTAATTATATTTATACGAGGGAAAGTGGAGCAGAGACGGGAATTCGAAGTGCCCCCCACAATCGAATTAAATATTGGATCTATTCATATACCTACGAACCTCGAGGCCAGATTAAAGTTTTGTGTGCGATGAATTAATTGGCACTTTTCACTTAACCAGACGCATCGAAATTGAGGAAAATTTGTAGAATGTAAGGAAATTTCGCCAGAAGTTCTGGAGTACGTTCGGGCAAAACGATAAGTCTCTTAGATTATTTTGTAATTCTTAATGTCTGATTTGAACGGAACGTGTTATTAAAATACGTTTTTATGTTATTGGAGTACATTAATTTGTTATTTCGAATTTTCCGACATTTACTCCATACCTGGCTTTGTTTCGGTTTTTAAGAACAATTTCCTACTTCATGTGATAACCCTGTATGTTGTTCAAGCGACTTCCAAGAAACTCGACGCTGCCAAAACCTTCTCGGGTAATGGGCGATCGTTTATCATTTCGGCGGTGAACCACCGGAGGAAATGGCTCTGAATCGATACACACTCCTGCTCTCGTTTGGACAAATGTTAGGGGACCGTCTGCTGACGATATGTCGGGCGATGAAGTTGTAAACCGCTTCTGTTTACAACGTTTCCCACCGACCCAAATTAATTACGTGTACGGTAAAAACAACAACGATTGGATATGAATGCAAACATCGGCCGTCGAGACACCCGGGGCCGCTAAACAATTGATGTGATTCGATGTCGTGGAGGGTGGAATAATTTTCTCGTCTGCGATAGTGATTCGAATTGTTCTTCCAGATCAGATATGTGTTAGATGTATGTACGTCGATAGATGCGTGCATTTTATCATCGGCCTTACAAATGCTGCAGGACACAAAATACGCCCCTAAAAATTTGTCACGTACATTGTTTGGCATTTTTTGAAAATCATAAAATTGCTACTGCAGCCTTGATGTGTTTGAATGTACTGCCAATTGTTAGGCGAAATACGTTTAGGAGACTGAGCGTGTTTCAGTTCATTCCCTAGCAACCTTTCTGATTATACATACATCATGTAGCAACTTCCTAGCGATGGGGGACGTTATTCTTATTAGGGCTATTTCCATGTTTCCTATAAATGTTCCTGTTCGATGTGTGAAGAAATTTCAATTTTTAACTGTTTATGTCTGTTTTATCTGTGACGTTTCACATATTGTTCAGCTGGAGCCCTAAAATGTTTTGTTATTACGAGCCTGATGATGACTGCTAGACAGTCGAAACCGGTCGCTCAGTTGAAATAAATTGGTGGTGAAGACTTGGTGTTTTTCTTTTTGGTTTAACTACCATGGCCACCTTCGATACGCTGGACAACCTTCGGTCTTAGACTATAGTGTAACGTACAGTTCTAGAGAAATTTTGCCATTCTCCACTTGTCTCATTTAAGATTTAAATTTTATTTTCATACAGGGCGTGAGGAGGAATAGAATAAACTAAAGTTTTCAGTGACGTTGTCCTTTTAACTGAATAAACAAAAACCTGGTCAAAGGCAACCAACAATACAGACAGTTAATTCGGACAGCGTCCTAATCCCGAAACACACGATCTATACCGAACGCACCTGCGTTAGAACGGACCTCAAAAATATCTTAACTAATGGTCTAAAAATTAAGCTACGTTAAACTAAGAGTTATCCCGAAATAAAGGTGAAAATTAAACTTCATCGGGCTACAGAAATATACAGATACTACCTTTTTTTCCGATTTTAGGCCAATGAGGCCACGCACTACCTCGGAAGCGGGCAATAAACACCGCTCCGGGTAACTTCACCTGGGGAAGCAATAAGCCCTGCAGGCTCCCCTAGGCTCGGACGATGTTAGGGTTAGGGTGAGCCCCGTCCGGGCTCACGGACCGTTTCTGGATGTGTCATCCTCCTCAATTCTACTTAGCCTTATGACTAGTTCGTTTTGGGGCCCACTCTCTTCAGCTGTTCTGGATGTGTGATCCTCGTCAATTCTACTTAACCTTATGACAAGTTCGTTTCGGGGCCTAATCTCTTCAGCTGTTAGTCTGGGGATATACAGATACTACCTAGTACATATTAGAAATACTACTATTAACAAACTCAACCGGTGAACGTTCACCAAGTGCTACTTAATCGCTAACCTTGGTAGACCGAGTTAAATGTAAAACACCTGTACAGGATTTCAAGAACACTCCGCACCTCGATTAGACGAAACGCACCCTCGGTCGTACAACAAATCTTCGGTTCCTCACCCGGCCGCTACGATATGGTCCGGAAGCGGAAACAAGCTAGGTGACCCCCAAACAGGTTAAAACGGGGAGAGTGGAAGCCATCTCAGGTCAAGGGAAATAGCACAGTCCAGCCCGGAAATCAGCGTCAGCACCTCTTAACCTCAAGACATGAACTGCTCTAATCTCAAACTATCAACAAAGATCCTATCGCGGACAACATCCGAACTGGGGCTCATGATATTTCACATTCTACAGCAAATTCTGATAATGCATATTAAGAACGTGTTTGGTCCTTGTCCCCTTGCGTTCAGTGAGTACATGTCTGATCCTTGCCCCCTCGCGTTTCCAACATACTTCGAGCGTATCATGTGACGTTCACGTATCAGAAAACTTCCCGAAACTTGTCTCCATCTGACAACTACGGGTAAACGGTGTATCTCATTAGACGAAAATGTATAGGTTGAAGGGATAGAGTAGTTCAGGTAACAGGATAATCTCTCGATAATCAGACGGAAATGTGTCTACCCCGGGAATGCACCTGAGGAGATATTTAGATTTTTAATATTATCGAATGGCGACATGTAGCGATCTAGTCTTTTGAGCCAGATTTAATGGAAAAATACCATAAAGACTTCCTGTACACAAGTTATCCCTTAAATACAATGAGATTCAATATGATTGTTATCTAGTTGGCGTTGGAATTTCTGTGCATGTAATTTTTGATGTGCCGCGCTCTATTAATTTAAATCTACCTAATTCTGACAACAAGTGTCACTTGTTGTCACACATTGCCAAACTGGCAATCAGTACTGCTGGTAATTAACGGCCCTTTTCAGGGCCAAAACAAATACTACAAATATACATATTCTCAGAATTCGTCTTCTTTTGACAGAGAAAAACCAGAAGTCAAAAGAGGTTAAGTAGGTTATTTTGAGGTTATGTATAGCTAGTAGAAACTCCTATTTTCGCAAGGCGGGTTTTTTTATTTTACATGGGAATTCCATACAAGGGCGTCGATAAGGGGGGGGGGTAATGGGGGTAACTACCCCCCCCAAAAACTAAAGTTACTTTTTATTACTTTACTTATTTACCATTATTATTACTTACTATCACTTTTTTGAAATTTTTTTACATGATGGGAATGTATTACCCCTCCCAGAAAAAAAAATTATCGACGCCAGTGATTCCATAGCCGACTAGATGACAATCATTTTGAAACACATTGTATCCGTTACGACACTAATACCCATATACTACCCATTGGATTTGAAACTTTCCAATATGTAAACACACGCTATTCATTCCTATACCTGTTTCTTGTGATTTTCAAAAATGCATTAAAAATCTACTGCAACTCCAATTTTAGCGAAATTCCGCAAGGGTATCACTAAATTACATTTATGAAGTTTAGTACTGTTCTGCTGAATACTTTTCAAAATTTCAGAATTATGAAGTTGATCTTTAATTTCAATGAGTATAATTCTTATTATAAAAAAAATCGTTAAATAGTTTGCCACCACTCTGATTTCTTTAGAAACTACTCCAAAGTGTTAATTGAAGAATATTTACGATATTCAGTAAGTTACAGCTCATTCTCTAGCTAACTGTCTGAAATAAGTCACGTTCAATAAGGCAATAATATACAATTTATGCTTCATTCCTTATTAAATTTCATAAAAACGTCTCAAATTTTATTGAAACTTTCACATAAACATTAGATATGTAAAATTAATCTAGGAAGTTAGTATGTTATTAATAATTATCTATCGATTTTTTCTCGAAATATGAATAAGAATTTTTCGTTTCGGTACTTATGCTTCTTTTCACTTTCTAATATTTATTAAGAAGCTGCTGCATTTCTAATTTTATCAAAACTCCGTACGGGTATGAACTGAAGTTTAGTACGTTTCAGCTTACTACTTTTCCAAATTTCCGAAATAAGAGCGTTCGTTTTTCGTTTCAAAGCATATTACTGCAATTTCGTCTTCGTTGAAAATTCCCATAATTCAATATAAAGGTTTTGTTAAGTGCATAGGTTGGAAAATTTCAAAAAAATTATTAGTGGCTTCTAATTAGGTTTGAATAAAATGAATTTTCATTAAGATGCGAATAGACCGAAGAAGTTTAATTTTAAACCAAGTTCCGACTAAGTTTAAAAAAGGTATGTCTTCGTCAAAAAGTTTGTTTCAAAGGGTGTAAAAAATTATTATGCTCTTCATGAGTAAAACCCATCGTTATACGCTATACGCTTATCGGATAATATTCCATTGGATGAAATCGACGTTTTTACTGTGAAAACCGTTTTTCCGTAACACTAATAACACTTTTCCCTCCATAAACAGCCAATCCAAGTTGAATATATCTAAATTGCTCGTTCAAGGAAGTGCGTTTTCTACTTTGCTCTAATATCACGAACATATTTAATTTACGATTAAGATAATAAAATAATAATAATTACAACTACATCCGCGTAGCTGTTTATCCATTTCTCCGTTCCCCGTGAAATCGGCTCTTGCTTCATGCTAATGAGGCAAAAAGAAGTTTCGAGATTTATGAACCGGAACAGCCGATTTATGCATTCCTTGCTCCGAATGCTTTATTGCCGCTGCTGTTTTATTTTGAAACTACAAAAGTTAATGCGGCGAATAAATCGCCCGGAAGCAGCGTACACTTTCGTCGAACAACCGGGCATTATTAATTTCCTATCTAAATAATATATATTAAACCGGGACGCGTTTTATTAGGAGCAGACACGAGAAACGGGAGTTAAAACTTCTTTTTTTCGTTCTATGGGAGATCGTATTAAACGTATATGGGATATTTTAATATCGTAAATGGCGGGGGTTGGCTTAATGGAATTGAGGATTGACAATTCCTACGGTTAAGAGGGGTAAGCGAAGTGCGGCTTACTACGTCATCTAACGATAATATAATCCAAGACGTTCAGTTCTTCTACCTCTACGTTTTGTCGTCTTTCGCTGTTCGAGAAACGTATGTCTAGTCTAGGTTTTGTCGATGAGTTGCACCTAGTTCCACGTTCCATGTTAGGGGCGGCGGTGGTCGTGTGGTTTAGGCGCTGGCTTCGAGTCAGGCGATCACTGTCGTCGTGGGTTCGAATCCCACGTAATCCATGGATGTTGTGTGTGTTGCGGGAAGTGTGTAAAATGTATCCAAAATCCCGTTCCTATTCACGCCGGTAACCAGGCCAGATAGAATCGGATATCCTGTAGGAGGGCGGGACTAGGATACACACACCCTGAGTCGGTAGAGCACGGAGTGGATCAACTGGGGTGAGAGCCTTAAGGGGTACAACCGTGCTCGAGGACCGTGGTTCGGAGCCCACGTTAAACTGTAGGTCTCGTCCAAATTAGCCACAGCAGCGAAAAAGAGACGTTAACTTAAAAAGACAAGACAAGACACGTTCCATGTTTCCGTCGGATGTTGCTATTATCATCTAATTATTTACAGTGCGCGCATAAAGTGTCGAATACAATTTATGGCAGCGATATTAATAATATTGAATATTTATAAGAAAATCTCTTGGACAGATCCATTTTAGTTTTTAAAATTACACCTTTTTTGCAACAAAAGCAATACATAAATGGAATTACATATTAGTTTTAAAGTAAACATCATCGTAAGAATTTTTAAATGTAAATTGCCATTTTCCCCCTTGATTTGCTAATTAGCTACTAATTGTAGTTAATTACAAAATCGACAAAGATTTAACAAAGTACTAACGGGTGTAAGTGCAAAATCTGAAGCATTTCAAAGCAAAATGTTACTTAGAAAAATTCTTAGATGTTTTTCAAATGTTTACACTAAGATAAAGTGTACTTTGTAAGGAATTAGGTGGCTATTAAATAGAAATTTGTTTTCCACCAATTTGCAGAAGAACAGTAGTTTTAAATTGTGTTTTTCAAACCAAAACAAAAAAAAGCGATTTTGTAAAATGTCTTATCAAATGGCCCCTTATATTCTCTTCTTTTTATCATGTTAAGTAAAAAAAACCAAATGTAGGATTCGAAAAACAGTAACAATTTTGATCTTTTAATGGGTAACATTTTCGTTTATTTGTTTTTCTTGTCACAGATGGTGGCTTTTGCTAACCATGTCAAACTATTTTTTGCGGTGTTATGTATCTACATTAATTAAAATGGAAAAGACATGATTTGAATAGTACTTTTTGATTCGTTTCCAGTCATATTAGTAATAGTAAAAGAGAAATAGAAATTCATGTTATTAAAGTAGCGCTTTAAACAGTGCCTTTGACTACACAATTCGAAATGTTGTTACATTAAAAATCGTGAAAACTCTAAATATCACTTTAACGTGCTACAATTTTCACCAAAATCGATTTATTTGTTATTTTTGAAACTTCTTATACATCGAACCAAACCAAAATTTTTTTTTTAAATAATTTATTACAATCCGATGTGTGGCGTTTGCCATCAGCGATTTTTTTAGAACGAGCTAAAAGCAATTCTAGCAAGCAAGAGTCGTGTTACAAATTGTGGGGTGGTGTGATTGACGGGCGTACAATATTCGTAGTTCATTTTTCTAAGGTAAATGCATTAGGTACTTGTAAAAAAAAATGTACGGAAAAACGACAAATCTGTTATACAAAAACCTAAAATACAAGGTTTGTTGTCATTATTAACTAGTGCTAAAAGGAGAGGGGATACTTCTCTTAGAAAATTCTTTCAATAAAAAATTTGATTTGAAATGCCTAAATTGAAATACAAAAAATATGAACTGGTGTAAATCAAGTTCTTTAAACACTGATCGTCTGCGGTTATCAGATTGTGCCCCAAGTTTGTTAAATGTGTTATTGTTACCGCCATTTTATAGTGTTCAGTGTTATTAGCAATCTAGTGGAACAAGGAAAACGAAGTAGTAATTTAAAGAATGTTTAAGTTTCTGTCTATTGTACATAATACGTAGCCAACATGAAAAGATGGATTTTTAACTTCTGAAATAATTTTTTTATTGGTACTCTATTTTGCCTATTTCAAACACGCTGTGGCGTGCGTAAATCGGGCTTTTTCGCACGCGCGTGTTTTAAAGTTGCCATGGAAACGCATCGACAACGACGAAATCAACCAATAACAGAGCGTTTTTGGCCGTAGCGGGGCGAGCCGATTGGTGGCACGACGGGCGACGGGCCGGCACGAAGCGTCCCGAGTGTCGTTCAAATTAATTATATTGGTTATTTGGGTAATTTTACACTATTTATGATTTCAAAGGTAGGTACCAATAAAAAAAATCGCGTAAAGTATTCGTGGATAACTGCTCTTTCAAACACTTGCTCTATTTCGAGCTACAAAACTTGCGCGTGTTTGAAAGAGCTCAATATCCACTCATACTTTAATATAATATTTTATAGTGTTCAATGTTATTAGTATTTCGATATCTTCATTACTTTTATAGTTATGACGGTGCATATGAATAAAACATATTTTATCTAAAAGATTATTTTTTCTATATTTTTTTCTCAATTTAAATACTTTGAGACTGCAAAAGATATCAAATTCGATTTCATACAGTACTCAGAGCAAAACCTTACATGTTTTAAATGGTTGTACGCCAATAAAATAAGCAACACGATAGAGTCTGGAAATCGCTGCTCTAATATAAAATTTACGAGTTTCTTACCCAGCAAGGGGCCACAGATAAATATAAGATATAGCTTAGTGCATCCCAATTTGACTCTTCGCCGCGTGGAACACCACTTCCCGGACGATTTTGAGTGGATTTTTCCTGCCAGAAAATACTTGCTAAAAATTTCTAATACACATTATTTATATCACTAAGATTGTCGGAACTTCAAATAACAATTTCAACACTCGTTGTAAAGGGTAGCTTGGTCGTTTTTTCAGTTTATCAGATAAGCAAAGTCACCCGATATTCTGTGATAAGTTCTAAATACTTCACTGAAAACCGCCTTCAATTTTATTGATTTTTAAGGAAGTTAAGTCGTTGTAAGGAGATTTTGAAGTGTGAAGATAACAATCGAAAATAAAATATTAATGAGGAACTTGTTTATCGTTGATGAAATAAATAAAAAAATTTAATTCTGAAGATCGTTGTTGGATTTCTGGTTATTCAGCTTCAAATTTAAATTGCTTCTGAAAAAAATTACTAGTACTGAAGCGCTAATTTAGATTTCTAATTATTTCCAATATAAAATCACCCTTGCGAGATGCCTATTAAGCTGGAATATCAGTGGGGGAGTAACACTTCCCTAACTATGAATTCATTATTTTAGTTTCTGGTTAATTCCAAATTTAAATCGCTGGTGAAACACATGTATCTTTAAGCTTTAATAATTCCTGAATCCTGAAATCGCTTCCAAAATGAATTTTCAATACTGCGATTATCATTAGTACATTAGATCTGCGATTTTTGATTACTTATACTCAATTGTAAATGGTCACTGGAACAATTTATCAGTTCCTAAGCGCTTATTTTCATTTCTGATTATCTCTAAAGTTAAGTAGTCCTTCAAACAAATTTTCAGTTCTGATTTCTGAGTATATTCCTAAATTTATATTGCTGTTGAAGCAATTAACCAGTGCTTATTTTGATTTCTGATTACTACTACACCTAACTCGCTCGTGAAATGATCCACCCGTTCTGAAGAGATTATTTTCAGCGTTTCAGAAACAATTTTCGTTTTAACTTCCATTTCTGATTGTTTTTCCTACTCTTCGTCGTTTATTAAGATTTTGTTTGAAGCTGAAGATCCGAATTGCCCTATTTAGTCTAGTCGCGTGCCTGAAGTTGAACGTCGGGACTCGATAAATCTATCGATTTTAGAGAAGGTTCGACATACGAGAAATCGGGAAAATGGAAGAAAATTACGTAACTTCAACCGAGTAATAGACAATAGGGAATCCGTATGGTTTCCTGTCGAAAGGGAGAATTCCATTGCTGATGTGGAAGGTGGAATTAGGTTTTGTTTAGAGAATAGAACATTAGTTCAAGAGGGGTTTTGTTTCATTTACATATTTCCCAGTGAATCCTTCACGATAATTGATTTTCAAAAATTAACGAAACTTGCAATAAATGACACCATTTAATTGTATTTTCTCAACTATGTTGCATTAATTAAGTAATCAACTTATTGATATAAACATTCGTAGGTCGGTAAATGATAATGGTCGTTAGGTACTTCACTTATTTATTTATACACTCCTATATCACAAATGGTATATGGTGGGCGTTTTTCACTGATTCCCATTTGGGCCCGGATCATGTTTATATCTCAGTTTGTGTTTCTGGGAAAATAGGGAGAATTCAAGAACGTCATCTCTTTTTTGCCTTCAACTCTTTATTGTGTAGAACTTGAAACTTTAAATACAACCAATTTTCGTTAAATTATTATTTCCTTGCTGGATAAACTTTTAATCCCATGAAATTGCTTTCCTCGGGCTAATAATTAAGGGACGACCTCCCTCCCCCTCCCCCAGTATACGATCATTACTTCCTGTATCGGTTTTTGGGTTACCTAATTAATATTAATTGTCCTCCCGGAATTAATTTGGTGTAAAAATCGCGAAATTTCAGCCGATGCGGATAATTACTAAGGCGGGACATGATTAAATAGCCGATTCGGGACTCGTTAGCGGCATCGAAGTTAGGTTTTATTTTTGGGAAACGTATAATTCCTTATCTCCCATTTTCATTCAAATCGAATTTTATTTTGAGTATTTGTGCAAATACGATCTTTTGCTCTTGCATCGGTGAACTTTATCATTTAATTAAAAATCTGAATCGGAATCGATTCAGGCTGGTAATTAGCGGAGACGTTTCCAATCGTTAATGTTTTCTATTTCGCGTCCGATAATCCCCGAGGGATTTGCATAATAAAAAAAAGTTTCGATTTTTCCGCCGTCAACTCCGTAAACTAAATTATCCCAAACCAATCCATTACTTTCCTCCGCGGCGGCTCGTTTTTTACAGGAGATTGCTTTTGTTGATTTCGTATGCACTCCCGTGCTAAAAATGACAGTATTTACATTTAATTTTCTAAGTGTTGTGACGAATAATTGAAATGGAAACGGAAATAATCAGATAGGAGCTTTCAAATATGTGTGTCACGATTTTCAGATATATTTGAGGGTATTAAGAAAATTGATATAACGAGGATAAGTTAGTGTGTGTTACTGTTAATAAGAAGAAAGTGCTATTTACTAATTTTCAAGTTAAAATGGTCGTCAGTATAAATGGAGTTGAAATTTTACAATAGTTATGATTAAATGTTTGTGAGGTTATGTAAATAAAATATTTGTTACAAGTTTGGCCAACAATGTGTTTTTTAAGCCTTTTCTTCTACTCAGATCCACATCTGAATATAGGCCTCTCCCAATTGTTTCCATTCCTCCTTATTTTGTGTTCGTCATATCCACATTTGCCCTGCGTTTTTCTTTATATCATCGTTCCATCGCATTTGAGGTTTTCCACACGATCTGTTTGCTGTGTAGGGTCCCCAGTTGCCGATTTCCTTGTTCCACCTTCCATCTTCCAGGCGCTCATTGTGACCAGCCCATGTCCATTTGTTCAATAACGTCTATTACTTTTGTTTTGTAGCGAATCCACATGTTTGTTTTGTATCCCCTTAACGATATTCCTAGCATTTGCTATTTGCCATGGCTCTTTGAGGTTTTCTCATTCGATCTACGTTTGATTTAGTGAATATCCATGTTTGGGCCCCATATGTAAGAACAGGTATTATACATGAGTTGAATACTTTAGATCGTTGTTTAAGAGAGACCCTTGGTTTTTAAGCACATAAGAAAATCTGCCAAATGTAACCCATTCCATTCGTGTTCTACTACTTATTTCTGGTGTTTGATTTTCTTTATTGATTTTGAAAATCTGACCCAAATATACATGTTTCTTGACATGTTCTATTCCTTGTACAATTATCGCTTGTTTATCCTGTTCATTGGTCATGACTTTTGTTTTATCCAAATTTTTAGTACTTCCTGTAATGAGGCTGTATGCAGTTCGGATATCATTGTCTGCAATTCAGTTTCCGTCGAGGCTATTAACACTATGGGTGGTATTCAGAAACGTTCCTTAAATATTTCTTAACTTAAGTGGTTCCTTAAGTCCGAATTTGTATTCAGAAACCTTCCTTAGCAGAAAGAACTTTTAACTTAAAATAATTCCTAAGTATTTCTTAAGTAACGTCATTCTCCCACTTAATTCTATTCCTGAATCCTCCTTAGTAAAGTTTTGTCTTACATTTAAAAAATACTTAAGAAATATTTAAGGTAGCTCGATAGGTACCTTAAGTATTCCTTAGCCGAAACATTGAGGTTAGGTCGATGAAAGTAGAGGTTATTTTGTTATTTGTTTTGAAGATGTTTGAAAATAAGAACGACGCTTTCGATGACTATCGGAGAATTGAGCGATATTATTATGAGAATGATGATTTCGGTGAGTTTCTCGAAAGAATTCGCCGCCCATTACGTGCCCGAAGGTATAGTAGGGAAACGCCTTTCTATAAATTGGATGAGTTCGAATTTAAAAAGCGCTATCGATTTACGAAAGAGTGTGTGGTTAATGTCATTCTCCCCTTAATAACACAAATCCCAGAGGTACAAGATCAACGAGGAATGCCCCTTACTCCTTTAGAACATCAGAGTCTGCAGTTACCATATTCGAACGTTTGCATGCAACAATGCTGCAGTTCCTTGCCACCAGCTCCTTAAGCAACGCCTTCTCACTGAGGGTAAAATTAATCCTTCTCTTCTCCATTTCAACGTCCTCTAACTTGAAGCGCACGATTAAAAATGAGTAGAAAAAGGCAGTGGGGCCTTTATACCTACTTACAATTACCCACATCTCTACCCTCTAGAACTGGTACTGTTCTTTTAAATTTACTGAAATGACCATCGCTATCATTTAACTCGTCTTTCCCCTATTCTTGAGAGGCTGCGGCCCTCTCGATTCCTCCGGTGGTAGCTGTCAATTCTGGTTACGGTCACAGGAAACCACAAAAAACCGTGACTCAGCCATGTATGTGGGCCCGTTTTGTCCTGGTGGTCACGGGTCCATCGTCATCTTTGGGGACTGGGATAGACAGCTGGGCTGTCTTGGGATCCGTTTGACGGTGTAGTGGGTCGTCGGCCTCGCCGCATCGGGTGCTCCTTCTCGAGTTTATCCTGCTAGGGGCTCCTGCTGGCCCCTGCTCGCTCCCGGGAAGTTTCCTAATACCTTTACCACCTGTCCGTTAAATAACCAAATTCCCTTCAATATACGCCCGACCGTTTCCCTGTTGTTTTCCTGGAATTCCAGGTATACCGTCTCAGGTACACAGTCACAACACTCCTCAATTTTAGGACCTTCAGGACTCAACAAATTAACAATTAACCAAATATCCCAAATGTAAACAATGAAAAATATAGGTTGTAGGTTATGTTTTTGACAGAGTTTGACACGAAACGAAAAAATAGCGACTTAAAAATTTCTCAGCCAAGATTTATTTAAGTGACGTTTCTGAATACAAACCGCTCCTTACTGTTAAGTTAAGAAAAAACTTAACTTAGCTAAGGAACACTTAAGAAATATTTAAGTGCCGTTTCTGAATACCAATCTAGTCATCTAAGCGTCAGCGTATCTAAGATGGTTGAGTTATTTCCGTTAATATTTCCGACTCCCTTGTTTTCTCATTCTAATGATTTAAAATCATCATCTAGTACAGCGGTAAATTTGCAGTAATATTGTGTCGCCCTGTCTTACTCTATTGATTTTCACTGGCTTTGTTTTTAGATCCGTACCTAATATTATGGTCATTTTGGCATTTAGATAAATATTCTTTATCTTATATAGGTAACAAAAGAAGGTTGTCCAAGTTCTCACAGTTGGCCATGATGAGCAGAAGTTTTTCCTTCCTTCTGCTTATATAGGTATTATATATCTCGAGTCTATTCGGTTGTTGAGTAATGCTTCTTCGATAGCCCACCATTCTGTACTACCCAAGGCCTTCTCATTGTCCGCGAATGCGAAATAGAGAGATAGGTTATACTAATTGGGCTTTTCTATCAGGATCCTTAGAGTGTGTAGATGGTCACTTGTACTGTATCCGTATCCCTCCGTAAAACCTGTCTGCTCTACCGCTTGGTACCCATCAAATTTGTTTGTTAGTCTGTTTGTAATGACTTTGGTAAAAGTTTTAAAAAGTTGGGATAAGCGGGATATAGGTCGATAATTGTTCAGATCTGTGATGTCACCATTTTCGCGTATATTAAGACTGTGTTAGCATTATTTGATTTGATTTTGTCGAAAGCAGATAAGGGGAATTGTGTTGTAATCTTGCAAAAACAGATTTATGTGGATAAAGTTTTGGAATTTATCTCATTAGGACCGTTTCTTGAATTGCATAGTAACCCCAACTTAGCTTATATTAAACACACTAGATCAATTTTACATATCACGGAAGAAACTATCAAATACTTTGGAGGGAGAGTCTCGTCACTAGTTCCTATACCCGATAATTCCAAGACTTTATGGGTTACCAAAGATCCACAAGCCCTCGATACCAATTAGACCGGTAGTATCCTTTAGGGGTTCGCCCACTTCTTGGTTAGCAAGATGGCTAAATGATATCATCCGTGGAGTCACTGACTTCCAGAACCCGAGAGCACTCAAAAACTCTAAAGATCTGGTCGACAAGATTAAACACATTAACATTCCTAGGGGATCACTTCTGGTATCCTTCGATGTGGTAAATTTATTTACATCTATCCCCCCTGACGATTGTGTGCGTCTCGTGAGAGAACACTTATTCGAGGCTGGTTGTCCTACATTCCACACACTCAATTTATGTTTGTTATTGAGTATAGTCCTGGAACAGAATTATTTTGTATTCAATCAACGGTTCTTCTCTCAAATGTCAGGACTAGCTATGGGATCCAATATTTCTCCCTTATTAGCAGAAATATTTATGTACAATTTAGAATCCCATCTAATATCATACCCCCATTATAACAAGATAATATTTTGGTACCGTTATGTGGATGACATCATCGTACTGTATCAGGGCGACATTCATGATCTTGACCACCTGTTGGATTTCCTCAATGTCTTACATCCGTCGATACAGTTCACAATGGAGGTAGAAATAGAAGGTAGGATACCATTCCTCGACCTGAAAATTGAGAGAACAATTGAACATAACTTCTCCTTTACAATATATAGGAAACCCACCCACACGGATACAGTGATTCCTTTCCCATCTGATCATCCTATGTCACATAAAATGTCGGCCTTCCACTCACTATTCAACAGATTGTTTACGATCCCACTATCACCGGAAAACTTTAATCTAGAATTGAACAACATATTTAAAATTGCTCGTAATAATGGGTACCCGACTTACTTGATTAACAGATTGTACCTCAAATATAGGGATAAACACTTAAACGGTCTGTTGGATAACCTGTCTCCGAAGGATAGGACCCCTAAGTTTTTCTCTATTCCATATTATAATATTATCTCCCCTATGATTAAAAGGACATGCTTGAGGTTCATCAAGGACGTCAACATCTCCTTCAGATCCTGCAGATTTAGTCTGGGGTCCTTGATTAATACGAAGGATCCAGTACTTCCTGAGGATAGATCTGGTGTCTATTGTATTAAATGTCCTAATTCGTCCTGCAAGGGGGTTTATGTAGGCCAAACGGGGAGGTGTTTTAGAGTGCGTATCATTGAGCATTGGAGGCAGGTGTTGAGGAATGTGGAGAACCCTTTGGCCATTGTGCCGAGTTCCTTTGCATCCCATGTTCTAAGTAACCATCACTTTCCCAATCCTCCACCTCCCACGTTGGATTTCGATATCCTGCATATTGAGAACAAGGGCGTTAGACTGAATTTGTTGGAGTGTTTAGAGATTGTGAGAGCCTCCAAGGATCCTGATGTGCTCCTACTGAATGACATACTTCCTTTTAATTGTGTTGAGTTTTTCAGTAATCTCTCTTGTACGGATCCGGGCGGAGATGCGGTGTGAGCGGTGGAGTTGGGTCCTGAACTCGGGGTTAGGGTGGGCTTTGAGAGTTGTTTCTTGAAGGCTCCGTCACATGGGTTAGGGTTGCATGTAGTTTGGTTCTCTTGAGGTTAGGTCAACGAGTTGAATATTACTTAAGTAACTACAGTAACTACCCGGTTGAGGTTATGTTGTGCAGTGTTGGTTGCTGTTCACACATGGTATTTCAGAGGACGATATATACTGGCGACATCTAATCACAGTACTGACAGTTGAGTTTTCCCACACATGGTCCCTTTACTACATACTATGTTCTTCCGACAGAGGGCAATGTGATAACGGTTTTTGATCTATATTTCTTTTTTGAATTCGAACTTTCGAGAGTTCGTAGCAGTGGGGCCCAGTCTGGGTTACCTTTGCTACTTTACTAATTTTTAACAATTTTTTAACGTGTACACACTGTGATGTTAATTTTAAATTTATACATTATTTTTAATTTGTTTTCTTGACATGAGGCTACACTGAATTGTAAGTATATTTATTGTTCATATTTTTCGGGTTTACATATGAATTTTTACTCATAGGTAAAATGACTGATGATGGGCACTAGTGGCTCGAAACATGTCTCGTTTTCAATTACATTGTAATCGACCATTGGTTGTTTCATTTGGATGGGGTAGTGACTAAGAGTTATCGCAACTATATTATTCCAGTGCTGAAATATGTTTCCCTCGAACAGACACTTGTTGCAAAGGATCTAAATATTGCAAGACTTTCTGTCTTCCTTCTTTTACCATTTCTATCAGGATGCCGTCTTCGCTAGGAGCCTTGTTTCTTTTCATTCCTTCGCTTTTTCTATTTCCCCCTTGATTATCTCAGGCATCACATCCGAATTAACGTTTGTCATTTTTCTTTTTAAGTTTTCTTTTAATCAGTCTAGCAATGTATGACGGACCTTACATGTTCAATCTGCCGTCAATTCAATCCACGATCTTGATCATGATGAATTGATGGCAGACTGACGGACTGACGGACGGCATTAGACGTTCAATCCAGATTGTTCGTCCAGTGTCAATCTTCCCACCGAACGTGAAGGCGAAGGCGAAAATGGATTATTACCATTTTCAAAAATGTGTCATTGGAGTAATATTAACTTTGGCAAGTAAAAGGGGCGTTAGAAGGAAAAAGTGGGTGAAAGGGTGGCTGAAGAAACGAGAACAATACACGCATTTAAATTTAATAAATGAAATTAAACACACGGGCGAATGGGAAGATTACGAAATCTATTATCGTATGAAAGAAACCTGCTTTGAAGAACTATTGAATGTGGTGAAATCATATTTAACTAAAAAAGATACTTGCATGAGAAAGTCGATAACCGCCGAAGAAAAACTGGCTGCAACGTTAAGATATCTTGCTACTGGAAGAAACTTTGAAGATTTAAAGTTTTCGATCTTAATGTCACCACACCAGCTTCTATTAGTGAGGCCATATTGTACACATGTGAAGTACTACTTTATGTTCTTCAGTCTTATATTAAGGTAAGTATAATAAAACTTTAATATCTGACTGTCCACAGGAAAAGAGACCTGATCTTTCAGGACAAAATTTTATAGAAGCAAAAATGGGTTGGCAAAGTTTTTTGAATTTCGAATTAATTTAAAATATTGTTTACTTTTGAAAAATGTAAAAAAAACCCGTGGAGTGATACATATTATTTTTTACAATGCAATGTGTAATACTTCTCTAAAAAATATTAAATAGTCGCAAAGAGTAATGAAACAACTTCATAATCAAATATATGGTGACTGACGCAAGATTGACTTGAACGCATCACACGGACAATCTGCAGTCAGTTCAATCCGGATTGACGAAATTTATTCAGTTATTCGAATACTCATCAATCCACTCCGTCAGTCCGTCAATTCGCTCAGTATTTCGTCAATCTGGATCGCAGAATTGGATCAAATTGATGGTAGATTGAACGTGTAAGGTCCGTCTATGACGTTGAACAACTCTGTCAATGTTCAATGAGTCCCCGGATCGACGATGAAGTAAAAATTTCATAACAGCAATGGATTAGAACAATTTCATCTCGTAGATTTTGGTGCATATCGTTAAATACTGATGAATGCGAAATCTCAGCCAAATCGCCAAATGTAATATAATTATAATCCAATCATCAAACACTCGAATTAATTGAACCGATTTTGTCCCAAAGAGTTTCTCAGATTTAAGGTCTGGTGTGGAATGTCAAATGTGAATAGTAACCCAATTTTAAAAAATTATTTTAGATTTACTTTAGATTATTTAGATTTTATTTAGATTTTAAGCTAGGACAAAAATAATAGATGGATTTCTCTAATATTTGTAATTGCATTATTTTAATTCTAATCAGCTTAATCGGTTGTTTGCTTTATTAGCGTCAATAATAGTGATGAAGTAATGACGTTTATTTTTTATTTGTAATCAAAACGTATAATTGACTCAACTTTTAACATTTTAAGAATCTGATTTTGCTTGGTTAAATAGTGCAATTTTTAAACAAATTTAATAATTGAAATGGTGAATGTTCTTTAATTTGACATACTACAATGAACTTAACATCCTACAATAAATTTTAATAAAGGCCTTTATAAAAAATGTTCTTATACAGTATTATTCTTATCACAAATATCACAATTATTCTACAAAAATGTTTCTTAAATATCGGTCGATTGTCCTAAAAATTTGAATTTAGTCGTAACGCACGGGAATAAATAGTCAGAGAATCTTTCTAAAGAAATTTTCTACTTACTTAGATGTTTTATGGAAGTACCCGTTCCTTATTGATTTTGTCATGTAGAACTAGATCTGTTCATTTAAAAATCTCAAAATAAATATTTTTCCACCTGGTAGGGATTGTGTGATATATTTTACTGAAAGTTAAAAAGTCGAGTAGGTAGGTATGTTGTTTTCTCATTGTTTTCTAATCTTGTCGAAATACGAACGTTCATCTTTCGTTTTGGTACTTATGTTTCTTTTATTTGAGAAAAATCGCTTTATACAAGTCCGATTTCTTTGAAGTTTTCCTCAATTTTTACGTGGAGTTCATTTACGATATTCGGTAACTTCCAAGCTCATTACTCGACAAACTTTCTAAAATATAGCCACGTGCTCACGCTGGCTGTTTTCAATAACTCGTAAAATATATGTGTACTGCAATTCCAATTTTGATGAAATGATTTTGAATAAGTTATGTTTAAGACGTTTAGTGTTGCTACATTCCATGATCTATCGAACTTTCCGAAACATGAATGCGAATTTTGGATTTCTGCAATTATTATATTATTGAAATTTATGTAAATTCAGTGAGTTTTCGCTCATTACGCGCGAAGTTTCTGAAGCAAGACACGTTTACTCCGAATGACTTGAAAGTCATGCATGACATTTCTACAAATTTGTAACAAAAATACTGCTACTTGAATTTAGTTCAAACTTCACCTAAGTATTAAGTAAAGTATATTTACAAAGATAAGTAGGTTTTGGCCCATTATCTAACTAACTAATGCGCTTTTTTCGTTTCGGTATCTATACGTTCTAAGAATTTAGAAAAATTCATAAAAAAACTACATTAAACTCGAATGGCGTTATTGAAACTTCACACGATTATCTCGTGTACATACGTTTAAGAATGCTAAGATGGCTATTTTTCAAAACTTTCGAAATAACTACATTCATCTTTCCTTTCGATGCTTGTCATTTTCAAAAATTCATAAAAATGACTGAAATTCGGATTTATTTGAAACCTCTCTAAATTCTCCTCGAGAAAAAAGTGTTGTTGGTTAGTCATGAAAAACAGCCGGAATAAGTTCCAAAGTTTGTTTTTTTCTTGTTGAACTTACAATAATTTGAATTTTAAAAGTCGAATGGTCTGGATCTGGATCTCCTGTACCTACTGTATATAACTCCATGTAACAAATGGCGAAATTACCGAGATTTTTCAATTCACTCCCTTAATGAGTTCCTTTAACTCGAAAAATAAAGTTCTGTCGACAACTTCCCACCTCAATTCCTTCGAGTCAGTTTTATTTCTATAGGTATGTAAATCCGACGTTTAAACTACTTTGCGATTTTTTGAGCGATCCGTTAACGACGCCGTATAAACTCTACTTATACAAACAGATTGTACAATAAACAAATGTGATCGCCCGTCTTTCGTTGTTGAAATAACGTTAAATGCGTATTACGGGGGAGGAAAAATAACATCAAAATGACATGAAATAAATATTTACACGTCACTCGTCGGTGCAACGCTTTACGTGAAAACAGGACGGGCGAGTGTTGCCAAGTTAAAATAATGCGAGGCTGTTTGGAGAATACACAATAAAGATTTACTTTACGGGATTGAACACAATAATTTAATAACATTTGAATGGCAATTAATTTATTTATTTTTTAGTCAGTATTAGATGTTATACATGATCAATTGTACAGGGTGCTATGAGACAAGTGTCAACGGGGGATGGCATTGCCCGAAATATGCAGAAAAGAACATGTTCACATGTTTCAAGAACTCACGCGTAGTACTAAATTTGGTGCGCTGATTACAATTATGGATTCGAAAACTGACTTGTTTCAAGGTAAATCTATATTTTGGGGGTGATGAGGGGTGAAAACTACCCTACTTTTTTTGTATGGCATTAATTAAAAATTTCGACTGGAATTGTCAAAAAATAAATCATTTGACAAAACACTTGCATTTTACCTGCCCTCTTAAAATTTGTGATGCTTTCATGAATATTATAAAACATTTCCATGATGTTATCTTTAATTTTCTGGATACTCATTTTCATCAATTAATGGTCGCTCTTATCGAAAGAAAACCAAAGTACAAGATTTTTCATCATTTTTAGACAAAATCCCTAAACAGCTACTTACAGACAAGTTAAGATAGTTTTTATCCTCCAGAACGCATAAAAACACATGAAAATGGTTCTTTTTTTATGTGATAATTGTAATGAACGCATTAAATTTACTGTTAGGCATGAATTTCGCTTTACCGTTGAAATGGATTCTGTAAATAATACAAAAAATTGATTACTTTTTTAGATTTAACGTCCTATATCTCTAAAATTATTCATTTTTGGGAACGTGTTCACTAAGATTCTTCTTCGTATTTTGGGTCTTACTATCCCCCTTCGAAGTTTGTGATACTCGTTTTTTAACGCCCTGTATATTAGGTGTTAGTCGTCAAGTGAGCATTGTTCGGTGCAATTGACACATTAATAATGTAAAAAAATTGAATCGGTTAATGTCGATAAAACGAAACACATTTGAGATCGATTCTACCCCACGAATCTACCTACAGTAATCGCCTGTAACACCTTCCATTCCGGAACTGGGTTCCTCCGTTCCATTTTCCTTTCACCAATGAGCAAACAGCGTTTAAACCGAAACCTACCAATCGCTGAGGAGATGATGGTTTCCGTTTCAACCGAAAATCTATCGAATTCACGACATTACAACAAGTAATGAAATGCCAAAATGCCGCATGCCCGTATCTCTGCGTCCCAAGCAGCTACAAATCTGTAATATAGTTTAAAAGTGGGCTAGTAATAAAACGAGACTAGGTATCTAAAATTTAACTTAATGGGTTAAGCAAATCTCTGCTCTAAAGTATTACAAGGAAATACGATTTTAATTATGTAAAAGCTATGAGTGCTACATGGTGTACGTGTGATTGGTGCAATTTTAAACATTAGAGAAAATAGCGAAAAATATAGCGAAATGGGCTTGCTGCTCTATATTAGAACATGTGCGAGATAAACTTGATTATTTCATTAGTTTCGTTGTATTCAAGAAAGTTTTAAACAGAATCTCCAGTTTTAAAATTCCATTTTGCAATCCACCCACGGAGCAACGTAACGAAGTTACATAAACATTGGAGCAGCTGCAAGTGCGATATTTTCAGGAAGCGGATGTTTGGCGTGAAAAATTTTATTCGCGCGTTTATACAACTTACTTTTTATTAAATTCGTTTAAAACTTTTAATCTTCATTTCGATGATTTGGAAAGCGGACAAGATCGTTCGGTAATTTGAGTTGTATATAATTGGTCTTATCTGAAAGTATTTCTGTGGCTATTTGGCAAAATATGATAACTCACTTTTTCGCATTTTACAGGAGAGCCATTTGAAAATTGTGTGTTGTTGGAAAATTATTTCTTTCTCAATTACTTTTTTTGTTGTAATATCTTTGGTAATAGTTGTATGTAATTTGTGTGCGATGTTGCATGAAGTTTAGGAAACAATAAATGTTTGTTGAAAAAAAAAACAGTGGAAAGTGAAATTTGAATGAGATATCATGTTTTGCCAAGATCAAATGGGATGAGGTTTGTAGATATCAACTACAGAAAAAATGCATATTGTCTTCTTTATTTGGAAAGAAATGGAATAAACAGGAAATTATTAACTATTCAGATAATACATTCTATCACTAACAATCAGATTTTCGTAGAATGGGTGATAAGCCGTGTCTATGTATTTTAAAAGCGACAGCAAGTTCCCTTTTTTCTTAGGATTTATAGCTTTGGCGCCACTGTAATTAGGCTTTAACTATGGATTATGTTTTCCTCTTCTTTTCATGTTAAAACGAGTCAATTGCTCATCTTCGTCATGAGAATATTTAACTTCAATGATGCCAAGTCCCAGGTCTTTTGAGAATTTGTTTCTTTTGAACTATAAAATCAATTTTGCCTCTTGTTAATAATTAAACCATAAACTTTTTGGAACATAGTTTTGCAAATTTTAATTTCTGTGCCAGATAAGGTAGCAAAGTATGAGACCGTGATATCCCTATTCTTTCTTTTTCCGGTTTTTGTATGTTTACTTTTTATTTCCCGAGAATTTTATTCTGTCAGCTAGAAACTGAGCTTTGTCACTGATATTTTTATAAAAGTTCTCGAAAATACTTTTTTGTACTTCTGGTGACAGTCTCTCCACACATTTATAAAATTTGCAACAAGTAGCGACAGGCTCAAATTCTTTGGCTGGTTTCACAACTCCTTTTCTGGTAATACATTCCTCCCCTTTTGATTTCTTTTTCTTCATTAATACTGTTTATTCTTTTTATTTTTTCTGTTCGCTGCATACTATTATTATTCTCCATATCACGACTTAATGGCTTACATCTTTTGGATAATACATTGTTGATGAGGGGCTCATTATCAGAATCGTCACTATCACTAACTGGCTCGTTTTTATCAGATTCTTCACCTTCGGGCACAAAATCGGCGTCTCGGTCATCACCCACATTTTCACTGTCTGTATAATTTTCATCCATATTTATCATTTTTGTAACTCCTTTCACTTCATTATCAGATGAGTAACTTTCCTTGGACACAAACCTAGTTGTTTGATATTGTCACACGCCTGAGGACCTAGGGTCCAAAGGGAGTGCTCTGGTCGGGGGTGTAGCTAGGTAGAAGCTAAAAAGAAGGCATGGTGACACAGACAATATTTATTCAGACACTAAATTTAGGGGAGAGAACTCGTATAACAAAGTTGAGGCAAGTGATCCAAAAGTAGAAAAGTGAGAAAGGTTAAAGGGAGGTGGTTGCTTACTTTAAAGTGACGAAGGGCGGCAGGCGCAAGGCTCCTCCAATTAGCGGCATGCCGGAAAGACGGACTCTCAGACGGGCAGCGTAACGTGATACTAGGTGACTGACTAACTCCCTTATCGTTATGATCGAGCTGTATAAATACAAGCGGGATGTTTACGAACGTGATGTCGTACCTGTCCGAGAGTCGTATCGTCCTTCGGTTTAAGGTCGCCTCGGTGCTGAATAAGCTTAGACGGCGACCTATTTTCGCTAATTGGGACCGCATCGCGACAATATTCATCTGTAGATTTAAGTACTAGACGTTTGGTTTGGACAAGGGATTTTCGCTGCTTGAGATACGTTATCAACATACAAATTACAAAACGCATACAAATTTAAGTTTATAAGTTGCTCTATAGATCCTCAGCTCGTGTTATATATTCTTTAATAATCCTAATGAAAAAATCTATGACAGCAAACGAGCAAACTCATTACTAATTAAAAAAACACGTGAGTACTCTATACAGTAGCGTTATAAACAACAAAATAAGGTATTATTAAAAGTTGACTTTAAACGATTAACTAATCTTGCTTAAGATTAAGAAATGGGTGGCGAGGAAATAAAAAGGAATAGTTCAGCTTACCTAGGCTCTTTTGAGATTATATATTGAGATAATTTTCGAAATAGTTCAACAATAGAAATGTCAAAATATCTTTGTTCGGTGTTTTGTGTCGGCGTCCTTGATGGAAGATGAGACATTCTTGTACGTATTAGAATTATTTCAATACACTGCCTTTCAACTCAAGCATTCTATGGGAAGAAGGTGTCTTTCTTAATAGAAGATATACCATCATAGTGAGATTTCTAAATGTTTCAATGAGTTTTTTGAAGGTCTAGGGCCACGACCTCTGGGCCCTTATTTTCTTTCTTTCACTTTCTTGTCGATTTGTACTGACTACCGACTTCCCGTGGTTATTCGAGCGGCTAGCCGGGTAGTGGCTACCTTAATAAAGATTAATGCATTATTAAGGACTGGAAACTGTTCAATATGGTTTGACTATCTATTGATGAGAGTTTCCCCATCTTTCGCTCTCCTTCAACTCTCGTAATCTCTTATTCATCGTTGATGAGAAGGTATGCCACTATGGCGAGAATTCAAAAAATTTCAATGTTTCTTCCGGAGATCCGGAGTTACGATTTTTCTCCCGTCTAGTTCTTTTTTTCTCTCTTAACAACAGTGCTCAAATTACAGAGTTTATCCCGTCAGTCAGTATAACCTTTCCCGAGTCGAGGGTATCATGGATTTGTCATCCATAGTTCCAAATTTCTGCTTTTCTCAGGTTTCTCACTGTATTCTTTAACGTCAGCCACGAAACGAGCGCCGTATCCCATTCAAATACATCAATCATGGTTCACTAATGAGAGGGAAAATCACGCCTAACTACCCCGAAAATTATTTCGGACCACGTACATTCCCCGCGCCAAATTCAGAGGACTTATCTCCAGTCGTTAATACTTTTAATGGTTGCATTTTAAATACACGTCGACAGCTCAACAGCCATAATAGTTAGAGATCTATTAAACAGCTCGATAGGAAGCTCATGAGCAGTGCTAGGTATACGTCTGAAATGAAATTAATCAGTGTAATAGTAATTGTTGACGAAAAACTCAGTTGTATTGCTTTTCACTCAGTTGCGATTCATATAAGACAATGGTAGTTTAAAGTACAAGTTGCAAAAGACGTCATATTCCAAGCCCGAGTCTGGCGGCGAGTTTTAGAACGGCTTCCATTTAATTTATATTTATGTTTAAATAATATAAAATTTCTTACCTAGGGATTTTTTTTATCGTGACATTTAAGTTGGTATTACTGCTGTTTCCTAGACATCTGTCAATTTTTACACCATTTTCAAATTTAATTTAATGGAATTTAAATAAAATCGAAGTCATGTCTCAAGAATCCGAATCGCATCAAGTACAAGAGGCATCCCTATCCCATCGACGCGGCGGCCATATTTATTTTTAATTTTGTTTTGACAGACATTATGGAATATCTTGTTACCAACCCAACGAAAACAACTACCAAAAACAATGCTTTAATAAGCCTCATTAAAGCATTGTTTCGGCCATTTTAGGCCCGGTTGTAGATGTTGTAGTTCAACCAAAAACAAATACGGTCTTTGGTTCAACGTAAGTTCAATTGAACCACGTTCAACTTTGAAACGAGTTCAATAAAAGTTTTGTTGTAGAACAGCAGTTGAACAGTGGTTCTGTAGAACGATGTTCAAGTTGTGTTGGTCAACCTGATTTCATAAAATGGAATCTGTTAAACGATTTTAAGGTTCACGGATCGAAAAAAAAAAAAGGGTTTTGTGCATAGGGGACGTTTCGGTAGGAAATATTTGGTGTTATAACCTATAAAATTCTGAAGACTGAACGTGATCGAAGGACGAACGTAACTTTTCAGTGTGTTAAAGTTTATATTTTTCTTTGTTTTTGTTATGTCAAAGGTATGTAATAAATAGATATACACATAATTTATTTTGGATTGATGTTCTCGGGGAGACGTGGGAAACTACAAGAACGTTCTTGGATAAACCCCAAAAAATGAAACAACAATCGTTGCTACAGATTTACTGCCAGGCAGTAAATAGGCAGTAAATCTGTAGCAACGATTGTTGTTTCATTTTTTTGGGGTTTACCCAAGAACGTTCTTGTAGTTTCCCACGTCTCCCCGAGAACATCAATCCATTCTTGACGTAGACAACATTCTCCGAAGAGGCCTTCAACATCTCGACACGTCTGAAAGGAAGTGAAGTTATCCATCTCTTTTGTATCCAATCTTAAACATCTTTATCGTCGTTGAACCTGCTTACAAGGCAGTAAATCTGTAGCAACGATTGTTGTTTCATTTTTTGGGGTTTATCCAAGAACGTTCTTGTAATAATTTATTTTGGTTTGGTACTTTATTTTGGTATTCCAGCAGAATTCCCATTAAATTATTTAAATATTGTAGGGAGCATGTGGTAATTAAGTTAAAATAAAGGTGTTGGTAACTTTGGTGTAGGTGATGGAGGCATGCAAAGGCTTTAAAAAAAGATCAACCAATTTTAGCTCTCACGAAGAGGCTATTTTGGTGTATAACTATGATCAGACCATATTTCGAAATGAGTGGGCCTGTTTCGCAACGTTTGCGGTCTTCTAGGATACAAGGCACCAATCACAACCTCCATGAAGTTTTCATCATCTGTTAATTCTGCTAATAACGCGTTCATTTCAGTAAATTATCAGCAAATCATTACCCAACCTAACTTCCAGATAGACATTATATCTAACCGTCAACTGTCAAATTTCTTAAACCTTACTTAAACCCTCGTTAAACGCTGGTCATTGTTCCCTCAAATTGAACTTGGTTTGAACCCAGGTTCAACAGTAAGTGACTCATCTACAACACAATTTTATAATTGAACTTGGTTCAAAATATAACCTGCGTTGAACTGCGCGTCTACAACCGGCCCTTAGTGCTAGAATAGCTGTCATTTTAGTGCCGGAACATAGAAGATATTTTCAGTATTATAACAGAAACGAATAATTTGAATATCATCTCGGAAAATATGATCGTTACAATTCGTCTTTTTTCACCCATCAAACTTTCCAGGCACCATTTCTGAAAGTTCCTCTGCTCAGTAACCAGGTTTGCTGCGCCCCAGATTTTAGGTAATCGCGATAATCAAACTTGGAAAGAAAGTTTGGATTTGCATTCGTCAGAGTAAGTGTCAAAGTTCAAAGTGGGAGGTGAATCCTCCTCCGCCTCCCTGTCTACCTTAGGTATTCTCGGCGGAACTTTCCGGAGTCGTTACCTTCCGGTTCGTCTGTCCGTTGCGAATCCCCTCCTTCCCATATTATATCAACTTTCCAAATTCTTGAGCGGCGAAACTTCGGAGCGGACGCCCCCTACACCGGCGTATAGGGTTCAGTTAATTGGAATCGGTGTTAAGTAATTTATTCCGGGGAGGTTGGTCTTGGTTTTTTTTTCATCGCGAGCGGGTCTAAATTAGTTCACGGATGCGTCATCGGCGGATCGATACGACTTTTACGCTACGGAAACCGAATTTCCGGAGCTGCATCCAAAGTTGCATTGCAATTTATTGCGCTGGCTCATCCGAATTACGACTGTACGAAACGTCCCATGAATGAAGATGGTCTGGTTTTCGGATATGCATATGAATACCATCATCTGTATATTATGCACGCTTGCAGTAAAATAAGCGTGCAGTGCTCGTCAGAGGAGCTTAAACATCGGGGGTGGAGATAGATGGGAACGTTATTTGGGCAATGTTGAAATGTTGGATGTCGTTGCATTCTTAAAAACTGTGCCATTGTTTTGTTTTCATTTTCTTGTGGTAACGTGTAAAACTGTTAATTTGGCAGTCAAAATTAGGGTTTCACGAGACCGAGACGATACCGAGGGTTGCTCCTAGTCTCGGCGTCGCTCTCGCTGAGACGAAATTTTTCTACTCTCGCCGAGGAGAGTAAACAGACATTGCTCTCGTCTCGATCTCGCTGTCGTCTTGGTCTCGTAGTACTCTCACGTGTTTGCGTTTTTGTCATGAAAACTGCAGAAATTGGTAATAAAAATAAAATGGGAATTCCAGTGTAAATACAAAACTTGTGCTGTACATATTAAAATATCGAATAATAATGTAAATAGGCAACAAGATTTTCAGAACTTTGCTCTGTCATTTTACAAATTATTCAAGTAAACTGAACACATGATATCTATGTTACCGTTTTTTGAACTCCCATATTTCCAAAACAAACATTACAGATTTTATCCTTCATCTTTTCGTTTTTTAAATAGGTTAACCATAAAATGTCACCTAAAACCTACATTCGTTAATTTCAATTTAAAAACAGATTAGAACTATTATAAAAAATAATACATATCCATACACCTTCTGAGTATCCCAATGAACTTAGTATTATTTTGAGACTAGTCCAGCACTCTCACAATTTTAGAGGGTTTCTATTATGACGTCCACGTTCAGTATATAAGGAGCTACTGTATTCTATGAAAAGCACACACTAAATAAACTGGAACAACCTCAGATGTAAAATGACGGTCAGACTAACAACCTTAAAATTAAAAATTAATTACCCAATTCTATTCATAGATTAACATCAGTTGTTCGTTTGACAAACCAAACATGTAAAACTTCTGAAATAAATAAATCGATAAACCTTGATAAGGATTTCGGTGGAGTTGGATAAATCGAAAATTGCGCTTGAACAACCACACCCAGTTACCAATATACATAAAAGTCAAATAAGGTCATATTAAAAAAAGTATTTTTGATTTAGAAAATGGTACCAATGTAACGGGTTACTAAAACAATGTACAATATGCAATGAACAATACATAATTTGAAAATGACTCATAGTGGGTACAAACAAACCACTTACCCAACAGATATTAAAAAATATTCTCGTAATATTAACTAAACAATTCCACGTATGTTATTTAGTACACTTTAAAGATGAAATAAAATCTTATAAATCAATTTCCAATTAGTCATTGGTTGAAAGGGCTTCGGTATTTCTCTGAGCTCTCACAATTTCTAAAATTTCGTAATCATTCAACAGTGACGCTGACAAGAATGTAATATTTCAAACTGGTAATCCCTGGAATCTTCAAAATTTTTCTCATTGGCAATGTGATTTGCAATACCACTGTGAGGCGTTTCCTTCATTATTAGCATCTTTGTTGATCCTAACATGTCTAATGTGTTCGATATTTCTAGTTTTAATTGGACGTCCTGTTCTATACCGATTACATCGTAATCATCAAAAGGACAGTAGAGTTTTTAAGAGCCAGATCTTGGCTCAAGTGGAATGTGCTCTTATACACACGGACAAGATTCTCCTATATGGAGTTTGTTCTAAAACTTACTTGTAGGTCGACATAAGATTTTCTTGATTGTTAAAGATATTCTAAAATGATCTAGAACTTTGAGACCCGTTTGGAATGCCTACTGATCTTATGGTGTTCAATTTTTTTTTTTTTCGAAAATGATACTATGTACCTAAGGGAAGCGAAAAAAGTTGATATGTAATGAACAGACGAAGGTTTTCCTTGCTGTACGGAGCTCTTACACACTGAAGCTGGACGTCATGTATGCCCATAACTTGTCCATAAGTATTAAAGATTATACTATCTACTACTCCTTGGAATAACCTTTAAGGCCTCTAAGTGCGTAGTGGTTTAATTTTTAATTACTCCTGCAACGGGGTTGTTTTCGTCAGTTACATATATTAAATGTTACAATATTTTTAACAGTAATTGAATAATGGAGGAATCTTTTGTTTCTTGTGTAAACAACTATTGTGTAAGTTGAAATTTGTCTCGATTGTTTTTATTCAATAAATGCACCGACCGGATGATATAAGTGTTACTGCATCCGGTATTTACGTAATGTCGGTCAATACAGGGTAGCCAGCTGTTTATTGATTTCGAAAAATATGCCGGTACAATACAGAAAATACAATATTTTAATAGAAGGGAAAAGAAATTCCAACAAAACCGTGTAAGTTGATGACACTGCCAGACGAAATTAAATCAATTGTTCGTCTCTTCTCTGTCTCGACAATTTTTGAAACTAATGTAAACTAAACTTCACTGAAGTAAGTAAACTTAGTATCGATACATGATCGATACACTTCGTTCATGTGCAGTTTAAATATGGTTTAACTAAATTCAGTTTACTTTATTAACGAATAAACTAAGAACTAAAACTTAAAACTGAAAGTATAACTTTGCAACGTGTTTAGTTAAAGCGAATACAAACTTAAATCACAACTTAGAAAAATTAATAATTAGTTGGGCTTCTATGTATCAGTCATTTATTCGTCTGGATATTCTCTCAATATGTCATCGCAGGCTATCCTTATCCTGACATAATGCCACTGGAGTTTATGAGGGTTGGGATAAATTTAACCATTTGCTACCTATTGTGTTTATGACTTGTATTCATTGGGTGAAAGATCAGGGGATCATGGCTGTCAAAGCAGAAAACAGATTTGATTATGTTCAATCTGGTCTAACCTGGCTACATGTCACAGAAAATTGAAGATTGCTCCTTTCACCCTTACTCGGCTATCATCGGTCTTAAAGTCGAAAGCCTCTCTTGGCGTTCACTGGCCTATCGAGACTTCCGTCTCGATAGAGTTGAGCTAGATCGAGACGAGACTGAGATTTTGTCTCAGTATCGTGAAGTCTTTGCTAATATTGAGTATGACTAGTTTGTCCACGGTCTGTTTCAAAACAGAAGTTCTGTACTATCACTTGGACGTGTTGCTTGTTACCAAGACAGAATTGAATTCAAGAAAGATCCAAAATTCTTATACAGTTGATTTATTTATTGTGATACATTTAATACTCCGATCATTGGCTTTCTTTAATGCGTTTTATATTTTACACCGTACCGTTAATGAGTTCATGAAAATTTATATATATATACATATATATATTCAAAAAAATCTAACGCACTAATGAGGTACTACAAAAACAAAAAACACAAAAATGAACCATTCTTAACACCGTCTGACACAACTAGATTGAGTATTTTTTAGTACTAAACAAGTAACGTTGCACAAAGGACGTGGAGTACAATTTTGGTTTCTATCTAGCTCTGGATTTGCTCAGAGGTCGACCTAATCTCCCATTCTTCATCCTCCGAGAAAATGAAATTTAGGATTATCTCATTTTTTTGAACCATCTATATTCGTCCTATCCATAACTGTACCAACATTCCAGTTTCTAGCTATTTAGTAACTATTACAACTCCGTTGTCCACCCCCTACGTAAGAGTCCTGGTTGTAGGTACCCGTGTAGAGTTTATAGTTTTTCCGAAAATTACCTCGGAATAAAACCGAAGAAAATAAATTTGACCCCCCCCCCTCGAAAAGGAAATTTGGAGTTGTAGCATTTTCTCTCTATTTTCTAGCCATAACTATAATCGTGCAGAGTTTAAAGTTTCTAGCTGTCAGTTGAATTCCATCCCTTGTCTACCTCTTTAGTAAGGTAAATTCGGTGTTTCGAGCCTTTCCACCCCCTCAGTAAATGATATTTGTACTTTTTAAATGTTACGTAGCCAGTCAGGTGCCACACTACAAGCGTTTCGACTCTAAACTTTCTAGGTATTCAAGCATATATTATTTCATATATATACTTTGTCCTCTTTTCCACTTCCCGTGTAATGGAAATTCGGGGGATTTTTATACAATGTGTTTCAAAATGATTGTCATCTAGTCGGCTGTGGAAATCCCATGTAAAATTACAAAAAACCGCCTTGCGAAAATAGGAGTTTCTACTAACTATACATAACCTCAAAATAACCTACGTACCTCTTTCAACTTCTGGTAAACTCTGTCAAAAGAAAACGAATTCTGGGTATTTGTCTATTTGTAGTATTTGTTTTGGCCCTGAAAAGGGCCGTTAATTACCAGCAGTACTGATTGCCAGTTTGACAATGTGTGACAACAAGTGTCACTTGTTGTCAGAATTAGATAGGTACAAATCAATAGAGCGCGGCACATCAAAAATTACATGCACACAAATTCCAACGCCAACTAGATGACAATCATTTTGAAACACATTATATTTTTCCGTGCCACTTTGGAGCTTAAGCTGTATAATTGAAGACTTTAAAGTTGTTAACTATTCGAGAAGTACCTCATAATAAATGGAAAAGAATAAACTTCAACCTTATTTTTGTTCCTTCTGGGGGAGATTCGTGGTTTTCGACAAATTTTTTTTTAATCTATTTCAGACCGAATGTAAGACGATACGTTTCCAGGTAATCCAGATGCGCGTTAAAATCATACATACACGTACATGGATAACTGTGCTTAGATTCTAATTAGTAATTCTGTTCTGTTATTTGTAACAAATTATCTCTCACCAGGTTAGACTAGAAGAAAACTGGCTGAAATAATTTAGTAACAATTTTCTTTCCTTGGAAATCAATAAGTACCTCGTACGCATGAAGTCGTCGTCGGTCGATGGCATTATTGTCCGCTGTTAATATCCAAGGCATTAATTTTTAACGAGGACCCTTTGTAATTTTACGGAACGACATGAAAATATATTTTGGTTTAATTCGGCTTTGTAAATGTGGGACTAGGATGATAACTGTTATTGCAGCAGTTTTCTTCCGATTTATTGTAAATGGTTTATTAGAGTTAATGGCGAATAAAATTTTTCCTATTTTTACCAATGCCGGACGCTTCAAATTCTCAAATGGTGAATATCTTGGCATTATGTCTAATGGTGAATATCATTTTATTATTTTCGCATTGTTTATCATTTAACATTCTATTATTTCTAAATTGGTGAATCTCATATTAGTGTCTCTAGTGACGATTTTATATGTTGTCATTTTATAATAACAAAAGGTGAACATTTGCTGATTTTATTGCCACAATAGTTCACTGATATAGTCTTAAGAAATTTAGACAGATTACTTACTTATTTAGAGGGGCTCGAAACATAGGAACGTTATCACGGAAAAATCGACATTTTTCGTTCAGGATTCCTCAAAACGACTTGATTTAAAAATTCGTAAAAATATATCTCACTTCAATTATATTTACACTACACACAAACAATGTTTATTATGATATTTTTAATAAATTTTGAAAGTTTCAGTTACTTAATAGGGTTCCCCGGTTACGATCATTTAACTAACAACGTGACATTTTCTAATAACTACCTGATTTCAAAATTCATAATAAAATAACGGCGACTTCAGTTTTATTGAAGCTATTCTAGATTGTTTATATATCTATGTAGTCTTAAGAAATTTGGAATTAATCTTTTACTTACCTAAGGGGTTTCAAACTTACGAGCATAGATCTTATAAATTGATATTTGTCGTTCAGTGCTCATGCAAGCAACTTGATTTAAAAATTTATAAAAAGAACTTTTGCCACTTCAATTTTATTAATTCTCTCTAAAATAGTTTATTTCAGGTGTTTTTAAGAAATTTGGAAAGTTTACCGAAAATTGTTTCAATGTTATGAGCATTTAAACAACGTGACAGGTTTTTTAAATAATCGGCGTTAACCATTGTACTTTAAACTTTATAAAAAATTAACGTATCACGTTGCTTCCATTTTTTAATGGTGAATGTATGAATATTTTCTCTCGTATCAATATTTTATGTTATCAAATAGTTAATAAATTATCATCTAGTTTTCTCAAAATTTTCTTTAATTGCTCATGTGGAAAATGTCAAATAATTTTCCAAAAAGCTAAATATAATACAGTTTTGTTTTCATTGTTAATCCGAAAATGCAATAATACATTTTTTTCTCAATAATGTTTATCAGTTTTATCACTATTTTGTTTTATCAAATGGTGAATAAATTTATAGTTGCTTCAACACCACCTCAAGTACTCATATGATGAAATACCATCTAATTTTCTCTAATAGTAAATATCTTAATCTTAATTGTTCGAATAAAATTGCAGAGGCTATTGTTCTCAAAGGTGAATATTGTATGGTTTTGTATGTGGTAAATAATATTTTGCTTTGTCCAACAGTTAATTAAGTGTCGTTTTGTTTTCTAAAGTGGCAAATATATCCATAATTGGCCAAACTCTATCTTGCTTAATTAATTGTTGAAATGGAGCAATACATAATTTTCGTAAATGTCAATCTCACTTGCTCAAATAGTAGAAAAATAATAGAATATTATATGAATGTTTTTTTTCGAATGATCAATGTCAACATTTAAATGGTGATCATAATTTCATGTTTCATCAACTCACGAATATCATGTTACTTTTTGTAATGGCACATATCTTAGTTTGCCTTTGCCGAATATTATTAATATATTTTCCCAAAGTAGTTTTATTGTATAAAATGGTGAATGTCTGGAGGTTTAATCTAACAAATGGCGAATATAGCCTTCGTTTCTCTTGGTATGGGTAACGTCATTTTAATTTACCAAATGGTGAATTTCCCATCGTTTTGCTTTCAGAAATCGCCGAGTTTTCCTAAATGCAGAATATTGTCATTTGATTTTCTCTCAATTGTTGAACACAACATCATTTTGCGTTCCCAATTGTCGAATAAAACGCCATTTACGCATAACGACGAACATAACCTCACTTTTACTAAACAGCATAAATACTTCCAGCGGTTTCGATAGTCGTCTCTTTATTAAATACCCCATCCAATGGAATAATAAAACTCGTAATAACGTTCTCCCGTTTTGTTTTCTTTCCTCCAAGGGATTCCGTTTTTATAGCGCGTATTTCGGTATCGCACTGAATCCGTACGCTGTTGTTATCGGGATCGGTCCCGGCATGTTTCCCGGCTGTTTTTATTTTCGTTCTCATGGAAATACGCTCGGGCGTCGCGACGCCCCCCGTTATCGCAGCAGCGTCGTTTTTGCTCCGCTGACGTCCCTTCAGGAGCTCTGGTACTTACCTTAATCGAAAAATGTAACTTTGGGCCGTTTCAAATAAAAAAAAATGGCCATATGATCATCGGACTACTTCCTCATATTGTTATTGCAAATATTCGATGTTTAAAAATAATTCTTGAAGCGGATTTCGAGAAAATTCGAGAAATCGAAAAACGACAAGAGTGAACTGCCTTCAGAGAAGATTTTGCAAAAAAAAATGTTATTAAACTTTGTTATACTCATTCAATTGTAGAATAAACGTTCAAAGTTTAGAAAAAGTATTGGAGTAGATTTTCACAATATTTCAAAAAATCGTAAGATGACAGGCGTGAACGGCCATTTACAGATGTTTTAACCGAAAATGTTATTAAACTTTAATATATTGTAACGTCCTTTTAGTCGTCGTCGACGGCACGATTCTGACGAAAGGATGGATTACTTGTAGAATTTGCGCTTAGTTCGGAGTTTAGGGTCGGTTTACTGAACGGTTTGCTCGGGGGCCAGATTTTTAAGGGTTTACCCCCTAATGCCACGGGTGAGTCTGATACTCAAGAGAATGCCAGGGTGTCCGTGAAAATAAAACACACAATTCGGAGAATACTCGGGTTAGTTTATTTGCGGAACGGCATCGGGAATAGTATAAGAGTTAGGATGATCAAATCTTGAAAAGTCTGCATACATTGATAACTCTGTACAAAATCATTAAAATCACAACAGGAGACCACCCATTTATCTAGGCCGATTTTAATAAAAAGCCTATCGGGAGGTCCTGGTACAAAGTTAAAATTCAGTCTAAAAATTTATAATCTCTAATTTCCGAGAGAAGCATACCACAGGAACCTACATGACATACATGCACACATACACACACATGCACAGACATTTTGTTAAACTTGTTTTGGGCTAAGGGGACTTAACGTGTCTAGAAAAGCTAATAACTCAAATTCGAAGTTACTAAATAACAATCGCATCCTTGAGCATTCCTTGTATCTATTAATACAAGGAAAAATAATGGGAAAAAGTGAGAGTAGAAGGATAACGTCGGGGCTAAAAATCTTAGTAAGTGGTTTGGTAAATCAATATCACAACTATTTCGAGCTGCAGTGGGCAAAGTAATGATTTTTAATTTACTGGCCAATATCACATCAAAGTCAACGATCGAATCGGTCAAAACTCTTAAAGAAAAAGAAGAAGAAGTAATAATGAAAAGAATCAAGCTGTGATGGAGTTATTTATGCAATGAGCCCCTTGATTTGACAGTAAAGTGCCAGTTAACACAAGAATAAAATTAAAGTGGTGGTAAAAGTATGATAGGTGCTTCTTACATCGATCTTAAATTACTATCATTCCACATATTTATCGTTATTAAACCGTTTGATATTATCGTTGGTTTTAGTTGCTTCTAAAATTCACTAGGATTAATAATACTTACCATTCGTTATGGCCATTAATTAACTACTGGGTTATTGCAACGAAATTACTAACGTGCCCCTCTGCGCCACCTGTGGACCTGTTGATGCTTCAGTATAAAATAGGGTATCTAATGTTAGAATTCTCTCAACTTTCCCATACACCTAGAATTATAGAGAGAAACTCTTTACGCTGCGTTTACATCTTCGACACATAAATTAATGCTCAAATTGGTGATATAAATTAATACGGAGTGTTAAGAAGTGGCGATAAATCAACAGGAGTAATTATCGTTTTAATTAATTAATGCATGTGCATTGTTTTGCGTTACACGTTGCATTAAACTACATTTTGCATAATTAGTGTGTCGAAGTATATGTGTCTTTGACGCAAAGACTTGTTTCATTTCGACTTATTCCCCAGAAAGATTGCTATTGTTTGTTTGAATCGAAATAATATCCCCGCATCTTCATTAGTTATATTCTGAACGATATTACGTTTCTGCTCGTTTAGCATGAATGCTATTTGAATATATATTAAAACTAAAATCGCATCGTAGGATTTCCCATTTCCTGACAATTCCGGCATATTAAGTTTTCGGAGGCGTCGTCGATCCTGCATTAGCTCCCATTCGATATATATCTCGGCCATGTACGTAATTGTAGCAAATAACCGGGAGCTGATGCGCTTACGGTTGCAAAATCCACGGGATGGATCTGTTACATGTTTCGTGCCCTGATCACAAATCTCTCTCGACGTGCGCATCACCTACAAGCACAACTTAGCATAATTTCCGTAAATATTATTTAATTGGAGGGATCTTGTATCGAACAAATGTTTGATATTTAAGAGATTTACAAGTAAGATTTTAATTCGCATAAAAACTAAATTTTTCTTCTTTACTCATTTTATAATTTCAGTTTTTAATTTTAGGTAAGTACATATATAGTTAATATTGATCCCATTAGCGGTTTGTAAGGGATGACATTTTGCAATACATCAAAAATGTTATTAAATATTTATAAATATTAAATATACTATATATAAATATACTAGCCATGACCCGACCACGCTTCGCTGTGGCTCAGTTTGATATGAAATAAATGAGCAATTAAATAAAAATAGTTAATCTAGCGAATATAGATTTACCGAAAAAACAAATAATTTATTTCAATACCATGCATTGCATTGCTGTGACTATGTTGTAGAATGTTATGAAAAGGGAAAAAAATATTTTTTTTGTAATTACTTTTTATTACTGATGTAGGTACTCGGCTTCGCTTTTCCGGTTTTTCTTGGCTTTTTCACACTCCATGAAAATGATTTCAATCAGCGTGCGTTATTTGTCTTGATCGAGCAATACGTACTCTCTTTTGTAAACGCTAATAATTGTGGTAAAAGACAAAAACAAACAGATTAAATGAGTCCTCTATATTAATTAAGTCAGCTAAATATCGACCGTGCGCGACACGTCAACAATCAGAAGTGTCCTCCTTTTTCCCGTTTTGCCGAATCTCCGTGACGATTCCTCCGGGCCTTCCCATTTCGCGGGGGTTCCCACGAAACCCAACGACTGGACGCAATCCGGAGACCTTCGTTCGGCACGTAGTCCGTCGTCCCCGAAAATCGCTGGCCCAGCGAGATCGCTTACACTTTCGATTTCCAATTTTGCTTCTCTTTGCTCATCTGTTCAGATAGGGGCTTGAGCATTTCTTAATCTTAGGGTTTCTAATCTATCTTCCCTTTGCTCCTCTGTTTCAAATAAACGGGCTTGAGCATTTCTTAATCTGAGGGTTTCTAGTATATCTTCCCTATGCTCGTCTTTTTCAAATCAACGGGCTTGAGCATTTTTTTATCTGAGGGTTTCTAGTCTATCTTCCCTTTGCCTGTCATTTTTTGAAGCTCGTAAAGCCTTTTATTTTTTTGCTTTACATATGGATCTGCCAATCGATTTCCTTTTTGGAGGCATAATTCACAGCGAAAGTATTAAATAAATGCGCGTGTTTTCTATTGTCCAATGTCCAAAGTTCACAAATAACACCACTAACACTCACACACGTTTAAAAATATTTCTACTTTTAACAGAATGATTTTGAGCAATTCGATCCTCAAAGCGCTGTCAAACTGTTCGACATTTAAAAGATACCTTTTCGCCGCGAGATGGCGCTATCTGTCAGTCATTCGTCTGTCAAATAAAGATGACATATTGCTTGTCATGCATATTTTTAAGCCGTTTCGGCCTCCTGGCTCTTTTTTCGACGCGGAACCATTTCAGAAACCTTCACGGACATGCGCCCTACAACTCACCAAAGTTTCGTTGCAATCGGACGATTGGTATGGGAGCCTATGCGGAACATACACACAAACATCCATTTTTATATATATAGATTTATAATAAATATTTCTTTAGGCCAGGTTGTCTTTAAGGGATGTAGCATTGCAATAGAACACAAATTGTATTTCAGAAGTAGAAAAATTTGTTTATTTTTCGGGATTTCAATCTAAGTAATAATTAAACCTATTGTTTTTAATTTTTTTGTCAGAAGGTAATTTTCATCCCCTAACAACAAAAATCTAGAATATGTAACTTTTGAAATGGAAAACAGAGGAAAATATCGTTACAAATTTTTTCCAAAATCAATGTTATCCGATAGAATAATAATAATTCTGAGATCCTATATCTACCGTCAACCATTGAAGTATGGATGTCTATGCGGTACTTCACTGACGCCCAATGTCCAAACAGAAGTTATTTCTTTACATTTTGACTCATTGTATAAAAGAAATATTTCGAACAAGCCGTACCTGGCATGCGTTGGGATGACACGTAAAGTTTAAAAAAATAGAGATCAATAAAAATTATAGATGACCTGGTGTACTTCGTATCACCTACATATATTTTTGTATATATATAAAGATGATGGTTTTTCGACTCGCGAATACGCGACGTATAATTGCCCATGCGCGAAACAGGGAAACTCCAAGTTGATTCCGCAAATTGTCCTTGTATCTGCAATTGTATATCATCTTTTTAAATTTTTAATGAATAGTTTATCAAAAACTACCTTTATAGTGGGCATGAAATTTCCTGTACAATATGCGTTGCACCAAACGACGTCATTTGAAAACAATAATTATATTTTTGGATGTTGGCCAAGAAATGTTTAGAGTCATTTCCCATCCCAGAAACTAATGAGCGTAATGGATCTGGTGGTGGGAACAATTGTGGCAATTTTACTTTCATGATTGTCATTTCTTCAATCGTTACGGATTGATCGGCACAATAATCTATTTCTGGGTCGTAGTGGAATGCTACTCGTTCCAGGTTTAGAGGAACACTGCGTCTGCGGAATCGCTCTATTTCATTGTGTCGTGCTCGCTGCTGTTGTATCTGATGTGCCCGAAGTCGTTCTGTTCTAAGGCTATCTACTTCATAACTATTCACTGTTGAACGTAATTCTGTCATACCAATACGAATGTTATCATTATATGTCTCTCACTGGTCGTCAGTGCGATTTGCACGTGAGGTAGCTCGTCGCACATTTGATTGACTTCGACGACCTAAGTCAGGTCGTCTGCTTCTTGGCATTTTAAAATCAATAAAGTTCTCGCGCACTGACAAACTGATAATAGATTTTAATAATCGTCTATCGACATTTATTTATTTGACAACCAACTGACACTATATTTCCATTTGTTTGATTATAAATGTTAAATTACAAAACGCACCTTTTTCAGTATTTTCGTTACTTATTATTTATGTTTCTCGCCACAAAAACCTTCCCTGAATTTCCACAAATATTTCAAGATCAAAATTAGAAAAATCGGTCCAGCCGTTCTCGAGTTCAAGCCTGACAAACGAACAGCAATCCATTTTTATATATATAGAGATATAAAAGTTGTAATTGCTTGGCAACAATGATAAAGTGTTTAATGTAATATATGTTAACAAGATTTCCGTAAAAACCAAAAATTTACAATTTTTTTTAAACTTGTATTTTCAGACAGTGGGTAATGGTTTAGATAATTTGTCACCAGTTACCAAGTTACCATCTCAATTTAATTGTTTTCATTATGCAATTCTGGAGAAACAGTTTAAAATTAATTTATCTGTATAACTACAAATGACACAAATTTAACGAATTTTCGTGATCCGTGAAAGAAAATCATCATGGCTACTTTTAAAAAAATAAGTTCTGCGAAATGTGTGTGATAGTCGTTATTTGGATGGGCAATCTAACTTTTCCGATTTTCTTAACTGAAACTGTAATCTTATAATTCTTTTTATTTTCAACCGTCATTCGGACGTTAAGACCGAGGGCTGCACCGGCAAAGAGATCTGGCGCCTCCTTGTCTATGAACTATCCCCTTCGAAGTTTCGGAAAGTCCGTGGAAAAGTTCCGAAGCCAATAAAAGTCCGAATAAACTCCGTCGATTGGGATAGATCCCAGCAAACGTCCCTTAAATAACTTTTAGGAATCTTAAAGGAAGTAATTGTGTCCGAAATAGAGTACAATCATCTCCGGTCGTCTTATAAATATAATTTTCGGCGGGGCGTTGCGATGTTTCCGTGTGTTATGTAATTACGGCTCGTGTTGACGTTCGAACTGCTTGTGTGAGCACTAAACGGCTTGTTTTTGGGATCTGTCATTTATACGTGCCGAGTGTTGGTTAAGTAACCCGAAGTATAAACTAATCTCCGAGTGATGAATTGATTACGACTTTTCGCATTGGTCGATTTTTTCCGATACAAAGCAAATAAACAATTTGGAACGAAATTTAACACATTTATTCAAGCAGAGGAATGTTACCATTTAAAAACTATAACAGTAACCTTAAAGCGGCACTCCAATTACCGTTCAATTAACAGGTTCGTATCCGAAAGAAATGATTCATGTCAAACTAAGCATGTATACTATGCATGGTATTTTTTGGATACTTCGGAATGATAGTAGTGGGCTTTCCTGAGATGTCACATCAGTTGGTAGTCTAATCGTGCCTAGTTTGTTCACTTTACTAAATGAACGTGTAAATAACGAATAAGACATTCCTTTCGATGTTTAAAGTACCGGAATCCATGATTTGCCCCTGGCATAATTATCTGGTACATATATACTACCTTTTATACGTGACAATACTATAAAGTTTAATATCAAACTTAACGGACATATTGGAAAGTTACGGTAGGTGAGCGGTAGGCTAATATTACCTGCATCAAAAGCGTTAAGCCGCAGTAGATACCTGATATCTTGCGATAAGCCGTTAGGCGATAAAGTTAATTTATCGAGAGAGAGCCTGTATTCAAAATTGTTACTGTGGATGTAATTTTTGTTTAATAATCCGAACAAACTTGCCTTGTGAACAAACTGTAGACACTATCAAAAGATAGCTTACAAAATAATCAACAAATTGTTACAGTTTCAACAATATCTAGGAAAGTAAGTTTAGGTATTATTAAGAAAAGGCTTTTTTCTGAAACGTTTACATATTCATAGAAACATTTCGAGGTTGTTGGTGCATATCAAGAAGGAATCGATCGTTTCCATACACGTAATATTTATATTTTCATTATTCGTCTGAAGACTTGGCTGCAACATATCTATATAATTTACAGCCAACCAGCAGAAAAGCTGTTCGATTTCTGGCATCGTTCCGTCCACCTGTTATACCAGTGATTATTCATTGATAAATAATATCGATAGAGGACCAGTTGCTGAATACAACAATCTTTGTTTCGTTGCGTTGCGACGATTAGCTGTCAAGATTCGGTTAGCTAAAGAGTCTCAAAAACATACTAATATTTGTAAATACAACGAATCGAACATCGAAATCCCATTTCGACAATATAGCATTTTTATGGATTGATGCCTTTAAAATAACATTCAGATCGGGTCGATCTTTCTCCGTCCTCAAGGAAACATGTTACTTTTTTTCGTGCTCACCTCAAACAATTTTTCAGGCGAGTCAGAAGCTTGTTTATTATTTACACGTATGCTCGAGGTGTTGCGGTTACTGGTCCCGACGCGACGTCCCTTATGAAAATGGGATTATGCATGACATTGTCAACGACGTGATTTGTGGTTTCGACGTTATACATGGTTACAAGCCTACGGTAACGTCGATAAAGTATACGACTACCGTATTGGTGTTACCTAATGAGATTACGTTCTTATCGCCAGTCGCATGTAATGACTATACCTACGTCACTTCTGCATACGTACTGGAGGTTATTAGAAAAATATAACGGTATACCTGCGGGCTTATGATAACGCGCGGTTTCGATGTTGCTTACCGATTTCTGTCGATAGTTCACAGTTTGTTGAATTTTAATCAAAAATGGCATTGAAAGAAGTTCATTATATTTCGTGCTATTTTCACACGTTGCGCCTCTAAAAAAACAGGTGCAGAGATAACAACTGTCACTAGAAACACTGGTTTTTTATAATTTCTAGAATTTTTCATACTAACTGATGTTGGACGTACGTTACGATCTTCTTAAGTGCCATTCGTCTGGTTCAAATTACATTCAAATCGATTAAGTGTTAATGTTGGGTGTTATATATTAGAGGCAATGTTGTATTGATTCGGTATATTCAGGCTAGGAAGGATATTGAGCTATTATGTTAACCACATTTCTATAATACTATCTTACAAAGTCTCTTGATAGCAAGTGTGATTAACTGATAGAGATTTTTCGGCTAGTAAGAGGGACATTTGGAAAGAACTATGGCTTTAGCCAGATCCCACTAAATGGATCTACGACGCTATATTACTCCCTAGACCGACGTCTGACGGGAAATGGTTTCATTGTCAACGTCATTTAAAAGGTTGGAAACATTTTGGGTCTCATACGTAAAGATATGATTTGTACTGCATGGTCATCACTTAATATGGCGCTGGTTTACTTCCCCTACACAACACATTGAGCCCTTACACATAACCCTGAAGGCTAAAGTTGCCAACTCACTGGGCAGCAATAAGGATGCCTTCGGTGGTAAGCGGGGTTGGACTCGCTCATTCGACAGGCTCCCTGTGCTCTCATATAGTTGGAAAAATATATTACCGGTTACCAATACCCAATACTTATTTTACAAGAATGCAAATTTAACCGACCCTCTCGTAAAGACTGAATCCCGGCTTACGGAACTGGCTGATTTTCGGATGGTTCCTGTTGTCAGAGGCACAGCAGATAGACTAAAATAATCGAATGAAAACTAGTGGGCCAAGGTCTTTCTTGCCTCGGTCGATGTATATAAGAGCAAATCCCTCAAGCTGTACGACCATCGTGGTATTCCAGTTGGCCACGGTTACTTACGCTCTATGAGTACATAAAAGGGCTATAGAATAGCCTAGTATGTTGCTTCTGCCCGGAATAAAGCGAGATGACGGAGTTGAGCTTATGGCCGGATCCTCTGGGAGCCGAAGCCTAAACGATAGCTGGAAGTGCTGAGGAATTACCCAAATATCAGAAGGGGGCTAAGCTTGAGCTCGTGTTCCACGTTACATTACATTATGCACCAATGAAAAGATTTGTGCTTAAATCTCGGTTAAACGTAAAACAATTGCAAATTTTCCTTGGATAATTCGATAATTATTTATTTTAGAGAAAAGACGGAGAGAAAAAAGTTTTGTTATTATATTTTGTTATTATTTTATTTACATTGGTAAGACACGTTATTATTTACTTAAACTCATTTACCACCTAGAGAATGTGTCTTTTTAGTGAATGCGTATGTTCGACCAGTGAAATAACCACTAGTAAGATATGCTTCTATATGTTCTATATGTATCTTGATTTACTGCACTTGAATACTAGGTTAGGAGCCCACATAGGTTTAGGTTTCTCTGTGATACAAGTGTAGAACATGTCAGCATCATGTACCTACATCATTCGTAAAATTACCGTCGGATTGTGTGAGTAAAGGTGAATATATAAATTGAAAAATTATAAACCTTTATGGTATGCCTACAACGCACGTAAACGTTAGCAAGGAGTGAACAACTATGTTTTAAAGTGAAGTATATACAAATTTACAATTTAAAAAAAAAGAAGATAGTTGTTGGAGACACAGAGATAGACACACCCAGAGAAAGAGAGAGGGGGGAGGTAGACGGAGAGGGAGAATGTCTTAGAGGGACATCACAGATCACAGCCAAAATGTTAGTTATCTGTTAACTCTCGTAGAGCTAGAATGCGAGACTTTTAAATTACGCCCCGCGTTTACGTGTGTTACTTGGTCATACAAGCTTCCAAGTTTACCAACAAATCCCAAAAGAATAGCCTACAGGAACCCTCGTAAACACTTTTTGTTACAGACTACATATGTATATCCAGTTTTAGGTAAAAGTATTAACCCTTAACGATAATTGTGTTTAAACAATCATTATCGCAATCAGCAACAGCATTGTCATCATATTCAAGATGCTTATTCTGCCGCCATATCAACTACATCAACAGTACCAATGTCATCGTCATGATAGGTATCGGTATCAGCATAAGCATCAACATCATCATCATCCGTAGCATCAAATACTTATCAATTTGTCATCGTCACGGGGTTACATCCAGACTCGAGCTACCTCACTAGGTTGGATAGATATTTTCCGAAAGTACCCTTTCTCTTAACTGGAGACATCAGCAGATTTTTGAGGTTATAATTAACACTGTTTGTAATTGATTTTTATCTCAAATTCAACCTATACTCGATCCGCCAACTTGAATTCTTACAATTGAAGCCATATTCGAAATTAACGACTCCAAAAGCCCTTATCTATGTACGTAATGTGAGTCTAAAATGTCGGATTACTCATTTTGCGGCATACCAATCCGCCATATTGGATCCGCTATTCTGAATACTAACAAATTAGTCTTAATTGGTAAACCCCACTGTACGTAATTTTAGCCGAAACAAAATTCAGTTTTTACGTATTTGAAGTATCTGTGTATGTTGGATCCGATTTCTTCAATATTAAAAATCTGAGATTTGATGTAACTCTCATCATCGTTGTTGTTGTTGGTCTCCCAAAAAAGTGTACTTAGGATAATCTAAACCAAAAATAATATTTTGGACAATCGATGTATCTTGAGGTCAGGCGCTACATGAAATTTGGTCAACCGATTCAATTCAATTAACTTAACTTCAATTTAAATTTGTCTTGTTGAAATGCATGTCTAACGTACTCAAAACATTTTAATATATGATTTTGGCTTTGTAGGTTATCTTATGTAATGTTTTGACTCTTCGTAAATCACTAAACTACATGTATTGTCTTAATTTATTTATTTTTACCACTTATACAAGCACTTATCTAATTTATATAATCCAATTTATATCTGCTCACTGCCGCGCTCCGGTCGACATTCGCCGACCTGCTTTACGATTCTCTTCCAGACTATTCTGTCTCGCTCGGCGGCCTGCTATTTATCTTGCCGAATGGAAATTTCCAAAATAGTCTCGAAGCTGTCGTCCTTTCCTGAATATTCTGCGACTTCCTGAAAATCCATCAGTTCGCCAAATTCTCGGCGCTTAGAATTTCTCAGAAGTGACACTTTCCGACGGGTGCTTATCTTTATGGCCAGCCGTTCCGTTACAATAAGTGCATTGAGCAGCATTTCTAATTTCGTCGTTTTCGAAATTCTGTCGAAATATTCTGACTAGAAGTTTTTTTTATGTGCGGCTTTTGAGGCACACATGACTCGTCCGATTGTCGCCATATTTTGGGCTACAGATTCATTTGATTTACTTTCTTCTATTCTTTCTTGATGATCACATTGTATGTAACCTCGCTTCTAATTTCAAACCTAATTGGGATGAATGGACCATTTACAACACTGGATCGAGTTTTCCTAGTCTGATCTCCTTGTACCTAACCTCATTTTGGGAAAATTCGCTCAAACTTTTCCTACGCTCTAAGTTTATACTTCCTGAAAATGTTTTTACAACGAAATTAACATCGCGTGTCCCGTTCCCACTCGAGGTATTTAATTTCTGGAATAAATCATATCGTCACGCCGCCATAAAAGCTATTTCTCTATTATAACTCAGGAATCAGGAGGGGGCGTGAGATTCCTTGTTACATAAATGAATAAACCGTCTTAGAACGAAATTAATGATCGGGGAGCGATGATTATATCTAATTGCGGACCAAGGGGGAATCCTTCCTCTCCATGAATTACAAGTAGGACTCGTCGAAACAATTTTGTTTAATAGGATCACATTTGATAAGTAAGTACGAGAGGCTTCAGAAAGATTTTAAATAGGAGATAGTTTCAGCAGTATCAAATGCCTGATATGTTGCTGATTAATTATTTGTTCCGTTAGTAGTACCCCCGAATAAAAACTTTTGAATCGCCCCACGTACATACATCGGAGCCTTCTTATGAAAAATTCATATGCATTTCAAACGAAACAAATGTAAGAGAATTTGTTTTAATAGTACACTATTGAATTTATTTCGAGAAAAATTTGATTTGAACATCTGCATTTCAGTTTCCGATGTGTCGATACAATTGCAAATGTGTTAATTCGCAGTTAGAGTGACTTTAATGTGATTTACTAAAAGCGTCGATATTGTCTGACAGGAAAAGTTAACAACGCAATATAAATGGTAATGCAATGAATGACGAAGCTCCGTTTAGACTTCAACGCGCGCTGCACTAATCCATTTCGCTTGTAACAAATTTATATATATTTGGGTTAATCCTAACGATTTCCCCATTTTGTTTTTCTCGAAATATAACAACAAACCATTCAAATTTATGGTCTATTAAATTTAATCGCGCATTTCGCTAGAACGTCCGATGCATGTTTGTTTAATTAAGAGCGCAAGCGCGTGGTCGCACACGCCGAACTCTCTCTCTCTCTCTCTCTCTTTCTCTCTTCTCTCTCTCTCTCTCTCTGTTTTATAACGGATCTAATCTGGCGATATTCTGGACAGTTTAAAGTGCGTTAATGGGATTATCCGGATCGGAGGGAAAAAACTACCCCCCATTAACCTGAGTGGTTTGGAGTTAGAACACTGCGAGAGAGGCTAATGGGAATAATCCATCGTGAGAGACTGGATATGCTTCGCGCGTTGCATAAAATCGAGGTGCTTTTATAACTGTGATAATAATAGTGTGTAAGTTAATCGTTTTGTACACGTATGGAAAGTTTGTGTCACGAACCAAAGGGGACGATCGTTTTAACCATGTTATAGTTGTTTTTATACGGTTGTAAGTGAAGTTCGAATTTTTTTAAGCGAAATAAACCTGCAAAGTAGATGAATAAACGTCAAAACAGATATTTTGGAAGCAACAGAGCAGCAAAGGTTTATACAAGTATTTTTTAAGTTCACATATTGTGTCGCCCCGACTAACACTAACACCACTTATTCTCGACGTGTAGAATTGCAAATTTACAATACTTAATAATTGCTTCGCTATTTCAACTGTCGATAAGTGTTTATCGCTATTCGGCGATTGACACTAGTCAAATAAAATCGCCGAATCTGGGATGTACTCATTATAAATAGGTATAACCCATTAAATCAAGAGATCATCAGTTGATCAGTTGCTTTAGTGAAGCTCGCCGCTTTGGCGCTCAGCATCTCGGCCGTCGTTAAGTCACTTTTGCTGAGTTATTGATTTGTTCTCATTAATTATTTTCTTCCCTTATTTTTGTATTCGTATTTTGCATTTATTTTTACTCGTTTTTAACGCGAGAATAAATGTACATTTCTTCTACAATCTTGTTCTGTTCTCCACCTAGAATTACCCCCAAACGCAAACTCAGGGTGACCTTATCACCCTAGGCGAGATAATATGATAATTTTTTTTAAGTAGACCATCTCTTCGTTATCGAAAGTAGTTGTATATTACTTTTGCACATGTAATGAAATCTGTTTTTTTTTTTCAAACTATTTAAAAACTGTTGTTTTACCCCAGAACATTGCTGCATATTATGGAGAATACAATTTCAGTAAATTGCAACGTTAAATCTTATCGACGTTTACAAAACGTTAGACGATCTTATTAACGGGGCCCGACTAGCTTAACTCGTCGGTGAGTGGTCGTGGGTGAACTACAGTATGACCAGATACTCGATGGTAAAGGGCGCCAATAACTACAAAGCCCGGCCCTGACTGATATCTCGAACCCCCTCTAGTTGTCGAGGGGAGTCGATCAATGTCTCACAGCTATCAAACGTCTCACTTACCTTTACGAAGGCTTATTCGAATCCGAGAAAGAGGTTGAGGTTAGATTCGTTAAATAAAACTTGAGCAACTCTAATGAATGAATTTAATAGCCAGTACTTGCTTGTAAAGAGAAATTCGATACCCAACTCTCGGATATGCAACCAACCTATATGTTACAATCTATCCTTCCTAACCTAACTTCTTAACTAAGATTCCGACCTGTACGGGTGCGACGCTGCCAGTGGCCCACAATCGAAGATCGGTTGGCTCGAACAGGGATGACGTGAATATCAGCGGAGCCTCCTGCCTCTCACGGTCAAACGGCTATCTGGTGACACCGCTGATGCGCTGATGTCACCGCAGATGACGGAACGGGGACTGGCCTCTCGGATGACCGGCTGGAACGGCTGCCCTGGGCCTCCCTGTTGTCGGGACGGCGGAGTCTTTGGGTCGGGAAAGCGACGTTGCGGAGATCTATTCACGACGGAACGGTCGGAACGGAGACCTCACTTCGCTGTCGTCGTGTCGCCTGTCGTCCGTCAGCCCACGAAACACCGCTTTCCGTGATCGATCGTCACGCGCACGCACTGAACACAACTAGGCTTAACTCGGAGACCGGGAGACTGGCTGATGCTCACTCGAACTAACGATAATTACTCTCCGTAACACTCGGGATAACACTCGGATTAATAACAATGATCGCAATAATACTCTTACTAACACTCGGAATCGGAAATCACCCAAAAGAGATAATAACAATAATCACAATAATACTACTTCTTCTACTAATACTCGGAATCGGAAATCACCCAAAATAGCTAATAACAATAATCGCAATAACTCTAATTCTCCTACTAATACTCGGAATCGGATATCACCCAAAAGGAGAGTCAGGGGAACCTGTCCTCTTTTATAATATTCCTTCCTTCTATACAAAAAAACGAACATTCGAGAAGGTATTACTGTAAACTTAACGAGTATTCGTTACCAACACAAATAAATGTTCCTAACTATCAACCAATCCGGATCACGTGTGAGAAAGAGAGACATATTTATATGAGTGAACTAAAACTACTTGTATGACTGGTTGCATACCCTTAACTCATAGGAATAGATAGAAATTAATCAAATTATCCCTATTTACTTGAGTAATGTTCCTGTAGGGATTCACTATATATTTCTAAAGGTCGCCCATACTTCTTACTACATTTTGAGCCGAATTTTCCTAATGAATCTAACCTCTCATCCAAAAATGTGTTCACAGAGGAAGGGAGATCAACCTAAGGGCTCAACTCTTAGATATGGACTGCGTGATAATCTATCATATCCCCTGTGAAGACATTCCGGGTACATCAGTTCTATTATTGGCAATTTATTACATGTGTTATAATTGGAGGTTAGACTTCCTAGATTACCTGTTCTCTACCTAGTCCACACAATCCTAGCTAAGATAGTTCGTTCTTGTATTACTACCTATTCTCCCTGAGCCTTATCTGACGTTATTCTTGTTTAAGCTAGTCCCCTCACATAACCTCTTATGAACCAGAAATGTGTTCACAAAGGAAGGGAGACGAAACTAATAACTTAACCCTTAATGAGGGACAACGTGATACCCTATCCCTTGCGACACCAGTCCTGTTACACCGGCCCTATTCCTGGTATTTAATTACATGTGGCCTATTAGAGGTTATAATTTACATTTACCTTCACTACCTGACTCCTGTTGGCCTTAGGGACAAACGAGCTATGTCAACAGGTTATTCTGACTCCCGGGGAGGCGAATTGCATAAAATGTGTGAGTATAAAGTTAAGTGGAGTTGCTAAGTAAAGAGCTAAGTTGGTTGCATATCAAAGGATCTTGAATAATTTCCAATTATCTGGCTACAGTTGTAGATTCACGCCTCTTCTCAAAAAAATAACGCTACAAAATTTTAGAATCACTTTTTCTCAGAAATGGTGAACCACCCATTTCGCTTAGAAAATCCAAAAATCACAATTTTGCGAACTTTGACCTTTCATAAATTTTTTTTGGACACATGGGAATTTATGTAAGGGTGAATGTCTATTTTGACCAGGCTTATGTATTTTTTGTGAATGTTTAAATTTTAGCCTTATATAACCAGATGTTTGACGTTTCAAGACGAAATGCATATTATAGAACATAATGAGATAATGGCTCCCAATCGCGTCGATACCTTAGTAGATAAGTACATACTAAGTATCATTTCGAAATCAAGTTCTTCTTATCAAAACGAATTCAGATAATCATCAACCATGAACTTCATCAGAATTTCAATTAAACTGCACTACATAACTTTTACGAGTTTCATCAAAATTGGAGTTTCATTAATAAATTTTTAGTGAATAACTTAAAGGAGTTTCACCACCATTGGAGTTTCGATGAATTTTTTATCTACACCGTTACGTATGCAGATTGTCATAACATTTCCAACCGCAATTCATATTATTGAAACAAATTGAGTAGTAGGTAACCTCGAAATCGGCACCACTTTAAAACATGCTAAATAGTTTTAAGGAGTCTCGTCAAAATTGGAGTTTTTATAGAATTTTTGTGGATAACGTTTAGCGTTATATCCATGACCAGAGTTTAGTAACATTTCAGAACGAAACGCATATTATAGAAAATACTGAGGTAATAACCCCAAATCGCGTAAATACATCCTTTAATTAACCCGTACTAAACAATTTTGAGGAAGTCAATCAATATCCAATCATTCTTCGACAACTTTTCAATTACAGTATATTTACACTGTCGAAGCCGGTAATTGTAACAAGAAGTATATATAGTAAATTGTACGTTTCGTTTACATATCTATGTAAATTTTAATGGGGATCCTGAAATCGGTAATATTACGCCTAATCCCCAGCGTTATGTGTTCTATCGGGGTTCAATCTAACAGCACAGTACTGAATATTACAACGGGCCGAGATTGAGTTGTGTTTATCCTAAAATAGCCCGCAAATACCCTCCTAAAATAGGTCGAACCTAGCAACAAGGTATTTGTTGGAATACGCGCGTCCTAATGATTCTATTCCTCTTGTCGTTGGAGAAGTTTAATAGAACAATATATGTACAAGCTAAGTATTATTATAAAATGTTTTGAAAATGGAAAAGAAATTGGTTCTTGTCGTACCGTATTCTTATTTTATGCAAAACAGACTCACGATTTCGTTTTTCATTTGAATTTCCGCACGGAATCAAACTCCACGAAACAGGCATTAAGTACATGCAAATAATATTAATACAAACCAAACAAACGTTACGAGAACACTAAAACAAAACAACGACTTCCACATCTTGAATATCTCATACGACGGGGGATTGATATTTTCATAATGGAAAAGTTTACGATACAAAAGCGAAAAAATCCAGACTGAACGAATTCTCGAATTAGCCATTCTCCTCGCTTAAATTGGATACTTGTTACTTGCGAACACCATTTACAAAAGAGAAAAGGGCGCCGAATTTTATTATTTCGAATGCGATTCCGATTCCGTGCCATCCCGCGGATTTTTCGGCTGTTTGAAAGATAATTGGAAAGTTATTCAGACGGAAAATCGTCAGTCAGAAATTACATGCGCGACCTTAAGGAAAGGAACGGAAAACTGTTTCACGTACTATTACGTACTAATTTGATCTTTGAGCTGCAATTTATACCGAGGTGTCGACTGTGGTTCGTGTCTAGTTTGCTCTCTATTTTGTGTTTTTGTGGAATCTCCGACGACAAACCTCCAGAGACCCATAGGCGTAGCGCAGGGGCGTCATCGCAATTTCGTTACGGTAGTAACGAGTTAGGTGTTAGTTTTTGATCTCATTCAGAGAGTTTTAAAAATTCGGTTTTGTTTTGAGATGCCTCACGCCGCCGCCACCAGTTGTTTGCGTGTATCGACCTTACTTTTTTATCCCGATCGTTGTAGCAATTTGGGAGGAGAGGGGAGAGGCGTAGACCCTCCAAACGACTGTATTTTTAGTATTTTCGCATTCAAAACCCTACCGAAATACCCTAAATATTAAGTTGATTGGGAGAAGAGCGAAGTGGTTTATTGCTGATTTGGAGATGGTTTCGAAATGCTGCCTAGCATAATGAACCGCATTACAGTAAATCCACTGAGAAGAAAACACCCACGAAACGGGAAAAGGTAGTAAAGTTAGACAACACCTAATACACGTAGTTTGCTATTGGTGGAAAAGTCATAAAACTTTTGGCGGGAATTGTTGATGTACAGAGTCGGTTCCGTAAATTTAAAAAGTAGTTGTCTGATCTATGGTTGTATGTTTACAAGTGTTCAGGTAAGTCTTTGTCGGTGATAGTGAACTTTTAGTTGATGGTTTATTTTAACGTATCGCTATTGTTATTCAGGTTTTTGATATAAATTTGTATAAACATATTTCTGTGATCTATTGCAATTATGGAAAGACACCTTCCCTGCTCGCCTCCCAAAAAGAGACCTGGAACATACTTAAGCTGCGGGGAGAAAAACATTATTTTAAATGTAGGTATAGAGCAAAGAAAGAAATGAACATCCTTTTAGTCAAATCTTAGAAAAAGATAAATTATAGTCAAGGCGATCATTCTTAATGCGACCCTGTACTTATTCGCTAGCTGGTCGCGCGCTTTGAATTTCAACGTTTGTGTTTCATGGAAGTTTTCTTCTCAGTGGATTTACTATAGAATTTTTACTGAAAGGAATGTAATGGAACCGATGCAATTAAATATCGGCTTAAATAAACATTCGGGATCAATCATAGATGAGCAATTGATCTGACATGATGTCCCTTGCTAAGATGGGCACACACCGTGCACCCCTCAGGACCCTTTTGGCACAAGGCGTGACCGCATACGTACTATTAAGTAGAAGATAGTTAATAAGCAGTAATCGCCGATTAACTTAAGCAAATAGTTAATCCAAAGTTAAAATTCTGGTCCTTAATTTCCTAAAAGCCAGTGGACAATAACACCATACGTATATGATATTATTATTATAAACATCAGTATTATTTACTAAATGCAGATATAAATATTTACATTTTTTATTTGGAACGACGCATACTTAATTATTGTCTCACAGTAGAGCAATGATATAATTAATCCAAGGGAGGTACTTCAAGTGTTTCTATCACCACATAAATGATATGTTATCTAACGGTCTTATTAGTGTTCAATAATAGTGCTTTGGACATCGTAGTATCTATCGTCAGCGACAATTTTATGACATCAGCGACATGATTTTATAATTTACCTCTACTTGTAAAATGTGATTTACATATTATTGTAATTATCAGAAGTTACCTCATTAGCGACTTGTATTATTAATTCAATAACTGATTGACAAATGCGAAAATTTATTATCGCTTCATACAATGTTCTTTAATTAAAACCATATCTATTCGAGAGGATTGAAAACCATACTGTCTTAGAGTTCATAGTGCCCTTATGTATGTACTTCTTATTTAATATACCGAACACATATCCTGACGGGTAATAAACAATTTCTATTCCTCTTCACCGTCTTTGTTCTATGTCCTGCATAAACAAGAAATTCGGTCCCACACTAGGAGCAAATGGCATTACATGGTCAACAACAATATGTTCCAGATAATAATTCGCATTCATTGACCTACCACGTATGGGGACCAATTCTGTGGGGCCTTCGAAACAGATGCCTCCCCAAAACATTACAGAGCCACCACCAAACGGAACTCTTGGAGAGATATCGCAACTTGCAAAGCTCTCTCCAGACACGCTCACGTCCATCAGAAGATTTAAGGCTGATTCTCGTTTCATCTGAGAATAAAACCCTCTTCCAATCATTACGAGTCCAATCTTGATGTTGTCTCGCAAATCGCAACCTTTGAATTTTGTGCTTTCTGGTGAGCAGGAGTTTCTTGGCCGGTTTTCTGCTGTCTAATCCAACTTCATTTAAGCGCCTTCTAATCGTTCGGGAAGATACAAGAAGATTGCGAGCAGCTACGAGTTCATTTTGTAGGATGGTACTAGTCGTTGTCCTGTTTCTTAGAGCGGATCGTCTAAGAAAACGTTCATCTATTGGATTAGTACACCGTTTTCCTCCTTGTCCCGGCCTTCGCAAATGAGAACATGTCTCGTTAAATCGTCTAACCATGCGACTTATGCTGGAATGGTTTCTTCCTATCACATTAGCAACATGACGCATCGAATATCCCTCATTCAGCAATGTTGATGCTCTTACTGCTTCTTCTACTGACAAATTTGTTCTGCGATTCATTATTAAACTGGAGAACACTCGCACTTACACTATCAATAACAAAAAACCTTGGTGGCTCAAAACAATTAGTCTTAATAAGCAACAATTTCTGATCAGATTTTAAATCAATTTTCATCGAAAATGCTTTTCTTTGCTATTACATTTTTAAATCAAAACCCATGTTGACAACATTTACTTGAACTGTCGAAGTATATCCAGAGCCTACTTGTAAGATTGCTGAACAACTGAAAATCATCATTATTATGGAATAACACAAAATATATGTGGTGGTGCGTTAATTTTGTCCAGGAGTTTATTTTCAATGTTTTTCAAATTCAAATTCAAACATCTGGCTATTATAGACTTAATTAAATTTTGTATCATTTCTATAACCGTTTAGCGGTAAGCTGTTCCACCGGTCGCTTAGGGTCCTTCCTTATACCTTCATTACTCTATCGAATTTGTGCACTTCCAGCGCCTCCCAAATAATTTGTAACATACTGTACGATTCGTTTGAAATTAATGGCTCCCCGAGTTTACTGAGTAATAATTCAACTCTTTGATGAAGTATTATTTTTTTAAGCATGAATAAATTCGTTACTCATTTATACGTTCGATACCTTCCTGAATTTTTGATCATTCATTTACTACTACTACTTACTCCGCTTACCAAATACAAATTTTAAGGCAAGAAAATCCCCAAAAAATGTGTTAAACTCTAAAATTGCAATGTATTAAGAGGCGGAGAGATGACTGCAAAAGCCTGAAGGAGAATAGTGGCGTGAAAGTCAAAGTCATCAATAAAAGCGGAGTTACATTGGAGTCGCTTCTGGTCAAGACGTAAACATCTGCTACTTTACAATTGATTCAAAATATAAATACGTTTCTTAATTGATTGGTTACCATTTAAGAAAATAATCATTTAATTTATTACCTAGTTCTAATTGTTATCGGATAGTAATGCGTAATGCGGTTGGAAAATGTTCTACGGATTCGAAGAGCAAAATGTTATTAAACTGAAAGTGCAATAAGGCAACCTTTCCTTATACCCTAATAAATTCAATAAAATGCCATACGAAGGCATCCACAAAATATGAGGAAATTTAACGCCCCCGTATATCTTCATAACGACGGTTCCGTTATCTTTATTGAGAAGTCACGTCCCGAATGGAATCGCCTCTTTCTATATCACATTGGCTCTTGTCGAATGATGAATGTAATTATCCTCTCGATCAAAAAATGAATTTATATCCACATTGGAAAGTTCTCGATAATGTTTTTGTCATATTTCATTTCCTTAAATGTTCTTTTTGTTGCAGCCGGAAAAACTCAACGTTCACAAGAATGACTCTGAAAGCTGGGACTATACAGTGACGCTATGTAAGTACATATTATCAGCTTTATTTGCTCTAGGATACATTATTACTACACAAGACTCCGCATTCAGATCATACGGTTCTGTTTTACTTCAAACCTTCCCCATTCGACTACACGTCATGTCTCTTTTATGATGCCCCAACCTTAAAAATGTTCTCTTATGGCTTACCGTTATAGAATGTGAAGAGGTTCTAATAACGATTTGCGTGACATCAGCTCTTTCTTCAGAAGTTAAGTGGAAGTAATGGTTCAAAGTGAGAAATCCAAAATTGGATTGAAGCACTGCGTTTTCATTACTTTCCAGCTGGACCCTCACCATTTTCGACTTTTCCAAAAGTCTAATTTGTACCCCCCCCCCCCCCCCCCTTCTTAACACTCAATCTCCTCAGTCTAATCTCAATCTTCCTGAAATTTTTACAGCAGTTGACGTGTTTACAAAAACGTTTCAGTTTCGCCTAACCTAAACGGCGCGGATGATTGAGTTGTTTTCCCCTCACGTTATCCAGTGTCATCGTTTCGTCATCTCGATAGTATCGTTTGTCGATCAGACCGGGAATAACGAATTACAAATAGCGGGGAGGCGGCGTCCTCGCTCGTTCTTTTGTCTTTAGGATCAGGGAAGACTCGGTCGTCTCCCCCGGGATCGGGCGGTCGATCATTAACGGACGGGTCAATCAGCGGGCGGCAAGAGAATGAGAGACAAATTACCGAAAACGCGTCCATTCATCACCTGCGGGAGCCTGTCGTGACCGGGAGGGGATAGCGACAAAAATATTTTTATAGGGAATGCCGGGAATGTTTTGAATGTTAATTGCGTATTGGAACCTGGTTTCATTTTTATGATATACTTAGTATATTGTATCAGTAAGAGAGGGCGATGTTGTGTAAGTGTGTCACTATCTAGTGCAGATCATTCGGAACTAATCTTATTATATCGTAAACCAACAACGATCAGTACAAAGCGCGTGCGTCGCTGAACTACCATATCTACTATCTACTGCAGTCGATAGTGGCGCTAATGGGAATTAAACTCCATCCATCTGACATGCTCACGCAAAATTTGAGCGTTAGCAGCATATACCTATAATATATAGCATATAATCTTAGGAAGAAATAAATAAAGTAAAACAGAATACCGGGAATACGCCATATTTAACAGCATTTGGTTAAGTATTTAGTTTAGTAGAATATGACATTCTTGGATCAAATAAATTATACGAACTGAGAGCTAAACTTAAACTGCCTTGATACTGGGTGTCCCAAAATTAACGCAGGATTTAAATAAATAGAAACCAGTTTTTAGTCTTTAGATTGTTATGTTTTCACTGAATCATTAAGTACATAGGATAGGGTTATTTATGGAAGCGTAAATGGTTTTGCTGGCACATACGCACTGTTTTGTCGAAATTTTTTACGACCTTTCTGCATAATTGTGGCTGAATTTGGTTGGTTGATGCAACGTTTAACATGTATTACATGTTACTCTTGTATTACATGGGTGGTTGTGGGCTTGTTGACATAGACCTTTGACTTCAAATAACCCCATAAGAAGAAATCTAATGATGTTAAATCACACGATCTAAGTGGCCAATTCTAATCACCGAACCGAGAGAGTATACGACCAGGAAATGCTGTAATTGAATTATTTCACTGGCTGTATGCTGTATAGCATGTGGCACCGTCTTGTTGAAACCATATATTGGCCACATTAATGGCATCCAATTTCGGCATAAAGAACTGTGTTACCATGTCGCGATATCGAGCATCAGTAACAGTTGCTGCTTGACCAGCCTCATTTTCAAAAAAGTATGGTTCAGTGATGCTTCCAGCCCAAAATCCGCACCAAACAGTGACACGTTGTGGGTGCATTTGTGATTCGACAAGCATATGTGGGTTCTCCGAACTCCAAACACGGCAATTTTGGCGATTAACAGTCATCAAGGTGAGAGTGTGCTTCATTGCTTAGGATGATTTTGCTCGAAAAATCAGCATCCTCTTGTCGATGTTCAGTAATCCATTCCACGAATTCTCTTTGCTGTTCATGGTCATTAGGCTTCAGTTGATGTGTTGATTGAATTTTGTACGCATGGAGACACAGATCTTTTGTAACTATACGCTGTAGAGAGTTTCTTAAAATTTGCAATTCTTGTCCACGACACCGAATTCATGTTTCTGGGGTTTCACCAACACTCTCACTCACTGCTTCGATATTAATATTTGAACGGCTTATTTTTGGACGATCGGTGTGCTTAGCGTCTCCAACTGATCCACTCTCCCTGAATTTTTCAATCAATCTTTTCACAGTTGACGAGGTTAAAATAGAAGATATTGTTCAATAATACATTGTTGTATCGTATAACACTCCATTTTTACTAACCCTATACTCTAAGCTGTCAAACTGTTTTTTTCTCAGGGTTGCCAACAATTTACTGCACAAATGGCGCCAAATTCAAATCTTGCGGTAATTTTGGGACACCCGATATATGTATCTTATGCTGCCCAGTATTTATGGAACACTCCATGTAATCATAACACTCCACTCCAGATAATCACACCAAACTCCGTTAGTTGTTTAATAAAAAAGTATTTAATAGCTTTGAGGAATTGTACCACAATTAAAGTTTCGATAATTTTTTACGATTTTTTAAGTTGGTTGAAGCTTTTTGAAGTTTTTTGTAACATTTAAGATCTGTGTTCATATTTATGTAACAAATTATCTTAAAATGATAATCTCAAAGCCTTAAACGTCGTCAATACTTCAAAAAGATCTTAATGAATACCTCTGAGGAGTTTTATGAAAATTAGGTGGTTTGCGTTTTTTTTGTGAATTCTTAAAGATCGACGTTATACAAGCAGATTTTTGTGACTTTTGAATACAAGTTCCTATTATTGAAACAAATTTAGATAAGAGGCTGAAAATTGTCAATACTTAAATTAATCTAACTTAGCAAGTTATAGAGGAGTTCGTTCAAAATTAGGATTTCGATATTTTTTTAGGAATTTTTAGAGCTCGGCAGTAGAGTTTTGTAACTTTAGGCTCAAGTTCAAATTATTCAAACGAATTCAGGTATTTATTTCAAATTTTGTCATTACTTTAATAAAATTATACTACATACTTTTGAGGTGTTTCATCAAAAATTGTTTCGACGAATTTTTATGTAAGCAAATTATTAGAATATTTCAAATCAAAGTTCAGATTATTGATACAAATTTGAATAATGGCCTTAAATTTCTTCACTACCTTAATAAAACTATATTTTTTGCAAGTTTTTTAAAATTCAGCGTTATATAAGCCAATTTTTGTAACATTTTAACCAATGTCTCTATTATTTAAACAAACCCACATAGAAATCTTAAACTTGGTAAGTATTGTAATGGAACTACATTTAATAGTTTTGAGGAGTTTAATGTAAATTGGGTGTTTAATAATTTTTCTCGAATTTTTAATACTCAGCTATATACAATCTTTTTTGTAAAATTATTAACTTAAGTTTATATTACAACAGCCTTAAACTTTGTCAATGCTTTATTGTAACCTTTGTATTTCTTTACTTTTTTTAATTATGAATATTTTTTTATTACTATTTATTTAACTAATTAGGGGGAATAATTGCTCTTGTTGCCTCCATCGCAATTTTATATATTTTGCCTTTTACAAATAGAAAAATATTTCAAAGAAATATCCTTGAATTATAAATTGGGGGATTATTTTAATTTAATAATAAAATTATTAAATTTTTTAGATCAATATGGAATATGCCCTATATTTCTGCAAATATAAGTTCTTTATTAATTTTGACTTCCGGAGGTAAATTAATTAATTTGATAGATCAATATAACACAAAGGAATTTCGTGTGAACTCTCTATGATTCTTTTTTGGTAAATTTTGGTTAAACCTGAAACTTTAAAATTAGTTTAATCAAATGAACGTGAAAATAAATTATTTTTGCGCCACATGATTCTATTTCGACGAATGAATCGAGATCCATGTTCGAGTCATCGTCGAAGTCAAAAAGGTGTTCTTTCACTATTTTTGTGTTCTTTAGTTTTAAATGCCTCAAAGCGAGACTAAATCAACTCTTGTAATTCAATACCTTTAGTGGCATTGGCCATGAGACAACTGTTCCGAGTTGATTTATTAGTCAATTTTAGTAAAAGTTACCAGGATACCTTACTCCAGCTATAAACTTTAGTAGTTCCTTATATAAATTTGTAGTACATATTCCCCCGTTTAATTAATTTGTAGAGCATAAAAATTATCATAATAGTAATAATCCCAATTCTGATTAAATTGTATTATATGATCCCACTTTTAAATTGATTTGTAGAGCATAAAATATATATAAATGATTATATTGATATGTAATAGTAGTAATAATAATAATAATAATAATAAGGTAAATGAAGTATAGGCACTTGACTTGTTTAATAAGAAAAATGTCTGTGTGGGCCAGATGGCGAGGGGCCTTAGTTTCGAGACGCTTAAGATCAAGACGCGTTATATCGAGGCGACGGCACTTCTGGAACAAAGAAATAAAAACGACTTTGAGCATTTCATTCTCTCTGTTAATTTATAGACAATAATAAACTCTATTACTTTATAGACTTGGTGAAATTGTAGAATCAAGTAATCAGGACAAATATAAAGCAGACAGTATAATAGTTTATCGTTTTTCTCTCTATTTTCGTCTGGCTTGTGCAATGGGTATTAGGGGAGGTAGCGCGCAAGGTACCTTGAGATAAAGGGGCTACACTGTACTAACAGTAAATAATGTTTGGAGTACCAAATAGATACAACTACGGTTATTACTGGGCTCTAAATATCGTTGGTTAATTAAATAAAGAGTTAGTTAGTTAATCAACAGTAGAAGAATGAATGGCTCAGTGATAAACTCACCAATTAGTGGCTCCTTCCAATTACTCTGCTCAATACTAATGTCTTTTGCACAGTTAAATAAATATGTATCACCAAACAACACCACTTCTCATGAACGAAGATATGCGACTGACACGCCTTTTTAAAACTGTAACGTAGGTACTCATAATATTCCCTTTTCAGTTCTTCGGGATGGGCAAAGCACTTGAGTCGTTTAGATAAAATTCCACTCGAAGAGCGGAACGTCGAGCTTAGCTCATATAAGGCGAACCACGTGTTACAATTTATATATTTTAGAGGGTTGTTTCTTCAGGCGAAATATAAATAATGAAAATAAGAGAAGCAGGGAGAATGGAACTAAAAGAAGTATAAATTAATAGATAAATAAAATCAGTCTTACAAATTGAAGTTTCACTTTTCCTGTTTTTTTTTAAATTTCATCAGTTAATTTTTTTACTACTGAAACTTTGAAAACAGTTCAAAAAAGTTCTATAATTTTTATAATAACTCTAATTGAACTATATAATCAGTAACCTCAAATAGAAATGTTTGTTATTCATTCGACACCGAATCATCGGGATATGCATAGGCGGAGCGTCGAGGCATGCTCGTGTTTTCCTTGCAATACGAAATAGAAAGTTGTAATTTGGCAAGCAATACCGGGAGCTACCTATCCCTTTAAAGAAGGTTGAGTTAGGTACCTTTCCAGGAGAATCTATTTTTCAAAATTAATTCAAGTTGAAATTTTTGAAAACAATAACAGCAAATATAATGAAATATGATGATTGCAGATAAAAAATTCAAATTAATACGGGTCAAAGTACAAATCTGGCATTTAAAATCACGTAATTGTTTTGAATTAAATTCAGAATTAACTTCAAGCCGTCGGTCTCTTTGTAGCGGTTCGGAATCCTTTGAAGATTTTTCATGTCGAAAACGGGATGATTCAAACTATTTAACCGAGACGCCAAGTTTATTTCAATGCAACACAACAAAGTAACCTGGTGTAAAAATAAACTCGTAGTTTGTTGATGCTAATTAGCCGAACTGTACGGGAGAGGTCTTGTTAAAATTCCTGAACGTCAAGCACCGCGATTGATTTCGAATAAGTAATTGCAACGGTCGTCTAAGGAACACGCATTACTGATTTATCGCGATTTATAATACTAGTTTTACTGCGAATTATAAAGTACGATTGTTTCAAATTTAACGTAATAAATCCTGGACGCGCGTATTAATTCGAACGGTCGTATGTTATAAACGTCGCGTCGCTTCCGTCGAAGTTTTAATAAAAGTCTTAAAATTATATATCTGTTGAGTCTGGAGTGATATACTGCACAGGTTTGTGCCAAGAACATATGGGATAGTCATAGTGCTTGTTAAAAATGCATTCCGCGAGATGGCGGAGATTTAGAAAATTAAGGATTTTGAAAAAATAAATGAATGACCAAGTGCCAATGTCACGGTAACTATTATTTTAAATAGGAGACGATTAGGTCTATTTATCTGATGTTGGACTCTTGCAGTAACAAAGTCTCTTCTCTTCTCTTCTTCTCAAAGAATAAACCTCTTTGGCCAGGGATAAAATGAAACAGTAGAATATATAGAATTGAATAAAACAAAGAAAAACGTTAAAGAAGACTTCAGAAAATACCATGAAACCAATACCATGATTAACAAGTTTGTAGATAAAAACAGAGGGAGTAAATGCCTATTCCAGGCACTAGGAAACAACAAAATTATCAGTATCCAAAACCAACAATGCTTAACATATGCCTCACAAGACCAGAATAAAATTACACAGGCGAGAATTACTACAAAGATCTATACAGAACTTAGAAAACCCCAGATGAAAGCGTGGAAAAAATATCAGAGAAAAAATACTAAACATAAGGTCAGAAGAAGTATCAGAGATAGAACCATACGAAATCGAAAATGCCATAAAAGAACTACAAACTAATAAGTAATAAGGCTCCAGGCTGGGGTTCAATACTCGCGAAAATGCTGAAAGATGGAAAAGATATCCTGATAACCCAAACTATATTGTTTAATGAGTATTTACACAATGAAAAATTTCCCGAAGATTGGAGTGAAGGTATAGTAGTACTGCTTTTTAAGGGGGATAGCCACTGTGACGGCTGAAAAAATTTGTGATTTTCAATAATTTTTTTGGCCTGGTAAATAAAGGAATTTATGGATCGTTTTTATTTAATTTTATTAAGTACATATCCAGCAATGTTTCCACAAATTATTATTAAAAAAGTATTTATTAGTTTTAACAATATAAACGATGCCGTAGAGCCTGAAAAAAAATTCCCCCGCCATGGTCGCATCGATTTTTTAAAAGCCGGTAATCAGAATAAAAAAAGATTAAAACTAGCACAATCTGTATGAATATAGTTATCGTTGTACGTAGCCGTTTTTTTATATTTCGATTTTTCACAAAGTGGCGACCGATTGAAAATATTTTTATTTTTTCGACTGTTTTTTTTGTTTTCAAACAGTTTAAAAAATAGTTAAAAACAAAATTTTCCAAATCGGCTACGCTTAACCATAGCCACTATCAAGACGAACAAAACAAAACAAAAAAATTAAAAATCGGTTAAGAATTGTCCGAGTTATCGATGCGACCAATTTGAAAAAAGTCGTTTTGAGAAAAACGCGTTTATAGTTTTTAGTCTATTTCTCTCGCAATAAAATCATGAATCTTTTAAAATTTTCATACCTATATTAAACTATCGAGTCCTTTACTTGATATGTGATTACTCAGCACTATAAAAATACTAAAAAAGTTCATAATTTTATGACTTATAGTAGGATGGACATCATATTCAATTTTGCGAAATTTTGCGTTTAGAAGCATTGGTAGGCCGTTTGGGACTTATGTTTGCACCTGTTTCTATTTCATGTCTATTACGCCGCTGATAACATTTTCTTCTATTTCTTGGACATCTAATTTTACTGCTTTTATTAATTTTGTTACCTTTAAGATCCATTTCGTAATGAAACACAAAATATTTTTAAAAATCGATAAAAGCAAGAGCCAGAGAAACGATGTGCGTTCACTACGAAACTTAGAGAATAACTAAAAATCGGCCGAACTTCTAAGCACCTAAATCCATAAACTGGACATTCTAAAACCGCTACAAACCAGATTTATATTACAAAACAAAGTCTAGCGAAAAATATTGTGCCCTGCCTGCTCTCACTAAAATCGTTATAACTTAGTCAATTTTTGAAATTTTGACCTGCAATTTTGTACACCTATTTTCGAATATATAAGCTTTGATTTAAGACAACAAAAAAAAAAAATTTTTTTTGAACCATCACAGTGGCTATCCCCTTTAAGAAAGGTAACCGAAAAGATATAAAGAACTATCGTTCCTTCTCCCTACTATCTCAGATCTGTGAGCTTTTTATAAGACTTATTAACAATAGACTAACAGATAAAATTGATAGATATCAACCAGTAGAACAAGCTAGTGTCCGAAAGGTGTACAGTACGTCAGATTGCTTGCTCACAATGAGAATATTAATAGAAAACGCAAATGAATAACATCTTCCTCTATTCCTCGCCTTTATAGACTATGAGAAGGAGTTCGATAGTGTTGAGTGGTGAGCTATGGGCAATAGAACAGGCCATGAACAATAATAGAATAGATTCTAGATACAGACAGCTTATAAACAACATACACGACAATGCCACAATGAAAATACAGCTAGAACAAGACGTGCAAACGAAACCATTCCAAAGAGAAGTCCGACAACGAGACGTAATATCTATCACCCAAGTTGTTTACACTAGCAACGGAGCATATATTCAGAACAATGGGCTGGGCAAACGTAGGAATAAATATCAATGGGAAGAGACTGAGCCACCTTGGTTTTGCTGACGATGTAGTCCTTATTACCAGCACATATGAAGGACTACAACACATGATTAGCTAGTTGGAAACAGCCTCAAATAAAGTTAGCTTGAAGATGAATATGCGAATGCAAAATTAATGTCCAACACTGAAGAGGTCAGAAACATGCAAGTAAATGGAAACGCAATGGGACAGGCCAGTAAAAACATATACCTGGGGCATGGGTTGAATTTAAACCAAGACAACTAGTATGGTGAAATAACGAGACTCATAAGAGTAGCATGGGCAGGGTCTGGAAAGTTAACATGGATATTCAAGAGCCGAAAAATACCACGACCACGGCGTACGAAAAGCAAAGTATTTAGCCAATGTATTCTTCCAATATTTACATGGGTAGGGTAACACAGACACAACGAGCTATGGAAAGATCTATGTTGGGTTTGCGACTAACCGACAAGAAGAGGAACACATGGATTCGCAACAAAACGAAAGTTGAAGATGTTACCCAAAGGTCGCCAGGCTGAACTGGAGCTTTGCAGGCCACGTCGTTAGCCACCAAGATGACAGATGGGATAAGTTAATCCATTACGGGAGACCATACCTAGGACACCGTACCCGTGGACGACCACAAAGGAAATGGAGCGATGACCTGAAAAAAAAAAAATAGCGGGCCTACATTGAAAACGAGCCGCACGCAACAGAGTAGGATGACGTATGTTAGGAGAAGCCTATGTCGAAAGTTGGATGAACGAAGGCTAAAGAATAAGAAGAAGAAGAAAAAGAAGAAAGACTCGTGGAGGATGTTTATAGTTTTCACCTAAGGAAGAAATACTACTTACAATATTTTAATACCTCTCTTTATTTTAGTATTTCTAATGAAAATGTTACTTATTAATCAGTCCTAGGGCCGGTACTTTGGGTCCTGATTAAACATCCGATTAAGTTAATTCCCGATTAAAACAGCCAACCAACTAAAGTACGACTACTTTCGTTTGTTATTTACAACTGCGATTCAGTTGACTGGCTGTTTTAATCGGGGATTAACTTAATCCGATGTTTAATCAGTACCCAAAGTACCGGCCCCTAGAGTTAACTGTGGGATATAGTCGCGTGAAACTAAGCCTAAAAACTAGAAAACAGAATTTTCTGCGGAAAGGTCCGATCGGGCTGATTTTTTTGCAAAATCTTCATTGAGACATGACTTTCAAAGTTGACCAAAATCTAGATGCCGCTCAGCCCTCCCTCCCCTCAAATTCACCCCACTTGGGTAGATTTCTCGGCTTTTTCCAACAAGGTACTTACTTCATAAAATTGTCGTCTCAAGCGGGCCAAATCTTCCACTCGGGGGTTTTGAAGTGCCCTGAATCCATTTTCCGGGTCGGTTCGCCTTTACCACCTTCTCAGGGCTGTGTGAAAGGGTGTCTGGGGGTCCAAAATATGTGATGTACAAGGAAATGTGTTTGTGCTGCCAAATTTGGTCAGGGGAGTTTTGAAGGACGAGGATATCATTTCTGTCGGGAATTGAGCCTTCTTAACCTATCAGGGCCGTGTAAAAACAGGCCCGTGTGGTCTCAAATATCATAATCACGCAGTGCTGAATTTCAGCACGCAGAATCGGTACGCTCTGGTCTCATAAGGCTACCAACATTATATTTAGGCAGCTTGCGACCCTGTGACCTAACCAGGGGTAGCAAAAAGAGGTCCCGGGTGCCAGAATATGAGATTTGATTTGATTTGATATCAGCATGTCAAATTGATATGAAATGAATGGAAATGGCCAGTGAGTACTGCTTAACCTTCTGGAGTCTATGTCACTCTCTGACTAACCCAGGTATGGGTAATAGGGGGCCCAAGGGGCCACAAATTAAAATTCTCGTAAAATTCAATTTCCTCATACAAAGTTGGTATGTTGAGGGTTTGTAAGGGTGTGGTTTTATGTTGCCCTGACATGCACCATACGGCCCCAGGTGCACAAACAAGGGGTCTGAGGGGGTGAAAGTCTCATGTTAACCTGGAACTCGATTCGATTTGATTTCAATATATAAAATTGATATAATTGACCTCATTGGAAAAAGCCGAGAATTCCCCCCAATTGGGGTGAATTTGGGGGGAGGGAGGGCCGAGCGGCATCTAGATTTTGGTCAACTTTGAAAGTCATGTCCCAATGAAGATTTTGGAATAAAATCAGCCCGATCGGACCTTTCCGCGGAAAATTCGCAGTGAAATCCTACTTTGACGCGACTAATACTAGTAAAACCATGTAACCCTTAACTAAACTCTACGAGTTAAGCTTTGCTCAATGTGCCTCTTTCTAATGCGTTAAATGCGATTTCTCCCATGTGTGTATAACTTCCATTTGCATTGCGTGTTAAGAAAATACACTCTTACGGTAATCATAAACAAGGTGAACTTGTCAAGTGCAGTTCAGGTCCAGAAACTGTTCCCGTCATTACGGTGCATTAGAACCGGTTGAGAAATTCGATGTGGGAAGTTTAATTAGCATCGCCGGTTATTACACGCCTCTCCCTCACCATCATTCGCTCGTTCATTACCTTCCTAGCGATACCTCAGATCGCTGATGGTTGCCTCAAATAAGGAATTCCCGATTATCCCGCGCGTCGCATGCGAAAAGTATCTCGTCTCGCGACAAATATTTTTAGCGGTTAATTGCGTTAAATAGCCCTGAAAACCGTCCGCACGTTATTTTTTAAAATCCACCCGACCGATAATTAGGCGAGATTTTTTTTTGGAAGTTAAAGGAGGCGAATATAACGACAATTAAAAAGCGCAGAGCCACCTTCGGGCCGCTGCCAAACGTCATTACTCACGGCGCAGTGTTTATCTGGACCGCGTCGCGCCCGATTTACTTTTCGTATCAAGTGGGATAATGAAATATTAACGGATAAGCGCGAAAAAGTCGCGAGGATGAATCACGCGAGGGAAGAAAGCTGCCAAACAATGCGAGCGCTTTGGCATGTGGCATAGTTTGTTTGCTGTCGCGGAAAAATTTTAACGATGTCTTATTAATTTGCGCCTGCGTTGTTTCTTTGTTACATGATGTCTGACTGGTCGTACGATAGGTTAGTCAACAATTCGGATTGATTGCATTTTGAAGATGTTGACAATTTTTGCTTTCTTGATCACATCACACTATTTTATTCAGGTTATTTTGTTCTCAATGTGCTTCCCAAAGGTTAGTATTTGCCTCAAACCGGTCATTAGATTTTAATTACCATGAAAGCGAAAACTCTTTCATAGATCCGGTTTATTTAAAAGTTTTTCCTTTGCTACGCCGATTTTTCGAATATAAACACTATCCCTACATCACCTCTTTTTTTGATAGACGCCCTTTCGCTCACGAACATTGGCACTTCGCTCTCCCCAAAAACCACTTCGATGGTCCAATCAGGCGTCGGGGCGAGGGGAAAATTTCCCCTTTAAAAAAATTCACTAAGAGCACATCGCCTACATAATGGCCTAACTTCACTTAGTTCGTCGCCTCTGCGAGAGACTCGCTTATCAATTTAACAGTTCATCAATTACTTCCCCTCCTCTGCTCCCTGTAGAGTTCTTAACTGTCTCCTTTCCTATCATAAAGCTAATTTGAATGTACAATGAGGAGGATTTTTCTTTTTCAAAAAAGTTTCCATCACAACTTCCAAACTTTTTTCTATTATTTTTATCCTGGACCTTACAACGGGCGATAGTCGCTGGAAAGTTCTTTGGAAGTAACTGTTAGAGAACTAAAAGTATTGAACGAAATGTAGACGACTTCAATCGAAGCTAATCAAATTACGATCTGGTAAACTTGGTTCTTCGTACGTGTAAGAAGCTTGTGAAGAAACGAATTTATTTGTTATTTAATATTCCAACCTGTCAATTCACTTTTGAATTTCTTCAAATCTATAATTGACGCTTGACGAAAAATTAGTTTTTGCCAGGGCGGGCGAGAAATTCGTTTTCACGTGGCTGTGGAGCATGCGTGACGTCATCGTATCTCTCACTTTCCTATTGCCACTAGTGTTTCAAACGCTAGTTGTAATATAACTAACATCCTCCAGGTTTTTCTCCAAGTGGCGACTCATCGTATGTTTTTCTACCCATACGCTAGTTGTAATATGTTTTTTCTACAACTTCAAATTCGAAATGCTTTAGAAATGACCAAAAATCAGTAGTCTCCAAGCCTTGGCGGTATAAACTCAGAACTACTGAAATACGTAGGAACGTTCCTAGAGTTAAGATTACTACTTGTGTATAATAGATGCTGGACGGAATATACGATCCCCGAAGACTGGAAACCAGCTAAAGTAATCTTTCTGTCAAAAAAGGAAAAAGGAATGACACAACAAACTATCGTGGCATTAGTCTACTAAACGCTGCATACAAAGTATATAGTAATATAATCAATGAAAAGCTTCGTATTATCTTGGATAAAATTTTACTAGAAGAACAAGGGGGATTACGAAGAGGAAGATCGTGTATAGATGATGTTTTTACTATAAAACAGAGAGAGAGAAACTCCACGTCTTTGCCGTGGTCAGAAAATATCAGGTGTATCCCATCTCGGCACATTTTATTGCGGTCAATTTTACGATATCTTGTCGGTCCATTTCTAATAACCTATCTCGGCACAACGGATTGAGCAGATACACACTACAATAATATCTCAATAACTCGGCATAAATCTAGGAAGGCACCTTCTTGATAATTCGGTATTGTCGATAATAATGGTACTTGACTGTTGCGCAAAATTCATAATATTTGAGAAACCTAGTATACGCAGCACACCGTATGCGAGTGAACGTCATGTAATACGCTCGAAAGTACGTTGGAAACGCAAGGGGGCAAGGATCACCATATGGGCATCACCCTATGTCGAGATGGGCACTGTAGAATCGAGTACCTACCTAGATGTATGCCGAGTTGGGGTATAATTTTATCGTTTACCTGGTTCTTGTGCCGAGATGGGAATCACCGACATTATCACGATTTTCTTTGCGGGGTTAGTTAATCCCTATCACAATATCCTTGCGAAGACTTCGACCGGCGATTCCAGGTACATCTCGATTTCGCTACCGGGAACAAGTTATAAAAAAAGCTGAGAAAGGAGAAATATGTTCGTGAACAAATGCTACAGTTACAAAATTAACACACATCTCGACTAGACCTCATTACTAAAGTAACTGCCAAATTTCGTCCAGTTGTATGAACATCAGTTCACACAGATATGCACATCTAGACAAATATTTTATTTTAATCGAGAGGCTAAATACATAACCTAAATTTACCAATTAATAAACGTAAATTAAAACTAAAAATTAGTTAAAAAAAATATAAAAAAATTAAAAACCTTAATAAAACCTAAATTTACCAAATATACTCATTAACAAATGTTTTTTAAACTGCTTTGTACATATTGAGATTTTTTGTAAATATGTATTTCTTTACATTTCTTTACATTCGAACTGAAGCCAAAGCCCGCATATACAAGACCGCAATCAGACCTATATTATCCTATGCAGCAGAAACCCGACCTGAGACCTCTAAAACAAAACGGATACTGGAGACTACAGAAATGAAAATAATTCGAAGAATAGCGGGAAGAACACTAATGGATAGAGAAGAAAATGAAAACATAAGACGAACATGCGGGATAGATAACATCAATGACTGGGTACTGGATAGAAAGATAAAATGGAATGAGCACATTGACCGCATGACGGAAGAACGAATTGTGAAAATATCAAGGGACAAATCACCAGCAGGACAAAGAAGCCTTGGAAGACCTAGGAAAAGGTGGAGTGACAACCTCCCAGGTGACTGAGCAGAGGCAAGGATGTGAAAAAAAAACAGGCAATGATGCCTATACACAGCAGGAAGAAGAAGAAGAAGAATTTCTTTAAACACGCCAGTTAAGAGTAAAACTTTGCTGCGAGTCCTAAGCTTGGAAAAAGTGTGAAGGAAAAAGTAAGAAAATGTATTTCTTGATATACAAATAAATTTAATTTTATCGTTGAGCCCATTTTATAATTCTCTATAAACACTAGTTACACAACGTCCTTTACCTGCCCATCAAAACTGACCGCGGCAAGGAAATCGAAATATACCTTGACTCAAAATTAAGAGGTGTCCCCAATTAAGATCGGCAAGGAAGTCAAGTCCAGCAAGAGTAGAAAAGCGCAGAGAGTTTAACTTTGTGACTCACCTGGCATTGAGGCTACCCAAAACACCTTATCAAAATCTCACATAACCTATTACGAAATACGAAAATAATAAAATTATTGATACAGGCAGAGGTTTAACAAGAGAAATACTCATCAATCAAAGAGTAAGACAAGTCGACTGTCAGAAAGCAGAAGTCATTACGTACAAATTCAGGCATAAATATCAATCATGATACATACATTAACACAATATTATTTGCAGATGATCAAGTTATAATAGAGGACACGTAGAAGAAATTACAGCGGTCAGTTTACAAACTTCACCAATCGAGTTCCACATACAATCTGAATACATCTCTGACAAAAACAAAATCTATGGCATTTTCTGCAAGCTATCTCATACGAACAAAAATTGTTATCGACGGATACACCTTAGAACAATTATCATATTTTAAATATTTAGACTGCGACAGTACATATGAACGGATAAAGGCATAAACAATAAAATAAATAAATATCAACAAATGTGTGCAACAATAAGAAGGACCCTTAAAGATAGAACATTGCAAGAGACGCAGTTGAAATTTTACAAATTAATGGCAGTTCCTACACTATTGTATGGCTCAGAATGCCACTGCGGAAAAAAGATTTCAAACAACTAGAAACAGAAACAGAAAAATGTAGAGATCATGTATTAAGAATGCCAAATGGAAGACTTCCAAAACAAGTGTTAGAATTCAAACCCGAAGGCAGAAAATGAGTGGGAAGACCGAGGGTCAGATGGTGAAGCCGTAACGGGCAAGAATGCATAACCCTGGAAAGACAGACGATTTTAGTTAGGCGAAAAATGAACCATCGGGCGGTAATTGAGAAGTCACATTTTCGATTTATGGGCCGTTTCGATCCCCGGGATTTACCGTCGACGCGAAACCGGAGATTCGAGTCTTGGGTACAAGGTATATGTATGCCGAAGACATACATACACACAGTCAGTTTTATTTATACTGATTTTCATACATCATAGATTTTTGTTTTGTTTTTAGTATAGGTCGAATTTATTATTTTTTGGAAGCATAGCTTTCTTATCCTGGGCTTCGCTCGAAGCGCTGGATCGGTGAGAGGTATTAACATCGAAAAAACAAACGAGACGGACTGCCAATTATCGCGTCGCGCCAGCTGTTTACAGTGTTACAATTGTATGTATTGTCGGTGCCAAACCATGGAGCGTAATAATAAACCATGGAGACCAATAATTGTTAAGAGTTGAGACAGAACAGGAATTAATAATTACGCTCCATGGTTTGGCACCCATGAGTAGCAATTCTATAAAATCAAACATCACTGAATTCATAGCATTAATGTGAAAGTTTCTCTTTGTTCCTGTATCACTTATCAATTATTTGTTTCCATGGGTTTTGTCAAATAATTTTTGAAATATCTTTGTAACGTCTCTGAACAAATAACCTGCCTCTTCCACTCCAATATTGAATTTTTTTCTGGATCTGATGTGTTATATAGTTTTAACAGCAATCTCGTTTTCTGTAAGTATATAATTTTCATCTTTGTATAATTTTTAACAAACATACCATGTTCACAGTTGCAGTTGATAAAGGACAATAAACATTGTCGAAAGCTCCTGTATTAAAGGAATAAGAGTGTTCTTTTAAAAAAAGTCCCAAGATAAGGCTGCATCCCCGTTACTATTTAGTTATATATATATATATATATATATATATATATATATATATATACCATTATATCATATATTATATAACATCATATATAAAGGTATGCGTCCCCCCTCGGTCATGCCCAAAGTGACTCATTTCGTTATTAAATGTTTTTTTAATGAGGGGTTTATTCCCTCCTATTCCTCGGAGGTTTTGTTTCCTCCACCTCCGCCGGGCTCGTGGCCTGGACCCGGTCTCTGCTCGTTACAGTCATTCTTCATTTAATTTTGCAGAGTGCGAAATTAGTTTGTGCGAAAAGAAAAACATGACTCGTGCAAGTAGGCGATTCCAACATTTCCCTCGGACGTCAAATGTTGTGCACGTACGGGAATCCTCTACTTATCGCACTTGTTTCGATTAACCCGTTACTTCCTCGGGAACGAATTAAATTCCGATGTGGTAACGTTATGTTTTCGTACTATATATTCAAATTTAAATAAAAAGAAGTACTCAAACCTCGTACACAAAACCGAAAATTCGATTGATCCCAGTCGTATAGCGGCCGACGGAGCGTGAAATGCGCCCATATTGTTCCGGGCATTAGCTCCAGGTTTAATTTCCGATTTTCCGCGATTTTCCGGGCCAATCGCGACAACTTCGATCGACCGAAACGGTTTTCCTTTTTGCATATATGACGAGATAATGCACGCCGGTGTCCGACGGGCGATTAATTACGCGATCCTCTCCTGCTCGTCCTGGAAAACCAAACGTATTCCCGAACACGGACAGACGGACGTGTCGCCGGATTGAAAAGGCTTCAGAAAATAAATCGAATCTGCATGCTGGACAAGTTTCCGTTTTTCAGCTCCCCGGGACACGTCTGCTCGAATATTAATGTTCCGGGCGTTTTATTAAAACGCGGATACTATGAGGCGCCGGATTTCCAAAATAAAAACTTTCGAAACTTCATGAGAATTAGCGGGGAAAGTCGCCGATATTAAATCAACGTCGAAGTAGTCGAAGCTGAAATGGAGATGTGAGTTATGGAAAAATTTCTAGGTCGGATTTGAATCGTTGACGGAGGAAAGTCCGCTCAGCTCTGAACTAATTTCCAACTCGCTGAGTAATTTGACAAATGAAACAGTATTTGTGGTATTGAAAGAGACGTATCACCCAAAAATTAAACCGCGGGTTATACTCAAATCGACTCAATATTCGTTATCGGCAGATGCAATGCGCGGGTAAATTTGGCATACACAACTTGAACTGCGAGCGTACTAAGGTAGTGTAGATTATACGGCTATTTTAACGTGATAACGTCTTATAAATCGTTGAGCGGGCTACACACACCAGACAATATGTAACCTTCCGCCTGATCCATGCGTGTAAGCGAGAGCGAGAACAAGTGACAGAAATCGGCCTTCGTTTGGCATCTATATCTCTTCCACTCCATCGGCCGAAGCGCCCGAGTGAAAAAGAGACCGGCAGCACACAACCAATGTGAGCCATACTTGCACGAGAGTGAGAACAAGCGACAGAGAGGTACGTTAGCGTTTCGCTTCTGACGCATCTGTCTCCCTTCTATTCCACCGGCCTATGCCTCCGAGTGAAAGAGAGACAGCGGCATCATACAGCTTGACGTTAACGTATTGCCGACTATTCATAAAGTGAACTTAATAATTCCGTCAATACCATTGCTTATTACAATAACAATTGTGGGAATAAGGTAACTAATTCTTGCATTGTAATAATTTGATTAGCTATATAATCTCATATATTTGTTCTTTGATTATTACAAAACAGTAGCATCGGTCAGCGAGTGCAGTAATTGACGGATATTGATGCCGATGTACCAACTCTTCTTTGCGGTCACTTCAACACAAACGTGAAAAATGATTACACATTCCTGAAGTACATGTGATTATCAAGTTGTGATTATGTGCAACGATTCTTGTGAATGTTGCTTTTACAGTATATGCAAACGAAACTCCTCTAAACACATCTAAATGATACAGTTTAAGACATTTCAATTTTTGCGATTATTATACATCAATAAGTACGGGCATAACGGTGGCCTACGGAGTACGCATCATTGGGCGCATTCAGCGAACCAAAGCGCTGCAGCGCTTCAATCCAGAAATCGCTGAACGTCCCTTGAAACTGTTAATTGCTATGCTGCAGCAGTCCGCCATTATTAAAGCGTAGTTTTTTTCCGCTGCAAGTAAGCGCTTTGCTACAGCGGACAAGAAAGTTGCAAAATTAACGGAATTAACCTATAAAATACAAGATGGTACGCTTGCAATTTGAAGATGTGTTTGAACTCGACAATTTACCTATTGAGGAAGAAGTACGCATTAATTCAGGTTAATGTTGAATGCATTTCTATAGCAGGTATAATTTACTTCATTCAATTTTCCCTTGTTTTTAGACCCTGTATAAAATCCCCAATAGAATATCAATATCATTATCCTCAACTATTATATTTTCCATTGTTTATTTCGGTATCCTATCTCAATTTGTAATACACAAAATAGCACTTTTAGGTTATCTGACAAGTGTCAAACTAAGCTCCTTTAATTGCTGTTCAGCCAACATTAAAGCGCTGCAGCAAAGCGCATTAACTCAGCGCTTTGCAGCATTTTTCCCTGAATGCGCCCATTATTCTTTACTACATAACTAACAGTCATCTCTCAATTCGTATAATTCTCGAGTGCAATGAACTAAGTTTAGTTGCTTTTCGCAACATAACAGTCTCTATTTTCAAAGTTCATTTGTACCTTTATTTTCCGCAGTATTATTAAATTGCCAACAATAATAAACTTAAATTTTGATCACATGCGTCGACAACACATATGCAGAAGGCGTTAGACTCCATTTCACATAAGAAGAACCGTGGGCTAGAGTTACACGGAACAACATATTACGTCGGCTATGTTCGGTTTCCATAGTTTCATGTAATTCGAGTATAAGCAGTGGCGGGAGGGTGAAGGTTTAGCGTAGGCGCGTTGGTGTGTTTTTCGGCATTGTCGCTTGTAGCCCGGCGTTCGCGTATCTAACGTTAAGTAACGGTCGTTTATTTTATTATTATTACAGTTTTGTACGTTGTGCATTGTGTATTTTGACTAAAGCGAAATGATTTAGATTAAATTATTCTTGTTGTTTACACAACATAGGCAACTAACAATACACGAATTAATATTAACCCCTAATACGATTACTACTCGGACCGCTACTGTCCAGATGCCGATCGGGCGACTTCGTGACGGAGATGCGGCCTGCATGGAACTCAAGGCCACGGTTCTTCTTATGTGAAATGGAGTCTACGTAACTGTCACCATCTGATGGAGAATAGTTACCTAATTCCACCATCTATTGGTTAGGTACGAGAGGGCCGCTCTGTTTAAGATGTCTTCAGTGTGTTCAATAGTACCAAATGGGGTTGTAATCGTTTGAAGTGAATTAGTGTAAAAATATCTGATATCGTTTTACGCATTTCAGTGCGTAAAACACTGCGTTGTGCGTTGTGGTCGTATTAGATGAATCATTACAACCATAACAATTGCATCAACGGAATATGTATCATTAGTCAATTATCAAATGTATTACTTATTTCTAACGGTTTCCTATCGATTTTTATAATTCATGAGTACGGCAACTTGATGGCGAGTTACTTTTATGTGTTTTCGGTTAAACACTAATATTTATTTAACGCAAGACAGTACAGTATTGACTTTCAACAAAACCAAAAAATAAAAAACGTGAATCAAATATGATGAGTTCTCTTAAGAGTTATAGAAATGTTTAAAAAATAAAAGCATTTTCTATAAATCAATAGTCCTATTAATACTTCACTAAAAACTGTTTTGCAAGACAATGTTTCACTGATATGCATGGTGATTGGCCAATTTACTACAGTGAGTGTTGACAAAATCAGGTGCAATATCTCACATGCGATCTCCTAGCGATACACTATCCGTTCTGAACGATCTCTCTGTTGCCCAATGGCTAGACAGTGACTATCGTTCACACATTAACATTTATTTATGCTAGTTGTCAAGTCAAATTATCTATATTGAGAATAAAACAAAAATTTTGAACTGCTTGAAAGTATAAGTAATAGACGAGCCATCGACGCATTTATCAGTACACTACTTGTAAATTATTGCGATGCCAGATGACCGAAACATCATCTGGTGTTATTGAAATAGACAATACATGGCAGTATAGCTAATAGCGAATTGAAGAGTGAAAGTAAAATGCGTATCAGCACTCGCACTGTACCTAAGAAAATGTAATGTATACCCTTCTTTTTGGGCGATTTTGTTACTAATAAATGTAGCTATCGAATGTCTCTTGATGCGACAATATCTACGCAAATCGAATAGTTAGTTGCCCAATTTTCGACAATTGCTCTAAACTTTAAATGATGATAATGATTTTAATCAAATAATGATTGATTTGTCCCAAAACCGTCACTAGTTTGATGAATTTAAACGTTTTATACTATCTACACCATTTGAAGAAAGAATATGGGCTGTACCCTCCGAGGGTGGTATCCTATTACTTAGCTGCACCATCGATCGCCATCGCAGCGAGGTTTATGATACGGAAGATTGCCGGGCGTGCACACTCTCACCGTATAACGTTCCTCGTTGAAAACGTCCTTTCGCATACATTAAGAGGCTGTATAAATCACCTCTTCTCTCCCTCTCTCTCTCTCTCTCTAGCAAAGACTCTCATTTTACTCCGGAACATATTTCTCAAGGATTTATTATGGCGGGCAAAAATTTACGCGTAATTAAATTTTTCCGAAGGCGAAGCAGGCAAGACTATGTACTTTAGGGATGGGTCGGGCTAGAGTCGCATTTAATTTTTCCTTATTTCGCTCCCCCTATAGACTAAGAGCCAGGGCCGAAATTTCGCCGAGGACAGTAATATGAAATTTCTTTTTTGCAATGTGTTTTTTCAATACCGGTTATTACGTTACCCGCGCAGGGGTAAACTGGTGGATACAATGGGTGAATAAGGAATGAATTTTTTCCGGAAAATTTTCGGCATCGAAAATTTGGAACACTTGAAAGCAAAATAAAAGGTCTTAGCATAATTAAACAAGGGCGGGCACTGGGAGGGTACAAAGGGAGTGGCGGACAGGGGTAAAGGGGCGAAACTTTGAGTAAGAGAGTTGTTACCAGCAATATATTTGCCATGTTAACCCGGTAATGTTGAGCCCTTAAGAAATCTAAATCCGAAAAGGCAGACAGCTAGGTGGATATTCAGTACTTTAAAACGAGCTCAACTGGACTTTTGGACTCCCCTCGTATCTCGATGACCACTGGATCGATTTTAACTGACAAGGTATCTTTTTTGTTTCTACATACTGATTTGTAATCCGTAAAAAAATTATCGATATATCGATCAAGATCGATTTTATCCCAATTTTTCCGTTTATTTCAGTTTTTCAAATTTAGAAAAGGCGCTTATTTTGCAGTAATTTTTTTATTGCCTATGAATTATTTTTCTTTATTTTCTAAGTATGTATATCGAAAAACGTATAGAATCGAATGGGCGGAGGAAGTTTGGGCCGCGACCAGGTGGGGACGATGGCTTAATGGGAATTTTGGGCGGCATGGCCGAAAAGGCGGTTGTATTGTACAAGTATTTTGGGCAGTAAAGAAATTTAACCCTGGCGCATTGGTGGTTGAATGAGAATCTGTATCGGCCGTATTCACCATTCCTAACTTAACAGCCTGATATGTAACAGGCTGATAACGGTTAACAGTCTGATAAGAATTTATGGTACTCACCATGAAATGAACTCGTTGGATAAGAAACAGACTGTTAACAGAATATTACTAAACATTTATGTTGGTAATCAATCGAATTCCGCTCGTTTTGTGCATGTAGCTATTTTGTGATGACAGATGACAGTAACCTATAAACTTTCGTTACCTATAGTTATAGTGGTTCCTCTCCAGTACTACCAGAGTCCGACGATGAATCTAATACATCGATTCTACGAATTCTATCGACAACATCAACATCAGCAATCATTGTTGATAAAATTAATCAAAACATAAACAAAACAAATTTCGATTTTGATAACATAATCTCAAACTCTGCCAATTGTACCGTTCTATGCCCTTTAACACCCAGTAAAAGTTTATCAGCGAAGTTCCGACTGTTAACTTTAACAAACTGTTATGCGATTTATTTGAATGGTGAATACCAGTCAAAAATTTAACAGGCTGATAAATGTGTAACAGTCTCATAAGTCGATGGTGAATACGGCCGTATCACAAAAATATTAAAGGGCAAGGAAAATGGGTAAGTCCTGGGGAATACGGAAATTACGGGAAATCCCATCTAAAAGGACAAAGGAAATCCTTGCTGACCGTTCCTACCAATACACCGATACACTACCTGTCTTAAGCCGCGGCCCAAATTTCTTGTAAGATTATTTGCGGCCCAAAGTTCGACCGCCGAATCGAATATGGTGACGATGAAAGTAAAAGTAATGAAAATGAGGGTGATAGCGATGACAATGAATGTTCAAGCGAAAATGTTTTTTAAAATGATGTATGTATTCGGTGCGAACATACTTTAGCTTTCGTAACAGCCCTGGGTATTCATCTACCTGTCCGCCTGTTTGGAGTTCCTATATATTATATTAGTCCCCTATAGGGTCCAATTTTACCTGGTAAAAATGGCGGAGTTTACTGGTATTTGAATTTGTTACCCAAGTTTTTGCCCTTTCTTTCGCCCCTGTATACACCTACGCGGGGAATGTAACAACCGCTGTGGATTGAATACACTGCAAAAAATTTATATTATTTTTCACGCTGAAATTTTGGTTCTGGCTCTCCTACTACTACGAAATACGAAAGAGATGCGCGAGGGAGAAAGTACAGTTTTAAGATTTAATGAAGGTTCGGCTCTATTGTTTGCGCGATTAAATATTTGAAGAGTCGAGCACAATGAAAAAGCGCTAGTATGGTCTGGTAGAAATTAGGAATGCATAAACGGAGCGTCCTTACAAAAGAAACGAGAGAGGGATGTTTGATATCACTGCGCATCCCATTGTTTTTACGACTGTTGCTCGGATTAACTTTGGTATTAAATTTTTTTTGCAGTTGTCTGCTTGGAATATTTGTACCTCTCTATTTAAGTGTGTCGCAAAAATATGTATGCGAAATGGCGTTAAAATTAAGAACCCAGCGCAGCTTTGTAAAAGTATATCGTTCTGTGTTCAATCGAGACGTCGATTATTAACACTGTATTTAGACAGTGTTAGGTTATCACCGGTTTTGGTCATAATTACGAATTGGCACTTATTTTGCCCTCGGAGGTCTAATTTTCAATCGAATTAATATGTGCTACTGCCGCGTTCATATATTTATTCGAAATCGACTGGCACTTCGTTCTTGGACTCCCGGATGGTTCGGAATTATAAGTTTGCAAGAAAATTGGGGAAAGAATGTTTTATGTCTAACTGTCTAATTTAATTTCGTTATGAACATTTTTATTGAGAATGACTTTTTTGATTTGATGGTAGTTTTATTAATGATATGTAGAAGTCAATTGTGAAACTTTTAATTTGGTTAAGGGAATAGAAAGTCATCGTATTGAAACTGTGTAGAACTCAACCAAAATTTACGCTAGTTTGGGGCGGTTGATCTGAAACGAAACAATTTTCCAGATCGAAAGTTTCCCTCGTACTTTAAGTGGAGAATCGGGTCCATCCGCCGTACATTCGATTTCGCTTATAAAACCTATTGTTAGAGATGCAGCGTTTCAATATACAAAACACCAGTCCCGGAAACTTTCCCGAATGAAAAAGCTTTTATGTGTAACATATGATTTCACCACCAAACAACCCTTCTCTCGCTCTCCCTATCTCGTCCTCTTTTCGTGCCGAATGCATTAACTAAACTCGGCGGATTCGGAGAGGTTTCCCTAGAAAACACTCCATTCTCGAGGCCCCGGGCGGACCTGGGACGGTAAATCAAATTTGTTTTTAAGACAGCTGGTTTTAATCCAAGTCGGAAAATTTAGTGGGAACCGTCGATTGTCGATCTCGCGCGAAACAAGCGTTATCCCTGGAACTTTTTCCTTTTTTGACTTCAGCATTCAATTAGAGGGCCTTTCTATAATATTCGAAACTCCATTCATTAAATATAAAGGATCGCGGACGAAGTTCGGATTCGCGAAGTTGTAAAAAATACGGTCGATACAAGCGAACTTAGTCCCTAGCGACCGCTGAAAATATTTAAAGGTAATGAGGGTTAGTTCGAGCTGTGGGAGACGGATTCAGGCGAAAGATAAGATGAAAAAAAAAAAACATGAAAATCGAGTATCGGTATCGACTATCTTTTCTGGGTGACTTTTGTCCTTTGTATTCTTTGTATCCTTAAATTAAGATATTGTCGTTAAAAAATGGAGTTTGCTTTGAAACATGTCAGTTCAAATGCGATACCTGGAGTGGAGTACCGGTGTGGAGTTGGTAGCCACTTTCAGCTGCCAAAATGAGAAAATTAAAAATGGCTATAGAGTATATCTTTTAAAGGTCTTATTCACAAATTGCAATATTATGTAGAAAACATCTATTTATTGCGTATCACTTGTTGAAATGGGGTGAAACTACCCCTATTACAAACTTGTGACAATGAATTAAAATGGAAAAAGATCGAGTGCCGGGACGATATAGTGATAGCATGTGCCTCCACAAAACTACTACCGCATACCCTATTTATTCACGGGCGGAAGAAGTTTCGACGGGACCAGGTGTTTTACGATGGATTGATGCGAATTTTCGACGGCATGACCGAAAAGGTGGTTTTATTGTACAGGTGTTTTCGACTGTAAAGAAATTTAACAAGCCCGCGTATTGATGGTTGAATTAGGAATGAAAATAAGGGGATATATACGTCAAAACAATTTATTTGTTACTACAGGACAAGAGGGCAAGGAAAATCTACGAGAAATCCCATCTTTATCACGATAATATTAAAGGGCAAGGAATATGGGTAAGGGCAAGGGAATACGCAAATTACAAGAAAACCCATCTTTATCACGAACGTATTAAAAGGGCTTGAACTTGAACCGTTCCTACCGATACACTTCCTATATACCTACCTGTCTTAAGCCGATGTCGAAATTTCTTGTAAGATTATTTGACCCTTCGATTAAAGCAGGCACTCTCAATATTTGCAGTCGAAAGTTCGCCCGCCGTTATTCACTTACCACCCGTCGAAGTGGGTGAAACCAGCCCTATTCTAAAATTATATATAATAAATTTAAATGAACGACTTGGCTTCGAGTGCCGGGATGATACTCATAGGGTAGATAGCAATTGCCTCCACAAAAGCACTTCTGCATACCCTACTCACTTACCACCCGTTGATGTATGTGAAACTACCCTTGTTCCAAACTTATATTAGTAAATTTAAATGATTGACTTGCCAATCGAGTACCGGGATGATATTTACAAGATAGGTAGGGGCTACTCTAACAAAACTACCACCGATACCGCACTCATTACCATTCGTCGATGTGGGTGAAACCACTGTTCTCAAATTTGAACGACAGGTCATTTGAGTGCCGAGTTAATATTTCAAAATCTACTAAACATATACAAAATACCCCACATACTTCCCGCCTGTTGAAGCGGGTGAAACAGGCCTGAGGGTAGTGTGGGTTATCCGGTATTGGTTTTGTAAAGGAAATTGCTATTCACTTTGTAAAAATCATTCCGGCACTCGAATGGCTAGTCGTTCATTGAAATCTATTAATATAATTTTGGAACAGGGGTAGTTTCGCCCACATCGGCGGGTGGTAAGTGAGTAGGGTATGCAGTAGTGGTTTTGTGCAGGAAGTTGCTATCTACTCTGTGAATATCATTCCGGCATTCGACTGGAAAGCCGCTCATTTCAATTTAATGATATAATTTTGGAAAAGGGGTGTTCGACGGGTGATAAGTGAGTAGGGTATGCTGTAGTGGTTTTGTGGAAGCAATTGCTATCTACCCTATAAATATCATCGTCCCGACTTCCAAGTCATTTTAATTTATTATCATACTTTTGGAATAGGGGTAGTTTCACCCCATTGCAACAGATGATGAATGTATGAGGTGAGACATAAATGTTTTTTTTTGTTTTTTCTTCTTTCTTTGCAATTTGTGAATAAAACCCTTAAGAAAACCACACTCTATTGCGATTTTTAATGTTCTGATTTGGGCTGTTGAAAGTGGCTGCGTACTCAACGATTTTTCTTGGTTAAATTACAGGAACTAAAGTAAATTTTTTGGAAAGTATTTCCACCTTCCACTTGAGTTGCTTTTCGTATCCCTTCAGCATGAGAATATTCAAAGTATAAAGTCACTTAACGTGAACCCTTGATAATTCTAAGCTAAGAAGGGTTTAAAACCTTTTTCCCGAGACTCCAAGAACTCCCCTAATACGTGGCTGACGAGGTGGTGGTGTCGCGAATTCGACCGTGACGGGGATTAAACTTCGGAAACTTTCCGCCCCGCGAGACTCGCACCTTTTTGCCGGGTGGACGGTAGATAATCTTTTTCCGGGTTTTTCTTACCTATACCCGTATAGGTATGGGTATTTTCACGCGTCGACGGGTCACGGGACGATCTCTCCGCGGACGGGAAATATTTCCAGGACGGATCCGGAGATAATCTGGAACGGGGCCGCAAATCTCTCGGTCCTTCGTTTATTCAACGGGATTTTATATACCCTGATGAGGCGAAATATTACGGAATTTTATAAAAAAAAAAATGTATCTTCGAAACGTTCCGTTTTACGATGGGGAGTTTTAAATGAAAAATTAATGGAAATGATGGGTTTGGGTTGGATCTCGCGGAATAAGAGCGAAATGAAAGAAAATTTGCAAGCAAAGCTTAAGTTTAAGCTAGATGAAGAAATCCGTAAATTTAATGAAAATGGGAGTATTTGTTGAATAAGTGGAGTAAAATAATAATATTAGTTCGGAAAAAAATCCCACAGCAAATGCATCGCTTTCATGATGTATTTATCAAAAATGTTTCTAAAATAATATTTTTTTTTGTAAACAACTTCTTAAAATAATTTTTGCTCAACCTTACTGACGCATTTGAAATTTGTAACCCTAGGTTACCCAAAAACTGATCTCGTATTTTTTTGGCGAAATAGTTCTAAAGAAACATTAGAAATAGAGAAATATTTCTAGATTTAATTTTAAGGCGCCTTTCAAACAACCTTTCGAAACTTCGGAACATTTTAGGATATTATATTATTCAAGGAAGACGTGTTAAAAATTTTTCCAGATTCATTAGCCGTGTACCTATGACATTCTTAATAAATTGATAGAATGGGGTATTTGACTGTATTAAGAATAAAGCTAAAGCTAAAGACTAAAGCACTTAAATATTATTTTATATAATTTTTATGAAAATATATCGATTATTGATATGTGATATTTGTCTTTAGTTGTAATTCGGTCAAGTGATCGAAAACCCCCTGAAATTGGTTGTTTCTGGTGACCTCATATGCTTGTAAACAGGGGAGGATTTATTTCTATTAAATATCACATGATTTCGGGTTTTTTGTGTCGATCAGTGGTTCGTTATCAAAGTTATTATACACTATTTAATGAAAGGAATATATTCTAACGTTTTACAGGTTCAAATAACTACACTCCACTTACTAAAGATTTAACTAATTTATTTAACGCTAAAAACTAACACTTAGTACTTAATTTATTTATCACACACTTGTTTATTTATCTGCCGCGCACGGCCGCTCAGCTCAGCTAGTCGACATGGTCCCAGTTGTATGACTGACTTCTCTCGATCTGGCGGCTTTCTTTTATCTTGTCGCATTCCGTTTCCAGAATACTCTCTTCGCTCTCGAAGGATCTCGAATTCCAAGAGCTTTCCCTTACAATATAATGCATAATCATTTTGTGAAAGCAGGCAGTAGAAGTCTATCTAACATGGATGCTATTTAAAGTACACGTGAAATTCCACTTACAAGTGATTCACGCTTAAATAAAATAACTATTGAAAACAGCGTTGTCACCAGAAGTTCTCTCATAATATGATTAATAACTCCGTGTTGTTAAGTTTTATCGATCTGATTCAAAAAATAGTAAATAGTAGGAATAGTAGCAAAATAGTAATGTGCACGTGACTCTTCATATGATTTCCTGAATGTAGTTAAATACCGTATTCTGAACATGTGAGCGTTATATATTAACTACTAAAGACGCCCATAAGGAATATAGAAGACTCTAAATTCGACTTTAAAACTTTAAAACCATATCAAGATCTTAGATTATTCAGACACTTCATAACCGTTCTAAGAAATCTAGGATACATTTTGTAGGTGATATTTGAACTTTGAATTCACGTTTGATTGTCCAAAGATAGGTCTCGCAAAGCTTCTAAGGAATATAAAAGATTCTAAATTTAACGTCAAGACACCTTGTTAACTACAATCTGTCGAACCTTTGGATTCTGTAATTGTTGATTATCCAAGAATAAGATAATTTTTTATTGCGACTTGAAAAGTTATCAGAATTATAACTTACTCAGAAAAATCGTCCACAATGATGATTTCAGGTTGAACTTCAAAATATCTTTAACATCGTCGGAAAAACCCTTATAGCACTTCTAAGAACTAGACTAGATTCTAAATACAACTTCACAATGTTCTATAAAGTCATCTTTAGGTCTATAGAAGTCTCGCAAATATAGGATTTAAATTTATCTTCAAATGTCTTATACATCTTATACAATTTCTGAAAACTTGAAATAGTTATAGATCATTCAAGAAAAATATGGCTTTACGCTTCTAAGCACATTTCATATTTTTATATTTGCAAAAGTGTATAGACCGATAGTTCGTATTAGGTCTCGGAATGCTGTCAGAACTATAAATTGTCCATGTAAGCTATCTTACCGCTTCTAAGCGATATAAATGCTTTTAAATTTCTAAATAAATCTCTGAATCCTTTGAATTATTTTGCAGTGATATACTAAATGTCAATCAAGATAGAAAATTTAAAAATCTTTGATTTGGTTCCAAAAGGGAGTATTTATATAAAGACTTGGGACGATGTCAAAATTATAAATTACCCATGAAAAGGTACCTTAACTCTTCTATGGAATATTAGAAGTTCTAGATTCAACTTCAGAATGTCCCCAATTTCAAAAAAAAATCCTGGCAGAACTGGACCATTTCAGAATCGTCGACTATCCAGTTAAATACCGTTTAAGTCTACTAAGGAAAATAGAATAGTTGTTTCTAAATATAACTTCGAAAAGTTTTATAGGTCATGACCGAGCTTTGAAACGATTTGTAATAAGAAATTGTACAATGAATGGTCTCGCAGAGTTTCTTAGTCCAGTCATCTTAGGCCAAATTAGGTGAATATCTTGGAAAATGGACATACCCAGTATATTACCACGTAAAAACTTCTATTTTGGCGTCCTAAAACTTTTCTCAAAATTCACATATAATTGGATGGTCGGAAGTTTTAAAGTCAGGGGTCAATAGTTACAAAAATCGGTTTTTTTCTACATTTTTTGCAAATATCTCGTTTTCTATGGGTTTAACATAACCAAAACATGAATTTAATGTAAAAGTTAATAATAAATGTTGATTAAATATTAGCAATATTTTATAACCTTAATTTTACGAGTTTTTGATCGGGACTACCATGACCTCACATGATTCTCTGACCGAGCGCTCTCCGCCCTCTATCTCGAAAACAGTTCGAAGTATGAAGAAATGTTGAATACAAAAGTTGTAGAGAATTTGATTCTCTACAATATCGATAATGAATACAAATAGCGTAAAACCCATAGCAAACGAGATATTTGCAAAAAACTTAAAAAAAAATCGATTTTTGTGATTTTGACCCCTGACTTTAAAACTTCCGACCATCCAATTATATGTGAATTTTGAGAAAAGTTTAAGGATGCCAAAATAGAAGTTTTTACGTGGTAATATGCTGGGTATGTCTATTTTCCAAAGTGAACCACCTATAATGACTGGACTATTCTACGGAATTAACCCTCCTAGGGAAAATAGAATGTATTCTAAATATAATCACAAAACATTGTTTACAATCTCTCGAACATGTTTTATAAACCAAGATTATCAGAGAAAAATGATTTTCTGAAAAAAACAGTTCTAGACTCAGTTGCTAGAGGGCATCATTGCTAAAAGCTTTAAACATTCTTTTCAGTTTTCCAGGTTGTAAACTGCTCGTAATATGCCACCTGAATGCTCGTAAGCAATATAGGCAGTTCTAGATTTACAACGTCTCATACATCCTCACAGTACTTTGAGCCACATGATATTCTTAATCCAACTTTCAAAGCAAGACTGACATTTCAGCAGACCATTATAATATTGAAATTCCAGAAAGAGTATTTTTTCCTTTTCTCTCCAATAAATAGATTTCGTAGTGATAACGAAAGGAATGAAACCGAATCCAGAAACCTTCCGGGGGGTGTTCGTGTAAGGGGGAGGCGAGGGATAAACAAAACGTTCTTTTCGTTTTAATATTCAACGTTCCGCCCCAGCGGAGCCTTCTAACAATGTAACCGTCCGGATATAATTTTCAGGGGTGGTTTCCTTAAACAAAGGAAAATAATTTAGGGGAACGAAAGAGAGGAGGTCGTTTTAAGGCTTTTCGGCTAAAGCGGGGATAAATTGCGATTCCCTCTTGCACGTTAGTAGGGTCTATCGATATAAAATTTGTATTTTATGGAATACTACTTAGGACGTTTTTGAATGGCACACCCTAAGAAGTTCAATTGGTCATTTGATTAGCTGTAAGTAAAATTTCAATCAATTTAGCTGTGAATTTTTCTCCCGTCATTTTAGTAGGACGTTTCATTGCTCTTCATAACTCTTTCAAATATTACTAACCGCTTGTCGATTTTATTATTTACCATTGGTGAGATAACTGTGCTCTATTGACTAACCCACAAATATTGTCATCTGAAGCAAACACAATCACATAAATCTTCGCCAAATGTTGACATTAGTACTGTTTTGAGTTCTTTGAATGTTAAATACTATGAAAAACTGATAGGTACTGCATTCTATATTAAACTTACCTCGTGTCACCAAATGAAAATGCCAAGTCTTCACTAACTGCTTTATTCACAAACTGCTTTATTTTTTTGTAAGGCACGTACCTTCTGTGATCTAATGCTCCTCGTTCATGTAGTGCAAGCCTGAGGATGGCTTCGATGAAGCCGAAACCGGTCGCTTTGAATAAAGCAGTTGGTGAAGACTTGGTGTTTTCATTTGGTTACTGACCAACTTAGAGAAGCTGGACAACCTTCGCTCTTTACCTCGTGTCTTTATACGTTGTCTTCGAGCGTTTCCACAAAATCTGTTCCTCTTTTGAAACATATCGTTGCTCTAATTTAGTCACTACTTGTATAATTATCGAACTTAAATTTTGAACTTTAACTTTGATTAACATTTGTTTACCGCGCTCACTTAGGTCAAAATTAAGTGATGAATTCGATATTCAAAATTGAAATTTTATCACATCAAAAGGCCTTCCATATTCTTAGCAGTTCTCATGCCTTTAAAAGGCGTAGGTACTTCCCAAGAAATACTTATTGTAAGTAATTATTACAAATCGGGAAACCAAAGATCGTCCACTGATGTATTGGGCTATCTTGAGGGTTGCCTTAAAATTTACTTCCTTTTCACTCCCTAATTGACCCAGTAGGATGGCCGACGAAATGACCTGTCCCCAGATCGGGCTAGTTTCAAACTGAATCCAAATAATGCCATGTAGTTACGTAGTTCAACCTTATTTTTATTAATACAATATTTGCGTGGTACTTGGCGCCCCGGAAATGACCGGCGAAGCATTACATGATTAACACATATATTATTTTAAGTTTAACCCATAACGCTGACCACACAGCCTTTCGGCTATTTTAATACAGGAAGCCTTACTGCGCGTAATTAAACAAACGTGAGGTCGTTGCGACTGTAAACGCTCTCAAAACTGCAACTGAAATATTACAAAGTAATAACATATCAATGGTACTTAGATTTAACGTTAAATAGAAATTAAAACAACTAAACGGTCGTGACCGCAGCGGATACGCATTACCGTCACCTTTGTTTTATCCAAAGTCAGCCAATCCCAATCAACATGACATTTAATTTGTCGAATTGCCCCATTGGAGTGTTCTTTTTGAAAATGGCTGATTCAGTTAATGGTTTAATATTAACGCTTAATTAGAATTTATCACACGTGGACTTTAGGTGAACTTTATTTACGACGAAAAAGTATTTATAAATCATTTTCTTCTCTAATAGGTGCAATGGAATGAGCCAATAAACGAAGAAAACATAATTCTGGAAGGGCATTCGTCATTTTGATCGATTCGTTAGGTTGACAAAAAAATGTCGTTTTCATTACCAAAACAACAAAGGGTTGTTTGCCCCGTCGGTTTCGATAAACAGAACAAAATTGATATGCATATTTACAAAACATTTCAAAATCGAGTCAACATAATGCAGGGAAGCAATCAATCGCTGAACTCGTGAGATTGTCGAAATGTTAATAATTCCCCTCTAAATTTGTGCATTTTTTTAAAATTGGACCGATTTGTTTTTTCTTAGTTTAATTGAAAATTGTTGTAAGTTTTGCGAAAATTAGGATTATAGTTTACATTAACTATTTTTCCGATTCGAGTGCTAATAGCGAGTCAACCTATTACTAACATTGTTGTAATCATTCAACACTAGTGGTGGACACGAGACGAGACATGTCTCGTTCTCCTCCCGTCTCGTCTCGAATTTCGAGACGAGACGAGACGAGACCAGTACTGATTCGAGACGAGACGAGACATAATTTCGTCTCGTCTCGAAGAGTCTCGAAGTCTCGATTTTTTTTAAGAAATTGCAATTTAAGAATTTTCTTTCGTTCGTTCGTAAAAATATGAGGTGTAAAGGTAGGTTATACCATTACCAGCACATTTTTCTAAAATTATGTTAGGTAATTTTACTTTTAAAATTTGATAATTTCATCAAATCATACCAATTTCACATATAATATATAATATACAGATGATATTAATTTCTTATTTGTCCTTATAAAGATATATAGTTTATTTTATAAGTTTATTTAATAACTTTGTTTTATAGTTCGTATCCTAACAAGTCTATTTATTAAAGATATTTATTTTCGATTTTGTACCTGTTCTCTATAATCTAATTTCTTGTATTCAATATTTTCTAAAAATAAAATATTCTTTATCAAAACATAACATCAATAAAATACTACTGTACATTCAAATTTACCACACCTGTCAGGTATTTCAAGAAAATAAGTAAATGTTATCAATAAAGTATACATTTATAAAAGTACCATACGTCTATTTAATTCGTGGCTTTTCGAGACACGAGACGAGACGAGACCAGATCAAGACGAGACGAGACGAGCCATAATTTTTGGGAATTTTTCGAGACGAGACGAGACCATGTCGTTTCTCGTCTCGTCTCGTCTCGTGTCCACCACTATTCAACACTATTTCACAAAACATTACTAGCTTAGTTTTACGGATATGAGGAGTAGGAAATTTTGCAAAATATGTCTAAAATATTAAAGAATTTTAATTAATCTTAAAACTTTAAATGGGGATATCAAAAAATACATTGCTCTGATTATTTAAAACTTTGTTTCATAACGGTACGGCAATTAACACCTAATTTTTTTGAAAAACTTTACAAATGTTTAAGTTTACAATTTTTGTTGTTGTAATCAATAAAGTATTTCAAGTTTTATTTCATGACTATATGACAGATATTTTCCGAGATATCGACGGTTAGATTTACATAAATCTACATTTTGGAATACCAATTCAAATTCAATATTAAATTATTTTAAGATAATGGGAATATTTGTTAGTACGAGAAATACTGAAAATTTTAGATTTCAGTACTTCCGTCGATAAAGATTAAACCTTTAACCGCTACAAACTTTATTTCATATCAACATCAATTAAGATAACTCTCTGATCATCCCAAACTTTGTTTCATAACTTTAGGATAATTACGTGTCGAGTTGTCTACTCCTGAATATATTGAAAAACTCCTGAATAAGCTTAAAAAATGTTTGAAATTTGCCATTTTAGTTCTTATACTCGATGGAGGATATGTGATTGATTCTCAATGTTTGTTTCATGACTCTATGACAAGTATTTGTCGCGATATCGACGGTTGACCCTTTAAAAAAATCTAAAAAGAATCAAATTGTAATATCATAGCCATAAAGGCTGAATCTGATTTTTTTTATAATTGTGTGTTTGGGACGTCATGTACAATTCGCTCAACATTAATTACCAGTATTCTTTCATTTTGAGAAATACTGAAAACTTCCCTTAATAAATTGTATCTTTCATCGTTACAAACTTTGTTTCACAACTTTATGGTGGTTCATTTAAAATTTTTAAAAATCTATGAAGAAAGTTCAAAAAGGGTAGGAAGTTGTGATTTTAATCCATATAAACAATTATTCATGTGAATCTTTTTAATAATTCGAAAAATCATCATGATTTTAATTATTCATTATTTTATAGTTTATTCTAATATAGTTAATCTAAAAGTAGGTATACTCTAACCAGTAGCAATTGGAACACTGAATAAAATCTGATTTTACCGAGGACATTCGAAAAGAGCCCGTTATCTCTATACAAAACCATGGGACTCATATCTTTGCTTATTAAGAAACGCACTGGTATATTTTAAAATGCAGGTGTTCGTGTTCGTGTAGTCGCCCAAGTGAAATCGTATATGTGAATGTATGGTTATCTACAGATAAAGAATTAAAGGGTCCATTGGGTCGCAAAATTTTTTTACGACCGCTGCGCTTCGTTTATATCTTCTTCATCTTCCATGGAGCAGGTGTTTCGGCTCTTCGGCACTTATACTCGAGAAAGCAGTAGTGTGTGTATGTGTGTGCCATTTATTTATGCTATTTGAAAGTGAATTCTTGTTACGAGTTATTATCCGTAATGATACGCCCATGGACGACGAGGCGGCATGGCTTTTCACTACTTAATTTTTTTGCCGTTCCAGTTGGGACTGGACGGAGTATAAAGAGTACAGTTTCTCTTTGCTTTTCTTATGGGTGTTTTGTATCGATTGAAACAAATATAAGAGTGTATGTCACACACTTCTTTGTGTCGTTACATGGCTTATTTGCCGATATATCGAAAATATCTTTGGATAATTTCGAAAACAATCCCAAATATTCATTTCGAATTAGGATAGCAATTTAATTTAAACCTTAGGTAAACCAGCGGGCCATGTTTGTTTCACAACTTACTTTGGCTGTAACAGGGGAATCCAACCCATTATTCGGTGCGATACATTTTCATTTCCCCGAATTGTAACTGGATTTAGGAATTTAGCGGGAGTAGGAGTAAAAGCTTCGGTTAAGAGCATTAATAAGTAGTTATGACCTTTTATGTTGGATTAGAGCTTCGGTAATACGGCTTGAAATTGTAACCGGGTAGGTAATTGTGCCAATAATCTGTATAAATTAATTAGGTGAAGGAGATCGATTTTAGGAATGGAACAGTGGAAAAATTGAAACTGAATTTTCAATTAAGCGCGGCAGCTACAATGTCTGAACTCGATTCTATTACAGGCGATTGCCTCACATTACCAGTTTTCACAGCGATATCTGCTTGCAGGGTTATATGTATCTAACCGTAATCGTATTTACTACGTAATCGATTGGTTACTACGTAACCTACGTATTGGAATTCGATTACGGATCATCTGGAACGTACAGAACGGTGCATACGTAACTCGATCATTTTCTGTAATACCTTTACTTTACTTGGAAATGAATTCGACCGAACTGCTTAAAAAAATGTCTATTTCTATCTATAGTTGAATAATTTAGTACATATAATAATCGATAAGTAACTACGTACATCCCGTTATTCTTTGTAATCAATTTTCGTGTAAAATGAGTTGGATTGAACAATGTAACGGATTTTGCGATTTAAGAAGTTTTGACCTTAAAGTACTAGTAAATAAGCCTTCACATATTCCCTCAACTAACTTACTTTTTACTTCCGAACTGTGACTCATATTTTCTGTAACAGTTGTTTAAAAATTTGCTAACAAACAACTCCCTGTGTTTTGTGGTTTTCGATCCACTGTTGTCAAATTTTATTATAATTCCGTTTATTCATCGAGCCACGTTAAAATTTAATTCAGCTCCTTTTTGTACGAAGTAATTAAGGGGGTGCTCAGTTTTTCCCAAAACCCTCCGTTGCTCTGCCGTAATTAACTTTGGAAACCAATTAATTATCTCGCCGGAAATATTAATCATTATTATTTTAAATAAACTCAGAATTTATAACGTTGTTGTCCGAATTGTTTAACCCGTTTCCGACGCGAAGTTTAGGGTCGGAGATTCCAGCGAAGTTTCCCGGTTAATTTAAAAATATTTTGTTTCCTTAATCGGGAGGGGGACTGGCTTTTCTGGAAACTAATTGCGGGAATTTAGCCATGCAATGAATGTACAAAACATTTTTCTCTAATTTAAACATTTTAATGCCGATTTTAAACGTTCTTTTAATTGATAATAAAAATGGCTAAGGGTGAATTTTGACATGTATCCCAAAACGAGAATCTCATACTCCGTGGCCCTTTGTTTGAAACACAGTTTAGGTAAAAATGTTTATTCACGATCGTTACATTCAATGATATAATGATTATTGGTGCGATAAATCAACCCTAAATGGCAATCGTATACATCGATAGATTAAAACTTCTGATATCCCATCCAATGAATTAAATTTGAGTATTTGCTTGCATTCAATAATGGCTCGAATCAAAATTAGTCATACTGTTTTGGAAATTCTGGCATTAAAATAAACACAAGACGGGAAGTGTCCATTCGGCGAACCGATTTGAGTTCTTGGAATTCGAGATCCTTGGAGGCGACGAGAATATTCCCGTAGCGATATGCGGTACAGATAAAAGAAGACGCCGACAGACCGAGGGGTCGGTCATAAACCAACGAACGCGACGAATATTTGACCTGAGCGGCCGTGCGTGGAAGATAAATAAACAGCTGTGAAATGTAAATAATAGGTGTTAGTTATTAGTAATATCTAAATTAGTTAAGTATTTAAACTAAGGGAGTGTAGTTATTTCGAACAGTAAAACGTTACATACTAAGATATTTATTTTTCCACTATGGTAATTTTGGTAATAGTTTGCAATAAATAGAAATAGCGGTTTAAGGAACCGATTCTCTCACTTAGCAATAATATTCATGGTAATTGCTTTGCGATCGGATTGTGTTTATTTCACTGTGAAATTGTTAGTTAAAACAGTTACGGACAAGAGTAGAGATAGTATTCAACTCGCGTACAATGGCTATTATCCGCACTCATACAATTACATCCTCGTGATTAATATGTTTGTTGATTGATGTATTATTCTTAATAGACCACTCTTGCAAATTTATAGAACGAATGTCCTGCATGTCCAGTTATTGTGAAAGTAGATTTATTGTGACATCTAAGCAGGCGTAGTTTAGTTTTGGGATATAAAGGTTACGCTATTCATGTACACTTATGGTGAAGTATTTTTGCCTGAGGCCATTTTGGGTAGGTACTAATAATACGAATAATTTTTGCTAAAATGGTTTCAATTCCTAAAGAAGGAGTCGGACAAAATTTCATTCTTAGAATATTGATTCGAAATTAAAACTTCTCAAAATGAAAAAAGAAAAGTTGAACAATTGTTACTATAATTCATTTACCAATAAACTCGTTTACGAATAAATTATTACAATTAATACTGGTCCAAAACTAAGACTTTAAAGTTGAAAGGAAAACGATTCAAAAATTGTTAATAGAATTGTTTCAAATTCAATTCCTAAATAACCAAAATGGACTCAAATATTAGAATTTTTTTAATATTCAATAGAAAAATTTCAAGATTTTTACTAAAATGGTGCCAAAATTCAATTTTCAAAGATGGAGCAGAAATTATTCAAGCATTACAATAATTAGTACCGGTTCAAAGTGGAAACACTTTGAAGTTGAATGAAGAGAAAGATTCAAAAGTTGTTTTAAAATTTTTCTGAGGGATAAAGCAGAAAAGCATTAATAATTAGAATCATTATTGACTCAAAATTGGAACTTCTCTAAGTATAAAGGAGAAAAACTTAAGAATTATTACTAAAGTCACTTCAAAACTCAATTTACAAAAAAAAAACAAGTAGAAATGGTTCAAGAATTAAAATTAATGTTGGTGTAAAGTTAAAACTACTTTAAACTTTTTAAAGTTAAAGTAAAGAAAGATTTAATCATTGTTTGTAAAATTGTTTCAAATTCAGTTCCTATGAAGGAAGTACAATGGGTTTAAGGATTAAAATTAATGTTGACTCAAAATTGAAACTACTTAAGGTGTTAACAGGTGAAATTCAAGAATTATTACTGAAATGGCTTCAAAGTACAATTTCGAAAAGAGAAGCAGGAAGGTTTCAAAATTAGAACTAATATTGGTTCATTAATTAAATTGAATCTTCTGAAAAATGAAGGAAGAAATATTCAAGGATTGCTACTAGAATTGTTAAAGTTTGTTGTTAAAAGTGTTCAATTCAAAACTCAACTTGTAAAGAACGAAGCAGAAGAGATTTAAGGATTATATCTTTGATCATATCTAACATTAATTTAAAATTGAAACTCCTCAAAGTGGAAAGAAGACAGATTCAAGAGTTATTACTAAAATTGTTTCAAAATAGGATTTCAAATAAGGAGGAAGTAGAATGGTATCAAGGATTAGAATTGGTATTGGTTTAAAATGGGAAATTTTCCAAGTCGAGGGAGGAAAGATTCAAGAACTGTTAGTAAAATTGTATAGGAATTCGTTTGTAATGTGAGAGCATAAAGGATTGGAGGGTTAAGTGTAAATTTAGTTTCATGGACTGCAGGAAAGTAAAGCAAGAACTAAAATTGTTCACAAGTTAAAGTAGGAAAGATCAAAGAATTTAAGTTAAATTTCTGTAAACAATTGAGCAGAAATTTTACAATCCGAAATGAAATTGATCCAAAATCGAATCTTTTTGATAGTCAGAATAAAAAAAAAATAAGAATTGGAACTAAAGTTGGCTCTATCTAAATTTACGAAAAACAAAAGAAACTGAAATTAGAATTGAAATTACAGTTGGTTAAAATTGACACCAAGAGAAAAATGTTTCGAGAATTGTTACTAAATAAATACTTACAAAATTGAATAGAAATAGGGTGGTTGCTTCAGTTTATTATTCAACCTAATTATTAGATAAAGTAGTAAACTTATGCAGATTATTCACTAAGATTTATTAAGCATTAGTTTAACCTAACCTAATTCTTCTTTTTCTTTACCCAGCTATCGTAATCCACTGCTGGACATAAGCCTCTCCTTTACATTTCTATTGCTTACGATCTTGAGCCACACTCATCCATTGACTTTCGATTCTTTTTATGTCATCTCGCCATCTTGTGGGAGGTCTTCCCACACTTCGTTTGTCATTTCTCGGTCGCCACTCTAATAATCTCTTCGTCCACCTATCATCGTTGCATCTAGCTACATGTCCTGCATATTACCCCTTTAGTTTCGCAATTCTTGTTATTATGTCTTCCACTTTCGTTCTTTTGCGGATATCTATGTTCCTGACGCGATCTGATAGCTTTATTCCCAGCATAGATCGTTCCATTTTACGTTGAGCTATTCTAAGTTTTTCTGCACTCGCTCTTGTTAGCGTGAGTGTCTCTGCTCCGTATGTCATGACAGGGAGCACACACTGATTAAACACTTTACGCTTTAAACAGACCGGGATATCACTCTTGAATACTCCGTTCAGTTTACCATAGGCTGCCCATCAAAGCCCCACTCGTCTTTGTAACTCCTGCGTTTGGTTGTCTCTGTGTATTTTTATGTCACGGCCTAGATATCTATATTCTCTTACTTCGTCGATGTTGTGACTTCCCAATGTGAGAGTTTCTCCGAAAACTAGATTGGTCATTATCTTCGTCTTTTGTGTATTTATTTGTAGTCCTACTTTTGTGGTGGCATTTGCTAGTTCTGTCAGCATTTCTTGGGCTTCTTGTATATCGTCGGCGATTAGCACGATGTCGTCGGCAAAACGCAAGTTGTTTAATCTCTTACCGTCGATGTTTATGCCTCTTTGTTCCCATTCCAGCTGTTTGAACGCGTATTCGAGGACGGTAATAAAAAGTTTAGGTGACATAGTGTCTCCTTGCCTAACTCCTAGTTCTAGTGGAAATTTAATTGTGTTTTTGTGTAGCCTCACGCATGCTGTTGCATTTTTATATATATTGTGTATTAGTCTATTATACCTATAGTCAATGCGGCATTGACTAAGAGCTTTGAGAATTGCATCTGGTTCTACAGTGTCAAATGCTTTCAGGAAGTCCACGAAGATCAGAACCAACGGTCTATTATACTCCACTGTTCTTTCAATAAGAGTTTTTAAGGCCAATAGATGATCTGTAGATCCAAATCCTGCCTGTTCCACTGATTGATAAAAATCAAGCTTCTTTTCTAGTCTGTTGGTTAGTATTCTTGTAAAAAGCTTGTATAAGTGAGAGAGTAAGCTGATGGGACGATAGTTGGCTATGTCTGTAGGATCTCCTTATGAAGCAGTATCATCAATATGTTGTTCCAATCCCCTGGTATGGTGGTGTTTGTTAGGCAAAGGTTAAAAAGTTCTTTGATTGTATTGATAAGAATGATACCTCCCATTTTTTTTGCTTCTATCGTTATAGAGTCTGTTCCTGCTGATCTATTGTTCTTCATTTGTGTTAGTGCTTTTAGAATCTCCTCACTATCGATTTCGGGAATTTCTTCGGAACCTTGATTTTGGACCCCATATTTTTGGGTTGTTTCTTTAGGATCGGAATGAATGTCTACCTTGCCCTTATACAGTTCTCTGTAAAATTCCTCTTCTATTTGTATTAACTCGGATCTGTTAGATGTTATGTTTCCTTCACTAATTTTCAGTTTTATTATTTCGTTTTTACTAATAGCTAATTTTCTGCTAAGAACCTTCATGTTTTTATTTTCTTGTATAGTTTGCTGGATTTGTTGCGTATTATAGTGTCTTATGTCTTTCCTGATATTCCTTGAAATTTCTTTATTTATCATCCTTAGTTCTGGTAAGCTCGTAACCTAATTAAGTTACATTTTATTTTAAAATACAATACATTTTTTTTCAAAATAGTAATATTAGCAATAATTGAAACGAGATCAAATTTAAAATTGCTTGCTTTACGAGTACGTAAAAGTAATTTATTTAAAAGGAAATTATTACCTTATTCAATCCTTCAACACTAGTCTCCAGTTACGTGTTATATATTTTTTAAATGAGTTCTCAAGCTTATGTGCTTCCAAGTCGAGAATCACCTTACATAATCCCATTTCGACTAATGCAGATATATATTCCCGAGAAGGTACAATCCGTTATGTTGAAATTTATGCCTGGGATATATCCTTCCGCATCTGTACCATTTACGGATTAAATTATCTCATCTATGACGATACATCACTCGGGAAAAGCGCATTTACCCCAAATTGCATTTCATTCGATGGAAAAATTGATGAAATTATCGGGAGGTTTAAATAAATGCATCAGTTTTTGTTCCGCTAGTTGTCCATTCGCACTGTGCTTCATCAACAATAGGACTCTAATCTCATTTAAATTTTACATGCCAAAATGAGTAATGTTGCGTAGCTCGACGGGAATGCTGAAAATTTATTCATTACATTGACACCACAATTATCCTAAAATGTCGATGTTGGGTCGATGGCTTGAACATTGGTTTAAAAAGATAAAAGTGCCGATCAGCTTCAATAAGATAGTCATTAAAGCTTTAAGGTGCGCATTTTCTTGGTGCGAGCACAGCGAAATACAAAATTTAACTATTTGCACAACCAAAAAGCGAAATAGGGCGCGCGACAGTACGGGTTCCGTTACTATCACTATTTCCCAAATACGGCATGACCTAATTAAACGGAAAATTGCCTGTCGGACTCTATATAAATACTAGCGGTTAAATGAAATTTATTTTATTCATTCGGAACGTCTATCCGGCGTTCGTTTAAAATTCGTCGCTCCGGTCGAACATTCTAATTCACTGACATTAATTAACTTTTCCCGATGCGCCGATATGATATTTTTAACCGTACGTCCGCAGCGCAATACATGTTTCTTTTTTTCCGGGGACGAGCGCCCCCGCCCCCTGATACGTACACGTGAAATATGAAAATTCGCCCGGGATCGACGATGCGCAATTCATGACCGGACGAAGCGGTGGCCGAAGGGAATTCTGGTTAGATATCGTATACTACGTGTTTTTTTTTGGGATTGTTACATGGGATATCTATCTCGAAAATCGGTGGGAGTGTCGTTGGTTTTTGCTTTATTATACTCGTGTAATGATAAGGGTGAATTAACCCTTAGGGAAGTCGGATTAGGGTCGATTGGCAACGTCTGTGATGTAGCAATTAACTTTTTTTCTTCAAAGAAACTCGAAGGGTTTGTTGTTCTGGCACTATCCCTCTTACTTCCAGTGTCGAAGCCATTTAAAAAATTTGTAACATTTTATGTAACCCTATCGAAAACGTATGCTCATTGTCTAGTAGGTAGCCTATAGTACATACATACATAACATAAGTACGTGTTTTTTGAAATCCTCTAATCGATTATGGGCGCCCGCGCTAAGACACTTTTAAATTTAATTTAATCTAATTTAAATTTAACTAAACTCAACCACAATACTGACCGACCAAAATTCTCAAATAAAGTATTTCCTCCGCGCGAATGACAACAGCTCTCATTCGTCGTGGCATACTTCCTACTAAAGCAGCAATCGTGTCGTGGAGTATCGTCTCCCATTCATGCAATAACCCTTGATCTAGCTGTTCTACTGTAGGAAACTCGCCGTAATTCTTTTCAATCCTTCTGGCTAGGTTGTGCCATAGATTCTCGATGGAGTTTAAGTCAGCGCTCATGAATGGCCACTTTAGCACCTGAATACCATCATGAAGGTACTATGATGGTACATCTAGGCTATGTGCGGTCGCGCACTGTGTCATGCAGTAGAATAAAACGTGCTCCTCCAAATGGCGCAAAAGGTACCACCTGCTGTTCTAAACACCCCCGATATACCCATCGTTGATGATACCTACCTCTGCGCGATGTTAAAAGGGCCGTAGAAACTTGCAAAGAAATGTTCGCCTATACCATCAGACCTACACCACCAAAAAGTACCCGAGTCTAAAATCAGCACTGGGCATATCGTTCTCCCGACCTTCTAAACACTCTTTGGCAACGATCTGGTGATTAGCGCGTGAAACGCGACTGATCCCTAGAGAGAACACACCCCTATTCATCCATACCCCAGTTTAAATGAATTCTCGTAAATTCCAACCGTTGTCTGCGATGGTCTGCGTTCAACTTAGGGCCAGTAGCAGATGGATAAGATACTAAATGGCGTTCCTTCAACCTTCTTAGTACTCTATCGGATGAAATCACGGTACTGTGAACATCTGTCAGTGTCCTACTCAAAGCCGTTGCAGGAAGTGTCCGTTCTCGCAAAACTTGAAGTCGAAGAAAATCGATCTTTCACTTGATTTTGTTGCTCGTCGTCTTTCCTGTGCAGGTCTTCTTTACTAAGACCCAGCTTCCCTGAACCTCAGCAACAGCTTGAGCGGCTCCTTCCGGACAAACCATAGAAATTAATAACTTGTTCACAACCACTTAACGTACTACTAAAACTTAAACTATGATCATGCGCGTTGGGTCAAATCGATGAACGCTATCAACACAATAAAATGAGGTTATGTTGGAGTAACGATGTTTCCCGTTTCACCGAGTGACAGTTTTCTGTCAACCTTCAAAAATGTGAGAGACGTGATTAGTGGAATTAAGAATCGGTAGATTTAACGTGCTGTTAAGTTGAGTTGAACGAACTTAGCGTGGTGGAACGTTACGTTTGTTAATTTACGGACTATTGTGAACAGACACATTTGAAATAATGCTTTTCAACTTTGCGTTTTCATAATTTTTTATGTTACGTTACGTACGTTAAGTGGTTGTGAACGAGCTTTTACACAATAAAACGTCTTTACAATTGTTTATTTTGAAAAACCGTAGCAACTAATGGAAAACAGCTATCAAAGCAATTGTGATGACTGATGACTATGAAAATCAATACCGATTGATAGTCACCTAAAAAGTCGGTATAAGAACTCAAAAAACTTAAATATTCTTTCTTTCAATAATTTACGTATGTGTATCTATATGAATTTGAAATATAAAGCGTTATTGCAAATAGTAGGGAATAAAATTGAATATCCGGTTAATTTTGCGATTGAGTGTATTTTGATTCGCGTTTTGTTCGCTTACTTCGGCTTTCTAACATTTTAAATAAGTAATTTTTCAATATTTACACATTGTAACTATACTGCAAATATTACCTACAGCATAGACATTATTAGAAAAATATGTTACCTGCGATGTTTATTACGGTCGTTGTTGTCTTATCTTTGTAATCTCCTGGAAGAACAGAATTGTTATGCGTTTGTGTCACGTAAGGTTAGGTTACCTTTTGTTGTGATGTTAAATGTATGAAATTTATATCACATATCTGTTTCTTATTTTGAAAATAATTAGTAATGTTATAATTTTTGTTCAAAGAGGCTTAATTCAATGCGTTCATAAAATTTTGATTGAATTCGAGAGCATTTCATGGCTGAAATTGTTATAAATTCAGTCACTCATCGACAAAATTATAGCTCTATTTTCTTTATTATTTTTAAGAAAGCAGTTTTGCTGTAGTGTAATATACTGTTTTGTGAAATCACATGAGCCTGTAGTATTTTAAAATTTACGTACACAGAGAAACGATGTCTGAAAGCCTTGTTATTTCAATTTTTTGCTTGTGCTATACTTCGTGTACCTTTGACATTTTGATTCGGTTGATTTTCGTCAATTTACGAATTTTCCAATAGTTTTCATTGCGCTCACGTTATGCTATTTTGAGCCGTTCGATCCTCTTGTCACGAAAAATATTATTTCCGAAAATCTTTTGCTAAACCATTTGCGAACTTTAAAATAATTTTTATTGGGCTATATTGCGCCGTTCCACCACTAATTTCTCACATGTCGCGAAAAACATATTTTTCGAAAATATTTCAGTCATTTTAGGATTTTGAAAGAATTCTTTATCCTGTAAACTTCGACTCTTCATATTTCTTAATTCCTCAAAAACGTGTACAAATTCTTAAAAACACTTTATTCTTACGAACATCTTTTTTTTAACATTTTATCAAATGGTTAGTAAATTATAATTGCTAAAAATTATTCGAAAATGTCTATACTTTAAAAAAGCATCATCTTTTAAGATGTCTCGAAAACATTGATCGAATCGAAACTCTTTTAACGACACAGGAGAACACAATACGGCACAACCAAAATTATTTGATAATCCGAAATGAGCTTAACAAATAACCACAAAATGAGAATCCTTCGTGATATCTCGAAAGCTACTCATCGGTTCAAAATTCTTCCTACGATACATGATAGTACAAGTTGGACACAGTACAGCAGAAGCAAACAATTGTTTGAGTTTGGCATTGGGACATTGCACTTGTTCAATTTCTAGTTGTATTTTCGTTTTTGGGCCACTTTATTTTATCCAGAGGAAGCATTATTTGCTTTAATCAGCGGACATTTGAAAACTGTCCCGAAGGTCAAATCTTCGATCAGCAACAAGAGGTCTTCGTCCACAAAAGAATTATGTTACTATGTTAAGGAAGTAATAATAGATTTAACCCCATACCAATATGTATTTCTCTCTCTCTCTTTTTGTCTCACACTATCAGCTTGTTGTAGATTAACCATGGCTCCCCTATTTCCCCCTCTCTTTCTCTCCCACAACAACGCTACCACAAAAAGAAATCTCCACACAAAACATGATATTCAACCAAAAATATATAAAAATCTGCAACCTCTCCTACCCCTCGACCCCCTCTCGTGTGCCGCTCTAGCGCGCGCCCTGCATACAGACAAACATCATGCACATCACCAACCAAAATTAAACAGAGCAAAACTCAGCAGCAAAAGAAAGAATAAGAAAAGAAATCTTTTTCGAAGAGTACACACGTGTGATTGTGTATATGAATTGTCTGTGTGCAGGTCGCCGCAGTCGGAGGGACGGTTAGAGGGAGAGGAGGAGAGCTGTGACGGCGAACGTCTGAGGATGGTCGGGGTTTGGTTTCGGGACGAAACGTCGTGTCCGAACGGAGATCGACACGGGTGAGTAACGATGGTTCATGCTTCATTCTGAAATGTGAAAAGTTGAAACGTTTCGGAAGACAGTGTCGAATCTTGAAAAAGCGCCAAGTTGTAGAAAATGGACTCCTGAATTTAGTTTGCCGGAGATCTGCTTAAAATGAAGCAATGGGGTTCTTTTTGGGAAATTCAATATTAAATTTAGAACGTTTGCTACAATAGTTTGGAGATTTTTAAAAAGTTTGAAAATTTTATTAAACTTGTTGAGTTTCGTAACTAATACAACTTTACACTTTTTCATATGAAATGGGAAAAGTTGAAGAGTTTCAAAAAAAAAATCAAATGTTTTAATCACCTGCAAATTTATAGGAAACTGATGCCTCTTGATTTTTTTTCTGGAATGGTTTCCATTATTTTTGTTAAGCTGTATAAAATCTAGGTGCAATTTTATTTTTATTGAAATGTGAAAGTTTGCAAAGTTTCATACGACAGCTTCAAATTTTTAACTGGTGCAAATTCGTTTCCATAAATTGGATACCGATGTACACTTGTGATATTTTCATTAAAGTTGTTTGAATTTAGCTACCTAATACAACGTTTCATCTTCTTAGATGCAACCAAAAAATCAAAAATTACCAAAGTTCAGATTTTTAAAAAGTGCAGTTGTTTTTGATAAAATTTAGATTTTTTTTTAGGCACTGCCTAAAATATGGGGGCACTTTGTTTTTTTTTAAAAAAGGAAAAATTCGAAACGATTCATACAATACTTTGAAAATTCTGAAAGGGGCAAAGTTTTTTCAATAAATAGGTTCCTAGATACATTTTACAGAAAGTGGTTTTTTAAGTTTGTTTAAGTTAAAGAGTTTAGAAATAATTTCACATTTTTAAAAAGTATAAAGATATAAGAAATATGCTCCTGAATAATGCTGATTTAAAGTGGTTTTAGCTAAGTTTTTTTATAACGTTATTAATATTTTTATAATCACAGTTTAAACTTTCCTGTCTAATACAACTTCTCACTTTGCTTCTTGTTGACCTATGAAAATTTGAAAGATTTCGTTCTTTCTTTCCCCCTAGGTGTCGTAACCCAATCGAATTAGGATTTCACCTTGCAAAAATTTTTGACAGCAATTTTCCTTCGGAATTGTTTAAAGTGTCGGGGATCACTGGCAGTCTCAATTTAGATTGCCGGGGTACCAGACCCGTTGCGTCATCCGCCATCTTGAATTTAAGGGTGAACGTTTGTTTATTAAATAACTCGGTTATTTTCAATTTTACACGAAAAATACCTATTACAAAAGTTGTTTGAAATTAAATTTCCTACAATTTTGGTTCGTATCATTTTCTCCCTGGATCGATATTTTTCGATTTATACCCGAAAAAAATTTATTTTTGTTTATTGAACAACTCGTTTATTTTCAATTTCACTCGTATAATTGTGATAAACATAGTTGTTTACAATAAAATGTCCTACAATTTTGTTTCCTATCAAATTTTTCCTAGGATCTATATTTTTCGATGTATACTCGAGAAAAGGAGGGGGTGAAATCTTATCATTGTCTTTTCACGTTTATTGTCAATTTTAGGCGAAAAATTGTGATTAAAAGTTGTTTAAAATAAAATTTCCTACACTTTTGTTCGTTATCAATTTTGCCGTAGAATCGATATTTTTCGAATTATATCTGAGAAGGGGGGGGGGGTAAAATCTTACCATCGTATTGTCACGTTTATTGTCAATTTTACGAGAAAAAATTGTGATTAACAAAGTTGTTTAAAACAAAATTTCCTACCATTTTGTTCCTTATCAATTTTGCCGTAGAATCGATATTTTTCGATTTATACCTGAGAAGAGGTGGTGGTAAAATCTTACCATCGTATTGTCATGTTTATTGTCAATTTTACGAGAAAAGTTGTTATGACTAAAGTTGTTTGACATCAAATTTCCCACAATTTTAGTACTTATAATTTTTTTCGTAGGATCGAAAAAAAAAATTAATACCAAAACATCAATAATAAACGCGAGAATACAATACTTACAGGTTCAGCCTCACCTCTTCTCAGGTATAAATAAAAAAATATCGATTCTACGGCAAAATTGATAAGGACCAAAATTGTAGGAAATTTTATTCTACACAACTTTATTCATCACAATTTTTCGCGTAAAATTAACAATAAACGTGAAAAGACAATGATAAGATTTCATCCCCTCCTTTTCTCGGGTGTTATATCAGCCCCTAACAATAGACCCTTTTAATAAAGTAAAGTGCATAGCTAATCACTATTAGGATTGTATAAATATAGGTTCCGTAGAACAAAGCTTTAGTCTTGGTCAATTTGCCGTACCGATCGTACCGAACGTAGTCTTGGTCAATTTGCCGTACCGATCGTACCGAACGTAGTCTTGGTCAATTTGCCGTACCGATCGTACCGAACGTAGTCTTGTCATACCGAACGTATCGTCTCCATAAATAATATTGTATCTACATGTATTGTATTGAAACCTAAAGTAGTGTAAATAAATAGTTAGTGGTTTTTTAAAAACGCGTTTCTCGACCCGGAAACCGTAACTCGGGTATACATCGAAAAATATCGATCCTAGGAAAAAATGATAGGAACTAAAATTGTAGGAAATTTTATTTTAGACAACTTTGTTTATTATAATTTTACGCGTAAAATTGAAAATAAACGAGTTGTTCCATAAACAAAAATTCACCCCCATGTTTTCGGGTATAAATCGAAAAATATCGATCCTAGGAAGAAAATGATAGGAACCAAAATTGTAGGAAATTTAATTTTAAACAACTTTTGTAATAGCTAGTTTTCGTTTAAAATTGAAAATAAACGAGTTATTTAATGAACAAAAGTTCACCCTTAAATTCAAGATGGCGGATGATGCAACGGGTCTGGTACCCCGGCAATCTAAATTTAGACTACCAGTGACCCCCCTAAACAATTCCGAAGGAAAATTGCTGTCAAAATTTTTTGCAAGGTTTGCCCCTTTTTGGAGCTAATTCGATTGGGCTATCGGTCCACCTCGTCGCATTTTTCTTCCCACAGCTCCTATTTTCTCTTGGCCACTTCTTTCCTCACTTCTCTGGTAAATTTTCTATAAATTTTGCGGCCTTTTAATTCTTTTGTGCTGAGCCATGTTTGATAATGTTTTTTTATGTATTTTCGTCGCATTAAACTGAACACCAGAAGGACATCTGACTTTCAGGAATAAAATTAATGAAATATTTTCAACAGCATCCTACAGAAAACTTTTATATCGTTAGCTTTCGCTTATCCCGATGACCCTTTTTTCTAAGATTTTATTCACTTCACATGTCTGTCGGTCAGTCTCACGTATTCCTATGGTAACCCACTACCCCGCGTAGTAAAAACACTTAATCTCTGCGGTAGAAAATTGAACTTTTTCGGAAGCTAATGAGGGTTTTCTGAAAACATGGCAATGGGGATAAAAGGCGGAATTACGATCGCCGTAACGTAATTTAAGTTAACTTGAATTTGAAGTCACGTGAAAGTTAAAACCATGCAACTAACACAAACTTTTACGATCGACGTGCTGCAAAGTGAAGTTTTTTTTTAAAGGAGTGAATATAATGAGCGACGCATTGCATTGAATAAGCAGCTAGCGAGTAAAACATTGCAATATATATTGGTTGAGGATTTTGAACTGGTATATTTGCTGTTATTCGTCAAGATTTTATTCAACTTCACATGCGTCTGTCCGTCTGTCCCGTCCATACGGACGAGCGATCGATACAAATTATACATGTCACGAAACAACGAATACAGTATTTTGTCTCATTCAGACGACTAAAAATGATATATATAATGATATAAATAATAACGTAAAAATTACAAAATAATATTTTTAGACCAAGATTTTATTTAGTCGACGGTGCGTATCCTTAAAATTATATGCTATAATTCAAATTTACTAAAAAGAAAAAAAAAATGTCTTAGTTTATATAGATAACATTAATTTATTTCAACTAGACATGAAATTGCGAGGCGCGAATTACAACTGAGATGAGCGAATTACAATTATTAAAATGATCGCCCCACTATTTTATTGTTGTTGAATTATCTCGCATTAAATCGGTATTATTGCGATATTTTGTTTTTCTTTTAATACCTACATTTAAATTAAGGCATATAATTTTAAATATACGTAATTCTCGGCAAAATGAAATATTCGGCAAAAATATTTTTTTTGATAATTTTTTTCTGGCTCTGAAGTTAGCCATAGATTTCTAAGCCATACATTCTTAGACATACACCGAGAAAAGTGTAAAACTAAAAGAGGGAAATATTTACCTAAGCTGTATTTTTTTTTGCTTCCGCTAGGTAGCGTATTAACGTATCATGAATCGTTAGATCAAAAAAATACAAACGCTTAAGCGCCTAAATAATATTTTATGTCCTGTGCGTTGTATATTAGAGCTTAACCTGTTTGTTGTGTTTTTGTTCGATTTGATCATTTTTTATATACTTGGGATGGAATATTTACTACTCTCCTCAGTCGATAGTACCACTTTTTTCACAAATAGGAGGCTGATGGATGCCCCATTGAACAATATTGATAGCTTACCTAACCAAACATTCACAACTGACACTATTGACAAGAGTAAGCGTCTTAGAATACATCTGCGAAGCCCCTAGTGAGCGACAAGCAGCTTATTAGTTGGTGACCTCATTACTTTCTAAAAAAATGGTGCATTCAATACGCTGAAGCAAAACAATAAAGATGGATTGTATTCCTTGGATTGACGGAAAACGCCTTGTTGTATTTCTCCCCAAAATATAGAATGGGTCCCAGTGTCAAATCAGCCGTCGGAGGGATACAACCCCTCCGACGGCTGATCTGATATTGAGACCCGTTCTATATTTTACAGGCAACTATTACAACCCACTCTATACTTTAGGGAGAAATATATCAAGTCGTTTTCCGTTTTAATTCTAGGGACTTGTTTAAACTTGTATTGTTTCAATAAAAGTTTTCCTATTTCCGTTTCACACTTTTCTCGGTTTATGTCTAGCAATGTGTGGCTGAAAAACCTAGAGCCAACATCATAGACGTTAAGGACGTCAGTTTTTTTTTTAGATAACGCTTTAATATGATAATAATAATAATAATTTTTGAAAAAAAAATTATTCTGTGAGTATTAGTATACCATGGAAATATTTAATTAAGTGTATTCTGGACGCTTGAAATTCGAAATACATGTAAACATTCTTGACACTAAATAAATAAATTATGAAATATAAAATAACTAATAAAAGCAATTTAATATTCAATTATTTCGGAAACAAAGGATTCGTGTCGGTTAAAATAAATCATCGCCGTTTATCAGCACATTTACGTAACGAGATTTATCTCTCGCTCAATACCTTAATTACCGTTAGTCTAATATATTTGTTTGATCGAGATCGGACATGTCGTCCTCCGCTAGTGCGGGTATGCGAGTTTTGTGAGTTAGCGTCGTGACGCCTCGTTCCTGGACTCCAGAATGGCTGGGAATTCTAATTTTTGCAAGTAAATTTTCTGTATTACATATCTACTCTAAGGATTTTTTTTTTCAATTCTCTCTATTTTACTGCTGTAAGAGTATCGGGAGGTGCCTGTTGGTGGCCCTCCTAATCCAACTTCAACTTACATTAGCTTCCGTTGTTAGGCTCTTCTTGTAGGGGTGTTCCGACCTGAAATTCACTTAAAGAAATACTTAAGCGCTCCATCTTTTGGACGACGAATAGGAAGAATTTCCCCACGGACCGGCAAGATAGAAAAGGGCGAACTGAGAGGAGCGAGAGCCCTGGGAACTTACGAGTAGCTGGCAAGTAGTAGAAGATAAACATATTTACAAGTTATTTTAGAAATTGCCGTTGAATTCTAGTTCTTAATAATGTCAAAGTACATAAATTGATGCAGGCAAAGTTATAAACTACAAAATAACCTATTTATTATTTTTAACAAATAGATAATAAAATGTGTTTAGAAATCAGCACCCGCAAATTTTTCGGATTGTTCTGAACTTTCGTTTTTTGCAATTAGAGATAATCTATTTTGCTTCCAATTTACAGGAAACAATTTTTTTCTTGTTAAAAACGTTTGCTTCGTAGGAACAAAATAAGTTACATATGCTTGTACATGATGAGGTTAAATTGAAAGTTTGAAAAAAACTGTAGTGCATAACACAGTTTCAATCTTTAAACGTTCGATAATGAGTATACGAATAGGTACAATCTACAGTTAAATGTTCTTATATACATAAAGATAGATTGTACATAGTTCATAATAAGACTATTACAATGACCTATTCGGTAACCAAATGGAAATGTAAATGTATGGCATGTATTTGTTTTCTAATTAATATGTAAACCTAATCAGTTTAAAACAATTCTTGTGTATGAGTGTTGAAAGGTAGGTTTAATAATATTCAGAAGTAATCAATAAGCAAGGGATCATATCCTTATTTTTGGGTAAGTACATCTAATGTTATAATTTTTGTAATTCAAATGTTGTTTTTTGTATTTTCAGTTCTAATGCGAAGTATTTAATATATTCCTTTCTAGAGGTTATCGATCACTACCTAACTTTTTTTATTGGGATATCTACCTCCATGTTTTAAAAAAAATCGTTAATTTAGTGTTAATTTCAATTTATTTCATTTCCTTATATGAGTTAATGCAAATTAAAGCATATAATATTACTTAACTTATCTTAATACTATTAGAAATATCCGTTCTTCTAACTTCTATTCTATTCTCCTAAGTCTTCTAAATTACAAGTTCACTCACCTGTGGTGTTGTTTCGGTGGGATCTTATCCCAACCACCAATATGGCTTCTAATCGGAACAATGTTTATAAAAACGGTTAAATTGTTTCAACTTATGAATTTACTTCTACTCGAAACTATTTCCAATTTTCAATTTTTGGAACCATAGTTTCCGAGACAAGCACCACAATCCCGAACAAAAAGGACGCCATTTGCACAGAACCAAATATTCCAAAATGGAATTTTTTTTTAAATTTTTCTGTGCGGTCATTGCCGAGGTATGCAGAGGGTAGAGGAATTTTTCTCTTTTACTCGATATTTCATGAAGTGAGACATTGAAAAGACAATTGAAAGAGAAATATTTATATGTTTCAAGTCTCCTGTTAAAGTCTGTGAATCTGGTAAATGACTTATAATGCGATAATAATTCCATAATAAGCGACAAACGTAATACAGCGAAATGAGTGTTAAATTGGTGTAATAAAAGTTTTTGAGAAGTGTCTAAAAATGTAACCATCAGGAAATATTCGAAATAAAGATCTGTTCGTATTTTCGAAAATATTAAGGGACTTCCGGATTACCTGCAAACTTGAAACTTTGTCTACTTGTAGTCTCCGTCCCAATAGTTCTGGAATAGTTTGAAAACTCCGAATGTCCATTTCTGAAAGAGGAAAAGTATTTTTGTCGGTTTCATTCTGAGGTACCTTTCGAGCAAGTAGTTAGAAATTTTTAACTCTGCATGCTTACAATTTTTGACTTCGAATGTCTAGGAAACGAGAAGGCAAAAATTAGGAGTTAATTTTATTTTTATAGGTTGTGTATTCCAAAGAAGATGCCAATAGTAGAATAGAACTAAAAAAGGTTTATCTGTTTGTGGTTAATTGGTACTTAAAATTAATAGGCAACTGAAATTCATAAAAGATTTTACCACCAGAGATCAGCTGGTTATTTACCACAATAAACTAGCGTACTTGAATACTTACTTTCTAATAAATTATTGCACATGGTCATTTCCTTGAATTTTTTATAAAATATCTTCTAAAATATTATGCGCAAATTTGATATCTTGGTATAGAAAATTTATTCTCTTTTGATACGAAGTTAATTCAAATGGACTTTTTGAAGTGAAACTTCTTTGCGCACGTTGTATACATTGGGATGGGGTGTTGGTCGAAAAACCGCGTCACGCGTGATAAGTAATCCGAGGACAAAGCCGTGTTGCCTGAATGCGCGTAAAATGTACCTTTTCCATCGCGCTTGCGAACCGAGCCGATCGCCAAATCGTTTACATGTGCTACCAAAGAGGTCAACGTGGCAACACCGGAGAGCGTCTAGACTGTCGGACAGCTGACACCTAACCTAACCTCAAACGGCGAGAAACAATAAATTCGAGCGGCGACAAAACGGTGAGCTGTATTGTTTAATTACGTGACATGGACATAGAGAAAAGTGAGGACGCGTCGTGCCTCACCTCACCTCAGATTAGAACATGGAGACACCGGAAGAGATGAAAGCCCACGGCGCACGGAGACTGGTTCCGCGGCGAATGGGTGGTAATTCTCGAACACAAGACGAACGGGCTCGAGGCGGCGTACGCGCGAATTTGTGGAGACCATTGCGGCAGCAAAAAAAAATCTTTTATATGGCATTTATATATCCTGTCTGACGATGAGTGTGTGCATATGGCCAAAAAAAGTTTCACTTCCACCGTCTGGTCCGACGCAGACTTTTATAGTTTTTTTTAATGATTTTATGTATACTTTAACCACTAGCAATTGGAACACTCAATAAAATCTGAATTTACCGAGGGCATTCGAAAAGAGCCCGTTGTCTCTATACAAAATCATGGGACTTATCTTTTTGCTTATTCAGAAACGCCCTGGTATTTTTAAAATCCAGGTGTTCAGTTGCCCAAGTGAAATCATATATGTGAATGTATGGATATGTACAGATAAAGAACTAGAGGGTCCATTGGACCGCAAATTCTTTTTTACTGCGGCGGCATTTCGTTTGTTTCTTCATCTTCTTATGAAGTGCAGGTGTACAGTCGATCAGTGAAATCGTGTACGAGGAAGTACGCGAGACTCTACGGATACCGGATGGTCCACTGGACACCGGCCACGTGTGCTTTCCTTGTGATCTCTTTTTCGGCATTTATACTCCAGAAGCAGTGGTGTGTGAATGTGTGTGCCATTTGTTTGTGCGATTTGGAAGTAAATTCATTGTTAGAGTTATTATCCGTAATGATGCGCCCATGGAGAACAAGGCGGCATCGCTCTTCACTACTTCAAAAGCCATTAAGTGTTTTTTTTTGGTGTTCCAATTGCTACTGGTTAAAGTATACATATAGAGTCTATGTGCTATAATGTTGTTGTCCTTCACAAATGAGTAACTTTTTTCAAACTATCAACTTCCATCCACTTGATATTTCGCCCATATATTATATTTAATTTGCCCAACACCGTCGTCACGATCATTACGGTAGGCTCGTCTCAGATCTTCTTCTCTTGAATATGCTATAGCACCCTTTAAGGTGGAAATTGAAACGAGACAAACTATCCTCGCCTGTTGAAAAAATCATTGAGGTAATATCTAATCTCTTCAAAAACAACCCCTCCAACGGCTGATGTGGCATTTGGACCCGATCTAACCTTTAGATAGAAAGATATCAAGGGGTTTTCCATCTTAATCTAAACAATAATCACCTTTATTGTTCAAGTAATGGTTTTCCATTTTACACTTTTCTCGGTATATGTCTAGGAATATATGGCTGAGAAATGTATGACTGATTTCACCGCCGTATTTTTTTAACTTCTACTTTTCCAAAATTATGAAAATGACATCCAAGTTGAATATTTGGCCGTCTCCAGTTGCTTCCCTTCGTTGAATATTATAAATTGGGTCCAATTTGGGGATCGATAGCACTAAACGCCCTTCACGCATGACTTTCAATTACTACCTGCGACCTAACTTTGAAATATGTAACTACTCCGTTGCTTCGAAAGTTCAGGCCAGAACTTCCCCCTCTTTTCCCCCTTCCTTCTTTCTTTTCCCCCTTCGTTCTCAACTCCACACTAACTCGGTAAATTAGTTTCGTTTTTTTATTAGTAAATCCTTAGGGCCCTTAATCAAATAGGCAACTAGCAAGAAAATCCGTGGAAAGTTTTATTCCTAATTTCATTCCAATATAACCTCCTATGAGTATTATTCCTATAAGAATTTTCTTCTCACGTCTTTCTTCGGAGGAATAAAATTACCGCTTTGGAATGATAAATGGATCCGCACACTTGTCGGACACGTTTTCCAATTGGTTTTTAATTCGGTTGTTCCCAAAGGATTCCTTTTTTATTAAAGAGTGAAAAGTGAAAAGTGAAAGTGAATGCATGCAATGTGTCATGCATGTGTATTAATTATACCAAAATTTATATTTAGTTCAGTGTTTAACTGTTTTTCGTTCAGATTTCCTTCCGACAAAATCGATTATCATGAAATTTGACAAATTTTTTTTTTCAATACGTCAATTGTTTTCGAGTTATTCGCGATGAAAATTTTTCATTTTTCATCTAAACATCGCATGTTTTAGAGCGATTTTTGATTTTATTATTATTTTAGACCAATTCACTCGAAAACCGTGCGGACTTTATCAACAAAATCCTCAGATACAAAAATTAAGCTTATTAAATTACAAATCGATTGTTTTTTTTTTATTCTGTGGATACAATACGAACAGAGTTATGTAGTCGTAGAAGGTGACTGTTCGCTGAAAATTGAATCCAAACATTTCAACGTTAATGAACGGAAAACAACAATTTTTTGGAGGAAAACTTGTCAAACTTTATTACAGTATTGGAGTCCTTGGCAAGATCTAACTTTAATAAAAGTCGTTAGTGCATGAACTTCGAGTAATGATGAAAATAAAGTGGTTATCCTGAGAAAATACCTGCAATTAATCGAATGGCTTAATCGCAGTAATTGAAATTATACTTAATCCATTTACAATTTACATCCTTTAAGTACTAACAATGTGTTCTAGAAGTTTAACTGGTTTAGAATGCCTTGATTTGAAAAACCGAAATTCTTGAAAATTTTGTCATAATAACTCAGAAACTTAAGATACATTAAAATTGCAGGGGAACCAAAATTATATTCTTTTCGGGACATTTTGTTTTTTTTTTTCTTTATTAAAGTTCAACCTTATACTTGTAGCCCTTGATATTCCATGCAAATCTTTTTTTTTTTCATGGAATAAATACCTAAAAAATTATTGAAGTTATCGCTTTATAATGAAGGTAGTACTTCAATGTTGCGCAATATTACTGTACGGAGCTGCTAAAGATATTTTCTTAAATTAAAAATAAATTAAAAACTTTTAAAGTTTTCTCGAACGTTTGTCCTATGAGTACTTGCGTATTGCGGATACAACTAAAATGTTGTAATGTTGTATATATAAATGAGCATATATAAAGAGCGATTTACTTGTAAACCCAGATATGGCTTGGAAACAAAAATATTCGTCCAGCGGATTGATAATGGATTAACGTTAAATCGCTACAATCAATCAAGATGCTAAATATCCCTGTATATCATAACCTATCGAAATTGTGATTGGAAAAAAGGATGCCGTGCAACTTGTAGGTGTCGAAAAGTTAAACGTTTTGGTAATGCAAGATATGGTGACAACTGTTATAATTTTCCTGTAATCACTGGCCATGAGAAGAAAGGTCGATTTCCGCTAGTGAAGCATGCGTAAAGTACATAAAATGTATATTTTTCCTATTTATTCATTTCACAATTGAAATTTTCACAAGATTTTTAAGCGGTGAGACTTTTAAATTAAAAGGTTTAAGGTTTTTAAATTTATTTGTAACAGGTAGATTTTAGGGGATGAAACTGCGATAAATCATTATACTCCACAACATGAATAAATTAATTTTACACATTTAAATGTGATTTCAGTGTAGGCAACTTTAAATCTGTGATTTTTAATTTAAATATATGTCAGATGGGGTAGTTTTCACACACTGAAAACAAAAAACACATCTGGAACCTATAACTTTTGAATAGGAAGGTAATATAAGCTTAAATACAAATTTTCATTAAAATCGGTATTATCCAAAAGAATTTTGTGGTAATAAGTTATGTTTACCGTAAAACATTGCAATTGCACATAATTAGCATAAGTGACATATCAAATATTCATAACTATTTGTTCATTATGACTTTATTTATTAATGTTAATAAATATAAACAACGCCATTTAAAACATAAGAATTTAAACTTTGTGTCCTGCATTCGCTCATGGACTGAACAATTTACAAAGCTTGTAACAATGCAAATACCTATTACAGAGTATAAAACTTTACGACTGAACACGTTGCAGAAATATTAGGGAAAAGATTGATATCGGCGTCTACCAGTCGGATTTTTTTACACTCTATGCTCGGTATTTGCATTGTTTCCAATCTCTGCAAATTGTTTAACCGTGAATAAACGTTTAAACCTTGTTTAAAATGGCGCTGGTTTTATTAACAATATTAATAACGACTTTTGGCATATTAATATAGTGTTAGCCAATATATCGAATCGGTCCTTACTACTTAACTAATTCATTTATTAACAACTATTTTCCGCCACTAACCTTCACATGGGTACACATTTTTTTCAGCTTAAGCCCAAATTTATATCGCTTGTCGCAGGTAGTCACGTTTCTCGCGTTTAAGTGTCTTTACTAGACCCATAGGCGGTTTACAAGGGAACTTTCGCAATTTCCTTACAATGGGTAATTTTTAAGTTTGATGTGCTAAACTGCCGCAATTAAAACATTTTGTGTATAAAACTTCAACGCCAGCATTAACGTTCAGATTTGAGGTGAAGTTGATCGATAGATCAATACATCGAGTCCTCGTTTGAAGTTTTCTGCACCAGACGTCGTACCGCCCGTCGCATCAAATTCCCTCAATCGTGTAATATACAATTTCCCCTTATAAATAGAGTCGGAATAATAAAAACAAAAGTTTTATTCATCGGGGCAAACGGAAAATCCGTATACCGAAAGATAATAATAAACTTTCCTCGACCTTATTCCTGTGTCATTATCTCTGGGCCGCATCATTAGCGAGCAAAATTCGCAGGCGGCGATTCTCCCACAGGTGCATCTCTAATTATTAACGGCCTGGGGAGTGCCTATTCCCGGAAAGAATTGTATTTTTAATCGCAAAATGTGATCAATGTCGTTGGAAATTGGTGAAATTGTTTTCGTTGCATGGAACTTGTGAAAACAAGTTTGAATGGATTTGATCTTCCTGATTTTAGCCCTGGTTGGTTGAAAACCGACGCCTGTGAAATATGACACAGTTGCATAGGTAACCTTAATTAGAAGTCCAATGGGAAAAAAATGAGAAGGCTTATGGATACATCTTTAAATTTCAACATTTATCACTCAGTTCAGATTTTCATGACACTACCATGTTTCATTTTTTTGAAAATTCATTACACAGGTTTATTTATGGCGATATGACGAAATTGTGCAACATATCGTCATATGTTTTTGTTCGAGTGATCATATTGAAATATATTTGCAATATTTCCGTTAATTCAAAAAGTAGGCTTTTTGATTGTAATTTTAATATCGCAGAGAGGGAGCAACAAAACATGTGAATTTAAATAAGATGACTATCCCTATTGCCATCCAATCACACCGAATTTCGGTATCATCATTCAATTTAATTTGGTATTATAGCGGACTCGAGAATATCCCCTTGCGCACCGCCTATGGATGTTTCGGTCACCGAACGTTCCAGGCCATACCGAATGGAAGAATCAAGATTACCGAAGCATGCTTAGAGAATTCCCAGAAGTGAGCCAAATCAGTGTGCAATACTTACTTACTTTCCGTGTCCGGATCACCATGTTAAATTATTAGCTTCCAAAAATAAGTTATATATGTAGCTTTGTCATTTGCAAGTATAAGGTCCTGCTCTGTGTAAGTCTCTCTTATGTTTGGGCATATAGCCAGATGCTGGTGGCCGTGGAGTGCGCCGCATTTCTATCTTTTTTATAGCTCAATTTTTTTTAGGTTGTTGTTACATCGTGCGACTCGCGTTCTCAGACCGTTTAGCGCCATCCATGTCGGGAAAGGTAAATGGTGTCCGGCTCTTCATTTGTCTCGATCCGTGTGCGGGTAGCAGTCTCTCGCGATAGGTTTGTTCAGCGTACTTCAGGCGTAATCTCCAGGGGTGTTGTCACCCGCATAAAGCTTTTCCGAGACTTAAGTCTATGCGGTTGCATTTGATACCCATAGAAGGGATTCCTATGGTCGAATTCTTGTTTTTTACGCTCAGCTTCCGCAGCAACACAACTCCTGATTGTGGGTGGGGCATTGGATAGATGTTCTCCACCGGGGTCGGTTTCATGCAACCAGACACTATGCGCACCGTGTCGTTCAGCGCCACGTCAACGTGCTTGGTATGAGCGGAATTGGGCGCAACATATTCTGCGGTAGAAAAACATAAAGCAACAGCCGAAGTCCGGAGTGTGTGAGGTTGTGCTCTCCATTTTGTGTTTGTTAGTTTTCAGATAGATATTGTTTCTTGCACATATTTTCCCTTTGACCTCTTGACAGCGTTTCCGAAAAGAGAGTTCGGTCCAGGTGTATGTCTAGGTATTTCAGTGTGCTGTTATGGTCTAATTCTTGGCCCTGTCAAGCTACTTTTAGCTTCCTATGTGCCTCCCTGTTTCTAAGATGAAAAGCACACACCTGTATCTTAGTGGTGGAGTTAGCTTTGTGGTGGTTATTTTTATAGTAGTCGGCTAGATCCTCCATGGCACGAGATAGTTTATCCTCTGCATCGTTGAAAGTTCTACTTTGAGCTGCTATAACAGTATCATTGGCATATATGAAACGTTTTGTCTCTCCATTAAATTGGTTGGTCATTGGTGTAGATATTGTAGATTGGCGCCAGGACAATGCCGGCAGACCTTTTTTCTAATTTCTCCACCGACTGTTATTGGACTGTACAAAGAACCGTCGACTTTGTAGGAAACATTCTACCAACTTTGGTAGACCTTTGATATCAGTCTCTGATGGTTCACAGTATCATAGGCAGCAGATTAGTCTACGAAAACGACTCCCTTTATCTGCTTCCACTCAAACCATGCACGATTTGCCTGGTTTGAAGTCTGCTTGTTCTGGTATGATCTCTTCTTCGATAATGTCAGAGATTCGGTCAACAACGATTCTCTCAAGGACATTGAAAATGTGACACATCAAAGAGACGGGTCGGAAATTCTTTGGATATTTCTCTTTCTCTTTCCCTGGTTTCAGAAGGGCAACAACTTTCGCTTTCCTCCAAGCTTTGGAAATTTACACTGTGGATACTATTCATCATTTGAGTAACCCAGCCCTTATGGATCCAAAATGCTTGATTTGCTCTGACCTAATTTCGTCCAGGCCTGCTGCTTTATTTTATTTGAGTTGGTGAATTGTTTGTTTTACTTTTTTAGTGCTAAAAGGGACGTTAACACATCGTTTTTGTTGTAAATGTCACATTGATATTTTTACCATTCTAGCACGTTAGTTCCCGGGGTAGTAGGCGAAGTAGCACAACCTTTTCCCTTGTAGCCCCACTCAGGAATTGAAACTACAGTTTCGTCGTCAGATGGAGGTATTTATTCTCTTTTATTCGATGTCGACGTTTCGTCCCAGGCTTGGGGACATTTTCAAGACAAGTTCACTTCTATTAACCGGGATCCCTCTCAAATGGCAAAAAATTCTTGGAAAGGAATCCAGTCATAAAAAAAAATCCCCCGTGGTGTGGTAAGAGGTTCGTCAGCACTACTAACAGTTGAGATGCACTCAGAGGGTATTATGAAGCCACTCAATCGTGTTGGTTCTACCCGCAACACTCGTCTATACCCTTGGTTAATCTTGTCAACAAGTTGACATGTTGACAAGATTAACCAAGGGTTGTTGTTGTTGTTGTAAAAAATGTATATCTATCGGTTTTCCGCTATAACTGACCTGAAACTTCGACCTTTTTAAACCTTCGGAGCAAATAGTTTCCGCAAATTCAGAGATGGAATAGCATCGGATCTCAGTTTGAGTTTATTTTTATCTGAAAAATTTTGTTCTTGCCTGAAGCTTATCACAGCACTTCATTTATAAGCTTATTCAGCTTAGCATTTTCGTCCCCCAAATGTTCTTTGGTGGGATCTTGTGAGGGAACCGTAGGCGAGTTTTGGTAGATCTAAGTATTCGCCAAATTTTGATTTTATCAAAAGTAAATTACTCTTGTCATTGGATGTGTTTATATATTAGTATATTTTTTTTCGAGATGGCGTTAACAATAAAATGTTTTCAAGTAAGCCCCATCACTCTCCTCCTCGCCACTCTAATGTCACTCTGATTAAATAGACCCTTTGATTTTCCCAACGTCTCTCAAATATCCAAATAGAGGAACATTTGCTAGGTGTCAGTTTTAAATTTTGACCCTACTCTCACTGTTTTAGAAAACAACTTTTTTCAATAAAAGCGCCCGAAAGAGCGAGGATACGTCAGAAACATCAGACGGCGCTCAAATATCACAACAAAGGCCGAAAAGGAAACGCCTCGAGCACATTGTTTTAACATATTAAGAACACGTCCGTCTAATAACGTTGAAAGCAAGTCCCCATTAGCGAAACAATAACACAAACAATCGTTGAACGTACTTCACGTTTTCATTATGATGACGAGAAGTTAAAATTTAATTTTCCTCAGTTCAACTCTAGCGTACACATGCACACAACATCCCCTTCGCTTAATTAAATTCGACCAATTAACGGACACCGGAGGCGATGAAGCGTTCGTGGAAGAATTCACTTTGTTGCTTCGCAGAGGCGACGAGGAATATTGCTTTCTATTTTTCGCTCGGCGCTTTTGCGAAAAGCTGAATTGAGGCACGAAATTATTTAACAACTTTATAACAATCGATCTATTTTGTGAAAACTTCTCGTAATCGAATTAAAACACTGTAGAAGTAATAACATTTTCATCATCGATTATTGCTTGTTTTCCGTGAGTACAAGAAATAGTGAACAATTATTTTTTATAAAATTTTGGAAATGACTGAACCCCTCAACGATTTATAGCACAATTTTAGACTGCTTTAGCAGTTATTCAAAATGGGCTTATTATGCAATGTGTTTCAAAATGATTGTCATATAGTCGGCTGTGAAATTCCCATGTAAAATAAAAAAAAACGCCTTGCGAAAATAGGAGTTTATACTAACTATACATAACCTCAAAATAACCTATTCTGAGTATTTGTCTATTTGTAGTATTCGTTTTGGCCCTGAAAAGGGCCGTTAATTACCAGCAGTACTGATTGCCAGCTTCACAATAAATGTTTGAAGTGTCACTTGTTGTCAGAATTTGATAGGTTCAAATCGATAGAGCGCGGCACATCAAAAATTACATACAGATAAATTCCAACGCCAACTAGATGACAATCATTTTGAAACACCCTTGTATTGGCTGGTGTTGAATAAATAAGCCCTTTGAGAGGGCCCCAAAGAAAGTAAACTAAGCGATTTATGTTAAGAAATCTTGGTAGCCATAAAACAGGTCCATCCCTACCACTCCAACGATTGTCCAAAATATCTCTTACATGGCGACGCACTAAATTATGAAAATGTGGTAGGGCACCATTGTGCATAAACCACTTCTGAGCTGTATCTTAGAAAGCTACTTCCTTCAAATGATTATTTAATCTTGTTGTAAAAATCGTAAGTTGAGTTTACCAGTTAACCTTTCTTAAACTACGAAATGCCCAATCAAATTATTTCTGAAGATTCCCTTTCAAAGGTTAAGAATAAGTCTCTGTTTTCTTCTACCCTGCCTTTGATTGCACTGTTATTGCAAGGGGATTTTCTTGTAAATTACCAGAATTTGTAACGCCGCCCGCAAATCAAATATTTCTATTAAAATATGGATTTCCTCTACATTTTTGACAATTACATATTGAGTATAAGTCTGGCAGGATAATCACCTATTGGATTTGCGTAAAAGTTTTGAATATAAAATTGATGTAGCAGTTGTGTGGTGCAATGAACAGCACATTTTATTGTGCCTATTTGTTAGAAAGATTGTCCTCAGTCTCACCTAGAATGCGCTCTTCCTAAGGCATTATTCTTGCTCTTCCTGGATGCCCAGCAGCACCAAGACGCTGTATAATACTTTCTAAAATAGATTTATGTGTTGTATTTTAATTTTTACTTCTTTCTATTAACTGCAATCAACTATCAGTTATTCGTAGACCTTCACGATTTCGAGACGATACCGAGACCTGCCGGTGGTATCGTCTCGGTCTCGAATTACTCTCGTCATAAGATAATGTCCATTTGTGTTTTTGTTAAGAAGATTGGATCGCACCGGCGTAATATTTTAATTAACAATTTATAAGTGGTGAATTATTTAATAATTATATAGAATATATTTTTTAAAACCTCTTTTTACATTTACATTGCTAATTAAAAATATTTACGAATGAAATTTGTCAAAAAATTTCATGAAAAAAAGATATATACGTTTAGTTATACGTATGTATAAATGTGAATAATATATGGAAAAGTAATAAATCATTACGAGACCAAAATTTTTCAAAATTTAGTATCGTCTCGGCGAGACTCTCGGTCAATTGTGTCTCGATATCGGTCTCGGGAATTTTTACCACTTTCGTGTCGGTATCGGTCTCGCTCTCGTGCGATACCGATACTGAGACCGAGAGTTTTTCTCGATATCGTGAAGGTCTAGTTATTCGTTCCAGTAAATTTCGATTGGGAAATATCTCTTACATGGCGTTTGTCCATAAATTAAATGCACGTCAGTATTTTCGGCATAAGAATAAGGCTCCATTGCTTCATTGAAATTAATATAGAGAGCTTTTGAAAATACAGTGTCACAAGAGGGTCGCTTGCGCATTGCGAAAATCCTAAAAGATGGCGAATGTCGGCACTTTTCAGGCTGGTAAGAATTTCAAGTTACCTATACTTTTCTAAAATCGTTAATTATATCGAAGTCGAACAAAAATGTCTTTTGCTTAACAAATTGCATACGAAACTCATAATTGCCACTTGCGTACCATAACTCTATAACTCTATATTGTTAAAATTTCCCCTGTTCATCCATTAGGCGTAATCCGTTCCAAATTTCGGTGAAGTGTGATGAACAAATGTGACTACCAAAAATTAAAAGTATGCTTCACATGTGCGATTTATAAGTTGTGGATGAAAGCGATTTTAAAATTGCAACTGCTATAAATAAAAATTTAAGGACATTATTAAAATATTTTATATGAAACACTGGTTATTTTGAAGTCCTCTGAACACTGCCTCATAGCTCAGAAAGTAAATTAGGTTCAAATCTATAAAATACCTAAATAGAAATTTGCTACAATAAACCATATAGACATCTAAAAATGAAATCAATTGGTTTAGTAGTTTTAAGATGTAGGTTATCCAAAGACTGAAAAATAAATGAAATGAGCTCGGCGCTTGTCTAACTGATTCGCCCCATATAAATAATGTATGTTTAATATTTCAGACGGTTGGGAAAACGGGACCATTTGCATGTAGTTAAATTCTCAGACCGAAAAAATAACTTATTAAAAAACAAAAGTTTATTTTATCGACAGAGAATACAGGGGTTGTGCTCTCTAGCTAGTACGAATAAGAACTGTCTTATGCTACCAAAAACTTCTTAAATACTACATCTTATCTAGGGTCGGTATTGACCACTTTCACCTATGTACCTGTTGGTGGTCACGTTGGTAACCAGACGTAATTATATGCGTAACATTATTTAAATCTCGTGAAACCGCAAAACGTAGTGCTTCATTTGTATTTCGGTAAAAAATGTTTTATTCTGTTTTTCCATACTTACCTTTCTTGAGTTTATTCCAAGAATATTTTAAATTGGTCATTTTTCATATAATCCAAGCCTTAATTACGTTATACTTTGAGTATAGTTTTTATTGGAGCTTATAAATCAAAATCATTTTTCGCATTTATCGCCTCTTCGTCACATTCCACTTGCTATTCGTACTTTATGCTGTGGAATGTGTGTCTGGAATCAACAAAAAGAAAATTGTAATTCGAGATACGAAGATATTAAACTTCCCCTCTCGAAAGAAAAGTTTTCATAGAAATATAACGATATCTCGGCGATTGTTATGTCGTTCTGTGATATATAGATCCTTCTCTCGCTTCTTTGCCCCTTTCTTTTACATTCTTTGATCGGAGCCACGAAAACTTTTATTAACTCTCGAACCGCCGCAGAAATCTATGGGGCACACCTTCGGGAGCGCATTCAAAAGCTTTATAAACGTCAAAAACTTTTATCGAGTGTGCAAGTGTTGTACGAAATAATTTCTTAAGCCGTGTTAACTGTCGGTGAATTAAAGGTCCTGATGCCGGAAAGTTTTTAATCAGTCCTACCTGCGGCAATCGCCGGATTCCAGTAAGAGCGCGGTTAAAAGTTTAATTACGGGAGTGCTCTCGTTTAATTAAATTTTAATGAGCAAGAGTCGCCACAACAAACTGCAGCTATAAATGTAAAAGTGTGATGTTAAAGGCTGTTTGGGTTATAAATCAGCAGTAATCGTAATGAGAGAAGTTATAAATGGTGAAAATTATTTTTCTTTTTTGAAATGTCAGAATTAACGGTATTTTGGTTATTACGGTGATATTTAGCTGTCCCTCTGCGTATAAGTTGAGCTTTAGGGAGAATTTTAAATTGAAGTTACCTTTGGCAGGCAACGTTGATTCATAATGTTGAAAATAGTTATTGCCGTTTAATTATTTGTCACCACGAGTGGTATACAACTTATCGTTAGAGATTTCATTGTATTTCATCCTTGTATATAATTTTGTTTAGGTTTTTAATGCACTTGTAATTCGATTGTTTCGTTTCCATAAAGATTTTCGCCGGTATGCAGTACAGTTTATACAGTACATTGCAAGTGGTGGAAAATTTATTTTTAAAAAACCAACTTTTGACGATTTGTTCTTAATTTTTCCCATTTTGTGAAAACGAAAGTGCTATTTAAAATTTCGAATATATGGCATTTTATATACATTTTCTAAAACCAAGAGTTTCCGAATTGTTCAAAATTAGGCAGAAACCCATTCTTTTAAAGAGAATTTAATTTACATTTTTTGGATCATACTTTTGCAAATTAGTTTACTAGCCCGCTAACAGAAAACAATTTTTTTACTAATTTTAGTATGAATTCAGAGGGTTTTCAGAAATAATAAATTACGTTCAATTTGACCAAATGGTCTATTAGCTGTCAACAAGATATGGACATAGATCGAAAGTGATCTCAGATAATAATTAATAAGGTTAACAATATTTTACCTGTCCTCAGACGTGATAATAAACAATTCGCCATAAAACGAGATAAACTACGACAATAATAAATAGAGCTTGCCCGTAAAGTAAGGGGCATTCGCTTTAGAATGTTAACGTGACAGATAACAAAAATAGTTGATCAATCTACTCAAGACTTTATTCGATTTATCAGGAGAAGTAGTGTACAAAATGGTAGTTTTTTGTCACTAATACGGTGATTAAAATGGAAACTCCGTCTGGCGCATGTTGGCACTCATACATAACGAGAAAGTTGAGCTGAATGACATAACCACCCAAAATATGATGACAGTTACAGTGCATTACATCATGTGAGAGGCAGTATCAACCGAAACCTCAAAGGACAAAAACTGCGACATATGAGATATTGCTATCCATGGTCCATTTCTGGTCGTGCTGCTATGATCACGGAAAAGCAATCTTACTCTGAGCATCCTGGTCTGTAGTTTGTCTAGGTCGTCCATATCCTCCTTTACTAGAGGATATGGAAATATAGGAAATACTGTGTTTCCTACCTTCCTTAGGCCAATCCCTCCAACACAGTCGAGAAGATCTGTTTAGGATATTAGCAAGGTAGAACATAGAAAACTGGTACAAAATACGGCAAAGAAGCACCTTTTGTAGGGATTACTATAGATTTCGACTGGTGGAAACGTACTTCAAATAAAAGTTTGCTGCTATTATTTTAACTGGGTATGACCTTTTCGCAATAACTTCGGTGATATTAACTCAATTGAACATTTTTCTTACCGAAACATTTGTAAGGTTTACCCAACTAGGTGTATGTTGATTCGAATGCTTTAAGATGTAAATGTGATCTCGATATGATATCTATTCAAAAAAATGCATGTGATAGGTTTGAAAATTTTGCTATTGGCGGAACTGACATTGGCTTGATTCAATCCCAAATGTCTCAACTTCATGGTGAGGTTACTGTTACAACATCATTTTTATCAGTATACTTTGGGTCCTGATTAAACATCGGATTAAGTTAATCCCCGATTAAAACAGCCAGTCAACTGAATCGCAGTTATAAATAACAAACGAAAGTAGTCGTAGTTTAGTTGGTATTTTAAGCCGTTTTTGCCATACTTTGATTAATTAATACGTTTTTACTGCCTTCTAGTGTAATTTTGACTCACACGTGTTATACGCATATTATTTTGCATTTTCCATTTCCCTACTAACAGTCGGGAAATCCTATCTCGCGTTCGGTTTATTTGGACAAATTCCGCAAATTCCTCGCGTTGGTACACATTTTCGCAGGCAATCGCAATTACTGTCACTCATCATAAACACTCTTAATCCTATTGTACGTTTAATTCCCTGAATGTGACTTTATTACATCCATTAAAAGCTCTGATTTACTCATGGGGGAATAGACGTATACATAAATAAATGCATTTGGTATTATACAAATAGTGACAAAATAATGGTGGGACGTCGCTCTTTATATAAATTTTAGATATATATTTCTGTTTTTTACGAATGTCTAAAAAATACGACACTTATGCATAGCATCTAGATTAGTTTTACAGGAAAAATCCTCAAAGGGCAAAGGGAGGTAAAGAGAACAAAAATGTAGTAGATATTAATTATTTACTTACATTCATACTGTAGTACTGTACCATTTTATGTGGGTGAAATATTCATACTTTAATTTACTTGTTTATTCACTTAAATATAACTTGATTCATATTACACCACTTATGCCCGGTTTCTGAAAGCATAGATATGGAACCAATAAGGCTATTGGTTCCTTAAAGTACCAAAAACCGTTTCTGAAACGTTCGACAGGGGTTATCGATTCAATAAGTGCTCACACAAGTTATCGGACCATTACGGTGCTATAAATTATGTGACGCAGGCGCACTGTGGAGTGTGGAACAACGACGACCAGCATCATTTTAGGTTAGAATAATAACTGCTCGCTAACCTTTATCTGTGTCGCTTGTCATAAGTGACACGTGAAACAGTTGTGAAAATTAGCGATAAATATGAATTATTCAAGTGGGAGCAGCACTTCTTCAGATGAAGAAGTTATTGAATTCCTGAATGCCGCCGAAGTACGGCGACAGTTGAGACAACGGGCGAATTAAAGGAGAACGCTTTAAACTTTATTTTGGCAGTAACCGTATTTTCTGTCATTCACAAAACGCACCTTTCTACGCAAATATGACGTTCCGAGATTATCGCCATCTGTGTTACAATAGAAAAATTGCTTGTCGAACCAATACTTATTGAATCTATAACTTACAAAACTAATGTTTTCACAAACGGCACTTGACCTTATGTGTTTAATAACTTTATGGAACCTATAGTTATTGAACCGATAAGGGAATGTACCAGAAACCGGGCATTATTCATTTCAGAGCGTCACAGAGAAATGCCGATACCATGGGCGCCGTAAATTTTCTAGGCAATAAATAGAGTTTCGTCTCTTGTACTGTCAACTAACAATCAACTTTTCAATTTTCTTTGATTTCAAATCTGGTCACTAAGAACTTGTGTATAGTTCGAAAATTACCTTTCAACCTCTTGTTATTGGAACCTATTTTATTTATTATTTGAAGCAGATGTTTCGCGAGATATTCCCAAAAGCACTTTTAAATTTTGCAAAGCAAGATTTTTTTTTCTGTACAACAGATTATTGAGTGCCCTGATTTGTAGTAGAAAACTTATAGGAAAATAACAGAAACAGATTTATGCATTATCGTAGATTTATCTACGACAAGACTTATCGTAAATTACATATCAAAAAAGCTCATATCAAGAAAACGCAACAACAATAGGAAAAGCTAGTAGGCAAAGTAGGCAATTTTTCAAAACAATGGACAAACCACAGTTTGTATTTTTGAATTGTATTACATTAGGCTATTGACTATGTCATTTAATAAGGAATTAACGCGGGCAAGATATTTAATTTTTTCATAAGGTCAATTGACCTCTAAGGAAATAAACTCCAAAAGTGCTACTAAATTTAGCCATGCGTTTTTTGAGAATGGGGTAAGTTTGTCCACTTTTCGATTTTTCGGCTATAGCGCAAAAACTATGCATTTTTCGAAGATATGTGCCGTAAGAGTTCTTGTAGAGAATTAAATTTCCTATGAAAATGATAGTTTTTAAATAAAAAATAATTTTTTTAATGAAATAAATTCAAAAAAACAAAGTTAAAAAATGGAAAAATTTCAAAAAATGTTTTTTTTTTAAATTTTTGACTCACTTTTTTTTGAGTGAATTTAGGTATAGGCTTTGCTTTATAGAAAATAAAGCTTATGAAATTCTCTTTAAAACGGTGGCTTGCAAGACTTTATATGTTTAATGTTGACAGAGATATAAACATTTGAATTCAGACATTTTTTCTCTATTTTTTTCTTTATCTTTAAAATGCGTATTGTTTTATATTTTTACCTAAAAAAAAGAATTTTATGCAATAAATAACTTATGTACGAATAATTTAATATAAAAAAAATGATCTTCTCTATTTATATTTGAAGTCAGTTTGGCACCGAAAATCACTGCACTGTTCCATCATCAAAATTATATTTTCCACGCAGTAAACGTAGTAATACCGAAAGCTATGGTCTTCCTGTTAGAAGAACTAAATGGATTATAAGAATCTCCGAAGAATCTCTCATTGAGCTATCCGAGCAGGTATAACCCCGAGGTTATGTGTTTATTTCGGTTTCCACGTTTTGGTAAATTGTCAAAAGTAAAAAATCATTTTTTTCTAGTTTTAATACTGTCATATCACAATCGAATTATCTGAAAAACTTTGATAGTGTTATCATAACTTCTATACTTTTTTCTTCTTCAAAATAACCGTTATATTTGTATTGCATTAAAATCTTGATACGTTTCCAGAAATGTTAAATAATCTTGTTTGCATCAAAACCAGGTGGTAGAACGTAAGAAGATCTCATCATTTAAAAGAAATAATAAGTGCCCGCTACCATAATTGGTATAGTTCTGGAAGAAAACAGTTTTTTAAGTTTTATTTTTTAGATTTGGTTCCAATATGTGATGATTATCATTTGTGATTGCTGAACATAATTTGAGTTATCCCGATACCCTGAGGCACTTTTGTCCCTCTTATCCAGCTACGTCTTCATTGATCTTTCCTCTAAACTAAAATTCTTTCGATTATACAACTTTTGTTTAATGTAACGTTGAAAAGTGTTTCATTCACAGTGATAACTTCAGTGATATTAAGTAGACTATATTTCATTTTTCCCTTCGGGCCTAAATTGTTAAACTTTTTACGTTGTTGCTATACTTTTAAACATTTCAAAAAGATAATTTGAAAGTTCAGTCCATGTAACTTTGTAGTGTTTATAAATTAACTTATGTTTTTCTTTGTTACATTTTGTTTACACAATTTCTCAAAAAAAAACACAAATTTAGTAGTTCAAAAAAACTTCTCTCTATTGATCTGATCTGCACCACCGCCACCCCCATTGTATCACATTAAGATCCTTACCCGTACCAAATCTCCCCTTTCGTCCTCACGACGTAATAACACTAAATCAGGCCGAAATAAGGCCGAAGTAAATCTTCCATTTCCACCACCGACCCGATGCAAAAATTTACAACCCCCCGACGGAACGGAATAACACCCTGTTTGTAGTAGGTCTGTCAAATAAGCGAAAGTCTGATCCCGCTAAACGCTGACGTCGAACGCAGGAGGACCTAATAACCCCGCATTATCCGCCCTTGTCTCTTCCCGTCGCCCTTTCGAGGGTCTGTTTATACCATTCGATCCGGCCACAGCAAATCTTGCAATATCTGCAAACGGACTTGTTCGCCGTGGGATTATTGGTTGCCTGCGCTCGATCGATTCGACAGATCAATAATTGGCAGCTGGGCGACTGTCAAAATGAATTGAAATGGGCACATACGATTAATATATAGGTACCTGTTTATTTAGAAAATAAAATATTGCGAAGCTAATAGCACATTCTACACGATTTTTTTATATTTTGACATGAATTCAATTGACGAATTCTCTCTTACGATTAGCGTGTACATTGTATTGTGTGCTTTCATAAATTTGCAATAATACTGACTTTCGATATGAATGACAACATCGATTCCTGTGCTTTCAACGTGACACTTGTTTGTGTACATTACACCAGGTGTGGTATTTTAGATAGAGTTTTAAAAGAATACACAATGTTTAATAGGAGCATGATGTGCAAAGTGTATCGCAGTGCAGGAAAGGTGTTTGGATTATTTTTCCACACCTAAATATGACAAATTAGTAAGGAAATTTATAGAGGTTATGTATCACCTCAAATGGGGTTCTATTGGTTTTCTTATTTAGTTTTCCAGAAGGTCGGGTTAAACAAAATTGGATTTCCATTTTGATGCTTAATTAAACGTAATAAAATAACAAAATCAGCTTATATCTGATCTAAGCATTTGACAGAAAGTGATTTTGAGTGCAAGTATTATAGATATTAAAAAGTAGTCAATATTAGAAACAATTAGGTATTTGCCATATATCTTAAATGAAACGAAATATATCTAAATTCATAGGGACGAACCCTCAGGCAAATTTTATAATCATATAAATCAAAAAATCATGTAATATGCCCAGAACAAAGTATTACAGGTATAAAAAGCAGTAAATGTGCAAAAAGTTGGAGGACCAGCGAAACGACCGCTCATCGTGACGTCACTCCGCGTGTAAACACGGGTCCGTTCTGCAGTCCACAAATAGATTTTTTTCGAGTATTTTGGACTTTATTCTTGTTTCCGCTGGAGTGTAGTAGTTAAATTGCGACCAAATCTAATAATTCGTATTATTCGCGTCGTAAAATAGTGTTTTCACTACGGTGTTTATATACGGTGTGACGTCAGAGGGCGTTTTGGCGCCAATTCCTTGCGTTTCAATTTCAAATGACTTTTTTTGCTTGAATGCTTTTAATTTTTTTTTAATATGAACCTAAGATTTATAGACATATAATCTCTCATTTAGCCAGTTTAGTCAGTAAGTCACAATTTTTTTTGAAGAAATTCATACTGGACAACTATACTCTTGTAATAGTGAATTAATCTTCGAATAGGAAATGATACAAATATATTAGCGTTATTTTAATAAAACTCATAATAAAATAAATAAAATAAAATTAGAAAGAAAGGTTAAGAAATGGGACGAACCAGGGCCGAACAAGCGGTGTATCTTTTAAAATGTCTATGGTTAGCTGAGGTTGGGTTAGATTCAATAGTATTAAATATGAGCAGAGCGTAAGTATTATACAGTAGTGAAGTTCTTGATCGGTCTCTTTTATCGTTCATCAAACATTTTGGGGACCTTAAACGCTAAAAGATTATTATTTAAGAGTAATTAACCTGGGCCGGGTTTCCCCAAAGTTGTAAACTTCTTTTATTAGAATAATTCTATTAATAATAAAACTAGGATTTAAACGTTCTTACCATACATAATATTTATTATTTAAAAAAACTGTCTAAATAATAATTATTTTTAAACAAAATGAAAAAACGTTGAACAATACTTTGACAAAAATACCTAACAAAAAATACATTTCGATGTAATAAAATGTTATCTTCTCTTTAGCATGCTTGTAACGAAATTTTTGTAATAGAAAATAAAGGAACATGAATATTGTTTTTATTTTATAACACTTCAGGAGATTTCAATCAGTTGATTAAAGTCGTGACTTCAATAATTAATTTATAATTTAAAAAATTGTGGATAAAAATTTAGGAAACAAATAAAATCAATGTCTATATTCAAAGACATATTTATTTATAAAACTGAGACTTTTATATCCTTCTGACAGGATAAAAAGACATTAATTTAATTTTTTCTTAATGCTTATTGCAATAAATATTCAAATTTAACTAACTATTCACTACAGTGTTAACCTTTTGGGGCGAGGTTTATTAAGGGTGTAATTCAATGTCGGTACGGGTATTTGCTTTCGAAGTAGTTGTTTCCTCTAATTCCCCGCTAGTATTATTATTAGGAATTTAACTACTTTGCACAAAAGTAAGTCTGTTAAAATATCTTTCTAACCCACATACAAACTCGGTAAAAAATACTTTTAACATTTGTAACGCCAAATAATTATAATAGTTAAAAGAATATTTCACTTGAAAATTATTTTGTTGAAACCAATTAGATTTTAGTTAATTAAATCAAGCTTTTAGTGTTTGCAAATTATTTAATTAAAATGAAGTTCATCGGAGGAAATGTTTATTGGTCACGTGTTAAAGTTCCTTCACGAATTTGTTGATTCCTTTCGGTCGAATCTCAATACTATTAACCTCACTTAACCAATCTAAATATAATCCAATGCTAATCGGTGCAATAACCGTTCTCTACGTGCGACTGTATAATCTTTACTGGCCATAAACTTAATATTTAATGTGCATCGATATTTCGTACTTCAATACATCGTAATTATTGGTTGTGGAGTGCGCATAAAATTAACGACACTCGTTACATACGACTAACTAGGAGACGTATAATCGCTATAGTTTCGCCTCATTGGTAAATCTGTTGAGAAATTGATTTGTAAGTATATCAGATTTATATTGGGGAATTAGGAGAAACAAGTACTTCGAGGGCTCGTACCCCTACTGACATTGATCTACACCCCTAATTTCCCCACCCCTACGTTTATTCTCCTGTAATAATTTTTAAGTGAAATGCACTCATAGGTGCAAATTTAATAACGTCCCTACACTTAATTTCTCCCTTTTTTAAGTGGCCACGCCCACTTCCCTCAAAACGGAATTTATAAACGTCACTAACCCTAGAATCGTCTTAGAAATGTAGGAAAATTGTAGTGGCCATTAATGGACCCTTAAATTTGTGTAGTGTCACACCATAACCTATATTTCCAATTATAATATATATTTTATATGAAACTATTGGTGAAAATATATTTCACCAATAGTTAATCTATGCGCTGTACAATACAAAACATGCCAAGCGTGGATTATAAATTAGGTTGTCAGCGTACAAGTATGGAACAGGTGAATAGTAGTGAACAAAAAGACAAAACTATATAGAGCTCTCTTCAATTTACGGTGTTGCTACAAGTTTCTTCCCTACAATTTTAGGAGGACGATTTATGCATTTTAAAATACCATATTGTAGGATTAGTGTGGCTTACCCTACACTCTTATAGGAAAATTGTAGTGTAGGAGGATTGTTGGGTAGGGGCGTTTATAAATTTACCCCTTAGCCCCGAAAATTTAATATAGACGGGAGCACAGTTAATTATCAAACAACTAGTCCTCAGAAAATTTGTTTGACTCAAATTCTACTCAAACTTTGAAAGTTAAATCTTCGAAAGAGTGAATATTTGTGTTTAAATAAGCTTTGCTCGATAATAGGGCGCTGCTAAGTTTTTTCACGTAGTTGTAACCCTTCGGAAGCTATAACCAATGACCTTCCTTGTTTGGCCACCCTGTACAATTGATCTAAAAATTCCTTCTCCTAATTGACATCGCTTCCGAGTGTAATTACTTAGAACGATCTCGTAATGCGGAAATTGCATAGATCCGCCCCCCGCGGCGAGAATGATTATCTTCGATCGTGTTTACAGAAATTTCAGATCTCCAAATGAACCGAAGTAATAACCGCCAGCAGAGGATCCATTAGCAGCGCTAATAGTCCGGGCTCGGAAAACTTTCACGTCTATAATCATAATAACCTAACCTAAACGGTCCCCGTTTACAGGAGGCCTATGCCGGCTAATTACAGCCAACCCGGATAAGAAATTAATAGATCGATCCGGATACGTGATTTAATTAGATTTTGACATTATTTGCTGCACATTAAGGATTGTGAAGCGCAATGGAGCTCCGCAACTAACGAGGGTTTTAGTTGGTTAATTATGCAGGCTTCAAAGTTTCTAACACACACTCATACACACTTGCATAAATACAGTTTTGCGGTATTTCTTCCTTATAAATACATATACTAAAAAGCGTTGTGGAGTTGTGGAAACGTGAATAAATTTCTGACGTTAAAATAACGCGAGGAAGCCTAGCTATGGCTTGGAAAATGAGATCCAGGAAATATCTGGAAATAAAGATATCGAGTAAAAATAATATTATCTTTCAAAGCTCATTATTGCAGTTTCTTACGTTTTTGTCAAACAGTACTCCAAAAATTGTTTGGAAATGAATATCTAACACATTTTCCACACCCTTTTGGTCGGTATCCGGTTTCCGAAAACAAATTTACCTTGTATGCATTTCCCCAAAGCTTAAGTGTTTTTGTACTTCTTACGTTTTTACTGTAAGTAAATAAGTATAGTATAGTATAAGTATAAATAAGTAAGTACTGTTGAAGTAAATAATCGTATAATTCCTGTTTTAAATTTAAAACAATCATTTATTTCAATTGCCAATAGTACTTGTTTACCAAAACTTTATTTTTGTACATGTCAACTCAAAATTTATTTTTTTTTTATTGGTACGCTATTTTGCCTATTTCAAACATGCTGTGGCGTACGTAAATCGAGTTTTTTCGCACGCGCGTTTTTTAAAGTCGCCATGGAAACGTATCAACCACGGCCAAATCAACCAATAACAGAACGTTTTTGGCCGTAGCGGGACGAGCCGATTGGTGGCACGACGGGCGACGGGCCGTCACGAAGCGTCACGAGTGTCATTCAAATTAATGATATTGGGTATGCATTTGGTTTTGGTATAAAAAATGGTACCAATAAAAAAAAGATAACTGCTCTTTCAAACACTTGCTCTATTTCGAGCACTCCGGCTACTCGCACGTGTTTGAAAGAGCTTAATATCCACTCATACGTTAATATACTATTATTACAATTAATACCATTTACACCTATAATATACCTTAAAATGTCTTTAGGAGGGGACACTTCAGACATTTTTGCACCGTACAGTACACTGAAATGATAAAAAATGGTTCGAACTCAAATTCTAGACGAAACAATTAACATGGGCCAGAGATAATTGAAGAAAGAATTTATAACAATTTATAATGACCTTTTGGTCTTGTAATAGTAGGGAAATTTAAAAAAAATAGTAAATAACAGTTTTTGGCATGAAATAGAACATTCTTAGATATTGTGAAGTGAAGAAGTGAAGCATTTTTTCGATAAAGTTCGATAAAAGACATCACTAGTAACTTTTTAGGCCGTGAGGTCTTGTCATTTCCTAGATATTCAAGTTCAAACTAACAAATTCAACAAATCACAACCTTGTTACTCTTCCAACGTCGAAATTACATGAAAGTATATAAGAAATAACGCAATAACTCAATATAACCGTTTAGTAGGGTAATGTGTTGTTTCCGAAAAACAGTCTTCTAAAAATTTCAAATAAATCCATGTTATTAGAAGTTTCAATTTTTTTTTCCGAGAAAAACACATTGCCCTAACGAATGGCTATGTTGGATGATTGGGTTATTTCTATATCGATATCTATATCTTCGTTTATTATTTACTTCTACTCTTAAAATATTGATTCAATAGATATTATACTTTCGACTATGTAGTAATCACATCATTTTTTTGGAAAATCTTAAGCTGATCATGAAAAAAAATAAACGTAACTACAACTCAAATATCTTTATTAAACCATACTAAATATTATCTGGCAGAAAATAAGCTAATATATCTGAAGTAACTTAAACGCGTATCATATTCGTCCTTACATTTGGAGACAGTTTTGCATATAACCTTTTCCTTCGTAATTAAAAAATTACCGCAGTTTTATATTGTATTTTGGTAGCCATACAGTACTTGATTAATATTGTCAGACCTCACGGCGGGATCATAAGGCACATCCAATAACGCTTTCACCATATGTCACGCTCAGGGATGTGATTGAGTGTGTGCTAAGGGGTAACTCAGGGCGGAGAACAAAAATTTGTTAGAAAAGAGGTGCTTTTCTATTTTTCTCCAATACAAATATGGAAACGATTCACGACAAATTTACGCCATTAAAAGAACATTTGGGGAAGAGAATAATTAATTTAAATAGAAGTTGAACAATCAAAAAAACAAAAGGAATGACTTGGTTACAATAACTGGTTAAGGGTAACTTAATTTAGCCGGGAGGAACAAGAAACGCTTAAACTTAGAAGAGTATCAATCACCAGCGTAACTGTGTCGAACTCGACCGACGACTGATCGATCCCCTTTTGAGCCGCTGCGCTTATATTTTTGGTGTTTCGGCGTCTTGCGTTTATTTTACTATTCTAGTTTTTGTGACCGATGAGTTGTAATATTGTTGTCGCCGACACGCTTGTTCTTGAAAGTAACTACGGTAATTATTAATCGGGCCGATATTATCGCAATCCCGGGACATGCCACTATATATTTTTTCACGCTGTCGCTATCGTAAATAGCTCTTATATGCATATATACGTGGCATGAAAATGGCACATAACATTCGTGTATTATTTTTTCTTGACGACGGAATGTAAATACTGTCATTTACATTCCTAGGAAGATCAAAAGAGTAAATCAAGTTGATTTATCCCTAGTTACGCATATGTCAGACTGACATATGTTAGTCTGACGTATGTCAGTCAACTTATGTCAGAGTCAAACATTTCATTTTTTGGGGAATTATGAGGAAATTTTCAATGGCAGCGTGAAAAATCTAATAAGCCACACGCCACACGGAATGTATCGACTGTTAACATCCTCGGCAAGTGACAAGCCTCGGCTTCGCCTCGGCTCGTACACACTTGCCTCGAATGGTAAAACGTCTTTACATTGCTTGTGGTTTAAATAACTATTATTTCAAAAATTTTCTCCCATCCGTTTTTGTACTAGAGATCTTTGAAATCAAGGGTCAATGAATCTGACCTAACCGCCAATCGTGTAAAATTCGCTTTTATAGCGATTGTATGACTTGGTTACGACTCTTCTTGCAACTTTAAAATTTCCCGTTTTAAAATTCAACGCAAACGTGGTAAGTTCCCAACCAACCTCTCTCAGAGTTAAGGGCGTCTCTGAGAAGGGCCGGCGACCGAACAAAGCCGAGCAATAAACTCGCACAATAACCCTATTTAGTAATGAATAAGAGCTGCGGTGAATTATAGAAACTCCGCAACATAATACACGTATTATACACTACACGAGCGGGGTTTTCCTTCTTCGCCTTTTATTTTTCAAGAGAGGAATAGAGAGTGAGTTACGCATTCTCTGGCGGAATGAAAAATATACTTCGGTTTCGTCGAAAAAATAGGCTAAATGTTCTATTAAACCTGCTTTCTCTAAAAAATGATAATATTCACGCATATCGATAATTATAATTACGTTAATTAAACGTTAACAATAAAATGAGACTAGATAGTTTCATATTAAACAACGATTAGAGGACTCGATTCTCCGGACAGCTAATAATACGCCTGAAAGGACGCCTGACGTTTATCATGGGCGAGGTCGAAACGAACGCCGAAGCGCAACAAAGGCCGGTTATCAATTTTATTATGAATCGATACCGGTTATCTTAACTCCAATGATAGTGGTCAAAAGAGACCAAATTTTTATTGACTTAATCGAATTTGGGAATTGGTTTGTTACAACTTTAAATCACCGACATGCAGTCTTTTTATTAATGAGCATGACGCGATTACCAATATGAAAAGTTTTTCCATTAATATGTATAACGTGTACTGTTCTTAAAAGTTTTTTTTCAACGTGTTGCCGCACTTGCCCCGTTGTCGTAATTGTAATTGCCCGTAGAGATAATCTAGAAACGATCTGGTCCAAAATCTGTTGTTATTTTGTTCATTTTATAGATTTTCTTCCACTGATGCACACCTGCGCATACGCAGTGCTTCGTGACCCCCCCCCCCACATCCCTAGGGGATTTGTTACCTGGTTGCAACAAATTGTTTAGAGTTGTCTCCTGGGACAGCTAAAGACAATAGCTATAATTTAATATTTCAAAAAAGGTTGTCAAGATTATCAGCCGTTTCTCTAACCTATCCTAAAACCAAATACATCAGGACAGTTATCTAGGACGTACGTTCGCATACTTAGACCGTCGGTCGCAGATAGGCCTTCTCAAATATTTTAATTAGATCTCGGAAGTAATTAAAACTCCAATTCGGATGAGCCGCGGGAAATTTAGCGATAAGATTTATTAAAGGATTACTTTTAAAATTCTTGTCGGAATGGAGGGATTTGCATTGTTTCGGAAGTTTTCGCGGTCACAAGTTAATATGATGTCAATTAAGCGAGAGAGAAAGTGGGAGCCCACTCCGGGATATAAAATGTTAATTAACTTTTTGCATCTCAAAGGTCAGACGAGGACGTAATTATGATGAGCTACTAGTTGAGGGTCAAATGTTGTCTTACATTAATTAAACGGATACGTGAGAGGAAATTTCCATAACTTAGGGTTGAGCAAATTTGTTTATTATTATTTCACTGTTGAAGTTGGTATTAGGTTGGATACATTTTTTACAAATAATCTTTCAAGCTTTCTTAAAAGTAAAACAGAAATCGGGAAATTTGAGGACTTTCAAACGAAATCCAAAAATTTTCCGTTTAACTACTTTTTCAAATTTAACGTGGAAACCCACTGATTTTATTAAATTGAAGAAAAAAAATGTATGCATTTAAACGAGTAGTTGGGAAAAGTAATGATCCTATTTTAAAGAATTATATTTCACTGCTGTACAAAATGTTTGAATTTTGGAATAGTGGACCAAATCTCGTTTTTTTTTTAAATTTTCAGAATTCTAATATATTCACTCAGTTTAAATTTTTTTAAATATTTTACAAAAACCTCAATGTTGGTGAAAGTGCATACGATTAAGTTTCCTTTAGAGACTTGCGAAGGTTAGATTTACCAAGCCACAGAGTTTCAGGGATATGAGATTTGATCTTACCTCAACCGACAGTTTGTAATTTTTTTCCTGCAATGCCCAGTTGTTTATTGGATTTTTTTAGAGACATAATTATATAAAATATTACCTTATCTCTTAGAACTGATATAATTTTCGGATTCTCCTAATATCATAAATATTAGTGATAAACTTCAGATTATGTGAAATTTTACTATTGGTTACGTAGAATTTCATTATTAGACTGACGAAATTTTAGTTTATGGGCTCAGGAGTTTCAAAAGTTTCAGAAGTCTAATCTTTTGTTTTGCGTCTAATGAGATTTTACCACTGGCAATAAATTCGTAAAATAATTATTATGAACTATTTTTTTGGTGAAAAAATTCGCACGATTGAAGTCATCCTTAAGTCATCAGTGAAACTTCCTCAATAACTGTCGAAGTGTCGCTTCGCCAACACACATAGTTTAGCAATAGCATCAGAGAACTATCTTAATCAGTATTTAGATTTTTTCCATATACCAAATTTTGCTCAACTGCTTACTGGAATTCTGGACGAGGTTTCGGTTCTTTAATTAATAGAGTTTTTAGGAATGGCCTTATGTAGGTCAGTTCGACTCGCCTGTTTCCATACGCTTGTAATTTGTTTACTAAAATTTCGTGTCTTGCAGTGCCAAAAGAAAACATCTGCATATCTAATAATCCGTCAGTTTTGTTATGTTTGGAACAGCTGCTTAAAAGTCATTAATCAAACATTTTTCAACTTAACGTTGTTAGAGCCCTTTAACTCGGTAAAGAGTAGTTATGTGAAGTATTTACATCATCTCGATCCCACCTACTCGCTCCCATCTACAGCGTAAGCAAATTAAAAATACCATAAGTCCCTAAGGCAATTATAAATGTTTTCAGCAGATTCTAATTACACGGTTGTAACGGTTTATTACCGTTTTGCTATCGCCTCCGATAAATCTGAGGATGGCAAGTTTCCAGAAACACGCCCGAAGGAGGAGGAAGAGGAGGGGAGATTATATCCCAAGTTTTCAGATATGAACTGCATTGTATATAGTTCTCTTCGCTTTTTAATTCAAGGATTCATTCTGCTTATCCAGGCAATACGGAGTTTTTGAGTAACGTTCTTTTAATGAGAAATACGAAAAGGGTAATCTTAAAATTATGTGACAAACATATCCCACCAAGTGTATACAGTCTACAAGTAAGGAATATTAATTGACTGTATTTCTAATTAGTTTCTGGCGAGTCTCTCCATTTTTCATTTTTTTTTTATTTCGGTCATCCTAGCTCTCTTTAAGCTCATTCGACATTTTGGCGTTCAACGTTGAACATTCCCGCGATATTGCACATTCGCCAATATAAGTTATGAGCAGATACTAAACCGACTTGACCCCGAATGCTTGCATTCATCTTGTTCATCATAGCGACATCCATTACTTTTAAGTCCCAACTCATTAAATCGTTGAAACGTAAAGTTTAATGTGGAAACCATACATTCTGGATGAAATTTCTAACTTGATAAAATTTTTCGTTGCCTACAAAATCCTTCTAAGAATTCCGGTTTCCGAAACATAAACGGGGTAAACGTATAGGTCGTGAAATTCTAGTCGTTTCGTTTTATGCACGTACTGTAAAATTCATTTCTATTAAAGATCTCAGAGATAAGAGGCTGTTATGGGATACGTGCAAAAACGGTAAAAGTACGTGTACGTGAGTCGAAACGGGAAAAATAATAATACCCGTTATGTAAAAATTTTACAACCTTACCTAGTGTTCCGCATATCATCAAGTATGTTTATTTAATGTTCATAACTGATAGGTTGTTATTTTGAAATATCCAAAATATTATTATTTTTTGTAACTACTCTGAAATCCTGAAAGTACAACTTTTAAAAACTCACCCAGATTTGCTATTTTTTTATCGCCTATTTATCGCCAATGTCCAAATTGGAATATGACTATTTTACTTAGCTTACTACGTCTGAAATATTATATCCAAAAATTCTTTTTTTGAGTAAAAAATTGATAGATTTCATAACCGAAACAACCCACCAATAGAAAATCAAACGTGATTGTTCCTTTAAATTGTAGGTATATGGAATACATGTTGAAAGTTAGAGTACTAAATTCATTGAGGTGTTTCACTTCAGCTTGAAACTTGTAAAGTAGCGTGTGCTTCTTCCTCAGATTCATACATTTCAAATAACTTTTCTACTCCATTAATCCAGCGTCTATATGCGTCTTGTAGAAACTGTAATTAGTTATCGTGTGGTATTTCTGAAGTATTAATCTGATTAATTTCATTTTTTACAAATTTTTGAAACTGCTAATCGCAAAATCTCGTCACAGCCAAAACTGAACGGCATACTTCGGAAATTCTCCGAATCCATAAACTTAATGTCAGTGTATTAACGAAGCTCTAATAGAGTTGGTCTTCATACCATTTAGGCTTTGCGCTAGTGGATTGAAGAATCTACAGTCTCTAAAGAAAACTCCAGTTAGTCGTCGTTAGAAATGTTATAGTCGCGTCAACCCTTGCGGAAATGGGTATCATGCTGGGAAAGTGGTGCAAAAGGTCGGATCGGGATGCGGTTTTCTGCATTCTCTTCCAAAACGATTATCTCGGAATGTGCCTGGGTAGAATTTCCCCGGGGACCGAAAATTGCATCGCTGCAGGCCAAAGTGCACGCGAAAAATGCATTATCTGGGAGGCCTCTTGGAAGATTTTCAAATTTGATAAATAAGGGTCAGAACTCGTCCGGATCGGGTACTCGGGGGTTTTCGAGGCCGCTGATCACGAATATAATGTTCAAATTGACCTCAGAACACCTGGTGCACCAGAACCTGACCCTAAACGTCATGTCCGGGAGTTTTCCTGACACAATCAAAGAAGGTCAATCAAAAATCATTTTGGGGGGTTTTTTGGCCCGCTGAATCCAAATCTGGCATCGGCGAGCACCCCACTGGCACCTGGTGCACCGAAACCCGGGCTAGAACGTCGTCTCCGAGAGTTTTCTTGAGAAGACTGCCAAAAACCACCCGAAAATCATAAGAGGGCAGTTGTGTGGGGCGGTGGTCCCGAATTTCACGTCGAAAACCACTCCCCGAACACCTGGTGCACCAGAACCTGACCCTAAACGTCATCTCCGTGAGTTTTCCTGACACAATCAAAGAAGGTCAACCAAAAATAATTTCGGGGGGCTTTTTTGGCCCGCTGAATCCAAATTTGGCATCGGCGAGCACCCCACTGGCACCTGGTGCACCGAAACCCGGGCTAGAACGTCATCTCCGAGAGTTTTCTTGAGAAGACTGCCAAAAACCACCCAAAAATCATAAGAGGGCGGTTGTGTGGGGCGGTGGTTCCGAATTTCACGTCCAAACCAACCTTCTCGACCCCTGCCGCGCTGGGATTTTTATCTTTACATCCTGTTTAATTATTGATTCTACTTACATAATGCGAGGAGGAGAGAAATTAATGTAGAGTAAATAAAGAAGTCAATATATATACAATTTCGGATTAAAAACTTTTTATTTAATTCAGATCAAATTCAACCCAACTCAAACTTTCTCTCCCTCATAAATTAATAACATCAATGTTTATATACGTTGCTGAATATCAACTCCATCATCAAATGACCCATCAGAATTCTTCTAATTTTCTTCCTCAACAACTGACATATTCTCAGGTCAGGTTCTGGTGCACCAGGTGTTCGGGGAGTGGTTTTCGACGTGAAATTCGGGACCACCGCCCCACACAACTGCCCTCTTATGATTTTCGGGTGGTTTTTGGCAGTCTTCTCAAGAAAACTCTCGGAGATGACGTTCTAGCCCGGGTTTCGGTGCACCAGGTGCCAGTGGGGTGCTCTCCGATGCCAAATTTGGATTCAGCGGGCCAAAGTAGCCCCCCGAAATTATTTTTGGTTGACCTTCTTTGATTGTGTCAGGAAAACTCCCGGAGATGACGTTTAGGGTCAGGTTCTGGTGCACCAGGTGTTCGGAGGTCAATTTGGACATTATATTCGTGATCAGCGGCCTCGAAAACCCCCGAGTACCCGATCCGGGCGAGTTCTGACCCTTATTTATCAAATTTGAAAATCTTCCAAGAGGCCTCCCAGATAATGCATTTTTCGCGTGCACTTTGGCCTGCAGCGATGCAATTTTCGGTCCCCGGGGAAATTCTACCCAGGCACATTCCGAGATAATCGTTTTGGAAGAGAATGCAGAAAACCGCATCCCGATCCGACCTTTTGCCCCACTTTCCCAGGGGTTCGCAAGGGTTGACGCGACTATTACCCAAATTGAAGTTTTAGTAAATTCTTTATAAATTTTTGAAACCGTGATTATAGTAAAATCTCGGCAGACCTAAAACAGAATATCGGACTATAGTAACTCTTTAAATCAATGATCTAAAACTTCGTCAGTATGTTAATGAAAATTGTAACAAGAACAATTTGTAACAAAATTTACATGTAGAATTTCATAAATTTTAAGTTCCAATGAGTTTATTACAAATTTATGAAATTAGCTAATCGGGAAGTTGCATCAATATTAAGATTATATCTCTTGAGAGAATATTTTAGAAATCGTTTTAAGCCAATAACTAAAAACGCCGTCTGTCTTTTAAAGAAACTTCAATGAATAACTGGATATAGTATTATCTTAAGACCGAATTTCAGAAATACAATTGAATGCATTTGCTGTGTTTTGTTGGAATAATTCTTTATATCTGAAACTCTGCGTTTGTGATTTGTGAAACTGAAACTTTGTCAATCTGTACAATTATCAGTCGTCGTGCAAAGCCAAAATTGAAGTTTCCGAATTTTTACAATTTTTTGAAACTATGCCTATCACAATTTGTGATTAGACACGAAACTGTAGATCAGACTAAATTCGTTGAGATGATAAATGAAGACTACTGGGGAATTAGGGGAAACAACTACTTCGAGGGCAAATACCCCTATTGACATTGCATTACACCCCCAATTGCTTCGCCCCCAACTGTTAACACCGTAGTGAATATAGAAATATGACCCTCAACCCCGAAACGCGGGTTTAATAGAAGGATGTTGTGATTTGATGAAACAGGAATTTGATGGTTCTGGGTGAGATTTCAACTCATACGAGTATAAGCCTCAATCATAACAGCGTTCCACCAACCCGGTTGTTCAAAGTTTGGAACAGGCGTGCGTAAAGCCAGAGGTTGTGGGTTCAAGTCCCACCCAGGTTTGTCAATTTTTCGGGATTGAGGGTGCAATTTCACTAAATTCGTAGACTAAAACGTCATCAGTATATTAATGAAACTCAATATATAATCTTTACTGAAAATGGAATTTTCAGGGAGTTATAGTATACAAGTTTATTAAATCAAGAGAGTCGGGGAACTTAATGTAATAAGACATTATGGTATTATCACAGAAACTATATTTACTAATAAACTAAAATATAGTGATTATGTCTTAAAAATGACAGTAAATAACTTGACATCTGAATTTCTAAGAAACAATCAAATGCTTTAGTTAAAAAACATCGTTATATGTAAACCGAAATGTTATATCTCTGGAACACTGTCCTTTGGTGAATTGAGACTTTGTCAGTCTCTAAAGAAAACTACAATTAGTCGTCGTTCAAAATTTCATCAAAATTGAAGTTTTAGTAAATTCTTTGCAAACTTTTAAATCCCCATGAATCATGAAATCTGATTAGACAGGAAACACCGGAACAGCGTTTGGAATCTCTGAGCTCATAAACTTCAACTTCGTCGGAATATTAATGAAACTCCTCAGCATCTCTCTCTCTCTCTCTCTCTCTCTCTCTCTCTCCTCTCTCCTCTCTCTCTCTCTCTCTCTCTCTCTCTCTCTCTCTCTCTCTCTCTCTCTCTCTCTCTCTCTCTCTCTCTCTCTCTCTCTCTCTCTCTCTCTCTCACTCACTCACTCTCTATCTCACTCAATAAATGCCAATAAAGAAAACTTGATTTAAAGAAAATAAATTTTCTTTGGAAATACCTTTCTCTCTCATTGAACTGTTGCAGAAACTTTAAAATATTTACAATTTACTGATTAACAACAATAAACGATTGCTTACTATGTAAGAGGACAACTTCATATATAATTGAAGATGTAGTATTTATCAGACAGTAATAATGCTTGAATCTATTTTCCCAGCTCTAAAACTATGATTTAATTAACCGAACGACTCAAGTCCTTTAAGAGACCTAAAGTACATAAGCACTTCTTATCAACAAGGCAGACGCCACCATATCTTGCACTATATCCTGTTACGCGTTACACGACATATACCAGCTACACACCCTATCTGAAAATAGTCAACTCCCTCTCGACTCCCTTAATATATATCTGGTGTGTGTGGAGTCGACCCTTATCTCTCTCTCTCTCTCTCTCTCTCTCTCTCTTTCCCTCTCCTTGGAGTTTCCCCGTTCCGGAGTCGATCTTATTACGGAACGCGCGAGTATCGCAGATATTTAGCCGGGAATGCTTTTCGGCAGTCATGTTGCGAAATTGGATCTCGACAAGTAGCGAGATAATAGTGCATTACGCCACGGGCGAAGTAACGACGGTGATTACCAACCGAGCAGGAGGAGATTGAATATAAGTTTGGTTTGGTTAGGAGTGATGAACTTGATCTAATCCATAATTCGTCGACACCCATTGAGATATCTATCACCGATATCGGCTGGCGTATGATTAGGAAAAACTAGAAGATTCTTGGAAAATTCCGAAAATTTACAAAATGCATTTTTTTACCATGTTACTATCGCCCCAACCAATCACAATAATCAATACTAATCTCTCTGACCTGATCACGACAGTACTTAGAGAAGGATCCTACCCGACCATGAATATGGAATCCCTTAATACAAAACCAGCTAATGGAATTGCTTGTCCTCCAAATATCGTTCCAAATCAAATCAATTTAAAAAAGGGGATTTGATTGTGATTTTGTAACGAAGCCGATTTTCGAGAGTCGAGGGTAGACCACCCCACTATACAGTTAAACGCGAAATCAAACCTATCTCGGATAGATGGCGGCCGATAAGGCACCATTCGATCTACCATCGTTTAAACATCAAGACTAAATTTATATAAGCCACTCGCCCCCTCCAACTGTCGTGTACCTGAGTTAATCCAAGGTCAGAACCAATACTTGTCTGTGGCAAGCCGTACGTTATCCGTATTTTTCCGTTGCGATTGATATCCGTTTTCCGTTCTACCGACCGATATGTGTAATTGTGTACGTTACCGACCGTAGATCTAGACCGACCGAACTATCCGTTATCTGTTACGTAATTGTCCCTAAACTGTGCTTGTCACCGCCGTTAATTTTAAGACCGCCGAATTCTTTATGTAACTGTGAACGTACCGCCGATATCCGTCAACTGTGATCGTCACCGCCGTTAATTTTAAGGCCGCCGAATTCTTTGTTATATGTATCTGTGATCGTTCCGCCGTTATATGTTATGTAATTGTCCGTTACCGATCGATATATGTGACTGATCTGTAGCACCGTGAAAATGTCCGTCTCTCCGAACCGCTATGAGTTAATTTTTCCCTCGTCGTGTTAGGGAAAAATTAATTCACCACAATCTTCCGCTCGCTCTCTCGCTCTTGCTCACTCATAATGTAAAAAGGCCGTTTTACCGAATATTAGACAGTGCACGTTTTCCTATCGTCTCCGTATTTAACTATTTCTCTTTCATTGTGAAATTGTTAGGATAATTTTCCGTTTTCGCATTTTCAGTATTAAGAGGGTTTTTCATTTTTTCAGATCTCAACCGTTTGCAAAGTATTTTACTTTCCTCCTTTTCGCTTAGTTAAACATTTTTGAATCTCTCCGATTTCATTTAGAATAAATTTTATTTCTCTCCTACTGTGATAATATTAATATTTTCGTATTTGTGTGTTCCTTTTCGAGATACATAAATAATTGTAAATAAGTTTTTGTATTTCTCCGGTCTCCGTTCGACGACCTAGCAGGTGTTAGTCGTACGAATTGTTTTCACTGTTTGGGAATAAATTAATTTAGGATTTTCTAGTTTTGAGTGTGTGTTTCATTTCTACAGACAACCCTGGTATTCTCCTGAGTTCGTAAAATTACCCAGGCGTATTCCCGAGGGAGAAAACCCTTAAAAATCTGGCGCCCGAGCAAAACCGTAAAACCGGCTCTTAAAAACCCTTTACCGAACTCCCGAATTCCGTCCCCGCGCCAAATCTCCCAAATAACCGCACAACGCGCGTTACAATTTGATTTGATATCGTTCCATAGCAAATCAATTTAAAAAAGGGAATTTGTAATGAAACCACACTAATACCTGGAGTAGCCCTCCAAAGTAGTGTCCTCGATCCAATATCACGAATCCCACCGAGAAAAGTGAGTGAATGGAATCAACAACATGACAAGAAAACTTTTACAAATTTATCAAATCAACTAAAAGCCCCTTTACACTATTTGATTTTCTGTTTGATTTCTTACTGAATTAAAAACGTTTGACTAACTCAAATGTCCATTTCTATTTTAGCCTTTACACTTGAGTTTTAGATTTGACAATAATCGTTTGTTCTGTGAACTGATTGTCATTGAACATGAAAAGTTTTGTGTTCTGTGTCAGTGCTAAATGTTGACATGTGTCTGTTGTATAAAGGTTATATTTTTACAAATTCGTGTTTATTTGTTAAATGAATTGATTTGTGATATGATTATTGCATGTAATGGAAAATACCGACGAAATTTTATACATGGGGTTATTCGTTTTAGCTACGGGACTATTTCAAATTTATAATAAAAAATTAAAGGCCAAAAGAAAAAGGAACAAAAAATTGTGGTCAAGAAAATGGTTAGTGCGTCGTAATGAGGGTTTGGGACTATCTAATTTAGTTTTGAATGAGTTAAAAATTGAAGATCCATGTGGTTTTAAAAATTTTACGAGGATGACTATCTCCACATTTGAAGAGTTAATGACAACAGTTGGTCCATACCTTACAAAACAAAATACTGTTCTCCGGGAATGTATCTCTGCAGAAGCAAGGTAAAATTTCTACATATATATTTTTGTATTATTATTATTATAGTACGTTTTTTAAAGGTTGTTGATTGCATTACGGTTCCTTGCAACAGGTGAGACCTACCAAAACTTGAGTTACAGTTTCAGAGTGTCAGTTCCAGCACTATCTTTGTTGATTCCTGAAACTATTGAAGTTTTATATCGCGGTTTAAAGAAACAATACTTAACTGTATGTATGCAATATGCATTTTAGGAGTGTAATTATTAGTGTTTATAATATTGAAGTTTTTTAGACACCAACTACCACAGAAGCATGGAAAAAAATTGCCTATGGTTTTGAAAAGTTATGGAATTTTCCGTTTTGCTTGGGTGCTCTAGGTTTGTATATGTTTTTACGTTAACTGATTAATTAAACATCCACTTATAGATGGGAAGCATATCGCATTTCGAGCAAAGAAGTCAGATGGGTCTTTCTACTTTAATTATAAGGGTTTCCACAGTATCGTATTGATGGCATTGACAGATGCAGAATACAACTTTATATATGTTGATGTTGGGTGTAACGGACGAATCAGTGACGGAGGAGTGTATAGAAACTCCTCTTTAAGTACAGCAATTGAAGAAAATTTACTCAATTTTCCTAAAGATGAATTTTTACCAAACACACAAATAAAAGTTCCCTACGTTATAGTAGCGGATGATGCTTTTAAAGCCAGCAAAAGAATTTTAAAACCTTGGGGTCAAAGATCATCTACTAAACAAAAGATATTTAATTATAGATTAAGTAGGGCCAGAAGGGTTGTTGAAAATGCTTTTGGCATACTTGCTAATAGATTTCAGATTCTGCAAAAAGAAATAAATTTATCTGTTGAAAAAGTCGAATCAATTACTTTTGTTTGCTGTACATTACACAATTTTATAAAATGTAAAGATGGTAAAAATTATTTAAATGGAATTGATGTTGAAAATATGTCGTCTGCAGACATAACAAGAGGTGACTGGAGAAACAGTGTTTATATGACAAATTTAGAACGCAGCAAAGCGAATAGGTCATCTGATGAAGCAATAACTGTAAGAAATTTATTTACTGATTACTTTAATGAAATAGGATCTGTTCCTTGGCAAGAAAATGCGGTTAAAAAATTTAACTTTTAATAAAAATATTTTATTTTGTTTGTAAAAATTTGGGAAAATAAATAAAAATGTATCATACTTATTGTTTTATTTGACATTCTCTTTTTTCTTCCAACCATTTTTTTTTTGTATTTATACAATATCATTATAATTTCATTTTTCATATCTAACACCAAACTTTCATTCTCAATATCTTCTAATTCTTTTGCAATTAAATTTGCAAATTCAGTTTCTTTATAATGGACTGAATTTGACTGGTTCGTTAATTTTTCCTGAATTAGTTTCATAGTATTGGTCATTGTTTCCTCCAATTTTACGGGACTCTGCGGCCTCGAACCTTTAGTAGATGGGGGTCTACTATTAATTCTTGAACTTGGCTTGCTGGTTGTAGGCGTTGTTGACACTAATGGGAGGTAGCCGTCCTGACTGATTTCATGTTCCAAAATAATTATATTTTCACTTTCAACGAACTGAAACAAAAACAGGTTAATATATGTAGTTACTTATGCATTAATTTCATTGTTTACCTCATCAGTGGGCATGTCACCTTCAATAATCAAATTATCTTTTCCTTTTCTCACTTTCATGTGGGGTATGAGAAATGCAGCTTCTTCAAACCACCATAATGTGGGTTCATAAATATCATCCCTTCCGGTTCCGCTCTTTTTAGATTCCTTAATTTTTTGCAATTCATGCGATAATTGCGAACGCATATTATTAATTTTACATTTGATATCTTCAATACTGATGGACGCATGGAACTGTTTCATGTGCTCTTCTATTTTACTTAATGCATCGGCGCGAGCATGCTTATTAGAGTAGAATGTGTTCTGCGGCATATACAAGCACTCGTAAGTGGAATAGCATTGCAAAAGTTCACTAATTATAGTTTTTGTCCAAATTAATACCTAGAAAATATTTGAAATTGAAATAAAACATTTTGCGGTTATAACCTTGGACAACTTACATGTTTTCTTTTTCTCGGGACTTCTTCTATTTCTTTTTGTGACGCCATAATTTTTAAAAACAACTAGAGCACTCCAAAAATTCACACACGTAAAAAATATAACCCCAAAAGTAATAAACACCTGTTTCACAATATCACAAAACACAAAATACCACAAAACAAGAACAGCGATTTGAAAGAAATTTGAAATTTGCGCATGCGCAAGCGCAGATCTCGAGTGTAAAATCAAATGAAAATAGATACGGTTTGATTTCAGAAACTCAAAACAGAAGTCAAATCATTTATCAAACGGAACCAGACAAACAGAAAATCGTATAGTGTAAATATTCACATATATTTAATTTGTCAAATCAAACCAAAACTCGGATGGAAAATCAGATAGTGTAAAGGGACTATAACGTGTACAAATATAAAAGGTAACTTAACCAACCCATAATCTTACAGAAACTAACGAGTTTTGGTAGATTTATATCTAGTATTGCATTCGTTAACGAAGTAGAAAAAATAGGAATAAAAATGCGGTTTTCAGTTTTTTGGTATCTAGAGATCATACCTAATCATTTCCCAAAAATTTATATATATATGTATATATATATATATATGTATATAAATATATATGTATATATATATATATATATATATATATATATATATATATATATATATATATCGGATATAACGAAATTTGTCGGCAGGCTACAGGTCGCATTTTTTAAAGAATCACAACGAAATTTGGTACAAAAATCAGTTGGCCGAAAATCTCGGTCGAGTTCGTTAATGGGCCAAATCGGTCTAGCGGTTTCAAAATGGCGGCTTGTTATTTTCAAAAAAAAATCAAAAAACTTTTATTTCGCGTCTGAGAGAAATATGTTACTTGAGTTTTTTGTTACACTTATAGAGGCGAACGACTTTTGTATAAAACATTTTTTCGAGAAATGTACAGAAAAAAAGTTATTTTTTTCAAAAATAAATAAAAATAAGAAAAACCTTTATTTCGCGTCTGAGAGAAAAATATTACTAAGTTGTTTTGTTGTTCTTATAGAGGCGAACAACTTTTATATAAAACAATCTGTAGAGAAACGTACAAAAATAAAGTTATTTTTGTTAAGAAAATTAAAAAATAAAAAAAACTTTAATTTCGCGTCTGAGAGAAAAATGTTACTTAGCTTTTTTGTTGCGCTAATAGAGACGAACAACTTTTGTATAAAACATATCTTTGAGAAATGTACAGAGAAAAAGTTATTTGCAAATATTTTAAAATTTTCTCGTTTGTATTTTTTCACACCTCGTATGCATTTTTTTTGACACATCGTGTGTTATGTTACTGTATATCTTACCCATAAATCTACCTTTCAGCCTGGCATGCCATGGGGTTTTTTAATTCGGAATCACAACGTATAACATCCCGTTAACATTAAACCTCATGTTAGTCGCTACGTTGGAACATTAATTACCCGGCCGCGGTCTCTTCCCTTTTCGCCATATTATATCGCGTTCTGAGTGCCGACACGAAAAGCGTTTCAACGCTATGCAAATCGATCCGAGCAATCCATCAAGACGCCACCGCCCGCACATGACTTATTAGAAATTGTTAGTACATACAAAGGTGCACAGTTACCGCAACTATGAACTTCAGAACTCGAAAGATGGAGACGTACGTGCATACTTAGGTCGTGGGGGGTGTGTGTGCACTTCGGCTGATTAATGAGGACAAGCCTGTTGCGGTGCTCTTCAAGTTCGGAGGAAGTTGTAATTGTTTTCCGGGGACTTATCCTCGTGTGCTGATCGAATTGTGGCGAGATGCTTCAAAGGATTTCGTTAATGTGAAGTTAAATGTTGTTTAAACTGAAATTACTTCCCATAACTTGTAAATAGTAAATCTTCTTTGTTAAGGTGGTGGTGTTTTTGGTTTTGTTGTGTCTCATTTGCTGATAATCGACATTTATTTGGATACATTTAAAATAAATGAAGGTCTAGTAATTTATTTTTTGATAAACATATATTCTACTTATTAGTACCCTAATTTATTAGAATACTAACCTTAAACACCAGTTTATTTCCCATTGAGCACTAATTTGTATCGCGTGTCGAATACATACGTATGTAGCGGTCACGTTTTCGATTAGTAATCGAATAGTATTCGATCATTAGTGAGTAGTAGTTTGTCATAGCACATTAGAAATATATTAAGTGAGTAATCCTCCTAGACGGCGCGGCGTCGGCGCTCGACAATAAAATTAACAACGAGCTTTTTACAACCGAAGGTTACAAATTTTGAATTTGTTTTGATATTTCTGCATATCTTGAAGCAAACTTTAGATCATTTGTATTACTAGGTATTTGGTGTGGTGGCTAAGATGATAAGAATTTGAAGTTCCAAAATGGTGCTGTCGTAAAGTTATGAGCTAAAAATTACCTTATTTTTCAATCTCCGTAACTCCAAATGTACTTAACTGCTCTCTAATGTCTATGGTTGCCAATATCAACTCCACTAGCTAAGTATTTTTAAAGTTGTAGTCGTTCAAAATTGAGAAAATACATGCAAAAACAAACAGGTTGTTAAAATACAAGTGTCACAAACTTGAAAGCCTAAATTCACTTCCTTAAGAAAAACGTATTATAAAATGTTCCGCTTCCTTTGATTCTCCCCTTTTAACTATATAACCATAATTTCTAGTAAAGTAACCAACAGTTCTATCTCTAACATTAAATGAATAAACAAGAGGAATGTTCTCTACTCGAGCTGTCTCATTGTGCGATCCATCCGATGTCGTCAGTTACATCTGATTAATTCATGGAGTTTGAATACGCGAGTAGATATCCTTAGGCTGTCAGTGTGCTGTTCCTTCAGTTTGTAACTTTGTTCTCGGCAAAAGGGAGTTTTCCAGATTTCTCATTATTACTGATCATATTGGAGTACACTACAAAAAATCATATTCGCCATCTGGTGCGGAAATTTTCTTGCTGAAGTTATTGAGTGGTATGGTCTCTTGTTTACTTCTATTCCCAAAAACGGTGGGGGTTGCATTTAACCAGTTAAATATGTACTCGTGGGGAGTACAATAATTATAATGAGAACTCCTCATTAAAAGTTCTGCTTTGAAGAGGACACTTAGAAACGTTTCTGTTGTTTCTCATTCAAGCTGATGTGTTGACAATTCCACGTTTGAATCAATATTGACTTAGGCCGAGGGCCGTTGGGAAAGTCGTAATACAAGATGTTTCGAGGGTATTGTTTAGTTTTTATCTTCGTAAATAAAACAATAAACTACGGACAAGATTTCAAGTTCCAAATTGTGGTGAAATCGAAATCGAAAAGGTGAAATGTTTGAAAATCGAATTCTATTTTTAGTGTCTTGAAAGCAGTACACTATGTAAAAAAATACTCTCAAAATAATCCAGTCAACGTAGTCATTTTTTGACGTTTTACGACATTAATTCATAACCGGATGGGAGTGGTCAAATGTTGTAGGCTCTGATTAGTTGATCATGACTATATAGTTTTAAACATTCAAAAAGTGTGCATTAACAAATGGGAGGGGTCCAAACTTAGCAAAAACAAGTTTTTTGATTCTACAAGCCAAAGTATGCATTTTGGCGAGAAAAGTTTCAAACATAAGTTGTAGAGAATTTAAAAACCTACAATTTGAGCTGCAGCACGATTAATTTTGTTAAATATTTATTGCAAAAATGCCAAAAAACCACTTAAAATGGTAATTTTTTGCATATTGATTATTTATTGCAAAAATAATATGATTTAGGTTTTTACTACTTTCAAAGCTAGCTTTTAAAATTCCAAACCTAAGCAGCTTTTATAAAATTCAATTGGTTAATTTGTTGCTGAGATTTTGCTATTTGTTTATCCCAAGACGCATAACGTTCATTGCTGTTACGTCTTTTTGGATAAACATTTCGAGGTGCACAAAGGCTTATTCTCTTCACAAATAGCCAAATTTTCATATCCCGTTAAAAAAATATGATAAAACAATTGTCAACCCCATATTTATCGCTTTAAAAAAGGGGGTGATTTTTTTTATTAACAAATAGACCTGGAGCCATTTTCATAACTTGTACAAATTTCTGAAAAAAACAACAACTTTTTTCGACCATTAAAAGCCGATAGAGATAGGAATCTTGTTTCCCGTAATTAAACACACTTTTGATGTAGAACTTTTTGAAATACATTAAATTAAAAAAGAAATAATTGCAGCGCTGTTTACTGTTATTGAAGTCGTCCTGCATTACGAAGTGGAACAATGTGAAAAAGTGGACTTTCTTCTTCGTCTACGTCGCTTTCAGCTTATTCCGCTACAGTTAATTTTGCAGTAACTCCCAATGCAATATCACCACGTGTTTCCCGATACGTCAGCCGGCATCTTATTATCCTTGCCAAACTAAAACCGTCGTATATCGTTTTTTATCGCACCCTTATCGATCACACGTCGATGTATAAAAATTTACTGCTCCTACATTTATATATTCATCGTGTCTCCTTACCTCGAAGAACAAAAGAAAGAACGGGTAAGCGATACATCAAAAGTTTACACCCCGTGTCATGGATGAATTCCCACCTTTTTCTTTCGTTCTTTCTTCCCGTAAAAAAGGGAAAATGCCAACGGGATAATTTGCTCGCTGAAGGAAATTAAGGCGGGCGCGAAAGGGAAAGGGGTCTGAGAGGGTGGGAGGCGTGAGGGAAATTGCACTGGGTAATGCATGAAACTCCAGGGAATTAATAACCGAAAAATAAATATTATACGCTTCAAGACAGTTAGAGGATGCGAATTCAGGTAATATACCGTGTGTTATAACAAAGTGGGTCAATTCACCAAACATACACTTTTTGGAATAGAATAATGGGACTTCTCTTATCTCACTTTTCATTTAAACGCTTGTTCTATCATACAGGGTGTCAAAGTTTACTTGCTAATTTTTTTTATTACTTCCAGGGTGTTTTCTCATAATAGAAGCATCACATCAAAATTTTACAATACTCCAAAAGGGGTGAACAACTAGTTTACAATAAATGGTTGTTACTTAAAAAATGCGAGGCTCAAAGTTTGCCGCATCCCCTACTATTGCTAATAGTTTATTATAATTTATTGCTTAACATCATAGAGAAGGTGTGCTTGGATAAGGGTAAAGTTTGCACCAAATTTCAAAAAGTTATGTTAAAATTTACAGGAGAGAATATTATTTTGTAAGAAATGGACTTTGACACCTGATATATTAGAAAAAAGTGTTCAAATGCAAAATAACGTAAATGACGTTCCATTATTTCAGCCTATTTTTGTCTATAGGATAACGGATTATTGTATATTTTTGTAACACCCTGGTAGCATACCGAAGTTATAATTTTACTTAAAATTTTGGTTTACATTTTTTTTTGTACCGTGTGATCAATTTAAGTTCTTGTTGGGGTAGGATTTATTAGCAAAATAGGAGGCACTTTGTACCGAGTATTTTAAAGCTCCGAGTCAAGTAAGTGATTTGACTGACGTGTTATGTATTAATTTTTTCCGGAAATCGTAAAAAAAGACGCAATTTACAAATTTTAGAATTTTTTTTTACAATTTCCACAAAAATCAAGTTTGTCAGTTTTGTTGGCAACTATAGTTACAAAGTAAATAACATCGAAAAAATTTCATAAATTTTATGCTTGTGCTGTGAAAACATCGTACATATTTTGCGTCTTGTAAAGTCTTTACAGTACTAGTCCGGAAAATTCAATTTTCCGGGGCTTAAATAAGCAGGAAAATGTTTCCAAGACGATTTCTGGAAAATAAAATTCAATCTTTGTATACAGGATTTTCACAGTTATCATTCCATTTTTAGGGATATTACCACTTAATGCGATTTTTGATCGAAACCTTGTATATACCTTTAAAAAAGTTTGCCAACTACCTAATTGTGTTCCATAAAACGGTAAAAAAAAGTTTCGACTCTGACTCTCGTTTTCCGAAAAGAAGACGGATCGTAAAACATCCTGTCTGGTGCATATGAAACATATTTGTGCACATTTAGCGTTGGAAGCGTTGCAACGTATTTTAAAGTCTTAAAATTCTGAGTTTTTTTGAACTTTTTTTCATTAAAATTCTTTTATTTTTCTGCTTTTTCTCATATTCTATCATTACGTTGTTAAATTTTTGGGACATTTGGGATATTTAATTAACCGACAAGTTCAACTACCGAAATACCATCGATAGTTACATGATCTATTGCACTTTTCTAAAATTTCTATTACCATCTAGCGGAAATGGTTTTTACGTGGGATGACCTACCCACTGTGCGTTTTAAACTTTACAAGTTGACAAATCATGCATGAAACTCCAATCACTAATTACTGTCAATTAGCTTTGATGAATGTAACTTGTGCAGCTTTATGTAAAAATTTGCCGAAATAAAATAATGATTGTACATAGTTTGAAATGTAATAAAACCAATCGAATTATTAGAGAAGAATATATATATTGATTGCTTCTTTTTGAATTACCATATTGTATGTCTTTTCACATGTATATGGGAGCTTTATCTATCATGAAGATCCTTATCATGGTAATAACCGTGATTCAATTTGATAGAGTGGGTCACGGAAAGGGCGAACCCTTCTGGAACGAATAGGGTGAATTTTTTGGGGGGGTTGGTGTGATGAAATTCGCCTGAAACAATTTCATCTCTATCAATTTTAAAGTGTTTTTAAATGTAACCAAATCCGAGGGAAGTTGGTGATATTAACCGTTTATATTCGAGTTTTGCTAATATGAGATCTGTTGCCGGGAAAAGTAAATTTCTCTCTGTTTTTGATCGGCTCCAGTATACCTCACTTGTTCGTTAATTAACGTATTTCCTCTTTTTCTGTTCCAGTAAAAGAAAACACAAACGGCAGGCCGCACCCCTTGTTACAAGAGCCACATTTCGGATCTCGACCGCAACCGTTCAGTAAGTAATTTTACGTCTCTTTTAATTAACTCGACGCTTTTCGACCCCCTACCGCCCACGTCCCCTAAAATATTAAATCCATGTAAAGTGAACGAGACAACGTAATTAGCAAAAAGTAAATAATGTAAATAATTGCGGAACACGCGAGCGCGTCCGGATTCGAAATTTGCATTATTAACAGAAAATCTTTTCGTTAAATTAAAAAACAAAACATTTCCCTTCCCCCCGACGACGTAAATTTTAATGTTCCGTGCGGACGAGCGGGAAAACTCAATTATTCCGTCCTGAAATTTATGTCCCCACCGCTGGGACGAAAAATTTTTCATGTCCGCGAGGTAACTGGTATAATTGGATCGAGAGCACCGAATTGTAATCACCCGTCGGATCTAATAAGGTAATTAGATACCCGTTGTGGGGATCGTTACTTTAATAATTTTATTTATTGTGAACTAATTTGCCTATTTCGCTAAGTACTAGTTTACGTTGTCTGGGGCACTGATTTATATCGTGCCCCATGTAACGTGTGGCTTTCTCACCGTCGCTTATGTTTATACAGGGTGGTGAATATTTCAATGCTCGCCACTGGGATCTCGGAAACTATAAGAGTTGTGAGCTCGATTAAATTATAGAATAGTTGGCCATTTTCCTAGAGATTCGAAAAAATACCTCTAATATTTTGATTGGTCTTCTACTGACGCTATTTCACTAAAACTTGGTATTGTTATATTTTTATAACTCTAAGTAATATGACTTAAATAGAACTTTCTTAGGTCATCTTGATTTGTTGGTGCGATAGTCAACTTCATTATTTTTTATAGGCGTCGTATTATATTTTTATTCCATCATATAGACCAAATTTTTTTTGAGAGTAATGATTAGCATACATTTTCTTACAATTGTCTCCAAATAACTTAAAAATTGACACTCTTAATCAACGAATACTTTGATAAAGTGAATGTGACCATCTCGGTCACAGAAGTGAAGCTTCAACTAAAATTTTAGAGTCTAGTTACATTAAATTCTTAAAACATGTTTACACCATTATAAAACATACCAAACGTTTTTGGTGTCCTTATAAACAAGCCTTGCATAGTTTCAATCAAACTTTCAATAAAATTATTTCTCTAAGTACGTGCTTAAAGGCATATACGCACATTACGGAAATTACCACACATGACTCATAGACTGACGGCTACGTAACTTTACGGTCTCACACTCTACGAGATTTTGTTTATCGTTGCTATAAAAGTTTCACTTTAAAAACTATGAAAATAAAGCTTACAGTTTGCGTGCAAGTGATGTATTATTTAGTGTTTCGCAATTAGGTATTTGCCATATATTTTATATTAAACGAAATATATCTCAATTCATAGGGACGAACCCTCAGACAAATTTTATTATAAAAAATCCTGTAATAGGCCCAGCACCAAGTATTTCACGTATAAAAAGTAGTAAATGTCCGAAAAGTTAAAGGAGCAGCGAAACGACCGCTCATCGTGACGTCACTCCGCATATAAACACGGGTCCGTTCTGCAGTCCACAAATAGATTTTTCAAGTATTTTGGACTTTATTGTTGTTTCCGCTGGAGTGTAGGAGTTAAATTGCGACCAAATCTAGTAATTTGTATCATTCGCGTCGTAAAATAGTGTTTTCACTACACTGTTTATATGCGGTGTGACGTCAGACGACGGTTTGGCGCCAATTCCAAGCGTTTGAATTTCAAATGTTTTTTTTTTGCTTGAATGTTTTTATTTTATTTTTCTTAATATCACCATATTAATATATGGTGATATTAGCCATATAGCATAGATATAGCATAGGCATAGTATAGACATATAATCTCTCATTTAGCCAGTTTTCAAAAAATGTGAAAATACCTAATTGTCACCATTTTCACTGATGAAGAAAAACAAGACATGTACGACGTATATCGCAGCAATACGAATTTTCTTTTGACCTCTGAACATTATTCGAATTTGTATTCAGAACGAGAAAAACCTCATCGACAATTTCTTGACATTTGGTTCTTTCTGGAAAATTCAGCAGGGTAATGTATTAGCTCCACTAACGATTTAGCCAAAAAATGTGAGATTGCTGATTCATATGCTTAAAAAATTTTTTTAAAAGGCAAGTTCCATGGTTACTGATTCAGGCCTTTACACAATCTTCATCCCAGTGACTGTAGGTTGCACTTTTGGTATTGGTTTCAACAGGATGGAACTGGTACTCACATCTCTCGCATTGTACGAGGTTACTTGAATGGAGCGTTTCCAAACTCGGCTTTGGGTCTGTCTGTTGGCCTCCACGATCGCCATGCTGGACACCCATAGATTCCTGTGAAGTGTTGATTATCTTCGCCACAACATTCAAGATGCTTTTCAATCCGTCCCTTCTCCTCTTCCTTCTTCTTCCTTTTAAAAGCATAGTGCTTGTTTATTGCCAGTTATGCTGTGGTGACTCCTTGGATGTTGACTGCTAGCTATCTCGTTATCTTTTTGGGGATCTCCCAATTGGTCTTCTCCTTGTTGATTGTTATTACCTTGGCTATGCGGTCGTCTGCCATTCTGGACACGTGCTGGCTCCACTTTCGGTCTGAGCTTTTTTATCCATCTTATTGTCTTCAGTATTGCAGTTGGCTCTGATATCGGAGCTTCTCTGTCTATCACTGAGTTTAAAGCCTGTAATGCTCCTAAAAGTTTTCATTGCGTTAGTCCTAAGGAGTCTCTTTTATCTTACGGTTTCGGTCTACATGTTACTATTGGTGAACAATACATAGATAGTAATGGTGAACACCTTAAACAATTCCTATGAATTATTATCTATTCAAAAGTTAAACCTTTAAATCTTTTTATTTTATGTTTTTGTGTTTATTAGACCGTTATTGTAAACACAAATATTACGAGTTAGTAGTTATTTGAAGTATTTGCTTCTTAATGAATACCAAACAAAATCTGGTTATTTTATTGTTATAGTCTGATGTCTTTTTTCAAAATATTCATTTTTTATTTACATATTATTATTTATCCATCGTTATTTATTTAACTTTTTGTTTTATGAAACTTTTTGGAAAAAAAATTAATAAGATGCATGTTAAATATGTATCCTAAAAGATAATTTCTTGTTCTATCTAAAGAACTTGAATTAAAAGAATCTTGTTTCCGAGATTCGAATATCGAAAAATTCACCACCCTATATATCTGCTTGTGTTTGTGGAAATACTCCCGTTCCGTACCGTTTCTGTTGTCCTCAAGGCTTTGTCTAGGGACCCATTGGCAGTGGCATGTTCACGATGCCGTTGTGCTATTTACACTACAAAATACGTTGGGTCAAGGCGACTGTGCGATCACAAATAATACATTATCTTTCATGGTTTTATCGCACTCAGAACATTCTTATTTGTACCTACTTCAGACCATTTACATCACCGATGTTGGTAATGCAATTGTCGATTGTACGTTGAAATTGTATTTTTCAACTGGGGTTTAGTGCCATTTACTTAAAAACCATCATCTCTGTTTTGTTAGAAAAGTCGGGAAATTGTTTGTCGTATCATAGGAAATCTGTTTTCTTCTTCTGTTTAGTTACGTGAAACCTGTTGGTGAGCACCACTACAATCGATGGTGAATTGTTGCTTCAACGTCGGCTTTTTCGTTCTATTTGCTGCCCGAATTTGTGTCATTTAAAACACAAAGTACACCTAAGTGCTCGTGAGTTGTGTGTACTTTTCTCGTGGGTGGTGTATGAGTGTGTGTGTGTGTGTGTGTGTGTTTGTAGTAATCTTTACTTGATCTCGCAACGTTATCCAGTAATTTGTCGGATAAGGAGGGTAATGAGTAATTTGTATTCATGCTTACCTCTCGGCTTTCTCCTATTAGTTCTGGATTCCTGAGAGTTAAATTAAATAGAAGGGGGAAGATGAGAGGAGGCTTCCCTCTATCACGTAACGGCTTGTTCCTTAAAGGATTACGTTTCCATATTTTGGTACCCACCCCCTCCTCCGTGCGCTATTTACTAATCAGTTACTGCAAGAGTAGTGTAAAAATAAGTAATCTTAACAAATCGAGTTACACCTTCTCCCCTCATATTTAAACATGAGTCTAATCGAGCTTCTCCACGGATTATGGTATTGTCTCAGCCTCGTCCCGGGAACGCTGCCGAGAGAGGAATTAATTCGATTTCAGCGCCGACGGCGTCAAAAGGAAAATGCGAGACCGCAGTGTTCGCTTATTCTTTCTCTCCTTCGTAGATGTACGTTTGTTATTCAAATTAGTCCTTTACTTAATTCGAAGGCGTTGTTTTAGGAAGCGATCAGGATGTTTCCGAAGTTTTGGAAATTTGCTTCGAAACACGTACACCTTGTAACGTTTTCGGGTTCAGAATAACGATACTGCACTTATTAAAATACTTAACTAATTTATTTAACACTAATAACTAACTCTTATTGCTTAATTTATATGTCAAAGTTTTTATTCATCTTCCGCGCACGTCAGCTCAGGTCAAATTTTCGTCGCGTTCCCTGTTTTATGACTACTCCTCGTCCGGCGGCCTCCTCTTTTATCTCTACCGCATGCCGGTTCGCATATATTCTCGTCGCTGTCGAAGGATGTACAACTTTCATCGAAATATCTTGAATTCCAAGAATTGAAATCGATTCGTCGAACGGACTGCTCTAGACTTGTTTATTTTGTGGCGAGGCATTCTGTTACACACTATCTTCGGTATATTCATAAGAATTTTAGTTTGCAATGATCCAACTGATTTGCCAACCATAAAGTTTTTTTTTTAAAAATAATTGAATTTCGACATTTCCACGCGAGGAAAACGGCTTATTTAACCTATCTTGCGATTTTAGTTTTATAATTGAAAACTAAATATTTTTAGAATCAAAATCATAAATATGGATAAAGTCTATGGGCCATTTATACCTTGATTGTTTGGAATTGATAGCTCAGTGCCTCATTTTGAATCCAGAACTGTGCCTGAAACACTATGTGGTGATTCAAAAAAGTAAATAATACCGAAGTGTTTCTCCATTAGAACTGTGTGTTTAGTTAGTAACTCTCGGTATGTACTCCCTGTTTAGTGAAGTGCAAGTAGCGAATACCATGAAACGCGAAGGGTGGCACAAATAAAAAACGAAGAAATATTCGATGCAGTGTTGGGTGATTGTGTACTATAAACAACAAATTAAAATTTATATATTTACTAAGTTCCATCATTTTTATTTTCCTCCTTTATTGCACGCTTTACAGCGGTTTTCTATTTTTTGGCAATTATTACTTTCCATAAAGCTTTGTTTAAAAGTTTGCTTAAGTCCTCTTATTTGAATGTAGTGTTATTATCCCTTGATCTTTAGCCAATTCGTCGATTACATGGTTTTTATATTTATGTTTCTGTGATTTACAGATATGTATGTTTTTAAGCACATGTTATGCAATACTTTTTAACCACCACCTTTTAACCAATTAGTTATTTCATCCTTTGTCCACGCCACAGCCGGTAATTTTTTAAATAAGCGCCAATGGTAGCTGGTATTATCCATTAAAATAATAGAATTTTGGGTTACGTTACTTAATATCGAAATGAAATATACTTCAAATACGTCTACTGTAATTTATTCCTCATATCTTTTGTGCTTCTTGATCTACATTTTAATAAACCACCGTATACAAAACTGGTCTCATTTCAAATGTGTGTAATAATTAATCTAAGACCTTTTCCAACAGTTGGGTTCAAGCCAATAATCTTCCATTAATTTCTGCCGCAAATTAGTGATATTCTTTTTAACCGAATAGTTAACCGAATATTTCTACATAGCGTGGCCTTCATTTTACCACTTATAATCTAAATAATACATATTTTTGTTCACTTTTCAAATCCTTTTAATTGATATTAAGTATTCGCTTCTCCAAAAACAATATGTCATGTTGGTTTGTTCACATATTAATATATCAACGTTGTCAAAACGTAAAACACTACAACTTTTTCCAGCTAAAAAGCGGTAGTTCGTCGTTGACGTTTATTAGATATTTTGTAAGTGGTAGGCCTTTCTGTATATGCACTTTACCATGTACGAAAAATTAAAAAAAAAAGATTACTTATTCTATTGTAACACAACAAATTGTGTATATCGAATCGTCCTAAACAAGTGGTGAATGTTTGAATATTTATGTTAGTTTCTTCCGACTTGCAGCACTTAGTCACATTATTTCATTTTAGTTACATATCATTTTTCCGATTTGCTTGGCTAATGGAACGCACATGGAATGACATATCACTTGTAGAGGTAAAGTTCATTTGGTTAGAATTGCTCTAAAATGAGTACAGTTACGACTGTACTCAGATAGTGTTTTACTTATCGGGTAACGGACAGTTCACTCTATTTAAGTGAAGTATAACATTAACCACAACAATGTCATCATAAATGAGGAAAAATATTAAAATCCTTGATTTTGAGTAATTATTCAGCCCAAATTTCAGTAAGAAGTTTCAGTCACTGCTTCCAAATCGTTCACTCAGGGCGAATTTTACAGTAAATATTCTTGACCTAGAAGCTGAGATTGTGTCGTTATACATAATATATTATGTATATACAATATGTATATAACAACTTTTTGAAAAGGGCATTTTTCCGTAAAAATACCAACATTTCGGCAAATGTTCGACTTATGAAGTTCAAATCTGGCTACTGCGTTTAAAACTGTTAGGTTAAGTCACTTTGCAACTTGTGTCTCGAAATTAAATAATTTATCTTGAAAAAAAGCGGCAAATAAGTATTTTTAGTTTGTTGCAAACAAGCCCTTCAAATTGCCTTTAGCATACTTGTAAGTATATACATTATTACTACACACAAACCTTAATTTTGTTTTGTAGTATATGTGTATAAACAGTTTTATTACAAGTAAATTCTTGCAACTGCCCTTAAATCATTTTCATAAACATGGTTGTAACAGATTCTTTAAATTCCGATTAAAATATTTTTATAAACTTGACATTTACAAACAATTCGTTCGAATTGCATTTCGACTCATCACTTTGACTGGTCTAAATCAGCCAATCGAACTATGTTCCCTAGGCGCACCTTTCAGTTTAAAATTAGACGACACTGGACACGAATTAGTTTTCAATGAAATCATTCGTATAAATAAATTTGAACGTTACGATATCATTCATTCATCGAACAGTACGAACGACTGAATGAATAAATGGCAATGAAAGCAAAAAAAAACTGTTTCGTTGGACGTTACAAGCCAGTTTTATATCAAAGACACGTTTTTGTTTCGAACGCATGATAGAAACCAACGTACATACGGAGTGTTCAATCTTGATCTAACGTAGACAATCTCGAAATTAATTATGGGATGTTGTAATCCCAATAAATTATTTCTTTAAACTTGCATACGTACTTCACGCATTTCACTTTCAGTTATTTCAATTTAGGCGGTGGCATGCGCCAATTATGATAGGAACGCCGCATTAATTTCAATTGGAGCTCAAAATAACAAAACGTATTATAATTAAAAGTTATATTTATAGAGGACGAGTATTGTCTTCGTGGTCGATTTAAAATGTAAACAATGGTTCACGTTTGATGTCGCGGACCAGAAAAAACAAACGGACTTTCTGGTACGTTTCCAAACCACATTAAATCGGGGACAGCAAACGATAACTGATGTTGGTCGAATAAGTCGAAACTATCAAAAAGTGTTCTCGACGAGACATTTCAAATATTTCCTCCATGCGTAACCTAAAAACTGTTTCGTTATTCGACACCCGTCAAGTACACTTTTTTTTTTTCAAAACTATTTCCCCGGCATCACAATAGGACAATACAGCGAAACGTCCCTCGTTAGTCGTAATCACCGCGAGGCTTTAGAACTCCTCGAGAAAATGAAAAGGGTAGCCCGAAACTTTTAAGGGTGAATCCCAACGAATAACAAAACGAAAATATTTTATTTCGCCCTCAAGGGTTCTCGAGACAATTTCGAGTGCTCGCGACATAGCAGCCACCTTCTCCGGAAAAACGTTTAATTAGAAACGGGAAGATTTTCCGAACTGGGTTAGAAGTACGGGAATTACGAATGCAACGTTTCGCCCTGTTAACGCTCCGGCGTTTTCTAAGGGCTATCTAATACCTAACTAGGCCTAGCACATTTTTACTTTTAGAATTAGGAGACAAACTTGTAGCAAATTTCCTAAATGTCTTTTTTTTTTAGTAGTAGTAGTAGTATATTCTGATTTTTAATTCTGTGGACTTTTACATCCCGTCAAAAAAAGAGAGACGTCGATATTGTTACCACCCATTTGTTCAGCTATTGGGTTGTCGGTCAGTACGAGGATCGTATGATCGCCGTAATCCGAGCGATGTTGTGAAATGTACTCACATCAGCGCATCAGCGGTCCGGTAACGTAAATTTCAAACTATTTATAACTGCCAAATGATTACCGTCAAAAAATTATACTGGCAATGTCGCACTCCGTACGCAATCTGTAAATACAGCCTTCGGGTCGCCTCAAAAATCAGCCAAGAAATTTTTTGGAACGAGTTGGAGACCTATATGTTGTAAGAGACCCTATCTGTAAACTGTTCACATCCAAATGAGACCTAGATCCCAGGATTTTTGAGGATTTCCAGCTTTCCTACATATCTTCCACCCGTGTTGTTATACCTACAATAAAAATACAAAAATCTGTGCTTTCCAACGATATGCGTAATTTGTAGTTCCGGTTGGTATTTGCGCAGGCTGGAGCTGACATATTAAATTTTTATGTTTCTTTATACATTTTCTTAAATTTTTTTTCACATAAATATCCAAAATATTTTTATTCCACAAATCGATATATCTCTACACAAATATTCAAATCACCTTGCTATCGCGTCTAAGTTGTGAGTCACGGTTAATCAGTGTTGCCAAGTCAAAATCTAAAAAGTTGTTTGAAGTCACTTTAAAAACTTACTAGATATATCTCACTAAAATTTTAATAGATTTTACATTGAAGGAAAAAGGGGGAAAATTCAAAATTCTGTTATTAAAAAAATTAATAACACGAGTAAACGGGAATGAAAATAAAATTGTTTTTATTCATTACTATACATTTGATTGTTGTGATAATTTAACATTAAATTTATCGAGTGAGGTCAAAACTGTAACATTTTTTTTTTCTAAAATTATTCGTTTTGAATGTAAAATGCATGCCTGATAGGATACCTAGTAGTGTCTAAATGATGTCTCTCTTTTGTTTTGTTTAAATGTATTGTTGAGGTAAGTTGTTGTAAGTCTTTCAATGCAAGCACTACTTTGTGGCAAAGCTAATAAAAACGAAACTAATTTTGAAATTTCTGCATTTGCAAAAGTGTCATACCCTTTTTTATTGAGCATAAGTATTGCCAAAATTGAACACTGTCTATTTCAAAATTTTGATTGGAATTTGTTATCTTTTTATGTTTCCGGTCCATTAAATTAATACAAATAACATACATGGGAAATTTCAATGCTGAGAGAAAACATTTATAAATTTGGTAAGCAGCTTTTACATAAAAACTTAAACGGTTTAATCGAAATCCGTTTTTTCCTCTGTTGTCCTTCCATCAACTGTTAATGCCACTTTTGAACCAAGATACAATATTTCTGTATAACAATAGTGTGCCGAATTTCTATACTGCAACTTAGTTAAATCGGTACTTCTCAAATAATCTGGCTTAATGTAATAACTCAATAGTAGTTTATAAACAGATGAGATTTTAGAATAAAGTAAATGAATTTTGACTGATTCAGGTTGAAATTCGAAATTGATAATATGTACTGAATGTGGGAATACAAAATTCCAAAAATTGCAAATGTAACTTGGTTACAGGGTCATTATGCGAATTGAGCAACTGCAGAAGCTTTTTCTTGTTTTTCCATTGTGAATTAAAGCAAATAATAGGGAAATAACAAGAAGGGAAACAGAGAGAGAGGTCCGATGGTCGCGCAGATCTGTCCGCGCAGGGTAACATGGGGGGAAACTCCACCAGTGGCGTAGGTGTGTAATACATATTTACCTCAATATCATCAAAGAATAGAGAAATAACAAGAAGGGAAAGTCCCGACCCTCTCTATTGTTTTGAACAAACCGTTTTCAATGACCTTGAAGACTTATATTGGGGGAAAATCAGGGCCGGACCACGCCGGACAGTCAACTATTGCGGCGACAGCAAGGGTCGGCGCACAGGTCCGTAATAAGTGTCGAACGGGTATTAATTCAAACATGTTTAAATATATGTGTAACAAACGTGATCACACGAAACAGGTATGTGCCGTGATGTCCTGATGTTTTTTTAATTCCATTATGAAAATTGGAATAAAAACCGCGAAGACTCTAATGCTTATACAAAATTCGCTTCCTACGCCTCTGGTTACCATAATGATATTGAGGTAAATATGTATTGCACACCTACGCCACTGGTGCATTTCCCCCAATGTTAACCTGCGCGGACAGATCTGCGCGACCATCAGACCTCTCTCTCTGTTTCCCTTCTTGTTATTTCCCTATTCTTTGATATCATTATGATAAACAGAGGCGTAGGTAGCGAATTTTGTATAAGCATTAGAGTCTTCGCGGTTTTTACACTAATTTTCATAAGAGAATTTAAAAAAACCATCATGACATCACGGCACATACCTGTTTCGTGTGATCACGTTTGTTACACATCTATTTAAACAATTTTGAATTAATACCCGTTCGACACTTATTGCGGACCTGTGCGCCGACCCTTGCTGTTGCCGTAATAGTTGACAGTCCGGCCCTGATTTCCCCCAATATAAGTCTTCAAGGTCATTGAAAACGGTTTACTCAAAACAATAGAGAGGGTCGGGACTTTCCCTTCTTGTTATTTCTCTGTTCTTTGATTAAAGCTTCAAGGCTATATATTGCTCCAAAACCTTCTTAACCACAGAATTTTTTCATAACTACCTAGTTTAAGAGGGGTGTAACATTTTGAGGTTTAATATTTACAAATATTACAAACTGCTGATATTCGGATTTTCGTTCAAAAACTATTACATGTACATGTAATGTATGTATATTACATATACATACACTGCGTATCATCTTTTCGATTGTATAATGCCAAAGAACGGCAAATACATTTCATTACAAATAAATTTGGAACATCATGTAGTAAAAACGTTTTTAGAGATCAGCTGGTAAAAGTTGTCAGCACTAGCATCCTTCACGGAAATAAATACAAAAAATTCGTTCTTTATTGTAATGTTCTCCTTATAGTGAATGCCAAGAGTTAAGTGCTTCATTGAAGATTTATCAGTAAATTCATCTACTAGCAATGAAAATTTTTGGGTTTTTAATTTAAGTATTAAATTTTTGGAAATTGTTTTTCCTAGCACGTTATTAATTATAGCGATACTTTGTTCTTCCACGACTTTTAGAAATTTGCGAACTTCCTTTACTTGCATCAGCAATAATTGCTTTGATTAATTCCGTAGGTTGATCAAAATCATTGATTGCAATATTATATTCAGCAATAAAAGTAACAATTTTAGTTTCGTTCAGTTTTAACATTAACATTAAGGCATTTGATAGAGTCCGACACCATACACTTATGCAGCTTCTCAGAAGACTTAATCTGGACCAAAAAGACATTCGGTGCATTGAAAACCTATACTGGCACCAATCAGCACAAGTCAGAGTGGCTAACGGTTTAACAAATCAAATCAAGATTCGTAGAGGAGTGAGACAAGGGTGTATACTGTCGCTGCTTTTGTTTAATCTATACTCAGAAGCCATTTTACAAGAGTCGCTTGAAAATAAGGAAATTGGAATCAAAGTCAATGGAGTATGGATAAATAACATACGCTACGCCGACGACACAGTGCTGATAGCGGACAACATGGATGATCTACAACAGCTGATTAATGAAGTGGGAGATTATAGTCAGGGAATGGGATTAAACATGAACACAAAAAAAAAACTAAATTCATGGTTGTCACGAAGAAGAAGGATGCATTTAGAGATGTCAGCTTAACTTACAATGGAAAACTTTTAGAACGAGTAGAAAGATTTAAGTACTTATTTAGGAACATGTCTTCATGAAGAATGGTCATCAGACAAAGAAATTGAAAGCAGAATCGAACAAGCTCGAGGCGCACTCCTGAAACTCCAAAGAGTGTTCACTTGTAGCGACTTGGATCTTGGTCTCCGATTGAGATTTGTTGGATACTACATTTGGTCCAAACTACTGTATGGCGTGGAAGGCTGGACTCTAAAAGTAAAAGCTATAAACAAATTAGAAACATTTGAAATGTGGATATACCGTAAAATTCTTAAGATTCCATGGACAGCCAGAATAAGGAACGAAGACGTTCTCAGACGTATTAACAAGGAACGCGAACTCTACACCATTATAAAAAAGAGGAAGACTGCATACTTGGGTCACATAATGCGCAACCGTAAATATCAACTCCTGCAATTGGTTATCGAAGGCAAGATCGAGGGTGAAAGAGGAATAAGACGAAAGAGAATGTCATGGCTGAGGAACGTGAGACAGTGGACCGGCATTGGTGACATACAAACATTGATCCACACGGCAAGAGATAGAGAAGCCATGGAAAAAGTGGTCGCTAACATCCATTAGTGGATAGGCAGAAGAAGAAGAGAAGTTTTAACATAGTGTCATCATGAATTTTAAATGATTTATCTGTTAAAGCAGGATATTTTTTAATGGCTAACATTTTTGTGTGAGTTATGTTTTTTAGCAGCAGGTTTGCCTCTAATATAATCTTTAATACAAGCATTACATTTAGAATAATCGATACCGCTGCTAATTCTTTGAATCCAATTCTTAATTTTATCTATCTCCTGTTATTGTGACCTGTAGTTTATGTTTGATGTTTTCATTGTTTTCTTCTTCTCAGTCTTCGTAGTTTCCGCCTATGATGAATAAATTCCATTTCTTCATCAGATTTGGAGAAATTGTGGAGGTATTTCTGAGCGGCTGCTAGATGGTTGTTGAGGTGACGACGAACTTTATAATATTTTGAAATACTCCTCCTTCTTCTTTGTCTCGATCAGGAATTTTCTTATTTTTAAGTTGACTGACCGCGGGAAGGTTCTAACTGAAACTGGTTACACTTTAATAATATTCAAGATTTATGCCATAGTAATGAATACTTTTCAGAAAACAAACAAAGTACTTATTTTGGATTGATCACTTATAATTTAACACAAAATTTAATGGCTTACATCATTAATTGAATCTTAAATGCACATACAGAGATAGTTTCGCTTCGGGTCTCGTATTATAACTTCTAGCAGTAAATTTTTGCAGAACACTTCCATTCCACTTCTTAATGCGTTTTTTGAGATTTTGAGACTTCAACAAGAATGGCGTACTTAATCTGTAATGATTTGTATTACGTGTTTAATCTATTCACCAATTGAGGATATGGTAACAAACGATGACAAGAGACGATAGTTATATGGTAGGATATTTGGAATAGGCAAGCGTTCGACTGACCATAACTGGAAGTGTTAGAAGGAACTCTGTAGATGGAGACTGATACCTGAATTTTCTGAGCAGTGATATTAGTAGAAACTTTAAAAGATTAATCGTTTTCGACAAATTCCAATATGAAATCGATTCAATTTCAGAAATGGCTAGAAATGACAAAAAATCACTAGAAATGGACAACTTTTAAAAGGTTTTCGCTATTTCAATAAATTAAAAAAAAACACTAGGTCTAGTGAAATTTCACTAAACCTGACTACACTACGGTGAATTGAAATTAGAAATCACCAGTTTTGGCCGATTTGCGTTGTCTGCTCTCCGCTAATCCGTTCATCAGTGACGCAAACTTAACTTTTTATAGGCGAACTGACTATGTAAGTTATATCTACACCGAATTTACGTCTCTAAGACATAATAGTTATAGAGTTATTAAGACCGGATGATATAGAGCAACTGCGTTGTGGTCCAATCGTGAATGCTTTTTCCGCCTAGTACTCGCATGGCAAGACAAGTACCAAGTCTCTTGAATAGATGAATAGCAACTGTTATGGGTATCAATCTAATCGTCTACTAATTTCAACTCAATTGATATTAAAGCAGTTACAGAGTACATCTAATCGTCATACCTTATCAGTTGTATAATTTTACAATAATCCAGATCTCTTTAACAAACGTAATTGTTATGAATAGATGAAATTGTAGGGAAAGCAGCAGGGACTGGTCCTGTGGTACGCCGATTAGAAAGCATCGAACGTACAATACAACAATGCCGTTGTATTGCCAGCGGATTGATTGGTAATTGAGGCAACAAGTCGTTGGCGTTGCTGTGCTCCGATAAGATTATTACGCCCGTACTATATTTAGTGACGTAATTGAGTCCTATCGCAACTATCTCAACTATCCCATAGCGGGACTCGTAATAATGGATCTACGGCGTACATGCACGTTAATAAATTAATCGGTCGAGGTACATTATATCGATTGGAAAAGAGGTATCAGATAGTTATAGATCGAAGGGCATTATTGTGATCATAAGTCATTATTATGATCCTCATTGATGGTTAGGATAATCCTGGATTAAGATACGATGGGGATGAAACTCGCAGGGCAAGTCAATTGGGTCATTTCTAGTGTTTGGCGCTAGTTTTAACTTTATTGATTTGTTGATATATTTGTATTTTGATGAAAACGCCTCTAATCAAGAAGAATCTTTCGAAAACTGGGTTGTATTAAAAACCACAGAACTTCCGCATATTTTACAAACCCGAAAAAATATTTATTTTATTAGTTTTGGACCTGAAGAGTTAAATGTTTGCATCTCGGCAAGACACTCTCAGTGAAGGTGAAGACAAAGATTTGGGGCATCGTAGCCAAATTTTACCCTCATACATTAAAAATTGTCTCCAATTTTTTAACAAAGATTTTATTTAAAAAAATGCATTTCCAAAAATATTTCAAAGGAGGTTTTGATTTTTGTCGTTGGGAACTATTCCTTATTATTTGCTTTACATATTTCGAAAATCGCATTTTTTTGGAGACACAATAGTGTTGAATTTTAAGATGACAGTTACAAGTTAGTTCAAACGACCCGTTTTAAGCACATTAGCTAAAATTCAAGCACGTAGACCAAATGTCTAATTTTACATTTCATGGATTAATTTTTATTTCTGGAAAAAGATCAAGTAGATCTTTGTAAGCATTACGGCCCCAATCTTAGCTTTCCAGGCTAAATATTTTTCTAAATATGTACTTAAGTTCTGAGGATTTGTTTGTAACATTGTTTATACGAATTCTAAAGACAATTTGCTTTGTGTCTTTTTGATTGATGGATTAAGTATCATAAGAGTGTAAGCCCTATGGTCGTCTTCCGCGACAAGACTATGACGAAAAGGCGGGTTACTTAATGAATTAGCTCTTAGTTTGATGTTTCGGAGTTATAGTTTGGTTTACGGAACAGTTTGATCGGGCGCCAGATTTTAGGGGTTGACTCCTTAAAGCCTAAGATATTTTAATTAAATGAGAATGCCAGGGTGTTCGTGAAAATAGAACACAGTAGACGGGGATATAAATAATGGATTATTTACAATATATAGAGGAAACTGCGTAATCTAATATATGCAAGATTAGTATTTAAATTTATTTATTCTGTATATTTAAATTTATTATAATGTTACATATTTAAATTATATTCATCATATATATGCAGCTTCCTTTTTACCCATATAGGACTGTGGGTCCATTTCCTACCTGTTCGTATTTTTGTCACACTAAATCGCCTATTTATTGGCTTATTAAGATAATTGCTTGAACGCAATTCGAAAGAATTATTCGTAAACATATCGTTAAAAAAATTTCTAAAGACGTTTTCCGAACGTCATCTTAATTGTGGGGAATAATTTCTTGGCACGCGGCAGCGGAATATGACCAAAAAGCACATGTTAACGTTTCGTTATGTTATTGTTTATAAATAGAGGTATGCATCTTGAATTTTTTTCTTGCCAAATGAATTACAGCCGACCGATGCCAGTGCGTGAGTCATGCGCGTTCCGACATGTTATGCATTACTGTGACACTATAAACAACATTGATCATTTCCCTCGCACGTTACAAGGAAGCTAAATATTCGTCTCGTCCGTTTTCCCGCTCATTGAGTGCCCAAATAAAATTGAAATGAGCCAACATTTTGATTCTTTTAACCATAACGATAGTAGCCAAGCCAACGGCGTGCGGTAAAATTTCAAGTAAGGGAAGCAATTTTTAAAACTTACCCTATTTGTAATGTACTGTAAATATGGAAGAACTAAATTACACAACTCTTCGGAGATGAGAGACGGCAAAGTAAATTTGAAAGTATTGAAGGAGAATTGGGCCCGGACATAATTAAAGAAGATGTGATATATGCAATAAATATGCTAAAGAACAAAAAAGCATCAGGACCAGACCAACTGCCAGCGGAGATTCTCAAACTGATAGAGGAGGACCAGATTCATATTATGGTAGAATTAGTCAATACAGTATACAGAACAGGAATAATACCGAATGAATGGTTGGTATCAACTTTTATAACTCTTCCAAAAAAGAAAAATGCCAAGCAGTGTTCTGACTATCGTACAATAAGCCTAATGTCGCACACGTTGAAGATCCTGTTAAAAGTTATCCATAATAGAATATTCAGGAAACTTGACATAGATCTCAGCGATACGCAAAATGGATTCCGGAAAGGTTTAGGAACAAGGGAAGCACTGTTTGCACTCAATGTTCTGTCACAAAGATGCCTAGACGTGAATCAAGATCTACACGTATGCTTTATAGACTATAGTAAAGCCTTCGACAAAGTAAGACACGACCAACTCATCGAAACATTAATAAAGAGAAGGATAGACCTCAGAGACATAACAATAATTTCAAACCTATACTATGGTCAAAAAGCAGTAATACGAATAGAAGACATAACATCAGAAGAAATAGAAATACAAAGAGGTGTACGTCAAGGGTGTATACTTTCACCAATCCTCTTTAACCTGTACTCAGAAGATATAGTAAATAAGGCAATTGAGGAGCAGGACATAGGCATTAAAATTAACGGTGTGACAGTAAATAATCGAAGATACGCGGACGACACAGTTATTTTAGGTGGAACACATGAAGATCTACATACGCTAGTTAATAGAATAGTCACAGTTAGTGAAGAATATGGACTATCACTGAACATAAGCAAAACAAAATATATGCTGATAACAAAAACACCCCAGGACATTCGTTGGATATATGTAAAGAATCACCCTATTGAAAGAGTAAGAGAATATAAATACCTAGGCACAACCATTAATGAAAATTATGATAGCTCCTAATAAATACGAATCAGAATAGAACAGGCCAGAGGCACATTTGTAAGAATGAAGAGACTTTTCTGCTGTCGAGATCTTCTCTAAAAATACGACTGATGAGATGCTATGTGCTATCTATACTATACTATGGGATGGAGGCATGGACTCTGAAGGGGACTGACGTGAAGAGACTGGAAGCATTTGAAATGTGGGTATACCGGAGAATGCTAAGGTTTTCTTGGGTGGAGAGAGTGACTAACGTGGAAGTGATAAGACGTATGCATGAGAGGGAAATAATTCCAAAAATACAGAGAAGAAAATTGGAATATATGGGGCATGTCATGAGGGGAGAGAAGTATCGAATACTACAAACTATTATGCAAGGAAAAATCCAAGGAAAGAGATCCATCGGAAACTCATGGCTGAAGAACCTTAGGGAGTGGTTTGGATGCAGTAACAACGAATTATTCAGAGTCGCGGTCTCAAAAATAAAGATAGTCCTGATGATTGCCAACCTTCGAAACGGAGACGGCACCTAGGGAAGAAGATTTGTAATGTAATTCGATTCTTCGATCACTTTTTGCAAATTTGTCAATGACGTCATGATAAAAACGTGACTGCTCTGACGGGCTCTGTAGTTTATTTTCAACAAACAAAAGCGATATTTACGAAAGTCTCTCCTGACGTTCTACTGATGAACTTGTGGCAGGTATTGTCGATACTAATTCACACAATGTCGACACCTCCGTGTAGGCATCTTCCAGCTCCTTTTCTTTTAGAAATTGCATCAGTTCTTTAGCGTTAGTTTTTGCGCTAATATCATCAGTTTCGTACATAACTTAGTTCAGATCGCAGTAGCACTCGGTCGAAAAACTGGCAATAATGATGAAGAAGAGATTTAAGCGCATCTTCTGGAAAAGGTTTTCCTTTATATACATCAAAATTGCAGAGCTCGAGAAAATTAAAATCATTTAAAATGTTAAATCTATAGTTTATTTGTTGCTAAATTTGATTCATTATTTCATAAAAGAGGCGTCTGTATGATGTTTGAACATCTCCCACCCTGTCTGTACACAACGATAGCCGTTAAAACATCCAAATAAACTACTCCAATGATATCTTCCACGCCCTTCAATGGCCTCTCGACGCACACTAAAGCCGCTGGAGAACCTAGCCGCGCGAATAGCTTCCATTGGATTTTTCTAGCGTAGTGAAAAGCCGCGCGCACACGGCTCGCGGGCAGACATTCTGCTGTGACTCGGTTTGAGTCAACGCCGCATTTGTTAAGAGCTTGATATTTAAAATAATTTTTAGCATTTTTAATACAATCATGTTTCCTGCTTTAAAAATTACATTTAAGAAGATGATATTTTATCACATTTGATATTTTTCAAGGGGAAGCGTTGCTTCCCTTGCTTCCATGGACCGCACGCCGCTGAGCCTAGCCATCCAAGAGAAATTGCCTTCTCGCTCTCTTTTTCACTTATTGATTAACAATTTTGCTATCTAAAATCGCTTACAGAATAGACCCCAAGAACTCTTTCCCAAGTTGAAGGTAACGCTTATACAATTCGATATGAATTTTTAATGGGTTTCATAAACTAAGGCTTCCAAGATAAACTTTTCTGCCCGGAAAACTCTTCTTATAGGACATTCTCATTTTTGTTAGAAATTCCATGGCATCTGTTATGGACTGTTATGAACATCTACTCTCGTAAGCGAGCGTCATTTAACTTGCAAACGATTTTTCACCCGTCGTCCATGCTAATTTGGACGACCCGTCCCAAAAAAATACAGGTACGTTTATCTTCCTGCCCCGTCGAACCATAAGCGATACCTATTGTTAATAGAGTTCCCTCTTTGATCCTGCAAACTGTTTATTTTCAGGGCAGACGTGAAAAGATACGAACGAAAAGTACCTGAAAATGTCTGAAACGACGTACAAAGTAATAATAAAATTGAACTTTCTATGTCAAAAACTGTGTACGTTAAGAAATGGAAACTTTGTCAGTCTCTTGTAAATATTTCAATCACTTTGCGAAGTTTTAATTAAACTGGAGTTTCTTTGTTATAAATTTTTAATGTCATGTTGGGGGACTAGTTTAAAATTATCACTACATCCAGAATCTAAGAATCTAATGTAATCTAAGAATCGGGCTTCACATCTGAGAAACTCCATTTAGTTTAGAAATGTTTTACGCAAATGCTTTCAATTAGAAATAAAGCTTGGTTTCTCGACGTTTTCGCAGATGAAGAAAAAAGAACTTCCTTAGAGTCTTAAATTGTATACACAACACCATTGAAATGCCTTAATCTTTTAGAATGGCAACCATTGTAATCATATTTGTAATGCAGATCAAATACTCCAACTTATCGTGGTCATATCGAGATTACTATTAAATTAAAATAGAAGTTTACATCTCATGAACTCCGTAAGCTAAGGAACCGCACCTTCGTTCATCTCTTTATTGGACTTTGGTACTTCATAGAGTTGCAATTAAATTGGAGTTTCAATAAGTTTTGTAGAGATTTTGTTTAATAAACTCATGGTGATTATTACGAAATTTTTATTAAGTTTATAATAATGTTACACGCATAAATTATTTTCTTTAAAAGACACGTTTATATTTGCACTAAATATAAACAACAAATAAAAATTGTTTTGCCGTTCTCGGAAAATAAAAGCGTGGACGATTTCCCTGCATTAATATAAGTTTTTTATACAACACATGGCAGTTATGACTGTCATTATTAATGTCATTTTAGACAAGTAAACTATCAAATAACACCCTAGTGTTGTATAATCCATAACTTACCAGTGAGTTATGAATTATAACTCACGTTCATATTTAAAGTAGTATTCTATTTATTTATTTATTTATTGCCGGTGGCAACCAAACAAACAACCTACTTTAACCAAAATGTAAAAAAGTCACTGTCACGTCATTCTGACGTTTATAGGGTACTGAGACGCAAGTCGCTTTGATTTCATCACAAAGCTTATTAATGATTATCTCATAAAAAACAGATTTCTTCCACTTGTTGGATAAAACATTGTATGCCACTCGCGTGTTATGTTTCCTAAGTCAGTTGAGAATTTATACCATCTTGTCGCATCAACATAACACACTAGTATCATATAAATAACTATAATCTATAATCAATAACGGCTATGCTTTTGTTTTCCGAATGAGATAATTTTTTATATATTGTTTATGTTTTATTACATTTAAATATAAGTGTAGTTTTTTTAAATAAATCTTATTTTCTACTTTTTAGTTTTAACGAATCTTATAATCGATTTAGTGCTCGCTGCTTTTTGCACTTCAAGTATATACTTGTAAAATTTAATTTTTGGGAGTTGCGAATAGGATAAGACAACTGCGGCAATGCCAAACATACACCTCTTTGTATACTCTAACCAGTAGCAACTGGATCACTCTACAAAATCTGAATTTACCGAGGACAGTCGAAAAGAGCCCGTTGTCTCTATACAAAACCATGGGACTTATTTCTTTGCTTATTCAGAAACGCACTGGTATATTTTAAAACGCAGGTGGTCGTGTTCGTACAGTCGCCCAAGTGAAATCGTATATGTAAATGTATGGATATATACAGATGAAGAAATAAAGGGTCCATTGGGCCGCAAATTTTTTTTACGACGGCGGCGCTTCGTTTGTATTTTCTTCTTCTTCTATGGAGCAGGTGTTTCGGTTCTTCGGCACTTATACTCGAGAAAGCAGTGGTGTGTGTATGTGTGTGCCATTTATTTATGCTATTTGAAAGTGAATTCATTGTTAGAGTTATTATCCGTAATGATACGCCCATGGACGACGGGGCGGCACCACTTAAGTGTTTTTGTTGCCGTTCCAGTTGGGACTGGACAAAGTACACACGGTCCGTCACTTCTCGGTCCCGGTGTTCGCGAAATGTTTTATCCCTTCATGGTTCAAGTTATGCAGCTTCAATTCAGTTGACAGTCGCATTGCTGCATGCATTTCCGTCATCTGATCAAATAGCTCGGATTTCAAACTCGGAATCGGATATCGTGGACAAACGCTCTTTATGATTTTATTTGACTCAAATCTTATTTGTACTTCATATGTATTTTCAGCTCATTTCAGAATGAGCTTGTCAAGTGTACAATTTCATACAAAATCGCTTCGGTAGGAAACTACCGCCTTGTTTTGGCCAGCTCATAAAACAATTTCCATATGAAGTTTGGATTAGATAATTATCATGGATTAATTTCCTAATTAATTTCTAATAATTATACTTCTACAATTAGTTAATACTTATGAAAATAATTAATTGATTGATATTGTCATCTAGAATATGCAAAATTTCAGCTCGATTGGAAACAGGACGTGAGTGAAATATCGATTATGAGATTACGTGTAAGACTAATATAAAAGTTTTAAAAAGAATTTCATATCGTATGAACTTCGGAAGTTAAGGAGCAGAAACTCTGTTAATCTTTTTGGCGAACTGTAAACTTTAACGAACTTTGTGAAGTTTCAAGGAAATTGGAGTTTCAGTAAATTTTCTCTTACTGATTTTTGAATTGTTTCATAGTGGTCAATTCAAAACCCTCATCGATTTTTAAAGAAACTCAAATCTGATTAATTGTGTAAATTAAGGAACGGAAACTCTTTTCTTTTATTCAATAAACTGCAATTAAGTCATTTGAGAGATATCCTTTGATATTGAGTTACAGATAATTGGAAATTTCAGTAAGTTTTGGAATTATCTTATTTTACTCAATTCTGCATCAGAAACTTCATTCTTCTTTTAATAAACTTTTATTAATTACTTTATGTAATTTCAATTATATTGGAGTTTCAGTAGACTTCGTATAGATTTTTAAAGTATTCCATCGTGATGATTTCGAAACTTATTGAATTCAAAATGAAGTTCAAATCTCATAAACTCCGTAAGTTAAGAAACAGAAACTCTAATCAGCTTATTGAATTCGGTGAAATCAAATGGGAATAGAGTTTGTGGAGTTTCAATGATAGGTGTTTCAATACATTTTGTTGAGATTTTTGATCTGTGTCATTGTGATCTATTTAAAAATGCCATTCAGATCAAAAAGAAGTTCAAATCTCACAAATTTCGTGAATTGTGCAACAGAAACTCATTTTTTTATACCATAAACTGTAATCAAATACTTTGCTGATTTTCAATTGAATGGAAATTTTCGTAAATTTTTGTATTATCTCTTCTTAGCAGTTCAAAATTCTCACTAAATTTGAAATAAAAGTTCATATCTCATGTATGTTGAGAAACAGAAACTTTGTTAAAATATTTAATGAACCGTATAAGTATTTTGCGGACTTTCGAATTAAACTTAGAGTTTTGATAAATTTTGTGGACATTTTTGAATTAACTCATCATTGTAAAATCGAAATAACCTGTCAGTAAGTTTTTTTATGGATTTTTGAATTGTCTCGTCCGAGGTCCATTCGGAAATATTAAGTTTAAAACGAAGTTTATATCTCATAAACTCCGTAGGTTAACGAACAAGAACTCCGTTATTCTCTTTATTGAGCTGTAGTCGTGGTCATTCAGTTTGTGGCTTTTCAGTAAGTTTTGTACAGCTTTTTGAATTGTGTCATCATGTTCAATGTGAAAACATCATTGAATTTAAAAAGACGTTCTTATCTCACAAACTGCGTTGGGCAAGGGACAGAAACGTTGTTTTTGTTTTTTATGAAGGGTAATTGAATACTTCATGGAGTTTTAATTAAATGGAAATTTCCGTAACTTTCTGAATTATCGAATTCGTAAACATCATTAAGTTTAAAAAGACGTTCATATCTCATAAACTCTGTGAGTTCAGGGATAGAAATTCCGTTAATCTCTTTAGTGAACTGCAGTCAAATACTTTGTAAAGTCTCGAGTGGATTAGAGTTTCAATAAATTTTGATGCGGTTTTTGTATTGTCATAATTGTTCAACTCGAAAACATCATTGAAGTTCGTAAGGTACGGAACCGAAAAGTCGTTTTCCCTTTTATGAAGTGTAATCAAATACATTGCGTACTTTTAAATTAAATGATAATTCCAGTGGGTTTTTTAAATTATTTCATCTTGTTCAATTCGGAATTGTAAACGAATTTTAAAAAGTTCATATCTCATAAGCGCCGTAAGTTAGAAAACAGAAACTCCGTTTTCGTTTTAATGAACTGTCAAATTTAAGGAACTAATCAAATTCTTTGCAGAGTTTCAATTAAAAGTAAAATTTTGAATTATCTCTTAGCCAATTCCAAACTTTCAACAAATTTAAGGAATTCATGTCTCAAAAACTTCGTTAAGACAGAGAAACTTTACTAATCCGTTTGGTGAGCATCCAATACTGTCTGAAGTTTCGATAAAGTTGGAGTTCAATAAATTTTGTAGAGATGTTCGAAATATCTCATCGCGCCCACTTTGAAATTATCATTAAATTTGAAATAGAAACTCAAGTCTCGTGAATTCTGTTAGTTAATAAACAGAAATTTAATTAGTCTTTTTAATGAACCGTAATCAAATACTACTTTGCAGACTTCTAATTTCAAATTGGAGTTTCAGCAAAATTTGTAGAGGTTTTTGAATTATCTCATGGTGAGTTAATTATAAACGTAGTATACGTACCTATACATTCGTAATTTCTATAGAGTCGATCATCACAAATAACCTGTTAATACTGTAACAACAAATTTTGTCGGTTTCCTAAACAAAGTTCAATCAGTCACTATTCTGAATTGTGCCACAATTTGGAAAATTAGTGGAATTTTCACAGCTTTATCAATTAAATATGCTAATATACATTTGATTTGCCTGTAATGCGCAATGTCTATTTGTTTTAATCGCAGAATTAAATTTAACCAGTCTAGCGATTTGATTACTCCCCCCGCTTCCATGCCGGCGTAATTTACTGCGCTGTCGTCGTAATTTATCCCCTTTCCGTCCCTTTGGACAAATTGCCAACGTCGGCGATAATAACAATAACGTCGTTATTATTTATTACCGAAAGTCTATTATAAATTTTGACGCGGAGTCCACGTAGAAAATAATTCCGATGCTCATTCGATGTAATGCGTGAAAATGGGTTTGGTTTGTTTTCCTGTGTAGCTTGGACAGGCAAGATAATGGAGTTAAACTACGATATACAAGGTCGCGGCCGTTTTGTCGTTAGTTATTGTACGTAAATCGAATTTCGTCAGACAGAAGGAAATGACGGTGATATACGTAGAAGTCGGCCGAGTTTACTAACGTCATCGACTTTTGTCCTGTGTGCGATTAAAGTCGATCAAAATTTCATTGGAATAGTTGCCTGCACCTAAATCTCTTATTACGTTATACTTCTTTTTCTTATTATTTATTATTATTATTATTATTATTATTATCATTATTTGTTAAAAAAATTAATCTATTGCACCTTGGAATCCTTAACTTTTGTCCCAGCATCCCAAACACCGAACCTAACCTCTTAATTCATCAAACCTAACCCAATCTGAAGTGTTAATATGTTTACTCCTGATAATCATATGGAAGGATTCAGAACACTTCTTTCACTAGCCAAATTTAGCTAAATTCCCATTTTAGGATAGGGATTAAGGGAATGAGGTAACACGGATCGTGCTGGAGTTATCCTATCAAACTACTTCGATCCATTAATTTAGAGTTACATTTCAGCACGTCCAATTACAACTTAAAAAAGCAAATATAGAAATTCTTGAAACCTTGCTACTCAATATATTTTGCATAAATATTGTTAGATTCTTTCTTTTTTGTCTCAACAAACAAATTTTTCTAATTTTTTGGGACACGCAAGAATGGTTAAATACTTCATCGTAGGCATCCAAACGAAAATTTTCAAGATATTCGTATACTCTCAAGGCAAAACTGCCCTATGCCCACTGAACTCGGTAATAGTTTTCATGTAATTTCCGTAGATTTCGTCCCAAGAAATACATTTTTGAATTGTACAATAGAACTCTAAGGATAGATGAGATGAATCGTCTTAAAGAATTTTCCATCTTGAACATTTTTCAAAAATTATGATTTTTACGAAAAGCCAAAAAACAATTATCCAAAAATGATTTAATTTTCGTCCTTTCGTCACTATTTATCATGGTCAGTCAAAAAATAAATTTTTGAAACTCACAACACAAATTTTAACTTCACAAGTGATGCATGTTCGAAAATATTAGCATTTTCTTGGAAAATCTAGAATTGAATTCAACGTTAAATCTTAACGAATGAAAATGATGACGAAGAAAACCACACCAGACACACCAGGATAACACCAGAAAATCCAGATGAATATAGGACAACGGTAGCCGAAAACTTGGAAAATCTCGAAAATATGGAGAGTGAAAATATAAATAATCACCTAGTAAATGTGTTAACGCAAGCTGCTAAAGAATATTAGAGAGATATTGCAACTGTACGTGAACGTCCGCAGTAATAAGGTTGACGTTATTTTGACATCTAAGCATGCGCAGTTGCATTTTAGAATAATGTATATGTTATTCGCAATAGCCGAAATCGGCCACTGCCCGAAATTTTTACCCACAACGCGTTGTGGGTATAGTAGTTTACCCACGACGCGAATGGAAACGTTTTTTCCGAACAGTGGGTACAACGAATTACCCACAACGCGTTGTGGGTAAACTATGCTACCCATGACGCGAAATAACGTTCCACGCGCCTTTGTTTTACATTGTGGAGCATTTCGTTTGCACACGTCGCTTTCTGGCCATTGTGGTTTACTAAGAACCCGTTTCAAATAAAAATGACATTTTGAATTACATTTTATATTTAATTTGATGCATCTACATGCCTTCGTTTGACGTCCATTCAGGCAATTACATTGTACAAATCTTTGCTTAGACCCAGAAGACAACTTGGCTTCTTCACACACGTTTACAGAATGACCTGACGGGATCTCAGATAATGATAAAAATACCGAAGGCGATAATTGAAAGTCATATCGGGTGTATAACCGTTTCAATTTTCCATTTTTAGTGCCGAGAATAAACACACCTGCTTGATCAGTTTTTTCCATAATGATTGTTAATACATTTCGAGGTGTTAGACGTCTACGATCTACCTCTGGTATGTTTATCAAAACGTTGTCACATATGTTAACAGATGGGAATTTGCAATGCAATTGGGTAAGCATTTTATACAGCTTGTTTTTCAAGCTCCTTTTGGCAACCTAAATGGCAACGTAATTGCCTGAATGGACGTCAAACGAAGGCATGTAGATGCATCAAATTAAATATAAAATGTAATTCAAAATGTCATAAGAGCTCTTCTTGTAAAAATAAGTGATGTTTGTTTTTAAGCTCGTTCCTCTATTTCTAGTTTTATTTGTGTTGTTTTTTTAAATTTTCTTTGTGTTCTATTTAATATATAGTAACATGTAATT